>VVIT01000006.1:0-1256388 GCA_009806525.1 Sanghuangporus sanghuang | reverse complement strand
GAGAGGTGAGAATGGGAAGGGATTGTTTGGTCGAAATTTGGATGGGGATAGAACAAGGGGGGCAGCCTTGCGGGTTGCATTGAGCTTGTTCGCGTGCATAAACAGTCTTCGGTATACTTTGTCCGGAATGGGTGACGCTGGCGCCCCAGGGAAGATCATAACAAAGCGAGTCTGAGCGAAAAGCCTGGCGGAGTTCAGATATGAATTTGCCGGAAGCGTTTCGTTGGACATTCTTTGGACCATGTGTATATTCGCTTTATCCTTCAAAGATGGCAAGTTTTCAAGTTCCCTGATTATCCACCGAGCTTCTTGTGAAGAACTTGCGATGACCACGACGGATAAAGGTCCTTATTATCGTCGATATCAATTTATGCACTCAGTCAAAGAAACAACCTTACCATCCCAGTTCGTAGACCAGTATTCCAAGCGCTTGATTTCTTCTGCTTCTATCCATATGCATGCTGTAACGTCCGTGTTTCGATAGGAGGGACGAGCGGCCGAGATGAACGGAGAGAAGGAATCAGGTCGAGGCTCAGACTGCAGGAGCTTTGAAAGACGGTAAGATATAGGCATGCTGTCAATCGGAGAGATAGAACTGTCGTTTCGATTCAAGTTCCGCGTATAAATGGATTCTGGGATGGCAAAAAGGCGCACAGTAAAGAAAGCTACCGAGAGAAAACAGTACATAGCGAGAAGCCAGTGAAGAGCTAATGCCGAATAAGACTTCTGCTGGGGGGCTTTTCCAGAGGAGTAAAGTAGTAAATATTGACTTTGCGGACTTGATGGCAGACTATTCAGGATGGCAGGAGACTTGAGTTTGTCGTGTTGAGGAAGCTCATCCGAGTCTGGTCTGGACAACGCACGAAGACGACGCTGAGATCTCGCACTTGGAACACTCAGATGACTATGGAATGAGGCCGACGCAGATGTGTTGAGAAGCACAGGGGACTTTGCCGCCGATGAGCTGGAAGGTACGCTTTCCATGGGTGGCAAGGGACAAGACTCTCGGGTAGACCGTAATTGAAACTTAGTGTGACAGAAGTCACGTGCGTTGTTACCTGCCGCTCTGTTAGTGTTGCTTAGTGCTCTATTGCTTATTGTCCTTAGTGCTCTATTGCTTATTGTCCGCGGCTATAAATATGGAGCAATTTCGTTGCACAACATCCTCGCTCTTTCTATTACTGCCATGTTCTTTACTGCGCTGTCTGGGTGCTTTCTTCTCGTAGTTGCTTGGCTTGTCTACACTCTTTTCATCCAACCTCTCTTCTCGCCACTCAGAAATCTTCCCGGTCCAGATGCTAGGAAAGGCATAATTGGCCTTGGAGGTCATCTTAATTTGGTCCTCAAGTTTGTAATTCAAACCTCTGCTCGGGTGTACTTTATGATTCATGATTCTGAAATGCGAAACAGCGCTAGCTTGTCTAAAACTACTCACGAGGATTTTGTCGCCATATATGGTAGGAATATGAGAATCAAGGGTCTCGGAAACGTAGGTCGTCGTAGCCAGCTACTTCGCAGTATGCTATCTTATGCCTCTGGAACTAGTTTGAGGATCGTCTTCTATCAACAGACCCCGCTGTAATATCCTATGTTCTAAATCACACCAACGAATATCAGAAACCATGGCAATCACGCCGTGTCATTGCCAGACTTATAGGTGAAGGTATTTCGTCACAGTATTCGTTTTGTAAATGATTTGTCTGAAATGACTTTTGGAAGGCCTGCTCGCCTCGGAAGGCGAAATGCACAAACGGATGCGGAGAGTCAGTTCTCCGGCGTTTTCCTCGCATAACTTAAGCGATTTGATGCATATCGCGATGAACAAGGCGTATGAGCTAAGAGACAAATGGTTCACCATGCTTGACGAGCCACAGGCTGGGACGGAAGTGCGTGTAGATGATGCCACAAAAATCGACGTATGCCACTGGATTAGCCGTTCTGCCTTTGACGTTATTGGTTTGGCCGGTGGGTCCTCCCAAAACAGAATTAGAGAAGTTTAACTAACTAACTCACAAGGATTCGACTATGATTTTTCTGCGATCCAGAATGAGGAAAACGAGCTCTTTTTAGCATACAGAAATATGTTTGAAATCGTCGTTTCGCGAGGCGAAACTCTCTGGGACATTGTTTGCATTTATTTTCCCTGGCTCGAGTTACTTCTCGTGCGTAATTCATCTCATGTTCTTGATATTTTCACTCAAGTCGTACATTTCCAGCCTAATGAGAAGACACGCACAGTACAGAGATCGCAGAAAATCATCAACAGCATCGGCGGACAACTCATAGAGGAAAGGAAGCTACGTCTCGCTGACAGCGAGAAGCAAAACAAGACTGGTCATCGGAATTCGGATGTCCTCAGTCTTCTCAGTGAGTGTCTCAGTATCTGATAATATTTTTCTTTGCCAATCATCAATTTTAGTCAAGTCCAACTTCTCATCGGAAACACCCCCTTCTCAAAGGCTTTCAGATGAAGAAGTTCTTGCAAATGTCAACACGTATTTCTTTGCTGGGTCAGACACAACATCCCTCACACTCACTTGGATCCTATATCTTCTCGCTATGCACCCAGAAGTTCAAGACCGACTTCGAGCTGAGCTGTATACTCTTCCGAAGGAGATATCTCGCATGCCAACGATAAACGAAAATGACGATTGGCGGCACCTGTGGAAAGACATCGATGAGCTGCCGTATCTGAATAATGTCGTACGAGAGACTCTTCGCTTGATTTCGCCTCTACATAGTTCCATACGAGTCGCCATGAAGGACGATGAAATACCGACTAGCGATGCTATAAAAATGCGAGATGGGAGCGTGCACCATGGCATCAAGATAAAGAAGGGACAGTTTGTACATATTCCTGTTGAATCTATGAATCTGGATAAGACTGTGTGGGGAGAGGATGCCTGGAACTTCAAGTGAGCTCGTTATATTCAAATGTTCTCTCTCTCTTTTCTGACGTCTCCTCTTAATCAGTCCGGACAGATGGGATAATCTGCCTGATGCGGTATTAGAGCAGCCTGGTTTGTACAATCATACTTTGTCGTTCTCTGCAGGTCCAAGGGTAAAGCCATTCACTCATGTTACCGTACTTTATACTAATTGGACCTGCACAGTCGTGCATCGGCATGAAATTCTCACTCACTGTAATTAAGGACTTTCTTTACGTCCTCCTATGCAATTTTGCCTTCGCTCCAGCCAAGAACGACCGCGTTTATGCGAGAAATACGTAAGCTGCCCTCATTCACATCATATATACGATTTTTAATTGACACTTGGAATAAATAGCGTTCTCATGCGACCGTACGTTTCTGGGAAACTTATGGAAGGGAGCCAGTGCCCTCTCATGGTTACCCGAGTATAAAGATTCGAATCGATGACGGAACGTGTTCTTAACAAATATTTTCTGCACGTCTAAATTGTTACTATACGCCCTGCTCTGCACACATACCGCTCTCCAATATACGGATTCATTTACAATTTACAATGTGCATCAAATATCGGACCGAGCGGGTTCCCCATCCCATGCGCGCCTTATAACTTCCCTAATAGGATCTCTCTCGATTGGCCTTGGATTCCAGTACTTGTTCTTCAGAGCAAGGTCTGCAGCCCTGTCGATACCGTCCTCTGGCATACCAACTTCCTTCAGACCCCTCTTCACCTTCAGCTTCGTTAAGAGCACATTGAGGCCCTCAATCGGATCGTCATGACCAAGTGCGCGAGCGAGTTTCTTCATGGCTTCGGGCACAGTCGGTGCATTGTAAGCAATCGCATGAGGTAATACGATCGTGTGCGTATCAGCATGAGGAAGATTAAAGGTTCCTCCGAGCACGTGGCAGAGCTTATGGTGAATGCTAACGTTCGTCGACCCGAGGCAGACTGCACAAAGCCATGCACCGTAGAGCGCATCGCTCCGTGCTTCACTATCATCTTTCTTCTCGACTATGATAGGGAGAGAGCGGGCGAGCGCACGGATACCTTCCTCGGCCATAAGATCAATCACTGGGTTGGAGTTTTGCGCGTACAATGCTTCGACAGCGTGCGCAAGTGCGTTTACTCCGCTTGTTGCGCTCAGGCCTTGGGGAAGCGTAAGAGTGAAGTCGACATCATATATAACGACCTGACGAGATTCTTTTCAATATACAGGTTGAAGGGATTGTCTTTGAAAAAGCGTACTTCTGGAATGACTTTCGGGGTGCTTTGAGTCGTCTTTACGCCATTTTCTGTCTGACCAATGATGGATGTCATTTCCGAGCCGGCGTAAGTTGTCGGAATAACAATCTGGTCCATATCTGTTCGCAAAGCGATAGCCTAACGAATGATCAGCTTGCGAAGAGATTCCCAATCGAAACAAGAAGCTGTGCTGACCTTGCCAAGTCCGATGGTAGAGCCTCCGCCGATAGCAATGACGCCATCTGCCTTGCGGTTGTTAACGGCTTCCAATGCTTTCTCTGTGACATCAAGAGGTGTATGCATGGTTGCACCATTGAATTGTCCAGCAGGCTCGATGCCTCCTGATCTGAGAATTGACTCGACTAAATCTGCCTGGCCAGTTTGCTCTGGGGTGCTGAGTACGAGAGGACGTTGCAAACCCAGGCGTTTGACCTCATCAGGGAGCTGCTTTATGGTTCCAGAGCCAAAGACGACTCTAGCAGGGTTTGCAGTGTAAACAAAGGGCCTCATCTCTGCTTGATAAACGACGGTGTGGTAGCTGGGAGAGCTGGGAGAGTGGGTACATGGTCACGAACATGGCCTTTGAATGACAAGACGTGAATGATAAATATTTCTGCCTGATGGTTCCTATTGGCTCCGACGGATATAATACTCATGCGGAGGAACAGATGAGATAATGAGAGTGATCGACATATCAGATAAGATAATGATCTATGATGATGATGATCTGCCGCATCCGGCTTCCCAACGGCCGTTCAACGGTATAAAAGAATCTCATGCGATTTTCTGTCTTCTCTCCTTCACCACCGCTATCTCCCTCATCATATCTAATCTATCCAACACATCCTTCTTCTCTATGCGCGCCCTCGTCGTCACAAAGTACGCTCATCCCACTCAAATTCCTCTCAATAAGGATGCCCCAGAGCCTAAGCCGTCGAGTGACCAAGTGATCGTGGAAGTCTACAGCGCCGGGATAAACTTCTTTGATGTGAGTGCACCACTCTTCTTCGCAATATCTTCCGTCGCTGACTGGACGTAGATCTTACAAGCTCAAGGGTACTCTTATCTTCTTTACTTCTCTCGGTTGCCTCCGTCTCTCAAACTTTCGTTTCCCCCATGAAGCAAATATCAAACTCAGCCGCCGTTTCCCTTCACCTTAGGTGGCGAGTATGCCGGAAAGATCGCAGCTAACTCTCCGATCCCCGAAGGATGTCCGTTCAAGCCCGGAGACAGAGTTTTTGGATTCAGCCAAGGTGCATACGCAGATCGGGTAGCAGCGAATTGGAAACAGATGCTCCCGTTACCGAGGAATATGACTTATGATCAAGGAGCTGGCTTGCATATTACGTGGCCAACGAGCTACGAGGCGCTCGTAGGGAGAGGTGAACTGAAGCCTGGTATGTATTTAAATGTTTCCCCCGTGATAAATAGGATCTAATGCTCATTTAGGGGATTGGGTGTTGGTGACCGCAGCTGCCGGCGGTGTCGGACTCGCGGCTGTGCAATTGGCGAAAGGTGAGCATTTCAACACCGTGTAATAATACGTCGACTAAATGCACTTCTTTCAAGCTCTTGGAGCAAAGGTTATCGGCGCTGCTGGTTCACCGGAGAAGATGGAAATCTGCAAACGTTACGGAGGCGCCGACTTTGCTGTAAATTACACTACTCCAGATTGGCAGAAGGAGGTCCGAGCCATCACAAATGGTCATGGAGTGGATATAATTTATGACCCTGTTGGACGTATAAGAGGTACAGTTTCAACATGTATGACCTGGATGAAAGGCATGCTGACAGAAATCTCCATAGATTCTTTAAAATGCATTGCTTGGAAAGGAAGGGCTATTGTGGTCGGATTCGCTGGTGGGCAAATTGAGAAGGTCCGTTGTTGAATCTAGTTTAAGAACCACACATTACGAGGTCAATTAATGTCTTAATTAGCTTCCATTAAACCTAGTCCTCCTAAAGAACATCGCCGTTACTGGAATTTTCTGGGGTGCATATAGTGGTAAGCGTCCTTGGATATTCGCGGAACTCTTGACTGATGTTCGTTCACAGTATCTGAGCCAGAGCGCTACCACACCGTTTGGAGAGAGCTCTTGCAGTACGTCCTTCCTGTGTATTCAAACGTCAACAATACCGAATAATATCTTGAACAGGATGATAGAATCTGGGAGGGTAAAGCCCATCGTTTATCCCGAGATATTCGATCTCGAACACGTCGGAGACGGACTTCGAGCCATCGAAGAGCGCAGAACATGGGGGAAAGCTGTCGTCCGCGTCCGACCGGACGATAGCGAAGCCGCTCGTGCCAAACTGTGAGCGTTGGATAAAAGTTGTAAAAATTATCGATTCGGGACGCCTGTCATGGAAGTCACTTCCGGTAGTTGATGCTTGCATGTTGGGTTGAAAATCATTGTCGACCGATGACAAAAGTAGGTATCTACGTAGTCACTTGCTGCTCTTGTCCTTGCGTTGTGATAATGCCGTTGTTCGTTTTGCGGGTCCACTTGCGGGGCTATTTGGATTCAGTGTAATAATCAGAGTCATGTCATTGAGCGTGGTACAAGATTGGGATACCAGGAAAGCAAGAGAGAAGAAAAGGCGTGAATAAAATTGTAGGTCTATGGTACGTAATATGAATGGTTTGATGTTGGTGTCTGAGGTCATGCAAGGTATGGTGGGGTCAAGTGGTTCCGGGAATATAAAAGCAGACTAACAACCTTGAGAGGATTCTGATGGATTGGAATCAGCTTATTTTGGAGCCGAGAATGTTGACAGACGATGCGAAGACATTGCATCTTCGTTCTGGTGCATAGCTTCGGCATAACTACAGGACAGTTATGTTAGAACAGCTGGATAATGAACGATAAAACAAAAGGCTCACAGAAGTTTGTATCGAACAAGTTCATCTTCCGTCTCTTCGTTCTTTAACCTCATCATTACGAGGTCCTTCTATATCGACCCTCAGCATACATGAACTCTCGTAACTCAGACATACATACAACTAGATCACAATGCTCCGTGTTCAGCTGTGCGAGCGATGCTTCTAAAATTTTCCTGCGAATATGGCCTGTGAGGAAAAGGGTGATTCGATTAGATTGGAATACTTACACTTGTGCACTTAATTGTCGATTAAGATTCCTCAACTTATCCATCTCAACCAAGTGTGCCTCGCGAGTCCGCACAAGTTCTTCGTATTCGTGCACGTATGAATCCAGCATGAAAGGCGTTATTTTCAGTTGCAAGGCATCCATGACGAACTTATCAACGAGATAGGATGGAGATCCCTCATCGTTCAGACTATTGCGTGAATTGTTCGGCTCATCGGGTCTTGTTGGTGAAGTAACATCCTGTACAAAGGGGCAACGTCAACTAGCATGCAAATTTCAAGAGGACGTCGGGAACGAACGATGTATGCTTCCAGTAATCTACTCTTCAGGAACGCAAGGATTTCGTCGAACTTAAGCTTCAGTATTGTCTCCTCGTTTTTTTGTAGCAATACGATGCTGAACCCAAAAATGGACTCAACACCAGAAGCCAGGACATTATCGTATATCCGAAATACAATATCCAGAGGAAATCTATGAATAATATGAACTCAATGTACTCCGGTAGTAAGTCTAGAGCTTACCGATAGCTGAAGAGCGTTAAAAACCACTGGGAACAGTACATGCTTGATTTGATTCCTTGTCGCAGGAAGTGTACGTGCAAAACAGGTAGGAGCTCCTCCACTAAGCGATCAAACTTAAACAAATGAATATCAGAATGGACATTGTCCAGCGTGGAAGTAACGTACTTGATACATTCGTAATTGTAGACCCGGCATTTCTGGAAGGAAATGTCCGCGTAAGCCATATGAATGCATCAATCGAACGAGAAGAGAAAAAGCTTCTTCGTCTGGCATCTATGGAATAGTGAGCTTAATGTAAAGAATAGACAAAAGGACAAACATTAAGTAGCAAAATGGCAACAACAAAAGGAAGACCTTGGCAGTAGCCCACTTCAGGATCGTGCAGCGAATAGGCTTTAAGCACATTAAATAGGTTTTCTTGTCCGATGCCGTGACCATCGGTGAAGTAGTCGTGGTGAGGGAATGTCCTTGAAAACGCATGAATTAAAGAAGTCGGTGCTAAGAATATAAAACCTTACCTTCCTAGGTCACGCAGGATTGCCTTCTCGTGGGGACTGGTTTCCTTGAGAAGTCGTAGATATGTCGCCTCCAAATCCGCATCCTTCGACGCAGACCTGTGTAACAATTAGCAAAACTACGTCTAGAACATAAGAAGTTACTAACATGAGCTGCCACACCATTCCTCGCAATGACTTCGGGATGCCTCTTTCAATCGCTTTCGCAAGCTGTTCTGGATGATCCGTAGCGAACTGACGATAATCTGACCGAATAAGATGGGCCAAACCTTGAGCGTTAAATTTCTTACCTGCTATGACATTTCCCCAGAAATCTAAGGATGGATTATAATTAATAGGATCGAAGAATTGAAGTTCACATTCACGCACCCCAGTCGATACTATCCGCAATTTCAGCCTCTGATTTTACACTTTGGTGCTCATTCTGCAGCTTCGAAAATTCTTCTTGAAGACGTTGTTGACCGTTGAAGCTAACCCGACGGTTGGCATCCGTCTGGGACTTCTGCAGATCGAGCCGTTGAAGCAAGAATGGCAGATTGCCAACAGATTCACGGGCAACACTTCCAAGAGTATAGCTAGACGCTGCCTTTTTGTGTCTTGAGGTCTTCGCAATTGAATTTGAGGACCCTGGCCTTCCCAGGGACACTGTACTCCGGCGCTCTAGCAAGACAGAAGCCAATGATCCGCGAGAGTTCTCGCTTCCATTCAGTGTAGTCACCCCACTCAAGGGTACGTTGGAGAAACGCTCGTCGTCGGCCTCGGTCTCTACCTGGATCGCAGAGTCCACGACAGAATCGCGTTTTTCAAAATTGGTGTCCTTTGCCGTCGGTGAGAGGAGCTCGTCCAGCGAGGCGGGAACGGCCGGAGTTTCGTCGGTGGACATGTCGAGGTCTACGACGCCGGAAGTCGATTCTGAGCGTTTCCGGGTAGGTGAATACATAGTGGGTGGAGAGAAAGGAGTTATAATATGAGAAGCATGTGCGGCCTTGTGCGCAGTGAGGCTGAAGCTTGATCGCTGCAAAGTTGTGTGTGCAAACGTTTAACTAACCGTGCCGCTCAAATCAAATAGACTTGCGCGAGTCGCGTCGCGTACGTAAGCAAACAATTCACCTGCCCGCAGAGTTTCAGTCTGTCTGTCCTGTCCTTGACACTCAACCTTCTCAACCCATAAAACCGAAAACTTGCTGCTTAGTTCATTCTTGCTCTTGATCTAAAGTCTGTAAACAAATGGCATTATCTGAGCCATCCATCCGTATTCGGGAGCTCAAGAAAGACAGAGTTAACTTCGTTCTCGAGAATGTCGACCTTTCGTGAGTCCTTCGACTTCATGGAGTTGTCTAGACTATGAATTTACCTCTGGCCAGATTTGCCAATTCCTTACGGCGTGTTATGATGGCTGATGTACCTACTATCGGTATGCCCCATAAAAATCCTGTCTTGTTTCGTGGCTCAGTATCGTATAGCAATCGACATTGTTGAAATCGAGACAAACACTTCCGTATTGCCTGATGAGTTCATCGCACATCGACTGGGAATGGTCCCGCTTGTGAGCACAAACTGCGACGAATCAATACGGTACAATCGAGTATGTCGTATTCCTATCTCGTCCTCTCCAACCCCTTACTAATGAGCTCTGAGGATTGTACATGCGAGGAATACTGTGACTTTTGCTCGGTGAAGTTAATGTTGAACGTGTCGTGCACGGAAGGGAGCGGAAATCTTGACGTCACAAGCGAGCATCTCGACGTTGTTCCTCCGGACTATGCCAGGATAGCAGAGAGTATTGATGCTGGTGACGAAGTTTCGAAACGATCAGAAAAGTTCGGACATCCCGTGGGACAAGGTTAGTCTCGCTGCCCTCTTCCTTGCGAGAAGACACAGATACGATTTCTTCTTTCCAGGTGATCCATCCATCAATCCGGTGCTACTCTGCAAAATACGAGCAGGACAGGAAATCAAAGCAAGATGCATCGCGAAGAAGGTCACTACTTTGTTTCGTCATTGTTTGCCAGTAGAATTGACTCCCTGCAGGGAATTGCGAAAGAGCACGCAAAATGGTCGCCTTGTTCAGCAGTTGCTTTTGAATACGATCCACACAACAAGCTACGACATACGTCTTATTGGTACGAAACGGACCCGAAGGCCGAATGGCCGCTCAGCGAGAATGCGAAAGAGGAGGATCCGCCACGGGAGGATGAGCCTTTTGACTTCAATGCTAAACCGGAAAAGTTCTACTTTGAGGTAGAGACTGTCGGGAGCCTGTCACCATCGGAAGTTGTCTTAAGGGTCAGTCATCTTCGCAGAAAATGACACGCAAAAGCTTATAACAGAAACGAAACAGGGCATTTCCGAGTTACAGTTGAAATTGGCGAATTTGATTCTCGCATTGAAACCGGCTGATGCTATGTTTGACGCTGCAGGAGCTACCCAAGTGAACGGACACGACGCTACTGCTGGTAATACCTGGGGAATGGCAGGTGCCAATCTCGCGACTAATACGAATGCTAATGCTGGATGGGGGGGTGCAAGTCCACGGAATGCAGACGCAAGCTCATGGTCTGGCTCAGCGGGCTCTGGTTCTGGCTCTGCCGGATGGGGTGGCGCTTCACCTGGAGGGTGGGGGTCCGGAGGTGCAAGCTCAGGGTGGGGCCAAGGAGGTAGCCCTAGCGGATGGGGAGGGGCAAGTCCGAACCGTACTGCTAACGGATGGAATGTATAGTTATTGTTTTCTTTTATGTATTGTACATATTTCTTACTTGGACTCTGACCATACAACGTAAAAGTAAATGCCAGCACGTATCCATATATCGGTTGATCAAGCGTCGATCATTGGCGTCGATCATTGGCGTCGATCGAACCAAACAAAATATTCTGATCACTTGCACCAGAGTTTCCGTCAGTACACCACTTCCTTACTGTGAACTGTCTATGTTCTATGCCCGTCCCTCTCCCCTTCTCTCGGGGTGCCGCAAATGCGTTTCTTTGTCGCTCATGCTTCGTCACTAGTACAATAGGCTCCCGCGTTCGCCGTCCAAAGAACGATGCGAGAACGAACCAGCTCCAAGCTTCATTTGATCGGTACAATTCGTCCACATCAGACTCTTCGCAACGTCGTCCCCGCTCCGAATTACTTCTCTACACTGGAACGTTGCTTGCCGTTGGTGGAGGTTTCTATGTCACGTATAAGACGAATAAACCATTTCGTCACGCCTGTCTTGCCGCTGTGCGTTGCTCTCGAGTAGCTCGTACGTTCGTCGCTGACTACTGCTTCGCGACTTATTAAGTAACTAATTCTATAAACAGATGCTGTGGTATTAGGTCTGTTATACGCTTCAAATTTCTTCTTTATCGGATCGCTGAAGTATCTTTCACTCCCCAGGAGCGATTGATTACAAGTGGACATTTGCAAAGTCGTATGATAGTCAGGAAAAGCAAGCACAAGCCTATTCGGACTGTCACGCTCGAAGCGCAACGCGTGTTCTGAGTGCCCTTCTGGCAAATGGAGGTACATGTTATCCTGAGGTTGGATATGGGACTTAGCTCAAATGCTCGATGTAGGAATATTCATCAAGCTTGGGCAACACATGTCTTCTCTGTACGTTGTTGAGCCGATCGTCTTCCTGGAATGAAACTCATATTTACGAACCATCATCTACAGTTACATGCTTCCGAAGGAGTGGACAAGTACTATGCGACCCCTACAGGACCAGTGCCACCCAACGCCATATGAGGGGCTCGAAGGTCTCTTCCTTGCAGATATTGGTGCACCTATAGAAGAACTCTTCGATGACTTCGATCCAACACCATTGGGAGTTGCTAGTCTTGCTCAAGTACATGTTGCACGGGATAAACGGACTGGGCAGCGTGTGGCGGTCAAATTACAGCATCCTCATCTCGCCGAATTCTGTGACATTGACATGAAGACAGTACAAGTATCGCTTCGTAAGTTTTTGTAACCACTTTAAAGACAGAAGCGAGTTACATACGTGTTTTGAAAACTAGGCTGGATAAAGCGCTGGTTTCCCGAGTTCGAGTTTACATGGCTAGGTGAAGAGATGCGAGATAATCTTCCGAAGGAATTGGACTTCGTGAACGAGGCGTCAAATGCAGAACGGGCCGCGCGAGATTTTGAAGGTGTCCGTACTTCATTGTACATTCCGAAGGTTTTGTCCGCTTCAAAGCGAGTCCTCGTCATGGAGTTCATAGACGGTGGAAGGATTGATGACCTGGAATATCTGGCTGAGCACAATATCGACAGAAACTATGTTGCACTTGAAGTCCAACGAATTTTCTGTCGGATGGTCCATTTAAACGGATGGTTCCATGCTGTAAGTTATATTTTCTTTATCGGAAAGCTTTTGATTGAAACAAGATCGCATTTGTTCCAGGACCCTCATCTCGGTGGGTCTTTTGGCGTCTTTGTAGACTATCAGTGCTTATGCGATTTCCATAGGTAACTTATTAATCCGACCGTCACCGAAAACATCAGAATCTCCGTATAACTTTGAGGTCGTGCTACTTGATCATGGCTTATACTTCGACATCGATAGAGAGCTGCGAATAAACTACAGCAAACTCTGGTTATCATTCATTGCACCTGCATCAATGAAGACAAATGCCGAAAGGAGAAAATATGCTCAACTAGTTGGAAATGTGAGCGAAGACCTGGTGCGAGTATTCATACCGTTCCTCCCCTCCAATTCAACTGATTATTTGTCCCTCTAGTATCCTGTATTTGAGACTGCTGTTACAGGTGAGCTAACCGTAAGGTGATACTGGTAGGTTTGCATCTAATGTCAATTCTTTTAGGTCGTGTTGGCCTGGATGGGTCTTGGGACAGTCCAGAAATCGCTTCAGGAATGAAACGACCTTCAAGCTTGGTTGACTTAACACCACAAAGCGAAGAAGAAATGGAAGCAATCCGGAATGCCGTTATCCAGAAGGAAGGGCTTCTCATCTCGGTCTTCGACGTCCTTCGTCGCGTACCGAGACGGGTTCTGATGCTACTTAAGCTGAATGATCTGGTTAGGTGAGAGATGAGAGATTGAATCGTTACTTGCTTGCAGACGGATGCTGACAGAGATACAGGGGCTTGGATCGGTCGCTTTGCACAACGCACTCAAGCGTAAGTCTGCGGTGTTTTAGTCTGTTGCAGAGATTTCTGAGTTTTGCTGACACAGATACGTATCTTCTTAATCACGGCTCAATTCTGTAATCGTGCTGTGTACGAGGACTGTAAACAAACATTGATCGATTCAGTGAGGAAACGGGGTTCTATCTCGTTCGGCCAACTCTGTAGTTACTTCGGTCAGTGGTGGTGAGTCATTATAAACTAGTCCATCATATTCCAATATCCTCTGACATTATTGAAACAAGGAATTATCAAAAGCAGTATCAACGTATACGACTTGTCGAATTTGCATTAGACGCCCAAGCGTGGTGTGTGATGACGAAAGCATGGATATATGGATTGTATCGTAGAGGATTCCGTGGCGCACATTTAGCAGCTGCTGGATTGAATGTGACTTAGAGCACCTTACCTTATAGAACATTAATTGGACCTCGAAAGAGATTGAGAAAGCTCGGAAGACGCGGGCACGTGATAGATTTTGTGAACTCAAAGAAAGAGAAAAAGAAGGCAATTTACTTCGACTGTGCTTCACAATGACCCTTGTGCACTCATCGCATAAACGCCTTCTTACGAACCTCACCCTCCTTTTGCATTTTGTCGTTGCCACAATAACTTTTCTAGCATCTCGATTACCATCATTCGACTCGTCTGCATCGCTCGTTCTCGATCATGAATCGCTGAGATCCCTTCTGCGCTGGGACGTGTTTCATTACGCTCATATCGCAGAAAGTGGCTATGTTTACGAGCATGAATATGCCTTCTTCCCCGGGGTCCCGATAATCATGCATACTTATGGTAAATTGCTTCAGACAGCGGGAGTGTTGACAAGTGGCTTTGAGGGGGCTATGCTGGCTGGTCCGGTAGCGTCAGCAGTGATTGCTGTTGACGCGGTACACACGCTTTACGACCTTTCGTTGTATAATCTCCGGAGCCCACATGTAGCATTGCTAGTGTCTGTCTTGTCGCTTCTCTCTTCAAGCCCGGCAACCCTTCGATATGCGCCTTATGCGGAGCCAATTTTCACTTATTTGTCCTACAAAGGTACACATCCTTTACTTTTGGAAAATATAATTCAGCAAATCTTTCATAGGCATGTTACGCTCTGCGCAAGAGCACTTCCTTCAAGCTTCCATTCTATTTGCTTTGGCCAGCTTCTTCAGGTCAAACGGGATGATGCTTGCTGGGTACATTATGTGGGGGATGTTGATAAGGCCGGTCCTATACGGGTCTGCCGCCGATTTCGGCGTCCTTTCCCGGAAATTTCTCCTCAGGACCTTCAGCTGTATTTTGCTTTCAGCTTTTCCAATCATGCCTTTTGTATGGCATCAGTATAATGGATATGTCAAGTTTTGCATCGATAGTTCCGAGAAACATCGTCCATGGTGCGCCTGGAAACTGCCGACCATCTACTCCTTCGTTCAGTCTGAGTATTGGGGTATTGGTCCATTTCGTTACTGGACTTTGCAACAGGCACCAAACGTCTTACTTGGATCACCCGTACTTATCCTGCTAATTTACGGCTCATTATCCCATATCCGACATGTTTTATTGCCCAGGATATCCGCACTCGTGCAAAGGCATACGAATCACACTAGATCAACCTCTTCCGATGAATCCAAGAAGGACCCATTCTTCAACCCAACCTTGACTCCTCACGCCATCCATGCATTGATTTTCAGCCTCGTCCTCCTCACTTCAGCGCATACACAGATTGCGCTTCGACTTGTCAGTGCATTGCCATTTACATATTGGACTGCTGCATGGCTCTTCTTTCGCGAGCCACGCACTCAAGATGGCGACAAGCGAGCGAACATTGCTGGACAACAGAATCACAATATCCATAATAGATTGAAGCCCAGAATATCACGCACAGCGCGCTTGTGGCTTGGCTGGAGTATTGCCTGGGGTATGGTTTCACTCGTCATTTGGGGTGTCTTTCTTCCTCCGGCATGATTTTTTTATGTAGTACCAGAGCATCGAATATATAGTAAGAATCGGGACTGTCCAGCCTTGTGAATGGTGTGTAATTGATTTAGATTCAAAATACATGATGTTATACAGCACGAGCCGAGCTGAGTATCATCGGATTTCCAAAGAATCCGTGAGTTTAGAAGCCATACTGAGCATAGTGTCGTTCCATTCTTTTTCGGCTCTATCCAAGGTTTTCGTCGAAGAAGAAAGGACGAAAGGCACACCCGTGTCTCCACCCATGTTTACCGCTGGCACCAGGGGTAGCTCGCCGAGGACGGGTGTCCGGAGTTCAGTTGCCACTCGACGGAAGGAGTCAGGACTGCCGAATATCTCGTGTGGTGTCTCGCATGAAGGGCATAGGAAATAGGACGTGTTCAGTACGAGCCCGGTTATCTTGAGAAGTAAAGTGTGTTCGGTGAAATGGAAACAAGATATTGGACGTGCTTACCGGTATGGACACTTTCCGGAACATAGCGACACCTTTCCGAACGTCGGATAGCGATACGTCCTGAGGTGTAGAGACTATGACAGCTCCTGTGTAATATTATGCTTCAGGACCAAACGAAAAAGAGTCCTACTCGTAAAAGTGAATATAAATTACCATCAACCTTTACTAACTGGCCAACGGTTAGAGGAACGTCGCCAGTACCAGGCGGCATGTCAATGATAAGCGCGTCCAATCCAGGACCAGCAGGATAAGGCCATCCAGCGCCATCCCGCCAATCAACATCAAAGAGGAGTTGCTGGATTGCTTTCTGTACCATCAATCCGCGCCAGACAACAGGGGTATCATTTCGCGATGCCGCGGACGCCCCGGGCAATAATGTCTTCGGAAGCATAAATCCTATCGATATGCATGGGATGCCATGATTTTTGAGAGGGATGAGAGCACCGTCTAGTCTATTGTTAACTAGAACTGAATGACATTATGAAGAATTTGGACTGACAGTCTGTTAGTTCGGGTTCTTCGCAATCTTCCAACCCCATAAGCTTGGGCTGGGACGGTCCAAATATATCAAGATCCAAAAGGCCTACACGTATACGACGCTCCGAGTTACGATTTTGCAAGGCAAGAGCCATGGCCAGATTCACTAAGTGCGAGCTAAGTGTGAAGGCGAACAGTCGAAAGCACAAAGCACGTACCGGCTACAGTACTCTTCCCTACACCACCCTTCCCACTCGCCACAATGATCACTTTCTTTACATTTGGTATGTCCCTCCTCGGTGGCAGCCCTCTTCGAGGCAGTTCTGGTGGTGTACCTGATCGGGGCAGACCCTTTGAGAATGTTAGCTGAAGCTTGACGCTTGCCTCTTAGCTCACTAAAGGATTCTCATGGCGAACGACGCTTGCTGTATGCAAAAAGGATTTCAGCTCGCGTAAAGTACGCGAAGGTAAACATTTTCTGGTCGCAAGCAGCATAACATGGACTGAGGCAAGTAAGTATGACTCGGCCTCTGACGGCGAAAACAAATATGATCGACGATCAAGTAGAAAAAGGAAAGTCATCAAAGTTCTAATCAGAAAATATTTTTGCTTCCGAAAAATATGTCATTAGAACGGCAATACATAACTATTCACAGCGAATAATTGCTCGAAATACCCAAAGAACTTGTAAACCCATTCCCTCTTAGTATAGATCATGAATGTCGCATTCAGGATGGAGGACTGTATATGGAATTGAGATTTCATCAATATTTGTCAGCAAGTAATCACAGAATACAACGCTTACACAGGCGGAATGGAAGTAGCCGGACCAGGGAGAGTGGACAGCGTCGGGAACGCTTGGGTGGCACACTGAAATTATGAAGAGAGGGCTGTAAGGAATTATCTTTTGTGAGGCTTTCGGCTAGGAATACGCACCGCTTGCTCGATGTCAGCGTTGGACAAGCTGGGAGGGAAAACAGCGGAACCGGTGAATGGAGGGGGAATAGGAATGACCTCGGAGCAGTCGACCATCTGAGAAGTGTCCTGTCCTACGACGGCGAGCTTCGCCATAGCGGCCCCGAATTCCGACTGCATTTTAGCCTGGTTGTCTTCAGAATCAAAATGTCAGAAAATTTGTAGATGATCTAGTAGATGAATGTTACTTGCTAACGAAAGATTGCCAGGCACACGCTGTGCGCGAGTCACGCGCAAGGTCGTGGTCGGACTGCAAGCGGATCTCTCCCTGGATGGGCGATTGGACCTCTCCTTGGTTTCCACCAGTTCCAGGGAAAGAAGTACCACGCAACTGGACTTCGACGAAGACCTGTGAATCGAAAATTCCCGGAGTCGAGTCGAATGGAGTACCCGGGATAGACTCGTCAACCTTATCGGCTGCAGCGACCGAGTGAGAAGCAAGTAGAGCAATGACTTCCTCCGGAGTGAATCCCACATCTCCGAAGCGGTCTAAGATGCTGGTTACTGTGTCTGTTTCACAAAATCAGCAAGTAAGATCTTTATTATGAATAACAGGACATATAGTTTACCAAATGGTTCGGGGACGAGAAGGTCTGGAGAGGGTGCAACGGCAGGAGGGCGCCCGAGCAAGAATTCAAGACGTGGTGCACCAGCGCAGTTACTGTTGAGATGATCGATGATTGAGCCACACCGAGAGATTAGTAGAGGGAAGTGTTACATACCTCAAGCCAATGGCTCCAGCGAATTGAATGAAGTCGCCAGCGGTGATGTTGTGCTTTTCAATGAAGGGACGTTGTTCTTCAACAATCTCGTCGACCCCATCGTTTGCGTGGAACGCCGTCTCAATATCCGAGAAAGTGGAGATTGAGCCATCGGCACCTCCACCGCTTACATATAAATTAGAATCAAATTCGAATAAACGACAATATCGTCGCACCCGAAAGCACCGCGTGCTGCTGTCCTCGGAGAGAAACCAATGGCATCGTGGAACGTCAGACGCAGAGACTCGTGCACCTACATTTCAGATACATGAGATGAAAGACATAAAGAATATCTAGGAAATCACTAACCTCCTCTCCACACTCGCCTCCGTCGAACAGGTTCTGTTGGATATCATCCCGGATAGCGAAGAGGGAGCAGCAGGCGGCATCAGAGACGACGTTCACGCCGTCGGGGCAGGTAACGCGTTTGGTCAATGCAGCTAAGGCATGCATTAGAAATTAAGATGAAGTTGAAGGCGAGTAAGATTCACCGTTAGCTGACTGGAGCACCGCAAGGGTAGCCACGAGCGAGAAGATCTTGCTAAAAGCCATAGAAGAGCCTTAGAGGAAAGCACCCTGTTCATTCTACTCGAGTTATCGGCGCCTTATATACTGTTCATCATGTTGCATTTGATACCTATGCGCGAGGCGACAGTCACTTCATTCCACAGGAATTAGCCAGTCAAAAGCCTGTCATTTGCGCAAAGGAACAAGACTAGGAATAAGCAGCCAATCATCCGAGCCCGCTTTCGATGCGCGAGAGTAAGAAGCTGAACATAGGAGATACAAATGACCGAGCGGGAGCGCCGAGTCTAGTCCAGAGCTCCGACTCAAAGCGTTCGTCCACGACTACATGAAAGGGCGTGGGTGTTCCATGGAATCGGGATGAGAAACCGTACATAGCGGGGAGTGGCTCGATCCATAAAAGTGATGTCTAGTAATGCGAAGAACCATTAACGCTTTTTGAAGTGAGAGTCGGTGTCTTCTTCAGTCCTCTGATAGACAAATGACGAATAGCAGGGCGCGTTTTGAACAAGGAACATAGGTAATCTTCAGACACAGTTGTCCTCGTGAGCAGTGCTATGATATACAGAGAAAGACCTTCATCACTCACACACAGCGTGTCTGCAAAAACAGTCCGCGATGATGTCGCTTTGCAGAGAAGATAAGCAACTTCCGTACCTACTGAATGCGGTAAGAAATTTTTTCCAAAGCCAGGTTAGCCTGGACTAATTTAGGTTTGTGGTAACTTCACCTTTTAGTGATCGTCTCCGCTTTTTCGAGACCCAAGTCCGTGTCGATTTATCATTTCACAAACAGACTCTGGATGCTAGTTGTCGATACCCGCGTAGGGGGAAAGATCAATATTATTGCCTTTCCGACCTGCCATTTAGCAAAGAGGCTAGAGTTACAGCAGGCTCGCGGGTACTGGCTTGGCCCTTCCCAGTTCAACATCCGTAGATCTTCAAAGATGGATAGGAGACCTAGCCAAGGAATATCCGCATTCAAAAACATAGGTGTTCATCACCTAGACTGTCCGAAAATCTCCCATGTCACGGAACGTCTTGAGTATGAACACAATTGAAGGCACAATTTCCCACTCAAAATTGCGGGCCCCCAACCCTTTCTTCATTTTCATGGGAGGGATACAATGAAAGGGGCGCTTGGCATGGGAGGTCCTGAAACCTGGAAGCTTTTGCGTGCGGCTGTATTAAAAGAACCGGGGGAACGTCGACTCTCGAGACGGGTGAAGTCTGTCCAAATCAGGCACCACTGTGCAGGGAGTTGCCGGGAATGCAGGTTTGATGTGCCGCAGGGGAAGACTTCGGTGCCGGCAGAAGCTGCTCGTCATGTTAATTAGAGCTGAGCTCTCACAAAGGTACTTTTATAGTGAGAGAAAGTCATGGATGGACATGAAGTGGTCCCTGGCCTCGATGTCGTTGGTTGTAGAACACCACTGGCAAATATTGCGCCATATTGAATACAGACAAGAAGACGAGCAGGTAGATTGCTTATGCACACTGAACGCTTCTTGTTCGTAATGCAATTTGTCAGCTGGTGCACCCAGGGTTTCTTCACAAGATATTAACAGAGAAATCGGCCCATGAGCTCCGACCATCGCCGTTGTTAATTTATTCAAACCATCCACTAAACACCTCAAGCTCAATAAGTCAATGCAAAGCCAAACAATCCCAATGCACTCAATCCTCATCATCCTCGATATCGCCAAACTCGAACATACCAAGGCGGTCGCGCTTCGCGCTTGTCACCGCCTCCTGGAGCTTCTTGACAACCGCTGGATACACCGAGAGATACTTGCAGCCCTTGCGGTCGATCACAGCAAGACCTTCACGCACAAGGTCAGCATTGATGCACGCGGTCGGATCGCTAGCTGCCCCAGGATCGCTCGGATCAATTAAACGGAGATGTAGGAGGTTGCTCTCTCGGTAGTCGATGTTGGCAATGAGTTTACGGCCCTCGCATAGACTGCGGAATCGGTCGATCGCCTCCTGGTAATATTCGCTGCTCGGGTCCACAAGCTTCACGAAACTGAACAAGATGCCTTAGTTTATCCATACACGTCCAACTAGGAGGACGACTAGAAGATCATGATGGTTTCTCACCTTAACCGTGCATCCTGGGCCTGACCGGGCAGCGAGCGGAACTTTGGATCTAACGGACGGATGTCCTTGAACGGTATGGTGTCTTGATTCCCATAGTCGATGAATGTGACCTCTGCCTCTTTCTTCAACGGGGAGGACCGGCGGACCTTCGCACGATACCATGAACCATCAGAGAATTTGGCAGAAACAAGGTCACCGCTTTTTGGAACGAAGTTCGAGGGAGGAGCTGCCACGCGATGATGTAGGGAGAAATCCTGCATTAATTTCTCTAACGCCGCAATACCTAGGCATTCCCTGATAAGCTTGGGGGGTGTAATTTGCATGCTATTCACGAACGAACCTTCAGTGTTGAGAACCTGCACGGAGAATGACAGCCCATTGCGCGTTCGGACATCGCTGATGATAACGTCGAGATACTCTGTTTTTAAGGCTTGGATGTCTTGAGCATTCCGCTCCTCTTCCTCAGCGGCAGCCTCCGTCTCCGGATCGTAGTCTTTCCAGAGCTAAAATAAAGACGTATGATAAACGTGCCCGCTTCTCGCATGAATAAAGTTATACTTACACCACGTTTATTTTGTTTCGCGTCTGCCTTATAATAACCGGTCAGCACAAAGAAGCGAATTCATCGACATCTCAAAAAATTACCTCTGCATCATAGAGTTGCTTTACCCAAGGCAAGAATTCAGCAGAATAGCTATGAACAGAAGCTAAGCCTTCTCGTGCAAGCGCAATGGCAGCGTTTTCCGTCTTGTTGAGGTACAGCGCACCAATGAAACCTCCGCTCTTGTCAACCGCATCGATCTCAACTTCGACGTCGCGCTGCATGTAACGACGTGTCGAGAATTCGGCAGCTTCTGCGCCGAACGGCTCGCCCTTCTCGTTCGGACTTCGTGCGGTTCGTGGTGCCCGGATACCTACCGAAAAGTTTATCTCAGAGTCGTCATGATTTATCCCGATTGCAAATACTACTTACCACCGAGGACGAGGGTGATGGATTGGTTTTCTTTTGGCAATAATATTCTGAAAGAGTTTAGCTCTGACCCTCTGTTCCGCAGAAAGAAGCTTACTTGAACCGAGAGCCGGATGCGACATAATCCACTACGGCGGGCATACGTCCCAAGCGTTTATATCCGGATAAGAAAGAGTTTGCGCGTTGTGCCGACTGCACAAGAAAAAAAGAGAGGGAAAAAAAACATAAATACGAAAACGCGATTCACGCAAAAGAGCAGTACGGACCTCAGATACATTAGTTGGTGGTTTGTGTGCCGGTTGTTCTTTCCCGGAATGTACACCTTTCCCTTCTGCTGCGGCACTAGGATCAAACAAATCAATCCAGTCCTCAGTGCATATGAAACGATAAGAACTCACGCCTGCTCTGCAGCCATTAACTTGTCATAATCCGAAGAACGGTCTTCATCATCACGTTTATGGCGAAGTGCTGTCGCTAGGCCTTTCTCAATAAGCTGCTCGGCAATGTTCCTATCGAGAGGATTGAAGTGAGTGTCAAAAACGTAACGAATCGGAACTCACGAGTTGGCGCCTCCATAGCGGATCGTCACGCATTCGCGCTCTTCAAATTCGCCTTCTTTTGGACGAACGAAGTCAACATGCACTTTGACGGTCTTGCCAATTAGTTTCTTGCGAAGGAACTGAGTGGTGCAATCGGTGAGAATAAGACCCATACAGATGGTGAATAAGATGCACCTCGCGAGCTTCCTGGGCATAGAATGCTTGCTTCGGGTCATTAGCTCTGAAAAGAAAATTAGCGTTATACTATACAGTTTGACACCGAGACCTAGAATATACTTTGGAGCACGCGTCGAGCTGAGTTGTAGCCTATGTTCTTTCCCCCCATCCTTCGGTACAACTGAAATTTGGTCGCCGCTCCATATACGTATCACAACCGCATCAAAATCGCGCACGGCTCCGTTGGTGGTTGATGCGCCATTCGCTCGAGCGCTTGAAGAAACAGACTGAGAAGCGTATAAGCAAAGGCGCTTCTCCTTTGCGGATCTTTCGGATGCTCGAAGTCGCTCCATGCCGCCCCCTGCGGCCAGCATGCCAGCGTGCCAATCAACGACTCGTGCAAGGCCATGTGCAACAAGGTGTTCTGCGATATTCCCGACGGGGTGGAGGACTATCAAGGGGAAAGGCCAGGTTAACATCCGCTTTGAGAAGCGGGGAAAGGGAACCGCTAACCATTTCCAATGAATATACTCGCTGTTGCAGGCGGTGCTCCGTTTGCTATTGACTGGAACGGCGTAGCGGTCGGAGCGGGCAGAGATAGCAGTTGTACGCGAACAGCACGTTGTAATAATCGCGATTCCGTGAAAAATCTTGCCTAATGCAAGGATGTGAGTTCGATCAAGGGTCGGTCATAGATGCAAAACGATCACAGATATATTTACCTCGTCACCCCACTGCTCTGCGGGCTCGCCTTGCTTGCCAGATGCTCGAGGGCTGCGTACTCCGGCTAATGCGATGTTGACAAATTGATGATCGCCTTCAGGCATCAGCAAGCGAGCACGGACTGTCGAACCATCCCGCACAGACTCGACGATCGCTTTAGATTAAGGAGTTTCAGTGTCCAATAAATTCCATAGAAGTCAAATAATATTAGACATCATTACCATCAAGCGATTTGCCTTTCCATTCATGAAGGAACGCCTGCGAGTTCTCCGGCATATTATAATGTACCTGACTCGTCTATACTTTCTCATTATTAGTCAAGTAAAATATGTGTCGTGCATACAGACGTCTAGTGCGTACCTTCGGTCCCTGCGGATTCCACATCCCACGACCGTTAGCTCGCGCCTCATCCTCAAGAGCTTTTCTTTTCTCATCCTCTTCCGTCGGCTCGCGTTTCAGTTCTTTTGTCTTTGCCCACCCGGCGCGTAACAACTCGGTCGAAAGATCCACAGGGAGGCGACGGCGACGAGTTCTGCGCTACCAAGGTCGCGCGGAACGTCATCCGTACCTGGTGGAAGCGAATGTATGGATGTGAAGGAGACTTGCTTTCCGACGCAGAGAGAGCGGAGGAATTCGCGTGACTCGAATGCCCAGGGCTATGAATCGGAAATAATGTTGTGATTCCAGCGAGGGGAATAGAGGTAATGCGCGTGAATTTCGAGATATCATTCTGGAAGGATCCATGTGCGCATTGTGATTGTGAGTATAGTGAAAGTTGCGGTGAGAGAAAGGAAGCTGAGTGAGCATTGGATTCAGAAAGCTTGAGTTTAGCGAGAGAACGAACCTCGTCTTCGCGCGACTGCGTCCCTAGGCGTGGTGCGATGATGTCGGCGAGATGCAGGATTCTTTTGACCATAACATGAAGCATTGAGCAATTCATAGTTTGACCGTCAAGATACGACTAGTGCGATATTCTCGAGAATAGACGTACCTTTCCTTGGGGGGTTGCCCCTGAGGTCCAAGAGGTCCACGAAGAATGAGTGAATCACCCGAGATGACAGCTGCGAAGCGGGCAATTCAGAGACGAGAGAACGAGTGCCATTTGCATGACGATGGGCTAGTATTTAGGTCGTAGTTCTCGCTAAAACAGAGCACAGAGGACATACACTTCACGATCTAAATGCAACGTGTCCAAAAACCAAAACCAAACCCGACCTCGTGTCAATTTCTTCAAAAGTCAGAACTTCAGCAATGACTACAACATACCGCTTTCATCGACATTTTTTGAGTTGGGTGTATCGAAGTGAGCTTGGAGAGTGGTAGTAGGAGAGGAGTAAGTAGAAAATGTTGCTCCGCTGATTTCAAAAATTCCGAGTCCGTGCTCGCGTGCCGCATTGCACAACGCAGATCCATCCCTTTGATCCTCGCGTGTCATGGTGCATGTGACTGTGTAATTTACTTGCTAGAAAAGGTTTTCATTCATGCCGTAAACCGATTCGATTCGATTTGTTTTGAAGCTCTTGAATACTCGTCGGCCTATAGTGTCTACATAGGACTTCACGACGAAAGGAAGTCGGCATGCCTCTCTACAAGCTGTTCTGCATAGCAGCTCATTATCCCGAATACGTGAGTCATGCACTTCGTTTTTTTTTTCCTGTTCCATACTTGTGCGTGTACCGAAGGAATTCACTATTTCTAATGAATCATCCCCGCTCCAATGCACGAATGAACGCCATGATGTGAACGAACGGATACATCAAATTGAACGCTACGACACGGCAGAGACATATCAAAGACCTGGTCCAATCGAGTGCAAACTTCCTGCTCGGCCAGGGAAGCGCCGTGCGCGAGATTCGGTACCTCGGGCTGAAGAACCTTCCCCAGAAGATGCGGAGACACAAGCATAACCATATCATCGGCGAGTGCGTCTTTCGTCTCTTCTTCTTCGAGTTGCATCAACTAAATATAACACTAAATAAACTTGTTTTCTCTCGCGCTAGCTACTGGCACATGAACTTCGACGCCTCGCCCACCGTGCTGCAGCAGCTCAACGACCGAATGCGGGCAGACCACCGCGTCGTGCGATGGACGATGCTCAAGCTCGGCGAGAGGCTCGCCGACGTCGCCGACGCATCCACGCGGGAGACCAACACGGTGTACCCCTCCGCGAGCTCGAGGGACTTCTCAACGCCGAGTACGCAGGAAATGCCCGGCGACGGCCTCGGGGTGTCCTCGTGGAGCACACAGAGCCACGTTGCTGGGCTTGGTGATGGGAATGGGATCGGGGAAGTGGTTCATATGGACCAGTTTGAGAGGGATAGGATCGCGTCGTTGGGATCAGTCCCGTATGCTCGGCAACCACTTTGATATTTTTTTACAAGTCTCGTAGGTATGTTCTTCACTCCATTCTATTCTTTGGTTGAGTACAACTCATAGTGTTTTTTATTTTAGCATTCTAGACATCTACAATACGTTATGTTCTCGCACAAAATGCACTACCTCATCTAAACTTGTTATGCGCTTTATCTTCTCATCCATCCGCAGTGCAAGGTCTTCATCAACCATTGGGTCTTCTGACGGTCTGCAAAGTAAAAGGGCCTCTAGCCCCGCCCGTGTCGCACCGTGATAATCACTGGAACGAATACTTCATACAATAGGAGAGCAAGAATGCCAACTACTTACCATTCTAGCTCGTCTCCGACGTGAACAGCTTCTGATGGCTTCACGCCGGCACGCTCGCAGGCACGCAGGAAGATCTCTCGCCGAGGCTTCTCAACGCCTTCGAGGTCACTGGCGAGCACCGGGTCGAAAAACTTGAGCGCTTCGAGGTCATCTAGTGCCTGTACTTCAAGGACACCAAGCAAGAATAACAGTAAGCACTGGCGGCTTGCGAGCTGGGAGGGACAGGACGCTCTACGCACAGATTCGCGAATCACAGTTGGTGACTAACGCGGTCCTGACACCCATCTCGTGGAGTGATTTCACTGATAAGGAAGGAGTGATGGACCGCAGGATACTCAGAGGGAATGGAGCTCACAAGTCGGGATAGTGTCGTCGTACAACGCATAGCCCTCACGCGAACTAAAGCGATGTAGAAGCTTCGGGACGACCGTTCCAATATGCTCATTCACGTCTTTGAACATCAGAGTTAAGCGGTTTGTGTGAACCGAGCACGGAGATTGAATTGATTGAACTAAGGGACTTTAGAAAGTAATGGACGCACCGGATTCACGTGCCCCCGCCCCCAGAGCCGTGCGAGAAATGACGGCTGCCCACCAGGATTCCGGGCCTTCTGCGTAAGCCGGCCGAGAAGTCTGTAGTTCCTTGAGCGCTGCAGAAAAGAAGCGCGTTCAATATCAATTATTTAGACGATGTCTTTAAATTTGGTCGTATAATGAAATCAGAAAACAAAAAGTAATAAAAAGAAGAACGGAAGACCGAGTACTAGTGATTCTGGGAATAGCATAGCGGAGCAAAGAGAAGACTGCTGACGGACGCCACAAGGGCTTGGGATTGATAAATGCGCGGTCACGGCAACAGCGCGGAACAGATCTATGGGAATACCGGCGGAGGACTCAGCCAACGTAGACAGGCGGCACAAGGCGACATGCTGTCGCTCTTGCTCACGAACAAGGGACGTGTGTAGAACGAATAGCATCTCAACTCAAGTGAGCTGAACGCTGTGTATGTAGCTGATAACTAACCGATCTTGAATGCGCTTTTGACCGCGTCAGGCGAGAGGTGACCGAAGAAGGGCGCGAAAACTTGAGCGTATTGGACGTGAATGGGCTGACGGGGGCGTAGGATGGTGAGTAGCGCGTCAAAGGTTGCAAGGCGTATCATTGGGGATAATAAGTAAACAACATAGAACCGATCCAGACGCGTTCATTGAATGAATGAATGACCATGAATGAATCTCGGCTGCATCCGTTACTACTTACCAAATTTGGTTTAGCGTGTGTTTCTGTTCCGAAGTTCTCGACTTTGTTCTGAATTGAGTTGAACACCTTCTGTTGATCTCTCTCGACGAATGAACATGGGTATAGACGCTGGACTGCTCAAGCTTGTCTGAAAAGCAATTTGCTCACGGGAGAGAAATCGAAGAGAGGATGAAGCACATGCATACGGACGCGCGATCTATTCTTACTTGATTTTGTCTTTCTGCCTTCCGATTCGATTACGAAGGACGACAAAGGGAGCAGCGAGATAATGACATTAATGTGTGACAGATGGATTGGTTGTGCATCGGATTACGGGTATACTGACGTCCGGCTGTATCTGCGAACCAGTACTACTACTAGTATGGCTATTGGCTTTCTCTGTCTTGCGTGAATAGTCTATTTATAGCAGCCAGACAGACGCTGGGGGGTGAGCTCGATTAATGCGCCGCTGATGACAACAAAAGAAAAGGCCTGTTCCTTCACTTTGCGGTGTCCCCTGCCGATCTTCATGTGTGCGCGGTGACCTTCTTTCCTCTGTCTTCTCTTCTCTTACGCTCACGAGCATCGATCTGGCCAGTGGCTGCCGACTGTTCCTCTGCCTGACTCCTCGGCACACGCACGGCAGGCAGCTGGGCCACAAGTGTTGCTTAATCTGCCCCACCTTATTTGACGTTCGCGCTTCTCCGCCTGTCTTCGTGGTGGATCCATCTCATCTCCGGAACCTCTTGCCCCAATCCGATCCGAGAGTACGAGTGATAGTGATAGCGATAGCTTTATAGGCGTCGTCGGGAATACCTGGTGATCGCCGTCCGTGACTTGCTGACGCGCCAGCTCGAGGACGGCGTCCTTCTGCTCCATCTGACTCTGACTGAAAGGAAATCGTTTATTAATCGTTCCTTTCCGCTATCTTGTGGCTTCCAGGCATCCCCACTCTCCACTTCCTCTTCTTGCGACCCAGTCTCCCAGTCTCTCTTCTCTTGGGACCGTTGCTCTTATACTGGCTCTCCTTCTTTTCTTTTCATTTCATTTCTCTCTTCTCTCCTCCCTCGACTTGGTTCTACTTGTATCTGCTATCTGCTTATCAGGCATGGTTCAGGTACATTCCGCTGTTCCTTTCCCTGTACGTACTCTTCCTCTCCCGCCGGAACTTACAGTCCATATTGCCACTGTGACTGATGCATCAATCTCGTCTTCTTGTAGTCCTCGCCCTCTAGGACTATGCATGCATCGCCATCATTGCCTAGTCAACGGTGCGCATCATGTTTTAAACGTCTTCCCTGCAATGCATCATTTACACCTCAAACAGGAACTCTCCAGCAAATCAGGTCGACTTCCCCCGTATGCATCTCTATTTGTTCTTATCCTATTTCTCACCTCATTAACATTTCCTAATTATTCTCATTGCAGAACTCTTCAACTCTCCGACTCCGACTCAAGCTTCCTCTTCCCCTCAACAAAAGGCGCAACAACAGTCGCCAGAAAGGCCTTCACAGCCGCATACCCCTCTTACTCCACCCCTCACTCCAGCGTCTTCTGCTTCTATGTCAGGTTCTGGATTTGTCAGCGGCGGAGAAAGTAACGTAGCAGCGAGTAACCCCAGTTTGAGCGCGTTCTCTACCCCTGCGAGGGGCCCAGCCGCGCCTCCTCCGACTCCTGCCTCTATCGGATTATTATCTGGCTCAAATTTAACGACTTCGCATATGGGCCCACCGTCTCCTATCGCCGTCGGTACTACCTCAGGCACGAACGGTACAGCAGGAAGTAGATGGCCTGCTCCGTCTGAGCAGCGTCGTATGCGACCACTTCCTCATCGCCTTGACGTTGGTACCATTGGAAACGTTGGTCCGGGCGTAGCTCTATCATCTCATAGCGAGAGGAGTGAACGCAGCGATCTGGAGAGGGCGCTCCCTGACGCCGATCGCGTCGTTACGGACTTCAGATCTGCCGACGCGGACATGAGGGGTGATGCTTCGGGTGGAGAGAGATTCTTACTTGTATGTCGGTCACTGAGGCAGTTTAGTTCGAACTTGCCAATCATCGTAAATTTAGGTCGGGAACATACCGAAAGATGCTACGGAGGAACAACTTCGAGATACTTTCAGTGTATGTAATGAATCCATGTTCAAAATCGCTTATTGATCTTTCGACACATTTTCACGCTTTTCAGTCGCTTGGGGATATAAGAGGAACTTGCGTTCGTTACCAGGAAACTGAGGGCATTATTATCCTTGCATTCTTCGAGTGCCGTTGTACAATGGATGTTGAACGGAAGATACTCGCTCCTGGACAGACCTATTTCGGCGGACGCAGGCTTCGTGTGGAGAGAATGGGATCAGCTGCTTTGACAAAGGTTTGTCATCTTGCCTCGTTGCCTTGGGTTTATTTCCGCTTACCTTTATTTGAAACTGAAGCTTATGGGAGACGACGAATTTATTAAAGAGACGGAAGGCGAAGTGGTTGCGACAGCGGACGGAAATATAGACGCAAACTCGCTTCAGTCAATTATCAGTAGCTTTGGAGAGTTGCGTGCGTTCAGTCAGGCGACTCTGCCGAACGGTCAGGTCAGATTGCCTTGGCTACAAATCCTTCGAGTCTATCGATATTGATAGTAAATTTCAAGGCATATATCGCAGAGTTTTTTGACTGCCGAAATGCTAAATCCGCCATGGAAGCACTCAACGGACGTAGCATATTCGGTATCCGGCTTTGCCTTGTCCCTAGACACGCTGCATCCGCAGAGCTGACAGGCCGCATTCCCTTCCCGCTGAGTTCGGAGAATACAAGGCAAATCGGACGAGGGGGATCACAACCGACATCTCCGCTTGTCTCGAACAATTCCTTTGGACGCATGTATCCTGAAGGTTTCTCCTTGTCTTCTCATCAGGAACATCCGACGGAAATGAATGAGGCGAGCGTCAGCGCTGATACGTCCAACTCGAGTCCCTTCCATGGTCCACGCGCATTACCACTTGTTTCTCCCTTATCGCATTCGCACTCTATTACTTTGCATGCTGGTGGTGGTCGGCGCATCTCAACGGGCTCAGTCAGCGTGCTTCCGGGATTGCATCAGAGTACGAGTGAGCAAGACCTGAGAAGGCGCGCAGCGGTGAATAACGTGTCAGGTATTAGTTCGCGAGATGGATGGATTACCGACCACGCAAGGCGGACGAGTGACACATTCTGCTTCGATGCCCTCAGGCGGGTTGCTGGTGACCTTTCCGGTAATGTTGCACAAGCTGTACACGGAGGAATGGGTAATTTGGCGCGTCCGAGGGCACGTGCGATTAGCGAGTCGAGTGCGTCTCCAAGAGTCGTTTCGCCGAGCGAAGGGTTTTCCACTGCCGGAATGGACGTTGGTTTGCCTGGGAAGATGTCTTACAATGAGCCGTCTACCCCAGAGCACAGTACGAGTAACGGTGCGTCGAGTTATTATCGCGAAGACCGTGATCGGGGGAGTGAGCCGGAGCATAGCTCGCACGTTCATTCTCGCATCCCGACAGTCAGCGACTCGTCACTCGGCGGACCGCATACGCCATCTCCAGGACCGGTATCATACAATGTCGCACCTTACTTTGCCACCTCCCCTTCTGTGCTTGGAATTCCTGGCATGCTAGCACCGCCGCACCACGGTACAGGACATTGCTATCTTGGATCTCCTCTTGGCGCGGCTACGAATCCTGCAGGCATGCGCTATGGGTACTCCCCGCAGAGTGCTGGGTACAGCCCTGGTGGACTCAGTGTTCACTCCGCCGCATCTTCGCCTTCTTCGCTGCATTCTCCGTCTCATGCGTCTCTTCTATACTCACCTTCTAATCCTATGCATGTACAGTTGCATTCCTCCGCGCGCGGTGCTCTCGGCGTGACTCGCGACCCGCCTTCGGAACGCAACCAGATAGACTTGGAGCGCATTGCTGCGGGCCTCGATACGAGGACGACGGTGATGATCAAGAACATTCCGAATAAGCTGACTGACAAGGACTTGAATGAGTACATCGGCCGTGTGTGTCCTCGCAAGATTGATTTTTTGTATCTGAGAATGGACTTCCAGAATGGTGAGTGTTCATGTCTTGTCTTTCTCTTATGTCGATACTTAGTCGTTTGTCTGCAGGGTGCAATGTTGGCTATGGTATGCTAGACGTTGCCACATTTATTCCCCACCTTCTGACGTTTCGTTAGCGTTTGTGAACTTCATCCAAGTACAGGATCTCTTGCACTTCGCCCGCTCGAAGCTTGGAATCAAATGGTGAATACTTGCGGTTGTATTTGTCCGCTTATCGATCGTCGCTAACGATTTATATAGGAACATGTATTCCTCCGAGAAGGTCCTTCAAATGAGCTATGCCAACTATCAGTACGTCCCCGTTCTTTCCTTTCAGATACGGAATCTAATTAGCGACCCGAATACAGAGGGAAGGAAGCACTTATTGAGAAGTTCAAGAACTCCTGCGTCATGGACGAGCGCGAATCCTGGCGCCCGAAGATATTCTACAGTAGTGGTCCGAACCAAGGCCTTCTTGAGCCGTTCCCCGCTCCTACTCATTTCAGGCGTAAGGAACGCTCGGCCCAGAACCGTGGAGCTTTATTCTTGCATAGCGCCCACTCGCATGGTAGCAATACCGGCGGAGAAGGACGAGGAGCGGGATCGGGTATGCTTGGCACGCCGTTTCGAAGACATAATCAGCACCCGCAGAATCTTGCGAGGCAGGAACGCTTCTAAGACGGCGTGCCTTCGAACACTCTATGCGCAGGCGATGCTGGGTTGAACGTGTAGCGGCGTCGCCGAGCTCGAATAACTTGCTTATTATTTGCTTTATTGGTGTTTCAAAACCTGATTACAACCCGCTTAATGTGGCTCTCTACCTTTCTTTTAGTCTCTCGTCTTTGATTCGCAGGTTCGTAGAACCTCAAGCACGACTTCTTCGCCGATGCATCCGCATTATGATACGGTATCTATTATTCACCGGGGCTCATTCCACTCTCTATAACATAAACGGCTTCCCCCTGGAAATCGAAACTGAAACTGAAACTCACTCGGGTCGGCATTCTTATTATCGAGGCTTTATTGACCTCGTGCCTTACTTCCTCATCTTCATTCGTCCGCGATAATGACAATGGAGCTCTCCGCCGGGTTATGTCCACTCTCTCCTTTGATATCGATTTTCGCGGACCCGAAGAAAATAAATAAAAAAGGCTAAGGGCGGGCGGAGAGATATGGGGATTGCCTTCGCCGCCGCCCTTTCGCCGCTCATTTCTACGGTGTTTCAATTTATCGCGGATTGCTGCACTGCCCCCTTGCGCGAAGTGCTCTGGTCGTCTTCATCACCGTCCTCGTTGTTATGATGCGCCCTCCGGACCTTCCCTCGGACCGCCACTGAATGGCGCTTTCGTACCTGTTTCATATTTATATTCTTCTCTGTTTTATAATTATTGTTTTTATTTGACACGATATGCGCTTATTGTCCGTCAGCCGCTTGACTCCTCCCGCCTGCCCTCCTTTTGCCTATTCCCTGCTGTTTATTATGTAGATTGAACCTCGATTCCGGCCCCTGTCTGGAGTGTTGTTCGGCTGCTTCGCGCCCCGCCTTTTTCTCATTATTTTCTAATTGCTGCGCTTTTAGGTTGAGTGGAGCTGTGATCGCCCTCCCGAACACTTTTACTTTTTCATTGTTTTCCGTAGATCGTCGTTTTTTCTTTTTTTTTTCCTTTCGTTTTCTCGTCCCCCTTTCCTTTGACGAAGTCTTCATGAGATCGGACGTCCTCAGTATTCAACACATGTCGTGTTTTCCCTAAAAATTCTCTCGCCGCTGTCTCCTGTTCTACCTTTGCTCAGTGCTGTTCAGTGTTTACCGATTTGACCGTCCTGCTCTCAATATTTATTTCCCCTTCACTTTACTTTTTATTATCGTATTACTGTAATGACTGCTTGCAGATTCGTCTTCTTTTCGTCTCCGCATACATATTGTACTGCATATACTTATTTGCATTCCTCCCCTCTCTCTTTTTTCATGTTTTATGAGACTGCAGTACTTACTTACTGTACATAGTTCGAAGTCCAAGTCAATTTGTTTTTCTTTTCCCTTTCCCCCGGGCGCCGCTGTGTTCTCTTGTCAGAGCTGGTTACGTGGTGTGCTGAGGTGTTACAGTAGGTTTGTATCCAATGTCGTTAGAATATGGTATTGCGTTTTGCAAACGAGCTTAGTCCATGTTAGCTACTTCGATACCTTACATGACAGCTCACTTCGCTCAGCAGGTAACCCTGAAGAAGAAGAAGATAAAGAAAGAGTGATGTGCATATATGCAGTACTAGCAGTTTATCCGCTGATATATGTAATCTGAAATATGATACGATATGATATGATATTATTTGAGACTCTCGGATTCCCCCCCCCTTCTCTTCCAAGCAAATCATATAGCTAGTTAGTCCTGTACTATTACTTACTAGTCTTGTCTTGTCTTGTGTGCTCCTGCACTGGTCTACGCTTTGTTCTGTTTTGTTCTTTTGCTTTTTGCGAAAGAATGATGTTTTGATGACATATGGTACTGTACTGTCGCTAGTGTCCCGGGAGAAACGAGCTTATTTGCGCGAGCTTCTGTACCACATATGGTCCACAATCTTTTTTTTTTCGAGTTCTTGACGGATATGGGTATGAGATAGCGAGAAGACATGATGTGATTCAAGCTATGGCGGGTGTGGAAGGCGTTCACTTCACTTCCCTCCTCTTCTTTTCTTACCTTAAGCTTCTCATCTTCCCTTCCCTTCTCTGCACCTTGTCTACATATGTCCGAAAGAAAAACGAGCCTTGCGGAGAGAGGAGCTTCTTCTTTCTTTTCTTCTGATTTGCTACCTGTCAGGATTTAAGCTGTCCCGTCCCGCCCGAGTCCGCGGGCTCATGCGTGCATGCATGTAGTATTCTTCTCCGAGCTCGAAGAAGGAAGGGTCTTCCTTTATGTTTGTTTGTTGCTGGCGCGCTTCGCTTCGCGGGAACGAAGTGAATCCGCGAATGAATTGAAATGTAGATCGAATCGGCGACACGACGCTCAGTTCGGTCGTTGGGAAAATACAAGGACCTAGGCCTGAGGACCGCGTGCTCGGTGCTCGTCGCTGTTTGCTTGCTTGCGGTGATGATGATGATGATGATGATGATGATGGTATGATATGATTGAGTTGTATTCTGACGTGTGATGTGTATCTTCCGTTCTTTCTTTCTTCGTATCTTGTGGTTACACGGATGACGGACGAGAGTTAGCTTGAAGGGCGGGGGTGATGGGGATGATTATCCCTTCGGCCTAGAAGAGTTTATCCGTGTGGATTGGACGTACGCTGGGCTGGGATGCGGATACACGTTTCAATTACTGGAGTACGAGTACGGAGCGCTCGGAGGATACATATGAAATAAATATTATTATATATCTGGGCGATGGACGAGCGATGGACGATCCAAGCGGATGCTAAATGACGCAAAGACGGTCAGTATTCATATTCTTCCGGAAGGCAGAGGTGGAGTGAGTTAAGTGACGCTGATCCCGACGAGCGCTTGCGAACGAACGAACAAACGAATCATGGCATCTCATCTGAGTCTCAGATCGATTGAATTGTTGGAATTTAATCTGCGCTGGGCCGCGACGAGTTTTACGGAATGAGTAGCGCGCCGGCGGGGAGACAGAGAGATTCTCAGCGAGATCGTGCATCGCCCGCGGGAAGCCGGCATGAATATGTGATGCAGGGAATTCGAAGCTTCCTTCGAGATATTGGTGCGAGGTGATGGGATGATTATAGAGAGGTGTATGTATTCCCGAAAGCGCAGGGAAGGGAAATACGCTCCATATGTGCTGATCTTTCATTATCTGGATATGGATATGTGTTCGACGAGAATGGGCGTGCATCAATGAGACAGAAGATTCTCTGGTTTCCGATATCAGCCATATCATCTATCGGACGTGCGACGAGTCGACTAAGGAAAGTGAGGGTTTTTCTCTTCGGACGTTGGAGCCTTTATTATGAGAAGCACGTCGAGTTGACTTGGGAGACGGAGAACGCTTTCAATTTGTCGGGAGAGAAGTGCTTCTTTATGTCTTTTGTGTAAGTTGTAAACGAGCAGGTGTCGAGGAGAGCGCGTGTTGAAGTAAGCTAAGTCATCAAGAGGTTTGAGTGACTAGGAAGGGAGGTCGGGTGAAAGGGGAATGGGAGGCGGCCGGAGCGCGAGGGACGTCAAAAGGCGCGAGGTGGCCGGTTAGCCGATGACAATGGGAGGAAATAGCAGAAAGGGAAGCCGGAGAAAGGGATAATCGGATGCGGAATAGGAATAATATTGATATTGATACTGGATCGTTGACACGGGCTGTCATATAGAAATGAGAGGGATTGATTCCAGACCCAGACAGTGCGAGAAGGGGAGAGAAGAGACGCAGGCGCGCGGCTTTAGCAACGGCAAGAATACAATACAATACAAGAGAAGAGAAGAAGAAGAAAGGGCCGATCTCGGGCAGACATCATCTGTGCAGACGCGTAGAGCTCGCGGACCGTGTCACAGCACCTGCCACTAGTGCTGCCAGCGCCTGCCCACTGCCACAGAGGGAGGGGGGGGCGTAAGCAGCTGCCAGATCTACAGTACTAGTAGAGCCATCAAATACGTTCCCGAAGAATACAAATTCGCGGGAGAGGATATGATTACCAAATATGGGAAGGATACCGATGTACTCGCTCGGCATACGCGCACACGCGCGAGCTGTCATGAACCGTCACCGTCAGTGCCACCATCACCGTAAGCTCGATGCATATTAATGTGCCAAACAAAGTCGCTGTTGGGCGTGTCCGCCGGGACATCCGACTCCGGCTCTCTGCGGCGCGTATTCACGACAAATTAATGAAAAAGTCTATATGATATTGCCTGCTTTGGGTGATCCTCCTAGACGAACGCGCATATATAATTCTTGAGTGAGAGTCAAAGCCTATTCCAGTCCAGTCCAGTCCGGTCCAGTCTGCCTCCTTCTTTGGCCATCACTCTCCTTCTCTTCCTCCTCTATCTTCTTCTCTCTCTCCCGCACCTCGTCGGTCTTCATTCGCTATGCCTCGTGTTGTAGCACCCGACGCGCACTTCCAGCCTGCGAACAGGCCAGTACCTCCTCCCCTCCCTCTGCACGCAAAGCACGACGCCACTCGTGCTCCGCGCTTTTGGCATGCAGCTGTTAGCGCAACTAAAGGATTATTCAACCAGCCTACCCGAATTGCCCTCGAGGGTGATGTTGAGAACAGGCCACTGTATGGTTATTACACTTTGCGCTAGGTAACGAGATACTTACAATTTGGCTCTTATTTAGCGTGCCACCCGCGGAAGATAGGTACAAGCGCGTGCGCAGATCCACATCAACTCCCGCCCTCAGAGCCATAGCGAACCCGAGTTCGAGCAATTTTCGGCGCGAAATGGCGAACAACCCCTCACCAGCTCTACCTTCGCTCTTTTCCACAAAACGCTCCTTTGATCAAAGTCCACGGAAACTTAAATCCAAGGCATCTGCACCCTCGCTTGCTGCTCGCCGCATTGCCATATCTTCTCCGTCGCTTCCTAAGCCTCTGGACAGTCTTGATTCTCCACATCCTAAACTCGCATATCCGCTATCTCCAATGCCTTCACCTGTAGGTTCGACATTTAGCTTGAAGGCTCCAGGTCCTCAGCTGACGTCGCAATCGCAACTGTAAGTATTGTGGAGTTGATTTGTGTATCAGCCACACATCAATTATTTTTGGCTGATTCATGTTGCTTGTTCATTCTTTACAGAGCACAAACGGACGGCGTCTCTAACACAGGCCCTGATTCCTGCAATGAGTCTCGACCGGTTCGGAGGTTTGTGGACATCTTGAATTCAACCAAGGCATATAGTGACGTATTTTACTAGGAGGACTAAGAGTGCACCTGGCGCTAAGTTTGGTAGACGCTCGCTTTTCTCGCCAGCTCTCCCGGCAGCGCAGGATCCTGCGACTCCGTCAATCGAGTCATCCTCTCCAATCGTTATTGAGTGAGTCCATTCTTTTCTTCATTTTTTCAACCGGCATTCTAACCACTGTATATGCTGTGTAGTATCGCCTCACCCAGTATTGCGTCTCCTGGTTCTGCTGGTTCCCTTCCTTCGCCACCTCTGGAAACTCCCAAAATGACTCCAGACTATTTCACACAAAAATTAAGCCCCCTTGCGCATGTAGCCTCTCCGCGTAGCTTTACCTCTATAAAGCGCAAACCGGTTCCGCGCCACCTCTATATGGACCCACCGGAGCATGACGCTTCGGCTCCGTGCACACCTGTCCTTACACCGATTCCCAACTCTTCTCCTAATATGAATATCTCGTCTGGTGTTTCCGGGAAGGAAAGCTCCAACACCCTGCATACTCCTCTGCTTCCCTCTTCAGAATTGATTCTGAAGGCGTGCACTTCATCTCGTTTTAACAGCCGTGGCCTAAACCTCCTTCCGATCGGGCAAACAGCATCTGCGAACACCGTCCGCAGGCAGCACCGACGTAGTGTTAGTGAACAAGGCTGTCGCCGACTCCTCAGTCCAGATGTTCTCCCTAGCCCGTGGTACACGACCAACGCCAACGGGTCGATGACACCTTTGATAACACCTGCTGAGGAACAAGCACCGTTCTCCTTTGCAAATGATTTGTTAGTACTTTTTTTCTCTCCGCTACGTTTCTTCCATCCCCTGACATGTTTTGAAATTCAAGGCCAGCAGCCCCTCGAGTCCTTCACCAATCACCACCTCAAACTCCGAACCACATCACGGAAGAGGTCTCCGCATTTTCGGACAACACATCAGTTCGATCATCTGTCTGCCGCAGCGGTGCTCTGTCCCCGTTAACGGACGACGAAGTCGATGCAATCCGAAGCTTTCTCCGTCGGCACGCCACAGGCCACCGTGCACGGCAGCGCCGCAAAGCTGTGAGGCCTCGGAGCTCGCACTCACGAGACACATCCGTAGCGTCCTGCTCATATGACATGCATACGCAGATTCTTGAGTCCTATGCAACCGATGATGACGAGGTCTTCTCTATTGACTATTCAGAGGACGACGCGGACGCAGAAAGTCATCTGCCTATGTCGGCCTCAGAAACTCACTCGATGTCTACCGCGTCCGTGGATGATCTGCACGCATCTACAGATGACGGTGAGCTCGGTGAAGGAGCAACGGACTTTGATGTCGAGACACCCATCATCCGAGACGAGATTGAGACGCCAATTGATACAGGCAATCGTGGAACGTTTGGGTATTACGGTACGCCCATAGTCCGTAAGCCGAGTTCGTGCCGGGAGCCGGCTGTAGCGTATGCTCGCATTCCCTGCGATGGTGAGATGGAGTCGCGACCGAGTCTTCCCGCCGAGTGGGTGAATCATAGGAACACCGAGGACATGTCAGAAATATCGAAGCCATCGCGAGAGGAAGGGAACTCTCAGTCAGGGGAAATCAACTCTGATACCTTGGAAGACGCGTCAAACAGGACGCCTGTCGCTGGCCCGCTACGATCATCTTCGCTATACTACCGTTCGTCCTCGGACTATGCTCAACAAAGCGACGACGACGACGATCTGTCGTACCTTCGCACCAGTCGTCAGCCTCTGGTCCCAAGGATGATAAATTCGGACTCAGAGAGCGATCGTCCAATATCTTGCTCGACGTCTTCCCTCTCCACTTCGACGTCTACGGGACGTTCAGCCTTTGCGTCTGGCATTGGCTTGGCGATTATTCCGCCGGAACACTTTGCTTATTTTGACAAGTTTGCCAACTATGAGTATGTTGCCCCGTACACTCCGTCAGAATTTGGGACGGATGACTCTGAGGGATCGGTGACAAGGTTTGAATGTGCTTCTCCTCGGATGCAACGCGGATGTGGCATGAGGTGTAACAACTCGTCTGACGCGTTGAAGACCGACCTTACAAGTCTTCAGACACAGAAAACTTCTGCCTTGGATGCGAAGTCCAGCACGAATCTCGCATCATTAGTGCTCAAACCTGCATTGCAAATCAACGCGCGTAGAGCAGTCGGATCGAAAATCGTGCAGCTGCCTTCCCCGACCGACACTGTGGAGATAGCGCATCCGCCGCAGATTTCCGTCAAGATGCAGCGCACGGCAGCTTGCAGTGCCTCTGCAGACGAGGCCTTGCCCGAGAATGTCAAGTCATTCATAAATCTCACTCCTAACGAGCCGAGACCGAAGCGTACTCGCGTGAAGCTGCGACAGCTATTCTCGCGCAGTAATCTGAGGAGCACAACAGGGCGGAAGGTCTCTGCATAGGCGGAACTCGAATCCAACTACTATTCTTTCCTTTTATTTCTCCGAATGCTCTTTATCAGCACCTTCACTTTCCGCATTCGTTTGTCTCTTCTCATCACACTTTTTAATCTTTCACCGCATTTTTTTCCTTTACTTTGATTCATCCTTGTGCATTTACAATTGAACTTTCACATGTACTGCTTCACACAATCCGCATCCCCACATCTTGCATTGTCTTCTAGTCACACACTCATTCAGAGTCTTCATTTCTTCTTTTTTTGGATTCCCCTTATAGTGCGCGTATTCTTAATGTCTTACAGTATTCTCTCGTTCCGTTTGGGATGTTAATATGTAGATAGTGATTTCGTGGCTCGCGTGTTTTGCTTCGTACTTCCTCCCTCCGTTCATTTCATATAGCGATCCTTCATTCATTGTGCATTTCATTCACCGTTTAATTTCCCTTCGAGACTGTGTTACATGTTGTACTTTGTCATTGTTCAAACCCCTTGAGGCACACTTAGCGTCCCCGGCCCTGTCCTGTAACCTCCGCAATAGAGTTCCTTTTGATGCATACTGCTTAGTGTGATCTGCGTTTTCAGGACACAGGGGGATTGACGAGGTTTGGTCTAGGGCATCAAAAGGGGCTGTAGGGCGAGGCGTGGTCTAGCCTCTATACGCTGCTGACTCAGCTGAATCTCGAAACAAGAACACTCAACACCGGACAGAGTCAAACTCGGGTCCAAAATTAATATCAACATTGTTCATAAAGGTTGCAGACCCGTTAAAGATATATCTAAATAATTATTTATTTAGGTTTGGTATAGCGTTTAAGCCCCTCGCGGACAGGAAGTAGATCCCTTCGTTCGTTATGCCTTAATCGACAGGTCTGTGCGCAATAGGTTTAGGTTTACGGTGGCGTCGGAGTGGAACATCGCGGATGAAAGACGGATGAGAAGTTCGTTGATTGAATCGAGAAATGGAGATGATGGTCAGTTAGTTAGTCAGTTTTGTTACCTTGCGGATAAAACGGATGATTAGGAAAGGGGGGGAAGGAAGGGAGAGACGTACAGGCAGTCGGTTTTGCGCATTCCGTAGAGCGAGGTGTGGCTTGGGATGCCTTCGATACGGTGTACGGCGTTTAGGTTCTTCCGGAGGGTAAGTTGGAAGAGGGAGAAGGAGCCTTGGCTGAAGTAGTAGAGTAGTAACTCAAGTCAGACTTCTTTCTTTGTTTCTCTGGGTTAAGAGGTTCTTCAGATTGGACGGAGACGTACCGAGAGATGATGGTAGAATACGCGAGGAAGAAGACCCAAATACGGTACCAGCGCTCTCCATAAGCTTGGATGACCTTATCCTTGTTGGATACCCAATTCTGGTACCAGCGGTATATCGTCGCGGAGTAATGCACGCCCAGGACGTCGATGTTCTTGACTTCGAAGCCGGCTTTTTCGACCTGGTTGACTACCCAGGCGAGAGAGCAGGACGCGTCGGCACCGGGGAAGATGTATTTGTTCATGAAGAGGCCCCAGACGAGGTCCTCGAATTGCCAGTCTTGGCGGATGCCGGCGACTTGGAGGACGAAGGTGCCTTGGTCGTCGAGGAGGTCGTAGACTTGCTTGAGGAAGGTGCCGTAGCGGCGGATACCGACGTGCTAAAGGAACGAGAACAGAAAACGTTAGTTATTATCTTTGACCTGTTCAGTTTGGTAGGTAGGTAGGGCACTTACCTCAGCCATCTCAAGCGCGACAATTTTCGTGAATTGGGCAGGACCGCCAGGCATGTCACGATAGTCGCAGCACAGTATGCGCGCCTTGTCGGGGCTAACACCGTTGTTCTTGATGCGTTCGGTGCCGAAAGCCGTCTGGTGTTTGCTGAGAGTTACTCCAGTGACGTCGCAGCCAAAGTTCTTCGCGGCGAAGGTGACTAGGGTTCCCCATCCGCAGCCAATGTCTAGCAGACGGTCTTCGGGCTTGAGGTCGAGTTTGTTGCACACGAGAGTCAGTTTGTTGTCCTGGAGTTCCTCGAGTGTCTCTGTCCTTGTTGGATCTAGAATGACTCCGGAGGTATAAACCATCCTCGGGCCCAAGAACCTAGTCTAGTCAGCAACTCATATCACATCTAATTATCGGGACCATACGAACCAGCCATAGAAGTCATCACCGCCTGATGAAGGAACAAAGGCATGTTTTAGCCAATAATATTCGTAGCATCACACAACTGAATTCGCTTACGGTCATAATGGTCTCGGACTTGAGTTTCGTCTTGGCTTTGAGTGTGGAAGATAACGTCAGGAATGAGGCGGGTGAAAACATATTTGAACAGTTCTGGAGTGAATTGGAAGCTAGCCCAGTCATGGCGCATCTCCATGATATCAAGAACGTCGCCTAAAAAGACACGTCAACATTTATGAAAAGGAGATTGTTATTCTTTTAACTGGCCTTTAAACTCGACTTTGCCGTCAAAATAGGCGTCGTGGAAGACCTGCATTGGGATTTTCTCCTGGCCTCCGTAGTACTTTGTGAGATTGACGTCAACGAAGCGGATGTAATGCTCGATGTCTTTGCCAGGGAGTTTGACATTCTCGTTCTTGCGCCTCCCGTACGTACTCGCATATGACCAGTAACCGATTGTGATAGGAAGAGCGAGGAGAATGACGAGGAACCAGTAAGTCTTGAAGCCCCCGTATCTGACGATGGGGATCCATTTTTTGAGGAAGTAGGGGACGCCGAGGATGAGAGCAACAAGGACGCGGTTACTGAAAGAACCGTTCCCCTCCGCCAGACCCTCCAGCGGAGCGTTCTTTATAGACGGACTGTTTGTGACCTGCACGGACGACGACATTGTGAGACGTGGCCGTCGATGTTGTTTGAATGAAAAGAGAGAAAATTCGGCTGTTGCTGGATCTCTTCTTCTGGACTTCCAAGTCAGTATTACGCGACGGCTTCGCGACGCGCCGGTTTTGAATGGGGCACGTGAACGAAAAGGACACGTCTTAAGCTTCTTGCGAGTTGAAAGCTTCCAGTGAAGAACTACATAGATTGGTGCCTCCCTTTGCTTAACGTCTCTGCAGTCTTGATGATGTCTAGTCCTTATACTTCGTCGTCCAGGTCACCTCCACCTTTGCAGCATCCGGTGCCAACTCATCCTGCTTTCATCCCGGAGCCTCCATCGACGCCCAATTCTCCTCACGGATACATGCGTTTTACTAGCTCACCTTCAAATCAGAACGTACCTCCAGCAAACTATTATGGCCATCACCAGCCTACTCAGCCGCAACCAGCCAGTGGATTCGCGTCGTCTCAATTCCAAGGATTCACGCCAGGTCCAGGACAAGGCCATCCTCCAACTCAGCAGCAACAGCCTTTACCTCAAAGCTTTGACTTCACGCAGTGGGGTGTAAACCCCGCGACAGCACAGATCGGCATGCAGCTTGGCCAGAGTGCTGTCGCTGCTGGACAGGAGTATGTGCAGAAAAACGTCAGTCTTGTTTTACTTGTCCCTTCAACTCGGTCCATCCTGATCCTTCTCTGTGTAGTTCGGGTCCACTATTCCAGTCCCTCTGCTAAAACACCATTTCAACGTCTCCAACTCATATGTCATTCGAAAACTACAGCTCGTGCTGTTTCCTTGGCGTCACAAGCGATGGACGCGAGCAAATAAACCGACAGAACAGGGCCAAGCACAGTGGCTACCGCCCTGAGATGATATCAACAGCCCGGATTTATATATCCCTGGTAAGTCACAATAGATTTCAGAAAATGTTCTTGTTTCTCTTATAAGCATTTCTTCAGTGATGGCATTCGTGACATACATTCTCCTTGCCGCCTGGTACTCCGGAGTTCAGGACCGATTCCATCCCGAAATCCTTGGTCGAGTCGCCTCACGAGCACTCGTAGTCGTGCTTGTGGAATTTGGGTTCATCAAACTGGGATGCTATTTGCTAAATATATCTGGATCGAGTCAGGTCACCGACTTATTCGCCTACAGTGGGTACAAGTTTGTTGGGTAAGTAATTCCGCTTTTCGTAGGGCATCTGAATTTGAAATGTCATGACTCTGCAGTGTGGTATCAACCGTATTGTTCGCTTTCTTGAGCTCTAGTACGACGGTCTATTTGGCCGCTTTCTTATACTGCTTCTCCGCGAACGGATTCTTTTTGGTGCGTATCCCGTAATTATACCACTGCGCACCGACCTTATAATTCATCAAATAGCTTCGGGCCCTGAAATACGTAGTCTTACCGGATCCGCGAGATACTTCTCAACATGTCGGGACTCTTTCGCCTGGTCAACGCAGTAGACGGATCTGGTTTTTGTTTGCTATAGCACTATCACAATTTCTGTACATGGGTATTCTTGTGCGTATTTAGATCGCATGCCTGTAGCGTAGTATCTTCTACTCCCTTGTCAAAATCATAACTCTGACACGACCGATATAGCCAATAATTCAATTTGACATCACTGTCAAGAGAAGAAAGAATAAAATACAAGCAGACTAGTCAAGCCAAGGTGAAAGGCGGAATATCAAGTTTGCAATTTCTTTACAAGACCATCAATAGTGCCTGCATTGGCCTTGAGTTCAGCCCACTAAAGTAATCAATCTTTCAAGACTGTTATTCTTGTAAGAATGGTAAGGTCGTACCTGTTCCGGGGACAAAGAGATACCCTTCTTGCCCGGCTGGAGGTCATCATCTTTACCATAGAACTCTCGGATATCTACCAGGACGGAACCTATGATATCTTCTATAAGTGAATGAGGCAATACTGAGTCTGAATGGCAACAGACCTTTGAAGCTGCGAACTGTAACGCGTCTCTTCTTCCCCAGATCAACAAACTTTTCGCCATCTGCGTTCGCAAAGACTTTCCACGGGATTAAAGAGAAGCCCTCATAAGCGAGGAAATTGATTTACCATTCTGCAAGTAGTCACGTTAGACAGGACCTGGGAGAACGAAAAGACTCGGAATATGTAGCTCACTTTTGCGACATTCCCCTTCTTGCTCGACGAATCAGACGGCGACGACTCTTTTGTCGAGCCTTTCGACTTAATGGACTTCTTCTCTGGCTTCTTCTAAACAAGAAACACGAATTATGAGCACATTTTATAACAAGCGCGACGCGTCGAGAATCTGACCTCTGAGGCTTTCTTGGATTTCTTGGGCGGCGGAGGTGAGGCCTCCTCAGTCATCCCTGATTTTGGTTGTCCTTCCTCCTCTTCCCCTTCTTCGTTTGATCGTTTGGCCATCGCTGGATAGTGGCCTGGTGGTGACGTGAAGTGGCCAAGTCAAGGTATTGTGCGCTTGTGATGATTTGAGTGAGTCTGAGTGACGCGGTTGTGGCGAGTCGGGTCCGTGAGAAAATCACCTTCTAAAAAAGCGTGACTTTCAGGATGACGACGCCTCTAAGTACTTAAGGCTCAAGGGCTCTCACCTCCCGATCGAAACTTTCCGGTTCTAGTGGTACTTTGACTTGAGTCTCTTTTTTTCTCTTGGTTGCACGCTTGTGCGTCGACTGCTGGGAAGATGAAGGTCTCCCAAAAGTCAAAGAAATTCCTCCCTCCAGTGTGTTCCTGTTTTCATCTTGTTTCTTGACAAGGATTCCATGCTTACTGATGCGTAGCATCCGCAAGTAGACGCTCTTATAACAAACATACTCGCAACGCCCACAAATGAACTCTCAAAATTGCTGGCCTCGATTGATTCATGGAAATGGCCGCGCTCCGATTTGTATGCATGGATTAAAGTCCTGGATAAATTCGACGCAATCCTTGAAGATGTAATCCGTGACTACAATGTCGATGACATGCAGGTCAAAGTATTCACTCCGCAAACAAAAGACACAATCTGCGAGGTCCTCAAATTCGAACGTCTGCTGTTGGAAAACTCTACGAACAGAAAGATATTCAACTCTTATGACGTACGTTTCACTTTTACTCTCTTCCACCATGCTGTTTACAAAGTGTGATGTCGTAGCGATTGAACAGTTTAATGTTCACGGCCGACCTCGATGTTCTAATCGCCACGCTCCTTCTCCTTCTCCGCCCATCTCAACAATACTCTTCTCAGCCCGCATCAGCCCATTCTTTGCATATTTCAACGTCGCGGTTAGAGTCTCTGGCAAAGACTGTACCTGCGTTACGGGAACATGGTATTGAGATGTTAGATTTGGTCAGTGGGAAAGGATCGAAGCGCATACAAGATTTGCCACAAGAGGCTAGTGAGGTGAACTTTACATTCTACAGGAAAGGAGAACTACAAAGCGAGAAGCCGAAGGATGACACCGCGGTCTTCCAATCTTCATCTCGTCCACACCCATCCGCTCAGTCATCCGCGCCGCATACAGTCCATCTCGGCCCCCTAGCGCAGTCATCCAGATCTGCTATGGACATATTTGCGGATACAGTGAAGTCACACCAAGTACCCGAGAACGAAAGATACGAGTTACTTTGCCGTATTCGATTTGCACAGGCCCTTGGTACCGGGCGTGAGGATGCCAGACACAAACTCGTGATTGCCCGCCTTCTGGCGATTGCGGTGTACGCGCACACCCATACCGAGACCCAGGCGCAGTCATCACTTTTTCTCTATGATACTGATCTGGTGAACCGGATCGCCGATCTCCTTCAACAAGATCGTGAAGTCCCAGTCATGGTTCAGATGGCTGCTTTATCCGCTCTTGACGCGCTTGCTAGATACCGAGGAAAGATGACGGAGGTATTGGGTGCAGTCAATGCTGGTGTAAATCATGGCATTCTCATGTCATCGCTTCGGAAAACAGTCTCGGACATCTCAAACGCTGAATCGACTTTACCGAACCTGTTCGTGGATGCGCTTGTGTCTTTCATCACATACATTGCATCTCATGCAGGTGGCGGAAACATGGTTGTTGGTGCAGGATTGGTCCCAGTTCTAATCCAAATCATTGCAATCACTCATGAACAACGTCTTCCTATCGTGTCTAAGTCCATGCAACTTGTTGACAACGTCTTGTATGGATTCATGAATGCATTCACTGTGTTCTGTAATAGTCGAGGAGTTGAAACTTTAACTGAGCGGATTCGCGTAAGTCGAAGCACTCTTTTCTCATTAGGATTTCGCTTGACTTTGTGTAGTTTGAGGTGGATCTGGCTATTGAGAAGTACGGGACAAATGATACTGCTCAAAGCGCATCAAACGCTTATGGTAAGTATTCAACCTTTTGGAATGGCCTCAGATCTCGTCACTTACATTTATCTCAAGGATTAATGCCATTCACGAGAGCGGGTGTTCTTAAACACCTCCTGAGATCTATCCATCGCATGATGCAGTCTTCAGGGACGACGGAGGGAATGCGTGGACTAATTGATTCATCACTTCTAAAGTCGGTGCAGAGCATTATTGAGTATCGCGGTGTCTTCGGACCAACCGTTCTGCCGTTGGGTAAGTTCTCAAGCTTTCTGTCGCAAGTGAGACTTGTTGTAATGGTTCAATTAGCTATCAATGTCGTTGCGACGTTTGTTCACAATGAGCCGACCTCGTTGACCGCAATCCAGGAAGCCAAATTACCTGAGACTATATATAGAGCTCTTGAAGCTGGGATTGAGCCTTCGTTTGAGGTGAGCGACGATGAGTAATATCGACATCGTCGACCTTACATTAACTGCTGTATAGGTTATTCAATCTATTCCTAATGCTCTTGGTGCATTGTGTCTCAATCAAACGGGTCAAGACCAGTTAACGTCACGTCCTTCTATCATCCCTGCTCTTTTCTCTGTCTTCACCTCAGAAGCCCACCTCAAGGTTCTCCTGGAAAAGGAGAATGCCGTCTCTATAGGTAGTACTTTTGATGAACTCATTCGCCACCACCCTTGGTTGAAGAACATCGTGTTCGATTCTTTGATTTCAACACTGAAGAAGATTGAAGAGCTTGGGGCGAATTACGTTCCGCCAAATGATATTCGTCATTACTATTCTCTCAGCCTCAATACTGAACAACCCGTGGCCACCAGCGAAGACGTCGAAATGGAGGACATTCAGCGTAGCCCAGAACCTGCCGCTGGTCCATCGATGAATGGGGAGACAGCGCCTCAAGCTGAGGATGGCCAGTCAAAGTCTCACGATAACCTTGTCATCAACTATGTTGATGCTTTCGGAAGGGTACTGCGTTTTCATTATGTTCTATAATGTGACGAGGACACTAACAGTTCGAACGCTTTAGTTCTTTGAGGGCCTCTTCCAGCATCCATCTCATTGTCGGGACTTTATTCAGACAACGGATGGCCTTGCCTGCTTCGCTCGTTTGCTAAGTCTTTCATGTTTGCCTTATGACTACGCGAATGCGGTGCATTCCGACTCTATTGTCCAGGTTGTTCGGACTATGGTGGAAGTTGCACCAACGGAGACGCTTGACCATCTGGCAAAGCAAGTCAGTGCGTCGCTGGATGAAACGAAGGAATTTTGGCAGGCACCGACTAGCGAATCAAGGTTGTTGCCCTTTGTTGAAATCCAAGGTACGTTCACTGGACTTTCCGTTCGTAGTTGACGCTAACTTCAGACAAGACGAAGAAGAGTTATCAAAGGCCAATGCGTTCTTCCACAAGCTGGTTACTTTACATGTTCGCATTACGCTGCTTTCAGACGTCTACTCAACCTCGGGATACACTCACGGCAGGCCGGCAGTGGGCCTATTACAGAATACATCTGAGGATATTATTCCGAGACTTGGCGCCCTCCACAGAGCCTGTATTTGGGAGAACATTGTGCTCAAAAGGGGGCTCGCGTCTAAAGGCGTTGCTGGCATTCCGAGTCTTCCAACGTCCACGGAGGAACCTGCGTTGCCGTCACTGGAAGGAAGTTCGAGCTCGACATTTGGCACGGTACATAGCGGACAGCATTCTACCTCACCGTCCCAATCCTCCAGGGACAGCCAGAAGAAGAATGACACCCCAAGAGATCGCAACGCCATCGCTTTAAAACATGTAGCAAGCCAGATTCCCAATGCGCTTGGACCATTTTTCCAAGGTGTGTGTCAACCTGTGGTCTGGCGTCGTTGTGCATCTTATTGTCTTTCTTGTAGCTGTGTCCAAAATGCTGGTACATCATAGACGAACTCCGGGGGAAGAACTGAAGAAACAAGCGGCGGCTTTGTCAGCGACGTTAGCAGATGTCATGCATAAGCACTTGACTGAATACACCACTGGTGAGAATTTGCTCCCTCTTGTATTATTGGTTCACTTAACAATATGGTTTTAGGCGACCCTACCTTCCTCTATGCTTATCATACGGTAATGATTGGCCTGATCACATTCCTGCTTTTCGACGGTGATCATACATTTCTCTTGGATTGCTGCAAGGTATATTGACAAACGGTACTTAGAACGATCAGCACAAACAAACTATCATGCGGTCCTTCTCCTTCAGTTCCGCAAAATCGGTGGGCTGAATGCGGTCTTGAAGACTTGCCGTCGTTATGTGGACGCTATTTCCCGCATTTCTGAAGTGAAGGAGACCGATCGAACCGAGAGCGACCAGCAAGAACTTGTGCATGTCTATGGTGGATTGAAGATGGCTCTTCATTTGCTGTATCTTATGATTTCTTTTAAGCCCGCAATGGACAGTGGACAGATCGCGAGTTACATCTCAGGAAACAAGCCGGAGACGCACCCCGACTTCTACCAACCTAACGATTTCCTCGTCAAGATGAGACTCGAGATTTCTCCTTTGATACGTGACATCTGGCAGTCACCATGGCTGGTTTCGGCGCCTCCCGCGGTTTGCAAATATGTCATCCAGTGTGTTCAGGAGATCATAGCAGGAGAGAATGAAGTTCCTAGAGCAGATTTCAGCTCTTCCGAAGTGTTACCAAGTTCCGGACAAGGTCTACTGCGACCTTCTCAACCACCAGGCGAAGATCGGATAAGGCAGCTCACAGACATGGGTTTCCCAAGAGCCGCGGCAATTAGGGCGCTGTCAAGAACAAATAACAACGTCAGTTTTGCGACAGAATATCTTTTGACACACCCATTCGAGTTCGAGGAGCAGGCTGCTCCTACTCAGCCTGCTCCCGTTGAGACAGGGCACTTTCAGGAGCCATCGTCCGATGATGGTCAGGCGGAAACTGCTATGGAGACGGAAGACGCGCCTGCACCTGCTGAAAGTGAGGCTCAGGCTCAAGAGAGCGCTCCTGTTGAACCATACGAGCCGCAGAAGACTATGGAGGAACGTAGGCAGGAATTGGAGGAGATTAGGAAATCGTTCGTTACCGATATCGGTCCACTTGCACTCAGGCTTGCAGATGCCCACGGAACGCTGATTTTCGATGTACGACATGTCCTCATTGGGCCCGGTGACAACTACCAACCAGAAGCAATACGCTGCGTCATTAATGACATCGAACGATTCTCCCCGGACGCTTATGATGTGCAGGAAGATCCACTCGCGGTCAGGTGTCGACTTCTTGCACTCATGCTTGCTGAGTCGCCGAAAACTGTCCTTGAAATTGCGGGAGAAGAGAAGAACTTGATGGACATTTTGCACGCGCTATTGCTTTCGCAAACAGTAGGACAGGACAAGGATCAACCCTTGCCGAAATGGCTTCCTGCCCTTCTTCTGGCGATGGAGTCTCTACTAGTCACGTCGGAAGTACCTCGCCCTGTATCTTTAGTGCTGGCCGACCAATCCGTTGTTATTCCCCCGCTACTCGTCGGTCCAGCTTATACGGAGGCCCGGGCAACTCTCTTTGACTTATGCATACGACTTCTTAAAATCCCTTCTCTTCCGCGAGACGAGCTACTCGCTACTTTAAGAATGCTGATACAACTGACCCGTGCCCACAATTTGGCGGTCGAATTCGTACATCGCGGCGGGGTAGAGTTACTTCTCCAGAGGTTAAAGGGACAGTCCAGTAACGCGTCGGTAATCGGTTTCCAGTCTCACATAGCGATCATCCTGCGCCACCTTGTAGAAGACAGATCCGTCTTGGAGTCGATCATGAAACAGGAGGTAAAAAACTTTCTGTCCACCTCACGTCCCAAAGTTACGGAGGTGCTCACGTTTGTGCGGAGCTCGGCATCAATTGCAGCACGAGATCCCCAGGTATTCCTGGAAGTTACGAAGGAACTGTGCTGCTTGGTACGGCCCGACGTTCCAAACAGCCAGATCACACTCAAGTCCAGCGCACCTAGTACCGAGACGAACTCTTCGACAGAGAAGCCCACGGCAGAAGAAACCAACACCATGCAAATTGATACTCCTGTCTCTACTACTCCCTCCACGTCTACGGAGGCTTTGGAAACTATCATCCATTTCATGCTCAGTGAGCTTTTCAGGGTGGGCAAATTGGCATCCGATGGCTTAGGAGCGGACATATCTAAGGAGCGTGCAAACGCACCTGCAACGTCTTTATCTCCCCCGTCGTCCACTTCAGATAAAAAGGACTCAACATCATCTCCGGTGGAAAATGCCGCAGCAAACGGCAAGGAGGACGACAGCCAGAAAGTGCAAGATGCGCACTTCTATGCGTGTTTCTTGATGCAGAGCTTATCCGAACTCTTGTTTTCTTACGAGCACTGCAAACTTGCATTTCTGTCATATCCGAAGAAGCGAGTACAAACTCCTGCAAAGGATGTTTTTTCACGATCGAAATGCGCCGCGCTCAATTTCCTTTTGACGGAGCTCGTATCGTTCGGCCCCTTTAATGCGGACGCGAAGTATGATTCTCGAAAGAGGATGATTCTTTGCAACTGGGCCATGTCCGTTATTGTAGCGCTGTGCGTAGAGGGTTCTCCTTCGCGAGAGACACAGGAGGCGCAGCTTGGATTGCCTGATGTAGCTTCCATTCGCAAGCTCGTAATAGAGTCCATCAGCAGGTCCATAAAGGACGCGATCACGAGTGAGCCGGTCGATATTAGATATGGAAGGATTCTCGCGTTAGCGGAGCTCTGTCACAGACTTCTGTCCGTCCGGTTTAGCTCTGGTTCGGCGAGATCAACCGAAGAAACGCCAATGCAGCTTGCGAAGCTCATGCTTGAAAAGAACTACGTTGCCACATTGACCAATGTACTTGCCGATGTTGACTTGAATTATCCCAATATGCGCAACCTTGTTGGGTCGATCCTGAAGCCACTGGAATTCCTGTGCGTATCTTCTTTGGCTTGTGAATTATCCACAATAATCATATCGTTTTAGAACAAAAATCTCCATAAAAATGGGTCGTTCAGAGAAAGGGAAGGAAGAGGTCGATAAAAAGAGTGTCACCTCAAGTTCTGTATCCTCTGACGAATCCGAAGAGGAGGATGGAGGAGATGAAGACAACATGGACGCTGATGATAGGGAAGAGACGCCGGATCTCTACCGTAATTCTTCCCTTGGAATGTGAGTTGCGTCGTATTGACGGAAGTGCGGACAATGTCGCTAATTTTTCTTAATAGGTACTCTGGTGTAAGGTAGATTATTTTTCGCGTTAAGTTGGTACTGATGAGAAACACTTAGGAGATGGAAGAGGCATATGAAGAGGAGGATGAAGACGAGATGGACGAAGACGAGGATGACGTCGATGTGGACTACGACGAAGAGTCACCAAGCGAAGACTCTTCAAATACAGAACCGGAGAATGAAGCAGCTGAAGAAGCGATGGCTGCAGAAGTCGCCAATCCGCCCGGTGGTTGGGATAATATGGACGAAGATATGGGAGAGGATGCTCATGAGATGGGTGAAGATGAGGACGAAGATGAGGATGAGGATGAAGACGAAGGCGCGGATGAAGAGATAGTCTGGCAGGTGAAGCAATCTTCGTACATCGACTTTATCGGAGTTTCAGCCTAACTCTTTTTGAAGCCTCCAAATGCCAGTGATGGGCAGACTGGCCTTCTCGTTGATGAAGCAGAAGAGGACGATTTAGATGATACCGGTATGGTTGATGGCGATGCTCAAGCTGGAGACGAGGATGAAGGAGACATATTTTCAGGGTAAACCGCATTATTTTATGGGTTGCGTACACTGCCCTAATTCGTATATTCTAGACTTGGTGGTGAGATTGGTGAACTTGGACCCGTGGATGATTTCGTTCAAGAATCAGACAATCCATTCGATCCTTCCCGGGCGAGCAGAAGTATGCGAACCGGGACTCGTCTCTTCTTTGGTGGAGGTATCAACGTTCCAGGTCGCAGTAAGGTTTTCTTCCTCTCTTGATACACAGCTCATCTCATAATTGGGCCCATTTCAAGATCTGGATCCTGACATGCAAATTATTGGACGTCCTCGATATGGCGGAATCAACTCCGAGGCTATGACACATCCTCTGCTCGTGGACGCGAGCAATGGGGGTAACGTTTTAGCAGGGCAGTCGCGTTCTGTGTCAGGCCGAAGGACACGAAGTGGTGCGATGCCTAGCAACCCTTACGCTGAGGTCTTGCAAACCATCGAGGGTTTGATTGGTGGAGGAGCAATGCAACTTGTACAGGAGCTCATGAATCGCTCTGGATTCGCTGGTGCTCTAGGGGCTGATATTCGCGTCGAGGTTCCTCAGGGCGGCTTATTCTCGGATCGTTTGCAGATGAATCGACACGGACGAACTACAATTTCGACATCTGTCAGACTGAGAGATCCACGTTCTGGAGACAGTCGTTCAGAAGCAGCTGAATTCGGTCCATTGCATACCGTCCAACGCTGGTCGGAAGAGGCGAAAATTACTCATGGAAAGCATCTACAAGATCGAGTTCAGAGACTGTGCAATCACATCGTACTGGCTTTACTTCCAGATGCTCGTGAAACAGCGAGAAGAGAAAAGGAGAAGCAAGAAAAAGAAGAGGCAGAACGAAAAGCGGCGGCAAAGGCAGAGGCAGAGAAGGCAGAGGCCGAGAGAGCAGCAAAGGAAGCAGAAGAGAACGCTGCAAAGGAAGCCGAAGCAAGAGTGGTGACCGAGAGAGAGGCTGCTGAGAGAGAACCCGCCGAGAGAGAAACCTCTGAACGTGCTGCCGTTTCTGATGCTGCTGAACAAGACGCTACGTCGTCTGCCCCTCCTGTGGCTATTGCCAGTGATGAACGAGTATTAGCAGATGAAGATGCTGAGATGGTAGATGCCACGATCACGGTCGACAATGCAGTGGAGGTCCATGAAGACCCCGGTCAGGGCCCAGCGAATGCGAATGCCTCGTCAACGGGAGAAGGGTCTTCAACAGTGACGCCAGAACGGATTACGGTTACTGTGAACGGAAATGTTGTTGATATAACGGACACTGGTATTGATCCTACGTTCCTCGAGGCCCTTCCCGATGACATGCGCGAGGAAGTTCTCAATCAACATTTCCGGGAGCAACGCGCAAGTCGTATCGAGCAGCCAACTGAATCTCAAATCAGTCCTGAGTTTCTTAACGCCTTACCTCCCGAAATTCGCGCTGAAATCTTGCGAGAAGAGAGGCTGGAACGGAGTAGAAGGGAGCGCCAGCAAAACGGCGAGGCGCAGGATGGTGCAACTGCAGAAGCTGCTGACATGGGTGCTGCAGACTTCATCGCCAGTCTTGATCCTCAATTACGACAAGTGGTACTCCTGGATTCCGACGAAGGTATTCTAGAGACGCTTCCCTCGCACATGATTGCCGAAGCCGGGATCTATCGTGAGGGACTACATCGACACCGTAGCCCTCGGGCGACTGTTCCATCAGGTACTAGTACAATTTCTGCACCACGCAAGATACCACCTCCTCGTGATGCAATACAGCTGCTTGATCGACCCGGGATAGCATCTCTTGTCAGACTTCTCTTCTTTCCGCAATTGTCTAAAAAGACGATCCTCCATAAAGTCCTTGTCAATCTCTGCGAAAACTCGAAATCGCGCACGGAACTCTTCAATGCACTGCTCAGTATCTTGCAGGAAGGGACCGGCGACCTTGCGTCGGTTGACAAAAGCTTTTCGCAACTGTCCGTCCGTAGTAGCAAGAGTCCAGCCCACGTTACTGCGAAGAGCATCGGGAAGCAGAAAGAAACCAGCCTCTCCATGTCTTCTATCGTACCAAGTGAAGTCCCTCCGGACCTTATCGCACAACGTTGCCTAGATGCCCTTACCTTCATCGTTGGCACTAACGAACTCTCTTCTCTCTTCTTCCTGACAGAACATGAACTGCCTGCTGGTCTGAAGAAGAACATAACGAGGAAGGGGAAGGGGAAGGAAAAACAAGCTCCACAAACTTATTATCCCATCGTTTTGCTCCTGAGTCTCCTAGATCGTCAAACACTGATAAAGACACCAAGCATCATGGACTCTATTGCTGGCCTTCTAGATGCAGTGACGCGCCCATTGACAAGCTTGATGAAGGACTCAAAGAAGGAAGAACCTGCAGATTCGTCTTCGGCGCCCACACAAGCGACTTCCAGCGAGACGGCTCCAGCTCCAACGGCTGAAGCAGCTGCATCTGGTAAAAGTCTTCAATACTTCTGTTACACTCTCGCTAATCGATTTTCCAAGCAGAACCACCCGCTGCGAACGAGCCTGAAGCGTCGGGGAGCAGTCCAGCAAATGTGGAATCTGTGGAAGAAAAGATCCTCTTGGCCAACCCCCCTCAAATCCCTCACCCTGCACTCAGGTCTATCGTCAATATTCTTACTGTAGGCGAATGCTCTGGACGGACATTCCAACATACCTTAGCGCTAATTCAACATCTGTCGTTCTTGCCGGACGCAAGGGACGTCATTGCTCAAGAACTGAAGCTCAAAGCACATGACCTGATGCTTAGCCTTTCTGCGGATTTGGACGTTTTAATAGGAGCTCTGCAAAAGGGCGAGCGTCAGGGTGATCTTCCTCCTTCGGTAGTAGCCAAGTTTTCTCCGGCTTCCTCGGATCAAGCGAAGTTTCTTCGTGTTTTGAAGACGATTGACTATATGTACTCGAAGGCAGAGGCAAGTTCGAACAACACTCCAGAGTTGCAGGTGGATGATCGGATACGAGAAATATACGAGACCTTCCGATTTACTTCGCTCTGGAAGAAACTCAGTGAATGCCTTACTGTGGTGGAAAGCGGGGATAATGTAGAGCATATCGCCACGATTCTCTTGCCATTGATCGAATCTTTGATGGTGGTCTGCAAGAATGTAGGAGTGAAGAGTGCATCTGTGCTTCCACCGAGTTCCCCTCGTTCTCCGCTTCCGTCCGAGCAGTCTGTGGACGAGCTATTCGTTTCGTTTACTGACGAGCACCGCAAGATCTTAAACATGATGGTGCGAAACAATCCATCACTCATGTCCGGCTCGTTCTCGTTGCTTGTACAGAACCCCAGGGTTCTTGACTTCGACAACAAGCGCAATTACTTCAACCAGCAGCTTCACAAACGCCCATATCCCAGAGAGCATTACTCGGCTCTTCAAGTCAACGTCCGACGCGCTCGCGTGTTCGAGGACAGCTACCACGCTTTCCAGCACAAGACTGGCGATCAAATCAAGTATGGCAAGCTCAGCGTACGATTCTATGGCGAAGAGGGTGTCGATGCTGGAGGAGTTACTCGGGAATGGTTCCAGATTCTTGCTCGCCAAATGTTCAACCCTAATTATGCCCTTTTCGAGCCTTGCGCAGCTGACAGACAGACGTATCAGCCGAACCGAGCATCTGAAATTAATCCTGACCACCTGTCTTACTTCAAGTTTGTCGGTAGAGTCATAGGGAAAGCTATCTATGATGGCCGTCTTATGGACGCTCACTTTGCAAGAAGTCTATATCGGATGCTTCTTGGCAAACGTGTCGACTATCGCGACGTGGAATGGGTGGATCCAGATTACTACAAGTCACTCTGCTGGATTCTTGAGAACGATCCTACCGTGCTAGACTTGACATTCATCACAGAAGTTGATGAGGTTGGTTTGATTCGCTTCTCGAATTTTTGAAGCAGTTACTAATGTGCTATATTGTTAATTAGTTCGGTAGACACGAGGTTATTCCCCTAAAGGAGAATGGTCAGACAATTCCTGTGACAATGGAGAACAGGAAGGAGTACGTCCAGTTGGCGGCTCAGTACCGACTTTACTCTTCCATAAAGAGCCAGATCGAGAACCTGCTCTCTGGTTTCTATGAGATTATTCCTAGGGAGCTGATCGCGATCGTGAGTTGTTTCCTACTCTCCGCAAGCTGTAACTGCTTACCTATGACAATAAATCAGTTCAACGAACAGGAAGTCGAACTCCTCATTTCCGGTACGCCAGACATCGATGTTGATGAATGGAGAGCGAACACAGAGTACCACGGTTACTCGAGTTCTGATCCCGTCATCGTCTGGTGGTGGAGAGCTCTGAAATCGTTCAACCGGGACGAGCGCGCAAAGGTGCTCAGCTTCGCCACTGGTACCACTCGTGTTCCGCTGGGTGGATTCAGCGACCTCCAAGGCGTCCAAGGCGTCCAGAAGTTCTCTATCCATCGTGCTTACGGAGAGATTGATCGTCTTCCTCAGGCTCATACCTGTACGTCCTTTCTTTCTCTACTCTATTTTCGGTTCAGTGCTGACAATGACTGTGATTGACTAGGCTTCAACCAAATTGACCTCCCCGAATACTCGTCCTACGAAAAACTCCGACAACAACTACTGCTTGCTATTAATGAAGGAGGAGAGGGCTTCGGTTTCGCTTAATGTGATGGTGCTGTTATGTTTTTCCCAATTCCTTTCAATGAATAAATTTTATCAAGTCTATCTCTGCATTCTCAAACTGCAATCCCATGCTTTGTCTATGCGCTGTATCATACATACGTCATACTACATTCAATTGCAAGAGACTCTATTTGTAGATATTGAATTATTAATTGAACATCTTAGATATGTCAAGCGTGACCACTACTCAGGGGACTATATGTCCGATGTGCAGTACAGTCGAGAGTAATGAACAGCATAAGAAAAGATATTAATATCCGTGCATGCATACCTGTATTGTGAAAGATGAGTTACAACAGAAGTCTATCAAAACTACAACCGAAGAAAGAGAAAGAGTTCCATGGGTCCAAGGAAGTCCAATCTAAACCACAAAATGTGTTTAATGAGCAGTAGTGGTGCTAAGAAACAGGTCCAGGATGCTATGTAGTTCGGTAGCGGGTGTATGGATAAGAATGGCAAGAGGGACCAGGGGCAGGCAGGCACGACAGAGAGGAAGAGAATACAAAGTTGGCTAAGAGGTGATCATAACCAGTCATCTGTACCTTCCAAGAGCTCTCACAGCTCTCACACACCACTTATACGAGTTCGAGTCCACAGAAGAAGACAAGCACAGCCAGCATGACTACCCATCCCCACTCTTGCGCGCGCGTACGCACACCGGCGCTCATCGTCGAAGGTGAGGAGGAACCGTACATCCTGATATTCCTGAAGTACGTGTGCGTCTCGATGGGCGTTGCCCAAGAGTCGTCGTTCCCGCCGAAGAATGTTCTGCAATGATACAGGTCAGGCCAAAAGATAGACGAATATTGGTCGGAGAGAAATGGGACGTACGAGAAGAATAAACCACCTGGGTTTACGGAGTCGTCTTTACGGAACTGGACTCCTTTTTGTGAGATGGCGAGTATGTCGTTGAAGCTAAATATTGTTTAGTTTCTATTGTAATAATGAGGTGGGAAGACAAAGGTAACATGAAACGTACTATAAAGCGATATAGCCATTGGAAGTGCTTGGAGGGTCGTTCATTTGAACGAGAAGAGTGACCCGGCACCACCTAACTCTCAAGTCAGAAAAATTGTAGATTTCGACTTAATCAAAAATAGCTACTCACTGCCCGGCTGGGAAACCGAATGCGCCTCTGTGAATACTTACACCAAAGTCATCGTTGCATCTGACTTCATCAGCATCGCAGATCCCATTCGTCTTGGGCACATAAGCATAAACTAGGATGAACGGATTCGTTATTCATAAGAAGTGATTGAATAAATGGCTCTTAATGCATTACCTTCGCCTGCCGCATCCTTCCTCCACATTAAACGAGTACTGAAACAATCCGTGCCAGTAGGTTCCTTGCCTCCAGAACACCCCTCTGTGCTAGGCCCACCTCTGATGCCCGGAAGCTTCCCACCCTTGACCCAATCAAAGTCCGAGTCAAAGGCCAGCTCATACGAGACGAGCATGGATTGAAGCGGAGTCGAAGAGTTCCATAGAGTGTAGAACTGCGCGCCGCCTGTATTATTGGTAAACGAGCCTGCAGGGTACGTGACTCGGAGTACAGTGCCATTTGCTGATGATAATGTTGAGTCGTCTGAGGTAGAGATTGGAACAGTGTTGTTTGGGAAGGGGTCGTTGATGAATTGGAGGTCTGCCTGGCCGTTGCTGATGTGGCCTCTGCTTAGGGACCAGCCTGAGGTGACGAAGTCATCTGAGTCGTTTGTGCTGAGAGTAGCAGTAGGGAAAGGGAGAGAAGTAGAGGTAGAGAGAGAGAACTGGGATGCGACTGAGGGGAGAGGAGTGACACCGTCTGCGGAGACTTGTGTAAGCACAAGAGTGAGAGAAAGAGCGTGGAGGAGTCTGATGCGCCCTGGAGAGGGCATAGCAGTAGTGGATGTAGCAGACAGACGGACTCGGACTGTGTGATGACTGTTGTGCTACGACGATGAGAGCATCGGGATGGCTGGTCTGAATCGCAAGACAACTCCCAGGGCTCAGGCAATCGTCGATTCGTCGTCGTCGCCAGGTACTTCGCGTCCATGCTCGGTATCCATATTTGGAAGTGGTGATCACGTCGATCTCCAGTGACGAGTTAGTCACGGCTCCTCCTCTTCCTCTTCCTCTTCCTCTCGACGTCCATGGCTTTCTCAAGTGCACTCACCCTTACAGATCTCAATGACTTTATCACACCATCGCAGGCATGTATCAAGCCAGTTGAGCAGTCAAATGGTTCCCCAGCCAAGGACGAGGGAGCTGCTTCTGTGCGTGCATGTCTAATGTCTAGACTCTCCTTAGATGCTCATGAGATCTGTATGTGAACAGACACAGATTCACATTGACTCATCAGGTTCATACTATGAGCTGTCATCCGACTTAGCTTCTGGTTCTGGTTCTGGTTCTGCTCCCGCTCCGCGTAAACTCGAAACAGCCCAGATAAGTCTCAACGACTGCCTGGCTTGCAGGTAAGTCCTCATGTTCCTCAAACACATGTCCTATTTCCCGTTCTAATCGCACCACTAGCGGCTGTATAACGTCCGCAGAATCTGTCTTGATCACGATGCAGTCACACGAGGAGGTACTCTCCGTACTCGCAAACAACCCTCCTTCGATATGTCTCGATCACAAGACACCAGTCCTCTCTATCTCTCCCCAATCCCTGGCCTCCCTCGCAGCCACAATCTCCTCCTCCTCAAAAACTACAGTCACCCTCAAACAGGTCCTCCACAGAGTGACTGCCTTCGCGTATTCGCTTGGCTTCCAACACGTTTACGACACCACCTTCGCCCGGCATATCGCGCTTCTCGAGCACGCGCGAGAGTTCCACGAGCGCAAGCACGGGACTTCGCGCGGAAATGATAGTGCAGAGAAGCTGCCCATGTTGGCTAGCGCGTGCCCCGGTTGGGTGTGCTACGCGGAGAAGACGCACCCTGAGATGCTTCCGTTTATCAGCCAGACAAAGAGTCCTCAGCAGGTCATGGGCACGCTCGTCAAAAAATGGCTCGCTCAGAAGTGGGGCAAGAAGTAAGCAGTAGTCATTTGGCCAATCCTTCTTTGTCTGTTTTGCATCCGATATTCCGCATTTGAATTTCTTACTCTATTCCGCCTGTTCTTACCTCCTCCACACCCCGGATTTTACGTTTGTGCTTGACTGCGCTTCGGTGTATTCGGTGTATCCGTCCTTCTTCGCTGCTTCTCTCTCCCCTGGCGATCGTGCATGTGCTGATTCCCCAATCCTTTTTTCTATTTCTGTTTCATACAGACCAGATAAGATCTATCACGTTACCGTGATGCCGTGTTATGATAAGAAGCTCGAGGCGTCGCGCGAGGACTTCTACGACGAGGCTTACGCGACGCGTGACGTGGACTGTGTGATCACGACGGGCGAGTTGGAGCTCATGATGCGCGAACGCGGGTTCGATATCTCTCAGCCACTACCCTCGTCTGAGACCCAGAACGGTCCACTGGTATCTGTATCCGACAACGCGTCGGATGACCGTTCGATTGGTATCTCTCGAATACCGACTTTGCTCAGCCATCCGGGTACGAGTTCGGGCTCGTATCTGCATTATCTGCTCCATCTCCAACAATCTTCCGATCCGACTGCGGAGCTGACAACGCGTCAGGTCCGTGGGACGGATTTCGAAGAATACATCCTTCGATCGCGCGAGACTGGTAAAGTCATATTCAAAGGCGCGAGATGCTACGGGTTCAGGAATTTACAGAATATCGTGCGGAGGGTGGGGAGAGCGGCTGGCGTGCAGGTTGGGCGAGGGGCTGCGGGGAGGCTTGCAAATGCTAATGCGCTTAGAGCGAAGACGAAGATGAAAGTCCGAGCGAAGAAGGGGAAAGACGAGAATACGGATGCTAACGGAAACTTGATGACTAACGGCAACGTAGACGAGGAAAACAGACCATACGACTACGTCGAGGTAATGGCCTGTCCGGGCGGGTGCGTCAACGGAGGCGGACAGCTCAAACCTATCCTTTCCTCGAACGGAACCGAAAATGAGATTACAATTTCAAACGCACAAGCAACGCCGCCGCCTCCGAACGATTCTGCGGATATGCGCTGGGGAACGCGCGCATGGACGCGACGCGTCGAGGAGGCGTACTGGCACGACCTGCCCACTCCACCTCCTTCTCCCTCTCCCCATCTCAAAGCCCAGGACTCCGACCACATCAAAAGCAACGATGGCGGGCGTTCTACTCGCACGCATCCACACCCCACAGAGACACAGCGACTCGAGGAAGCCAATGAGCTCGCCCGGCAAGTCCTTTCCGAGCTCTGCCTCCCGCCAAAAGATGAAGCGGAAGCAGTGAAGTCCGTGAGATCGTGGAACGACACGATGGACGAACACGCCGAGTCGCTCCGCCGTTCCCTGTTCCGCACGTCCTATCGTGAAGTCGCGAACGAGGTCTCGGGGATCCAGGTCCAGTGGTGACCTCTACCATTTTACTTTCTTGCATACTGTACTTGTTTTCTATCTCGTGGGAATAGATCATATACAGACAATCTCTCTGATGTTAATATTAATGTTGCTGTATCGGTGCATGCAAAGCACCAACGCATATGAACACGTCCATGCCCATAGCGCGTTCAGTTAGTTATACTACAACTGACTCGATCTCGATTTTTCCCGTAATGAACAATTACTCATCACCCAGCCGTAAGAAAAACCAAGTACAAGTAGAGAGTAAGCCAATATTATTCATTCATTCTTTCATTATGAAAATGACTATTATTAAAATCAAGTACGCAAATTCGGCTATATCGATACGGAAGGGATAACAGGGGGCGAGGCGAAGAGGTGGAAGAGGGAAGACGGGAAACGGGAAACGTAATGGATACAGCTTCAATCATGCACGGACGGACAGAGGCAAAGGTGAACGCAACAGGTCTGGTGGTATAGGGTGATACGGCATCACAGATGCGAATGGCTTGAAGTGTGGAGCGTGAAACTGAAGGTGAATGAACAATGGGGAACGGTTTGAACCTGCACGAGTGAAGAAGAGTTCGATGCAAGTGCGGAGACCAATGCAAAATAATGCAATGATTCTTGATCATTATTGGGATGCCGGATCGCGTATGTATGCAATTGGAGGAAAGATACTAATACTACACAAGTGAAACGGGAATGTGGAAGAATGCGTGCAATGGGTACGTATCGAGCCATGCTACGCACAGACTCGACACTATATCAACGCGCACGACAGTAGAAAGGAAGAAAGAATCAAAAGGCATAATCGAGCAGAGAAAGGAACAAAGATACAGTAAAAAATGAAACTAATGAAACAGGTCGAAAGGACGAAACTTGAATGGTGGTGGTACAACATTGACAAGGCCAAGCATGAAAAGAAAGGAGACGAAGTCGAAACATACATAGGAGAATATGAAGGGATATCAGAGTCTCATCCGTCGAGGTAATCAGTCTGCATGCATCGGTATCGATCAGATCGAGCAAGACTTCCGAGACTCGATCAAAGAAAAAATAAAGACGCCTGTGGAGCATCAAGCGTCGAGCGGGAAGGTAGAAGGGGAAAATGCGTTGCTGAGGATACAACGATTAATCTTAAAATTCATTCAAAACGGAAAAGCTAGCGGGAAAAATGGAATGAAACGGATAAAGTGGGAATGTAACGGAGCGCCCGTCAATGTTTTGGTGCTGGTATCGGGTGGTTGTTGTCGAGCCGATAGTAGTACACATTATTCTTGAGTTCATTTCATTTCGAGGGAACGGAGGGCAGTCCGAAGGAGGGAGAATATAGTCGATAAAGGAAAACCGGTTCGAGACCCGGCAGCGGTCGGAAAGCCGGTGGCCAAGACCAAGATCCAAAATGACAGAGACCAGGCCCAGATGGACAGTAATATCGCGTTGTCGAGTCCACACGTTCGTAAATGGAGAAACGTTCTCGGCAGTCGGTAGCGAGGGAAGAGAAGAGAGGACGAGACGACCGACGACCCGAAAGAGACCATAGCCATACCCGCCGACGAGTATCCGACGTCCCGAGCTCCCGAACTCCGAATGCCGAGCCCATTCCCCAATTTTGGAATAGATGCGCCTACTACACAGCAGTGCATGAGGGATGTAATTGGGGTATGGGCATGTCAGGAGCATGAATAGAGGAAGAGGAAGTAGGTATGAAGAGGACGAGGACGGCGAAATGGAGTGAGGACACGCGACGTGGGCTGACTAGTCACTGGCGACGACCCTTGTTCTGGTACCAGTACGCGCAGTGGTCACAGTACTTGTCGCCAAGGGTGAGTGTTACGCGTTCTTCACGATCGGGGCCCATGAACTGTGCAGACGGGGGGGTGGTTTAGTCAGAAGACGGTAGGGATGTATGACAAACCAGAGCGAGGTGGAGGTGGGGGTGGCAGTGGCGAGCGGAGAGGGTGGGTGCACAGGAAGGAATAGAATAAACACGAACCTTCTCGCAGCAACAGTCAGGGCATGGCCTGCGGTGGTTTGCGCTGTGTACGCAGCGTCTGCTGCCGCAGTCGATCTTGGACACCTTACGGGTCTGTAAACGAGGGAGAGTAGCGTAAGGACATGCATGGAGTCAAGGAGTCAAGGATGGACATGGACGTACGATGATGTAGTGCTGTTAGGGACGAGAGAGAAGAAAGGGTTGTGTGAGCAGGCAGACGAGAAGCGGGGAGAGGGACAGACATACGCCGCAACCGAACTTTGTGCCTTCGCTGTGTGGAGAAAGAGAGCGTTAGCGATGGGGTTGGATGAAGCAGAGGGAAGAGGGACGTACGTGATGAGGTTGCACATATTGTGTTGAGGGAGAGTGAGGACGAGAAAACAGAGGAGAAGAGGGAGACCTTTATAGTGTAAATGTAAATATTATTTGATTTGTGTTTATGGTAGATGGTGGTAGAGATGAGAGAAGGGAATGTGGCTGTGTCCACCATCGATAATATATTATTATTCTATTATTTATTATTTATTATTATTTATTATTTTCTATTTCCCGCCAATCATGCTTGCCCTCTCTTCATGGCTGCTCCCACCACGGTGACCACTCGCTCCAGGACTCTCCTCTTCCTCTCCTATCGCGACTCAACGGCCCGCTCTTCATCAACAAGATCAAACCCCTTTCTGCCCCACACTGACCCCTTTGACGAGGCCGACGACGAGCATCACCACCTCATCTCTCACTCAGACTCGGACGATCACCCTGGTCCAGGACACGTCGCTCTCGACGTCACTACCAATCTTCCTCCAAGATGGTCCGTCTCTCTCTCTCAACAACATATTCGTTGCTCACAGTGTTTTCTTACAGGGTTGACATTTCCGATCAAGTACACGACATCCTCGCCGCAACTCAACAAAAAAGTATGTGCAAAGAAACTGAGCTCAAGATCCGAGGGCCGGGAATAATAATAATAATAATACTAATTCGCTAACGCTCTTTTGTTGTTCCGTTCGACGATGATGACGTCGACTGTTAGTCTCCGTGCTTGAACGCTTGCATGCGAAACACGTACTTCCCGGATTCGCGGACCGGTCTGCTGAGGAGCGCGAGATTGAGGCCGTTACCACAGACATCACCCGTGTACGCATCCCATGTTCCGGTATCATATTGCTCTCCATTCTTACTTATTAACAATTTCCTCCATCAGGATTTCCGTCGTTGCCAATCTTTGATCCAGTCCATTCCAGCTTTATGCGATCAGCAGCAGCAGCAGCAGAGGCAGCAACAGCAGCAACGCCACACCTTCCCGCCACGGTCTCAAACACAAGCGCAACAGTCGCACCACGAGAAACTCGCAGCCCAGAATGTACAGCGCGCACTCGCCGCTAAAGTTCAGGAGCTAAGCGCCTCGTTTCGCAAGAAACAGCGTGTCTACCTCGAAAGTGCGTGTTATCTTCGCACCAGTTGCACGTTGCTAACGATCTCGTTGTAGCCCTACAAGGCCATGCGATCAAGAATCAGGACCTCCTGGTCGCCTCGGGCGCGCTGACGCTCAAAGGCCCAGAGGGCATGTCCGACGTCGACGAAGACATGCGCATCGCATCCCAAAATCAAAACCACTCCTCCCTCCAACATCCCCGGCTGCAAGAACAAGCACAAGCTCAAGAAGACATCGACGCAACAGTCCTCACGCGCACGCGCGAGATCTCCGAAATCGCCAAATCCATCAGCTCGCTCGCCGAGCTCTTCAAGGACCTCCAGACGCTCGTCATCGACCAGGGCACGCTCCTCGACTCCGTCGAATACAACATCGAGCAGACGAGCGTCGAGATGCAGGAGGCCGTGAGCGAGCTGAAGATCGCGGAGGGCTATCAGAGAAACACGGGCCGGAGGAAGTGTATCTTGCTTCTGCTCTTGATCTGTTTTGGGCTCGTGGTGGTGTTGATTTTCAAGCCGAAGAGACACGCAGCGAGGACGGCATCGGCGCCATCGTCTGCTGTCTCTGCCGATAGCAAGACGGGGACGGACGGGCTCCCGCCCATCCCTGTCGACGTGACGCCCCTCAACCCCGAAGTCATCGGAGAAGTCGAGTCGATCGGTGGGCGTCGGCACGCCCGGTCGGAGATTCCACTTCGATATTATCGGCAGGTGGACGATAAATTGGACTCGGACTTGGGAGATTTGGGCGTATCAGGACCAGAAACTCGGCCTCGAAGGCGGATGCAAGCGCGAAGACCAAGGGGTGCAAGGGGTGCTTACGGCTGACCCACGTAGCGCTGTTGGACCCTCCTCTCCCTCCTCTCTCCCTTCCGATCGTTTCACTTTTTGAGACTTTGGGATATACCCATTACCACGACCAGAGCCATGATCATGATTAGTACCAGTCTTTAGCTTAGAACATCTACACGCAGGACGCAATTATGTCCAACGATAGTAGTACATAGTAGCAGTACACCAGACCGTACATATTCTTATCTGATATAACCAAACTAATGATGATACGCCGATTTTTGAGGGCACTCGAAAGTATACGGTAAACATGTACACGTATCTTGGCTCGTAAACTTCAGATACTTTACAGCAATACTAGTGATGGGAAGGAAGATACTACGATAGGATAATCACATCCCTGTCCATATCCATATGTGTTGACCGGGGACGACACGTGCACGGCGCGGTTTCGTACTCCCCATCTGTGCGTTTGTTCAGATGTTTGTTTGTTTGTTTGTGCATGTAGTAGCACCCCATGTGCCACCACATACCACACAGAAACGAAACTGAATGGCTTCTGGCGCTGGTGTTATTTTGCCGACGCCAGGAACCAGGACTCACGATCTACCTCGGTGAAAGTCGCTTCTTCCAAGTACCACACTCGTGCTTGTGAGGGAAGAGAAGGTCTTCCGTCCGACCGAGGGATCGCACCCCCGCGTGTCGGCTTGAGTGAAGTGCAGTGAAGTGAGAGTGAATCACGCAACCCACATCCTCAATCCACATTTAGCACTCCCAATCTCGATGCCAACTCGATTATCATCACAACTCCAACCCAGTCCTTCTTCCCCTCGATTAAGCGAGAGGACAGCTCTGGCGCTGATGCTAATTGCTATCGCAGGATTTGAGGGAAAAGGATTGTGTACAATCTTAATATTTGATATCAAATACATTTTTTCGTTCTGAGAAAAAGAAAACGTACATACGTATTTGTAACTTTCCTGTTTTTCGTTAGTCAGGAAAGAGCTGAATGAGAACTTACTTTTCTATTTGCTTGGATAAGCTTATCCAGCAGTCACCGACATGTACATGTGTGCACATGTGGGTACGCAGTAACTACAAAGCAATCCGGGGAAGAACCCAGTTGCATGCCTACCCCGGAGAGTTCTTTCTCCAGATTTCAGCTCCTACACACGCCCTCTGTTCTTTCTACTATAAATTACCGACTTGAAATTACAAAAATAAATAAATAAAACAACGTACTTTCAGGAAGTGCTTGGTCCAGGTGTTCCACTAGACTGGAAGAAAACGTTGTTAGCAACGTGCGTACGGTGGTAAGAATACCATTCGAATGTCATCTGAATGGAGTCTTCCACGGAGATGGAAGCAGTTGACGGCGATGAGTCTGGACTGGCTCGGATACGCACCTAGAAAGAACCTGGGGTCTTGATACGTAAGTTCGATATTCACTGTACGCACTTACCTTTGTCTTCGCGCAAAGAACTGGAATCAAGAAGTCATCAACATATTATTTTCATCGTCTCCTCATGAACCTTCTTCTTTTCCTTACTATAAATTGAGCTTCGACTTCAACTCGATTTGGATCCGTAGTGCTTCGGTTAACAATTTGAGCTGTGCAACTGCATTGACTGTCCTCTAGAATGCCGCAACAGCGAAGCGAAGGACGTAGCGCGCGTTCTTACGTATTCCTCCTTATGTCTTCCTTTCAGTATTCGAGAATCCGTAATTCATATGGCCCTCGATCTGGCCAACGCGAATCTGAGCTACGTCTTCCTTTCTCAATGAAATAGTGTACCTGCGGGAAGATATATCCGACAAAAAAGTGAATATGAATACCGAAATTCATATAGAGAATACGATGTATAAACTTACCTTCAGTTCATATGGCTTCGGGGGCTTCATTTTCATGAAGTGGGCTGATGAGAAGTTAGGAATCAATGGACTCACACCTGGAATCTCCGAGATTCGGACAACGAGGAAGAGAAGCTTTAGGATCGAGAGCTTAGCTGACTCTCCCTCCGCGCTTCTCTCTTAGCAGCCGTGCAACACGGACTAGGGGCAATGCACTTTGGATAGATATTGCGTCGTGTTCAGAAAACACTTTCTTGTCTAGTACTTTTCCAGCACTTTGACTCGCTAGCATGCCCGAGTTGACAGGGCGTCAAACCTCGTGTACGGAAAATAGCGAGAATGAATTCAGATGCAATGATCCTGTATCGTGTGGTGCTTGCAAACGCAAAACAAAGTTCAGACACGCGGCGTTCTGCCTGAAATCTGAATATGCATTGCATCGCTTTAGCACCCCGCGTACGATCCGAGGGAACTGACCTATGGAAGTAAATGCTCGTCAGTCAGAAAAAAAGAACGCTGCACTGCACCAAGGAAAATAGGAAAGGAAAAGTACTTCTGGCTTCGCACTCGCAAATTCGCAAACGTATGCACACACATCGGCAAAGCCACAGCAACAGTGCAGCACCATCTAAGTCCCGAGATGGTTAATAATACGTTGAATACGTCACTCAGCTCTCTACTTTGTACCGGAGGCTTCTCGCCGTCATGTCTTCCCAAAGTTGCGCATGTTTTACACGTCGCCTCGGACGATGGCAGAAGGCGGGATGGTCCCGATGAGGAAACTTGAGGTAAACGGCAAGTAGTGCCTGCCGACTAGCTGAGATGGCATGAAGATGTAGTATTACTGATTCGGCCCGGAGAAACGCAACTCGCTGTCTTTCTGCTTGGCTGTTTTATTTCGAACGAAACTTACATGCACGTATGAAGATGTCATGATGCGAAGCCCCTTCATTTTACCAAAGCTAAGGCGAAAAAGCATTCATAGTCGGAGGCGTTTCTTAGCTTCCTGCCCTTCCATCAGGACTCGAGATGCGTCATCGCCTCATGATGAGGACAAGGGGAAACTTGGCGATTGGTTATTTGCGTTTTTTCATGCTTCTTTGCCGGAGCGCATAGACGTCATATCAATACTGATCTCCGATAGTGGCACAGTGCAAAATACCGCCAGCCTGACCTTGCAAGTTATCGATGCGTCCGAGCTCATGGTCCGGAAAAGCTTTTCACGGGGATTTTGTGCTTCGAAACATTCTAGCAATGATTCAGGAGACAGGGCTGCAGGCAAACAGTTTACCCTCTCCTCGTGGCACGCGGTTAACACGAGACAAGTGGAAGAAATTAGCATGGGGCAGAAAAGATCACGAGTGGACCCACTCAGGAGGATGAACGTGAATACGCATACGCGCCGAACGAATAGAACAAAGCGAATAGCATACGGGCTCATGCAAATTGTCCTTATCCCAACCCATCATCCATTCACTCGACACGATAAATCCTTCTTCCGGAGCCTGAAGAAGACCTTTCGACAGCAATACGCATGGAAATCATGACGTTGAACTCTCTATCGTGTCGGATGCATCCGAAAGATGAAGTAGAGCTTGCCATCGTCGCATGTAGAATGATTCTGGCAGCGGTGGTGACGGTCCGCGAACCGCCTTCTAAAAGCAATGCTTTGGAGAGCAAGAGAAACTGAAAAGCCAAGAGATACAGATGGACAACCAAGATCTTTTGCTTCAGTCAGGCGAAGATGATTCGCTCTATGGTGTCCACTGTGAGGATACGTATGTGTTCAAGCTTTTCATACTTTGATGGACTTGAAAATGCACGTGACTAACGCGTCTCGAAGCGTCACGCGTATTTTACATAACGAGGATCAGACGAAAATTTTATGAACTTGAAACCCTCAAATTTCTTTCAATCAATCAGCCAGTTGTGACGGTAATAATCAGTATCACCCGTTCATCTTCATCGCAACGCAACGCCATGAAAGGTGAAAGCTGTGTTTCAGTGATACTGCATGGACCGGCTGTGGCATAATGACCTTTGTGAAAAGACGGAGAATAGTAGTAGTAGTAGTAGTAGTAGTAGTGGTGGTAGTAGTAGTAGTAGTAGTTGCAAGTAATAGTCGGGGTTTGGTAGGATTTAGTCTGAGCGTGATTTCTATTCTCGTGGATGCAAGCAGAAAAGCCCGAAAAAAATGTGGATTGAATTTGTTGTGCGCAAATTTCTCTGTGACTTGATTTCTGGGAGGGTAATCCATCAATATCTTGATCGTTGTAAGGTAGCCAGTGGCAGTGTGAAGAAAATCATCTTGCCGGAGATCGGCATAGACCGAGTAGATTGGATTAATTAATATTCTCATGTTGCCAGAGCTGATCTCCTTTTCTTCTTCTCCTATCTCATTTCCTCTGTCTGTCTAATGGTGTCCTCATCCACGAATACAAGGGGCTATCCATTAGATGGTTACTCGCCTGTTGCGTTAACACACCCAGGAAATACTGGAAGTTATGAGAACTCACTACCATCAGCGTATCCACCTCCTTTCAGCAGAGTATCGGTCGACCGTGACGACAACTCGCGCGGCGACTCCTTTTCGGTGCACTCGCATGCTCCGCTGGCACCTCGAGTGAACACAGAGCCAATGCCAACGATGCCAGGAATGCCAGTCCCACAGGACTATTCGCGGACGAGTAGTGCTACCAAAGCGCCAGGCTCGCAGTCGACGACGGGTTTGACACATCGTACTCAGAATTCGAGTTGGGATCTCTTGGCTGGATTAAGAAAGGAAGCTGAAGGATTCGATACACGCAATGCAACGGAGTCGCACCTTCACTACAGGCAATTTAGTATTTTTTAGGTGATGATAAATGATCGGAAATTTAATTTGATATGCATTATATAAGTATGAATATCTCCATTCAGGATATTAAAAATATCCACATGCATCTAAACCTAGTTTATATATTCAATATCATGCCGCATTTCTTTGATGATGATATTTATTATATCATCGTGATCGATATGGATATAGAAATCTAAATTGATATTTTCTTTATCAGCAAAGAATATCATTGAGGTAGATATTTTTTTGATGATATTTTCAATATCAAAGTGTCTGTTATTTGAAATATCATTCTGTATATCAATGTCAATGATAATTTACACGATGAGCGGGCGATGAGCGGGCGCGATGAGGGTGCACAGTGGGCATGTTGTGGGCGCACGGGGGGCAGAGAGAGGGTGAACTGCGGGCGGGATGGGGGCACACTGTGGGCACTGTAAGGGCACGCTGGAGGCACATAGCGGGCGCAGAGAGGGCGCAGAGAGGGCATACAGTGTGTGCGGGTGCGTGAAGAGTGTCCGGAGCGCACAAAAGGAGTCGGAGAACATAGAACTCACAGCAGGAAGGCTGTCATTTAAAACCGGAATAAATTCATAACTAGATGTCAGATCTTCACTTTGAGAACCTGTTCGCTCTCGTTCGTAAACCTTCAGAACAGTGCTGTGGACTATTGCTGGGACAATCTTGTGAGCCCCATCGTTGGTTGTATCCAAAGTATGATCTGATGGGCGGTACATGCAAACCTCATCGTGATTTTATGCACAAAACTTCATTGGCAACAAAGCCTGGGATTGATGTGTTGGTGATGAGTCGGACCGTGTTGTTGGTGCAACGTGCGCCCCCGCGAACTAGGGCTCCATGCGTATTGTATACGATATGCGCGTATAATTTTAGGCTTATATGTATACGCTCGTATAAAATACGAGCGTATACTTGGTTCTGAAGTGTGATACGCATACGCACGTATAATATATGGCGTATATGCGTATACACACATATAATATACGGCGTATATGCGTATACACACATATAATATACGGCGTATATGCGTATACGTGGCTAAGCCTACTCATATAATATATTGGCCATTAGGCTTGACGTTCAAGCCTCAAAAATGCTTACCGGACACTCCTTGACCCAAAACAGCCCACAGTGTGCCCCCATCCCACCCGCAGTTCACCCTCTCTCTGCCCCCTGTGCACCCACAACATGCCCACTGTGCACCCTCATCGCACCCGCTCATCGCCTGCTCATCGTGTAAATTATCATTGACATTGATATACAGAATGATATTTCAAATAACAGACACTTTGATATTGAAAATATCATCAAAAAAATATCTACCTCAATGATATTCTTTGCTGATAAAGAAAATATCAATTTAGATTTCTATATCCATATCGATCATGATGATATAATAAATATCATCATCAAAGAAATGCGGCATGATATTGAATATATAAACTAGGTTTAGATGCATGTGGATATTTTTAATATCCTGAATGGAGATATTCATACTTATATAATGCATATCAAATTAAATTTCCGATCATTTATCATCACCTAAAAAATACTAAATTGCCCGTAGTGTGTATTATCAGGCTGTATCCCACAGACCGCGTATTTTCGTGCTCGCTCAAGGTTGTATGCGCTCGACGGTCCGCTCAAGCTCCCACTAGAATGCCTATTTCTATCCACTAATACCACGGCACCCACACCGTATCGGTATAAATGCTTCGTGCACTACCACGCACGCTCTCGCTCTTCCGCCAGATGTCTTCCTCAGCCTCTGCAACCTCCTCGGTGCTCGGCCAGTTCTCCACATGCGAACTCTCAGACGCACTCATTAAAATAGGACTGCCGCACGGCGGTCACATCCCCGATATTCGTCGGCAATCAATCTATGAAGGCAGCGCAGATCAGCGAATTTGTGGACCTGCTTACACTGTAAAGATGGTGCTGTCGAGCGAGAAGGATGCCCCGAAATTGACTGAGCATTATGTGGATACGGCAGAGCGTGGATCGGTTATCGTGATTGCCGCACCTCCTCGTACGTTGGATATTTGATATTTGATCTTGTCTCGCTTCCGCTCAACACCTTGACTTGCTTCTTGTTTGGCGATCGTTGCCTTATTCTACATAGTGACGAAGAATGCTGTATGGGGAGGCTTGATGACCGCAGGAGCGCAAGCCCGAGGAGCATTAGGTGTAGTCATATCTGGTCGTTGTCGGTAATTGCCATGACTGTTCGCCTCGCTTCGTCTACTGACCATAGTACACGTAGAGATGTTGCCGAGCACGTTGCCGCGCGCTTCCCAATATTCGCTCGAGGAACCTCAACACTCGTAAGTTACAACCCGTTTTCTCTAACGACCTTCGCTTGCATTAAATCACTCTAACTACACTTGATTTTAAGGGTCAATATCCGTTCACCCGACCATCCGCGGTGCAAGTGCCCTTGAAGATTGATGCCGAGCCCGCGGGATGTGACTTCCCCTCTATCACCATCAATCCGGGAGACTTCATCGTGGCAGACGAAGACGGCGTTGTCTGCGTGCCGGCCAACTCGGTGGCCGTTGTCATACAGCTTGCTGAGCAGGGGCGAGAAGCCGATGCGCGCTGCATGGAGGATATTAAAGTCGGTCTCGGCGTCCAGGCTAGCTTCAAGAAGCACAGGGGTAAATGATCTAGCTCAAAAGCACTTCACGGTTTATTACTTTTTTGAAATTCCTTTGCCATACATGGCATCTCCTGGATCGACCGTCTGTATACTCAGCTTTTATATGTAATATGTGAATGTCCATAGGAAAGATTGGTACCGAGAGGTCAAATTACTTGAGTCTTATCGCGATGAATTGGGGTTCTGTTCTAAGTGGTATAAGGGATAGATACGTGGCGCCTCCAAGCCGACCCGATGAGAAAGAGGAAACAACTTCAGTCCTAACCTGGATCCGAACGAGGGAAGTTGTACGATTTGAAGAAAATCTCGAGGTGGACGGGAATAGTTCAATCTTGTAAGAAATCCTCAGCGAGTCCTATTTTCTGTTTGCCCCATAACAGGAAGACTTTTGCCAACGAAACAGGGTTCATTAGCTCGCCAGGTGGACCAAGGAAGTTTAATGCGCGATATAGAGCACTGTTGAGCTTCTCGTCCTGTACACCATAAAAGCAATTATTGACAAACGGTATCTTCCCAATAATCTAAAATTTGACGTACCTTTAGCGATAGCCACATCATGCTTGCCGTAACTTTGAAATTCATGTATTCATCGCTCGCCTTCTCGCCTTCTACGGGCTTAGTCGTAGGGAAGAGGTAATCTAAATAGACACCCAATTACCATCATATCATGGAAGCTTCGCAATGTGTAAACGAACCTATTGGTTTAGTTCCTTCCCTAAAATTAGATGGAGTAATGTGTCAGTTCCGCACAGTGGAAAAAAGGGAAAAAAAAAGATCTGCGCTCACCACGCCAGAGCGGTCCTCTGAGCTTGCGATTTGAAATAACGAGCGCTGAATCCGTCCGGGATTACCGTGGAATTTATCACGCTTCGCGACCGAAGAGTACTATCCAATGTCACCACACTTGCAACGGCCTTCGAGAAACCTTGTCTAGTCAACGAAATAAGATACAATCGATGTCCAAAAGGTGGCATAACATACCCAAACGTCGGGTTCACTTGCATTACTGAATCCCCGACAGCAACGAAATTTTTTGGTAGGTAGGCGGCCTTCTCGTACTTGATCCATGATAACGTTGCTAAAGAAGAGTAGATATAACATCCATTCTGCGCACGATTTGTGAGAATACTCACGGTATTTTGTCGTTATATATTCCACCTGACCCTTGTTTGCCTCAATCAGGATATCAACAAGATCTAGTATCCACTTCGGAATCTGATCTTGTGGAGTAAGATAAGACAGGTAATCCCTCAGTTGTTCAATCTCAGGAAGTGGTTGCTGTCCCCACGTTCCAACCATGAATCTGACTAATTGCCTGTCAGCACTTCAGATGTACGCATTTTGACGACTACTTACTGCGATGCCCCTCCAATCTATCCAAAAACAAGCTTTTTGTGCATTTCGCGAACACTGGGGTGTAAGAGTACATCCACATAGCTTTGTCATAACCACCCGGAATGGGTAGCTTATCACGAATTTCAGGGGGTACGCGGAAATAGAAAGTTCTTGTTTGTTGGTCAGTGTAATACGTTATCCTCATTTTCGGATCGCTCAGTGCCAAACGACCGCCAGCCGTTTTGTCGGATGCCGCACTGATGCGCTTAAGCCACTTCAAACCAGCTTGAGCTGATCCGGTACAATCTAATTAAGAAATGTCGAGTCAGCGGTAATTCCATTGTTTAATGCCTCCAGACATACCAACAATCAGCGTCGCTGGAATCGTCTTCTCCGAGTTGTCGGGTAAGCGAACAACGACAGATGACAATGTACATTCATCACCCTTCACGGTTTCCACACCCTTGACTGTTCCCACCATCCAGCGAATGCGGGGACAGTCCCGGAGGAATAGGCGACGCAGCATTCTCTCGAATCCTTCGCGACTCATGAAAAGGCTCTGAACATACTGTCCATCGCGATTCTTAATCGTGCGTAGAAGGTACTTATTGAAGAAGTAGCTATTGAATTCGGATTTACCAACACTTGAAAAAAAACTTCAGCATAGATGTTTAATACTCGGCAGTGAAACGCATAGTGACGCACCGACCGTCCGCCTTCCTGATTTCATCGTCTACAGAGGGATACAGAGCCTTAAGCACAGCATAAGATAATGGCTGGAAAGCTATCAAGACATAAGCATATCATGTCGACAAGCGTCTCGTCTCACATACCATGTGTAGTCTTATACTGGAAGACTCGAGTTCTGTTGTATATTCCGCGGCCTCCAATCGGTTCTCCCTCTGGGCTGTATACTGGCGAGGAACCCTCCGGTGTCGCCAACCATTCTTCAGGTTCTATGATAAGCACATCCTCGAAGTGATCTGCGAGGAGCCGGGCACTCCATAATCCGGAATAACTGACAATTGACGTTGAGTGAGAGCATAAGATGCTTGTAACATACAGCGCACCTTCCGCCGCAAACAACTGCAGTCCCCTTGATCCTCTTTTCATCGGGTCTGGGCCGCCCAAGGTTAGGGATATCATATAGTACGGTCTGCTTTCTAGTAAGATATTGTTTTATAAGGAAGGCAGAGCAACGCCAGAATGTGTACAGCGCAAGAATATCGAAGGCGTAGTATGCACCTTGAGAGAGGTAACTCATAGTGAGAAGCAGTGAGGAGACCGCCGCATAAAAAGAAGGGGCTCCGAGGACCCTAGAGGACAGAGTACGATAGCTTTATATTACTTTATACAGCCGTTCGCGTGTCAGTGTGAGATTTTCTACCGAATGAAAAGAAGCCGACTGATGCTAGATTGACCCCGAATGCTGGCGACCTTCAGACACTTCGCCGCGTTCGCTGGTTTTCTTCGCGACATCTGAAGTCAAATCACTTACAAAGAGAAGTGAAAGTCCTTAATGCAGGAAGCAACGTGCACGCACGCAGTTGAAATATTTTGGGTGATTGAAGGTTGGAGCCAAGTCGAATTAAAGTGGCCGATTAATCGAATTCGTTAGGGTCCAGATCTTCAGATTTGTCAGATCCAGTTACATAAACTTAAACTCAGCCGTGTTTGGAATTGCTTCCGCATCGACGGCTTTCTCAGATATGACCCCGACATATCCGATAAAGTACAAAAAATAATAGGGACCGTAATTAAATATTAAAATTTTGTACGTACATAGTGCTAGCACACACAACACACCTAAGTTATGCACAATACATGTCCATAAAAGAGTCGAAGGAATCGCGTGATCCGAAAGTAAAAATGAAATACAATATGTGATGCATGCCATTAATAATGGACGGAGTGGTTGCGAATAGGCATACATACAGTATAGTGATATTCAAAAACTATAGCTAATTAGAAAATAAATGTCAGTCGTCCTTAGCTCATCTGTTTGGTTCTGCCCGAGTGGAATGTCTCCCATCAGTTACCTTTCTCGAGTGAGAGACTGCTATGGTTGATACGGCAGAAGAAGACGCTTCCATGATAGTATTTCTGCTCAAACAGAAGTCCAAATGTTCATTCAAGCCAGCATTATCCGTTTCTAGGCTGCGGGAACAAACCGGACAAATTTGTGCCTCAGGGTTCCCGACTGCGTTTGAATAGGGATTTGCATTTGGATCAGAAGGTGGCTGAACAAAACACGAGCGATTGCCCATCGGCGGAGAAGTTGTCCTTGAAAGGGTCTGATTGTCCTTATCGCAGGCCCCTTCTGATGTAACCAAAGGCTGCTCGCTCTTGCTACGTTTCGAAATAGATATGGATGAAGCCTGGCGGTTTTGTGTAACCGTGCTATTCGGCTTCTTGGTTCTGGGCCGTATGCTGGGCCTATCATTCCCTATCTTGACAACACTTGATGTCGTATATCTATATCGAAAAGTCGGGACGTCGTTGTCATCTTGAGCTTCTTGGCTTCTATTCACGAATTTGTCCAGTGCTTCAATGTCGTCTTCGTCGTCATCTAGCTCATCTTCGTCTTCTTGAGCTTCGCCGACCAACTCGTCATCGTCTCTTTCGTATTCATCTACATTGATAGGTCTGATGAGCGAACCTTCCTCTTGAACTTGACGACGCTTGGATGGACTGCCAGAAGATTCCCTTGCTATATCTGGCTGAGGGCTAAATTTCCTCTTCTTACTCGGAGATCCTTCACTTGCCACGGATCCAAAATACTGACATGAAAAGATCGACTCAAGTTATATAGACGTTGATAAAAAAGCTACTCACCTGCTCGATTCCTCGGCCAACAGGAGCTCGAAGATCAATTAGATCAGTGACTCTCAGACCGAGAAGTCTGACCCGGAGCGGGAGATAAGGTTTGATGAGTTCCTTGCCAATCTTGAATGGCCGAAAGAAGAGGGAACCGTAAGTTTAATCCTCTCTCAAGAATTTTCGCGCGTACCCTCAGAAGGTCTTCCTTCTTTGATATCCATCGGTCAAAAGTCGCTCTACGTGTGTGAACTAGATGATGTGTGCCTTAATAGTGTATTGAGAAGCCATGCTGCGGGCTTCGTACCTCGGAAACTATCGAGTTTATATGTCAGTATAACAATCTTCCCTGCCCATCCTTCCGTTCCTAAGTCGCGCTCTAGTAAGGACGCTATGTATTCGAGTTTCCGGAAGATGGCCTCCTCCGTATGTACAGCTCGGAACGTCCTAATTGGTAAGATTTTAGCTTTCTCATGTGGACTTGTACATACGTACGTATTTTTTCACTCACCTTGAAACTCCGACACTTTTACGTTCTTCGCGCTGATAGGGCTTGATGAGCGTAGTAGATAACCCTAGATGAGTATCGAAGAGAAAGCCGACAGCAAATTTGCGAGGCATAAGCCATATAATAGCCCTAGCATCTCTAATGTCCCCGCAAGTCTTACCCGATCCCGTTAGAAACAGCGGTAAATCTTAACATTTCTTACGAACCTTGACACCGATAGCTTCTAGTACCCTCTCGCCAACACGTCCGATTCCGGGAACTTTTCGAACAGGAAGGTCTCGCATAAATTCCATAACCGCTTCACGTGTGAACGGCATCTGGAACTGCCCGTTCGGTTTATTCTGAATATGACGACGGTCAGGGCGAACAGAATTCCAATAATTACGCGTCAAGTGACTTACTTTATCGGAACATATCTTCGCGGAAAGATCAGTACGTCAGAGGATCAACGAACAAATTTTTCTAGCCTTAGCTAACATCTGTCATAAATTAAGTCAGAATCAAACTCTCCGTTAAGTAGAGAATACTGCGAACCATATTTGGTGCAATACCAGCACTTGCCGTCAAATTCGTCTTCTCGAAAATCTTCAAACGCAGTTCGCGAACACTCTCTTCAGCAGACGTGCTATGTTCCTGTAGATACTTCGTAATACTATCGAGAGCAGATCAGCAAACAAACAACACCGGAATGACAGAGGCATTCGTACTTCAGATACGCTTCGTCACATCCAGCGATGTACAGATTGGGGTCATACTGTCCGCAAACATCCATGACTTTCTCGGATACTACGCCAACACGCTTGTAGTCAACGGGAACAAGTATCAGTTCAGGGCAGAGCCTCTTGGCGATATATTCTGATCTGGGGATTTAGATCTCAAGGTAACTTGTTAGAAGTATATTGCACTCACCAGCTTGGCCCGCACGGACACCATACTTTCGCGCTTCATACGATCCCGTAGTGACAACACCAAGACCAACCTATAACAAGAATCCTTGAGTAATTTGACAACAACAATGATGGATGAAAAAAAAATCTCACGACCGCAAATGGCTTATCCCTCAGATCAGGATTATGTTGTAGTTCGACATTTGCAAAGAACGCATCCATGTCTATGTGGACAATTGTCTGGCTCAGGTCTCGCTTCGATTCTTTCTCTGCGAACTGGGTCTGTTCAGAACAGGTACGTAATAAGCATCCTAACGTTGTGGCTTACTAGTCGGTCAACCTTAGCCTCGACAAGACCTACGTGAACTTTGTAATTTGCGCAAGACAAGTGACGTTTCTGCCTACTCACGTATATCTGATTCTCTCAGAAGCTCATCACGTTGTTCCAAAATCTTGTTTATACGCGCTGTCCAATCTGCATCGCGACGTTTCTCATTCTACAAGGACCTCGAGTGTCAGAGCTGAAGTACGAATGAGTGCCTGTCAGTCGAGCCTTACTTCATAGTATTTGGAGCCTTTGGATGCTTCAGCGATTCGGCGATTGATTTCAGCTTGATCTGGACCATAGCTGTTTAAGAATTTGAGTGGCAATTAGACAATGACGTTCAGCTGTTTGACGGGTCTTCAAGTCTTACCCGACTTTATGAGCTGAAGCTCCCGCAAGTCGCCTCAGAAAAGTAGGATCCTGCGATTGTGCTACTGGCTCAGTCTCTTCTTCGTTACCTTGCATAAAGATTGGAAGAAAGTGGCCGAAGCTCGCCGCGGCAAGACACGTTCTATGCGGTTTACCAAGCGAACCCCAGATTTTGCCACCCAAGGAACAACACAAACCGAAAACATTCCCACGCAAACCTGTGTTTCGCGTCGATCATGTCGATCATGTCGATGATATATGGACTTGACGCGGTGTGTTCATCGCACACACCGCGACTGCAAATGTCTTCAGGCTACATTTGTCAGAAATGTCGACAGCCCTTACAGCTAGACGCATCTCTCGCCGATTTAACGCCCTCGTCTTATGATCTCCTTGCTTCGACGCTAGCTTCTCCTGCGCCTCGTTCACTTCCTTCGGATATTGACAAACTTGAGCAGTTACCCTCGCCCCCAGGTGTTAAGAACACATGGATACGAGCCGGTGGGGCACAGACAGGCCATCTGTCTCCAACAACGCCTTCTTTTTCTCAGAGAGGTTATGCCAGGCAGCCCCAGCGATCGTTAGCCAGTGCTCCTAACGAGTCTTTCGTATTCCTTCAGGATAGCGTTGTCCAGAAAATTCCTTCGTCAGGCGTACCCCAGCTCCGCGCCGAGCGGATACCAGCTGCTGAAGTCACAGATTCTGCTGCAGGAAATCAGAAGCCGCCACAGCATCCTGTCTCGTCGCCTCCGAACAAAATCAAGTCAGTTAACAAGCTCTTTTCGCTGTTATCCAGTCGAACAGACCTCGATCATCCGCTTTGTACGGAATGCACAGACAGTCTCCTGAAGGCTTTAGGAGAACAATTGAAAGACACTATGCGTGAAAGAGATGGCTACCTTGCGTTTGAGAAGGAACTCAAGAAAGAGAAGCAACGAGAAGAAGAGTCGGTCGAGGAGATCGAGAGGCGAATCGAGAGACTAAAAGAAGAGGAACGGTTAGCTATCGAGGATCTTCGCGAGGCACAAGCAGAGAAAGACCAGTTGGAGGAAGAGCTAAGGGCTCTCGAGCTTGAAGAAAGGGAATTAGAGGAGGAAGAATCTGAGTGTGTAAAGGATATGAGCTGTATATCTATTTATCCGCTGATGCTTGATCAGGTTCTGGAAGGCGCATAACACACACTTAAACACCGCCGCGGATCAGGCATCGCAGCTTGCTTCTCTTCGCGCTGCTTACGCTTACGACTCTCTTGTCCTCGACAAGCTAGAGAGAACAAATGTTTATAATGATGCATTTTGCATTGGTCACGACGGTGTCTTTGGAACCATTAACGGCCTTCGATTGGGACGAGTGAGCGGAGTACATGTGAGGATTGGTTCTCAAAGATCGGAGTGTCTTGTTAATTTAGAACTCGTCAAATAGGTGGAATGGGCGGAAATCAATGCAGCATGGGGTCAAGCCCTCCTGCTCTTATACACAATCGCAAGAAAGCTAGACTTCACGTTCGAAAAGTAGGCGAAATACTTCATATTCATTTGCCCATTTCACGTACTGAGCTCCTTTAAGTTATCGTCTAGTACCCATGGGCTCCTTTTCTCGCATCGAGAAGACGACTGGAGACAAAGCTTCGTATGAGCTTTACGGGTCGGGCGATCTGCACATCGGGCGATTGTTGCATAATCGACGATTTGATTTGGCCATGGTTGCGTTTCTGGACTGTCTTCGACAACTCATGGACTACGTCAAATCCCAAGATCAATCGGTCGAATTCCCACACCAGTACGTCATTCTTGGGAAGTACCACGGGTGAATACTGATTATTCTGTGCTCCTATCTTGTCCAGAGTCGCGAAGGATAAAATTGGTGACGTATCCATCAAACTTCAGTTCGGTGTAGAGGAAGCTTGGACTCGCGCGTTGAGGCACGTCCTTCTTGCTCTCAAACTGCTCCTGAAATGGGCGACGAGCGCTGCAGCGTGATGTAAGTATGTGCTTCTATGGTCTCACGTCATTCGGCCGGGCCGACTTCATGTTATGAATTGTATGAATCTTCTTCTGTTGCTTATCAGTGCTCAATGTAAGATCCCTGCATAGTGCTTTGATAGACCTCTGTACAGTAATCTGTTGCGCTATGGTACTGTATGTACTTTATTTCGCTTATGGATATTTCTTTCGGAGGTGGTCCCGATCTTATCGGAAGACTAATATGTACATGTACGGGTCACATAGTGCTGCGCCGATCATCCCCGCGTGGCTTTCAGGATCAGGAATTTAAAATCCGCTGCACCTCATTATCGCTGACCAACACTACTTGATACTCTTACAAATAGACCTCCACCTGGCTGAGTCCACTTTTCCTCACAGCCATGGGTCTCCTGTCTTTGGGCACGCCCCTCTCTTGGACCGAGACGAAGAAGTACGCAGAGCACGTCAGAACGCATGGAATCACGCAATTCTTGCATACATGGAACAGAGTAAAGGACCGACAAGGTGATGAGCTGTTATGGGGAGATGAGGTTCGCGTGTAGCTCCTCCTTATGAAGACTATGTGCTCAGAGCGTACATACCTGCACAGATCGAGTATATGGTTGTGGCGTTTGACGAAGTGGAGAAGAACGCAAAACTCTCTCTTCGTCAGTCCGAGATCCTAGCAAAATTGAGTAGCATCTGTAATGATCTCTCCGAGGAGGCGAGTGAGAAGTAAGTGATAACGCAAATCTATGCAGCCTATCTTATTCACGCTTCCCGAGCAGATTCTCTATTCCGACATTCCATCCCGAGTATGGTCGCTATATGCTTGAATCGACGCCCGGCTCTCCTTACACAGGATCTTTGTCAGATCTCATCTCAGTTGAGAGCAACATGCGATATCGGTGAATAATTTACTGTGTCGGTAAAAAATCGTGTTATTGAGTTGCTGCTTAGTCGGAATTTAGCTCGCAAACACTTAAAGGCGCATGAAATCCCGATCACTTTCACTTCTTTCCCTCGCTTAGGCGCGCCAGGTGTTTTCACAGAGCCATATTTTGATCCTTCGAATGCAGTATCAAGCCATAGTTTATTCCTGCCTCAGGAAATTACGAATCCTCATGCTCGTTTCCCGTCAGTGCCACCGCTAATACAAGTTGAATTTTTACTTACAATAGCTCAGAACACTCACAGCAAACATCCGATCACGAAGGGGCTCGAAAGTTGCCATAAATCTGCCTCTGTTTTTCGACTCGAAAACGCCGAAGCCGTTCATAGATCCAACAGTTCCTTGGGATCGTAATATATATGCAGAAGATGCTGGTAAGTGCCACCGAAAGTACTTGAACTCTCCACCCTTTTTATCTTCTGACAATCAGAGGCAAAAAATGGTGCTGCTCTCCCTGGCCATATTTACATGGACGCAATGGGTTTTGGCATGGGCTGTTGCTGCCTACAGCTTACCTTTCAAGCATGTAATGTTCCCGAAGCTCGCAGGCTCTACGATGCATTTGTTCCCCTTGGTCCAATCATGGTGTGTGTCTCTAGATTTATTTACATTGCATTCCGTTAAATGCATATAGCTTGCTTTGACGGCCGCTAGCCCTTTGTATCGCGGTTATATTGCAGATGTAGACTGTAGATGGAACGTAATCGCCGGTAGCGTCGATGATCGGACAGAAGAAGAACGGGGTCTAAAGGTTTGGTAGATTATTTCTAGAAGGACGATGCACTAACATTTTCTTAGCCTCTGAAAGAGAATAAATATGTCATTCCGAAATCCCGATACGACAGCGTCGATCTGTACATCTCACAGGACCCTTTAAACCGTCCTGAGTATAATGATAGTCCTGTACCGTTCGATGCCGTTATATACGAACGCTTGAAAGCGTCAGGTGAGCCTTCCTTCAGAAGAAGCCATCGAAGGACCTAACAGTTCTATCGAGGCGTGGACGATTTACTCTCCAAACACGTCGCACATTTGTTCATCCGCGACCCTCTGGTCTTGTTTTCGGAATTGATTGACCAGGATGACAAGACGAGCATGGACCATTTTGAGGTACGTTCACGCGCAGTTTCATCGATGTTTGGGACATAACCAAAACTTAAAGAATATTCAATCAACCAACTGGCAAACGGTCCGTTTCAAACCTCCCCCTCCTAATTCTTCCATAGGCTGGCGAGTCGAGTTTAGAAGTATGGAGGTGCAACTTACGGATTTTGAGAATGCTGCTTTCGCTATTTTCATGGTCCTTTTATCGCGCGCAATCCTTTGTTTCGATCTCAACTTATACATGCCAATAACAAAGGTGGACGAAAATATGCAAATAGCGCAGAAGAGAGACGCAGCTCGCAAGGAGAAGTTCTACTTCCGTAGAAATGTATTTTCAAGTCATTCGCCCTCTGTGACGAGCAGTTCGTCCTCTGTAGATGAAAACGGCAAACCGAAGCCGAAGGAAAAAAGGCTCAGAAACTGCTTCGATAACCCTCCGCGAGCAGCAGATCTTATTGATGTACCGCTCGAAGATCAATACGAGTTGATGACTCTTGAAGAGATCATGCTTGGGAAGGTGAGCGATCGACGAGGGATACAGTTCTTGCACTAACTAGATGATAGGGTCTGGAATATCCTGGTCTTCTGGGTCTTGTACGGGCATATTTGGATACCCTTGATGTTGACGGAGAAACGAACAAGAAATTAAACTCGTATCTGAATCTCATTGAGCGAAGAGCCAACGGCACACTGTTGACGACTGCCTCCTGGATACGAAACTTCGTGCGGTCCCATCCGGCATATAAGTTTGACTCTGTCATCAGTCAGGAGATCAATCTTGACCTCATGACCGCCATTGACCAGATGTAAGCATACAAAATCACTCGAATTTTGACCGCTTTGACTAATTTATGGTCGAACAGTGAACGAGGCACACGCAAAGAACCATCTTTGTTACCCGAAGGATATCGTGGAGGCTTCTCCGATGAAGGTTATTTATAAATACTAGACTCTTTCTTCTAGTTTGCTCATTGAGTTTGAAGGTTGTTTGGTCGGTCAGAGTGGAGCCCTCTCCGAGAAGGATCCTAGAGGAACTTCATCGGTTTTTAGCCGAGTTTGGACGTATCTGTTTTCACTTTTTAGGTGCATATTTTGGAAATAATTGCTGTCATAACTCAGTGGAACAACGCATTCAATGTCATGTAATGTAGAGTATCATGGTAGACAGACAAACAGCGGACCAATAGAATTTACGACGACTTACGTAATCTGTGCGAGCGGGCAGAAACGCTGGACTTGACTTTCGCTCAACTTCCCATTCACCATCGGTCGGCCATGTCTGCACTCCGTCTCATTTCCTCTGCTGCGCGCAGCGTTCCAAGAGCGACGTTTTCATTGCAGCGTCGCGGATATGCCGAGGCGGCTGACAAGATAAAACTTTCTCTTGTGCTCCCGCACCAGGTTCGTCACGTTCAGGATGACACGCTCCAGTCGGATTGGCTAATGTCTGGTCTCCAAGACTATTTTCGCATCGACGGATGTCGTGCAGGTTAACATTTCGGCGGCAACTGGTGATATGGGTATTCTTGCGAATCACGTACCGTCCATCGAGCCTTTGCGTCCCTGCGTCGTGGAGGTAATAGATTCTGGTAACAACAGTCAGAAATGGTTTGGTACGTTCTCCGTCACTTTAAAATCAGGTGCATAAAGACTTACTGGTCTGTGCTTTTACTCCGTTTCAGTGAGCGGAGGCTTCGCGAATGTGCATCCGAACAACAAGCTCACAATCAATGCCGTCGAAGCGGCTCCTTTGGAGCACTTCTCGCCTGAGGTAAGACCAAGTCTTTTGGCCCGTGGATACCAGACTCATGAGTTGGACATGAAGGCTGTTAGGGCTAACCTGGCGGAGGCGCAGCGGATTGCTGGTGGGAATGCGTCGGAAGAAGACAAGGCGGAAGCTCAAATAGAAATCAGTGTCTATGAGTCGTTGCAGCATGCACTCTCCAAGTAATTGCTTTATTATTGCTTATTCTCGCCAAAGGCTTTCCAAATTTTACTTGGTGTAGCTGCAGATCAGAATAAGCTATATGTGTGTGCATGTAAGATGATATCGAAGAGAGATTTCTATAGTTGCTCAAACTCACGTCCATGATCTGGCAAGCGCATGTTCTGTCAGAGCCACTATGTAGTACTGCGTGCAACTACCTTCGTGTTATTATTCCGTCGTGAATTCTCGGAACAACGGATATTTCGCTTGTATACATAATGGAACAAGCGCAGATGCCGTAAGAACTTAAGGTCTTGAACACCGAACATCATGAGAAGGACCGTTCATTAAAACCATAACTGCTCTCGTTATCCTTCCACTTAGCTGTGCCTCCTGCATGCACGATACGCGTGGTGTGTGCGGTCAATCCCCTCGACCAGAGCCAAGCCCGAGGATGGCATCCGAATCTGGAGTGTACGAGTTGGAGGAGACCGAAGATCCAAGTCTGGTGCTTCGGCAGCTCCCCATGTCCTGGGACGACCGAAGGCTGCTTAAGCACGAACCGTTCAGAACTTTATTCGCTTGCAGAGATCAGACTAAAATGTGGTCCGATGATCCAAATGCTCATTGGGCCGACCTCATCAAGAATGGCGTGAATGAAGAATTCGTGAGTATACTCAACCCTCAGAGCATGCGAATGGTCACATAGGAAATGGATTAGGTTAAAGCGTTTATTCGGTGGTGTCTCATCGCATTCCACGCGCTAAATGATGAGCACAATCCGCAAATGCTTACAACGTTTGATTTCGTCGAACAGTCCTCGTACTGGAAGATTTTCGTTGAGGTCTTTTACATGCTCCATGAGGCTCAAAGCGATATCCGGTTCAACTTCCTTATTCAGAAAAAATTGCAAGAAGAAGAGGCGTTTAAACTCCTGAACAAGGAAAGGAAAAGGCTGGGGTTCAAAGACTTCCTGATTCTGAGGCCAAGGATACCTCGTCGTTTGGCTAGAAGAGAATGCGAATCTACCTCGTATGATCCACCTCCGATCACGCTCCTAGAGGAGGCAGAAAAGCCTATTGGGAACCCTTCTTATCGTGAAATTCTCGAAGAATTGTTCACTTCGAATGCTAAAGAGATTGAGAATGCGTGTGCCTACTTCATGAAAACGCTGCGTGGAGATGTGATCGGTTTGGAGGACTTGATGTCAGGCCGCAGGCCCACCAGGAGAGTGGCGCCTCCTCCACAGTTCTTGGGAGACCTCGGTCGAAAGGACGCAGAAGCGAAAAAAGCTTCACCTGCTCGTTCAATGAAGAAGAAACGGAATAAATCCAAGGGGAAAGTGCCTACAAACAGGAGGATCAGCAGTCCTGTCAAAACTAATGGCGAAGCATCAATTGACGAAGGTGCTCAGCTCGTCAAACGGACTGCCCAGGTGAATATGATTTGGAATTTCTGTTGTTGTTGGCTGTCTTATTAGTAAGACTGCTTCAGATACGAGTTTGATGTCAGCCACGGACGTCGACCGAGGGACATTTGATGCCGAGTCGGTACGTTCTTTTTTACCTGTGGCGAATTGTCTTAACTTCGGTCATAGATTGTAGTGGACGAGCAAGCAGCTTCGATCAGTTCTTCAGGCGTAGTTCTTAACCAAAATCCTTCCACTTTGTCGCAAAGACGAGGGAAGGTGTGCAGTACGAAGAAACGGGGACCCGAGGTGACCGAGACTACAATCGCATTGTCCATGATTCCACAGCCTGAAAGTAATAAGAGGAGACGAAAACTGTCGGATCCTAGAGCGAAGCGGGACCCTACACTACTAGTTTCTTGCCAAGCGAAGGAATTTTCAGCTGGTGACGCAGTGGCACCCGGAAAGCGGAGGAAGAAGATGTGCCGCAAGGGCAAATCCGAACCCATGGCACCGGAAGAAACTATGGTTTCTCAACGAAAGTACTGCAGAAAGCTTCCGATGCCAAATGAATCAGAAATTACACATGAGAGGCAGATCGTGTGTGCCCCTTCGAGTTTGTCTGACGACACTCTTGTCGATGGAGATGGGAATAAAAATATCATCGACCACAAAGTTCCCTACGATAGACTTTCTCATGATTCTCCGTCTGTTTCTTCGGAACTAGCTGTCGTTGAGGACACGATCCGGCGCGAAAAGATGACGAAATCTCTAGAGTTAGTTTGATCTTTATACTTCTTTCAAGTAGCTGACGGTTCATTCAGTGAGTCTCGCCCACAATTTTGTCTTACAAAGCCCCGTCTTCCAGAATGGGCACGCCCGCTGGTTTGGGCCAAGGTGTGCCAAAGATCTCTGAGCATGTTCGAACTGATTATAATCTTCTACGTTAGTCGAGGCAAGCTTTGTGCGAAACTACAACCTGGTTTCGCTGCTACCACGGCGGTGTATACTTCAGCGACGGGAAAGCTCATGGGTACTTATTGGGCGGGTATTCCTCACAGTGAGTACCATGTGCGCCAGTCTCTCAGTCTCTCGCTGGTCTGATCCTTTCCTGAGACGAGACAAGTTCCATCACGACGGAAGGCTGATTATATCCCATGGGTACTGCAGTCCTAATTGCAGTTTTGATCCTACTGACGGTTCCATCCACATTCAGAGGCGGAAAATCTCTAGCAGGATCTGGAGGTCAACGAGACCATGATGCTTCTGTCCGTGCATTGCTCTATAACTATAGAGTGGGACATCCACTGGTGTTGCTCATAGATGACAAGTACGCGCCTTTCCCTTTTGACCTGGAAGAGAAAATGTACGTGGTTCTTGGTCTGTACTGGATTGTTAATGCCTGGGGTGAGTTGCAGGTCATCTGTTCAATATCAAAGCCTTAATTAATGGACGTCACTTGACAGCTGAAAAGGATGTCGTCAAAGTTGATGGAGAGGTGGAGACTCGCACCAAATATAAGTTCGCTTTTCAGTATTGCGAAGGGCAAGGCTCGCCATGGTGGCTTGCAAATTCAGCAGACATCTTGAAAGGCGTTGTTCATGGACCAGATAGTACTTCGAACTTCTCGGACATCCCTTGTGATCGTTATGAGGAGCCACGTAACGTCGAGACATCCACTGATGGGCGTACGCTTGAAACGAAGCCCTCGCGTCTCCAGAATGCCACACGGGAGAAGGTGTGCGTGTCTGATGAGCGGAGTATGGATGTGAGTTACTGATCTTTCGCATCATTTTCATTACTAGACATCTTTTTAACAGGACTCTAATTGCCCGCTCTGCTACAGAAGCGCGCCGTGGATATATAAACAAGGGTGGATGTGTCTCAATCCCGATTGCTCCAGATTTTTCTGCATCGACTCAGAGGAAGTCTTCACGCTTGAATACAGGGAACGATTTCTTGAACTTCGACCTGACCCAGGATTTGGAAAGATTGACCTTAGCCTGTCGTCTCCTTTGCCCGATAAGGATCAAATATCTGCTGACTCCCTCTACTCAACGATGGGATGGTGGTGCTCAGACTGCGGACAACTTTGCCCTCGGTGAGCACTCTCTGACATACTTCATACATAATAAGCTAAGCTAAGATTTATTCAGAGAGAAGTGGGAAAGCTGGGAATGTTCACAATGCCAGGCAAGTCGATTTTTCTGTTGGCATGATGCAAGCCTGATCGTCAAGAAAGAAATCCTTCCCTAGTAAAATACACTTTCCGATTCGAAGCCTAAGTGAGTTTTGGGAGCAAGAATCAGATCTTAAAGATTACAAGGTCTATAAAGTCTATGAAGGCTCAGGTTAATGACTCGTCTCTCGGTTCATGGCGTATTGAGTCAACATGTTCTTTCCATGTGCAGGAATAACAGTATCGTCGCAGAAGTGGATCTCTTCGGAAAGCGGTCACAGTGGCATACATTATATATTCGGGCTTCCTAAGGATCGGTACGTGTTACGGTACTCAAAACGACGTAATACCTGACTAAATCCGACATAAAGAGGATGTATCCACCTAATCCGCGGAAATGTACTCGTTAACGGACGTGCCAACGAGTTATTCCGTCAATATCAAGACGATGCGCTAGGGAAAAGATTTCTTAGACGGTATCCACTGCGTTTTGTACGTGCTTCTTGGCTTTGCACATGTCATCTTACTTACGCTATTTAGCATCACGGTATGCCGTAACAATTTTTGACTCAAAATGCTATCGGATTCTCATCCCTTTGCAGCACGAGGCCAAATGTTAACGAATTACTTTTCTCACAATGGTAATCTTTTTCTTCTTTGATCCAAGTTTACTGGTTTACAATGTTGGATTTCAAAAGCTGGAGTTCCCTACAAGGTACCTGAAATATGCCGAACTTCACAGACCAGACTTGCACTTATCCCTGAAAATAGTATGCCGTCACTACCAATATCACCGATCCTTTCGATCAGGCCCCGCCATGCGTCAATGGGGCTTTGAAGCTCATACGAGATCGAGTATCCTTGATCATAAAGAAAGAAGCAGACTTCAATGAAATTCTGACGGCAGCTTATATGGCAAGGCAAAAGATGTCTGTAAGTTTCGTCTCTTTACTGGATTTTGGGTCCCCTTCTTTTATTATCATTTGACAGTTCCATACCGACGATGAAAAGGGTCTCGGACCTGTGGTAGCATCACTCTCTTTGGGCTCAGTCGCTCACATGCATTTTCGTCATCGTAGGACTGCTACCAATCGCAATATCGAGAAACAGCTTAGCATAGTATTGCGTCACGTATGTTCGAACAACGAATGACTCTCCCGAGTACTTACGTCTTCACTTTGTATAGGGTGACGTTCTTGCTATGGAGGGAGCTTCGATACAGGAGTTGTACGAGGTTCGTGTATTTCTAAGAAATTTGAGTGTGTGCTCATTCATGGCCAATTAGCATTCTGTCGTTCCTGTGAATTTCCGAATTGCGGCAACCGCACGTTGCATTGATCAAGGTCCAGAGATCACGGAAATGACGCCTGTTCCTGCCATGCATGAACGTTTCATTAATAATCACCCATAGATATACATTAAGCTTATTTATTATTTGGTACCGGTAATGGCCTAGCTCGCGAGTTGGAGCGAGTTGGAGCTGCCTGCGGTACTTGAAGACTTTGTCGTACCATCTCTGCTTGATTCTGTTCCTACATTTATGTAGATTTATTTGTCACTTGCGTCCGGAATGGTTTTAATCACGTACCATTTCAGCCCTCTGCTTCGCGAAAAATGTGAAAAGATCTGCGATTTGCTGCTCTAGCATCTGTCGTTCTCTCTGAAGGCGGCCGACCTCGCAAGTCATCATCATAACCTCTCTCCCTAACTCTTTCTTGAACTCTTCAACGTGGACTGGTGTGCAACGTGAGTCCATTATCCACTGACCGGTGCAACTGATGGAAATCTCACCCTGAACGTTGATTGCTGTGGCCTCCTTCATAGCTTCTACAAAGCGAAGACGCTCTCCTCTGATATCATTCGATAGTTCTGAAGAGTAAAATTTTAAAGTACGATGTATGGTAGTAGCAGTAATAAGTACCTGCTGCTATGCCCCTTAACGTAGATTCTTGCTCCTGCTTCTGGCGCTCTATCATCTGGACAACAGCATCCATATCTATATAATGTGAGTCTTTCCTAGCGAGTCCGAAGAATCATGCAATACTGACCGAATGGCTTGTTCTCCGCTTCTTTGCCCTTCACGGTTTGTAGAGTTTCCGTCACTAATGCCCTGAGGGCCGTGTCCCTCTCTTCTACAGCTTTCATAGCAGAAGCCAAGGCAGCCACCTCTGAACGAATTCCAATGCTTTTGGGCCCTTCACCTTCTGCATTTTCTCCACCGACATCCTGAAGGGGAACAAGTTCTTGGCAGATCCTCTCAACGTTGTTCGCCACAGACTGGATCTGAGTAGTCCCATTGCTGACGAATGATTCAAGCCACTGCAAAAATCGGAGCGTGAAGCGACGGTTGATTCTGCAATGTGACATGGAGGGCTTGCCTTATTGAGTTCTTGGAGATATCGAGCGTTCTCTGTTTGCTGATCCGCCCCAAGCTTCCTGCTCTCTTCTCCGCCTTTCAGAAGGATCAGAACTTCAGAAAGCTGAATGAATGGCCTATCTCTATCAGTGATTTGTCATTAATAGAGAGAAATTAACCTTGGACTCAATGTCTGGCTCTACTAGCTTGCCGACCTCTTCGGTCGCGGCCTTTGCAGTCGCATCCGGCTGATCCAGCTTTTCTCCTGTCTTTGCAGACTATTTCGTTTAGTCCCAGCGAAACACAAACTGGAAAATCAAATTACCTCGGGATCGTCTGAGGCCTTGTCTGGACTGATGTTACGAAGTTCCTTGACTGAAGGAGGCGGGGCATCGACTTCGATCCGGCATGACTGCAACGAATGATATACTTCCAGAAGTTCGCTCAGCTTCGCATCAATATGGGAAACATCGGTAGGAGCTATTGCCTCTTGAAAGGAGGAAAGTTTCTCCTTGATGAGAGGCATGTCATTCTTGAGCATCTCCCGGGTCTCATCGACAGAAAACGATATTTTATCCAGAATGGCGCTGTTCGCACCATCATCGCCATTTTTACTCGGGGGAACTTTTTGTATTTTGTCTCCTTCAGCGGCGGCCGCGGTACTCCGGGCCGAGAGCTGGGCTACAATCATATCAATCTTCTGATGAAGTTCCTGCAAACCTGCGCCGTTGGTAGTGGCCGTCCGCTCCATCTTCGCGCATAGATCCTCAAGTACGCTGCGAAGTGCGGTACCTGGTTCCTGGCCTGCGATAACCGAACGCAACTCGGTCGACATAGTGGCTATATCTTGTTGAAGAGAAGCGATCTGATTTCCAATATCCGTCGTTTGACTTTGTTGTTGTTCTGCATGGTCTTGCATGAGGGCCAGTAATGGATGAGTATCGTTGGACTCGCTGACTGCTTTGGTCGGGATAGCAGCGTAATTGTCAATATTCCTCCGAGAAGACCGACGGCTTACAGGAAGCGGTACATCGGGAAGTGTTCGCTCAATTCTCTCCGCATTTTGGATCCGTATACACGATGCCAGTAGACCGCTCGCCCTACTATTCGTTTCCTTAGGCGGCCGTAAATTCAGTACGTTAAAGGAAGGGGCGGAGCTGACGCGAGGAGCGTTAGCAGCTTTGGCCTCGGACTCGTCGATCACGATGGGTAGAATGCGACTAGGATGAGATCCCTGTGCATAGAAGTCATAAATCGAGGTGTCATCCTCGTAATTTGAGGCCGTTGAACTTCTTCTCGACAGTGAATCTCTATTAACCTGAGATCGCTGACGGTGTGTGTCCTTCTGCAATGACTGTGGAGTGATCAGATGACTAGGAGCACGAGACGGAGAATTCGGATAGTTGGACGCAATAGAGCTACTCCTGGAAATCCGACTAGAAGTGCGAGGGATATTGTGATTCGTATTACTGGAATTTATTTCGAGCAAACGACTCTGCACAATAGATAAACTTCCCAAATTCTGGACGGACGGGCTTGAGCTTGTCGAAGACAATAAATCTCCATGTATTCCGTGTAAAGTACTTTTGGTGGGAATCGATAGCGCATCAGAGGAGATAACATCGCCAGATAGACTAGCAGTATCCGAAGGTGGCTGATATCGTCCAGTCCGCATCCTTATATTGTCAATAACGGATTGAGCGACAACAGTCGAAGATGCTGCATAAGAATCACCCGAATGTTCCCGAAATAGACTTGCGGAAGAATCCAACGCTGACATGCGAGGTGGAAGAGGCGTTTCGTCGACGAATGGATCTTGCGGTGCTTGGTTGGCAGCGAAAGAAGTTGAAGATTCAACTACTCTACCAATAAAACTTGAATCCTCAGGTTCCTCAGTTCGCTCTAGCTTGAGCAGAGCGTCCCAGATGCAGCTGACCCATGCACTCCTTTCTGCGACGGACGTCAAGGCAAACTTCTCTGGAATCCCACCAGGATAAGTTAGCTCAAAGATATATGAATCCTGTCCGGTCAGAGGCAAAAGACTCCTCTCCACTGGATCAACCTGAGACTTTGCGAGTGAGTGTACATCCGTGGATTTCCTCAGCACTACTGTGCTCGAGGAAGGGTTGCCGTACGCTGTAAGCCATTCAAGGAGTATACGATCTTCTAGTAACGATGCTTTACAGTTCGTCCAGACAGGAAGTGTAGCATCACTACCGGACCGAGCAAGATAGAGGACTTGACCAGAACGTAAAGGCGGTTGATCTTCGGTGATTCTAGGCGTGTTTTGCTGAACTTGCGGCGAAACGGAAAGTGCATTCGCAGGTGAAGAAGACATGACAGAATCTTCATAACGTGAGCTTAATAAACTGGAGCCATCATCCTTACTCTTTCCCTTCTTCCCAAAAAGAGACATAAGATTCCGGAAAGAGTCTCGGAGCGGAGAACGGCCTCTCTGCTTCAGAGCAGAAAGTGGGTGACTTGACGGAGTTTCCGAGAAAGTCGAATCTTGTCGCAAACCCAGAGGAGACGGAGTTGGTGTTTTGGAAGGAGTACCAAGAGGGCTGGGAGACATGGACTCATAGCGACTGATGAGGTCCTTCGTAGAGTTGTTACGAATTGGTGTTGCTGGTCGATGTTGCGTTGGTGGAAAATACGAATCGGTGGGGCGGATTTCTTCGTTGGTATATTGTTCTTGCGTAATGAAAGAACCAACGCGACCAGTAGGCAGGGACAATCTATCTTGCGATGGCATTCGAACTCTGACATCGTTCACCGTTCGTGCATACGACTTCGACGCATCAGAACCTCTGAATGCTGGGTAATCGAGGGGCGTAGGCAAAACGGACGCGGTATTACAGTTTGAGCTGGCTCTTGTTAATGCTGGTCTTGAATCCGTTGACGTGCATCTTGAGGATGCCACCGACATCGTGATAGTGTTCGGGTATCTTGAAGGCGTTGTCTTGTTAATCTGACGTCGCGCCGCCGAAAGAAATTCCAAGGCGGCTGACCGATCTGGCTCTGAGCGACCAACATTTTGTCCCAGGCTGGCTGATGTTTTGCATTCTACAATGGGTTACCTCGACTATAAGCAGTTCCGTATAGAGGTATTTGGCCGTCGTGGCAGTACTACTACTACTCTTGTGTCAAGTCCAAGTCGATGATGGATAAACAAGGATAAACTCGGGTCGCGGAGATAAGATAACCGTGCCAAATATAGCATGACGTAAATTCTACTGTATACAGTCTGCATCGAGTCACTCCATTCATTCCGTGATGGGCTTGTCTGTATAAACTTCTCCCTTATCCGGCCCATAAAGTTTTTACTACCATGCTGAGGACAGTTGAGTCTATCAGTGCATCTTCTTCTTCTAACCACTAACCCTCTCGGGTCGTTATTTTCCTTGTAAATTCAAGTCGACTAGCCGACTCCCTGCTAACGTCCTCCTAAGGTACTTACGTGCAACCGTAATCATTTCCTCTTGTACGCTAACATCTCGTCTTACAGACCGACTCGGTCAAGTCCCGTGCGACTTTATAAAAGATCAATGACGTCGACATCTTCGTCCGAGCGTCTGCTGCAGATTGGGGAGAAGCACGTAACGAAGGGACTTGGACGCCTTACAGAGGCCATCATCGCGAAAGGCGAAGGCTCTTATGTTACACTTCATGATGGGAGGAGGATGCTCGATTTTACTTGTGGCATTGGCGTAACCAGTCTGGGTCAGTGATTCAATTTATTTGAAAGCTAGTTCAGAATTCTGATCGCGATTATTTCTCAGGACACTGTCATCCAAAGGTTAGCAAGGCAGCGGCGGAACAATGCATGAACTTAGTACATGGACAAGTATGTTGGTTATATGTATTCTTAAATTCTCTAGTGACTGAAGTTTCGTTTTAGGTTAGCATTGCCTATCACGCTCCTTACCTGCAACTCATCGAGAAATTACTACCTGTAATGCCTGACCCTTCCCTCGATTCCTTCTTCTTCTGGAACTCAGGCTCCGAAGCAGTCGAGGCATCCATCAAAATGGCTAGATTGTTCACCGGCAGACAGAACGTAATCGTAATGCAAGGTTGGTGCAGACATGAACGCATATGGCCAGAACTTATAGAGTTCCAGGTGCTTATCACGGAAGGACATTTGGGGCCATGGCACTGACGAGAAGCAAGACGATTTACTTCGATGGCTCTGAGCCTCTAATGGTAAGATTACATTCATGTTAAATTTATAACCCTTCTTTATGCCGTTCTGCAGCCGGGCGTGTTTCCTACACCATTCCCTTACTGGCACCAGCTTAACCTTCCTCCAACAACGAGCGAGGAAGAGCTGGTCAGCCGGTGTCTCTATCAACTCGAGCTTCTCCTGGCTCAGCAGACTTCTCCAAGCCGCACGGCAGCAATTATCATCGAGCCTGTCATTGGCGAAGGTGGATATGTCCTAGCACCTGCTTCCTATCTCAAGGCCCTGCGTGAAATTGCCGACAAGCATGGGATTATGTTGATCTTCGACGAAGTGCAAGCCGGGTTTGGAAGGACAGGGAAGTATTTCGCAACCGAGTATAGCGGAGTCCGACCCGACATGTTGGTGATTGCCAAGGTGGGACGATCTCGCAGTGGTGAGAGGATAGCTACTGATAATTTTATAGGGAATCGCGAATGGATTCCCGCTGAGCGGCGTAGCCACCCGCAAGGAATTGACAGACAAGTTGAAGCCTGGTAGCATGGTATGCATTTTAGAATACAGAGAAAGAGATGAAATCCAATACGCTTTTATAGGGCGGAACGTACGCTGGCAATGCGGTTGCATGCGCTGCGGGCGTAGCGTGTGCCGATGTGATGAAAGAAGAGAACGTGTTGGAGAATGCACAAATCAGGTATGCAGCTACACGCACAAGCCATCAAGGATGCTCGGATAGATGAAATGCTTCACAGGTCGAAGGAGCTGCTTGCTTCCCTGGACAAGCTGCGCGAGAGCCCGACTGTCGGAAAATACATACTTGATGTGCGTGGGCTCGGGCTGATGATTGGCGTTGAATTTGCTTCGCCTTCTACACCGCCGGGAGATGTCGCGTATCGTGCGGACGCGCCGAAGGATATGGCGAGCCGTGTATCGAAGAAGTGCATTGAGAAGGGGATGTACCTGCTGACGACTTCGATCTATCAAGTAGTTCGGTTTATCCCTCCACTGAACATATCAGGTGAGGATCTAGCTAAAGGATGCGAGATCTTTGCTGCTGCGGTCGAAGAAGTTGTGCGCGAGGGATGAGAATTGGCAGGAATTCTTGGATGAAAACAAAGAAGAGATTGGATAGAAATACGGAAGATGTGAAATTACAAAAAGATAATCAGATTTAGTGCCCTCGAAAAGGAAGAGACAGCAGAAACTCATTTCGATGCTAAGGGGCCAAGTTCACTTATACAAATCAAGTGGATACGGACCTTCCAGATCTAAAAAGGTGCGAATATCTTGCACCCGTCTATAACCGCAAATTATTGATATATATTATAGCAAACGCTAATAACCAACACAAAAATCTTGTCTGTTTAGTAGTATAAGTGTGTAAACAGCTAACGAAATTGTATGCGCTTTAGCGAGAGAAATGGTAAGTCTAGTAAATTCAGAACCTTCAGATATAGAAGTACCGTACGATATCTGACAGGTGGGCAGTAACGAAGTGTAGATAGGATCGAATAGTGGAGAGAATTCGGTAAGAAGAGACACAGCTCATCTGCCAGCTGGATGAGACATGCGTTAATAGATAGAGATCCAGTACTAGTGAATAGTCATTGAACGACTTACTTCTTTACGCGAACCTCTTGTACGCTAGAACTCGACGAACTTCTGCAATTGCTCTGCGCATTTCGTTGCATTTCCGCTGACTTCAAGTGAATTTCCGATCAGAACATTGCTAATTGGGCACACCTTTTTGCGAACGTATCCATCAGAGTCATTAGAGTTTCTGCTTATTTTTATTTTATCCTGGCGTTCGGTCTGTGCGTAGAACTAGGCAAGGCCCCGTGGAGTAACTCAGCTCAGATCACATAGTGGTCGTAAAGTCGATATGATACGAACCTGCCACGCTAATACTTGATCGGGCTGCGCCTTTGTCACTCGCAAATGCGCCTTGAAGCATCGTGAACGCCCGCGTACACGCGATGTAATTACTGCCAAAAATTACTTGCTCGCTCTAATCGAATTGCTGCAGTTCAAGAAGGGCAAGACCCAGGAAGACATTCATGAATAAATACGCAACTCAATCAGTAACACAAGTTGTAAATATGTGCTATCAAGCTCGCGCAAATGGCCAGAGATTCAGGAGAGTGTAATGCTTATGCGTTGTATTGTCCGGCTCATTTCAAATGACCTCTTCCGCTGCATCACGCGCCTTCACGAAATCTTTCTTTCCTATTAGCAATCGAGCGGATTTCAACTTGGATTTTACGAATGTCGACATGATGCATAGTCAAGTTGTAACAAGTCCTACCTTCGGATAGATGCCAGTTCATGTTTACATGAGTGCACCTAGAATGGGTGGATATACAAAGACAAAGAACCTTAGAGTTCAGACAGGAAACTTGCAATGGGTGGAGCTCACTTATACAAGTCAAGCGGATACGCCCACTCTCGTTTCATACCCATTGATAACCGCAGATCATCGGTATTATAACAAAAGCGCTAATGACATAAACCAAATGGTAAAAGCGAGTGTGCTTTAGCGAGAGAAATGGTAAGTTTAGTAATTCAGAACTTTGAAGTATTAGAATTACCGTACGATAAATGAGAGGTGGACGGTAATCGTAAAATCTAATCAGAATGATGGACCTTAGTGTATACCCGTCTGGACTGGACTAGGAAGGGAGGTCGAGTCCTTTTCTTGTTTTGGAGCCCGCTCGAAGTTTCGCTTCAATGAATAATTCTTTACAACTAGGACTATCAAGGAAAAAATTGAAACCTCGTTAGATATATCTACCAGTAATGAGATTTAAACTTACAAGAAAACAGTGCAACAGAAGACATAGGCGTCCAGACGATAAAGATCGTTGCGATGCTACGCGTGAAGGCATGGCTGACTTGCTGACGTAGCGAATCCGGTTGGATTTGCTGTATCGTTGTGTAATCAGGAAGACCTGAGCCCAGAGAAGAGGAGAATCCGTCGATCTTCGCGAGCCGCTTTGAAAGTTCTGACTGGAAAATCGTATTTCCAACCGAAATACCAACGGTCCCGCCCAAAGTCCTGAGAAGCAAGAGGTGAAAGATTCAAGAGATGGTCTGGGTTTATAAACGAACTAACCCGGACTTACCGGAGAAGACCAACCGTCGCTGTGCTAGTCGGCATGTCTTTAAGGGGCATGGCCGCCTGCACAACAATGAGAGGAGCTTGGAAAAGGAACCCGACGCCAATGCCCACAACAAGAAGCCACACTTCCTGTTTTGCTGTGCTCGTGTTTTCGTCGAGCATAATAAGAAGACCGGTTCCAAGAGTCATGATTGCAGAGCCAGCCCACAGGATAGGACGATAATGGCCCGTCTTCGATAAAACGATTCCGATAACGATTGAGGTCACCGCGCCACCAATTGAGAGTGGCATCTGGCGAATTCCGGCCATCGTTGCACTTGAACCAAGAACCTGGAAGTAAAGAGGCGTATAGTAGCTCGCACCAAAGAACACGAACGTGTGAAGAAATGATCCGATACAGCAGGCGGCGGTCGTTCGAGTCCTAAAAAGTCAAGGTGGTATAATAGGATACCTCTTCGTGAAGACGCCGTTCACCACGCCGGCGGCGAGGAGAACGGTTCCGATTATAAGCGGTGCGAGCGTTTCTGGAGCACGCCAGCCGTCAGCAGCCGTATTGGCGTCCTCGAGGCCAAACAGGAACAATATGACTCCGGAAGTGAGCAGGAACAAGCCTAGGAAGTCGAATGTCGACACGGTCTCACGTATTGTCCGTCTATTTAGCGGCTTGAAATGCAGAAAGAAAAATAACAAGACCATCGAAGTCCCGCCAAGCGGGAGGTTAATCCAGAAGCACCACCGCCAGCTCGCGTGGTCCGTAAGGATACCGCCTACAAGAGGGCCAATGATGCTTGCGATTCCCCACGTCGCTCCCAACATACCTCCATGTTTGGAACGCTCATGAAGAGTTGCTATAAGGCATCTTTAAGCCCATCTTTAAGTAGGAGATTGTAAAGCAGACCTACTGATGTCGGACAGCGTTATCATGGTCATCTGTAGATTTCCGCCCGCTCCAATTCCTTGAACGCCTCGGCCTGTTGATACTCTTCAGTCTAACTACAAGTTAACAGCAGAAATACTAATAAACTTGCACAGTGCGAGCCAAATAAAGCTTTGCGCGGCACCGGCTAACGCAGAACCCAATAAGAACGTGGTGATACAGCCGAACAAGATGAGTTTACGTCCAGTTATATCCGCAAGTCTTCCATATAGCGGGTTGAAACCTAGTCAGGGCCATGAACAAAAAAAGGTAAACCCTTGAAACACAATGCCAGACACTGAAAGCAACCATAAGAAACTTCACGATAAAGATGATAAGGGAGAGACAAACTGAGCATATACGCCGAACCGACCCAGCTGTACCCTGACTCGCCTCCAATATCCTCAACGATTCTAGGCAAGGACACTGCAGCAATGGTTTGATCTAGTGCTCCCAGGAAAGCTGGAGATTGTTTGGTCAGTGATATGGATTCTGGTTTAATTTTGATTCTCACCTGTCAACATTAAGCTACGCAAAGTGGGCCCAGTCAACATTTCCAATGTCATCGAAAGCCTTTACACGTACGCTGGCATAACAATCTTCATGTTGCTTCAGCTAGATGTCAGGTACGTCAAGTTTGAAAAAAAAACCAGACAAATACTTGTATGGGATTTCCTGAACCTCCTTCGTACTCCAGTGTGCACCTGGCTGATCCTCTGACCTTTTCTCCACGTCAATCAGTTCCACATCGTCAGGACGGGGCTTATCGTCAATGCGAGACTGCGTCTGAGCCATCTTAGCTTCGTACCCGGACGGTAATATTAATAGTCAAGAGAACGGTTTCGCGGATGATAGTATGCAAGGGAGGATCTATCCATTTGTCCATAGTCATTTATATGAGAAGCATCAGGGCCAAACTGAACAAAGGATGTTTTTGTCGGTATTTCGCTAGTAGTACTAGTAGTGTAGTCTGATGCAAGTGTGAATTTGCAGCATACTACCATACATTTAGAAACACGTGACCGTTCCTATTGATGCCGAGTAAAGTGTATACTGTGAAAAGCCGAGAGGACACGTCCGCCTCAGGCATCTAACAACAACATGCCGACGTTGCTGGATCACATCGATCGGTTCACATACACAGCGCAATCAATACAGACGGCAGCGAGGAATGCTTCTGAGCCTCTGCCGAGCCCATACGTACGCGCCGTGCTGCGTACGCCTCTCGGAGACCTCGCTCGTGATGTAGATACTTCGGAACTTGGTCTATTCACCCTTGTTCCCAATGCTTCGGCGCCGTCAGCATCCGGAGACGACTCGGGAACATCAGCTGCACAGAAGGGATCAATTGCACGTGTCGAGTTCCCCGGGGCAACTCCTCTGCGTAGACCTGCTGGCGCCTCGAAGCATCCGCGCCGCGAAAATGACAAGGAACCCGAAGTATATGCACAGGCTGCGCTCAAGTACCTTGACCGATAGTAAGTAAAGTAGGTCTGGTACTTCCAATAAATTCTTCTCACAACGTTGTAGTCATTCCATTCGTCCGATGCCAAAAGCCCGTCAGGAAGTGAAGGCTATCATTGAGCATCTTAAGTTGGTTCGCAACGAGATCGAACAGCTGAGCGAGGCTGCTGATCAAGTCAGTTGTTTCCCCACATCCATCTCATGATCGATCTTACATCGAGTAGAGCGCAGAACCAGCTTCGCAACCCGTAACAACATTACGGGATGAGGAGAAGCGCATCCAGGAGCTGCACGTGCGCATTAAACAGATGAAAGCTAGGGTGCGTTCTTCGACGTAGCAGGGATAGGCGTCTTGCTCATGATCGAGGTACAGATAGAAGTGCTTGAGAAGAAACAAAAGCCTTACGTCAAGCCATCTGCTTCGTCAACCAAAGACACAGCCAAAGACAAAGAGGAGGACGCGTTCTGGGCGGAATCTGCTACCACTCGTAAACCTCGAGCTGGACGCAAGAGCTTGCTTATTCCTACTTTGGCGAGAGGGACGGTTGGGCCGGATGATAGTTTACTTCTTGATACTCATGTTAAAGTCGATATGGGCGCTATGCTTGGGGATATGTCTATGACTTCTCTTGCTGACGCTGCCCCTACACCATTACCAGCCTCAAAGGTGGATCCGGTCTCTATTCCCTTGCCATCGCGGTCGCCTACTCATTCACCGGCGTCTTCACCAACTCCGGCCGCTCCTTTGTACGTGGGACCAGCGGACTCTGGACCAGCCGCTCCGGCAGAAACAAGTGCCGACTTGACTACTGACGAAGGAGATGATACTGTCATCCTTGCGAAGCCGCCTTCTTTGACTCCTGCTGTTCCCTCCACACCTCCACAAGCACTGTCAGCTCCACCTGAGCCCGAAACTCCTGCTCCGACGACACCTACACCCGATGTGACTGCAACACCAAGACCTGGAGTTACTGCCACTCCTGGGACGGCTAGGATAGGTCGCGTTAAGATCACAACCGACGTAGAACGGATCGCAGTATGCTTCCCTGTTTCGTGACTAATTAGTGAGTCTTTTTTGACGGCATTGTAGGCAAAGATTTGGGCAACAGTCGGAGATGTTATTATGCCTGGTCATCCCTTTAACACAGCGGCTGCTGCGACGACGAACAAACCACCTCGTGCCAAAGAGACGATGTGCGTTCTCATTATAGCCTAGACGTTTTTTTTACTCAATCATATCCCATTCCCAGAGCCCTTCTCCAAAATCTCGCCTCGCAGAAACCGCCACCTACTTCTCCAACAATGTCCCATTCCACATTCTCGATTGTTACTGACAAATCATCGCCAAGCACACATGCGATCCTCACTGCACACCTCTTGCTTGCTCTCATCAATACCATTCCGCGACATGCCATGCCTCTAGCCGCTACGAAGGTTGTCCTTGCTGAAGCAAATAAGAGTCTGGGGAATGGAGCTCCTCCAGATCCCGCGGAAGCAAGTCTAGGCTTATTGGCTGGAGGCGACAAGGCAATGGAGACGCGTGCACTGTACGGATGCGTTGCAAAACGACTATTGAAAATAGATCGCAGTGGGAGAGAACAACTCGTTAGATTTGACATTTAAATCCGTATCTTGTATTGCTTTAGTGTTGCTATGTTGATGAATTTTACGTAACGAAAGTCGATTACCTCATTTGTATTGTATTCATCGTAACTTACGCCCGAAGGCGAATTCTAGCTTTGTAATGGCAAAGTGCTTCGGATCGTAACCACCACAATGTCGAAGCACAGACTGTCGCCAGCACCTCTTCCAGCAACGAAACGCAGCATACAAGTACTGATCAGATTGTTTTATCGACGCCGTTGCTGAATTTCGACTCGTCATTCTACGACGAGCTCGTTCTTGTTATCTTCTCGTACCTCTCATGGACCGACCTTTGCGCAATTCAGTCGACCAACCGGTTCTGGTCTCGTCTTGCATCAGATAACCAGGTATGGTGCTTACGCTTTCACTTCTCATCCGAAGGAAGTACAAGCTCATGTTTGTATGATTTAGTTGTGGAAGACGCAATTCATCCGTGAATATGGAAGATCACGCCTCAGAGGTTCCCGAGGCTTTGTAAACAGACACGACAGCCGTGCGATTAGGCCGCTTCCACATACTCACAAATCGAATCCAAAATGCGATGATTCAAATAATGTAGATTGGAAGTGGTTGTTTCGCATAAGCCTGAATTGGCGAAGGGGTGCGTTTGACGAGCTTTGGATACAATGCAGATTGATCTCATCGGCCCACAGGCCGCTGTCGACTTGAGCGGTTCAAGGATCCTTTAGACCTGGTGCCTGGCTCTAGAACTTATCTATCTGGCACAGCTCATGGATGTGCTTTACTTGCTGGATCTATGACGGTAACAACATCCTCACTGCCGGGTCTCTCGCCACATGTATATTTGCATAAACACGGTGCAGCCCCTTGCATTTTGAAGAACAAGCTCAAAGAGCAAAGTGCGACGCATATTACGGCGCTCGCGCTCGATCAGTCCCCGCCTTCCGCTAGCGGTGACAAGCTTCGGGTGGCTGCTTTCTATGACACCGGAGAATTCTCCATCTTCTTGGTTGATCATAGCCAACCGCAACATTCCCGTTGTCTGTTGACTTACCACCCTCGCAACAAGACAGATCGAACAGCACCCGTAAGACAAGCAGCTTATCAGCACCCGCTGCTTGTAACGCTTTCACATTCGTTCAAATTATCCTTATATGATTTGACTGATGGCGTCGTTCATACACAAACACTCACTTCGTTCTCCTCTTATCCACCAACGTCGATGGTTCTTACGTCGGGTCCGAAGGGCTACAAGCTTGTACTAGCATATTCGGCTCCAGTGTATCCTTCGGACTGGAGTGTTGCAGTTACCGTCCTTACGATCTCGCCTGCCAATCCCGACCTAGCGGCTAGCGACGATAGGGAGGAGGAAGATTCTTTAAGACCGTTCACAGTCGTCACATCGAAAACAGTACATGCGTTCGACGTACCGATCGGTTGGCTTGATGAAGCTGCGTTGTGCGTAATGAAAGAGCAGTGGAGCCGTAGAGCTGCTCGGGTGGCGGATGTGCAGACAGACGGGAAATGGGTTGTACTCGCTCCCGCCGATCGACCCTTATCTCCTTCGCCTTCGTCATCCCCCTCGTCTTTAAGAACAAGATTAGGCAGCACTGCTTGCGCTTTGCAGCTTTACCGGTTGCACATTCCCACCTATTCCTCGTCTGCTAATGGGCTGCGATTGACTTTCGTTCGTCATTTATACGGACATACCGGATCCGTCATATCTCTCGCTCTGGCAGATGGTCGGTGCGTAAGTCGAGGTGCGGACGGAAGTCTATGGGTATGGGATCTCGAACGGGACTGGGGCGTCGAAGTGCAACGTCCACGACGAGCTGCAGTCTCCCTCTTCAGCACCATCAGTAAGTTTGTACAAGGTCAAGCTTGAGTCCGAGCTCTAGCGTTATTGTCGATGGCCTTTCATCGGAATCCGAGGATGAAGACAAATTTAATATTGACTGGAGTGAAAATGTTCCTATGGGCACACCTCTTGGATCAGTTGTATTCGACGAACGAAGAATCGTCACGTCCGATGCGTATGGTGTCGAAGTTCGGCGGTTCGATATCTAGATTTTTGTAAAATTGGTGCGCCTGTTAATTCTCTTCGTTGCATTCTACTTATCGATATCGCTTTCCCCAGTCTGTATTTTTTCTTCTGTATTCGTTGACGCTGTGCAACAAAATTTTCCAAGTCTGGTCGTGATGGTCGCGGCTAATTGTATACACATCAGGTTGATCATTGCTCTAGCATACATTGCAAGCATTTGAGAGAGCGGTGGATATTCATACAGATCTTGCAGGGACGGCTATCAGGAAACATTCGGAACACTGCATGGATTTTTGTCCTTGAGATTTGCTTCCGTCGGAAGGCAGATGATCCCTTTTCCTTGTTTCGGCACACGTTCGAAATTCCTCTTCAGCGAATATTGGCGGACAGTCAGCACTGGCAAGACAAAAAGAAAGAAATAAGTGAGAAATACAGCCGGTCGAGACTATCATACGCACGAAGTAGCAGCGAGACGAAAGAAACAGGCGTGAATGCGATGAAGATTGTCGCAATGCTGCGCGTTAACGCGTGACTAACCTGTTGGCGGAGCGAGTCGGGCTGGATGTGAGATACGGATGTGAAGTCTGGTAAGTCGGAGTTTGGCGAGGATGGCATCCCAGAGATGTCATTAAATCGCTTTGCTAGCTCTGATTGAAAGATAGTGTTCCCGATGGAGATGCTAACTGTCCCACCGAGCGTACTACATCGACAATAACAATAACAATGACAACTTTTACTTTCTTTCACTTCAGGGAGTTCAAGATGAGAACGTACCGAAGGAGCTGATACGTTGCCGTACTCGTAGCCATATCCTTCAGCGGCATCGCAGCTTGCAACGCGATAAGTGGAGTCTGAAAAAGACAACCCACGCCAATCCCAAAAACAAAAAGCCAGATCTCCTGCTTCACGACGCTCGTCTTCTCGTCAAGCATGACCAATAGTCCAATCCCAAGCGTCATGATAACACCGCCTGCCCAAAGCACCGGCCGATATTTCCCCGTCTTGGGTAACATCATGCCCGTGCCCATAGACGTTATTGCCGCTCCAATGGGTAGGGGTAGCTGCCGAACACCGGCCATCGTCGCGGTCGACCCGCGAATTTGGAAGTAGAGAGGCGTGTAGTAGATAACGCTGAAGAAGACGAAGGAGTGGATGAACACGCTGATGAGGCACCCCGCCGTTGTGCGTGTCTTGAAGAGCCTCGGCGGGATGATTGGTTCGCGTTTTGTGATGACCTCGTTTACTAATCCGGACATGAGGAGGACGACTCCGATTATGAGAGGTACGAGCGTTTGCGGGGCGTGCCATCCGCCTGAGGCTGTGTTGGCGTCTTCAAGACCGAATAGGAAGAGAATAATACCCGATGTGAGGAGGGATAGCCCGACAAAATCAAATGCCGAAGCCGCTTCGCGAATAGTACGCCTTCCAACTGGGTTCAAGTGAAGAAAGAAGAAGAACAGGACCATCGCTAGCCCTCCGAGGGGGAGATTGATCCAAAAGCACCATCGCCAGCTGGCATGGTCTGTGAGGGCACCTCCTAGAAGTGGACCAATAACGCTCGCGATGCCCATCGTTGCACCCATTAAGGCAACGTATTTCGACCTTTCTTGAAGACTGGCTATACAACGATCTTAAGAGTTTGGCGGAGGGCGGAAGTATCAGAACTTACTGATGTCTGACATTGTTATCATAGTCATTTGCATACACCCTCCAGCTCCTATTCCTTGAACGCCGCGACCTGTGGTTTATCATGTCACTTGATTTCTTTGTTTGACTTTTCGAAGAAACTGAAGACACTTACAAAGCGCTAACCAGATGAAACTTTGCGCTGCACCGCAGAGTGCGGATCCAAACAAGAACATTCCAATAGAAAAGAACAAGATCGGTTTGCGGCCTGTAATATCAGAGAATTTTCCGTATAAAGGGTTGAAGCCTGGTCTGATACTTCAGAAATCGAGAGCAGATACTCCCAAGATCATGTTCTTACAGGAAGACACTATGAAAGTTTATGAATACATCAATAGACGAACTGTAGGAGCTGACGACGTACTTAGCAAATATGCAGAGCCAACCCAACTATAACCGGACTCGCCTCCAATGTCCTCGACGATCTTGGGTAATGAGACGGCTGCAATAGTTTGATCCAAAGCGCTTAGAAAAGCTGTATCCGATGTCAGACAGTTATACTGTGCAATGTTCTGTTCGCGAGGATGACCTACTCGTAATCATGAGGCTGTGTAGATATGAAAATAAGGTAAGGGGCTTCGGCAAAGAGTCCGCAAGAGAACATACGCCGGGACTACTATTTTCTTATTACTGAATAAAATTCAGTATCAATGATAATGCTTATTGGATCCACCTGTGAAGGATCAAGAAACCTACTTGTACGGAATTTCTTGAACCTCATCCTCACTCCAATGCAATCCTGGGTTCTCCTTTGCCGATCGTTCGACGACGATAGGTTCAGCATTTCCAGGATGACCATCTGCATAAGGCTCTGACTGCTTCTCTGCGTCAATAAGAGTGCTTGACGGCCAAGCGGCCGTCACGATAGTGGTATTCTCAGCAGTAGTGCTGGCAGTTCTTGACATTGTCACGGTGATGAACCAGTCAGAGAAGGAAGAACCCCCGCCGGAGGCGAAGAATCATCCAGCGCAGGAGATGCGTGGAATGCAATCCCGTTACTAGGTCAGGCAACTCTATTCCTGGTGCGAAATAGCAAATCATTGGATTGGATAAAGGTCCAATTGTTGGGTGGGGAATTGTGAATCCGAACTTTGCAAGAGAACCATTTTCAGCCCGAAGTTCCCACGGTGTTTTTCCCTTGCTGTATGTATTTCACGTCTGTGATATCAATTCTGCCGCTTGCGACTCATATTTTCACATCTATTCTCATGCGGTCTCTCATCCTTCCTGGAATTTCTTTAAAATCACAATGCAGTGAAATCGGGCAGTTTTCTTGCGCATTTCCTGGCTAAATAACAACCGAGATAATTGATAGTCAACTTTTAAGAGAGTGAGCCACTTTATTCAATTCATATATTCACATTTATATTGGGACGTGATACATTTGAGAGATGATTTGAAGCAAAATAACACCTTACCACGCTATTTATGAAAGATTGAGGCTATACTAAACAGTCAAGAAAATCAGTACTGAAAAAGATCATACTATGCCATTCTAGACTTCTAAGAGCATCCCCACATGCATTCCAGAGATCACAGAGTACGCAAGAATGGTATCGATTGGATGAGAGCTTTTCAGTCAGTACTTGATACCGTCGCTGTCTTGGCAAAGACGCCAAAAAGGGTCATAAAGACAAGTTTCGCCATTTGTCTTGGGGTAACACTTGAAGCGAAGGCATCTAAAAGATATATATATATATATTTTTTTGCAAGAGGTCTGGAACGTTGAGGTGATCGACAAAGAAGGCGGGAGCCAAGCGAAGAAAGATTGCTTGCATGTTACGTTCGTTACAGTGATCCAATCAGGAAGGAACATTCAATTTGCCATTTCCTCCCATCTTCGTTCACCCTCATCTCCTCTTTCCCCTCCCGTCGGCCCCCGTCCTCGTCCTCGACGCCAACGTCACCCTCTCAGTTCAAAACATCCGTTCGTTACTCGCTCGGCAGCTCAGGCCTGTCGACTACGAACACCCTCCTTCACGCTCCTTCTCTCCTACAATCATGTCTCCTCACGCTCGTTTTGCACCTTACGACCCTTCCGACGTTCCCATCCCGACTACGAGACCGCCTGCGTCAGCGGGTACTATTCGCCGTGCCAAGACTCTCACTCGTCCAGAACGCGGCATCGCGCCTGTTCCACTCATCAAGCCGTCTGCACCGCTTGGCGGAACTACAACCGCCGTACCTTCTAGCTCAGATTCAGGTTGGGACACCTGGACTCTCTTCTCTCGCATCATCACCTTTTGGGCTCCCGGCGTCCTTCTCAGCTCAATAGGTGGGCTGAAAACTAAACCAGTACGGCAGGCATGGAGGGAAAAAGTCGCGCTCTGCTTCATCGCGGTGGGCCTGGGTGGCATTGTCGGATTTATGACGGTGGGAATGCAGCGGGTCCTCTGTCCGTCCAACAGTGACAGCAACTCCAGCAAGTTCCAACGTCTTGGGAGCCTGGAAAACTCTGTGGGCATTCAAGGCTGGACGTTTCTTGCCTCGGGAAATACTCCATCTTCTGTCCTTAATCTAGCCCACTCGTTGCCAGGTCAAGATATCACTTATTTGTTCCAACGCGATGCGGCAAATTTCCCAGCTTGCAACGGACTCAATTTTCGTGTTGCGCTGGATTCTCCGTGCAATTCGCAGACGAATTGCACGTTAGGAAATCTCAACTCTACTTCGACATTTTCGTCGTTAGCGCTCACAAATCAGACTCTTCTTGTTGGCTATGATTGGGACCAGGTGGCACGTCTGAAGAACTACATCGTCATTGATGGCGCAGTCCTTAATATGGACCCATATTTCTCCCTACATCCCAACGCGATCAATGGAGACAATGTTGATACCGCTCTGCGCACAATTACCAACGGAAAAGATGGGACGCGTTTATTTTATGGTCGCTCGGACCTGAAATCGTCCGTCGGCTGTCTGAAGCAACGCTATTATGCAGGAAATATCGACAAGATCACGCCGGGCTGTTTCGTATCTCAGCTTGTCCTCTATGCTGGCTTGATTGTCATCCTTGGACTTGTTTTGGTTCGCTTTGTGATGGCTTGCGTTTTCAGTTGGATCCTCTCCGGCAGACTTGCGGGAAACCCGGATTCGGCCTTGTTACGTCGAACGGCTGTCAGTCCTGCAGTGCTTCCCTGGAGGTGCGAATGTCGCAGTAGATAACCGAACAGGGGTAGCACCATGGTCGAATGGCAAGCTACAGAAGAGCATTAGAGGACCTCCCAGGTCTCTGAAGCCTTCCAATTCCTCGACGACGCTCGTTGGTAGCACTGAAGGCACTGCTCCGACGATAACCCTTGCTCAGATCGGCGCAGAACTCTTCACCGTCTGTCTCGTCACATGTTATTCGGAGGGCGAGAGTTCGCTTCGGACAACATTAGACTCGATCTCGCGCACAAATTACGCCGATGAGCGTAAGCTACTTTTTGTCGTTGCCGACGGGATGATCACAGGTGCGGGCGAAAAGCGCAGTACGCCAGATATTTGTGTGAGTTTGTTGGACGCGGATCCGCGTTTTGGTGATCCCATGCCGATGAGTTACATTGCTGTTGGGTCTGGGAAGAAGAGAGAAAACAGGGCCATGGTTTATGCTGGTCATTACAGTAAGTCATAGTCGGCTGTCCTAAGACTTTTTTTACTAATGTGTGGAATTAGCCGTCGCGGGGCGTCGCACACCAACGATTGTCGTAGTGAAATGTGGTACCGAAAAAGAAGCACAGACGGACAAGAAGCCTGGAAATCGTGGCAAGCGTGATTCGCAACTCATCTTGATGAACTTCTTCTCGCGCGTTACGTATAACGACCGGATGTCGCCACTCGATTTCGATCTCTTCCGGAAAGTACACATCCTAATGGGTGTTACGCCAGACTACTTCGAGGTTTGCTTGATGGTGCGTTTCGCCCACTTTTTCCTTGCTGAGCTTCACGATCCTAATATCTCGATTAGGTTGATGCTGACACGAAGGTCTATCCTGAGTCATTGAAAGCGTTGGTCAATTGTATGCACCACGATCCGTTGATTATGGGTGTTTGTGGAGAAACACGTATTGCGAACAAACGGCAGTCTTGGGTAACTGCAATCCAGGTTTACGAATACTTCATCTCGCATCATATGGCCAAGGCCTTTGAATCCGTCTTCGGTGGTGTGACCTGCTTGCCTGGGTGTTTCTCCATGTTCCGTCTGAAGGCTCGAAAGACTAGTGGGGACGACTGGGTGCCTCTCATTACGAAACCGGAAATTGTACGTGAATACAGCCAGAGTGAAGTTACGACTCTGCACCAGAAGAACCTTCTTCTACTCGGCGAAGATCGGTTCCTGACGACGTTGCTCTTGCGAACGTTCCCAAATCGGAAGATGATGTTTTTGCCTCAGGCGAGATGCCGCACGGTGGTACCCGATACGTTCAAGGTGCTGCTTTCTCAACGTCGACGATGGATTAATTCGACTATCCATAACTTGATGGAGCTCGTACTCGTGCCGAATTTGTGTGGAACATTTTGCTTCAGTATGCAGTTCATTGTGTTTATGGATCTGTTGGGTACCGTTGTATTGCCGATCGCGATTGCGCTCACGTACTCTCTGATTGTTGGTATGGCCATGAACCCTCCGAAAACTTTTGAGGAAGCCATCCCGCTTATTTTGCTTATTGCCGTCATCGGTCTTCCGGGTGTACTCATCTTGATCACAACACGCAAGATCGTATATGTGTTCTGGATGTTAATCTACTTGGTTGCGTTGCCGATATGGAATTTCGTCCTTCCTGTCTATGCATTTTGGCACTTTGATGATTTCTCCTGGGGTGAAACACGGTATGTTACATCCAGTGTTGTTTTGTGTGTTCTGTTGCTGATCCGAAGCTTAGAAAAGTGGAAGGTGAACGCAAAGGAGCAGCGCATGGTGAAGGAGATGGCGTGTTTGACGGGACATCTGTTCCGCTGAGACGATGGGAAGATTGGGAGCGTTCACGGCTGCGTAAGATCAAACGCGAAGAGCGCCGACGACGAGAGCTGGAACGTGCATTCCCAAACGGATACAATTCATATGCCAACCTCGGTGTGCGCTCGGAAGTCGTGAGCCAATACGACGGTTCCGATACGATATCTGTCACGTCTTCAGAGGAAGATGTCTGGGGACCAAGCATTGGTGGCTACAACGAGAATAGCCCTGCGTACCCTCCACCGCCTACGGGCGTACTCCTGCCCCGAAACGATGTCTTGCAATCTGCAGACACAGTCGATGCATCTGACCTTGAAGCGATGCTGGAGAGTGGCTTTGACAGCGATCGGAACCTATCGCGACAGCACCTCATACCGAGCTCATCAAGCTCTACGGGGAGTCTGCCGCGATATCAATTATCAGATGGGCCTGCGAGGTTAGGAAACGGTAATGCTCAATATTCGCCCGTATCACGGATAGAGGGAGGTCCCGTGCATGTTCCGGCGGTGATGTCGCCTGTGACTCCAACAGGGCCGAATGCGATGAGCAGTGCTGTCGGGAGAACACAAACGCACGCCCGACAACGGAGCGGTGGGCGGGGTGGACCTTCAGATCCACGCTCGTATGGTCCGCTTGGGCCTCTGGACCCGGGGAATCGCATCTGATACGACTGCTTGCATGCTTGTATGCACATCCAACGCCCACTCTTTCTTCATTCTTACAGTTCGGACTTGATTGCTAACATCAACTTCACTTCGCATTTGTGTCTGTCATCAATGGAACTTCAATTTGCTCCTTCGGCATTCCCACCTCCTGCTGCCTACATAGTGTCTTCGTGTCCCGTCAACCATGCATTATCATCCATCATTTATTTTAGCATCCCCTTCTTATGTCTGTTGTCACCCCGACAAATCCTCAATTTTGATTTATTAATTGGTCCCCTCCTTTGACGACTATACCTGGATCTCCTCAGTCCCTCTCTCTGTCTCTATCTCTGTCCTGTTTTATCGTCCTCATCCTCTTTATAATGTTTCCATCTCTGGAGGGGACGCGCCGCGCGCGTTTTTCGTTCTCTTCTATAGCTGTTTCTGTGCCGCCGCGTAACATTACGCGTGTGCGTATGTGGGGAATGGAAATATAATTTGTATATACGCATACATATTGTTTCTCTCTTTCGCTCTGTTTGTACGACAGATGGACAGTTCTTGCGTTTGGCGAGCTTTGTTTAGGAAACGGATCTTAATACTACCGACCATCCGCAGAAAAAGTGAACCAGCCTCTCTCTCATTGTATATTTCGTTGCTATCTGTTTCTTGCCTCTGAAAACCCGGATCCGTTTGCATCATAGCCAAGACTCGAGTAATTTCATTTGCACTTCCACTGGATGTACATACAACCGCGTATGGACAGATTTTACTTTCCCGCCCTGAATTGAATTTTCTCTGACTCAAAGGCTGATAATGGACAATCGATCGCATTTTTTTCTTTACTTACTATAATAATATCAGTGTTTTCTTGCTCGTAAGAAATGATTACGGATTGCTATGCCCAAGTTCTGTAGTGTTTGACGAAGATATTGATTTCGATTCCAATTTCTACATCATCGTTAAAGAGACGCGAGGGAAGGACAGCTTCAAGTTTTGGGTGGTAATGTATTATAGCTTGTGGGATAACCCAATCTACTTAGATCTGGGTGATCGTGCAGATCACTGATCAGACTCGCAGGCATGGATAGCTGTACCTGACTTTACCGATCACGGTGCTTCATAGCACCGGAAGTAAAAATGAGCGACACGACACGAAACGGAAACACGACCCTATTTACGCGCCCTCTCGGCACATCAAAGGTTGTATGTAGCACCTTAGGATGAGATTTCAAATACCTGTACAAGTAGTCAGGATATTGATAATTGATCTACAAAGATATTTTAGAGCTGGTTGAAAGAGTGCTCAATAGGTTTTCTGGATCTGTCTGCAAGAACCACTGGCGTGAAAAAACTTCTTTGTTTGTTGATCCTGATCCTTCTACTTTTTTTTTTATGGAGATGATACTTTCACACGCGACTGTTCCAATCAGATGTCTGCTCACAATGGAGAATGCCGAACGAAGACGCGATATGATCGCGTTGCACTTGTAGCGTGTGCTTGCTTAAAGTTTAAGCCCCACACCAGACCATTCCAACCAACTCTGCTCCTCCGGTCTCGTTCTAAGCCACTCACCACGACGTTCAACAACATCAGCAGAAAACTTGTCAAAAAGGACAGCGCGGGTCAATGTTGGTTGCCGCACAGTCCCCGTCCGTCGCTTTACAGTCGCCGACGCGGACGGTCCAAGCACACCTGGATGTATACCAGATCCCCGTTCCAGTGACACCCGTCCCGCCCCGCGCTGCTCCCTTCTCGATCCACGCGCCATTATCTTTACCTGCGCCGAATCCGATACCAGTACCTGTGCATGTTCCTGTACCGATTCAGTTGCCATCGCTGGCTGTGCAGGAAGCTCCTCCTCCACCCCCGCGACCGGAAGTGGAAGTGCCCGTGCACGAAAGGTTGTTTGCCGCTCAGGTATGTGATTTCTCACATATACCCTTGTTATTCAAAATCTCTAATACGCTCTCCTTTAGCTTGCGCATTTAGCTTCGGGGCATCATTTGAGCGAATACAACAGACTCAAAAACTAACGACAGAGAGGTGGGTAATAAAAGTGAATTGATCAATTGGGTCTTAGATGCGACTCTTTATAGGTTCTGTTGCTGCATATGTGCCATTTTCTCTGCAAGCGCCAGCGCAGGTGCGAGAATTGCGCGCGCGACAGGCCCAGAACTCAGCGCGGCAGTCTTGGTGGATCAGCGAACGAAGCGGTTGCGGTGCACTAGAGAAATTCCCGTGCCTGGTGGCTCAGCACAATTCAGAGGAGCAGGGATTGCCTGCGATGGTGACCAGTCCAATCTCAGATATCTCGCAGGAGATATCCGCTGCGATTTCATCCCAGATGACAACGACGCACATTACCAAGACCTCCCAAACACATCCCATAAAGTACGTTCTCTTTTATTAGTTGGATTGTAATTGCATAACTGGCTTTTTGTCTGACTAGCATTTCCATGGTTGTACCGCCTGACGCTCTTTCCGCTATCGCGTCGCGACTCGTGTCTTCGTCCAACGTCTCACCGATTTTGTTTCACATCCCAGACAACTATCACTTGGACCGTCTAACTGCTCCTTTCTCGCGGGGATACCTGACTTGCAGTCCGTTTTGCCGACCAGGACACCCGTCCTATCCACCAATGGCGCGTCAGCCCGTATCGTTAACATGGTCTGAACAAGGAAGCAACGAGCTTCAGAATGCACTTAACGGCGAACTTTCATTGCCGCCTCGACCACTCTACGTTCCCTCCCAAGACATTCATAGGATACGTCCGCCAAGTGAATTTCCGCACCCTCCCGCGCTTCCTCATCCGGCACCTTTACCACCCAGTCCACCTAGAGGTGTGGTTCGAAGACGACAACGACATGGCCGTGCAACTTCAGCACCCCCTGTGTTTCGAACCTTCAAGAATTCCCAGCGCAGAGTTTCGAACCTGAAGGATCCTTGGCAGTGCCTCATCCGGAACAGATCAAGTCCCGAAGTTCCAACGAAACGCCTAGAAGTTCTGTCAACCGTTATACCTTCTCCTTCTGTGATTTCGGAGTCTCGTCCATCGAGGCAAGCAAACCAACAAGATGAGCTTACGAATGGCAATGACGCGATCGGACTCATGCTTCCTCCGTCCCTTCCATTAGGTCTTCCTGATACTCTTCCCCAAGTGGCTTCAGCTTCGATTGACGAGACACAAATGCAAAATCCTGTTGGTGTACAGCATCTGGGGAATCTGTATCTCAGCTCATGCCCCGGGAAGAAAGGTGCGTATGACTCGCTTTCTGACTTTTAGTCATTGATGACTGACACTCGACACGTGTGTGAAGTACGTCTCACGGGTCCTGTAAAGGGTAGAGGTGCTATTTGTAGGGACTTGCGATCGGACCTCAGCAGGATGAAAGAGATCGGAACCGCGTGTGTTATATGGTATGTTTTAAATAAACATCGGGAAAGTCATATTCAGTCTAATCTTGGCTTGTTAATCAGTTGTCTGGATGACGAGGAGCTTGATTATCTTGGAGCTTCTTGGAATGAATATGTCGGCATAGCGAACGAACTTGGTCTGGACGTTCTCCGGTTCGTACATTCATTTTCTACTATGGTTCTGTTTTCAATGATGCTCTGTAATTATAGGATACCAATGCCCGAGGGGCTTACGCCGCTTTCCCCTGCGTCACTTGACGTGCAGCTGAAGCACATCATTGAGTCCTATACGCTCCGCGGTCTCAATGTACTAGCGCACTGTAGAGGCGGTATGGGTCGAGCTGGTCTCGTAGCGTGTTGCTGGATGATCAAGCTTGGATTACTTGGTTGGAAAGACCCAGAAATCTGCGCCAAGTCATGCAGCAAGCATTCGCAGTGTCAAAATGCTTGTATGACTTGGAGTAACATCGAAACTCTGAACGGCCCGTCTCAGCAATTTCTGCAAACCCAGGCTACGCCGAACTTATCACCGATGGCAAATCGGAACAATCAAATATCGAACTCCTTGACATCCCTTCCGGCAGATGTCCCGCGCGTATGCCGGAGTACTCTCCAGCTCGTAGAGCGGGCATTGATCGTCATTCGTCGCAGGCGAAGCCTTAAAGCCATCGAGACGTACGAACAAGTACGCTTCCTCGTTGAGTTTATCGCGCACATCGATGCAGAATCGCGTCGAGGGCATATCGAAGACGTCAACTAGTCTATTTACAACTCATGGTCGCGACTGTCTCATCTCCTTCGTAGCAGCTTCGTTCAAATCGTCTTTCTAGCCAACGCATATTCGCAAGTAAAACTCATTATTGCACTCGCATACATACTTGAATAACGCTTTCGACATATACAACCGTGTTCGTGTTATCGTCGTTCTCATAGATCTCTCTCTTGCTTTCCCGTCCCTTTCTGCACATCACTGCCACTAAGGTCACTTTTAGTTCTGCTTTCAGCCTCGTATTTTCCAAATCATACAGCCTTTTCGAGATCGTCATCTGAGCATTGATAGGTTTTCAAATTTGTTCTTTCGGTGTACATTGGGCTCTCCAAGTATTTCATTGCTTCGTTGTTATTGGTACATTATATGTAATTTATAATTCCGGATTGCTGTGCAGACTTCGTTTTGTTGATTAGCTCTGTCTGATGCATTGTATTACGAGTAGAAACTTGGATATGAAATGGGAACCGAAGTCGAGTTCTTATGCAGATACGTTGCTGACACGCTTTCTAATCCTCTTTGCAGCATTAATTAATTACGTGCGAATATACTTTAACGCATCATTGGGCGCTAGCCGAAGCGACGGCAGGAAACTATGGATGAGTCACCTGGGCGCCCAGAGCGAGTCATAGTCACGAGGGACTAGTATCAAGTTCCGTTTAGATCGTCATGATACAATGTAGGCATCCAGAAATGTATATACAATCGCACACGTATTTGTGTATAGCAGGAGGATACAAAACACTCTTACAGATCGTTGATGATGTTGTGGCCTCCAGATCGCCATTGACGAATCCGACGCAATCGTGGGTTCATTCGTAAGCAGTTACGTAGATCCTCTCGGCATTGAAAATTTTGATCCCAAAAATAAATTCGGTCACTCCGGGATCACGTGCACCTTGCGTTATGCTCGCATATCACCCGTGCCGTGCGTTTGTTTATACTATGTATACGTATATATATAGTACCCTCGCGCCAATGGAACTCCGTCGAACTTTACCCCCGTTGTATTTCGCCCACCATGACTGGAGACAAATTGAATAGCGAAAAGGAGCCGAACGATTCAAGGCTTGGTCATGATGTTCCAGCGGCGCAGGACCCGGAGCAGGAGACGCTTGCTGAAGAGCCGAGGCTTGAAAAGGCTGAACCTGTCGATCTTGAGCAGAGGAGAAAGCACGAACCTGGTGCGGGTTGGCAAACAGCTGAGGTGCATGAGATACCTCACAAGTAAGTTTCGACCATTATTGTCCATAGTTCTTGCTCATCACTAAAGTTTTTCCCCGCAGCAATATGAAACTCGTTTTTCCTGGGTATGTCGACTGACTTGAGCACCATTCGCAAGCTGACAAGCGCTCAAACTCATTACAGCCTCATGTTAACAGGTTTGTTTCCTTCATGTTCTTCAGAAGAGTGTTTCATCTCATTAACTGTCTTCAGTTTTCCTCGCCGCACTGGATCAAACAATCGCCGCAGTCGCATTACCAACAATAGTTAGGGATATCGGAGGTGAATCCGGGTATAGTTGGATTGGGAGTGCCTACTTGCTCAGTTAGTGCTTCTGTTCACATAGAAGAGACGCGCATCTGACATATCCTTTCTCACAGTGTCTGCATGTAAAGATTTTTTTTCCCATCTGCCTCAGTAGATTCACTAACATGGTGTGCTAGGTATAAGTCCGTTGTATGGGAAGCTCTCCGATATCATCGGTCGAAAACCGATCTTGTTCTTCTCTATTGGCATGTTCCTGTTTGGATCTGCGATGTGCGGTGCCGCACAGAACTTCATCTGGCTTGCTCTCTGTAAGCGGAAGCATTTGAACACTTGAAGATTGCACGACCTTGACGACCTTCTTTTTAATTCTTAGGCCGTGGGGTGCAAGGTATTGGAGGCGGAGGGATTATGCAAATGGTCATGATCACAATTTCTGATATCAGTAAGTCGTTCACTTCTCGTCTCGTCACACATTATTTATATCAAAATTTCCGTACAGCCACACTCGAGGAGCGCGGGAAGTATGGCGGTTTGATCGGCGCGACCTGGGGAATTGCGAGCGTCGTCGGCCCACTCGTCGGAGGCGTGTTCGCGGATCACGTCAGTTGGCGTTGGTGTTTCTGGATTAATCTGCCAACAGGTGGCGCTGCAGCGATCATTCTATTCATGTTCCTTCACCTCAAACCGCACAAGAAGCGGACCGTGCGAGAAGTGGCCTCGACATTCGATTTCCTGGGCCTTTTCTTACTGATCGGTGGGGTTGTATTGGTACTGGTCGGATTCCAAAGTGCTCAGACTGCTGAAAAACGATGGCAGGCCCCTGAAACGATATCAACGCTTGTGGTTGGCGGAGTCCTTCTCATCGCAGGTGGTGTAAATGAAGTTTACACTTCGAAAGAGCCAATCGTTCCGCCTCGTCTGTTCCAGACACGTACCACAACGGCAGTCCTCATCTCCGTCTTCCTTCACGCCATGGCTTTCTTCGCTGCGAGTTACTATATTCCGCTCTACTTCCAAGTGCTCGGCTCAGGTGCTACAATGGCTGGTGTTCGTCAGCTGACATTATCTCTGGGATCATCGTTCATGGCAATAGTGAGCGGCTTGATAGTTGCGAAAACGGGTCGATACCGGCCTGTTATGTGGGTTGGATGGTTCGTCATGACCCTTGGACTGGGTCTTCTGATCATGCTCGAAGAAGATACCAGCATTGCAAAACAGGAGATTTGGCTGCTTGTTACCGGCCTCGGGGTTGGCTGTCTATTCCAACCGCCTTTAATTACAATACAGGCCTCAATGCCACTGAAAGACATGGCGACGAGTACTGCAGCGTTTGTCCTCATTCGGTATGTCTAGATTATTAATTATGTGCCCACTTTACTCATGGCTTCTCAGAACACTTGGCGGTACTGTAGGCATCTCGGTGGGCGATACGATATTCCAATCCGAGCTAACCGATCGCCTTGCGACTGTCCCTGGATTCAGCTCTTCCATGAGCTCGGGGATCACCGATTACACTAGTATTCAACGGATACAACCCGATTCGTTGCGACAGCAAGTCACCCACGCGTTCACTCGAAGTCTTGCCACTATCTATATCGTCATGACACCTATATCGTTCGTCGGCCTCCTTTTCGGTACGTTTCCTCCCATTTTATTCCTGGTCCTGGTCCTCTGTTTCTTAATGCTTTTGTTCTCTCTAGTGCTTCTACTGCGCGAATATTCGCTCAAACGGACCGTCGAACGTGAAGCGAAGCAAGGAAAGGAGCCGGACGCTGCTGCTACCCCAGCACGTCCGAGCATAAACAAGGAAAATCAAGAAACTCCCAAAATTACAGCTTAATGGCATTTCTGACTAATCTATGCATCATCCAAACTCACGATAGAATCCCTGAATGAGTATCAATCATCTTATATCTTAGAATACGATATTGTTTGACCTCTATCAAACATACTGCGCTTCTTATCTCCACGATCTGCACTTTCATGATGATGCATTTGTAGCATTGCGAATTTAGTTTCCTGTTGGGTATTTCGCATTTGACAATGAATCGCTTTGGAATTATTTACTTTTGCCGGCTATGTATAAGGGGTATGTTGTATATATATGTATATACAAGAGTTTCATCTCTCCCGAATAAATAATTTTTGCGCTTCCGAGGTCGGTTCTTAGTGTTTCGTGTTGAAGACCTCCGAGCCTCTTCCGATGGATGACATGTGTTGCTATCCTCTGTCTGTAGTGCTTCCTCGTATCCACCATTTTGTCCGACGTCGCTGTCTGGTTCGCACCGTCTGAGCCTGTCCATTTTGGGAAGTCTCTGCCTTTTCCGAATTTGCTTGTTGACGGTTGTTTGTTGCCATCGCTTTGCTTCAGACCAGACCTCAACCATCTTATGTGGTGCCAAATCTAAACTCGACCACTCCATGAAGAAATGATGATCGGAATACTTGGTGATAAAGCTCCGGAAGTTTGACGTCGTCTCTTTGATCGTGTGGTTGATGAACCGCAGGTATGGCAAATCCGAACAATCCTGCCTCAGCGAAGCCTATCGCGATTTCGGTTCTCAATGAGACTCTCCTGAACGAAAAGGTCCGCATTGCCGGGATGTACGTTCGCCTCTGATCTGTATCATTTTGTTTGCTTATTGATTTTTGTGTTCAGGGCACTGTCTTATAATTTCGAGGAGCAAGTCCTTTTGGTTCACGATAGCAAGATGCACGCGTGCCTCGTCGATACATCGCTAGTGCTGGAGACATTAATCGCTTCTCCGGGCCTATGGGAGTCTAAATCTGTTGTCTCTATCATTGGATATCTAGAACGCGTCAGGGTGAGACAGCTCATTAATCTTTCATGGTTTCTACTAGAACGGTATTGTGCTTTGTAGGACGGTCTGTCTATCCCAATAATCCCGGCCTTCGTAGATGCTCCGATAGTCAACCCTACACTTGTTGTTCGATCGATCTTAATAACTCCATCCCCCGACCTTAACTTGGCGCTCTGGGAACACGCCATCAAAGATTCGGATGAAGCTGAAAAGTCAATATTCATGAAGTTTGACGATTCGTGAAAGCGCGGAAAAGCTCAGTTTCCTCCAGTACTTAAGTCGTATTTCGTTCTGGGCCCGATGCTGTAAATCGTTTGGGTATCTGTAATTTCATAGTTTATTTAAATTTTGTTCAAGCATTTTGATCGGCTATACCGTTACGTAAGCTTCGGTAACAGGTGTGACGCGTCTCGGCGGCATGAGAGCTGCTCGGTTCCAACTCATTGTCAGCCTCCTTCCTTACCATCGTATTATTTCTTGTGGACTTTGTAGACTCCGACTGCCTCTGGCACGAAAAGCTGCTGCGAGACTCGGTTTTATGAGCCAAGCGCGCTTTTTAGTGACTGCTAGCTGTCGAGTCCTGGAAAGGTATGTTGCAACGAATTTAATGCTTTTGTGAAAAGGGAATTTTGCTAAGTGAGAGTATGCTTAAGGCCGGCAGCTGCTTGTCAGTTGACTTGTAGCCAACGGCGCTATATCGAGACTGGGGCATTCTTGATAGACAGAGCCGGTCCTTCAATAAGTCTACGATGTTATAGTCGTACCAATGACACAGGCTATGGTGTGGCCAATGCTACCGCCCTTGACTCCTTCAAATTTGTACGGCCGTTATTTACGAACTCGCCTCAGCCTTCCACATCATCTAAGGAGGATTCGAACACTCCGCCTCCTCCTGCCGTCTCAGGTAAGAAAGCAAAGATAGAACTTCGACCGGGTCCTGCGAAGGCTTCTTCCAGTGCTGGAAATGCGAAGCCCGATAATGCAGTGGTAACGCAACCGCAAGCTGTCCGTTCAAAAACGGCAGCTTCTAATATCAAGCCTCATCCGACGAAGCCTCCGCCAGTGACCACTTCTGCTCCGGAACAGGAGATGCTGAAAGAGTTGGAAGGCAAGGGCGTCGTTGGTATCGCAAAGAAGGATATGGACGAAGCGGCTCGGCATGGGATTTTGAAGCCTCCTCCTGAAGATGCGAGTACGATTGGAAGGTTGTTTCATCAGGCAAAGGAGCTATTTGTACGTATCTTTGGGAAACCCGTTTAACAGTTGATTTTAATACACATTGTCTCGTAGAAATTCTACGTGGCCGGATTAAAGTACGTCGGTGTGCATTGGAAGGAGGTCCGAGCGATCCAGCAAAGGGTCAAGGGTGGGGGACCTCCACTGACGTGGCGGGAGCACAGGTTCATCTTGACCAACAGGTCGGATAGGATCAAGTAAGTTTCAAATTTCAAGAAAACTTCTGGTGAATCCTCATCACGTCCTTCTTTAACTTTCAAAGATTAGTACCCTTCTTGGTGATTGTCCTTATCGTCGAGGAACTGATCCCATTAATCGTTTTGTACGTTCCCGGGATGCTTCCTTCGACTTGCGTACTTCCGTCGCAGCGTGAGAGGATTGAAGCAAGACGGCATGAGAAGCAGCGCGGAGCCTATACTTTAGCGAAAGCGATGGATGCGTTTAAGGACGTTTCTATCGAGAAAGTACAGCTCCAGAGTCTGGATAGTGGCGATCTTAACTTGTTGTGCAAGTGAGTATCAGCTATTACTATTCTAAATTAGTTATTGATTTTATCTGACCACAGTACCTTCGGCATATCTTCTTGGAGCGTTTTAGGCATGCAGCGATATCGTCTCAAGACCTATCTCCGCAAAATTGCTGTGGAAGATAAGCTTCTCTTGTCCGAAGGCAAGGGTGCAAGGCTGAATAAAGCGGAGATCGCCGCTGCGCTTACGGATCGAGGCTTGTTAGTACCTCTTTTTTACATTTCTTTTCAGTGAAACTTCTTCTGACTTTTCCAGCATTAGCCTATTGGACGCTTACACATCTCCTCAGCAACGCGATCTTTTGAGATGGTGGTTGGAGAACGTGAAGGAGAATGACATTGCCTTACCAAAGACACCTGAGAACGTCCGCGCTCGCCTGCTCATCCGAATGCTCCAAGGAGCAGCTCCTTAGACATGTTATTCCCCTTAAACGCTCGTTATACTATGTGGCCTCAGTTATTGATTATTCGGGTAGAAAATCATAGAAATTAAGTCATGCAGCTAATAATAATCTCCCTTGCTTCTTGGTGTCTCTGTTGTCTTTTTAACGGCTAATAATCTTTTTAGTTCATGTGATGACAATACTTCATTACCAGCAGCCGTGCCTTGTTGTTAAAAATGTACAGCAACACAATCAGGAAAAGGATAGGAAACTTCGGATGCAAAGAATTAGCGTCCATTTGTGTCTAACCAGTTTTGCAGGAACCTCCCCGATCAGCAGAGCTTGACCAAATCAGGGACACGCCCTGCAGGCCTCTTTACTTTCGCCTTCCCTCATCACAGGTAGAACGCACCAATCATGGAGGAGCAGCGTAAAAAGCGCCACTGATTCGACTTTCGCGAACTTGTGGCTTATACACGTCCTCGAATCATAAACAACACTAATAAATCCTTCACGAGTCGTCGCTGGCGAAGTCCCCGTAATCTCATCCGCTTGCGTGGCCTTGCCCGTATGAGTGGAAGACGAGCTTTTGCCTGATCTTTTTTACCGTCGTGGGTCAAAGGTCTCTGTCAGGAAAAGTCTGAGGGACATAGTCCGGAAACGGTCAAGCACTGAAGCACTGTGGTCAGAAACTGGACACAGGCAAGAACTTACACATTCCAACAATTTCAAGAAGCAGCTTAGTGCCTTTCTTGACTGGTACGACTTCCTTCACTTCGGGATTGTTTCTTCGTGACAGGTTCGATGTGGTATCCCTAGAGGGCGACCTTGGCCAGCAGGAATTCAGTAGCTGATAGATGATTCAGGCAAAGCGAGAGGGATTTCAGAGTGGAAGACTTACGGAACAGGCTTAGTCCCTCAAGGAAGCATAGTGCGAGTGCTCCTTCCAGGTTGTCGAAGTTATCAAAGGTCTTCAGAAATTCAGGAGCCGACCGACTGCACATCTGAGATAGACGTACCGGCTCACGATTCCCGATAACATCAAGGATAGATTGGTATGCCCTCTCCTATTCGTCCTGGTATAGGGATAGTAAACCGAATCCGGCTGCGAGACTTCTTGGAATGAGACTTGGTGAACTCATATGAATGTACAAGTCCCTTACCATGGCCCGCAACGTCTTGTACGTATAGAACCCATTGAATGCATCGGTAATCTATGGTCTTTCGAATGCCAGAGAATCCGAACACTCACAAACGCGAAGCAATTTCCGATAATCTCTATATCTGAAAGGCTGTTCTTCCCATCGGACAAGCGGGCATTCACAAGCCTCTTGAAGATTTTCCCGCCCTCCGTGGCCTGCATCTTTTGTAGTTCGATTCGCCTTCGGTGATGTGATTTTGCATGATTTCCTTGAATCTACATGTATTATGCGCCTCGTTGATCTGTTCCACTTTTTCTATGCCCAGATGATACATCCATTTCGGGATAACCATTCGTTCAGCAATGTAAGTAGCAACATTGAAAATGATCTTATGAGGCGAGAGTTTCCTGTTCTCGTCCCGAGCAGGCTCATCCCATGGCATGGGGATTCCGAAATTTACGATGGCAGCGGGAAACAAGGCTAACTATTCGGACCTCAGCTTGATGAGTCCATGAAACGCAAAGCTAACAACCTTATGTGTCGCCTTATTGACGTCCATACAAGATAAATAGGTACTTCACAAGAAGGAAAAAACATAATGGGTAGGTGTTGAAACTACAGCATGTCCATAGCCACCTTTTCTGCTTCTTGCGGGATGAACACGGTCTGATATCGGGTCTCGGACAAATTAAATTAGACATGTCCCTGGGCTTTGTATTTTGCAGTATTTCACAGTATCAAACAGACATAATCTATAATCCGGTCCGTCACTGACGGTGGTAAAGCATCGAAGATGAAATCTATCTGATCCTCGTCAGGATCATACGGATCATGGACAAACTGTCCTATCAGACGAACCGAACGATTACTTATAAGAGCTTTCGTGATCACACGATGACGATGAACTTCAGTCGATTACTCTCGTGAATGTCTGGAACAATTAGTCATTTACAGACCCTTTGACGCACTCCGTACGTATGCAAAAGCCAACCAATTCTTCTCGTCCCAGGGTGCGAGCATTACTGCCTTCTGAGCAACTTTCCTTGCATCTGAAGCTGTCATGTACTTGTTGACCGAGGTTACACTCGCAATCGCTAGCAGTCGCAGGGACTCATGGGCGCCATCGATACGATATACATCCGGAGAATCCAGAAGCCTCGATAACAAAGCCTGCGCGATTTCCGGCTGCCCTTGGCATAAAGAAAGCGATGCCAACTCTTTCCTCGAGCCGATGTAGGAAGGCTCGGTATGCACAGCCCCTTGGACGACGGAAAGTGCTTTTGTTATGTTGCCCTGGCGCCATATAAGCTACTTGACAACCAAATTGTAAACGTCAACTTACTTCTGCTATATAATGATTTGTAAGAAGGTCTTCGACGTTCCTCTCAGGATCTCGTGTATGTCGCTCGTCAAGAGGTAATACCAAGATCTCGGACAATGCTGCATCTATCAGAGCCTCGTCGCTTGTGAGTAAGCCCATAGCTGCAAGCGCAACCACTGCGGCCAGATTTTCAGGATCGTTCTGAATACTGCTTAGACTGTGAGCAGATTTAACAATGTCCGAGTTAGCACACACACCAATCGAGGAGTTGCTCCTTGGCCACCTCTCTGAACTCATCGGTTCCGATTTTCCACATTGTTTTTGCAAGAAGAACAGTAACTTGCCCACGTACAAGTTGATTCGCAGAAGCTATTTCCTGAGCTGACTCAAACATTACTAGAGCTTTCTCGAGATTTCCGGAATGGAAGGATGCGATGCCGTGTCCGAAGTGGCATAAGGACCGTAACGATACTGTACTCGTATCGGAATCTTCTGTCGGAAGAAGTCCGAATGCTGTCTCAAAAGCTTCGATTGATGCTTCGAAATCGCCCTTTGCCAGAAGCATCCTGCCAAGATTAGCATTGGCAATCGCATAGCGACGCTCAATGGTAGGATCTTCAGTCTCCTCGTATGCCGATTCGAGCTGTCTGATAGCTCGCGAGGTGACTTCAACGGCGAGATCATACAGATGCAACCTTTCACATACAAGACCGAATAGGTGAAGCGCTGAGGGATCATCCGCTCTGCGTCTACAATATCGATCAAGCGAGAAAAACGGTGGAAACAAGACATCTTGGAAAGAGGTATGCGACCGATTCGCTAGCATGGGGAGCTCGCTGAAAGTGCGATAAGCGTACTCCACATCCGCAGCTGGCTAAAGTTGATAGATAAGCACTCTGTGCGGAAGATGGCATAAGAAGATGTAGTCACCAGATCCGCAGTAAGACCGACAGCGTGTCCAAACAATGCATTGGCATCCTCTTCACGATTATTAGCTGAAGCCACAAGGCCCTGCCCAACCCACGCAAGAGTAAAATCCGGATCCAATGTCTGCGCTTTCGAGAATGTCTCGTTCGCGAGTTCAAGGTCTCCGTTATGAAGATAGAGCAATCCTAGGTTTGTCCATACGGATGCATCCTTGGATCAAAGTCAAATTAACAAGTTAATGAAAAGAAGGAAATCCATTTACTTTCGGATTGGACTCTAATGCCCGAATATACGAGTGCTGAGCGATCATAGGCCGTGTTACGAAGTTCAAATTCCCAAAAGCGTTCCAGAACTGGGATTTTTCCGGATCTGCTGATAAAGCCGTTCGAACGAACTCAATGGCCACCTTTCCTACCTTCTCTTTCTTGGCCTGAGACTGAGTGACAGAAGCCAGTCGGGAGATGCTGACGCCTAGGTCATACCATGCACTTCCGATACCTTCTTCGTCTTTTGCGAATAACGACAAGCGAAGATTATAAGTAACAACTGCGAGTTGGAGAGCAGCAAATGCATTTGCCATAGAAGGGTCGGCTAGAAGAGGATGTTGTATGATTCCAGAGATCCTCTCATCGTCCCCTTCTGCATAGAGTGCTTCGGTTCTGGACAGTGTCTTTGCAGCCATATCCGGATCCGAAAATTCTGAGAAGTCAGACAGAGCCATAAGCGAGTCGGCAATCGTTTTGAGAGCCAGGCGTCTGAAGCCAGGGCTCGAATCAGCCAGATCCAATGAAACTGTGATTGCGGACAGAAATGAGGCAGATGATCGGCTTAGATACCCCCTCGACAGTTCCAAGCGACCCTGGGCAAGATGCGTCTCGGCCAGGGAGAGTAGAACGGTCATCTCATGTGGTACCTTCTCCAATACTTCAGTGAATGCTGCAATGGCAATTGGAAGTTGTCCTGTTTGCCTTTGGACTTCACCCAGCAGGTAAGTACATAGCCATTCTTCAGGTTCAAGTTCGTGGACCCTATGAAGAGCTTTGAGCGCTGCAGCATACCTGCCTGCCTTCATATATGCTTCGCCTAATCGTAACCATGATATGGTGTCATTTTCGTGCGACCTTAACGCGATCTGGAATGCTCGTATAGCTAAGGGATAGTTTCTTCGATTCTGTAAAGAATCATGAAATGATGGTAGTCAGTGAATTCACAGAGCCACTTTACCAATTCCACAACGCCAAGTGCCTTCCACGCCCAAGCATTGGTAGGCTTATACTTCGTGATCACAGTTGCTTCATCACTATCCAGTCCACCACCAAGTCCACCCTCTCCTTCAATAGTCCTTCGTGCCACGACTTCCACAAGATCCCATTCACGTTCCTCTGCGAAGCTGTGAGCAAGCCTCTGCGCCGCTTCTACTTCACGCGCGTCCAGTTCAAAAGCTTTCTGGAAACATTTCGCGGCCCGAGCGGGATCTAAAGGCGATGCGTTCTCTAGATAGTATATCCCTAGAGAAGTGAATGCGGGTGCAAAGGAGGGAGATCGTTTGAGTGAGGTGATAAAGTGACGGTACGCAGTTTCTTTCTTCTCGGCTGTGTGAAGTTGTGATTCTATTGCATTGATGACTGAAGGGGAACAACACGTACCTTCAAGCCTCCAGTAGCATTGACCAAGGCGCCACCAAAGACGTGCCTTCCGTTCCTCATATCCGTCTAAAGCCTCAATCTGATCAAGGACAGATTGCAGTTCTGCGATTGCGGTTTCCAATTCAGGTTGCTCCTTCTCGATTAGGCACCACGCATACTGTTCTCTTGCTACAAGTCCCACATCGACATCGTCGCGCAACTGGCTAGCAACTTTCAGGAACAAATCCGCGGCTTCGTTCCATTTACCAGCTGCCTCCAGGACATAACCACGTCCCATTAAACAAGGCACATTGTTCGGATCCAGTGAAAGCACTTCATCCAAGACACGTATAGCACGAGAATGATGCTTTGGAGGGAAGAGATGTACAAGACCCGTGGCAAGAGATACGTTAAAAGCCTTTCTCACTCTAATGCGCAGACTCAGCTTCCCAAGGAAACATCATAAGCGAGATAAACTTACTGAACGAGATCGATTCCTGTATCGATTTCGTGTCTTCGAACAAGCTGAAGACCCTTTTCCGATGCGGCTATGCAATTCTGGTAATCTTCCTCGGCGATATAGATATCACAGAGTATCCTATGAGCCAGGACTGAATCAGGAAGGCCAGCGGCCGCTTCCTGACAAGTTATTAGTATACACCGCGGATGAGTGATGCATCGAAGACTCACTAGAACGAGATCATAAGGGTCCAGATTGTCAACTTGATCCTCGCTCTCTTCAACTGCTTCTCCTTCATCCTCCTCGCCCGTCTTTTCATGCAAAGGTATACTGTTAAAGAGGAAGTAACCACGGATCGCCTGGGCTAAAACAGAGTTCGGAAACAGGTCTGTGTATCGACGAAGGAGGTCTATTCCGTAGCTATCTGGAGTATATACCGTCATGTCAGTGTCCGAAACATGACAATCGAAAACTGCGAACGCACTGATACTGTCAACATCCTTTCCTTCGATATACAACGACCATGCAAACTCGTCAGGTATATTCAAGAGCACCGCACCATCTATCATTTCCTGAACTTCGATGCCCAACTTCGTTTTGATCTTCCCTTCAGCTCCACTCAATGGCAGAGCACAGCGATGTCTGTGCTTATATCTCAAGAGTTTTGCTTCGGTCTCTCGTCGCAATTCATCGGATGTATTGGGATGGTTGATAATCTCACTGTAGAAGTCCGGAAGCTGATACAACGATCAGATACAGTGAGAGAGAATAGGATTTGTAGATGGAGATTCTGCATACTTTTGACATACTCCATATTCCAAGGCCGATCTGCTTCCTGAGTTCTTCCGGACTTGCGTGCGCTGAGTCAAGTCGCATTCTTCGCTTCTCTATTTCGCGCACGAGCACGGTCTCCTCTTCAGTCTCCGTCAATGAGATTATCTCTTGAAGTGTAGGAAGGCTATTGTGTATGGCTGTTTGTGCAGCAAACGTCGTTGTTGCGGTGGGCGCGGTAGGATCGGGAGGAGGAAGTGTAGATAGGATGGAATAGTAGGGAGAATTCGGTAATAAGAGACACAGCACATCTGCCAGCTGGACGAGGCATGCATTAATAAAGATCCTGTGAATAGTCATTGAACAACTTACTTCTTTACGCGAACCTCTTGTACGCCGGAGCTCGACCAATTTCTGCAATTGCTCCGCGCATTTCGTTGCGTCTCCGCTGACTTCAAGTGAATTTCTGACCGAAGAATTGCCAATCGGACGCACCTTTTTGCGAACATATCCATCAGAGTCATTAGGATTTCTGCATATTTATCCCAGCGTTCGGTCTGTTCGTAGAACTTGGCAAGACCCTATGGAATAACTCAGCTCAGATCACATAGTGGTTGTTAAGTCGATATGGTACGAACCTGCCAAGCTAAGACTTGATCAGGCTGCGCCTTTGTCGCTCGCAAATACGCCTTGAAATATTGTAAGCGCCCACATACACGCGATGTAAGTACTGCCAAAAATTACTTGCTCGCTCTGATCGAATTGTTGCAGCTCAAGAAGGGCAAGACCCAGGAACACGTTTCTAAAGAAACATGCAGCTCAATCAGTAACATAGCTCACTAAGATGTCCTATGAAACTCGCGCATATAGCAAAGGCTTTAGGAGAGTGTCATGGGTGGATGAGAGATGCTTACGCGTTGTAATTGTCTGGCTCATATGAAAGGACCTCTTCTGCTGCATCACGCGCCTTCGTGAAATCTTTCTTTCCTATTAGTTCTCTCGCAGATTTCAACTTGGATTTGACGAATGTCGACATAGTGCATACTCAAGTTGGAACGAGTCAAAGAAAATACAAGAGCAATTCATGGTTACATAAGCGTACCTAGCATGTGTGTACATAGAGACAAACAACCTTACTTAGCGGAAACTCATTTCGATCCGAATGGTTCACTTCACTTGTGCAAAGTAGATAAGTCCATTCCAAGTCCAGAAATGCCGATGTGTTTCACGCCTATTGCTAACTGAAAATCATCGGTATTATAACAAACAGACGCTAATAACAAAATTCAAACGGCAAAAGTAACGATATGTGCTTTAGCGAGAGAAACGTTTTGTAATTCAAAACCTTAAAGTATAAGAATTTTTACCGTACGATAAATAAGAGATGGACAGTAATCGTACAATCTAGTAAGAATGACGGACCTTGGAATATATACTAAGACGCACCTCCTGAACTACTCCTTGTGTTCTGTCTGCACCATGATGGATTTCCTGCCTATCTTCTGCTCTTCATGTTGTAAACCTATCTTGCATCGATATTACATAGTAAATGTATACTGGGAAAATGTTTTTCTCTTGAAGGTACAAGGATACGACTCATTCATTACGTCAGGTCTCCATGAGACTGGGAGTCTGATATCGAGTGCCGTGAAATTACTCTTTTTCTTAATTCATGCTCTACTTCAAGTTCGTCATACTTGGGTCTTCTGATGGGGTTGCACTTTCTGGTTTTCGTTCTCCTGATGACGGACATCTTGCGTCAGCACTACAATCGTTCTACTAGCCAGACCTTCCAGGGAAAACATATCTAGAGACGTTAAGTTCCTTGCCTACACCTCAACACACCTCGCCTCGAAATCATTGAATTTCATGCCCGATACTGCCTCTATGCCTGTCAAGGTGTCATAATTTCTCCTTGGAAATCGCACAAAGAATGTCTAATTCAACGCTTTCCAGACCTCTGGTCCGAGGAATATTGATTCCGCGCCCGCTCCGAAGGGTAACAACACAACTCTACCCGAAGTTCGTCCCGTATGGTTGCGATGTTACTAAAGAGTTGATCTCTAAATATTAACTTAAATCTGCAGGGTACAGATCCGGCTTCACAGTCGGAGACTTCTTCCACTAGCATCGGTCTTCCATAATTCTTCAAAGAAACAGCCGCATTTGTGCAGGAGGACGATTTACTATGCGGAAGTTCTGTTGCACCATGTTTCTCAAGGATGTCCTACTAAAATAATTACACCGTAATCAAGTTCCGTCCAATACTAACCATATCGTTAACAGTAATAATGAAGTAATATACGTCATATTAAGACACATGCCTACTATCTCATGGAATGCGTGAGCATAAGTGTTCAAGCCGACCGACCGTTTCTTCATGCTGCGCGTCTATGTGCGTTCTCTTTCAGCATTGGGAGATCGACTATGTCGACAAATTTAGACTCCAATTCAAAAAAGTTAGAACTCGCCAGGCTTGCATTCTAAATAATATTTTGATCGTTGTTCTGTCGCCAAATTGAAATGACGTCCTATTTGTTCTAGCTAATAAGCAATATTCCAGCAAGGTCCGACTTGCATTCGCCAGTTGTGATCATTATTGATAATAACAGACTCCTATTCCGTCGTCGTCGATGACATCCCACCGGCCTAGCTATACTCCGTCAAGGCCTTCGCCAGTCCTCCAATCCCAGTCCTCCAAGAGTCTCATGTGGTCTAGCCCCACTTGTCTCTATGTGGCGCTCGTCGCTCGGAGCATCATTGCTGCGTAGCTGAGGATCGGGATCGCAGCTCATGGCGCGCGCTCCAGCGTGCGCTCGTCATTGCTACCGTCATTACAGGCCCCTTTTATTCCGGACTTCTGGTATATAAAGATGATTGAAACAGACAAGACAGAATCAACAAGTCTTAGCTTCTTAACGAATAACAACTACAGAATCAATCTATCTGACCCCGCGATAATAGCCCTATCATAGTCATGTCTGACAACGCACGCTGGGGAGTTACCGACCGCGCAGAGGCCAAGTTGAAGGTAAGTTTGTCACCTTTCATAACTATGCTTAATCTCCAAATTTAACGTTTTCGCTAGCCTGACTCTGAGAAATCTACTACCGAGCACTTGGGTGACAAGGTCAAGGGAAAGACTGACTCGGCTGCAGGCTCCGCCCAGCCTGAGGTAAGTTACAATATGCCTCGTGTATTGCCCTTGGTCCGTTACTGATTACAATCTATCCGAAAGAGCGAGAAATCGTACACTCAGCAGGCAACCGACAAGGTTTCTTCCTCGGGCACCGACAACGTGAGTTACAATTTACCGCATTAACAGCATTAGACAAAATATTGATAAATTTTTCCCAGCGCTCATACACTGATAAGACCAAGGACGCTCTTGGTTTGGGCAAATGATTGATCAAGATGTTTGGACAGAGATGAAATTTTTGTATATATATGTTTCGTGTACTATGACGTGATTTCGCAATCATACATAATGTTTTGAAGACGTGAATGGGTGATTTTAAATCTCACGAATTAAAAGAAACATGTAGCGATGTCAATAGTTTTCAAAGGGGTACGACGCTTGCCCCTTCCCTTCTCTCAAGAGTATTAACAATTACAACTTAAGTTCATAACGCATGGTGGGTGTAAAGTTGAACTGATGCAAATAGCAATACACAAGCTGCCAAAAAAGTCCTCATGAATAATCATAGTAAGATTATGCGGAAATAGAAGTGGGCAGGGTTGTATCACGAGCCATTGGCATAGGGGGATCGGTAGGGTCTTCTGTTATATCATCGCGGTTGCCCCAAAGTCGGTAATTATGATGTCCTCGCCGGCCGCGTGCAAAACGTAGATATCGCGAGAAACGAGAGCCCATCTGGAAGCTGTGTCGCCCATGCGTGTCTTCGTGATCTTGCTGCATCGCGTCTCCGCTAGCGATCATCTCTTCTAAAGCATGAAAGTCTACGGAAGAAAAAGTCTCTCGTCAGTCTGTATTCAATCCATGCGTTGAACTGTGAGCTTACCATGACGGCAGATAGGACAACTGCTCGAAAGCTCAAGCAACCACTGATCAACACAAGTTTGATGGAAGACGTGTCGCCCCTCGCACGGCAGGACTCGGATATCATCACCCTCTTCAAAGTCGATAATGCAAATCGGACATGTCTCGCGTCCAATGGCTGCTGGCATAAGGTTGCTATTATCCGCGCTCGTTTCAGCATTCACTGGCGCATGCGCAATGGCTGAGGTTGTCTCTTGTGCGTCAGGAGTAGCTGTACGATCCCCTCTATCTGGGGGTGTAGATGGTCCGGCACCAGGAGAACTTGTGCCATCTGCTTCGGCATTATTCCGCAACGAATTTGTCGTCAATACTGGGGAAGCCCAAGTTCTTTGCTCTCCGTGATTCCCAGATTCGCTTGGGTCTCCAGTTGCTGGTACGTCTCTCAACGCCGGCAGCTCAGCCATCTGGATACTCCCTGAGCCAGATTCCGAGTCCGGTGGCTTTGGAACAATATACGGCTCTCCAAAGTTTCTTTGCTTGACGGGCATGCGACTGAACTTGATAACAGGGAAAGTGTCGAGAATGGCACGCGTCAGACCGCGAGCGCGGCTTTGACCTTGTCCAAACTCGCCGCCTACAGTCGGGTCTGCTGGTCTCGGTCCATATCGTTCAGGGTGCCGAATGGCGCGTATGGCCTGGATTGCAAAAGTTGAAACTCAGTGCGAATAAAAGCTGAGGAAAGGACTCACTCCTGATAAGATGACAATACAGAATAACAGCGAGACTGCGCCAGTAATCACGTATAGGACAATCCTAACGAACACCAACTCAATCGACTGTCCTTGCCTCATAATCCGATACTCACATTGCAAGATCCGTTCCACCACTATTACCGGGACTCGCAGTCGTGGACCCTGAGTTGGAACCATCATTATCGTCCGGCAAACTCGCGTTCGCAGCCGTCAACGTCGCAAGGAGATAACCAGGTGAAGCTTGACCAGACGATATGCCATTGGTGACATTATCGAACGTGGCATTGAGCGTCTCTGCATTGTAATCACCATACAATGTTTGGTTTATATTCGTGAATGCATTTTCAACGGTACTATAAGAAGAGAGCCGGGTCTTAGTAATTCTGCGCAGGAAACAAATATCGGAGTAGCATACCGAGCGGTTACGAGGGACTTCGTAGAGAATATGTCAAATACCTGATCAAACGTCGCCGGGTCTTGATATTCGGCATTGATAATACATGCCTCAGACCATTGAGAATATAATAACTGGAAGCACATTAGCACTGATGTTTAGGAAAGATTGAGGATGACGCACAGCGGCGACAGCTCCCCGATCGCGTGCCAATGTGAAAACATCATCTTCCATTGAGAATTCAGTCCCGTTTGAATCGCATGAAACGAAGGCGATCCATGGAGTCGTAGCTACATGGATAGACTCTCACTAAGGGGCACAATCACGACACCGGCGCAGATAGTGCACGTACTTGTTTCATTCGTAGTATTTTGCTCAGAGAAATGTATGAGAGCACCCTTTGAGTGATACAACTATCAGAATCTGAGGGTATTAAACGATGATATCTCGACACACCTTGTTAATACCTGAACTTTCTGCTCCGACGAGTTGATATGATACAGTCTGAGAAAAGGAGCTGCAATGAACCGAATACTTTCAGCATTCCGGAATCCACTAATCATTAGCCAGCGATGATAAAAGACTGACGCGTTCGGAAACCTTTGGACAAAAGGTCAGATGGAATAACATTGCACAAGTTGAAGGCTAGACAATACCATTGAAGCTTGAGCATGGACGTGTCACTCTCGTTTACACCTGCTTGAACCTCCGCACTGTCGTTCGTCGGCAATGCCGGAATGTACGCCAGGGTACGGAGCACGAGCCATCCGAAGACAAGCACGAGATTGAGTATGACTGGCAGAGATTGTGCCATCATTTGTTCTCGTAACGGTGTTGGACAGGGCAATCAGAGCGCCGACCGGGATCACAGCCGTGTTGCTCTGGTCCGAATGATACACGGAACTGACGGCGGCGACGGAGTCGGCGACTGGCCTGGTGGTGGTGCACAGGCGAGCGGTGAATGCGCGTGGAGGGGGAGGAAGTCGAGCGTGGACGCCAGATATTGAATTGGAAGGGCCTTCCAGGTGCGTGGGCACTCTCATGCGGCAGACACTCAGGGAAGTCGGCAGACAGATTCACGGCATGCGCGGCATGAACCGACGTCATGGCTACTTGTTTATATTTGTTTATCTTCCCTTTTTTACTACTATCCAATCTTTCACCCAAGAATTCCCACTACTAATTCTTGCTCCTCACGTACAACCTCTTCCACCGCAATAGCAAGGGTCTCACACCCCTTCACACAATAACAGCGACACGACGCCGGTCGTCCCATATAGAACAATCCTATCCTAACAAAGCAAACAAAAACATCAACTTAATCGACTGATCTCGTCTCAAATTCCGATACTCACATTGCAAGTTCGATTCCACCACTTTTACCAGAACTTGCAGTCGTAGATCCCGAGTTGGATCCACCATTATCGCCTGGCAAACTCGCATTCGCACCCGTCAACGTCGCAAGGAGATGGCGAAGCCTGACGAGACGATATGCCGTTGGTGACGTTATCGAACGTGGTATTAAGCGTCTCTGCACTGTAATCACCATACGATGTTTCATTTAAATTCGTGAATGTGTCTTCAACGTATTCGGTCTGAGTGCATCCGCTTAGTAAAAGCAATATTGGAGTCGCATGCCGAGCGGTTAAGAGAGACTTTCGTAGAGAAGATGTCAAACACCTGATGCTATCCGGCGCTTATAGTAGACGCAAATACTTCTTCCTAAAGAAGGGAGGGCCAAAAACTTACTGTAATACACCCGCTTGTATTCCGTTTCAATTTTTGTTTCAACCTTGAGGTAAAATATCTCTTAAATGCAAGTATACCTCCCAGCTGTCCCCTTTATAAGTCAATTATGGTGGAACAGTTGACGCGTCCGAGCCTTCACACTTCATACTAGTGCATTACTGCAGGAGAAGCTGGAAGGGCTTTCCAGCTGCGTGGTCCGGAGCGGGAAATCTCATGCAGATGGCAGATACTCCGGAAACACGGCAGACTCGCGGCATGAACCGATGGCATGGTCTCTCTCTTCCTTCTCAAGGGCACTACTAATGTATGTTTATCTTTTTGTTATCTTACAACCACCGTACAGATTCTATCCAATCTCTCGTTTGTTTTTACCCACGAATTCCCACTATTTCTCACCCCTCGCGTACAACCTCTTCGACCGCAGCAGCAAAGATCTCACATCCTTTCGCTCGATCCTCACCTGAAATGTTCAGCGGAGGGATAAACTGAATCACTTGATAGATCGATCCCCTTCTCAATGCACTTCTTCGATACATGGCTCGCCATATCCTTCGGTGCGTCCGCACGATACGCGACATCTCCAGGGAAGTAAGCAGCTCCTTCGACCTGTGAAGTATTTCATCTATCCGAGCGTCCTTGACGGCCTGTGCGTGTAGCTGCGTACCTAATCTGTGCATTCTCCAACACGTTCTCTTCTTTCATCACATCGGCACACGCCACGCCCGCAGCGCGCATGCAACCGCATTGCTAGCGTACATTTCGCCCTAAAAAAGCCCATCGGATTCCACCACATTCTTTGTATTCTAAAATACATACCATGCTGCCAGGCTTCAACTTGTCTATCAATTCCTGGCGGGTGGTGACTACGCCGCTAAGCGGGAATCCATTCGCGATTCCCTACATGGTCATTAGTTGCTATCCTCTCCCACTGCGGGATCAGCCCATCTTGGCAATCACCAACATATCGGTTCGAACGCTACTATACTGGATTGCGAAATACTTCCAAAGCCGGGTTGTTTTTCATCGAAGATCAGCATTATCCCATGTTTGTCGGCAATCTCACGCAATGCCTTGAGATAGGAAGCAGGTGCTGGGACACATCCAACTTCGCCAATGACAGGCTCGATGATGATCGCTGCTGTGAGGTAGGGAGAAGTTTGTGGAACCAGGAGAAGCTCAAGTTGATAGATACACCGGCTGACCAGTTCCTCCTCGCTCGTTGTTGGAGGAAGATTAAGCTGATGCCAGTAAGGGAATGGTGTAGGAAACACGCCCGGCTGCAGAACGGTATGAAGAAGGGTTATAAATTTAACATGACTGTAATCTTACCAGTAGAGGCTCAGAACCATCGAAGTAAATCGTCTTGCTTCTCGTCAATGCCATGGCCCCAAATGCCCTTCCGTGATATGCATCTGGAACTCTCTGTAAGTTTTCGTTATACTCTGTAAGTTCTCATTATATGCGCCTATGTCTGCACCGACCTTGCTATACGATTACGTTCTGCCTGCCGGTGAACAACCTAACCATTTTGATAGATGCCCCGACTGCGTCGGAGCCTGAGTCCAGAAGAAGGAATCGAGGGAAGGGTCAGGCATTATAGATAGCAGTTCCTCGTTGCAGGTAAGGAGTGTGATAGGTATTGTTGACCTAGAACAATTTTTAGTCACCAGAGAATTTACGAATATATATAACCAACATACTTGTCCATGACTAAGTTCATGCATTGCTCCGGGGCAGCCTTGCTAACCTTCGGATGACAGTGTCCCTTAAAAACTATCTCGATCAGAATTCCGAAGTGGCTTTCGAATAAACTGAATCGCCCACCCAGGCTAGTCCTGCCAATACTACAAGTAAAGTCGAGCATCGTCCTCCCATCATGAAGCGTAACACAAGGCCTTTCGCCTTTCGCGATGATGGCCTCCGTGAGTCGTCCAAGTCCCTTCGTTACGTGCCTCTCACCAATCTGTAGCAGACGTGCAGACGAAATCACAAAACTCGCTTCCGCGTTCTTTCGCCTGAAATCTTTCATGAGCTGCCGAGAAGGCGCCGCTCTTCCGGTCCGTCTGCGGCCTGATTCTCCAAGCCGATCACGTCTGCAGCAGGTAGCGCTTTCATGAAGTAGGCGCACGCATCTTCAATGTCCTTAGAATGCGAAGTGAACAATTCTTCAAGAGTTCCGCGATAAGAGGGTTCCCGACAGACTTTTCCGCCTCCTCTAGGAGCATGATAGGAGCTGGATCATACGAGATGGATTCGCAATCCCTTCCGGCCAAAAGAGTCAATTTTGACCCCAAAGCTAAGAAGTCTCCCAGCCCTTTTCTTTCCTTGTCCAGAAGTTAAAGCGCTTCTTCTTCTTGCAACTTTTTCTGAATAGGGAGATCTGGGTCCTGATGAACATTTTGAGCTTGATGCAGCAGATAAAAAAATCTCAACGAAAATCCCCTAGTGCGAAGACTGTTTGACGAAATCAGACGTTCAAAGAGACACCTCCAAATAAATGCCTTGATCTTTTCCAACTTCCAATTCCTATTTGACAATCCGCACGCTCTGAAGGATGAGTATAGGTATACTCGCGAATTCTTTATTCACGTAAATCTTGGTGAGGTCGGCCCAATGAGCATTTGGAACATCTGACCACATTATAGCTTGATCCCTGCAATAGACGAAAGGCATGAATGGTTCGCGCTTAAGCAACCTTCGGTCGTCCCCCCCAGGATATGGGAAGGTGCTGAAGCATCAAGCGTGAATCATCTTCCGTCTCATCCATCTGGTACTCTGCAGGGTTGTGTGCCGTCCTCGGACTGAGCCCTGGTCGATTGATTGCGCGCATCGCGCGTATTACGCAGGAGGTACAGTTGCGAGCAGACGAAAGGTGAATACTAATAGATTATAATGAACAGTGCCTTCTCATGATGTTCGGTGTAAAGAACTTATATGTTCTTACGGCATCTGCGCTTACGTATAGGTAAGTGAAAGGTTCGACGAACGAATGCACAGGGGGCAGAATTGCGTTTCTGAGCCGCTTATAGTTATATAGGAACCAGAATTGGAAAGCTCGCCTCTGATTGGCTGGATTGCAGTTCCGGATGCAAAATTTCAGGTTCGGAAATAAGGTTTTGCTCCCTGTGACGGTTAGGCATAATTTCCCGCGGATCCGGCTTTCTGCTTGTCCTTAACTACTATTTGTCTTCTATGTCTGCACCGTGACGAATTTCCTGCCTATCTTCTGTTCTCTCCATGTATAATCAAGCTCAGTGTAATCGAAGAGCCTGGTAATCCTACGCATACCTGTAAGCAAAATCTTGTTTCTTACTCTCTGAGTTTTCGGATGGAACGCAACATAAATACCGCTGGGGCATTCCTTACTGCATAGACCATAATCTATCATATTCTTCCCTCCTCGTTCATTTTACTCGATTCCTCTCCCAGCAAGATTGCCGGCGGAACTGGGTTTGGCTGAGCGTCGATCTGCAAACTGAGTAATGTTCAAGACGAGGCTGACAGTTTCTCAAATCGTTATAAAACATGCCCCAGCCTACGACAAGAGGTTCTCTCTCCAGTCGCTTCCTCTCGCGTCTACTTCCACATCCCTCCTTTGTCTTCTAGCCACTCCCCTCATTTTCCTTCATCCGTCTCCTATACATTCCTTTAAACATATCACAAGATACAGTCCTATACTACTCGAGCCACCCGCACCCAACCCTCCCTCATCGAAACGAAACATATCCAAGATGCGCTCGTACTACGTCTTTGCTGCCTGCATCTTTGCACTCCTCCAAACCGGCCTTCCTGCACTCGCAGCTCCCCCGGTAAGCTCTGCTGTCTTGTGCTTCATGTCGTTTGCATATACTCATGTATACGTATCCGTTGGCAGCCTAGCAAACCCAGTGCCGTCAATGTTGCCACTGCGGCTGCTGCAAGTCACACTGTAATATATTCATTAATGTCAGCCGAAGAGTATACACTGACGTTTTGTCGAACACTTCTCATACAGCCGCACATTCCTCGCGCAGGTCCCTTAGGCATCCTTCCCGGTGTAGTGCGTGGAATTTATTGTGATCATGCAATACATGGGCAGGTATACTGATTATGATATACTCGATAGGGCTCGAGCAACTCGACTTCCTCGGGAGATGCGACGACCACGACGTCTACAGTGACCTCGACCGTGACGATTACAACGACCACGATCACGACTACCTCAGAGACATCTACGGCTACTGGCTCTGCGGTTACGACGGCCAATGGGGCTGCTCTCGTCCTTCCCATCAAGCGCCAAGAATCCCTGACGATTCCCGTTGTTCAAGGCTTAGAAGTCGCTCGCACAGATCCCACTGGGATGGTATTGGTGGCACCGGTATTCAACATCGAGGCTTTTGATAATGTAGACCCTACCAGTGGAAGAATTTGATTTGTTTCGCCCGTATCCCATAGAGTTCCCTCGTCCCTTTGTTCTTTCTTCCTCTGATGTCGGTGTGTAATAGTGGTTGCTTTGGATGAAAATCTATGTGAATTATATGCTTATTCCACGAAAGATCGTTTGATATGAGAAGGCCCGATAGGATATCAGCATACTAAGACTGCCTGACAAGACGCCGTTCATTGATGTATAAAGCAACTTATTAAAGCGTGCTTCAGAAGGCAACGAAATTATCAGACATACTTCGCTCATAGAATGCTGCAGACGACGACATACTTTGGATCTTGCCTTTATGACGAGAATGCAGAGCCAAACACGTAGGCATTCCTCCATTACAATTCTGAACAATGTAGCAAATATCTTATTGTCGATTAAATTAGGACTACTCGCGCTGTCATTGCTTAAACTGTCGCAAGCAGACGGGTTGCTCCTTCCGGTCGAACTTGGTGTTCCAGATGCGGTACATTGAAAGTCCAAACAAAAAAATAGACGATGCCTTTCTGTCTCCTTTATAACTCGAATGTTATATCGCTGACGTGTCTTCTACAACGTGTATTCCTTTGCAGACCGCAGGGAACATCGAACACAGACATTTCTGCACGACCTGCGGATCACATTTGTTCGTTTCGTATCATCCCGACACCGGGTCTATCTCAGCTTCATCTGAGCAGGCCAGGGAAAGTATGGCGGCAGAAGTCTATAGGCTAAAATGGGTGCTGCCTTTGGATAGCGCGGCGCAGAACTCTAGAAGTCTGGGCCGGAAGGAATGGGCCTATGAAGACGAAGAGCATCAGGAACAATATCTACTAAAGATGACATCGATTGGAGTGGTCTATACGGTCAACGGGACTACTATGGATGCTCATCTGCTCGATTGGTATTGCTCCTCTGCTGAACTTGTAACTTGAGGTGCCGTAGTTTATATTCAGCTTATTTCATTTTCATCGGAGGAGTTCTTTTAGTTTGATTGGAGCGGAACGAAATAGCAAATGTGATGCACGGTCTTCCGGGTTTCCCCACTGTCGAGCCAAGCTAAGGAGAATTAGAATTGAATTTGAGTGGCCTGGCCGTCTTCTCTTCTTGGCTGAACGAGCGGACTTGAGCGGAGGGCGGTCACATGATGGCGTGAGCAAAGACCGGAACCGGAAAGGGCAGATGCCGGATTAATATTTTTATTGGGTCTGTGGTGCATAGTATTAGTTTTAGTATACGTAGAAAATACGATATTATTGGGCAATTACAGCATACCTTGCATAACTCAGTGCTAGTGGTCCTAACTATCTTGGACTCGTACCACCACCATCTCAACCCGTTCATCTTGGGTGTGCATTGAAGAGATGTTATCGCTCTCGCGTCTCTCCAGAGCGTCTCTCCTCTCCTCCGCTCGGACTTTCGGACGCGTGCCTAGAGTATCACCTGCTGTATGTTCTGCATCCTTACACTCGTCTTCTCGCACGCGTCCCCTTTCCCTTTCTCCTTTGTCGTCGCTCCAAAATCCGGCAAGGATCACCGGAACCCGCGGGATGGCAGCTGAGAGCGCAGAGCGCCCCGAGCCGGACAAAGTTCTCGTCGACATCGCCGACTATATCCACAACCACACGGACTACTCTCCGCTTGCCATCGAAACCGCTCGTCTCTGCTTGATTGACACGATTGGATGTGGTCTTGAAGGTTTGAGGTTTGAGCATTGCAGGAGGTTGCTGGGTCCCGTCGTAGAGGGTACAGTCGTTCCGAATGGTGAGGAATGGAATCCTGTCTACGCTTGGAATACGTCGTTTACTGACGGTGACATGCGCAGGTACAAAGGTCCCCGGAACGAACTACCAACTCGATCCCGTCCGGGGTGCTTTCAACATTGGGACCATGATTCGATGGCTCGACTTCAACGACTGCTTCTTGGCAGCTGAATGTATGCTCATTCCAGTATTCATTTTTCTATGTGCGCAAAACTAAGATGCGGTCTTTAAGGGGGCCATCCATCCGACAACCTTGGCGCGATCCTAGCCGTCGCGGACCATCTCACCCGTTCGGGCAAGGCGCATCTGACAGTGCTCGATCTGGTACAGGGCATGATCCAAGCACATGAGATCCAAGGCTGCATCGCACTCCTCAACTCTTTCAACCGCGCTGGACTTGACCACGTCGTCCTTGTCAAAGTCGCGTCAGCTGCAGTCGTCTCGCGTCTCTTGGGATTTTCGCGTCAGCAGACGATCGACGTCGTGAGCCAAGCATGGGTCGACGGACAGTCGCTCCGCACGTACCGTCATGCACCCAACACTGGTTCGCGCAAGTCGTGGGCAGCGGGCGACGCATGCATGCGTGCCGTCCATCTCGCGTATCTCGTCCAGCGCGGCGAGATGGGCCTTCCGAGTGTCCTTACCGCAAAAAATTGGGGATTCTATGACGTCCTCTTCAAGGGCCATCCATTCGACTTCGCGCGTCCCTACGGGAACTATATCATGGAGAACGTCCTGTTCAAGATTTCTTACCCTGCCGAGTTCCACGCTCAGACCGCCGTAGAAGCCTCCCTCATCCTGCACGAGCAACTCAAGGCGCGTGGACTGTCCTCCGATGATATCGGGAGCATCCAAGTCCGTACGCAGGAGGCTGCTATGCGCATCATCAACAAGAAGGGCAAGCTGCATAACTTCGCGGACAGAGAGTACGTGTAGAGTTTCTCCTTCTATCAGTAACATACTTCGTGCCTGGTGCTGATTTTTTTCCCGTTTTGATAGTCATGACATCAACTACATGATCGCCTACCCACTTATCTTCGGCGAGCTGACCTCCGAGTCCTAGTACGTGCATCCCCTCTTCCTTCTTCCCAGTTTAAAACCAAAGTTTTTTCATCGCAGCTCGGACGAAGCAGCCGCAGACCCGCGCATCGACGAGCTCCGCGCGAAGATCACTTGCGTTCAGGACACCCAATTCAGCCAGGACTACCACGACCCAGACAAGCGTTCCATCGGGAACGCACTCACAGTCACTCTCAGCGACGGGACCGTCCTAGACGAAGTCGTCGTCGAGTACCCAGTTGGCCATAAACGCCGCCGTGCGGAGGGTACCCCGCTCCTCATGCGCAAGTTCGAGCGTCATATCAGCCATCACTTCGATGACGCGCGCAAGAAACAGTACGTATCTACGTTCCTGTATCTTCTCTTGCTTTGCGCTGCTCAGTCTGACGTTGTTTCTTGTCTGCTAGAATTTTGGAAATCGTATCCGATGCGGAGAAATTCTACAAGCTTCCTGTCGACAAGTTCACCGACTTGTTCGTCAAGGCGTGATTCAGAAGAGCGACAAATACAGCGTATACAAAGTCTACATGTAGAATATCGCAACTAAGAACCCGAATCATCGAGCTAAAGTGAAGAACGAACACAGCACACTTTCCGTCCAGGAAGAGCATATGTCTTAAACCATCAAAGAAGAGAGCAAGAAGTAAAACATGAGAAGTTTCGCATGGACTCGACGAGAAAACAAATGACGGTTCGCCTTCGTACGTGTATCATGTGAAAATGGAAGGTGTCGACAGCACGATGAAGTATTTTAAAGACGCAATGAATGGAGCAAGGTTCAGGTATTGTATTATTGAAAGCGTAGTTTTCCAGATTCCGGATTTCATTTGTCGCAACGAGGTTTCTGAGAGCCAAAGCTCCGTTTGAAAGACGTGCTGGGTTTATTGGCCTTTGATCTCTTCCTTGGAGCTGAGGGAGGCACAATAACATGGACATTTTCGTCGTTTCGCTCATTTGTGCGTTCCGTTGTTCTCGAATGAGACGATTTAGCATCTGTAGACTCTTTATGTTTGATATGGCGCTTCTTTTGCCTCACGGGTTGTAGGATCCGACGCTCTTTTGAGTGATTAAGCTCTTCATGTTGGGATGTGAGGATTTCTTCTGCCGAATTTTCCTTAAGTGGTGAGCGGAGTTCTGAAAAGTCATAGTTTTTCTCGGTTTGACCTGAGGTTAAGATAGGAGGAAGCGAAGTACGGGTTTTCGGCGCTGATCCCTCCGATCCTGAACTGACGAAACTTGTCTCCTCGGGCACTGGTGCGAGTTTTCTTTCGAGTAAACGAGTTAGCGGAATGGATTTCGGGTGGCGCGTTCTGGAGATAACGTCTCCACGACCCATTCGATTCTCCCGGTAGGATGGCAGCAGGTCAACACCATCGCCAGTTCCGGCAGGGTACGACTTCTGGTGGATTGCTGCGGAACCGGGTTTCGTGTGCGTCAGTTGAGGAGCGCTTGCGTATTTAGTAACCCCTGTTTCCGCCGCGAAATATCCATGTGCATGCTGAGTGACCAAATCGTGTAGATTGATTGGCATTTCCGGTTTTGATGAAGGCATATTAAACATTCTAGACGAAGTAAAATGGAGCTGCTGGCCTGGAGCTCGTTCCTGAGTTGGATGGGGAGTAGGGTCACGCCCATGATCTGAGCCAGTCTGCTCCCGGAGAATGAGTCGTTTCAGTTGGTCAGAGAGACTTTCATCACTTCCAGCTGGTCCCTCTGGTAAATTCATACCACGTAGCTGTGAAACAGGTGGCCGGGCAATGCCTTCGTGAAGGTGGGCCAAAGGCTCATCTACCACCAACGGTGAAAACCCAGATGACCAGAGAGGTGACGTAGAGTCCGGAGAAATCAGCGGCATATCTTGCAAGCAAGTGCACCGTCGGATAAGAGAACACATATCGGCGTCTCTCTCGTCGAATCCAGGTGTCTGAGCCATCGTCTTTGTTTGGAGACGCAGTTTGGAAGGTCCATTCGATATGTTGGATCGCGCAAAGATAAGACTTCCGGGTGATTCGTCCAGACAGACAGGATTTCCGTTTTGCCCATCCTCATGAAGAATCATACGAGGTAAAGAGCAAGGCATTTCGCTGATTCGCCGTTGCGTGAAAGTATCGGAGAATTGTTCACCTTGGTTTCCTATCTTTATGGAATCTACGATGGCTCGATCATTCGTCTGAGGGCTATCGCCGCACTTGTCAGGAGAATATGGACTGCAAGTCTCGATCTCCTTATTCGAAGGCACATTCTTCGCTGGTTCATGCCGTTCTGGAGGCGAGCCTTCGCACCGAGTAGGGCGTGAATATGCTGGTCGTTCAGGATAAGGCACGTAATTCTCTGTTCTCGACAGCTCCAGATCCTGTCTTGTATTCGTAATAGATTGTTCCTGCGTGCAGTGAGCGTTGCTACTGTAAGAGTTGCCCCTATTCATTTTTGAACGGTCTTGGGTTGCAATTGAGACTGAAGGTGTATCTTTGGATGTAAGTTCTATGGTACTCCTTTCCAACACAGCCTTCAGTGCCGAATATTTCAAGCCCCAGATCAAGCCAGGGACATTCGATGACTGTTCAATAATGGTCCCTTCAGCTCCTCTACGTGGTCGTCAGTGGCAGCTGATGCAAGGAGTCAGTAACTCACGAAGGACACCGAGCGTAGGGAAGAGAAGAAGGGCCATGTAATGCAGGAATCGGACGAGGCGGGGAGCTGTTCCAAGTAAGCCAATCTGAAAGACATTTAGCGATTGACATCAGGTGCTTTGGCGCGTCAGACGGAATATGTACCTTTATGCAAGTCTTCTTCTCGGTTATAATGCGCTTGAAGGAAGGTTTCCGGGACCGAGAGATGAAGACTGTCATTTATGATCTCTAATGAAGTAGAGGACGAATCAAACGAAGGAGTATGTGGGAAATCGCTTGCTCGAGCATAACTTTGAGGACCAGACTGATCTTCATACGAGACGGAAGGAGACCCATGCACTGAAGGTAATTCCTCGTAAGCCAGGTCTGTTTGAGGGAAGTGTTGGATGACGGCAGGCATTGAAACATTTCTACGACATGCGACAAGAGATTTCGCTAATTTCTGGGACAATAGTTCGGGGTTGAATTGCTCTGGAAGAGAAACTACTCTACGTTGTTCTTCAAGAGCAATAGATGGACTGAGAACTTGCTTCGGAAGATTGAGTGGCAGCTGAGTTTTCGAATGGCCTTTAGGGCTTCTCGGATAAGCATGACGAGAGCGTGAGTCATCATAGCAAGATCCAGAAGCTGCTTGATCCACATAGGTGACGCGTTTCAGACGACTAGGAATTGAGGTTGTGATCACGGTTTTCGAATCGCAGGTGGCAAAAGGAATTGGCGATGTTTGCACACATGCATCAGAGTATTGTTTGGTATGACAGGCATCCATCTTGCCTACAAACCACCCCGACGGACGGCTCAGCCACTACTCTGGCGGCGAGCAACTTCGCGATGGTGGAAGTACAAGATCAAGTTGAGAAAGTGGCACTGATAGATTTTATGTCGATCATGCCACACAATTCTCACGCCTACGATATCCGACAGAGTTAAGTACAAACCAAAGAATCGTTCGCGCACAATACACAATACATACAAGAGCACTGGATAAACACTGAACCATCACGACTTTTTCTGGAAGAAGGAAGATAGCTTCGCCATGCCTTTGGTGTTGACCTTCTTAAGCTTAGCCACCCCAGCCGATTCTGGACCAGTAACCTTACGTTTCTTCCCATTCTTGTCCTCACTTATTTGTACCTTCTGTGCGTTCCCGTTGGTAATTGTGGTAGTATTCGCGAGATCCATTTGCTCCAGCGAAGCAATGTGTTTTGTGAGTGCGGAGAAGCTGACAGGCCCGTGAGATTAGCAAGCTGTCAGGCGAAATAGATACGTACTCAAATTTACTTAGTAGTTCTCCATGGACTTCTGGAGAGACGTATTGCGATATTAGGTCGCATGCAAGCTTCAAGCGACCGGCTATCAGGAGATTCAGTACTGAAATCAGATGGAAGGTAATATATATTTACATATAAGGAGTTCCTCCTTTCCATCGTCCATGAGATCATCTTTGGCCAACTCACGTTCGAGCGTTCGCGATTCTGGGACAGTGGATCCTTTCCCAAGGCGGTTCGCTTTCTTTATGAGATACTCCAGGAACTTAGAATGGGAATACCGAAACACGACGAGATCGAAAGCAATCTCTGCGCCGACCAGAGTCGATTATCAGTATCCAGAAAAGCACAGGACTCAAAAAACATGCCCTTAGTATCACATATTCTTCGCATACCCTCCTGCACACATGGTAGTCTTCCAAGCTCCAATATATCTCCGGGATTCAGCCCTTCTACATTCTCGTCCTTCGCTAAGTTCGCCGAAGCACCTTCCAATATGTCATCAAGGGTTCGAAAATTTCCTAGGGATCCATCGTGCTAGAATTTGTTTAGCTTCGTCATCACAAGACTGATGAAGACTATAGAGTCCTTGACACGTACTGGAGATGAAGCTTTCAGAATCGGCACCAAGAGAAAAACAGGGTCAATAGGTGTCATCAGAAGCATACTGCCATCTGCTAGCCTCTTCAGCAATGAGAGTTTGGATTAGGTGAATGGTAACACGCCTGACAGAATCTCTCCGTTATTGAACCAGCTTCTACTCGAGTTCGGAGACACACTCTGAAGCTCAAGAATGGAGGAGCCATTTGGAGACAAGGTCGGCAGGAACAAAGACAGAAACCCTACGAAGAGTAGTTATGATGTGCTGTTCTTCTACTATCTGAAAGTATTCATACCAGTGCGAGGATGAGGAAGTCTCAGAAACCAGAGATGTGACCGAATAGTCGCGTCGCTTTCTTGGCTGAGTTTTGCGGATAGCGCGTCGAGCAAAGCTTACACGCCGAACGATAAGTTCTACGTTGGTTGCAGAGTTGATAGTGGTCGTACCTTTTGGAAGAATGCTGATATGAGAGACCATGTTGGTTGTTACGCGTCTGAGTGCAGCAGTACAAAGGCCTCGCTTTCCAGCTCACTGGCAGTGGCAGTGCGGACACTTAGGATTTCAAGTCACATGTCCGTTCCCAAATGCGGTTCCGAGAATAATAAACAGGTGTTCTTGTCAGGACAGTCGTCGCTCACTTTGCCTCAACAGAGGTACGCTTCACATGAGTTATTTCCGGTGGTACGGTGGTGCCATCCCTCGAGGAGTATAATAATATAGGATTTGAATTTAATCAGTGACTTACATGACTCACTGGTCTAGCGGTTATGATTTCTGTCTAACACTTATTCTTATGTAAGTAGTTCACAGAAGGTTCCTGGTTCGATTCCAGGGTGAGTCAATAAAAGAATGATGTGCAGTTTAATTTTAACCCCTTTTAGCTCGGGAAATGGGCGAGAATTGCAACAACAAAAGATTGTGATCTAGATTATTTCCTTTTTTTTTGTCGTTTTCAGCTCCCCTTTCTAGCGCATTGACTTCTATAATCCTATATCGTCTCGGGTGATGATAACAAACAAATTCCAAATGCAACTTGAAGTAGCCTTTCAATCATTATTTCACACAAATCATTAGGTGAAATTCTCCCACTTAGCATATATGTTATACTAGTATTTGTTGTAAAGGGATAGAAGCTTCCAAAAGGTACATGACCGTCTTTCGATTCCTTTTCTTTGTAGAGTTGCTTAATTGTTTCGTCCTATAGACCGATCTCGCTTTTGTTCTGAGCACTGACACTGTCAAAAATCCATGAGATCGGCTGTCGCAGCAGGGAAAATCGAAATAGAGATCGGGCCCGTCGTTGGAATAGACTAGCATCCGACAAGAACAAAAAGAGTAAGTTGCATAGTCTGACTATGCTCCAGTACGGCAAGGCCTGTCAAGGCCGTGTTTCGTTGGATCTAAGCACTGAGCCAGTCAATCCATGATGCGTCAATATGAGCTTTGTGACAAGGCCAACGGCCCAGGGTTCAGGAGGTGGTGCAGCCTTCATTTGAGATAAATTCAGCTCGGCTCTGTCGAGTGTGTCGTACACTCTCCGCCTCGCAACCATTTCAGAAATCTGATCCTACTCTCGTCAAAGCTCTGTTGTAGCATGTCCGAAACATTGCCAGGGGCACCTACGCCAGTCACTCCGACAAGAAGCGACTCACTGGCACTTCCACCATCTTTTGCAACTCCTATTGTTGATCGGTACTCCCGTTGGAGAAACGGAACACATTCTCCCAGCCTTGATATAAGAGGAGCACGATCATCGTACAGGAAACTTGAAAGCTTAGTTCTTCCAGGGTAAGTATCAGGTCCCGGTCCAGAAACCCTTAATTTCATGCACCTTTTCTATAGACTTAAAGCACAAGGAGACTCCGGAGACGGTGAGATGTGTAGAAGCACGAAGAGAAGCTCAAGCCGGAACACAGCTAAAGGACCCAAAGTCTTGAAAAGATCGTTGACGCGTAACAATCCGTCTCAGTCTGACGAAGAAGAGGCGTTGATTCCTTCACCGACAGTAGACGATGAAGGGGTCGATGGCTTGACTAGTTGTCTGACTCCCGCGTGAGTCGACAAATATATGAACGATGCAATAGCTTCTGACGAAAAGAATGACTCACAGAATACATTGGAAGGAACTGTTTCGAGTATGAACTTGTAGAAGGTGTTCTCCTTATGTCTCGTATATGTTTCAGAGTAGAGAAAATCTCGCTGGACTGGTATATTATACACATTGCATACATATCTTTCTGCTAAGCAAGTGTGAGAGTTCACGATGGTGGCTTGTTATCGGACAAAGAAGCGTGTGTGGGAAGTACCGGATATAGAAGGAAGTCGATCACACCGTGATTTCAGGCCACTCTCAGGACGCGTTTTAGCCACGAACGACCACCCGCATCCTTTCCACCTTCCTTCATCTTATGTCCTTTCTTCTTATGCTCTAAATTAGTTTAAATATTTAGGTGGTCTAAGCAGACTTTAGATAACCTCTAATCTTCCTTCTATGTCGGGAGTGCCAGTCGATCAAAGCACGGCACCCCCGGGTCCGCCGGCTGACCTCATTATCGCGTCGTATGACAGGGTTATAAGACATCCTACTGCTTCTATCTGTTTTGCGACATACGATGCGGGCACCGCGACCGGAGACCGATCTGAAAATAACGCGTTTGGCTTTCAAAAACTCTCCTTGCACCAAGAACTTTACCGTCGAAAGCGGATCGTCGTCGAATCCAAGGAGAACGAGACGTCTACATGGAGATTCGTACCAAATGCGCGCTGGGAGCAAGGTGTCGACGGAGAGGGTGAATGGCCGCGAGTGGTAGAGTTTTGCGGGTATATCTGATTCTTCTACGCGTCCGTTCGTAAGCTGATATGTCTTTAGCCAATACGCGACTTTGGCGCAGGACGAATGGGACCTGTTCAAACTCGACAAGGAATACGAATGCCTTGTTCGTCGTCCCCCGTTCCTCACGAAGATAGTAAAGCGCCCGCCGCAGTCTCCTGCTCCTGGACCATCCATGACGTCCAATCCGCCATTGTCTAATATGCAACCTCCGTCCACGCCGACGCCGAACCCCAAACGGCGTATTTCCGGGAGCGTTCTCAGTCGTCGGTGCTCCGGCAGCAATTCATTGGGTCAGCGTAAAAAGGCTCGACCGTTCATCGATGGATATTCTTCATCTTCGGAAAGTGACACTGTCCGAGAAGATGATGCTGAGGAGGACGAGGTTAGTGAGATGGTCGTTGACGAGGACAGTAGCTCTCGTCATTACAAAATAAGCGAACGTCTACGGAAAGTCAGAGCAAATAAGGATGAAGCCCGCAGAAAGCGCCGGGAGGCCACCAAAGCGAGGTTGGAAAGGTCTGGGCAGTTCTACAACGAAGAAGAGGACATGATGTCTTGGTCCGAATGCCCTCCTCTCGAGGAACTCCAAACTCCTCCAAGTCAACCTCAACCTGGAAGCTCACCATTCGCAAAGAGGAAAGGTGTGTCGTATTGACTATCTACACTAGTCGCCTGATGAGCTTATACATATCTAGTTGAATGCTTCAGCGACGACGGCAATGATCCCTTCGAGCGCTCTACGGACGATGAAAATCCTCGCTTTAAAGTTTATGAATGGTCCGGTCATAGTAAGCGAACGCGCACCGTCTCGCCCAGTGTCTGCAGGCGCTCGGCGGAGGCGAAAAGGATGAAGCGCATACAGATCCGGCAGACCGAGAAAGATAGACGCAAAGAAGCTCGGTCCAAGGAGATGTTTGATAGAGTGATGCAAGGTATCTACGAGGATGCAGCAAAATCCTTCCCGCTACCAGGTGTGTCTCTTCACAATTGGAATGCAATGTGCCACTGACAAAGACGTGCAGGTATAAACGCGGATGCGCCATCAACATCGATGCAACCGCAGTTCTTCCCGTATCAGACACCATCAGAGTCCTCTGGAGGTCATACTAATGCTGAGTCGGCACAGTCTCAGCACCACCCTCCAGAAAACGATGAGGCTCCTTCGAGCGCTGGCACGGAGACGTTCCCGTCGTCGTCTCAGTCCACGTTCTATCAGTCCCGGTCGGAGCAATCAAGCCAGGAGACGCTCGTGGACAGGGAAGAGAATGCTCGACGGGCTGCGATCGAGGAGTCAAGGAGGAAGATTGCAGAACTGGAGAGGGACAGGCCGCTTTGGGAGGAGCAGGCTCGAAAGCGTGCTGCTGAGGAGGCGGAAGAGAAAGCCCGTGCCGAGGCTGCGCGCAAGGCTCGTGCTGCTAAACAGACGGCCGACGCAGAACGCATAAGGGTGGAAAAAGATGCCTCTCGTCGGAAGGCCGAGGAAGAGCAGCGTGCCAAAGAAACGGAATCCGTTGAGCTTCGTGAGAAACGCAGACGAGTTAAGGATGCTGCTGACCGTGAGGCACGCGTCTTACTGACAAGGCATTGGGACTCTTCGGTGGCTCTTGATCGTTACCTCAAACTCTCCGAGGCATTCGACGCACTGCGGTTCTCTGACGGTGATGTCATCGTCTTCGAGACCGTGCCTTGGCCAGTTCTAATGCGTCCCGGAACATATGCCGTAGAGGATGTCGATTGGACATCCGTCGAGGCATTCTTCCTGCGCATACGACCCTTTCTGTCAACTTCCGATTATCAAAGGCTCGTAGAAAAGAGCCACAAGCGATTTCATCCGGATCGGTGGCGCTCCCGCCGCGTTTTGCACTGCATTGAAGATGAGGAAGAAAAGGAGTGCCTTGAGGCTGCTGCGATCACCGTTTCGCAGGCTCTTACTCCGATTTGGCAGGATGTGACGGGACGGCATTAAAGGAGCTTATCGGAATCATGTTCTCAAAATCACATCTAAGATTACGTTTTCCGTCCGCCACTCAAGCTCGGATGAATCCATGCATGCACGAAGTACGCAATACTATTGGACGGACTTAGACTATCACTCTCAAGCGCAATTCGCATTTTGGAAGGACCTCATTCAATCAAGCAAACCAAGGACAATAGGAACGACCCATAACACGACATAAGATCGCCTCCGCCCGTATCTACAGTGAAGATATTCAACTACATGTATCATTAGCAACGTGCATCAGGACATGGTCGCTCTCGCTATGCCTCCGGTCTCTCAACTCGCATTGACAATTCACAAACAATTTATAAAACCACACTATGCCTGTCCTTTCTCTCTTATTCTGTATATTAACCTCTGAAAAGGTCTTGCTATCTAGCTGGACTCCCGCTATCGTCGCTATTGAATTGCTATCTAATTTTCGTTGCTTTGCTAACGGCAAAGATACCCATACAATACGTTGCATACAGTACATACGTTGTTGATTCAAGCGTCAATTATCACTTTGTCTATTACTTCAACTATTTTCATCTCATCTCCTCTTCTTTCCGTTTTTCATTTCTTACTTTCATTCGGTAAAAATCACTCGTTCATTGACTACTTTTACCTTTGTTCGTTTTTGTACAGGTCAGAATATAAGAAAAATATTTTTGAAGTCGACTTCCTCGAAGAAGAGCGTGCGGTGGTAGTGAATATGCAGTCGGCAGCAAGACGGGATGAGTGCAAATAAAGCCGACATGAGCACGATCAAAGGAAGACGGTGGGGGTGAGGGAAGCTACAATCCGCTCTTTGTTCATCTCCGATCTCTAAATGCTTTCAAATATACTCTTTTACATGTACTTGTTTTCATAACACTCGGAACGCGGAGCAAATTTGATACAAACTACACAGAAACCCAGAAAAAGAAAAGGAATAAAAAAAAGGAAGAGCTAAAACAATGTGCGTAAGTCGAAATACTATATAGTCCAGTTGCATATCAAGAAGGCTCATGTAAAATAATGAGAAGGAAAAGAAGGCGTCGAAATATGAAGGACGGAGACGAAGACATAAAATGAAAAGCAGACATTGACAATGAGATCATTAAACAATACTTGATAAGGACGAGTGAAGTGGATTGTATGAACATTGATGCGAATACGGCTACGGTGACGACTATGAGTAGGAAGAGGGGAGGGGGGGGGGAGGCACGGATGAAATAGACACAAGAGAGAACGGCATATTGCAGGAGAGAATTATTACAGAGGAGAATTATTTGCGGAATAAGCAATATGAAGGTGGATGTATTGTGATACTACGGCGCAGGCGGCGGTCGGGGTGGCGGATTCCGGGTACTTCGTTTCTGCTTCGGAGGGTCAGAGAGGAGGATAGGTCGCTGGCAAGTCGGACATCGACCCGAAACGCCTGTCAACCATGGGTCGATGCATGTTTTCTAAGAGTGTGAAAAAATCACATAGTGAGTCATGTTGATTATAAAATAAAATATAAAGAGGAGATGAAGAGAATAAGACACATACGTGGAAGGCGTGCCCGCAGGGTAATAATCGGAGAGGCTGAGCGCCCTCGCCTGCATCTTCGAGTCGTATAGACGAGTCGTCTTCGTTGTCATCTGAGCTTGGCCTGTTCGAGGCTTCTCGCCGGGGTTCGAGTCGGCTTGACGTTGAAGGTGGAGGTATTGGATTCGACGACGATGAAGCTCCAACTGCATTCGTATTTGCATCCGCATCCGCATTTCGCGTCTCCTCTTCCCGCTTCTTATCTTCGCTCTTCCTCCCATCGGCAGACTCGGACCCATTATCCTGCTTCGCCTGCTCTTCCGAAGACAGACGTTCCTTATTCTTCTGCGCCCATGATCGGATCACATCTCTCGCAACACGTCTCTTCGGCTCTTCAAAATCCAGCAAGCAAATCGCACAGGACGCCCGATTGGGGTCGAGTCGCACAAAAGGGAACTCTCCGCTCTCCCAGCAATCTTCCCAAACCTCGGCTGTCTTCTCTTTATCGATGCCACCCGTAGTGCCTCCCTTTCCGGTATTCTCAGAGCCTGACGCAGATTTGGAAGATTTGCGACTTAAGAAGGCGAATCGTCGTTTGCGAGCGGGTTGTTTCGGCGGGTAAGTGTGCTCTGCACTTTGTTTACGTCTACTTACAGGTTCGGGTTTGGGTGTTGTCATTCCCGAGCCTACAACACCTTCCTTCTTCTCGTCTTCGCCTGGGGGAGTGGGGATATAAAGAACGAGAGGGATTTGTTCGACCACGCTTTTTGATACTTTGTCGACCTCGGGACTGATGTAATGCGGGTTCTGTATTGGGTGCCGGCCCAGACAGATGAGTATGATACTCCAGAATAACTGTAGAATGAATGTTCGATATAGAAGCAAATGACTTTGTTGCAGAGACAGAACTCACGAAGATGAGAGGGCCGATTATAAACACAATTATGGCCGTTGCCAGCACCTCCAGGATGACTAGATACTGGAGGCAGAGAAAACTGAAGACCAAATACCATAGATGCGGCGCTGCAAGCCGGCAGGTATGAAGAGAAGTGAAGAGGAGGATGTTTGAGGTGAGGAACCATGATATGATAATCAGTGACAAGAGCAGCGAGAGCCTGGATAATAGAAAGAATCAGTAAAATCAAAGATGGACAAATGATATCTCATATTGCACTTACCTAGAGTATAGTGGTGAGCCAGCGTCGATTCGAAGACGTTGCCGTTCGACGGGGCCGATGGCCGGCGGATCCAAATTCGTATCAACCGGAGCACGACCATCAGGAATCACGCCAGAAGGCACATCAGTGGGAGCAGGAGTAGCACCCTGTTCGGCATCTCCTTCTGGGCGATTCTGTCTGGGACGGGATCCTTTCCAATCTCGTCGCCAGCTCCAGTAAGTCATACCAGAGTCTAAGAGAACCTTGACGATCCAGAAGCACGACCAGAGCCCTAATGGCTTGTCGCAAGCTGTCCATTCGGATACGGAAGGTTGTCGTGGACTGTGATGTACGCTAGAGTAGATGATTATACCCAATGTTACAACGATCTTCGTAATGTATAGTTAAGCTCCTGACACATTAGAAACGTTGAAGAGAGACGCACTTGTACAAAGCCAAACCCCAAGTTCCAAACTAGCCCCACCAGCTCCCTTCTACGCCTATCACTCGTCCCAAATCCCAGAAATGCGAACACTCTCCTTACGCCATGCTGACGAGGCGGAGGCGGGTCTCGAGTGTCATCAAAAAAGCTCACGCCAGCGAGGTGATTCGCAGCTACGCCTTGGGCAATAGCATCCCTTGACCTCGTTCGTGGCCTAAATGTCGGTGGTCGAAACTCGTTCTGCCAAAGATCCGGACGATCTTCGCCTGGGGGCATGAGAGGAGGGAGGTTGGGCATGGACTGCGAATTGCGATTGCTGATTCGATTTGAGGAAGTAGATGAATCGATTCCTGAATCACGAAGCTGCTGGCGCTGGCGGGGCTGAGTCTGTTCCGGCTGTCGCAGGTCATCATGTTCCCGAACGTCTGCTGACGTGGGCGACGCTAGTGGGGGAAGGGAGAAAGCACTGACGCCAGGATCTGGTGTCTGGAAGGCCGAGTCAGATATAGGAGCTGTTTCGTCAGACTGACGGCTCTCGGCGCTAGACGCTGGACGAGCAGTCGATCGAATAGTGCTGGCTGATGGGCGCCGTCGCAACGACGAAACCGACGGTACTGGAGAATTAGATCGAGAACTACGCCGTATGTCAGGTTCCATGATGACTTTTAAAGCAAAACTCGAGATGAAAGAACAGGTGAAGGCGTGTAATGTAGTGGGTATTTGAATGCACCCAAGCCAAGTAATCCACTGCCGTACGTTCGGCTTGTTGAGAACAGTTCAGCTGATATCGGACGAGTACGTCACGGATAATTGCACCACTTCCAGTATTCGCCTGATATCCTATCGTCAAATATCAGTGCATTCCAAGGCCAGAGTGTGTTTTCGTGATGAGCGCAGTGTCACGGACCAAGGCTGAGGCAGGGTTACAGTACTACTGTACAGTACAGACGTTGAGACAGGTTAGGAGTTCCGCATTACATAAGTCCAATCAAGGATCGGCGTGCGCATACACCCAGGCCCTCAGCAGAACTGGCTTCCTAATATTCTGATGCTCGTCGTGCTTAGATGTGAATTAGTATCCTATCACGGACATGTCGGGCAGTGAACCACTATCCGGTACATATACATAGATCTGTGCCACTCCATCTCCACTCCTTTCTCTTCTCTGCAATCATCGCATCGCATCATTCTACCTTGCCATGTCGTTCCAAGCCAGCTCGCTTTTCAACGTCGAGGGCAAAGTCATCGTAATCACAGGCGGTGGCACAGGTATGTGATTCCGACTCGGCGAGCTGTGCTGTGCTGTGCTATGCACATCTCTGGAATTGCAGATTATGCTGACGAACACTTTGCGAAGGCATCGGCCTTATGATAGCCACCGTCCTGGAGAACAACGGGGCTATCGTATATATCCTAGGCCGACGTCTAGAGGTGCTTGAGAAAGCGGCAAAGGAAAACGCCGTAAGTCTCCCTATATACATTGTTCCGAGCCTCACATAAGCTCAAGATGTCAAATGCAGAAAAATGGCAAAATAATTCCGCTTCGATGCGATGTGTCCAATAGAGAGAACTTGCTTTCCGTGAGTCAAATGCGTGCCATATCCTATGCACACCTCACCAAGCCTGCATTGTGAACAGGTCGTCGAGACTATCAAGCAACAGCAAGGCTTTGTCAATGTCCTCGTTAATAACTCCGGAGTGATGCACAACAACTCAAAACCCCCAGCGCCGGGCGACGATATTAAAGCGATACAAGAGAAGCTATGGAACGCAGGCACACAGGAAGAGTTCGTCAAGACGTTCGACGTGAACGTTGCAGCTGTGTACTACACCTCCGTCGCATTCTTGGAGCTTCTCGACGAAGGTAACAAGCGCTCCCTCCCGTTAGGCGAGCCTGCAAGCCAAATCATCACGATCGCCAGTATCGGTGGGCTGAGGCGAGACGAGAAGGTTTTCAGTATTTCATACTCAACGAGCAAGGCTGCTGCACTTCACATGGGGAAAGTCCTCGCCAACACGCTCAAGCCGTGGAAGATTCGTAGCAATGTGATCTGTCCGGGAATCTTCCCATCCGGTATGTTATCTCAATCTCATCCCTATAAAACAAGCTCTGATGCTGAACTTAATAAATGTGTTATTTAGAAATGACCGTGGGTGTTGTTGACACTGGCAAACCCGTTCCACCGACCGAAGTACCTTTGGAACGCTGGGGAGAACCTCAGGATATGGGTGGACTCGTGCTCTTCCTGACGAGCAGAGCCGGAGCATATGTGAATGGAGGTGTTCATGTAACGGACGGAGGACGTCTCGGATTATTCCCGAGCTCTTGGTAAGAGGGAGGGAAATATTCAATGGGACTAACGGGATTGCTCTTGTGATAGTATGTGTATGTATGCGCTGTGGAAATAAAGTTTCGGGGGTGATGAGATGAGAACTGAATACCGTATTAAGAACATTACGCGTCACCCGACTCCCAACTTTTTTTCTGTTTCTGTTCTACCCTAAACGAACGAACCCGAACGCGTTCCAAGCATCATCCCGCCATCGACATCTAAAAAAATTCAGGCAAGAAATTATCCGACCTGGTAGAACAGACATAAAAAATGTCGAGCGAAACTGCCACTCTCAAGCGATTCGTCCCCGGCGCACCACCTCCAGCGCCCTTGAGCAAGGCACAGAAGAAGAAACGCCGGGGTGTAGCCAAGAAGGACAGCGGGGCGGAAAGCGAGCCTGAGACGCCCGCAACGAATTCGGTTAAGCTCCCTGATGCTCATGCGGCAGCGTTGACGGAGAAGGCGCCCGAAGAGAAAGACGTGAAGAGCGGTGCTGTTGCAGAGGAGCTAGTCGCGACGGCGAAACCCCCTGAAGTGCCCAAGTCCGAGGCGGGTGGTGATGCCGCTCCTGGGTCGGTGAAACCGAGTCCTGTTGTTGACCTCCTGAATAAGAGGATGAAGGCATTGGGGAAGAAAATTGTGAGTGTTGCGATTTCTCTTATGATACTACGTAGTGCATTCCTGTGTTTACACGTATCCGAAAAACTTAGACGCGTATACACGCATACTCGGACAAACCGCAATCTGAGCTTAATGATGATCAGAAGAAGACGCTAGTCACTTTGCCTTCATTAGAAGCTATTCGGAAGGAACTCGAGGAGGTCAAGAAGGCGGTTGAGGTCAGTGTACAGCGTTGAATTACTTTATTATTTTTTGACGGAAATTTTACTTAGACGCTCGAAGCGGAAAATGCAAGGGATGCAGCCCTTGCGCGAGCTGCAGCTGAGGAAGCTGAGAAACAAAAAATCGCCGAAACTGTAGCAGAAGCGCAGGTCTGCTCCGCTTCTTTTGTTATTATTTGAACTCTGTGCTGAGCCAATCATTCAAATTTATCCTGTCCAGAGAGCGCATGTGGAGCGCACCGCTCAGATCATGGACTTCATTAGGTTCCAGACTCTTCTTTCCAATGCTGACCCGACTGTACAAGCTCTAAATCTTGTCGAAGCTGAAATCAACGCGATTTATGCGTCAGCGAATGCTCTTCTCTCACAGGAGATGGAGTCGAAGCATGCCGTACTCCATGGTCTTCTCCACGGGGAGGGCGAAATTGAGGGAGTCACTTGTGCGTATATCATAGTGGTTTTCTGATTATTCTTCATGACATACATTGATAACTCGTGGACATAATCAGATGGGCGCCTCCTTGAGATCCTGGATGCACACTCGCATTCGACAGTCGAGGAAGTTGCCGAGGAGGCAGTAGCAGCTGTTGCAGAGGTCGTTGCAGAGGCCGAAGCGGATGCAGTAGAACAAGCTGTTGCTGACAGCATTTCGCCAGCTGTATCTGGTATCCCCAACACCTCTGGAGGACTGAGCTTCCGATTTGTGCAGGAGAGTGAACTGGAAAATGATCCTGTTGAATTTGAAAACGGAGCAGAGTGGGTGGAGAAGGAAGAAGCTCCTCCAGAAAAAGTCGAAGTGAACGTTACCGTAGTTCAGGAGACTTATGTTAACGATCAACCGGTTGAGGTGTGTGCCCCAAACATTTTATTGTTGAATATCGATTTTGACTGCAATTCCTCATAGTCCGAAGTGCCTGGAGGTGCAGATAGTGGTGGTCTCAATTGGGCAGACGACGAGGGTGAACTACCCTCAATCGATGGCTTGCACAAGACGTTCGGCACTTCTGGTTCTGGAACTCCAGCAGACGTACCTGCGTCTACCGAGCAGCAAGCCGGATCTACGAAGGAACCGACACAGTCTAGCGAGGCGGCTGCCGTTGCTCCGAACGGCCAAGCACAGGTAGCTGCAAGCGAAGATGACGGCTTCACGCAAGCGAGAGGTGGCCGTAGTCGAGGTCGAGGTAGGGGCTTCCGGGGAGGTGATCGTGGTGGATTCCGGGGTGGTGACAGAGGAACATTCCGTGGTCGGGGTCAGTCTTCTCTTTTCTTTATAGTGATCGTCTCTGGAGTCGCTTTTCTTAATGTTTGATGTCACAGGTGGTCGCGGTCGTCCATATCAAGGAAGCGATAGCAACAACTGGAGGACTTCCCTTGAAGGAGGCGAACGAGGCTCGCGTGGTCGTGGACGCGGACGGGGTGGTTATGATCGTGATCGTGGCGGAGGTACGTTGCGTGACAATTCCTGAAACTTGCAGATCAAAAACCTGTTATGAACTGATCAATCTCTCTGACTGATTCTGTCTATGCTTACACAGCCCCTCGTGGCGGTCGCGGAGGTGGTAACAACGATGTATGACCGGAGATCTGAACAAAATAAGGCTTATTTTTAGCCAAGCTCGCTCCTCGGCTCTTTTCACTTTGTTTTCTGCTTACTTACATATTCTTGCACGTCTCTCCCTTTTGATGTTTGTACTGACTTCCTTTGTTACTCTTTTCCCGTCTTGTCTGTTGCGCTGCATTGTGTTATTCCTTACCACTCAATATTATTTATCGCGACCCTACTGATCATCACTCGAGTATTCGTGTGGGCCAAATGTGTTCGTCACAATAACGGCATTCTAGTCCCCATCCGATCTGCATCACTGTGGCCATGCTCTGACACCGAGCTTAACCCCGAATAGTTCGTGATGTTCTCCGGTCATAAAGGGAAAATAACTTCTGTTTCTTTAGCCCGCCACATCTTCTCCAAGAGGAACAAAATCCATTTCCCGGCTGGCTTTCCGTGCAGTGACGAGTATGGGTATCTTGTTGCATATGTTCGACAACTCCGGATATAACAGGATGTGCAGCCTAAACCATTGGAAATGCCCTTTTGATCTCTTAGCGTTGATCGGGGCACATACGCACAGGACGCTGACAGGCATAGTGCCAAAGCATTGTCAAATACGTGTGCACTTAAGGACAAGGCCAGTGCAGACCTTGGCATAAATGAAGTTCAACACGACTATAGATGACAACAGCCCGCTCATAACCTATTCTCCCGTGGAAGTATGGACGTATGGCATGGAGTCTAATGACCCTTTTTTTGATGCGTGAGTGCGCGTATAGTTCCATCTCGATAGATCATTTTCATCTGAAATTCCTTTGATGGATAGCTATGCCAATGGTACTTTCACTTTGACGGGCACGGTCGGCGCCATGATGAAAATATCTTTTTATGGAACTGGAATTTGGATATGGGGTGGAAAGAGGCCTAATCATGGATACTATTCGGTCACAGTTGACGGGGAGAAATCTGATCTCATCTCCGGACGAAGGAGTGATGGTATAAGAGATCTGGATGTCTGGGGTGAGTGGACCTTCTATTGTTTTGTTCGTGGACGTAGCATATTCAAACTGGTACGAGTATTCTAGGCAATGAGTATCATGCACTCTTGTTTAGTGCCTTCGACCTCGATCTGACCAAGCACGATATCATCTTCACAAACGAGGGAGCCCAAGGCTCTGCTCCGGAAGCGCATTACGTAGACATTGACTATGTTCGTTCTGGCGAATTTCACTGATCTGCAGGGCCATTGTTCTGAGCTATCTCCCTTCTCGTCCATCTAGATCACCTGGGAATCTGATGCTAGTTCGGAGAATACTACACTAACTTCAGTCACTCTGGACTCAAGTAACTTCAAGGCTTCGGGCTCGGGTTGGCGGAGCGCAGCTGAGAACGACGATTTGGGCACGAAAGGGGGAATGTGAGTGTTATTTGTTGCACGAACGATCATTGGACCGAGAACTTACAAGACTAGATATACGACGGTGCCGGGTGATTCGTTAGAGATCGTTTTCGAAGTATGTACTGCCACATCACTTTTGATTAGCACTGTATTGAAAATAGATTCCATCCTGCATCAGGGTGATTGAAACTCTTCACCATTTCCTTGCATCACCGGTGATTGATCGTGTATCATGTAACCATTGCCAACAGGTGATGCCTTGGAATTGTACGGATCTACCGGACAGGCCTGTGGCCTATTTAGTGTTCAAATAGACGACGGCATCTCAAACATATATAACGCGTCCACCCACAAAGATTTCACGAATCAGCTTATGTTCTACGGCGCGAATCTGGGCTCGGGACAACATACTCTCAAGGTCACAAACAGCGAACTTAGTAACGGGACCCTCGTAGTTGATCACGCCCGAACACACATTGTGCAAACCAGGTAGGTTCTCCTGGATACCGAACGACTATATTGTCTGCTTCTGCTGAAATATTGGGATTTAGCGCTGCTACCGAAATGTCGTCCAGTGATAGCGGGAATTCCGGTCATAGGTGAATTCAATTCTTTTACATGTTTGGGTGCCGTCTGACACTCCGTATAGCTTAAACAAGGCTCTGATAGGCGGCTTGTGCGGTGGTCTGGCTTTCCTGGTGACATTGTTGGTGGCGCTTTCGTTATGGGTCAGGCGGAGGAGACGTGTCGCGATAGTTTCAAGGAAAACGGATCCGTCCGCATTTGAAGCATTCGACATCGATCAGCCTTCGCTTCCACCTCAGGTTACCATGCGTCAGACTTCGTTATCAGATCTTTTACGGGGAGCTATGATGGGCCGAGGGCCACGTTCTGATGTTTCAGGAAACAGCCACAGGACGGCATCGAGCACAGATTTGCGGACTCATTCGCACAAGAACCCAGCTCCGACACCCTTCGTTGAGAAACCGGATAACGGCAAAAGGAAAGCGGTTCTCTACAACCCCAGACCTGCGCCTAACGAACCGTCTCCGATGCCCATATCTGGTAGCAAACCCCCATATAAATTATCCAACGGAAACGCTTCAAATAGCAGGTTGCCACGCGACGTTGCTACCAAACCAAGCGGTAAAACTCATACCGATCGCAGACGTAAGAACAAGCCAGCAAAAAAGCACCGACGACCTCTTCCGGAACGTCCTGGCGCGCCTTCTGGGACTGACCGAGTCATGAATATCACACGCGCGCCTCCGCCTCCCTCCCATTCTACGCAACGTCACAGGAGCACCAGCATGCTGAAAGGGCGTCGGCGGTCAGTCCGGAACTCAATACGCGCAGGTTATAATTGGCTATTTGCCCATCCCGGCTCCAGTACCACTGGCTCTGCGTATGCGCCGACGACTGTCTTGACTAGCGAGATATCGGAACGCCCAACAACGACTTTGTCCCTGGTCACTGAGGTAGGCATACATCACTGCTTCCCTAGTGCAATGATCCGTTCTAATCTGATCGTTCAGGCACCTCCACCACTTCCTCCATCCCGACCACCATCACCTATGCCTTCTCGACCTTTTCAGATTGTGAACCGCGTAGACGAACTGAACTTTGAAACTACAACTTCTTAACACACACCTTCTGCATTTTGATTACGGAAACGGACAAAACGGGAATGACTCCCTGTATATCTTACAATTGATTCAAAGAGGCCCAAGTCCTTCGAGATCTAGGCAATGTAACTGTATGTAGCATGTAACGATCTTCTATCTGATCTAAATTCCACATAATTGGAGTACGTGTAAGGCAGGTGTGTACATAAGTACGGACCTAAATGTAAGTCATCCGAAGTCTACATGAATGTCGAAAAACCAGTCTAGAGTTTATACAGCATTGTTCTATCTTTGACTCAAAGCGCGTCGGGCGAGGTGTCTCCCAATGGCGTGTATGGTGTCTGGGGAAAGGCGGATTCGTCGCCATATTCGGAACGAGTATCAATGTGTTCCTATACAATGCGATAGTAAGGAGTTTACTAAGAAAAATGCTGTTGTAGGTCGACTCACATCAAAATAATGTCTAGCGACGCTGCGAGGAGCTGAAGGATCATGATTTGTCAGATAGAGAAAGAGAAGACATAGATATAAGCTGATACATACTCTTAGGCGTCCGCGGAAGACGGCAAGTAATACCGCTTTGCATGATGTGGAATGCAACAAGACCAGTCCATCCCGTCTGATGCGATGCACCTAGTCCGCGACCATCGTCGGCGTGGAAGAACTACAGAGAGCATGAGAAAAATGAAGAGATAAAGACAAGCAAAATAGCGTACTTCGTAAAATTGCAGGTAATCTCGGAAATGCGGGTCAAGGTCGAACTTGGTATTTCCGCCATGCGTTGCACGTTTGCCCTCAATATCTCTTCCAAAAATATGGATTATGCGATGTTGGATCTCTTCGGCGACGCCGGCAAGGTTCATGTAGTCTCCGCTGCCAGTAGGACATTCGACCTGCAAGTCATCCCCGTAGTACTGATGAAATCTTTGAAGGGACTCGATGAGAAGGAAGTTGGTCGCGAGCTGAATTGCCTGCTATCAGAAAATGCATGTCTGATCAAATAGCACAGATAGTACTTACCCATATAGGACCGCGCCAGTTCGAGTTTCCTCCAAACATTCCTGAGCGAGAGTCACCGGGCCAGTAGTTTACTTCATAGCGCTGCCCATGGACATCCATGCCCCAAGGTTCGTCCTTGTGTTTCTTCGACAAGCTAATTTCAAGTATGAGGCTCGATTTTGTTACGGAAACAACAAAAATTACGCACGAGCGGATACCGTGATCACTGAAGAACTCGTCCTCGTCCAGCATTTTTTCCAAAATCCTGATGAGTCGCTCCTTGCTTGCAAGAGCCAATAGTCTCCGGTCGCCCCTTCCAGGTACTGAAATGTAGTGAGCATAGGACGTTTAATATTAGGACAAGTATGAACCTACGTTCCATGTTTGCCATGTTTCTCTGTGACACTTCCGGTCTGTTTTCTATGAACCATTCCATCCTTTTTTTGAAACCAGGAAGTCGGTTGATGACTGATGGCTCTAACGTGAGGGTTGCATAAAGCGGTATCAGACCGACAAGGCTTCTGACTGGAAGCTGCATGGAGTTTCCCGGTCCAAATGAGATTGCATCGTAATAGAATCCATCATTCTCGTTCCAAAGTGATAGATCCTCGTCAGTCGAGCCTTTGTAAGTCATCGCATCCGCAATAAAGATGAAATGCTCAAAAAATTTGGATGCTATGTCTTCATATACTGGGTTATGCTTAGCAAGTTCCAGAGCTATATTGAGCCTGGCAAAAGGCAAGACTCAATCATTTTTCCTGCTACGTAACGAGACGGATGAACTTACATGTTCAAGCAGTAAAAAGCCATCCATGCTGTACCATCTGCCTGACGAAGTGTTCCTCCCGTGGGCAATGGCTCAGAGCGATTAAAGACACCGATATTATCTAGTCCAAGGAATCCTCCTTCAAAGATATTCTGGCCGCTAGCGTCCTTCCGATTCACCCACCTAACGGGAAGAGGAATAAGCTGCAGGGCTTTCTCGGTATGATAAAGGACGAACCAGGTGAAGTTCAGAAGCAATTTTTGGAATACGCTCTCCAAGAAAGGTACATCTTCTTTGCCAAACAGCTTACGTTCAATCTTGAACACACGGAAAGTGGCCCTGTTTGAATGAATGTGAATTTATGTACTATTCCTTAAATGACGAACACTGACCAAGCATGCACGGGAGGGTTGACGTCGCCAAAGTTCCATTCATATGCGGGAATCTGGCCGTCCGGTTTCATGTACCATTCGCGCACCAGCAATTGCAACTGGTTCTTTGCGAAAGCTGGATCAACCATGGCCAGTGGGATACAATGGAAAGCTGTATCCCAAGCTGCGAAGAAGGGATACTCCCATTTATCCGGCATCGACAATATGTCTGCGATATGAAGGTGCTTCCATTCCTAGAAAGATTTGAGATGTCAGAAAGTTCACAAAAGGCTCCGCAGAAGGAGAAACTTACTCGGTTTCGGATCCATTTCCGATTTGGAGGTGGCGGAGGTTGAGCAGGATCGCCTTCTAGCCATGGTTTCTGTATGAACTGATAGAACTGCTTGGTCCATAGCATCCCGGCAAGTGCTTGTCTCATGATCTGCTTGAAGTCGTCGCTGATTCCATGCCCAGCCAAGTTGTTGTAGAACTCATCGGCTTCCTTGCGCCGTTCCTCTATGACATCGTCAAAGAGACCCTCGTCCTGAAGAGATTCATCCTTGTGTGGTTTGTTCGGCGTCAGCTTCAAACGAATGACAGCGCATCCACCGTTGCCTGGAACATCTTTGAAAGTATAGTGCGCCGCCGCCTTTGTCCCTTTCTTCTGTGGATTGACAAATTCATTTTCCGCAGGAAACGGGGTTCTAGGGCCTTCTTCATAATCTGCATCCCCGTCCTCTGAGTAATAATGAGAATGTATTTTACCAACTCCATAATCTTCCTCCTTGGGACGATGAGAAGGAATGAGGTAGTCATGAAACGCGTCTTTCGAATACTTGCTCTCGTTCTGGCCCCCATACAAGCGTTGATAGTTTGTCTCGTTCTCCGTAAAAAGAAGCGTTGGATATACTGAATCATCCTCTTCCGATTCTTCAACTTCCTCCTCATCGTTTGGACCAATGGGCTGAGGGGAAGGGAGACAGTAGAGATGGGTCTTGCCGAGTGTTGGATGCGTCGCTGTTATAGCATTTTCGTTATGACCGACGAGAGTCGGTTTTTCCGGGCGAGGGAGAGGCCAAGACCAAGTATTCGGGAACCAAAGGTGTGGTAGAATATGCAAGGTAGCAGGATCCGGTCCTCGATTATACGCTGTCACTCTGATATAGATAGAGTCTGGATTGTCTTCCTCTTTAGCATACTAAGCAGAAAATATGTCAGAACTAAAAATTCAGACACAGCAGCAGAATGATATCTTTCTCGCCTCCACAAAAATATCCCAGTATCGATCATCATCAAAAATCCCAGTATCCGTAATTTCGAACTCGGAAACATCTCGCGATCTACTCTGATTCTCGCGGACGAGTTCCTCGTACGGATAAGCACGCTGAGGATACTTGTAAAGGTACTTCATGTACGAATGGCTGGGCGTGGAATCAAGGTAATAATAGAGTTCTTTGACGTCCTCTCCATGATTTCCTTGATGACCAGTAACACCAAACAGCCTCTCTTTCAACATTGTGTCTTTTTCGTTCCAGAAAGCGAGCGCAAAGCACAGACGAAGGTGGTTATCAGAAATACCGGCAAGACCGTCTTCGCCCCACCTATATGCGCGAGAGCGCGCTTGCGAGTGCGGAAAATGAGACCAGGCATCTCCGTTCCACGAGTAATCTTCACGAACGGTCGCCTGAAGTCAAATATGTCGTAAATTACGGCGCATACAGTGATGCATAGAGCAATACGCACCCACTGACGTTCACTTAAGTATGGACCCCATCTTTTCCAATGCTTCTCCTTCCTTTCATCTTCCTCGAGGCGATATCGCTCCACACCATCGTAACGTGTCCCTAGCTTCCTGAGCAACCTTTCCTGGAACGTTGTTGACTGCCTACTCTTTTCGGTAAACGAGAGAGATGATCTGGATTGAATCTTTCCCTTAGAGTGAAGGTCTTTGTCCTTGCTTGATGGAGGAGGCGTGCTTTTGGGAATATGAATCGACAAGTTTGGCGACTCGGAAGGAGTTACGCCTGGAGTAGGCGAACGAGTACTGTTTGGAGAGGTATCTTGACCACCGAAGACCTTCGCTTGGATATTCTTCGCTGTGCTCATCGTGAGTAGTGGCGACGAAAAGACGGGTCAAGGCAGTTGTACGACCCCAGTGCCACCCAGATGGACAGAACAGACAGATGGTCGGGAAGCGAAGAGGAGAGAACTTGTCGAGAGCAGGGAGACGCGTCGGGTTCTTGAGTTTTAAGTACTCGCGCCCCGAACGCGGCGTCATTTGTTCCATTGCACCTCTCCACCGGCTTCCAAATGGAGTTTACTTGGGTTACCAATCGATCCTACCTACGCCTACGCGTCTTAGGCACCACCGCCCTTCCCTTCACCACTAAATATTGCGTGCATCGACGAGATTTATTCCAGTGGCTTTCGTTTCGGAGGTTCGACCAATAACCTTGGGTAGTTATTGAACGTTTATTGCCAAAGATGCTTATTACGTGATTGATGCGCGTGTACATAAACCAGTGAAATTAATTTCAAGGTCTCTGTACCGTCTGCGCTCGCCACCGAAGTTCTTCCTAGCAAAAGGATCTCAGTCGCGCTCAAAGTATCGCAATGTACGGTAGCTTCCTCAAGTGCCACAGTCTCCAAGACATCGCAAGTCCCGGCTCAAGACAGGTCCGCTGGAGTCAGTTGAAACCCGGTCCGAATACCAGAGATGTTCCGAGTCACGTGATCGGTTTACTTAAAGTTCTATAATATCTATTTGTGAAAGTTGCGTACGTTTTACTACGTAGTAACCGCTATCTCCGATTCAACTCTTGCCAGTGGCCAGTGGACCAAACCTCTCTCCGCTTATCCTACCGTCTAGTGCTTCTATTCATGCCTGGGGACGTCGCAAATCAAAAGAAGACCAGAAGGAGGTTAAGGGTTAGCTGCGTCGAATGTACGAGACGGAGGCAGGTACGAAGACTTCACAATCGAGTAATTTCTTTCTCCACAAAAACCTGACTCGAACAGAAATGTGACAGGACGCAGCCGTGCGGTCTCTGTAGGAGACGTGGGGTCGAACACTTGTGCCGTTGGGAGCTCGAGCCTTTTGCTCGCCCGCAGCCCTCCCGGCCTACAGGTTCCCGTAAAACGGAGAACAAATCTTCTCTCGAAAGACGAGCAGAGTCTCAATCTTCTACTGAGACATCAGTTGATAATCTCGCAGGCGATCCTGCTGTGTCCTTACGAATGCTAGAGTCAGAAGTGAAGGAGGCTGCCATTGCGTTGGCCCAGTTGTCAGTTGCCAGACATGCACGTCATTTTCTTCATTTTTCGCGTTTTAAATAAATTTACATATATGATTAGGGAGAATACCTCGGAACCGGCTCTCTTGTCTGTGCACTTCATAGAGTAAGTCTTCAGGCAAATCCATTTTCAATTTATATACACAGATTTCTCACTTACTTCCTAGCTTAACGACTACTCCGAAAGCAAGCTTCCAGTTGACAAGTCATCCGGACTGCCTTTCTCATCAAGAAACCAGTATTCTTCTGCAATTTCAAATACGTTCAGCAGTACACTCTACAGTCTTATATCCAATTTTCCTCTCCAATCTCGTTGTGATGAGCTGATTGAAGCTTTCTTCGAGCACGATAACTGGCGCTACGGAATCCCTAAGACGATCATAATGTTAGCGTACCATGCTATGTGGGACACAATTCAAACGGACAGAACATCTGTGGAAAGAATCAGCTTCAACTGGGTAACCCTCCTGTTTGCTACGCTCGCGCTTTCATCAGGTTGCTCGTCGGAGGAAGAGAGTCGTAAATACTTCCTGCAGGCTTTGACCTCAAAGCGCCTTGCCGAAGACGTACAATCAGCATCATTCTTCGCTCCGCGACATTCTGGAACACATTCTCAAGGAACTGCTCATGGCTGCCTTGCAGCGGCACTCATGTCCGACTATTTGTGTGATAGAGGGCAAATGACAGAGGTACGCCCTATACTTTTGAGACATACGATTTAGGACCGAGTATCCTCTAGGCTTGGAAGTTGATTGGCTCAGCAGTCCGAAACGCCCAAAATGCAGGACTTTATCTTAATCCAGCGTGGAGCAAATGGAAAGATATGACAGAAGACGAACAAACCTTAAGGTTTATAGCTTGGCACAGTTGCGCCACTAGGGACAGGTCATTCTTTCCTTCCTATACCTCCTTTTATCGGTTGTTCATGCATTGATTTAGGTTTTTGTCATTCGCTCTTGGTAGACCTGCTATGGTTCACTCTCGCGACTGTTTTGTGCCCTTGCGAAAAACGTGCCCTCCATCGCTCGCAACTGATGGAAGTTCGGACATTGGCTGTTTTTTCCAAATCTGTGTAATTCGCTTGATGGAATGTGTGTCTGACGAGAAGGATAAGGCGAGTTTAAATATTGTAGCAACCAAAACAAACTCCTCATATCATTGTTCTAGTACTTTTGTATACATCCGAACAGAACTGATGGTGGGAAGAGTTTCGATGGAAAGATATCCCTTTGGGAAGCATCTTTGCCATCATACTTTGCATTGCATGATCCAGATACGAGTCTTGATCACGCATACCCTAGGCTGCGGTTGCACCGTTGTATGGTTGCAGGCCATTACTACTTCTGTCGCATGCTCTTCCATCGTTCGCTACTGAGTATCAAGCTTTTGTCCGGACCTTCCGGCGAGATGGTTTACAAATATCACCAGTGGGACTCCGGGAGCCTCTCTCACTATGCTATTGATTTACTTCACGCGCAGAAGTCGCTGATAACAATAATGGAGCCACAGCGTCAAATCTGCTTCATGACATCGTACTTCATTTTCGAAGCCGCTGTGACACTCTCTATTGCATTGTGCCGTGACCCGGGCCACGCGGATGTGGCTGAGTGGCGGAAAGAGCGCGATGAGGCGATTGAGTCGCTACAGTCTCTCTTGGCTATGGATAACAGCGAGTTGACGCAGCAAGCGATTGTTACGCTTCGCATTCTCCAGGACAGGAAATCACGCTCTACCTCCGTAGATGACGACAAATCCGACCAATGCAGCGTGAACGAGCTGCCGTCTACCACTTTGGACGATCCCGGTTGGAGCTTGCCAGAGTCCCAGAATCCAATATTGTTTCCGATCGATACTTCTCACTTTCAAGACCCCACAGTAGGATTGCCAGACCAGCTTTACACAGACACTAGTGGTACTAGCCTATTTAATCTGTCAGGGTTCGATTTTCTGTTCAATTCAGTCACGCCGCAGTAGATACGTTTCTGCCATGCCCCTAGATGCGATGTCTTGTAGTCTCGTTTTTATTGGATGCGTCTCTTCACGAAGTGGAAGCGCTATCGCAAAACCTATGGTGCGACGTAGTCGTAGCATTATTGACGCTCTTTGCAGGAAGTTGCCCCAAAGACGCCTATTCGGCTGGAGCAGTCGAGGTTCGTTCTACAGCCAAAACCGAACCAGCTTCCTCTGCAGTTACGGCGACCAGCCTAGCGACAACGTAAAGATGCCGCGATTTTCGAGATGTCGATTGATCAATGACCGAGTTCCTTGTCGCGTGCGATCGAAGCCTGCACTCCTTACACGATGTTCTTTCAGCCCATGACTGAGAATCACAATTCCAACATATATGTCCAGAGCATTTATTTGAGACAAGTTTGCAGGTCTACTATTAGTGGTGCCCTTCTCCATGTGCACCGTGGTGGCCATGGTGTTCCCAAGGATGACTTAAGCCCTGTAGAATCGCTCAGACGGGATACTAGCTGATAACGTATTGAAACTGAGATGAGCATACCAGCAACTTTGCACCATCTTGTCTGGTAAAATGAGAAGAAAATCTCAGTTTCCAGCACACGGAATAGCGCACGGGCGATAATCTTACCGAGCACGATAGAATATGAAGAACCACATCGCCGCACCCAAGCCTTTCGACAGAAGTCGGTATCCGATTCCAGGTAAATGTGGGTGAAATCCAGCACCTACGTTGGTGTCAGCCATTATGAAAACAAGTACACAAAACCACTGAATCCACCCACCGGGTGCGCCAGCCATGACGAACGGTGTGCCGGGTGTTTATGTCGTGCTAGACGCGCAAGAGGGAGAGTTAACGGACGAATACGTTGTTGTCAACCTACAGAAGTCACATGCCGTTATGGGACGATCTTTGTGTCACGCGTTGGCGGAGATTAAATAAATATAATTCAGCCCTATCATTCTTTCTACTTCTTGTCGCGTCACTGTTGAACTCAGCTTTAGCCATCCGAGCCCAATCGATGGCGGCGATGGAAACAAAGAAGCGGAAACGCCAAGCTGGACATCCGCGTATCATGTTCACCACATCTACCCGAACCTTTGAGAGATTACTGAAGGGTAAGCTAGTAGGGCCGATGTACATACACGACTTTCTGACCGCCGCGATTCTCAGAAAGCTCCCTTCGTGCTTTAAAGTTCTCGGTTGGCAAGAAGCTCGGTTTGGACTCGAAGACTACAGTTGAACTGTGTCAAATTCGAGACGGGAAGACCATAGACTTGGAGGACGGTGTGTAATTTGATTTGCTTGTTGTCATTCTATTAGCGCGCTACTGAATGGATGTGGTGCACCGCAGAGGACGATTTCAATGCCTTTAGGTCGTACGCTGTCTCAAACGGGGTCGCTGAAGTGAAGGTCATTGTTTCAAGCCCAGTTGCAACTTCTGGGCCATCTGTGCGAGCTGAGGTAAGTACTTAAAGCAAGCCTTGAGATATATTAGCTATTACTCATGTGTCTTATCAAGAGATCAGATGCACGTCAAAACGACCAAAATTTCTCGACGGGTAAGGTCCCCCATAGTCCAGATGCTGGTGTTTACTTACCATAGCTTAGCTTCTGACTTAGCGTCGAATGCCCAGGCCCAGTTTAATTCAGAAATCCAGATCAATGAAGACTCTGGGCCTCGAGGTGCTGTTCTAAAAGCTACTGATGAGATGTCACGATCAGGACCTAAGCATATTGAAAAGCGAACTCGTTAGTATCATTCATGACTTCTGTCTTCACCCGTCTTATAATTCGTGTGGTACATCTTTAGCCCCGTCAGTGCATCCAGTGAATCCCTCATCTGCGGACACCTCAAAACACGATGTAACCTCGGTGTCTGGCGAGACGTCTCATCCTCAATCCAAACTCGGTATGAGGCTTTCCTGACGTATATGCACGACGTATTGACAAAGTATTGAACTTTTATTCATGAACAGCATCGAGTAGCCTAGATACGGAGAAGAGCACAAAGCACACTGCAGAACTTGCCACGGTACTGAACGAAGTGGGCGCTTCCAGCTCATCGTCTGCACCGCAAGAGTCTGCTGAGGCATCAAAACCTGGTGAATCAGGAAAAGATAAAGGAAGTGGAAAGAAATCAGGGAAAGAGGGTGGTGTCCAAATGAATGCTGTTGATGCCATACTCGCTAATATCAACGACGTCGAGCCGCCCATTACATCGCCAGCTCCGCGACCTGAGGTTGAAGTGGCAGCACCGCAGGCTCCAAAGGAGGTGAAGAAGCCTAGGGCTAAAAGACCGAAGACTTCCACAGTTGCCGAGACTGTGGACAAAGGCAACCAGAAGCAGTCTAATGCGGGTTTACCATCGGCTTCTCTCCCTGGCGAGGAGACCGTGCACGATGAGCAATCGGAGGAACGGCAGCCTGACAATGCAAACGATAAGTCACCTTCGCCTGCTCGGATGGAACCGAAGATCAAGAAACGCAAACGTGACATTGACCATAAAGCAAAGGGTGGAGGATCGGCTGATTTGGAGACTGGTATGTTGTACACGCACCGTTTTGTCTATCAGCTTATTCAGAACGGATCTCTGTTCCAGCAGGAAAGTCTAAGAAGCGCAAGACTGCTAGTGGAGCTGGTGATGTTATGACAGCGTCACATGAGGGGGAAACAAATGCCAACTCACCTGTTTGTTCAAACAGTACGCGGCCTTCATCTGCAGAAATCGGCGTTAAAAGTTTGTCTACAGCTGCTTCCGCCGACACTAAAACAAAACCTTCAAAAGCCAAAAAGAAGAGCAAGCCAACTCCAGAGGAAGAATCGCATTACGAAGAAGCTCTCGACAACGTGATTGCCAAAGTTCTAGCAAAACGCGTAAGCGCATCCTCCAGACAAATTCCTTCGACCAAGCCCGTGACAACTACCGTATCTTCAGCTGCAAGCGATCAGATAGACTGCGAACGTTCACGTGCGGACTCGGCGGGCGCAGACAAGTTCCCCATTTCAGATAGAAGGAAAAGGAGGAAAAAGAGCAAGGTTCCTGGAGTGTCGACCACTACACCATCTGGTGAAGCATCTGAGAATGTTTCTTCGAAAGCGATCGCAGAACTCGACTCGCCCAACGACAGTAGATCGAGCACAAAGACAAAGAGCGATCAGCGTCTAATAGAACAAACCGGATTCGCTCAAGGCGCGTTACAGAAAGGATGTTCTGATCGAATTGCCTCGCCTCCTGACAGGACTATCGTGCAAACAGTCCCCGTAACGAGATCTTTTGTACAAACTTCCAGTGTAACAGAGTTGCAAAATGCCTCAGGAAGCGCCATCGCAATACAATCGAAAATACCGACGAATCAACCAAAGTCAGGTGCAAGCACATCAAAGGCTGCTTCTGATAGTGTTGAGCTACTAAAAGCAGCTATGAAGGAAGCCGCTCCACTGACAAAGGACACAAGACAGCCCGTGGCTGCTTTGGATTCTCTCTTGTCCACTTCGTCCGTAGCGCATGATACCACACAGAAACGAGGTGAAGACAGCAGCTCAAACTCCGGTAGTGATTCCGATTCCGATTCTGACGGTGATGCACCGTCAAATCCAAAAGAAAGAGCGACTGGCGATACTATACCATCACTCCGTGACCCTATATCTTTGTCTGCGGTCGCCGGTCTTACCATCGACGACTCAATGGATATCGACTCTCTTCTTAAACCAAAGTCTAACGTTTCGTGGCGAAAGATCACTATGTTGGAAAACGATGGCAATGAAGACGAAGACATTGAGTCAAAACCTGTGGGCTCCGCTCAAGCCTCATATTCTATGTCCGAAGCTGGATCATTTTCTGGAGACTCTCGCTCGCCAATGAAGACGATGGCTACATCACGGCAGCCTACCGGATCACGAGAGGACAATTCAATTACGTCCAAGTCTGACGTCTTGGCGACTGAACCAGGCACGAACACTCTTCCGGACAAGGCACAGTCCCAGCCATCGCCGCCGTTGCCTTCCTTCGGTGACGTGAACGCTCGAGGAGAAAGCATCTTAACCGAACATATTGCAAATGTTGCTGTTGATCGTGCCATGGAAGAGGATGATACACTGTTCTTGGCGAGTATAGGCAAACCCAATCAACAGACACACTCGGCAAAACCGTCGGTGGCCGGGGAATTTGGTATCACACATGATCAACTGGCTTCGGCCCACTTGATGAATGAAACAGCAGATGAAGGCGAAGACGATTCCCTTGGTGGAGGCACCTCTGTCTCTGAAATATCGAAGGAATCTGAGGAACGAAATCCCTCACCGGCTTCTGTACCCCCATCAAAGGCAACAAAGCCTGTGTCTCAGGGAGAATATAAGATCAATGACACTACTCCCCATCCGTCGTCCCTGCCGAGCATTGCATTCAGTCAGAATTCTACTGTTTTCTCTTCAGGAAGGGGAGCTTCAGGAGTGGTCAAACGTATGAAGGACCGCTATGGAAGAAACGCCGACGCGAATGTCTCCATCTACAGTAATCTTAGCTTCTCCGAATCGACATCTGTTAAAGAGCGGCGCCACCCAAGGACCTTTCAACTATCTCAACCGATCATCACCGAAGAATCCGATATGACACATACAGCTGCAACGCAAGTATCTACTCAGGAAAGGAGCATTCTCCTTGCTGATGATAGCGGGAAAGCTCCGCCTCCAAAGAAGCCTGCGGGCGCAACCGCCGCTGTAGAGAAGCCGGGATCCGGGGCTGAGACTGCTGCACACTCCTCCTTGCAGAAAGCACTATCTCAGCCACCACAAACAGCGACAGAATCTACACCAGCTGCGATTCAGACATTGCATATTGACCAGAGTCAGTCAAATCAGGACACGGGGAATCAGCAGAAAAGTGGCTCACAACCTTCGCCAATGCACGTAAAGTCTGCTTCCACCGAAAGTGGCTCGACAACAGAGGTCGAACACTCTCAAGCAGGTCAGAAGCGACCTTCTCGAAATTCTTTACCGTATATCCCTGTAAAGGATGGAAGATCTACAGCACGTCCCCGTTCTCTCGTGGCATCAGAGTCTGAAGAAGATTCAGGGTCGGACGGTAGTGACAGCGCCCCTTTGCTGCGGCAAGTGCAGAATCATGCCTCGCGTCCATCGATCATCGGTCTTCGAAGTCTGCACAATATTGCTAGTCGACAAGAGCTCTTTTCTCCAGCAACCACGCCTAGGCCTTCTTTTGCGTTATCGCCAGCCACAAGATTTAGTTCACAAACACCTGCTGAGGTTCTTGACGATAATGATAGCGACGACGATTCTTCATCGACCTCATCAGACTCGGATAGTAATAACCAATCAAACATCCCGAAGGACAAGCGAGCGGGTAATGCTCCTTCACATTGGAAAAGAGAGTTGTGGATATAATCCGAAATTCCCTGCTCAACTTACAACTTAATCGTAATTTCGTTTGATACGCAATATCCCGTATAAAGTTCATTCGCTCTACTTAACACTGCTATTCACGCGTCTGCTAATGTTTTCTAGTATAATTACACCCTGCAACAATTGTATATATTGCTTTGTTTCCCGCGAATAAACGTCTATGCGATGCAGAACACTTGAAATGGATGATGGTTGTAGGACAGCTGAGTACAAAGTACGAAAGCGATATTCTTTGATATAAATTACTATATTGAATCCGAATTCGGATCATTTGCTGAAACGTATTCTGGACACTGTGTTTGCTGTTCCTTCGGCAGGATTATCGTCGAAGTAGTTGCCACCAAACGACACTTCAGGGTCCCAGACATTATCATCTACTAATCGCGCCAGCCCGAACTGTTCTAACAACTCGGTGACCCTCTCTTTGTCGACTTTGCCAGGCTGCAGCTTGTGCTTAGGAGGTACAGGCGGTAGCTTCGTGAAAATGTTACGAGCTTGTCGAACTTTCTCGAGGTAGCTTGGCACGTCTTCGGGAACATATCGGGACTCGTGTTTGACGACACGCTCGATGCGTGAATGCTCGTAGATGAAACCCAAAGCGCGTACAGGACCGACATTGCGTACCCGAGGAACAAAATCGGTACCGATGAGCAACGCGAAGTCCATAAAAGCTGCTCGCGAGAGGCAAAGAGCACGGCGCACTTCCTCGCTAGAGATGGAAATGATTGCACCACTCCGAGAGGAGACATTTCGCAAGAGAGGTGCACCATATACGAGTACGTCCTTCAAAAATTTGGATCAGTCTCAGCATTTGACTTTGGTGACTTTGAACATACTGTATCCTCGCTAGCGACGAAATGTGCCAGTCCACGCCTAACCAGCGCGGCTGCAAGTCCCTCAGCCTCGTACTGACTACGCGACTCAATGCATGGAACTCCTAGCGCTTCGAGTATCATCCTGGATTCCTTATATGTTTCTTCCGTAGGCGGACTTGCTCGTTTCTTGTAACTTTCACAGAGAATTTTGCAACGTTGTAGAAGGTTGACTAGCAACGGAGGCGTTCGCAAGAAACGCGGATGGGCGATTAAAGATGGAATCTTGTTCCAAAGGAGGTTTTCATCGTAAGAGAGAGACAACTGCTTTCTGGACTCGGAGACCTCTTCAGGGGAAACGATCGACGGGCCGATGGGCAGCGTAATAGTCTGGCTTGTCTTGGATGAGGCTTCATGCGATTTGTACGGTGTAACAAACTGTTCAGAGAGATAGGACTGGTTCGATAGAGGCGTTCGTTCGTCTGGGTATAAGAAATCCTGATCCTCGATGACAGATTCGTCAGCTGAAGACAAGCTCTCAATCTCGCTCAGATCGGGCGGTACGAAGACATCGTCTTCATATTCTGGTCGCATACTGATATCGTACTCATCTATGGATGACTCCAAAGCGACAGGTATGTCATCAATGTTTTGACCTAGCCTTAAGTCTGGATGAATTGGACCAGTCTCCCTGGATTGCTCGCGCCTTTCTCTAAGCATATCTTCAAGCTTGGTGATAGATATCATACGCTGATCCATTGGTAGCCATTTTGCCTCGTCAATTAAATTCCGTAATGCCCGTAATCTCTCGTATCGCTCGACTTCCATGGTCCATCGAGCACGATCTAGACGTCGAGAACTCTGGCGTCTTTCATTCTAAAAGCGGATGTAAATACGAATATATGCAGAGTATATGCAAATACCTCGAGAAGCTTTGCATCCGAGCGACCGACGCCGTCGAATACGCAAATGGCATTGACATTATTGTCTCGTAGCTCGGTAATAGTTCTGTACCATCCCAAAATGTGTCGATGTTCGTATGGAGAGGGAGCATAGTGAAAGCGGTGCGTTATAAGAGTACCGTCACTAAATGGAGATGTTAGAAAAAATCCGATCTATGTTCAGACAAAGGACGTACAAGACAATTGTTTTACCATCAAAACCCTGAAGACGATGCGGAAGTACCTTGAGGACGCGAGGACTAACGGCTCATAAGTTGGCAAGAAACTTGTACAAAACATATTAGATACCAGTATCGATGAAGGAATGGGGTTAATCCCTGCACTCCCATGCGTTGACTGCATGCAGGCAAACAGCAAAGTTTTTGGAAATACACTGTACGAACTCGGTCACGTGCAACTGGATTGCCATGCTTACTAAGCAGCTGTGTTCAAAATTTTACTCGACTCGTTATGCAAACGCCACTCTTCTTCACTGACATCAAGCAGTAACCACCACGAAAGAGCTGGGATAGCTCAAGTTAATGGTTTTTACGCAGAACACTAGGGACGAGTTACGTGTCTTTATGCTTTACGTTTATTCCAGCGACGTGTTTGCTGACTTCGTCTCAGTTATCTCAGTGACCTCGTTTTCTCTCTCCTCAGTCATTAAGGGCCTTATAGCGATCATGTTTGCACGCCCAGTCTGTCGTATACCGGCCTTGTTTCGGGGATATGTAACACATGCCCCTGGGATGCGGCTTCCTGCTATCCTTCACCTGAAATCTGGTGAATCCTTCGCCGGAAAGGCTTTTGGGGCGCCTCGCAGCATCTGGGGAGAGACCGTTTTCTCCACATCTATCACCTCATGTATGCAAGAGTCACTTTGCTGATCATTCAGTTCATTCTGACTGTCATTTGAAGATACCGAATCTATGACTGATCCGTCATACCGTGGACAGATTCTTGTCTTCACAACACCTCTAATAGGAAATTACGGTGTACCACTGAATAATGCACCTACGGATCACCGTGATGTCGGCGTGCTTCTCGAATCCAAGAGGATTCAATGCGCGGGCGTAGTCGTTGCGGACCTCGCCGAGAAATATTCCCACGCGTCTGCGGTAGAATCGCTGTCTTCATGGTGTGATCGTCACGACATTCCTGGCATCTCTGGTGTGGACACTCGGGCAATCACAACTATCCTGCGGAATCAGGGAACGACACTTGGTCGATTGGCTATCGGCAAGGACGCCTCGGCTCCGCCTCCTGCTCCACATGAGTACTGGGATCCTTCCAAGGAGAACTTCGTTGACCAGGTGTCGACGAAGAAGCCATATGTACTTAATCCCGATGGGGACGTGAAAATAGCCGTGTTGGACTTCGGTGCAAAAGCAAATATCTTGCGTTCACTTGTCCGTCGGAATGCAGCTCTAACCGTTTTGCCTTGGAACTTCGATTTCAACATCGTTCGCGATAAGTACGACGGCCTGTTTCTTACCAATGGACCTGGAGATCCGAAATTGTGTACGGAGGCTATTTTGAATCTTCGCCGTACATTAGCTGAGTGGGATCGTCCGATATTCGGTATTTGCATGGGTCATCAAATTATTGGTATCTCTGCCGGCCTTGACGCATATCGAATGACGTTTGGAAATCGCGGGCATAATCAACCTGTCCTGGCTCTCGCGTCATCTGGATCCATCAAGGCTGGCCGTGTCTACGTGACGAGGTGGGTCCAGCTTGTACTTATTAGGAGAATTACATATTGAATATGTTGCTGAACAGTCAAAACCATCAATACGCCCTCACACTTTCTGACCCTTTCCCGGCTGGCTGGGAGCCGTTCTTCATCAACTGCAATGATTCGTCCGTCGAGGGCATAAAGTCCACGTCCGAGTCGGGAAAGAAGGTTTGGGGTGTTCAGTTCCATCCTGAATCTGCTGGTGGACCTCTTGACACCATCGAGGTAAACACTCCTTGAACGCCGTCTTCGCTCAGCTTATGTTCATCCTTCTCCTTAGATGTTCACGGACTTTGTTGCTGAATGTCGGTCGGACAAACTGCGTCGCGAAGCAGAAGAGCCTGAGCCTGAAGATGCGAAGACAGAGATTCCAGTTGGGAGCGGAATGGAAACACGGCAGAGTGCTCAACCCATAGCAGCCGCTGCATAAAAGAAGCCCTTGTCCTAATCTGTCTGATTTAGTATTTAAATCAATCTTTGTCGTGTAGTTACTCTACAGGGCATACATATTCAGACTGACGTATTCTGTTGATTATTACTATACATATTAGGCAAATGATTGGCGCCATACTTCTGGATGTAGACAGACCTTGAAGTTATCCGCAACTTTACAAGTTACCATGAACTTCTTTGACTACGAATTGTCCAGGACGGCAACCGCAACGCCTCCGCAAACAGCAGGGGAACCAAGCAATACTACCGAACCATCGCTGAATGACGAGGTGTCGCAGGTTGTCGGCCAGCTTGGCAAACTCTGGGGCGGGTTTAGGAAACAGGTGCCTCGGTCGCTGCATGTAACCAAGTGTCCATACTCATATTTATCCGAACAATAGAGCCAAGTGGCTTTTGAGACAGCTCGAAAGGACTTCTCTTCGGTCGTCGCTCAGGCGCAGAAGGGAATCGAGAAGCTTACAACAGACGCAACAAGTGTGCAGACTACTACGAACGCGGAAAGTACGACAACATCAACATCGTCACAAGATCCGGATACCTCTTCATCCGAGAAAGCCACAAGCACTAGTCTATCTGCAGAAGATGATGAGGCCACTCCTCGGCCGTCCTCCCCCTCCTCTACATCTTCTGACTCGTTCCAATTGCAGACCCTTCTGTCTCGCGTCCAATCCTCCTTTCCGCCCAACATCTCCGCCACTCTCGAGCGCACGATACCGGCGGCACTGAAGGATCCTGCATCTCATGCATATGCAGACATACAACATTTGCGCGAGACTCTTGGTTCTGAGTTCACTCGTGTGCAAGGCGTCACTCGCGCACAGGCTGAAGAGTACGTGCACCGCAGTGAGACACTTTTACGTGAGGCGGGTGCATACCTCAAGGACGCTGTGCGTATAATTCCGCCCGATGAAGATGGCAGCGAGCCCGATGTGGTGTTTGATGGCATGGGTGCGGGTGTAGTGGTGATGCCACCTTCACTTCGGTCCACTGCATCTTCACGCGCCAAAGGGAAGGGGCGTGAGACCTCAGCTCAGGCGCAGCAACGGATTGCCGGCTCCCGTGCAGCTGCTATGCTTTCGCAACTAAAGCAAGATCCTGAGGCTCTCAAGAAAGATCCGCTGGAAGAAGAAGGTGCAAGGGAACTTTACGAAGCTTGGCTAGGTGCCGAGGTATCGTCAAAGGATGGTGGAATCGAATCATCTGAGTGGACTGAACGTATAAAAGAAGCATTGAAAGCAGAGGACGGCGAAGTCTTGAGCAGAACGCGCGATGCGCTCGGTAAGATTATTCTTTCAAGCTTCTTCTCTTGGCTCACGCCTTTCTTCCTCCAGTCCCGTCGGCATTGGACTCAGCAACATTTTGGACAAGGTACTTCTTCAGAGCATATCAGATTGAGAAGGACGAAGAGAAGCGCAAAGCTCTTTTGGCAGGTAAGTCAGCATCTGCATTACTTATTTCTTAAGTTTTCATTAATTTCTTTCTTCAGGCTCGGGCGACGAAGGGAACGAAGAAGACTTCAGTTGGGAAGACGATGATGATGAGAGCGTTACGCCTTCTGAGCCCGTCGGACCCCACAAGGATCCCACTCCGACCGTGCCCGCAAGGGGTTCGTTGGAAGCTGAACACGGTTCTCGCGATACTCTACAGCCAGGCGGTAATGGAGCTACGCCACTCTCATATCCTGAATCTCTTGTTACCTCACCTTCAAATACGAGTCCGAGAGAAAGCAGTGATGGATACGATGTCGTCTCTCCTTCCAGTTCTTCGGAGGCGAAGGCTGGTGCGCTCGGGCAGAAGGATGCTAAGGATACGAAATTGAATGCCAGGGCGGAACCAGGGAAGAAGGAAGAAGAGGATGGAGATAGTGATTGGGAATGATATGTAGTGTGCGCAAGGAAGTTTCTTATGATCAAGACGCATTACCATTAGCTTTTTGTATACTTAAATAGTCTGATTGTGTATTATCGTGGACCTTTCATACCTCTATTTAAGGACCATGTTAGAACATGTACGCCTCGACGAGTCCTTGACTCTTTGATCAAAAGAGCTTTGAATGAATAAGATGGTATGATTGCCTCGAACCTAGGGTCAAATCGCAACCTTTACAGCCTCTAGTAGGTTACAACATTCTCCCCTTCCTGTCGAATATATTTTCCGCTTGAGCCGAGTTTTTATATATAGAAGTATATAAAAAGAAAAACACAAAATTATATGACCGACGCAGGTCTCGAACCTGCAATCTCCTGATCTCGGCGTTATCGTAGTCAGACGCGATACCATTTCGCCAGTCGGCCATTAGCAATTTAATTTCGTCATCTGACTAAGTCGCGCTCGTAGAGCAATAGATACCACTAAATCTCTCAATTATCTTGACATGTACACATTTACAATAACAAACGAGAGTACGACCGGCCAGGCTGTCCTCAATATGTCGTCCGTGAAGGCCATCACAGCGCTCATGCGTCTCATTGCATGGCGACGGTTCTTGACCATTCCTCGAGCCTTCGGTATCCTTCCGTCAGAGTCTCGCCGCCTGCAAAGTCCCGATAGTCCGAGAATAGCTCTCTCTAGATAGATAGGAATACCAATTTTTACACGTCTTCGTTTATTTCGGAGGACAAAGGTCCATGACCATGCAAGACGCCTCCTTGGCGGGTGCGATCTAGAGGAGAAAAATGCACCATCATGCAGTTGATTTGTCTGATGTGCTTCGTCATCTTCGTCATCGACATGGGGCAGATAGCCTTGTTCAGCATCGCCCGGTGTCATAACGAAACCAGCTGGTGGTGCGACCAGTAGGTTTGGCGTAGCCATTTTTCCATTTGAGGTTGTAGAGAATTTGGGTGTCTTTGGTGTAGCAGCGAAAGTTGCGCTGGATGCACGGTAAGTAGGGGCGAGTCCTCCATTTCCAAGATTCGCGGAGTTTGGCACACGGGCTGAGCCTAATACGCCAGTATAGTCTGCCTCGGGGCTTGATTGGATCAAGGATACGTCGTTTGGATCGATATCGAGATTGTACGTCCGACCATGATTTTTTCTTTCGGTAAACCTCCTCAACGTGCTGATCGTGACTACGCAGAGGCTGAGTAGGAACAGAGGGAGGTAAACATTAACGTAGATAGCTATTTGGTCGGGTAGGAAGCACGGCGAATCGGCATATGATGGAGTTCCAGACACAACGGAGGAAGGCTCTGCAAGCGACAGGAGCTGGAAGCCTGGGGTGTGGATGCCCATGGCCATGGAAAAAGATTTGACGGTAACCTCCCGGACACGTTCAATATTTGGATCGGGACCTTCGGAAAGTAGCGAGACGCTATGCATGTATTCACAGTAATCGTGGTCGTCACCGCTAAGCACAAACAGACATCAAGTTTTTGCTATTTAAATCGTTTAATGAATGAGACCTTACCTGAAGACTACGTTTGGTTGAATGTTCTTGAGAATGTATTCAGACGTCTGCCTCCCTAAAGTATTTTGATACCCGAAGCCGACTCCTCTCCGTATAGTACCCCGCTCTCGTAAAGGTCCACAGGGGGCTGTATCAGGCCTGAAAAGCGGAATGTGACTGAACAGGACCACAGGGTCCTCTATTCCCACTGACGAATGAATATCTGTGGGTTTCACCGATCACCTCGCAATAGTACAGGAAGCAAAGCTTACCGCTCGCAAATTTGCTTACAAACTCAATCGCACCGGAATGCAGCGGCTCCCAGGTTTCGAACTTCTGACCGGTTGAGGAACGTCGATAGTCCTCCTCCACCAGACCGGGAGCATCGAGCATTACTAGAGTGTGGTTCGCCAGCGATACCTGAAAGTTCAATGGTCCAAAATGTCTAACGTAGCGTGACTTTGCATGGTGGGAGAATGTCTGAGAGGATCCTAGGCTAGAAGAACGAATGGGAAGTCAGTCAGGCAAACATTGAAGTAATATGGGCGAGCCTTACCCTACGTCATGATTTCCCGGTATGTAATAGATTTTTGTTGACTCATCCGCTGAAAAAATGGATTTGAAACGGTTGTAGTATACTTGGTACCTGGAGAAGTTTTTAAGAATAAGTGAGATGTCTTATTGAGATTTCCTATAGAGAACAAGCCCAGAAAGCTTGCTCTGGGAAAAATAATACAGCAATAAGAGGAGGAGGCGCACAGACTCGGATTCTTCGAAGCAACCAACTCACTCCTCATCACTATACGTGTTCCTTCCATTGTCCATCATATCGCCTAAGAACACAACAGTTTCATCATTGCCACTATTCTTCCCTAGGAGTAGTCGTCGAATAGCGCTCCAGCTTTTGCGCATATTAAGGTCGATGATGACCTGAGATAGTAATCCGAGAAGCCATCCACGCTCCGGGTATGAGTTCAAGTCGACGACTTGTGGATCTGCGATAAGCAAAACGTGCGCTGGCTGTTCCTACTCGTTAAGAAACCATGCGTATTGGTCGGACGAGGGCGCATAAGCAGGCTCAATCAGCTTTCTGAAAACGAAGAGGTCTCTTCCGAGAGACTTACCGTCTTCCCTGCCCCGTCCGAGTGTATAAACTCTTGATCAGGCCATCTACACTTCGCCACGCTCCAATAGAATATCCCGAGTTCATACCAAGCAATGACGAACAACCATACAACTCGTAGAATATTCACGATTGATATTGTCTTCGCCTTTCTAGCTACTCCATTTATGATAGTCGCAAGCCGGACCTTCCGTGCTGGCCGCATAGACGCGAGGTGGGTAAGAGGACTGAAAGATGAAAAGTCGTACACGTCGACGGTGGACATGCCGATTGATCGGCGGAATCAGTGGGATCAGCACTCGTGCGTCATTGTCGATCTGGGAAATTGTCGGACATGATTCAAAAGGAATACAATATGAATATAATTGAGCAAGTGGCCATCTATGTGCCATATTGGGCTCCATGACGAGTTCACCTACGACTGGCATGCTTTTTCAATGCTTGCTTCGTTGTCTGATACTATGTTCTCTGTGGATGAATCAAGAATGATTCGACTTTATTCAGGACAAGATAAAGAAAGGACTGATTTGAGCCACCATATGGGTGGTCTGTACTTCAAGCTGGAACACAATATTCCGTATGCTAGCTTCATTAGCATGACCACCAAACTTGAGATTGGCGATCCACAAGGCTCCTGCAAGAGATGTTCCAAAAGTTAAGACCATCGGCTCGGAAAACAGGAGATAAACACGTGTAGACAACATGTCATTCAAGAGATAATAAAGTAAGACCATGCAGCTGCTGCTAAATCCTTGAGGAAGACCGGGGACGGAGAATGATTTTCATTGGATTTTCGTCCGCAATTCAACTTGAACGCGCAGGTTTCGCGTCGGAACCAAAAAAGTTTGAATGGCCGCAGTGATGCATCCTGAAACAACATATGTTGTTATCCAGTCTACGTATGTCAATTATCAGTCCCTAGCACATACAGTAAACATCCTGGAATAAGGAAGGCGTTTCTCATTGATGATTAAATCCCTTCGCCTCGGAACGGTTTTGAACAACGCTTGATTGAATATATATACGTCTGTCACATCTGCGTCACAAACCGTTTCGTGGTCCGACTCGTAGCCAAGCTCTTTCTCAGGCTCATTAGTACTGTCCGATTCAACATGCTGTAGACTCAATACCTCCATGTTTCTTGTAATCTCTGCAGAACCGAAACTGCTCAAGACAGAAGTACAGTTTTTCAGCGATTACATCTGCGCTATCCTTATTTGAACTGTCGGTGGCTTTCAGTGTCCTATGCTTCAAAATAGTCTGATGAAATGTGTTCATTGTGAGTGACTATCAGTCGATGCGCTGTGAGCGTTGCACTTCCTTGGTGCCTGTTATGAACTAAGATCTGGGTTCAGATGAGCGAGCCTCTATCGTCCAATGGCACCTTTCTCATCGACTTTATTCACAAGGCAATGAGAAAGAGCGCCTGAAATTAGACGAGAATGGCCACAGAGCTGCGTATCGTCATCGTCGTTCCATTTCAGTCGTACCGCTTTCTCATTCACATCGACCTTTGATCCTGACTGCGTATAGCTCGTACTCTTGACTCATTAAGCCACCTTCTATAGTTCTCATCGATGAGGATTTCATCCAGTAGGTGACATGCATGCGGGAAAGATCGTTTTTCGTCTAGGCACAGAACTGCAACTCGTCGGACCTATCAAGTCATGAGACATCATGTAAAGCTTCCTGGAGTAAAGTAGCGTACTGGCCTCATGCTCTCGCAACGTCAGTTGCTTATCGGGTTTTATCTCCTGAGCCAGAACGGAGGGAACCGATAGGAAATGGCAAGAGCGATTGAATTTAGCGATATGCACAAATATGACGGGTATGCAACGACATAGATGATTCGCATTGGAAGCGAAGCTCAAAGTCGAGATCGAGAAGGCCGAAGTCCGCGCTCTTCAATTAGGAGGCATGTACTGTACATTACCTCATTCGAACAGCGGAGAGCCGAGAGATCGTTCAGAACCTGATTTTGCTCCTTAACGAGCTTTATCGGTTACTGATACGCATCAGGGTTCAGTTCAGGGATGTCATCTGCAAGAAATTGTTATTAATTCTGCCAAGTTCTGGATACAAACGGCGGAGGAAATGGTGCATCTTTTCGTTCCGTGTTCGGAGTGTGTTCTTTGGAAGAAAGCTACGGACGGCTGTCGAAGATATGTATTTCCTGCTACAGATGACGTGCTGGCTGAGTCAGAACGTGCAAGAAGAAGACTTACAAGACCACAAGCAAGGAAGACTCGGCGAGCGATGATCCGTCCGTCCAAAATCTTATCATGTGAATCACATGCTACTTATCTCGTGTCGGCGAGACAGGAAGATCTTAGAATAGAACGAACAGGAACGCGAAGAGGCGAAACGGAACCAGTCTGGGAGACGTGTCCAGAGCGAGAAGGTTGATTCTAACGCATGCATATTTAGAGAAGCAGGTTTTTTCCCCTTTCGCAGTAGACGAGACCATCATGCCGATGCGAAACTTGGATAGCGTACTTTACGACATACGCAAAATGAAATTGAACCTATGCACCCCAAAATCGACCGATTGATCATCTGCTCCGGTGGTTAGTCTCGCGTATCAGGGTGCTCTCCACATAACACGCTTCGCTCCAGAACAGTCCCAATCCATTTATTTTCTTTGATGCCTTTTTCTGCTTGGCATTTGCGGCATCGATATGATTCCGCTCGATATCGAAGATATCGATCACCCCGGACATAGAGTGGGATGAGAAGATTACGCGGAGATGATGAATATGCATATGGCATGCCGCAGCGATAAGAACGCAAGCCTTGAATACAACAAAACCAGAACAAGATCCGTGATGGAAGCCTATATGAGAGTCCTAATGTCTCTTCGTTTATTGTGGGGGAGGGGGTGGGGGTGGGGGTGGGGTGGCGATAGGGGCGAGCACGAAGAATGCGGAAACGGAGCAGGAACAAGAAACTCACGCTAGCGTATCGGCGGCCGTGTGCATTCCAAATCCAAGCTCCGTGAAGTAGGCGTCGCTGAATCCCCGACAGAGCGGAGGCTAAGGAAAGGAATTACCTCAGCCCACTCCGCGGCGTGAACGTGGGTTGCGTGTGCATTCGCGAGCGACAGCGAATTGTTCGCCGTTGAAGACGGGGCCAGCAGTGGGCTAACGCGAAAATTTGGCCCCGCAATGAGGTCGGCACGGTGATGAGTCATGTGTCTATTATTATCGGCATGCCAAGTATGGAAGCCCCCGTACGTCATGGCACGAGATCAAATCGGGAACATATAAGGTTACCAGATCAGATCATCCGGTCCGGTTTTTGGTTTATGCGATTATGACTATGCCATGCACTATGTACACACATTGTGTGGCGAGCACCTATCGTAGGGGGCTCAATCTATGGCCAGCACACCCGGTACCAGCATTGACCACAGTTGAGCGATGGAGGTGGATTAGGCGGAGACAAAGGTATGGAGGATCTATGGAGGACTCCACCGAGCACAAGTCGGGACTGAAATTTATATGTCGGTCTGCATCCTGAGCGCCGTGGAGCACATTTTGTTGCAGACCGGCCCTATCGCTTATAGTTTTAGTATATAAGGTGCGATCAATTCGCATCTGGTTCATCCCCAGCCCTCCCCTTCTCCGCATCCTTTCTCTCATAGCTGACCTTCTGCTCGGCCTGCTGTATTGATCTACTTGACACTGTTGTGATATACACCTTCGCTACTTGTTATTTACTAGCTCACTGGCTGGGCAAAGAGCGTCATGACTTCCAACGAGAAGGATTTCGAAAAACCGACAGAGTCCTTTACCGACTCAGTCCCGAGCAAGGACGAAGCCGAGCCTGTGCACAAGCGTCTTAAATCCATTGATCCCGCCGCGGAGAATGTCAACGCAAAACTTGCTAATCCGCTCGCCGGTATACCGCAGGATCAGCTTATGCGCGATGGTGCCCTGTTCGCTCGCACCCATGGACTCGCTGACCTCGAGACTGAGTTTGCCAAGGGTGCACTCATAGCCCAGGACCCCCTCGGCTTCGAGAGTCTTGATGTGCTCACGGAGGATGACAAAGCCGTCTTGAGGAAGGAGCAAACGAACCGGTGGGATCAGACGAAGACCCTGTACTGGTGAGTCCTGTCCTTGTATCCCACCAGACGAAGTAGTGAAGTGTGTCATGTAGGCTTGTCATTATGTGTTCAGTTTGTGCTGCCGTGCAAGGCATGGACGAGACTGTCATAAATGGCGCCCAAATCTATTTTGGACCCCAATTCCATATCGATCCTGATACGACGACTGGTGATGCGGGTCGAAACCAGTGGCTTCTTGGTCTGGTCAATTCCGCGCCTTATGTGAGTCTCCTTTGATTTTCGCGATGAGTTCCAAACTGAAATCCATTTTTAGTTATGCTGTGCAGTCCTTGGATGTTGGATAACAGACCCTCTGAACAGACTATTTGGTCGCCGGGGAACGATATTCATTACGGCGACTTTCTCTTTCTTGACTTGTATTTGGCAAGGTGTAACCAATTCCTGGCAACACCTCTTTGTTGCGCGTTTCGTCCTTGGCCTTGGTATAGGTCCCAAGTCGACCACCGTACCCGTGTACGCAGCAGAATGTGCTCCGACTCCGATCCGTGGCGCACTTGTCATGATGTGGCAGATGTGGACCGCGTTTGGGATCATGCTTGGTTTCGTCTCAGATCTTATATTCCTCAAGGTCCGAGACCCAGCGCATATTACTGGTCTGAACTGGAGGCTCATGCTTGCGAGTGCCGGTGTTCCTGCTCTCTTTGTCATGGCCCAAGTCTTCTTCTGTCCTGAATCTCCACGATGGTTATTAGGACGTGGTCGAATCGAGGATGCGTATCGTAGCCTTGCACGCCTGCGAAAGGATCCGTTACTTGCTGCTCGTGATCTGTACTACATCTACATTCAGCTCGAGATAGAGGAATCAATTGACCGCGGACATCGTTTCATTGAGTTGTTTTCCATCCCGCGCAATCGTCGAGCAGCGCTCGCCAGTTTTATCGTTATGTTTATGCAGCAATTCTGTGGAGTCAACGCCATAGCTTATTACTCGACCAACGTTTTCACGCAGGCGGGTTTCAGTGTTACGTCTGCGTTCCTCGCGAGTTTCGGATTTGGTGCCATCAATTTCTTGTTTGCACTTCCTGCTGTGAAGACGATCGACACGTTTGGACGTCGAAACTTGCTTTTGACAACGTTCCCGCTGATGTCTTTGTTCTTGTTGTTGACGGGCTTCGCGTTCTGGATCCCTGACACCGGTAATGCGCGCATCGGTGTAGTAGCCCTTGGAATCTACTTGTTTAGCATGGTCTACTCTCCCGGCGAGGGTCCAGTGCCATTTACAGTGCGGTCTATTTCACTTGGCATATCTATTATTAATATGAACTAAAATATTGATTGCAGTACTCCGCTGAAGCTTTCCCATTATACATTCGTGACATTGGTATGTCCTTCGCGACTGCGACAACCTGGTTCTTCAACTTCATCGTCTCCATCACTTTCCCGCGTCTCGTGGGCGCGTTCACCCCACAAGGCGCCTTTGGATGGTATGCGGCATGGAACGCAGTTGGCTTCGTTTTGGTCCTAATGTTCGTCCCCGAGACGAAGGCATTATCACTTGAAGAGTTGGACCAAGTATTTTCGGTACCTACAAAGACGCATGCAAGATACCAGCTCAGGGCGCTTCCGAGGAACATCAAGAAGTACATCTTCAGGAGGAAGGTGGAGGAGGTGCCACCGCTTTATCACTACGAGGGCGAGAAGACATTCGCACCGACCGCTGCAGTTGCCTGAACGCTAATCCTACCGAGCCGCGCGGAGTTTCCCGTCTTCCCGCGCATTGCTTTGGTCTGCTGGTGTTTTACTTGTTCACGAACTCATGCCTACATTGACATGTCCTACTCTATTTTTTTGCCTATTTGACCGCAGTAAAAATATCCTGTAATGCAAGATCGCCATGTTGGTTTTCTTGCAGAATAACCTTGTATTTCTAGCGAGTCGATCTAAGTTCTATCTAAAGTTCTATGTTGCTTGGAACATAACGACGTTATTTGTATAACGATATGGATTCAATCGAATTCTCCCGGTCGATATATGGTAGATAAATTATACTGTTTTTTATCTGTCATTATCAATAAAGAGTTGAGCTGGGTTTCCCATACTTTTCATTTTTTGAGTATGATCGGTACGACAAGAGATTAGAACAAAATATGGTTTATGTTATTCACAATGTGCACATTGACCACCATTGTTACAATCCAGATGTTGTTCAATTAGCAATGAAAGCCAATGAAAGGCTTGCTTTAAGTCTCTAGATCTACATGTTGGAAGATGGTGAACTGAACCATTGAGACCTCTCCCAACATGGACTTTATTAGCCTATGAAAGAACGACTATTTGTTTTTTCTTACAGCCGACTGCAGAATAATACCTGAGACTCACGTGATGTCACCACAATCTCAAAACGCAAATTTTCGTATCTCGACGAAAACTCAAACGTTTTGTATGACCTTAGTTTTTATCTTTTCGCTTCTGTTCGAAATCTAGGGCGAAATGATGAACTTATCAGCTTAGGTTACGCAAGACGGGCGAGCTTTCGCCTAGATAAAAAAATGTTTGTCCTGAGACTCACGTGATGCCTTGATTGATGTAATACTAATAGCCATGTACTCAGGACTCCTCGCATACCAACCTGAACAAATATCCGCTCTTTGGAAAGTTTCATGCAATTCGATCCGGATGGACACTGAAACAGCGGCACGTTAAGTATGTAAGCCCAAGTACGTCATATCACGAGCTTAAGTAGGGAACATGATATTATGAAGTAACATCATCCACTCCGGTCTTTGGTTTACGCGATTTTGGCTACTGAGGACTACGCCATGGATTATACACATCTGATGGCGGGCACCTATCGTTAGAAGAGGGGGGGGGCCTCAATCTGTGGCCAGCGCACGTATTACTAGTATTGACCAGAGCTGAACGACGGAGGCAGATTAGGCGGAGACAAAAGTATGGAGGACTCCACCGAAGCGCAAGCCGAAACGATGAGCGCTATGTCTGCAACAAGGTATGCTCCACGGCGCTCACGGTGCAGGCCGACATATTAGTTAGTATATAAGCTTAAGGTAACATCTATTCACGTCTGGTCTATCCCCAGTCCTCTCCTTCTCCGTATCCTTTCTTACATAGCTGACTTTCTGCTCGGCCTGCTGTATTGGTCTAGTTGACGTTGTTGTGATATACACCTCCGCTAATTGTTATTTACTAGCTCACTGGTTGGGCAAAGAGCGTCATGACTTCCAACGAGAAGGATCTTGAGAAACCGAAAGAGTCCTTTACCGACACAGTGCCGGGTAAAGACGAGTCCGCGTACAAGCAACATTTCAAAGATGTCGATCCCGCTGGCGAGAATGTCAACGCAAAACTTGCTAATCCGCTCGCCGGTATACCGCAGGATCAGCTTATGCGCGATGGTGCCCTGTTCGCTCGCACCCATGGACTCGCTGACCTCGAGACTGAGTTTGCCAAGGGTGCACTCATAGCCCAGGACCCCCTCGGCTTCGAGAGTCTTGATGTGCTCACGGAGGATGACAAAGCCATCTTGAGGAAGGAGCAAACGAACCGGTGGGATCAGACGAAGACCTTGTACTGGTGAGTCCTGTCTTTATCTCCTTCAGAAAAAATAGGGAATGGAATGGTATCATCTTCGTAGGCTCGTCATTATGTGTTCGGTCTGTGCTGCCGTCCAAGGCATGGACGAGACTGTCATAAATGGCGCCCAACTATATTTTGGACCCCAATTCCATATCGATCCTGACACGACGACTGGTGATGCGGGTCGAAACCAGTGGCTTCTTGGTCTGGTCAACTCCGCGCCTTATGTGAGTCTCCTTTGATTTTCGCGATGAGTTGCAAACTGAAATCCATTTTTAGTTATGCTGTGCAGTCCTTGGATGTTGGATTACAGACCCTCTGAACAGACTATTTGGTCGCCGGGGAACGATATTCATTACGGCGACTTTCTCTTTCTTGACTTGTATTTGGCAAGGTGTAACCAATTCCTGGCAACACCTCTTTGTTGCGCGTTTCGTCCTTGGCCTTGGTATAGGTCCCAAGTCGACCACCGTACCCGTGTACGCAGCAGAATGTGCTCCGACTCCGATCCGTGGCGCACTTGTCATGATGTGGCAGATGTGGACCGCGTTTGGGATCATGCTTGGTTTCGTCTCAGATCTTATATTCCTCAAGGTCCGAGACCCAGCGCATATTACTGGTCTGAACTGGAGGCTCATGCTTGCGAGTGCCGGTGTTCCTGCTCTCTTTGTCATGGCCCAAGTCTTCTTCTGTCCTGAATCTCCACGATGGTTATTAGGACGTGGTCGAATCGAGGATGCGTATCGTAGCCTTGCACGCCTGCGAAAGGATCCGTTACTTGCTGCTCGTGATCTGTACTACATCTACATTCAGCTCGAGATAGAGGAATCAATTGACCGCGGACATCGTTTCATTGAGTTGTTTTCCATCCCGCGCAATCGTCGAGCAGCGCTCGCCAGTTTTATCGTTATGTTCATGCAGCAATTCTGCGGGCTCAATGCAATTACGTATTACTCGACTAACGTCTTCACTCAGGCGGGTTTCAGTGTTACGTCTGCGTTCCTCGCGAGTTTCGGATTTGGTGCCATCAACTTCTTGTTTGCACTTCCTGCTGTGAAGACGATCGACACGTTTGGACGTCGAAACTTGCTTTTGACAACATTCCCGCTGATGTCTTTGTTCTTGTTGTTGACGGGCTTCGCGTTCTGGATCCCTGACACCGGTAATGCGCGCATTGGCGTAGTAGCTCTTGGGATCTACTTGTTCGGCATGGTCTACTCTCCTGGTGAGGGTCCAGTGCCATTTACAGTATGTTGTATCCGATAGACCTCATTTTTGATCTAGATTTATACGTTGATTACAGTACTCCGCTGAAGCTTTTCCATTGTACATTCGTGACATTGGAATGTCCTTCGCAACTGCTACGACCTGGTTTTTCAACTTCATCGTCTCCATCACTTTCCCGCGTCTCGTGGGCGCGTTCACCCCACAAGGCGCCTTTGGATGGTACGCGGCATGGAACGTAATTGGTTTCGTTCTGATCCTCCTGTTCGTCCCCGAGACGAAGGCATTATCACTCGAAGAGTTGGACCAAGTATTTTCGGTACCTACAAAGACGCATGCAAGATACCAGCTCAGGGCGCTTCCGAGGAACATCAAGAAGTACATCTTCAGGATGAAGGTGGAGGATGTGCCACCGCTTTATCAATACGAGGGCGAGAAGACCCTTGCACCAACCGCTGCAGCTGCCTGAACGTTGATCTACGAGTTGCAAGGAACCTTACGTCTTTCGGCGTACTATCTTTGCGAGCCAATGTTTTATCTGTTCACAACCTCATGTGTACATTCACTTTCCCCGCTTTTTTCTCCCATTCGACCGCGGAAAAAAAGTCCTGTTACGCAATTTCTTGATGCTGTCTTTCTTGCAATGTGTCTGTATTTCTAGCGGATTGATCTATTTTTATCTGAAGTCTACTACGTTGATTGGAAAACGTACGGACGTATTTTGTATAACTATATGTATTCAATCGAATTCTTGCGGTTTGCGCTCAATATTGATTGGTGTATCGATAGGAGACATCTGAAGATGCCGCTAGCAGAGAATTTGATTTTATGAAAGTTTGAGTCTAACCACCCGAGCGATATTGCAGAAGACTTCCCTCTTCAGGATGCTCGTCGCTTTGCGACGTGAGCGCACAAAACTGAGCGCTGGTTCTCAGTATCAGACATCGATGAAGACCTGAGCTTGTGGCATTATATATTCGGCCGAAATAGGAAATCACAGCACTCAGGTTTTCTTGTGTCGATCAAATCTCTCGTCGAGAATGATCCACTCTCTTGGCCAGAAGGTTAAATTCGCTAAGGAACAATATGTCAAGGGTCAGGAACAAATAATATTATTTGTAACCAGCGATACAAGAAAATAAAAGGCGCTACATAGACACTAGAATAGTATCAGTAAAAACAAATTGGTTACGCGCACCCGCGAAGAGGTGGCATCTCGTATCTTCGTGAAGTCATACCAGTCCGTTCCACGAGCCGGCCGGTCAACGAGTCAATACTATTGGTGCTTTACAATGGTATTTATGACTTTTCTTGGAAGTGGGTCTCGCGCAGGTCGAGCTGACTCTCGTCCGCGGCGACACCTTCGAAGTGGTATAGCGGCTCGAGATGAGCAGTTTTGTCAAGGAAGATGTACCGTTTAATGAAGTATGGCAGCCAAGTCGTAAGCTGGTACGACGCATGTTTGGACGTCGGCACGGCGAAGATGTAGTCGAGCTCTTCGAGTGTGCGCTGCTTCGTCTCAGGTACCCAGAAGAAGATCATAACGAGTGCAACGACGTTAAGGCCTGAGTAGAATCCAAACGCGCCAGTAGGCGTCATCGCGATCAGCATACGCGGGAACGTGATAGAAAGCACCGCTGCCCAGAACAGACACGTCGCAACAGCCCAGGCCATTCCGACCTCACGGTGAGATAACGGGAACACCTCCGCTGAATATGTGAATGGCACCGGACCTTCTCCTGGAGAATAGAAAGCCGCGAATAGGAAGACGAAAAGGGCGACGAGTCCCAGATGAGCTTTCGATTCTTGGGGAATAAGGAAGCAGAACCCTGCGGCCAGAAGAGTCCATGCCATCTGCGGGAAGGTGAACAGGAGCAACGAACGACGTCCGAATGTATCGATCGTACGTAGTGCGGGGAAAGCAAACAAGAAGTTGACGAGACCGAATCCCCAGGAAGCGAGCAGTGCTCCCTTTTCAGATGCACCTCCCTCTTTGAATACCGTAGAAGAATAGAATGCGATGATGTTTATACCGCACATTTGCTGAGCTATCATCACCGTGAACGACGCAAGCGTTGCGCGGCGAACACGCGGGATCGTAAATAGCTCGAAGAATCGCGAAATGTAGGTCGACTTTCCAATGAACTCTGCTTCAACTTGCAATTGTGCATGAATGTAGTAGAGATCACGCGCTGCCTGAAGTGGATGGTTGCGAAGCCTCAAGAGCGAGTCATAGGCATTACGATAGCGATTCTTTTTCATATACCAACGGGGAGACTATATTTTCATGCAGAGAGTAATTAATCACTTCTGATGATTGCATACATATCAGTATAGCAGAAAGAACGTACCTCCGGGCACATGTATATGCCGATAAGAAGCGGCACCGCGGGAATAAACGCAGACCCAATCTGCAACCGCCATGAAATACGGCCGGTATTCATGACGGCCAAATTAGCACAGAAACCCCTTTGTCGTACTCAATACTATATCACTATCAATTGTGATATTGTGACTTACAGAAAAAGTCCGAATGCGGTCCACATTTGCCAACCTAGATGAAATTCACGTTAGTAAAGTGCTGTCTAGTCTCACATCATGAAGATCCAGCACGAACACATTACCAAACTTCCGCGGATCATGGCTGGGGAATTTTCTGCAGAGAATATAGGAACCGTGGATGCTTTCGCTCCCATACCGATACCAAGCAGAAGACGCGTGACGAATAATTCCTCCCAGGACTGGGTGAAGGCACCCCCAATGGGAGCAAGGACACAAAAAACAGCTGAGAAGAAAATGCATCCTCGACGGCCAAGCCAGTTATTGACAGGGTCAGAAATCCAGCATCCTCTATGGAAGTAGGGACATTGTAGGTAATTATTCAAGACCTTGCTTTCAGAGAAACAGAAAAGAAAAACGCACATAAAGGATGACGCGATGTAAGGTGCCGCGTTGACAAGGCCCACAAGAAAGGTATCCTTCGTTGAGCTGGTCCCGATACCAAATTCATCCGGGAATGACAAGTTCGCTCCATTGGAACCAGTCTGGTCCCACCCCCTTTGTGAAACTCAGTAAGCACACCGAGATAGAGCACCGGCAATCAAAGAAGACTTACTGAACAGCGGCACCAATCGAGCAAAGGATGATCGTGAAGTATAGAGAACGAGGCTGCTTCCATTTGTGCGTTATTTCGTACCGAAGAACGTCGCGCTCCTCGTCTGTCAGACCTTTCTGGGTCTCGAAGTCCAGCGGGTTTTGCGCAGCGATCGCACCGTGCTTGAGGAGCTGAAGGATATCTTCCATATCCTTCTCACGGGCAAACTGCTCTACATCAGCCATAAGCTGTTCTTCTGGTATGCCGAGGAGTGGGTTCTTGATCCTGGGATGAAGGGCTTAATGTCAGCACGTCTCCGACCAGCGATACATGAGAACGTACCTCGCGCTGACATTCGCGTTGAGGTTAGGAACTTTGCCCTTGCCTTCCTCCGACGAGGCATATTCCTCAACAACCCCTTTGACGTCGTCAGACATGACTAGTGATTGTATACAAAAATGGAGCGAAGTCTTTAGAAGTGTGGGGTATGAAGGAGGAAAGGGAGGCCGAGTCGGAGGTGGGGGTGGGGGCGGGGCGGTCCTGGGAGGCGAGATGTTCGCCGATTTATATCATTTGGGATAGGAAAAAAATTCGGAGGAGTGGTAATTGAGCATTCATTCTGTTTTTGTCGGGATTCAGGTTCATCAGAAGGTGTGGCTTCTTTCCCAAACTCTCCTTTGTCACGAGGTGAGATATTTTGTATCAGACCCACATTGCCGTACCTGTCTCCCTTTCCTGGATAAATAAAATCATTCCTCCGTGAGCCAGAGATCTGCTAGTCGATAGGCCGGGATATAATAATGTCTTTGCTTGAGGTGGGTCTGACCCCGGAGGCTTCGACAAACTCCCTTTTAGGCAGTAGCCTGCTCTCGTGACGTGACATTTGTAGCTGACGATACTGTCACTTCATCTCGTAACCGCCTCATACTATCCGACGGAAATATCAATATTGTAACTTGGCCAAAGCGCCATATGATTTCTCGGCGAGGAAACGAAGTGACGCGATGGCGATTTGAAGTTGGCATTTTTTTCTGTGCCTTTCATTTGACAAGCCTTGCGTTCTCACGGGGGCCTCAGGGCTACTAAAAAAAGACGAGCCAAATCCAAGTCGGGCACAGCGGACACCGTCTCTTCATTTCATTCCTCATGCGAGCTTGTTTCGAAATAGAGGAGAGCCTAAGATCCGAAGCACTGGATAGGAATGCATAACTTGATCTTGGAAGTGGTGGAAGAGAGGAGTCCCACCCCAAAATAGCATCAACAACGCCTCGGTTCTGATTGTTTTCGTGATGGACAACAACCGGGGTGGCTTTAAATTTGATTTTGACCTTTAAAATAAGCCGACCTGTGAATTCTTAAACTCGAGTGTCCGCTTTGAAGCAGATAGAGAAGCTGCATTTCCTTCTCTGCTGCTCGTATTACGTCATCGTACTTCGTGGTTATTCTGGGTATGTGAGCCACTGGCGAGCCACTCCGAAATTAGAAATTAAGCGCGCCCTGTGCTGACACACAAATGATCGGTCGATCCTCAATCCCAAAGTCAACAAGATCCGACTTCTTGGTCTTGGAAGCCTTGACTGATACTGACGCGTGCCGATCAGGCGGAATTGGAAGGCAAAGAAACACATAATGAGCCAGCGAATGACATGAATTACATGGAGCGCATGTTACAGAGATAGTAATATCGGTCGATGAATTTTTACATCATAGACCATACGGCATTTGCCATCTACAGTATGTTAAAAGTGGCCCAGACCGAAGGGTCCACTGATTTATTCACTTCTTCTCCTGAACCTTCGCCTCTTGCGCCAACAGGTCCCTTTCATCCTTAGCCAAACCTTCAAATTGATACAGCGACTCGAGGACAGCGGTCTTGTCCCAGAAAATGTACCGTTTGATGAAGTATGGAATCCATTTCTTGACCTGGTACGAGACAAATTTCTTTGTCGGGACGGCGAAGATGTAGTCGAGCTCTTCGAGAGTACGCTGCTTCGTTTCAGGTACCCAGAAGAAGATCATAACGAGTGCAACGACGTTTAGGCCCGCATAGAACCCGAATGCACCAGTTGGCGTCATCGCGGTTAGCATGCGTGGGAAAGTGATAGAAAGCACCGCTGCCCAGAACAGACACGTCGCAACAGCCCAGGCCATACCAACCTCACGGTGAGACAACGGGAACACCTCTGCTGAGTATGTGAATGGCACCGGACCTTCTCCTGGAGAATAGAAAGCCGCGAATAGGAAGACGAACAACGCAACGAGCGCCTGATGCGCTGTTAGGTCCTTTGGAATCAGGAAACAGAACCCGGCTGCCAGCAATGTCCAGGCCATCTGTGGGAACGTGAATAGCAGCAATGAACGACGACCAAAAGTATCGATCGTACGCAAAGCCGGGAAGGCAAAGACGAAGTTGACGAGACCGAATCCCCAGGAAGCGAGCAGTGCTCCCTTTTCAGATGCACCTCCCTCTTTGAATACCGTAGAAGAATAGAATGCGATGATGTTAATCCCACACATCTGCTGCCCGAGCATGACAGTGGAGGCCGCAAGCGTCGCACGCCTAATTCGTGGGACCTTGAAGAGCTCGATGAGACGTCTGAGATAACTGCCCTTTCCAATGAACTGATTCTCTAATTCCAGTTGAGCGTGGATGTAGTATAGATCTCGCGCTGCCTGTAAGGGATGGTTACGAAGCCGCAAGAGGGAGTTATAGGCGTTACGATAACGATTCTTTTTCATGTACCAACGGGGCGACTATACAACAAGGATCCCTCAGTCAGTATGGCTTACCGTAATGAAGTTGTCAAGCGTACCTCTGGACAAAAGTAGCAACCGACAAGAAGAGGGACCGCAGGAATGAAGGCAGAGCCAATCTCCATACGCCACGCATTTTTGCCCGTGTCCATAACGGCCAAATTAGCGGAGAATCCTCTTTGACTTGATTCAATACAAAATCACAAAGTTTTAAAAGAGATAAATGCATACAGGAAAAGACCGAATGCTGTCCATAACTGCCACGCTATAAGCAAGACGTCAGTATTGGTCATATACAATTGATAACAGAGGCATACTCATTACCAAGGTTCCTCGGATCAAAGCAGGTGAATTTTCCGCAGCGAAGATCGGGGCAGTGGATGCTTTCGAACCCATACCAATACCGAGAAGAATACGAGTGATGAAAAGCTGCTCCCAGTTCTGGCTGAAGGCGCCACCGATAGGAGAAATCATACAAAGGAGCGCGGAGAAAAAGATGCATCCTCGACGACCGAACCAATTATTTAGAGGATCTGAAAGCCAGCAGCCGCTGAGAAATAGATAAGATAAGGAGTAAAATAGACAGAATCTCAAGGCAAGAAAACATGATTATACATACATAAAGGCTGACGCGATATACGGAGCCGCGTTTACCAGACCGACAATGAAAGTGTCCTTAGTAGAGGTCGATCCGATTCCAAACTCTTGCGGGAATGACAAATTTGCGCCGTTAGAACCGGTTTGGTCCCAACCTCTGTGATAGAGGAATACAGTGGTCAGCGTGTACATTTTCATATATCATCGAGGACGATTGGCATGAGATGCTTACTGGACAGCTGCACCGATTGAACAAAGGGCGACCGTGAAGTACAGTGCACGAGGATGCTTCCATTTATGTGTAATTTCGAACCGCAGCGCGTCTCGCTCTTCATCAGTAAGACCTTTCTGGGTCTCGAAGTCCATCGGGTTCTGTGCAGCGATCGCACCATGCTTGAGTAGAGGAAGGATATCTTCCATCTGTTTCTCGCGCGCGAATCGTTCAACATCGGCCATTAGCTGACCTTCTGGGATACCGAGGAGCGGATTCTTAATCCTAGAGTATTTCGTAATTAGTGACTCCGCTTGCATTGTATCATGCAGAGGAACACACTTTGCCCCAATGTTAGTATTGAGATTCGGGACCTTAGTCTTGGACTCTTCCACGGAAGAGTATTCCTCTACGACCTTGCCATCGTCAGACATGGCCACTGAACGAACAGGCGACGTGGACGGTGCAAGTGAGGATTGGGGGAGATAAAGCGAGAGCCAAGCCGCACTCGCTTTTCGGGTGGAAGACTGGGCGTTGAGAAGTGAAGCTCGCCTTTATTTTATATCATCGAGTTCGGTGACCATCAGGGAGTATTTCTTGGCTACCTATTCGATTTCATTCGGCATTCAGGCTCAATAGCCATTATATCTTGGCGAACGAAATGTCCTAGCTTGCCTGCGTTTTCCACTACTGCAAAATCTATCCTCGTAAATCGATCTTTGCCTTACGGACTGAAGATTCCTTCCGACCGGAAATCGTCGTGACGTCAGGCGCGAAATGTTTTAAGGACCACATCCAACATACGCCCGATTGGGAAGACACCAACCTCCTGACATATACCAGAAATGGCTAAGCAAGGGTAAACCTTAACGCGGTTGGGGAACGGCGCAAAATGATTTGATGAGGAAAAAAACTGTGAAAGGAAAAATAAACATAAAAGGATGGTCAGCCAAGCGCCCCGTGGGGTCCCCCCTCCGGATCATCCGATATTGTCCGGCTACTTTTTCCAATCTGAATCCAACAAACGGAGGTGTTCCATGTGGTCCAATTGTTCGATACTCCACCGATGTACCTTATTCTGTCTCGCCAAGGCTTCGTAGGTTATAGAGCGCTGAGTTTTTTTGGAGCCTATAGTAAGATCGGATAGAGTGAAGAAAGGAGATTCTAGAGTCAAATAGCAACAGAATGCCGGTCTGAATACATTTGATCGTCGAGTATGTTACTGTGAAGTACGAAATGATGGACACGGCGTTCCTTCCCTTCGTTGATTTGCCTTTCTTCCCCCCTTTTCTGAATTCTGACAAGTCCGATCAGTTCGAATTGGCACGTAAATAGAACGAAAAGGTGAGCAGTCACCGCGGGAAGGCTTTCACTGCTGTAATGAGCAGTTGATTCTAGCATGAATGGCTCTCTCATATTAGGAGTCCGGGTTGCTATGGAACCTTGAGTAAGGAATGAAAATAGAAAGAAAAATACTCACTTATTTCGTTTTCTCCTCAGTCCAGACCTATTCCATCCCATAAGGGCTTGAACCAAAACAGAAATTTAAAAAAGCGGTCAATGGAAGGGTTGCCTCGCCGGTTCGGTCTGTGACTGTCGGTACCTGACGCCTTCCAACTCGGATCTGTGTTTTTTCTTTCCGACCCCGGCCATAATCCAGCTTTCAGCTTGTCCACCAAGCGCAGCGCCAAGCAGAGAGCTTGTTCCGATGGGTCCGACATGAAAGCAAATGTCGTTGAATCTGGGACCTGTCTACAGGGTCAACGAGCTAATAAGCACAAACTGTCGCGGTCATGTACCAAACCAAGTATGAAGGTTGTATCGCGTGATCAGTAGCATGTAAAGGTACATTCAGATAAATGCCAAGCGCGGGGTTACTGTGGGGGAGGGGCCCTGGGGCGACCTTGGCCGAGCGGAGACTGACCTGGAGAAGGAATCGCCATAGGTCAAGTCAGCCAAAAATCCTCAGCATTTACCTTCCAATAAATTTAAATTCATCTCCTCTTGAGATATCAGTAACTCTGGTTTTAATATGCTTCAATTCTTTGATTGTGCGATGACACGTCTACGGTCGCTGGAGAGGAGGAAGGCATTATTGCTTGAAAAGACCCAACAGGAGCATTCCTTGATGTGCATCAAGCAAGGCGTTCGCTAGGGAGAAATTCAAGGCATCATAGTATAACCCAAAAACGAAGCAACAACGATAGTTGCTTCTCTGTTGGAATGCACATATCTGACCGACGAACGCGATGGACGTACAACACGGAGTTTCCTCAGGAGAAGTTTAGAATGATCTACAGGACAGGAAGTCTTCAACGGGACTGACCGACGGATCTGTACGAGAAGCTTAACAAAGTGAAAAGGAGTTTCCAGCGCATTTCCGAGCCTGGAGCCCGTCAGGATTGGCACGCAATGAATGCATTGAACTAACGAAATAGCTTGAAAAGATGAGTGATTCTCCCCCGCCAAATGGTCAGTTCAGTGACTATAGTGACTATAGTAGTACTCGGAAGAGAACTAGTCACGCCGGAATAGTTACGCGTGACATTCGAAGGCGTGCTGTGACTCCGTCACGCGCAAGTCACTTGTTATTTTCTGAGATTCAGTAACTTACCTTCTTTCTTCATCCTCCTTTGCTAGCTTGACCATTCAAAACATGCCTCCGGGTAAACCAGATCTTTCGGGATACAATTATGGCGCAATTTCGTCTCTGGTTCTTACAGCCGACAAGTCAGGGCTTCCTCGACGAGACAACGAACCAGATGGCACTCCCGAGTCGCTTGTGGGTCGAATCAACCCGAAGGAAATGGGTTCACGAGTGCAGCGTTCTACGCCAAAGGACTTGGACAAGAAGAAAAAGAAGGCCACGGATCGCCAAGAAGCAACAGAACGCCCTGCGAAGCGAAAAACGACTGATGCTACGGGCTTCAGATACACAGATATCATAGAAGCTACGCAGGACGTAGAGGGTCTCACATATCGGCCTAGGACAGCTGAGACGAGGGAAGTTTATGAGCTCATTTTGGCCACGGTGCATCAGGCCCTCGGTGACCAAGCGAACGATATCGTTCGTAGTGCAGCGGATACTGTCCTTGAAACTCTCAAGAACGAATCAATGAAAGACTTCGATAAGAAGAAGGAAATTGAAGAAATATTAGGGTCGTTGCCGAATGAGACGTTTTCACAGCTCGTTAATCTGTCGAAGAAGATTACTGATTACGGTGTGGAGGATGATGAGCAAGCGGATCCTGACATGGAGCGGAAGGATGCCGAGATTGATGACGAACTAGGTGTCGCTGTCGTATTTGACGAGGAAGAGCAGGAAGAGGAGGAGGACGAAGGCTTTGAGATTCGAGATGAGTCAGACGAAGAAGATGAGGAAAGGGACCAGATTGGAGTACCTGAAGGACTTGATGAAGACGAGGAGGAAGAGCTCGTTTTTGGCACAGACACGACCGGCGAACGGACGAAAAAGCAAAAGCAGGACCAGGATATTGTTGCACCTCACGAGATTGACGGTTTCTGGGTGCAACGACAGATCAGTGAAGTGTATCCAGATCCAGTGACAGCAACCGAGAAAGCGACCGCCGTGTTGTCCATTCTTGGCTCTGAGTCTTCTCTTCGCGACTGCGAAAATCAACTCATAGAGCTTTTTGATTACCAAAGTTTTGGTCTCATCACAAAGTTTTTGAAGAATCGCGATGTCGTTGTGTGGTGTACCAAGCTTGCACGTAGCGATGCGGATGAACGGGTCAATGTTGAGGTGGCGATGCGTGAAAAGGGTGTTGGTTGGATCCTGCGTGAACTGGCTGGTGATAGGAAGGCGAAGGCGAAGGCGACGGCGGCTAGCGATGCGATGGATGTCGATGAAAAGCCCAAAGCCCAGCAAAATGTGCCGAAGACAGGTACTCTAGCGCCTGGCTCGACAGCACAGCCTAGACAAATGCTCGATCTGGAGGGTATGGCATTCAGCCAGGGTGGTCATTTGATGTCGAATAAGAAGTGCAAACTTCCCGAGGGTTCCTTCAAGCGCTCGAAGAAAGGCTACGAGGAAATTCACGTTCCGGCTCCGAAGAAAAGGGATGCGGATGCGTCTGAACTCGTACCAATTAGTGACCTACCGCACTGGGCTCAGGCAGCTTTCTCTGGTATCAAGCATCTTAACCGGGTACAAAGCAAGCTTTACTCCGTCGCTTTCGGTCAAGATGATCCTATACTTCTTTGCGCACCTACGGGCGCCGGAAAGGTATTCAAACTCCTGACTAAATTGTCGATCTTTCCTGACACGACTCATTTCTAGACTAACGTTGCAATGCTTACTTTCCTCAATGAACTCGCAAAAGTTCGTGATGAGCAAACGGGTGAATTTGACCTCGACTCTTTCAAGATCGTTTATGTTGCTCCAATGAAAGCTCTGGTCCAGGAAATGGTTGGCAACTTCGGCAAGCGCCTCGAACCATACGGTGTCAAGGTCAGCGAGTTGACTGGTGACCACCAACTCACGAAGCAACAAATTGCTGAGACCCAGATCATTGTCACAACGCCGGAAAAGTGGGATGTCATCACTCGCAAGAGCACCGATTTGAGCTATACAAATCTTGTGCGACTAATGATCATTGACGAGATTCATTTGCTACATGATGAACGTGGTCCAGTCCTAGAGAGTATCATTGCGAGGACGATCCGTCGAATGGAACAGACAAACGACTACGTACGCCTTGTCGGTCTCTCGGCGACCCTACCGAATTATCAAGACGTTGCGACCTTCCTGCGCGTCGACGAGAAGAAGGGATTGTTCTATTTTGATGCTTCTTACCGACCTTGCGGTCTGCAACAGCAATTCATCGGTGTTACTGAAAAGAAGGCTATCAAGCGATACCAGGTTATGAACGATGTACTCTATGAGAAACTTCTCGAACAGGCTGGCAAGAACCAAACCCTTGTTTTCGTGCATTCGCGGAAGGAAACTGCCAAGACTGCGAAATTCATTCGGGATATGGCAATCGAGAAGGAGACAATCACCCAGTTTGTTCGAGCCGAAGCGGCAACAAGAGAGATTCTTGAGCAGGAATCGCAAAATGTCAAGGATTCAAATCTGCGCGACTTGCTGCCGTTCGGCTTTGCTATCCATCACGCTGGCATGTCTCGCGAAGATCGTGCACTTGTCGAGGATCTTTTCGACGATGGCTCGGTTCAAGTTCTGGTTTGCACGGCTACTCTTGCATGGGGTGTCAACTTACCCGCCCACACGGTCATAATAAAGGGGACGCAAATTTACAATCCGGAGAAAGGTCGATGGGTTGAGCTGTCTTCGCAAGACGTGTTGCAGATGCTGGGTCGTGCAGGTCGACCGCAATATGACACTTTTGGTGAAGGCATTATCATCACGAATCATTCGGAACTCCAATACTATCTCAGCCTGCTGAATCAGCAACTGCCTATCGAGTCACAGTTCGTATCAAAATTGGCCGATAATCTCAATGCTGAGATTGTCCTGGGTACTATTCGCAATCGTGACGAAGCTGTCCAGTGGCTGGGATATACGTATCTGTACGTCTTCTCGCCTTAAACTGATTGCGCTTCTCGTTGACAGAATTTCGATTAGATATGTTCGTATGCTCAAGTCGCCAAGCTTATACAGCGTCGGACCGGATTATCTCGATGATGACCCTATGCTGATTCAAAAGCGTGCAGACATTGCACACTCCGCGGCGGCCTTGCTCGAGAAGTGTAATCTCATCAAGTACGAGCGTCAATCTGGCAAATTCACGTCAACAGAACTCGGAAGAATTGCCTCTCATTACTACGTCACGTATAACTCAATGGCAACATACAACCAGCATCTCCGTCCTACCATGTCCACCCTTGAGCTTTTCAGAGTATTCGCGTTATCGAACGAGTTTAAGCTCATTCCAGTCCGACAAGACGAGAAGTTGGAGTTGAGCAAACTTCTCGAGAGAGTGCCGATTCCGGTGAAGGAAAGCGTTGATGAACCAGCTGCGAAGATCAACGTTTTGTTACAAGCATACATCTCTCAGCTCAAGCTGGAAGGATTTGCGCTCGTTGCAGACATGGTTTTCGTGCAGCAATCCGCCGGCCGTATCCTCCGTGCCGTATACGAGATTTGTCTCAAACGTGGATGGGCCATACCGACTCGTGCCGCTCTGGATTTATGCAAAATGGTGGAGAAGCGTATGTGGGGCTCCATGACACCATTGCGCCAATTCAAAGGTGTCCCTGCAGAGGTCATTCGCAAAGCTGAAGGGAAGCAATTCCCTTGGTACCGCTACTTCGACCTTACTCCGCCAGAAATAGGTGAACTGATCGGAATTCCGAACGCCGGAAGGCTCGTGCATCGTCTCGTGCATAGCTTTCCTAAAGTGCATTTGCAGGCACAAGTTCAGCCGATCACGAGGTCACTCTTACGGATCGACCTATCCATCACGCCAGACTTCCGTTGGGATGAGAAGATTCATGGAGCAGCCGAGCAGTTCGTAATCATGGTCGAAGACGTTGACGGAGAAATCATCCTTTTCAATGATACATTCGTCTTGAGGCAGCGTTACGCGGAAGATGAGCACAACGTTACCATCACAGTACCAATGTTCGAACCGGTGCCGCCCAATTACTACATATCAGTAATTTCGGAGCGATGGCTACATGCAGAAACGCGTCTACCTATTTCCTTCAAGCACCTGATCCTACCTGCGAAGTTCCCTCCTCCAACTCCTCTCCTTGACTTGCAGCCTCTACCTCTCTCGGCTCTGCACAATAAAGAGTTCGAGAGCATTTATTCGTCGACAATTAAGACTTTCAACAAAATCCAGACCCAGGTCTTTCAAGCCTTGTACACCACCGATGATAATGTCTTCATCGGTGCACCTACTGGTAGTGGCAAGACGGTCTGCGCTGAGTTTGCACTCTTGCGATTATGGTCGAAGGGTGATCCACCTCGCGCTATTTGCATCGAGCCCTTCCAGGACTTGGTTGACCAACGGGTCGCAGAGTGGCGGGCGAAATTCGGAAACCTCCAGGGAGGAAAAGAGATTGTCAGCTTAACGGGCGAGACGGCAGCAGATTTACGTCTGCTCGAAAAAGGTGATGTTATCGTCTGCACACCGGTCCAATGGGATGTTCTCTCTCGACGATGGAAGCAGCGCAAGAATGTGCAAAACATCGGTCTGCTCATCGCTGACGAAGTTCAGCTTGTCGGTGGTGAGATTGGCCCTGTGTATGAAGTCATTATCTCGCGAACGAGGTATGTTTCTGCGCAGACGGAAAAGAAAACGAGGATCGTTGCTTGCAGTGTCTCCCTTGCAAACGCTCGAGATTTGGGTGAATGGATGGGTGTGCCGAGTCATGCCATCTTCAACTTCCCTCCTAGCGCTCGTCCACTAGACATGGACATCCACCTCCAGAGCTTCTCCATTCCCCATTTCCCCTCGTTGATGATTGCGATGTCTAAACCAGCTTACCTTGCAATCTCCGAGTATTCACCCGTCAAGCCTGTTATTATCTTCGTTCCCTCTCGCAAGCAATGTGCAATGACAGCGAGCGACATTCTCCTTCATGCCTTGGCAGACCGTAGCGAGGATCGATTTCTGAATATCGAGGAGGCAGACCTTCAACCTCACCTTGATCATGTCACGGATCAGTCACTGGCTGAGAACCTGAGGCATGGTGTCGGTATCTACCACGAGGCGTTGAATAGGCAGGACAAACGCATTGTGGAGCGTTTGTTCCAAGCAGGTGCAATCCAGGTCGTCGTCGCATCTAGAGACATCGCGTGGAGCATCCCGCTTTCCAGCTATATGGTGATCATTATGAGTGTACAGTATTTCGAGGGCAAGGAGCATCGTTACGTCGATTATCCAGTGACGGATGTATTGCAGATGATGGGCAAGGCGTGCAGACCACATGAGGACGACCGTAGTCGATGTGTCTTGATGTGCCAGCAAACGAGAAAGGAATTCTATAAGAAGTTCTTAAGTGAGGGTTTGCCCATTGAATCTCACCTGCCGACGCATATGTTACATGACTACTTCCTCGCGGAGATCGCTGTCAAGACAATTGAGAACAAGCAGGATGCAATGGTGTGTTTCAACCCTTTTTTTCGAATTTCTTGCCGACTGACGGGTGTTTTCTGTAGGATATTCTCACTTGGACGTTCTTCTACAGGCGCATGACGCAAAATCCGAACTATTACAACCTGAGCGCTGTCAGCCATCAGCATTTATCGGACCACCTTTCTGAACTTGTCGAAAGCACATTGACTGACTTGGTCAACTCGAAATGCATTGCAATTGGTGCGTGTCACCGTCTGGATTGTTTGGCGGTGTTGCTAATTCAATTTATAGAGGATGAAATGGATGTATCGGCATTGAACCTTGGTATGATTGCGGCATACTACAACATCTCTTGTAAGTGTTTCGTGAAGATTGCCATGGCATTATTCTGAGCATCTCTGTAGATGTCACCGTCGAGGTCTACACCCTTTCTCTCAAAGAGAGAACAAAACTCAAAGGTCTCCTCGAAGTCGTTTCCTCATCCGCAGAGTTCGAATCCATTCCGATCCGTCGACACGAAGACGTGCTCCTCCGACGTATTTACGATCGCGTGCCCGTTAAACTTGACAGACCGGACTTTGAAGCGCCACACTTCAAGACCTTCCTCCTCCTACAAGCGCACTTCTCGCGTCTGCATCTTCCTCCTGACCTTGCGTCTGACCAAGTGCTTGTGCTCGAGAAGGTGCTGAACCTGCTGTCGGCTTGTGTAGATGTAATGTCATCGAACGCGTGGTTGAGTGCACTTGGTGCGATGGACTTGTCACAGATGGTTGTGCAGGCTATGTGGGAGACTGATTCTCCGCTGAAACAAATTCCGCACTTCGAACCAGATGTGGGTATCAGCTATGAAGCTTGTCATATGCGTTTTGCTCATTGAGATTCTCAGGTCATCAAGCGATGCCAGGAGGCAGGCGTTGAATCGGTATACGACATAATGGATCTGGAGGATGATAAACGAAACCAACTCTTACAAATGGATAACCGGAAGATGTAAGTATCTTCCTGAAATTAGGACTGCTTAATACTGATTTTACCTCGCAGGCGTGACGTAGCTGCATTCGTCAACTCGTACCCGACGTTAGAAGTTGACTCCGAGTTCGCCAAGGGCGATTATACGGCCGGTGCTCCAATCGTGCTCCAGGTGGCACTCTCAAGAGATGCCGACGAAGATGATGAGGATGACCAGCGCGTGGTTGCGCCGTTCTATCCATTCCGCAAGATGGCGAATTGGTGGCTAGTCGTGGGTGAGCCGAGCACGAGGCAACTGCTCTCTATCAAGCGGGTCACGATTAAGAAGAGTCTCAATGTGAAGCTTGAGTTTACGCTTCCGAAGGGCAAGCACCAGCTTAAGCTTTACGTCATCTGTGACTCGTACATGGGTGCGGACCATGATATCAACCTCGACCCTCTTGACGTTGCGGAGGGAGAAGATAGTGACGAGGACATGGACAGCGACGAGGAGATGTCCGAGTAATTCAATGTAGTCTTTTCTTTTGACTCGTAGTTAGTTAGTTAGTTACTTTGATATTCCCGTTTTGCATGTGTATTATCAATATTTGACGAGTTTGCATTGATGTAATCCATGTTGCCCCACGCCCGGCTTACGGAGAACAAAAGGGAGCAAAGCGGGCGCCCGAGCGATGGCGATGGCGATGAAGTGCGATTGCTCGGATAGCGGCTTGTTATGAATGCACTGTGGGCTCAGCCAACCAACGTCATCGGGCCCACTCTATTGATTCCCTTTGCATTCATTCATTTCACACTTTTATTTCTACCTCTTCTTCTAATACCCTTGTGGCTCTAATACCCTCGTAGAGGGCGTTGACGCCTTTCCCTAACCTATGCCTGCTGTTTGGCGATCAGGTGTGTATCAGTTCTGCCGTCTGGTGATCCTCGGTTAGGACGGTGAGAACTGATCGCGTACACAGACGCAGACACAAACAACCTGCTGACAGACGCAAGTCCGTCGGTCGGCTTCTCCTTTGACGCTTCGCGCACACTCGAACGACGCGCGGACGCCTCTGTAAAGGCCTCTGCTCTTCCAAATGGGTGCGCATTTTTCGACGCCCGCTTTAGTCTACCTTCACACTGACTGCTGTTTTCTCGCAGACAAAGGGCGCTTACACCCATCATAGCAGGGACCGTCTCAGGCACTTGCATCGCCGTCGCCTGGCTCGTCGCTCTCGTGCATCTCTCCATCAAGCACTACAGGCGCAGAAAGCGATACAAGAAACTCGGAGTTGGTGCAGCGAGTATCAAAAGTGTGAAAGAGCAGGAGGAACGGCGGAGGAAGGAGTATATCGTCCCTCCAGATCCAGCTGTCTTAGAGGGCAGTCACTACCCTGGGGAGAGGGTTGTGCTGGAGGAACACAGCAGATGGTGGAAGGGCAAGGGCAAGGGCAAGGGCAAGGGCAAGAGGAGGCAGAGACGACGAGCCAACTCGAGCGGGGACGTGGAGTTCAGTTCGGATCCAATGTTGACCAACGGTTCGGACTCGGGTTCGAACGGTGGTGGTGCGAATGGGAAGGGGAAGGAAAGAGCGAGCGAAAGTCTACCGTCTCCCAGGAGAACTCGAACCGCTCCTGATCACAGAAGACACTCATTCAGCGGGAGCTGGCGCAGTCAGTCATACCAGAGCAACATCCCAAAGGTCGCTGAGGAAGAGGAGGAAACTCTGGAACTCCGGCCCCATCCTTTCTACAAATTGTCAACAATTCTTTCCGCGTCGGATTCTCAGCAGAATGTGCAGAGGATCCAACCTACGCCGCCGCCACCTCTCCCCCCCAAAGAGGATCCGGCTGCATCTGTGCCAGGAAGGAACGATGTCCAGGACGCAGACTTTTCCACAAACGATGACGATGTTTCACTTGTGCAGCACAACGCTATACTAAAACCACATAAGTACCCGCCTTCACGCCTTCGATGATATGTTTTTGGTGTATCTCTCCTTTTCATTCACTAATTACTCTAGAAGGAGGGTCTAATGCTCAGACGATTTCATAATGATTTTTTACTCATTTCATTCGCACTGTTGTGCACTATTGTATCTTGGTTTACACTGGTGCCTACAAGGACTTGATGTTGTACTGTGTACACGGCTTTCACAGGGTTTGTTACGGAAGGATTTGAGGATGCCAGGGTATTTTCACATTATCATCGACTGTCTTCCATCCAGGTTCTTCAATCACAATATGCGCCAACACTGGCAGGCTGAAATAAAACAATCACCTTTCGTCAAGCAAGGCAAACAATGGAAACCAAGACAACGACTCGCCTGGACATCCCGAGCGTAGCGCAGCAACACGCCGCGCTTGACCTTCAACGGATGCTCAATGGCTTCCCACTCCTTCTTGCGCTGTGCCTTTGTATCCTCATCTACCAACCAGTCGATCGTACGCGTCTTGGCGTCGACGATGATTTTGTCGCCGTCGCGCACTAGCGCGATGGGTCCGCCGACTTGGGCTTCTGGCACGACGTGACCTGTAGCAAAGCAAGGCTGAATTCATTTGCGGAATGGTCACTGATGGTTGAAGAACTTGCCTATGATAAATCCATGGGAAGCTCCGCTGAACCTTCCGTCTGTGATCAGACAAGTCGTTTTACCAAGTCCGGCACCTATGATGGCTCCAGTCGGACCTAACATGCATTCACGTTGAGCGCGTATAGTCGAATCAGCTTAACGGCGACTTGCCTAGCATCTACAGTCAAGACCATCAGCCTCGATATGCAAGGGTCATATGCGATAAACACTACCTCTGGCATTCCTGGTGCACCCTTCGGCCCCTGGTATCTGAAAACGACAACGGTTCCAGGCTTGATTTCTCCCGCGGCAAGCGAAGGATAGAAGTCATCTATACTGTTGATAGTGCCATAATTCAGCATTCAGTCAGCTAAAAGGTGGACCTGATCAGAGCTGACTTATCAAAGCATTTCGCAATACCCTACAAGATCCACAGAGACAAAAAAAAAGTCAGGCCAGCAAGCCTCGTATCATAGCCCAAAAGAACGACGTTACCTCGAAATAAAGGCCCTCTTTTCCAGTCAACTTCGCCACTGCAGTCCCTGGGCATAAACTACCCCTCAAGATTGTAAGATGTCCTGTTGGCTTTATCGGATTCTCTAATGGCCTCACGACATCCTGGGTATCGAACTGTAAATCCGGAATATCCGCGAGGTTCTCTGCTATAGTCTTGCCCGTGACGGTCAACTGGCTTCCGTCAAGCAGGTCCGTGTGCGTTAGGAGATACTTCATTACTGCTGGGATACCGCCTGCTTTGTGCAAGTCTTCCATGTGGTACTTTCCAGATGGCCTATTAAGTAGGTAATCAATAACGGTATACAAAGAGAGATTGCGAGGACTTCTATTACTTCAAGTCAGCCAAGTATGGCGTTCGGTTTGCCTTTTCCTGGAAATCATCGATGGCCAGAGGAATGTCTGCTGCGCGGGCCATCGCTAAGAAATGGAGGACCTGATATTATAAACATAATGCCTGCGTGGTTGGACCGCAGGGGCTTACGGAATTCGTGGATCCTCCTATAGCATTGATCACTGCGATAGCGTTCAAGAACGAATTTCGCGTAAGAATATCTCTGGATGCAAATATAAACGGTTAGTTTGACTTTTACTGTTTCTCCAATCTAGTCGACGAAGAACCTTGGTTTAAGATCCTTCTCCAAAAGAATTTTCATGTATTTCGCTGCCTTCCGACACTCTTGTGCCTTCTCTGTACATGAAATATCAAAACAGGACAACGCTATAACATCTAGAACTTCTGCTTACCTGGATAGACAGCAGGTATCCCGGAAGAGTATGGAAGAGACAAGCCGAGCACCTCTAGGGCCGTACTCATCGTATTGGCGCTAATATACCGAGTCTGTGTCTGTTCAGAGAGGAAAAATTTCGGCACGTACGTATACATTCCGCCACACGCACCAGCACCGGGGCATGCATGACGGACGACATCAAATCTCTCTTCATCGGAGATCTTACCAACCGTATACGCGCCTGTATCAAGGATGATTACGAATGATTTCGAAAAATACGATTATACATTATAGAACTGACCGAACGATTCAAAAGCATCAGATATATTCACTGGCTCGCCCTCTTTGAAACCAAGCGCGGGGCAATCCTTATGCCTAACGCCTGCTTGGATTGTTCCTCCGTACACTATGATAGTGGGACGGTTGTGGCGTACAGCAGCCATGAAGCACCCAGGCATGTTCTTGTCGCATCCTGGTATCGAGATATTCGCATCGTAGTGCTGCGCCTAAAAAGCAGACGATGATTGGTATACGTTGATTTTGGAGTGCGACATTTTGCTTTCCCTTACCATGACGACCTAAAGTACATCCGTCGTTCAGTTTGAGGATTGAAGAATATAATTCTTGCTCGTCTGTTCTGTACGACGTACGGATTCTATTGAATCTGCAATGAGGTCCCTACTAGGAAGACTGCGAAATTGTCGCTTCAGGCCTCCTTCAGAAAGTAAACTCTCGCATGCTTACGAATAGCGCATTCCTAGCATGAAATAATTAACTTCCACATGAAGACGGATAGTATCTAGCATACCTTCGTTCCCTTGCGTTATGCCATCGCTGTGCCCGAGTAAGCCACAAGAAATATTAGATCATTCCTAATCCTCACCTGACTCCGATGGTATTGAATATCAACCCTACAAGTCCTTCATCTGCGCAGCCCTTCTTAACTTCTCTGGCAAGATCGAGCTACAACGTTTGACATGTCAGGTATGACAAGAAAGTATAGGCCAAACATACCAAATGCGTATTGCATGGATTTCCTGAAGAAATCGAATAAGCCCTTTAAATTTACGACCCATAGCTTACTTACCTTCCCACCAAACTGGACATATTCCAATCTAACAAGAGCTGATTAGCGCACATCTGTATGATGTTCGTCTCAATTCGAATCTGAAGACCTGCGCTTTATTCATATCTTCTTCGGATAGCCCGGCAGCATAAACTACACAAATTCGAGAATTAGCCCACTTCCCTTATGAGCTATGGTACTCACGCATAGCTTGAGCGCCTCCGAAAGTCTATATGCTGTTCAGAATCAAATAACTAGTAGATCGACGCATCATCGTCGTACTTTATTTTGAGTCCTATACATTCAACCACTCAATTCAGTCGCGCTATGAGTGTGAATACCAAGTAGATCTCACAGATGACTCGATATTCGGTTTAGCCGAGTTCCATTGCTCCCTGGCTTTACGATGTTATGACTGGGTAGGTTGTAAGGTCAGGTCGGAGGCTGGCTCGGAGGCGATAGAGGCTTACATATGTACGCCTGAAGACATGCTGAGACCGTGGAAGTCCTAATCAAAGACAGAAATGCTCAGATATTTCGACATAGTACTGAGACTGTGGAAATTTTTATCCGTATTGATAAAAGAACCGGGCCGACGGGATAAAGAAGAATCGCTTCGCTAAGGCCGAAAGAAAGGTCATGGGTCAAGTAAGGCCGGCTGATTGCCAAATCCTGTCTTCATGATTGGCAAGTTCAGGATGACTCGGAGAATTTCAAGTTCGGTCATCGACGACAGTAACCGTCCTTATCCGTTTTCTATTTAGGTCTTAGACAGTTGTACATGATCGGTCGGTCGAAAGATCGGAACAGATTTAACAAGGTGTCTGAAAGAGGCGATAAGTGATCGGCGTCCAAAAGGATTTTAGATTGCAGTTGACTCCGATCATCCCAGACACAAATATACAGGCTCGCAGCTGATCATGATGCTGCCGTCCATGAATACCCGTTCGAGTTGACCAGTCTCACGATTTACCGCTTATCTTTGGGACTGCTCCCACAACTTGCCTTCCTATCATCAAAAGCTTATTGCCCCTTATGAGCTCTTAATAGTGCACTAAGTAGCCATTGCTGTTACACCGCCTACGTGCGGACTCAGGCTTGAAAATCGACTTGGATCCAAGAGTCCGTAAATGGAACCAAAACTACGCGTGGCAATCTGGTAGGTGTGGGATGCAGTTGAATCGACTAATGGAGAATGACGACGTCATCTGTAGTGGTGGAGGCATCAGTGGACTCTGCCTGGCTGTTGCACTGTCGAAATACGCTAACGTATATTTCCATGTCTACGAGGCTGCAGAACGTTTCAAGGAGATAGGCGCTGGAGTTATGATCTGGACAAGGACGTGGACGATTCTTGAACTCATGGGTCTATCTGAAGAATTCTCCAAGATCGCGCACGCTCCTCCGGACAGCTCACTCGGTAAGCTGGAGCCGCGGTACTGTGGAACCTACCTCTTATGACATATCTCTTGCTTAGGTGTGGGTTTTGACTACAGAAAATCGGATCAACCGTCAGAGGGTTTTCGTTTTCATCTCGTTGAAGTGCCTCGTATGTACACTGCCGTCGAGCTTACTCTCGCTAATCTATGAATCTCTAGATGGCTGCTTTCGATTCCATCGGGCCGAGTTTCTCGATGTCTTCGTGAATAATCTGCCCGAAGGCGCGACGTCGTTCAGTAAACGTCTATCCTCCTACTCGGTTCAAGGAGACGAGATTCATCTTGATTTCCACGATGGTTCCAAAGCGATCTGCGACTTGTTGATCGGTTGCGATGGAATCAAATCTATTGTGAGAAAACATCTCTTCGAAACGCTGTCGAATGGCGGCGAACAAGAGCTTCTCGATCTCATCGAACCTACATTTACTGGTACTATGGCGTATCGTGCCTTGATACCTGCCGGACGTTTGCCGAGAAATAAGGATGGCACTCCACATTCTTCTTTGCAGAGACCCATGATGGTACGGGATATCAAGATATGTCTTCTGAACGATTTTTGATAAAGCCGTCACTGGCTCCAGCATTGCGGGAAAAGCAAGGTTGGTTTCATTGCCACCGTATACTTGTATTGCTCAGCGCCATCTAGCATATTGTCAGCTATTCGATATCGCGAGGCAGTACTGTCAACGTCGTTGCACTCACTTCTGATCCTCAAAAGGAAAACACGATCTTCGACGGCCCATGGGTCACGCCGTGTTCAAAGGAAGAAGTTCAAGAGTGCTACAGTGATTGGGAGCCTGAGGTACAGACGCTTCTGCAGGTATGCTATAAAGTATTCATGGAATTCATACGTGCGAAGTCTCGTATACGACATCCAGTGCATTGAGAAACCTGCAAAATGGGCTATCCATCAACTCAAGCCTCTTCCCACTTATGTGTCTCGTAACGTTGCACTAGTGGGAGATGCGGTAAGCAAATGGCATCAGCGTGCACCTGACATTTGGTTTGAGCGGAATTAGGCACATGGCATGGCTCCTCACCAGGGCGCCGGAGCTGGTCAAGCCATCGAGGTATGTCTCCTTTTTTGACAAAAATTCTGATGATGCACACACGCGACTAGGACGCGTACGTTCTCGCGAAGCTCCTAGGGAGCCCACTCGCTACGCGGGAGTCTCTTGTTCACGTACTTCGAGCCTACGAGCATGTTCGGCGGCCCATGGCCAACGCTGTTCTTCAAGGTTCAAGAGACTCGGGCTTGATGTACGAGTTCAATTATCCAGGACTCGGTGACCATTACGGCGCATTAGGACCAGTTATTCATAGTCAATGGGACTGGGTTTGGGCGACTCATCCTGACGAGGAAGTGACAAGAGGACTTGCATATCTTGATCATAGCATTCAAGGTCATTGGCATTCTGACGGGATACATTAATCATCTGTTACGGTCCTTGCAATAGTAAGTTGAATCTATGCGGCGAGATGTCAGTTTTTGTCGGACTTACCTCAAATCCTGATGCCTGTCTTCTTCTTACCACCACCATCACCTGCTTTCCATTGATCTTTGCAACCGATCCATCAACGACAGTGGTTCAGCGCTGAGTGGAAGACTTGCAATCTTTTGAATAATGACACGAACAGGACGTATATCATCTACTTGTTTTCCAGATCTCTGATTGCAGTGCTCATTAGGATAAGTGTCCATTTCGATATATACAAGTCCCTGGTAGTATATCGGCTAGTACACGCGCCTGTCAAGAAATGTACCATGTTTCCCATGGTCACGAGATTTGTGCGCGCGAAAGCTGGGTTCGACTCCCAGCCAGGGAGCTCATTTGTTTTGCTCTTATTTAGCTTATTTAGTAGAAATTTGCTTTTTAGTGATATGTAGCCACTACTACAGAGAGAGCAGCCCGAACATCTTAATGTTGACCAGTTTTCTGAGTCTGGCATGGTCACCTGACTATCTCATGATCGAATTGACGTTAATCTCAACCTGCATACTTGAACTAAAACTCTCTCCTCGATGTCAGACAAGGAATTCGAAATAGATGAATTAGAGCCGGATTATGGGAGCGATGAGGAATACGACGACAACGACCCGAACGTATTCAAAATAAGGTAGGTGCGCGTTAACGAGTGCACATTTGAAAGAACTCACGAAACCGAACGCTGCAGAGACCCTCTACCCCCACCTTCTGCGTCTGTATACACAACTCAAGAGTTACACCAGCTTATTCATGAGGGCCATATTGACCTTAGCCCTCCATATCAACGCGGTGCGCAGTCAGTTGTCTTGTTTTTCGTCTAGTGGTTTGCTTGACGTGGATTACCCACAGCTGTCGTATGGAGCAGAGAGAAGCAGATGACGCTGATAGAGTCGATCTTCCGGAATTTCTATATACCGCCCGTTCTTTTCTACGTGAGAACCGAGTTAGACGATCCTGATTTACCTGTGAGGGTGTGCATGGATGGCAAGCAAAGATTATCGTCGATTCAGGCTTTCTTCGACGGACAGGTACGGGGTTAACCTCTCTACTTCCTTTTCATAGCTGACTCCTCCGCAGATACCATGTGCGTCTTCCTTCTCATATCACATGCTTGATCACGACCAACCGTATTTGAACCATTGAAGACAAGGATCCTGTTACCAAAAAGCTGTTCTACTACACGGTGCCGAGTTCCCAGACCGGGAAGAAGCTGCTTATACCACCGAAGTATAAACAGATCTTTGCCTCCAAACACATCACCTGCGGTACGTCCTTGCGATGTCGCACGTCACCCGCTTCTTATACTCGGCGAAGTCGAGTTTTCAGACATTGGGCCGGCGGTGGAGCGAGATATCTTCCAAAGAGTACAACTCGGTATGGCTTTGACTGCTGCAGGTAAGTAAGACCGTCATTACCTTCATGTTATTATCACGAGCTACCTATGTATTCCTACAGAAAAACTTGCGGCCATTTCCTCGCCATATGCGGACTGGATATCGGAACTCGATATAAGACATGTCCGAGGAGTAGACGATGGCCTGAATATCGTCTTGAAATGGGACGCGAGCCGAGGGAAGCACTTCCAGTGCATCGCCCAGCTTGTATATTGCGTCGAAAATCTGCCGAAAAGAAGTATGCCGACGTCCGTGACTCTTGCTGGTTGGCTACAGAGGCCGAATGAACCTAAGGAGTCGCTGAAGCAGGAGATTGAGCAAGTCCTCAAAAAGTATTGGATCATCGCTTCGACCGACCATTTGAAGCAGGGCTTTACTGTGGTTAGGCAGATGGTCGCACCAGTCGAGTTCATCTTTATCGGTACGCGAGTATGTCCTTTCACAGCATTGGGAACTTAACTTTTGTATGCAGGTGTTCTTATTGCCGTGTTACTTCGCTGCGAAGACGAAGTAATAGCAGAGGAACTTCTTGGACTTCGACAATATGTACGAGCTCTGCATAAAGATAATGTCAGATCAAACAATCGCGTGGCCGGGAGTTCGTGGGACTTCATCGAAACGGCTGCAAAACGACACGATGTCGAGTATGCTTGGTCTCTGACTACGAATGGGACCACTGGAAAGAAGAGGAGGCGAGGGAAAGGCGATTCAGGAGACGACGAATACAAAGCAAAGCAACCGGCGACGCCCATAAAGAATCTCGGCATCAAGCCTGGAACACGAGCAAGAAACGGCAAGTGAAGGATTGTTACAGCTTCCACTGGACGTGATGGTTTCGCTAGATTTATCTTTATCATCATTCGTACGAAGTACCTTTTCTTTTTTCACGTTGTACTGTAAATTGCTATGCGATTGTTCCTCCTCGACTCGTATAATAGGTTACTCCATCTTTGTCCGTGATACTCCTCGCGAACTTAATGAGAAGTTTATCCCTGTCTTTGCTATCCACTACAATGTCATCCAAAAACGGAACTATATCTGCAGCTTTCCATTTTGGCTGAACAAGGAAGAGTTCGGCGAAGCGATCCGCTGGGTTTATAGGGAGCTCGGACGAAGGGAAATAGGAGAGCGCTGAGTTCGTTGTTGCGGACTGGTTCGTCAGTATATAATTACCCTGATATAATGACATGATTATTGGAGCCACTAGATGGAAACTATAGCTCATACCTGTAATAATGACAGGCTAATCCGGTTCTCGAAGGAGTCGCCCACAGTGGTTTTCCATCTTTTCATGAACTCACTTAGTTCTATGGGTGAGCTCTGATTCTGCATGAGTGTTATGTCGCAGAGAAGACGGGAACACGACTTACGCGGCATGCACTTAGAATACCAATACCGATCTGCCTAACAACAGCATGTACGTCCATAGTCCACGTCTCCGCGTTCGAAGATGAATTAAATTTACCAAACCATGACATGACCTGCCTGGAGACCTCTGATGATATCTCATGGTCGGATTGGATAGTCTCAATAATGTCCAAAACCGGAGCACCATCCGTCGAATGAGAGAGCGAGACGAGTGTATTGAGTATAAGCTCAAGAACGTGGTTTAAATATCCTGGGGTCATTGGACGAAGTTCACCGTTCAGAACGAGAACTCGCATATCCCTTAGGCCGGCCTCAAGCTCCGCATCGCTGGTCTGGAGTTCGGATTTGACATCTTGTAGCATTCGCCTCTCACGGTCCCCCTGAGAACCATGAGATGATCAGAATGAAACCAGATGAACAATGATACGCACTCGGTCGTCGGAGTCCTCATCATATTCACACCCTCGCAACATTCCGCGCAGCCTATGTAGTTTGGCAATAGAAGGCGACAATTCGAGAATATGGTCTATAGTTGCTCGTATGACAGCATCTCCCGGCTCGCCGCCGCCGTTCGGGGGAGTCAGCACACAGAACGAGTTGGACACCATCACAGCTCTGATGTTGTAAGTTTTGTCTGCAGTGCACAAAACAGCGTCGTCATCGTCTCTTCCGCGAATTGTGAATCTTGGACGCGTTAGCTTGGCAAACAGATGAACTTGAGGCACACTCAACTGGTCCTGTGTCTGTTTTTCGATCAGATGGACAAGTTCTTTTGGTAGCTCCATCAGTTTGTACTGGCTGCCATTGCTGCCTCTTTTCGATGAGAAATGCAGCGAATATTCAGACATGATGGTGAGGACTGAGCGGAAATGACTGACACGCTCTCATCAAAGACGCGTCTGTGGCGTGGGATTTGATGAAGACGAAGAATGCGCACGCGAATCCATCGTGCATCTCATCTACACGTTGCTTCTTGCTCTGTATACATACTGTAGTGATCAGGTATCTGTGCGAACTTTGTGCTGCGTGTTGCAAAATGCTGCTGGGAAGAGCGGATGCTTGTTGCTGCAGGTCTGCGAAACATGTCCTTAATACACTCAGAAAGCCGGTCTAGTCAGAACACGAATTTTGTAACCTTCTGGAACAGTCACCTTGGACTCGTTTGGAACAATGCCGACTTAAGGTTAGATGCAACATCAAATGAGGTCTCGGTTGCACATCACCTTGCTTGTTACCTGCAGCCGTCCGTGAAGTGTCCGCGTGGATGGAGCTCATATAAGGCGACTCGGCCGCCTTCAAAGCGATCAGGCTCAGCCACCCTTCACTAGGCCACAACTTGCCAAGGATCTCTCAGTTTATCTTTCGCTACTCTCGGTTGTCTGGAACACCGAAGAGATAAATTGCCAGCAGAATGGTACTCGCGAACATCTATCACTTATTTTGACCGGCCGGCTGACTGTAATCTTTGCCTTTCAGGCACAGGGTCGTCGAAATGGGCAGCCGCAAGGTAGCATTCCTCGTCTGACTGCCAAACTCAGTCCGCAGAATTCTCTCAAGAAGGTTGGGCCAGCAATCTCTGAAGTACTTCGCACGAGTGTGCGCCCCCGGAATCGGACAGACATGCTTGCAGCTTCAAAGCAGCAGAAGTTCCGACCTAACAGTGGAGCAGATGCTATTCTTTGTCTTGATGAAGAAATGGAATCAGTTGGCGCCGACCGTGCTCGGGAGCAGGGTTTCCGCGCCAAAGTTCAAAGAAACATTGAATCACCCGAAGCAACGACCCTAATATCGAGGAATGCTTCGCCGAGGACTACTCGACCGAGCATTCAGCCAGCGGTTCGGGAGCGCATCATGGCGCCAGAGCTGAAGGCAGTGCCCGGTCCTGTCAATAAATCCGCTGTGAAGATCCAACTTCCTGGGCTCCTGGTCAATCGACAACCTAAGTACGTGCGAGATCGCCGCGTTTCCAAAGCGCTTCCTTCTCTCCCACCCCCGACTCCATCTCCATGCAGAGCATCGTTCCCTGCGCCTCCAAAACCTCCAAAGGACATCTTCCAGAGTAACAGGGAGAAAGTCCTACGTGGACAAGGCTCGTCAATCACTCCACACGCAACTGCTCCTCGCATGTCCGTGAATTGCGATAGCTCGTCCGGCTCGTCGTACGATAGCGCAGAGCAAACGTGGAATATGATAAATAACATGATGAATGCCGTAAATGAGGACGAGGTGAAGAGGGCGCGGAGGTCGCTTATCCATGACGCTGTTCCGCAACGCCAATCGATGGACGTCTGCGGACCCGGCGCATATGTGACGTTCCCAAGAATGCGTCGTATGAAAGCAGGAGAGGACAAGGACGAATTGACTTCGGAAGAATCTACGTTGTCTGACCGGACTTATAGAACGTCTTCAACCAGTTCTACCCAAACTTCTTCCACATACAGATCTGTCAGACAACCCATTGGAGAGCTTCGAGACAGAAAGCTGGGGTCCCATTACGCAGACACTGTCCCTCGCGCACGTAATTCTCCTCCATCCTTAGAACGTCGCACCTCCGTAGCCTCCATTTTCTCCGTTGTCATCCAGCCTACCAGAGAGCTCTCGCACGAGGCGCAAGACGCACTCGTGGCCGAAGATGATCTTCCCTTCCGCATTAGAGGCATTCTCCAATGCAACCACGGAAAGTACGAATCGTCGCTGGGCAGTAGGATGTGTAGCAGGACTAGCTCGACATCATCGGAAGGAGCTGAGCTCCATCCTGATGTTGCCGTGACGATTGATGCGTTGCGCGATATTGAACTGGAAGATATTGCCTTTTCTTGATACTTATGGATTCCGCATGTGGTCATTCCAAACCTGACATATGATTGAATGACCTTACTCTAAATTATTGACTTTTCGTGTTCTGTCAACCTTGTCTCGTGTTCAAGTTTCATAAATTCATGCTTCGCTTCAGTGTATCCCAAAAAAAACTCATGTTGGAGAACGACAAACTAATAAATCAACACAAATGACGTGTGGTTGGACAAAGACAGTGAATTAGCAAATAAAGCAAAGGGTGAGTCACTTCAAGCATAAACTTCCTCTAGGACGGAACCACATCTAATGAACCAAACCGCAAGACAAGAAGAGAACACTACGAGATGATAGAAAGCAGCGCACAATGCAAGCTTTTTAATCATCTGCATTTTTCAAGATCCACGGCTCCGAGGTTACCCATTGACTTTCGGGTACGCCAAGTTCGAGTAGCTTGGAAAAGGCCTTCGAGAAACTGAAAGAGGACTGCGATTAAAGAATAATGCAAGCTCTAATAAATGTACGCACTCGTTGAAGAACACGTCCTGATCTTCAGCATATTGCTTCACATATTTCTTGAAACTCTTATCCTGCGCCAGAACGTAGTCCGTAGGCAACATCATCAAAGTCCCTGTCTTCTTGTCCTGAAGCTGCTTCGGTCCACTCCACTTCCTCCAGACCCATCTTACATTCGCAATTAGCAAGAGGAGATAAACAAGGTGTATTAAACGTACTTCTCATTAAGGAGGAGGTTGAAGAAGTCATTGGTGAACGTGATCGGGGAGAATGTCCAAGGACCTTCGAAGCCTGAGCGATCAGGGTGGCAGCGTCCCAGAGCATGAGCACCCGCCAATGCTACAATTTCCTGATCGTTGAAGCTGGAGTACAATTGTATAAGCTATAAATCCGAATCTCATCTGTCGGGGACATACCCCATGCGGTAGAAAATGTTACGCAAATGGTCAGAGCCCTGAGAAGCATCAGGCAGACGGCCATCTGGCGTCGCGTCTTTCGCGAAGCCGTCAATACGCCCTGGTCTCCATGGGATCTTCGGGCCACCCATTTCCTATAGATACCAAATATAGCACGGCACATCAGGCATGTGGCATTCCATCGTCAGTGTCTTGCCTGCTCACCTGAATTGCACACACGCCGGCAAGAGTCCACAGATCGCCGTAGCTTATCCATGGGAACTTCTCCTTAACTTTTTCCAGGACTCCCCGTGCGACGTGCAAACCAGCGTTGGCACCATGGAGTGCTTCAGGTTCGAATCGCATAGTCGCATAATTGCTTTAGCCCGTGATTAGTCTATAGAGTGTATTCCCAATCAAAGACATGTGACCTACCTTCCGCCCGTCTTCGTATCCTTGTCGTAAGTACCAGACGAATGCCATGCCAAACGGACGAGAACGGGTCCGTAGGACCCATCTTCGTGAGAACAAACGGATAAGGATAACTCGGGTGTAGTAGGAAGCTCAAGAACGTACCGTCGTAGTCATTGTCTTCCAAGATGCTGGCAATCTCGTTGTAGACCTGTTTCTATGTCAGGAAAAAGTCATGAAAAGCTTCGAATCCACTGACTTTTTGGTAGTCCTCCTTCGTCGGGACGAAATTGGTCTTGACCTTTACAGCCTGACCAGCAGACTTTGCTGCACTGGTTGCTTCCTTGCCAGCGTCCGAAGTCGAGTACAGATAATACCCGATGGAAATCAAGGCAGCGCCCGAGATTGATCCATAGAGCCACGCGTTACCGCCCGACTTGGGTGGTGGGTTCGGGGGAGACTCCGTCGAGTACTTGCGTATTGTCGGGCGCATGCGCATCGAGGAGCGCATAGCTACTCGAGGCGCTGTGGCGAAGGCACTACGACGAGCGGGCGCACGGATGGCAGCGAGCACGGACATGGCTGAAGAGAAACTTAGGGCACGGAGATTGATAGGGCGTGAAAAGCAACGAAAATTCCGCGCTGGCTTTTATAATTTCATTTCACCTGTTTCTGAGTAAGTGACCCGTTACCACACGTGACTTACCCCGCAACACGTTTATCTGGCCAATCGCGTCATCCGTATTTACCCGTCCTCTAATATCGGCTGCTCCTTTATCAAGTGGCCACCATATACAACTTGAAAGACAAAGGTGACGCCGCCCGAGCAATGCAAGGCGATCATCATTAAGCTTTAAGCACTGCGTTCTTTTATATAAGGATCAATTCAATGAAGCTCGCTCGGTGATTCGCAGCGCATCTCGTGACCGCCACACATCCCAACTGGTCGCCATCCTGCCCACGCGCGCTTCTCATTCGGTGAGCCTATTCAGAACGCATGATCTGCTTCCGTCGACTGACTTGGAAATTGTTTCTAGGCTTTCATGGATTTTACTTCTCTGTTGATCATGCTTATGTTAGGTTGTCCAGCCCGAACCTTTGAATGGCGCTCGTGTATCGACTATACTCATGACCTCGTGCAGCCAGTGTTTATCATCACTTCTAATATCTGGCTTGGTCGGTAACTTCGCTCCGATTTGATTCCGTTATAGGTGATTATGGAGCGATCCTTAAAGCTTAAAGGATCGTTTGATGGGCACTCGGCATCTCATGATCGACCCTTTGGGCCTAGACTTGCTATAGTGGCGCTCGCTTCAGAGGAATGGGACATCTCTGCAGGATCATTCTCCGCCGTAGCTACTTCCGTTTCCAATATGCTGTCCTGGGCTAGGGAAGGGAATCCCATACTGACCGAAGACAGGGAAAGGCTATGCTAAAGCAAAGATTAATGAGCGTTGGAGCCGTCGCGGAGTCCTCGGTGTAGTCAGACAATTTACCTCAGAACATGACGAATTGAGAAGGAGCTGACTTTTCCAAGAGCCCATCACGAAACCCGGTGCATGCTCCTACAGGAGCACTTCGGCAGTCTGGTTGTAAGATTCCGATTCGCGCTAAGGTAAGTTAAGCAACGCAAGTTTAAGCGTTATGGCTCCCCGGTAGTCCTTCTACGACTCCTGTTTGTAGTGAACTGAGGTGTCAGCGTGAGTGTCTTGGCTTCGTATCCGAGAGCGCCGAGTGGGTTCGAGTGAACAGTCACGGAAAATCATTTCCGCTTTCTAAAATTCCGACAAAGTTTCGTCGGATGCATCAGAGAAGTAAAAATAGAATACAAGGAGACTTCCACACGAGGTGTGCATTATACATAGTTCACAAAGCTTTCAGGTTTGTTCTGCAGATTATGCTCTGGAGTGGTTACATCAACGTATATGATCGATGATGGCTGGCCATGCTCCCGCCGGAATGTACGCTATTTACGAAGCGAGGATTATCAGGTCCATTGTCATCGTCATCATCGTCATACATAGATTTACATTAATCGTAGCCAATCTACGTCGTCAGATTTGTCACGCAAAGATAGGCTATCGCATTATCAATGATGGAATGGCTATGTACGTTGAGTGTCGGAATTCAATTCCTTATGAAGAGGAGTAAATCACGAGACTCGGAGTTTGCTTTATATGGATAAAACGGCTTAATTTAGAAGGTCTGCACTAATTAGGCAGGTTTGCACTGATCTGGAGGGATACGTACACGCCTGCTTTTGCCTCGCGGCTTCTCTGATGCCCATGAAACCCGTATGCCGAATACGAGAGCCCAAAAGGTATGCCTCGAAGGCAATTTGATGGAAGCACATCAACAAGTGGGGTGTTGATCGAGGCTGCGGGCGTCTACAGGTCCTTACGTACAAGTGTTTGATCAGAGTAACAAAGATAATTCGACGTTCATTGTATTCGCGACATGTTCGTACCAATAAATGCATAGCGGTACGCATCGAATTAAAAAAAAAAGATGGCAGAATAGAAGGAAAATAAGCAAAATGCACGCATGTGCTTACACGGCACACAGCATTAGCACAGCCAGCCCGGTACCGAACTGAGTCAGGATACACGGAAGCACCTATTCCTACTCACTAGCTAAGTGGAAGGGAAAGGAAGATAGATATGAGTCACAGGATGACCTGTAGTGTACAAACAGCCTCTGCGTCGGCACGCACGGCGGGGCGACAGGCTAGACGCATTCAAGACGAGAACAGGGGAAGACTGTGAATAGATTGGGAAACCAATAGTATATCGTCCAGTGGGTCAAGTGTTCCGGCGCTGGAAAGGGTTGACTCCGAGGATAATGGTCAGATATGCGCGAGCATCCCGGAAAGGTGGGAAGACGAAGCGATGACCTAGTGGTAGCATGATGCCGGTCAGTGTTGAGCAGCGACATACAGAAGACATCCCTGAAAGAGGAGCGAAGTTGGCCGTTATTAGTCCAAGCAAGAAGTACTGACTGCACAGCAGCCCGTACGATCTTTCAAGTTGTGGGAGACCCCCCGTGCTGCGCGTATCCTGCGGAGACGGGCTTGCGCCGAGAAGTGACTGCGGGGCGCGGTGGTGTCGCGTCCGGGGTTGGCGGTGACGGCGGCTCACGTGGTTTAGGGATGGGAACAGGCGCAGATTGGGAAGCCGGAGCGACATAGACCGGTTGAGTCGACGGTACTGTAGTGGAATAAGGCGGAGGTGCGGCTATGCTGAACGTAGGGTGCGCCATTAGATAGTAATCATGGGGGTAATAAGTATTCAGTCCTATGCAATTGTATCGCCAAGTACGTTTGATGAGCTTCATGATAAGCATGTATTGGCTACTAGAACGTACCGCCCCTCGCATGCGAATGGGTCCCTGCCGTCATGTGCAGTGCACCATTTACAGCGGGTCCCGCGTGCGTCGGTGCCTGTGCAGATGGATACGAGGTATGCGGCGAGGGCCGCCAAACAGGCTGCATCTCCTCCGGAAGCGGAACGGGCAGTAGGCGCGGAGCATAACAGAGCTCCGGGTGTCTGTCCACGAACTGTTGCGAATGCGGTGGACGAGCAGTGGAAGGCTGTGCGCGTCGCGCACCAGAGGAGATGGGAGTCGCTGCGAGGCGATGAGGAGGTGCCATCGATGCTAGCAGTACGAAAGGCGGCGATGGGGAGAATAAGAACGACTCCGGAGGAGGTAGATGGTAAAGGGAGGATGAGAGGGGAGTCAGAGTCGACACGCGCGACTGCTTTTAAGTATAATTCAATCAGGAGAGTTGCAGTGACGGCTGGTCACGCATGATATCTACACGTGCTTACCGATGTCACGGTACATAGTCTTTTGAGCTAGTAGTAGGAATCAAATCTCTCGTTCAACTAACTCATATGTTTTGTTACTTGTTCTCTCTGGATCTCGCGTATCCCGCAACCTTTGAGCTCGAAAGCTGATTTATACGACGAGCCAGTTGTTGAAGACCTTCGCTCAACGCTTGAACGCCAGTCTGAGGACCTACTGACCCATCGGCAACTCACATACCGTGGACCATTCGCCTTTCTGGGAAAGATCTGAAAAAGAACAGTCATATATGGCAAATCGATTCCATCTACACAGGATTTCTCTGCCTCTTTGTTTGACTGCTTATATCGATCAATGGGATTAAATCTGTCTGGTCCGTGACCGTCATTCCGAAATCGATCGCTGGAAGCTTCGCCTGCCGCTGGCCGCTCTTTACATCTGGAAAACACGTTGCAATTTCAGAAACCCAACAGTTGTTCTTCGCCGAATCCTTGATCGTATGAGGCACACTTTGGAAAGACTGGTGATGCTTTCGGTCTTGGGCTGATGCTCTATGCCTTAGACTGGCAATTATGGATTGCTACGTTCAAAACCTGCAACACTTGAGAACATGTGCTCGTTCGAATCGAAGATGCTCTGGGCGTCTAATATGGGACTTCAAAGTGTCATCCTATCTGTGTCTCACTGCTTTTTCGACTTCATCGAATGTTCTTGATGCGCGTTTGCTAGCGGAAATACCTCGTTTTCACTCAGCTCTCAGAGCTTGCTTGTGCATAATGAGTACATTGACCTTGAATTATTTCTTGATGCTCTTCTTTAACAATACGCAACTTCTCTCTTGGAAAGAAATCCTGTGACAAATCCTGTTATCTAGTCGATTCACAAGAAACGCCTCTGGGAGAACTAAAAGCCTTTTTATTTCAGGCCCGACTACAACGGAGCGCGTGTCGTCGCTGGAACCCCTGTCGTATGAGCCAAAAGAAGGCGGCCACTCAACCCGTTATTTTCCGTGGGGCACTGCGTTAATTAGTCTTGCAACCAATCGTTGGCGTGCGAAGGGCGGGGAGCTACAAGTGAGGACGTCATGCGGACATCCTATTGTACCTTAGCTGAGTATTCGATTGTCAGTTATCTGGTTGTATCGAATATACGTGTCAGAGCACTCCGACGGACGTCAGGTCGTAATTAGGTAGAAACGAAACCAAGCTTTGTGTAAGGAATTAGATAGAGACACGCTGTGTTATGTGATACGTGTACTTACCACGTAGTGTAGTCTATTCGGTGATTATCTACGAATCAGAAAGATCCCGAGCAGAATCAAACAGAATCAATCATTTCTGATCCGAAGGCTCGACAGATCGAGCCGAGCATCAGATTGTGTATAAGCACCATCTGCTTCAGCGAAATAGCTGTAGATTATATCTACTTCGCACATGTCAGGTATTGAGTCTAGGTTCAGAATAATGAAGGATTTTTATTGAAAGAGCTACAGCCAATCGCAATGGATCAAGTTATAGAATCATGGTCGCGGTTGTACTTGTGTGCCTTGCGTATCGAACTGAAGCGAAGCACCACCACTTAAGTAATCTAATGATGCAGCTTCAAATTCAGAAGAGACTATGACCCGACACGTTGCCTACACGATCAAAACTCCGCCGCCGAGTGCCTCACGGCATTCGAGAGGATTTGCTCTCCAATGGCACATCCCTCCCATAGTCAGGCGCCGAGGCTCATGCTCATGAAACAACTGTCAGCTAACTTAAGGATCACTTCGCAGAGGAAAGGAATATTCCGGATCTCTCCAACGCAAATGCGATGCCGGATTGAAATGATTCGGCCGGGGCTGGTGTAAATTTCCAATGGCCAATAGTGAGCATCACGAGAATCCCGCATTGTGGCCTCATCACCAGGAAGACGAGTCTGCTTCCTCACAAGCTCGGGATAAGGATAAAACGAACACGAGATTTCAATAATGACCCTGCAGCTGCGCATAGGAAGGTTCGTGTGCAGTACGTGCATGAGCCGATCCGCACAAATCAAGTACATCGCAGATCTTTGTCTCGGCGCTGCGGAGACGCAAATAACGTCCCGCACGATAGACAGATGAGGTGTGCGTGAGACTCGCGCTGGTTTTCCTTGTCTCAAAAAGCATCATGAACTCTTGATGAAAGGGTCGCGGATAGCATATTGAAAGTACTGCGCACGCAGGAAGGCGCATGGATCATGAGCGCTCCGCGACCAAAATAGACGGTACTGGTGCTTATCATGCCAACGAAAGCCTTCGAAGGGCACGATACTTGATCATCTCAGCATTGGGAAAGATCCTGGGTTCACCGGTAGTGAAGTCTTCCCAACCACCGACCACCGACTACCGACAGTGATGGATTCCTACACTTAGCTTCCAACATTGCGAGAAGGGACATGGTATGTATGATTGATTAGCGCGATGCCTTAGGCGGTTTCTCTCATCCCCTTTATACGGAATGAGGCTTAAAAGGATCAGTCTGCCAGACCTATCGGCTCTTTCGACAAGGGTCCGAGATAGAGAACGATGGAGATGCCACTCTGCCTCTATCTCAGTACATTTGCGGCACGGGATCGCATCGTTCGAAGCAGCTCACGAAACAAACAGTTGTCCATATGAGGTATTCTTCTTCCCGTCCCTGTGTGCCCTACGGACGTTGAGAAAACAGCCTTGCACAGACTAACATCGTCAAGCCTTAAATTGACGCCAAAGGATAGGGTTGAAACACTGCAGGCATGGCCAGCACAATTTGGCAAATCGGCTGGAGGAGACAAGGTTAGCGGTAGATTTGGAAACAAATTGCAAAATAAAATGAGGGATAGAATAATAGACAAGGAACGGAGTCGCCAAGAGAAGGCAGAGTAACAAGGTTCGCTGCTATGACGTTGACTTTGATGCTGACTAAGTATCTGGATCAACAATGACAAACAACCTTCACTTCGACATCATCGCTGATCAGTTCGTTCGCGGAGCTTAGTCGCGAGCACGGGGTGCTCACTTACTGTACAAGACCGACTTTTCTGACTTGCGCAAAGGTCGTATCTCGTAGTACAATGAGGCTTTCTCCGTGTATCCCCATGCATACGTCCCCGTTGCTTTGACCGTGCCTGCTGCACTGGTTCATTACGATCGGTCTCGCTTCACAGAATCTCCTACAACCACATGGGTGCCTGTCCTTTTACCACGTGTTGAAAATTTTCTTCACGAGAATAAGTAGTCCGAGTACGGTCGAGTTGGTAAATCTACTTCGATGAATCTTCTTCGAAACAGTTTCTTCGGCAATATCGACCCTTACGTGAATGGCTATTTTGTGGCCCATGCCTTCTCCGCTTCTTCTCGGCATGTCTTCTTTACTCTTCAGTAACTTGTCATAGTTCATCACACTCGCTCGGCATTACAGGCCAGTCAAAGAGACATCAAGATACTTTTGTGGTCCTCCTTCCATAAAAGGCAACACTTGACAAAATAGTCGTGCTGTACAAAGGCAGTGAGTTGTTGTCCTCGTGTACAGGCCACAGGGTTTGTGTGCTTATACCTTGATCACGCAGTGCTCTGGCCTCTATGCATATCCTGTGATGATATAAGCCTACTTCATTCGCAGGGTCGTCTGCTTGAAGTCTGAGTTCCTCATATCGACTCACTCTCTGGAGATTTCGTGCTTCCGGAATAACACAGTACCGTTTGCCTCTCATTTGAGCATCGCTGCAATTCTGCTTCTCAGCGAATCTATCACCGCTTAGCTTAGACTGCGTGGCTATCCTCTGATTCTTTCTCTACCTTAAGTTCTCTCATCATTGTAGCACGAGATCTGGAACTAGGCGTCAGTATGCAGATTCAGCCGTCATTGGAGGAGAACCCTGCGACGTCTCCTAGCTTGACGTCTCCTACTTTGATACGTTCCGACCCGTTGTCTCCTAGTATCACGTAAGTGCATCGGAATAGCTATGTATTTAGCTTACACTGACTATTGATCCTACTTGCATTGTCGTTTGTCCTCCAACCCTCTCAGCTCCTCGCCTGTCGTCCCGCCGTATGCTCTTTTTGACACGGATATGCCTTCTCCAGTATCCAACTATCATGATCCTTACCGTCGTTTTAGAGCCGGATCTGGCAGTAGCTCATCCTCCCGTGACCCCTTTTCGCAACTTCAACTTCCTTCTCCAGCAGACTCCCAGTCAAGTGGAGACAGGCGACCTCACGATGTTGAAATGGCGTATGACCACGTGAGCCAGATCAGCCCTACTAGGTCAAGAGGCTTAACCACACCAGTCGTCGTACCAAATGTCGTACAGACTGAATCTTTGGAATATCCACCACAATGTGCGTGCTGTGCTCTTCGGATTTATTTTCGAGTGTTGATTACCATATCCAGTCACAGCAACGCACTCTATCCTCTATCCGAACCTTCACTTCCTGCTTGCTCAAGACTCGGTGCAAATCAATGGGTTCTTTCTCGATATGTGGACGGACCCTCAGTTGAACCTGAGCAGCCGAATTCTAGATAGTTATGGTACCCTCTGGGTCACCAATCGTCGCCTTGAGCACGTGAGGATTGTCTCGCCAGACTTTCCTTGGGTGATCGACATCAAGCTGGACGAGGCGCTCCAGGGCGAACAGTGGGGCATCACTTGCAACGATGTTTGGAGTCAAATCCATACGGAGCTTAAGGAGCCGATCCATGATACGGACTGGGCGTACTTGAGCGACATGGCCGCTCGTGAGCCGACGGCTCGTCGTCGTCATGAGCACCTAGTTGGCCTCGCTAGGCAGCGGAACAGCACTAGTGACTCAATGCCCCTTCTCCGCTTGGATTGGCTGATGCGGAAGACAGTGTTCGCTGGTTTGGAAAAGGACGAAGGTTACAGGCTGGCCGCCCAGCGTTTGCTTCCCGGGAGGGAACAATGTCCTGAAACATGGATTGCTCGTTTCGCCGAAGCCGACTGAGATCCGGAATTTCCTGCGGTTTGTATATTGCAGTCATAGTCTTTCATCAGTTATCATTCATATTTTCAGATATCTCATATTCAATAGCTTGCACATCGTGATGATCCCCTTAGGTCGGTGCCACTCGAATTGCTTACTTAGTGTGCTATATCTTTACTTTGTTGTATGCTCGATCGAGTTTTAGTTGATATCAGTAGAGAATACATGTCTAATCGCCGCTCCGTCAGCTGTAGCTACGACATATCTGATTTTCTCATGCTAGTACTGCATCTGGTATGGGCCGTCGTAGAGGAAGTTCAGGTTGCAATTCTAGCATCCGGGAACCTCAATAAGGAATAGCCTCAGACGACAGCCTCGAGTTGCAGACGCGCAAAGTAGGAACCTGTATTGTCAAATTTAAGAAGTCGTCTGGGATGCGTATAACAGAGCGCCTTCGTTTTGCTCAGGACCATCTAAGTTGGCGCCTAACCCGATATCTGCCTTTGAACCTTCCTCATTCTTCCTCTGCGATCAATTATCCAAGAAGTCGAACACATAGGGCAGAAGAAGTGTGTGCATAGCACTCGCAACGATCACTGATGACATCCTTAATCTACGCTCAAGCATAAGGACTTCAAGCGGGAAGAAATTTTTTCAAGATGGCCTACGCTCCCTACTATGCGACGCCACACTACTTTCAGACTCCGTTCTACCAAACCCCTCAAGCCAATGCCATTTACACTCGTCCCCTCACGCCACAGCCAGAAGATGAACATCGCAAGCTTCGCAAGAAACAGAATCGATGGTCCCTCCCAGGTTATACTCAGCTAGTTCAGGACCATCCGATCACACCGCCTCCAACTCCCCAGAAGCCGAGGCGAGTACTCTGGGAGTCTGATTATAGTAAGTCCTTCCATTTCGTTGATGCCGGGCGACGCTGAATCGCGAGTAATTAATCAAAGTGACCACTCCAACATCTTCTCGTTACCCTGATCTGAATCCGGTGCTCGCTGTTGATACGACCCGTGTAAATTTTGACGTACGGCTTCCTCCCGAGAAGGGGATCAAGTCCGGAGCATATGCGCGATTCTGGAGCACGAGCGCTTCACGGCGGCCGACGATGCACATGCGTCTCATCTCCCAGGACCATCCCTGGGTCTTCGAACTCGACTTTCGACCACTTGCGACCAGGGGAACTCCACATTACGTGACCTGTGGCGACGTATGGACGGCACTGACCTCTGGACTTTCTCAGCCTATCACAGATGCGGAATGGTCGCTCTTTGTGTCAGCTAATCGTCCAGATCAAAACCAGAGAAGAAGACTCATGACGGAAACCGTGGCGATGCGCACTCACGAGCAAGGGAAGTATTTGCGTCGAGTAGACTGGTTGGGACGAAACGTTGTGTTCCGCGGCCTACTGAAGGATGACAATTTTGCTCGTGATGTATTGCTCCCTGGCAGAGAATCTTGCGTCGATACTTGGGTAGTGAAGTTCGCCGAAATCAGAACTTAGACACAATAGCAATACCAGTCTGGTCTTTAAAAGGAAAGCAGCGTCAAATTGAGATAATATATTTTTATTTCGAGGCTCACTGGATCGGCAAAATCTTAATATACCGAGATCATACTGGTTGGAATGGCGGTGTAGTCAAAAGATTTCAATAAACAAGGCTCGTGACGAGGCCTGTAACGGCAAAAGCATAGGAACTTCTCTTAAAAAGAAAGAAGGTCGTCGTGGCTCGCAAAGCCTCTATTCCCTCTTGTCGTAATCAATCCCATAGAGAACACGACGCTCATTCCGTCCAGGGCTCTCCATGGCTACGTACATCCCCACTATCGCTCCTCCAACATATCCTTTCAATACTTGCCAAACTCCGCATGCCTATGCAGTAGGAGTTGCGAGATGTATGGCGCCGTTTATACGACCCATCCCACTCCCGAATGTAGAATGCGATGCATATTCCTCACTCGCGCTATCCCATCATGATCATGAAAAAGACACGGACAGCCTATGCCGAGCCCCTTTGCTAAAGACATGCTCACTACCGCCGCATCATGATTGCCCGTACAGGCATTGCCCCGGTCGATCATGCATGATGCAGCAGGAAGTACATGATGCGCGTAAGTGTCTGACAATGCCCCGCAAGAACGACACCAGCTCATCCAAACATGAATAATGGACAGCCGCATTCAGGTCTCCATACCACAGTGAGGGTTCATTGGGCGCACAAGGCTTGCATTATGGCGACCTGGCTTGCAACGACTCCGTCATTAGGGCACCCGCCACACAGCAAAGATGTCCGGTCCCGCGAGCATACCTTTACATTGTACGCTCAGCCTCGCGATCACGACCATCTTAACTTGCCTACCCGCGATGCCAAATCAAATCATTCAAGGTAAGTCACCACGCCCATCTGGCATAATTGGAACTAAATCACAAAGGAAACAATAGGAACCGGTTTGTTCTTAGCCGACAATCGCCAAGGTGCTTTGGCCGCAGAAAACGGTATAATGCCTTGGGTATGGCCAAAGAGACTTTTCGGCGACCATTTTTCGATAGTCGCAGAATAACGTCACTTCGAAATTCTCAAGTGCTTCACACTCTACTCCAGCAGACGGAAAATGCGAAGTACTCACCAAAGATCTGATGCAATGTGTTCTGAGTAACTGCCTCCTTTCGCGCATTCTTCGAAGATTAGCCTCGCTTCAATTAGCCCCTTCATTTTACCGCCATGAAATGTACGGTTCTCGATATTATTTCCAGTAGCAATGGCAGGGAATACCACTTGATTGTATAGATGGCCCGGAAATTAGAGGCCCGTTACAGCATTGCCAGTCATTGGTGACCAGGAGATTTTCCCAGGGTCTTGGCATGATGGACGCTAAACAGAGTCTAGATACAACTTCGTGTTTCGGGGGTTCAAGTATCGTACACTGGGTGAAATGGATGAGACCGTGAAGCGCTTGAAAGAAGCAACCCTTACAACAATGGCGGTGAGCATCTCGATGAGAAGACAGCACAGCAACGCGGACACCGCTACTCAAGCAAGAAAGGTCAAAACCTTCGCGAAGTCGCCATCTCAAAGCGGTCTTCAACGCAATCGATAAGAAGAGGCGCCTGATAGCAGGCGGTGAACAAAATAGTCAGTGTTTGGAATTCGGGGCTCTCCGAGTCGGGCAGAATCAACGCGCTTACATAATTCCAAAATCGAGTTACGGCGCGGCGGTAAGTTCGCTCGCCCTTCCTTCACTGGCAGCGGTATTCCGACGAGGCCAAGGATGGTGTCCTTTCAGTAAGTAAACTCACGTTGCTATACTCTTTCTGACATGGTCTTAATTCTCCGATAGGTGCGATGGTCTGTGTATCTTCATGAATTTGTAACATGCAAAGTTCGCCTGACCCATTGTTGTCCTTTCTGCTCGCTGATAGCCTGCCAGGACGTCGTCAAAAAGCCCAAGCTTGATACGCATTCCTACAAATGTCACGCATCTTTCACTTGTGTAGACTGCAGCAAAACTTTTCAGACCCGGTCGGAGTGGAAGGGTCACATATCCTGCATTTCCGAAGCAGAGAAATACCAGAAGGGTTTATACAAGGGCAAAAAGACCGTGCGTATCTAACGTGGACATATATTCGATATGATACCGAAGCTTAATTATTTGACAGCAGCAAAATGGACCAGCCTCTCTAGGTGCTGACAAGTCCGATTCGTCTGGAAAAGAAAGATCGAACAAATCTATCACCGTACGATCCCAGCCTACGTCAGGAAACAGAGTGGAAAGCAACCGTCGGGATACGTCTGATACAGTCGTGAATAACGGTGAGCTATCCGGCTAGATCACAGCTTTGTTCCTTCCAATTTCTCGAATAAATAACTTTAATTTCGTCATCATGATTTGGATGTGCTTTGCATGTTCTGGACTATGCAGTGTTCATGTCCCGCGAAGTTGTCTCTGTTTTGCCTTGCACAGCCGCCCTTGTTCCCAAGGCACAATCATCTGATTGATAGTGCAAGATGCATGACTTCATACTCATTCATGCATTTTAGGCAATCCTGCTACCATGATATCGGGACCAGCGGCAGACATGCAAGCGAAAGAGACAAGCAAGAAGAACAGCAAGGCAGATGGATCACACCTTGATCCAACGGGTGATGCGTCGATGAGCGACTCCAAAACGAAAAGGAAGAAACGGAAGTTAGACGCCGCGAACACTAATCGACAGACGGAAACGGTAAGCTCAAGGAATCATCGTGTGTGTAAATTATTCTTAACTCAATAGGACGATTAGGCCCAAGATGATGCGTCCAAGACGGCTGTTTCTTCATCGGCGGACATGACGCCGCAGGTCCCGGAGACAAAGACACTCGAGAAGGAAAAGAAGGATAGAAAGGACAAAAAGAGATGGAAGAGGAAGAAGGACAAAGAGAAGCCAGTGAGCGACGTGGAGAAGGAGGACCCTATCGCTCCGTCTGCGACGGACCCTCGACCCCCTGCTTTGAATGACCGTCAGGAAAGTGACAATCCTCCGGTATGCCATTTTCCCGCTCATTCTATACACGTTGCTAAGAAAGGTTACTAGTCTAAGAAGAAATTCAAGAAGTCGTCCAATCCGTTCGAGTATGTCTCCGAAGAATCTGTTCCGTGCCCAACGGATGAAGCAGGGACTCAAGTTGCTGTGAAGAAAAAGAAGAAATCGAAGGGAGAACATAAAGACGGCACTGCATCAAACGTCAAGAAAGACAACGGAGCCGCTCCAGAACATACCACGCCAGATAAGAAACGTAAGCAGTCCGATGAGACGGGTGATGATGATGATGATGCTGTGTCGGCGAAGAAGGCGAAGAAAGCGAAGGAGAGGAAAAAGGAGAGGAAAAGGAAGGCGAGAAACGATGCCCAACCCGTTGAGAATCTCTGATGTTCTTGGATTCATAATATATTCGAGTATCGTTCATGCTGGTTTCGTACATATTAATGCTTTTGGCTGTTACGTTGCCTCGTTAAATACTATTGTTTTCTTGCTTCGCGGTATTGAAAATCTTTCTAGCACAGTAACAGTACTAGTGTTATGTGTCGCGCTTGTCCCTTGTTTGTAAGTGTTTGATGCCATTTTTTTGGTGGTCAGTCTAAACCTGAACTGCTTGCACTCTGCAACCACCAACCAAGATCATCAAATCCCCAGTGCACTGCTGTAAATTATGAGAAACAAGGAAAGTAAAGCGCGTCCGTCTATGCTGACTCGTAGTCTCTCGTATGCGTTCGGTGGATCAAGGCATAATGCTCACCAGCATCCGCCTGCACTACAGCATCACTTTCACGGTCTGCCACCTGGCCCACTGCCATGCACACAACATGCCTATGGCCATGGGCGACATCTATCGTGCTCTGACTTCCCAAGGCCGCATTATTATGCTTCTTCGCTACGTAGTACCACCGCAGCTGCTTCCGATACGCAAGATGCTCCTTCGCTGATCTCAAATGGGACCAGCTCTGGCTCTTCGCGGACATCGTGTATGTTGTCTTCTCTCGTACGGATACGATTTCTCAAATCGGTAGTCTTATTTTTCTTGATTACACCTCAGCTCACTATTCTGGATTCAACTCCGCGGTATACGCTCCGCAGCAAGCATACAGCCCAGCCGACACACCTCCTTATATTCATAGCCTTCTCGACGCTGCTTCTGCTTCTCTCATTTGGGACGTCCGTACAAAACCGAAAGAACTTCAAGTGACTGGGTCAGCAACACAAGTTATCAGTCCACATGTACTCTCTTTCCCTCTGATAGCCAATGCTTCTGATCACATCCGCATCATCAGTCCTGATTTCCCTTGGAGTATCGAGATTGGTCCCAAGCAGCACGGCATTACCTCCAGCGAGGTGCTTCACGCGCTTTATGACCTGCTGAACTCAGATCTTGAAGATTCTGTCTGGTCTCTTGCGGATGAACGCAAGCGCTCTAGTATCTTACGTGTCTGGAAGCGTCGCTCTGACCCTGGATCACGAATCAAGAAAGTAGACTGGCTTGGAAAGCACTATATGTTCAAAGGATTTTACCGCGACACCTCGTTCAAGCAACGACTACTCCGACCGGACACCGCCGATGTTCCTGAAACTTTACTTGTGGCGTTTGGGAAGGCCTGAGCACATAAGTGACTGCTAGCATACTACTTGTATGGTCTTTGGATTTCCATTATTCAACTTCTACTCTCCCGAGGCAACTCCACAACTGCTATTATATCTATCCTTTTGTAGGCTGGGTTCTATTTGCTACATAGCAATTGGTTTGTACACATTTTAGTCCTATCTTCTCGAACATAATTATACAAGGTGTGCTGTTGAGTTGATCAAGGATTGCGCAAAAAGAATATCCCTAGAGATGAGATCAAGAGTCCCTGCATGCATAACGCTGTTCATTTTATTGGTCTGCTAAGTCCAACTCTATAGGTCAAGATTCTCGCTCCTGACTTGTGTTCCTATGGTCACGACTTCTCCTGGAGTATACTTCCGCAGGCTGCAATACTCAGATATCCATCTCAATCAATGTCCGCGCGATTCATTTGGTCATACTGACTCGGAAAAGGTGTCTATTATCCAAGATAAGGATCTCGTTCTCTGCGGGTCGAAGCGCACATACAGCCGCTGTTCAGCACTTGGACTATGGCAAGGTTGTTGACAAACCGAAATATTTGTTCGACGACAAGACGTTACTCCCAGTTGTCATTAGATACCAGCCACGTAGGCCAGCTCCAGTTGTAGGTTGTCATCTTTCGTTATGCTATAAACTGCCTCCCTGAACTCGCTTTGTGGAATGTCTGGCTATGGAAATTGATGATATTTACAGGATACCCACAGTACGTGAAAGTATTGCCGAAGCTTGTCCGTCTCATCCGTCTGCCGCAGTGATTGTAAGTCATGCACTTCCTTACAAATATTCTGATTCGGAGACCGGTGGTCATCACTTTTCAATCGGTGGCGCGACATACGATTGACTTCCCATAGGACAGAGTCTTCTGATCCCGAGTCGAACCGTGTATCGGAGCGGTTGCTGGCACTTCATACACGTGTCCTGGCACTGATGCCCTGCATGGCCAATAGCATATAAAAGACGGGTCCTTCATCCTTGCAGGACCCACGGTCATACCGACCGGTATATCCTCCGGTTTATGCGACATTGGAAACGGTTGCCTGCAATGCTGCGAATCCATCAAGCCGGTGTGTATATCAGTTATCATGATATTCTTTTCTGGTCTACTCACCTGCTGTCCTTCCAAGGAGCCGATCCTACTATGTCGGCGATTCTTGATGCTTTTGGGATTGATACTCGGCAGCTCGATCCAGACATTCTTGTGGGAGCTTTCTGCGCCAACATGCCAGTTGTATGTGTGGATCTCGGAAAGCAGCAGAAAGTGTGGATATTTGACTTTGTTTTGCAGAGCGCACGCGATGAAAAAAGGTATTCTGGAAAGGCTCAAATACCTCCTTGCTGTACCTCCACGCCATCCTACGTACGTCAAATGAACACAGAAATTATAGCGTAAGTAACCAGGGATGTGCATTGAATGGAGCATTTGTACTCGGCAGCATCTCTATGGAAAGCAGCTATCGTGAAGGTGTCTGATATTCCCGTCCAACAGACATCCTGCGGCCTTGTCTAGGTTTCTCTATTAATTCTCGTTGTAGCCTCTTGTCATGTCATTCAAAGTAAATCTCATAGCACTATTTCTCTTGACTTCTCATAGCTTATGATGATGACCTTTCTGCATCGATGAATAGTAGACCAGCTAGTTTTAGAGTCTTCTTGGCCAATATCAAGTTGATATACACGAGTCGATGGCACCGTGAGATCCAGAGCAATATCTCCTTCCAGAAAGAGTCAAGTTGTGAAGTCAATTACTAGTACAATGCCAGAGGCATAAAAGAAAGGCCAGATTAGCCAACAATCGCTTGTATCCAAAACGGGCAATTTCGTATGTAATCTCATTTAGCAGCACTTAAGAATCGATGCGGTTGCGTTGCGACGAACAACCACCATGCACACTTTACAGGCACGTATTTGGCGCGTCGAAACATGTTACTCTACTGATCTTTGGCTATCTCAGAGGAATTATTGGGCGGTTCGTGAATACCTGAGCCCAGTGAGCTGCATAGATGCACCAGTTATCGCCGCTTATTCCTGAGCTTGTGGCCTCTAGGTTCTCAAAGAAAGCAAATTCAAGGAGCATGGGAGGATCACGCCTGGTACTGCGAGTGTACTTAACTTCGGAACGGATTATTTAACGTTTGCTTCTCAGAGGAGTTCGTGGCTGCGGGCGATTTCCTGACTTATAAGTTCCCGGTCTGGAAGTGGTGAGCTATCTGACGCGTCGAACATTTGGAAACGACTATGTGTTGATCTCCGCGCACACCACAGGGAGAGGGGAGATACTCTTAAGGCAAGGGACTACTTACCTGCTGACAAGCAGTATCTGATTACTCGAGGAGGTGCGCTCGCTTACTATGCTGGTTCAGTTTATCACATACCACATGTTCGTTGATAGTCCCTTGCTTACGTCGAGCCGCGTCTCTGCAATACACTGACGCCGATGAAGATGCCGAACGTATGGTGTCTGCATCCGATGGGGCGGGTGACGGCGATGAATGGGTAGAAACGCACGCGGGTCGAAAGCATTCGCATATTTCCGGCGAGCCGGGTGAAATAGAAGACATACCAGACACAGAAGACGGTGCCACGAATGCTATGGCCAATTTGTCTTTGTCAGATTCCAAGGCACCGGATCCGGCTGAAATTCCAGACATGGACGAGATACCTGACATGGAGGAGGATTTGGAAGAGGAGAAAGACGAAGCAACGGCCGCTCCTGTTAAACCTCCTGTCAGTAAGGCGGCTGATTCCAAGTGAGCTATTCCCATTCCAATCCAAGTACCGTCCAATTATCTAACTATCTCTAGTGCCATTGAACCTGCAAGAGGAAATCTCCTTCAGGTTCGAACGTACGACGTTATGATTACATACGACAAATTCTACCAGACCCCAGCCATCTGGCTGCTCGGTTATGATGAAGTGCGGTTGATCTCAACATCCTATTCCATGTCTCTGACTTGTTCCCAAAGAATGGAACCCCACTCAAGCCGGCTCAGATCTTCCAAGACGTGCCTGCCGACCACGCCTTCAAAACGGTCACGATAGAGCCTTTCGCACACTCCACCAGCTTACAGGCCGCCCTTGTTCACCCGTGCAAACACGCCAGCGTAATGAAGAAGATCATCGAGCGGATGAATGCAGGCGTCATTGAGGAACAACGGAAGCTAAGTGGAGCATCCGGATCAGCAGCAAAAGATAAGGAGGGCAAAAAGAAATGGCTTTTCAGACGGGCGAGCGGCAACAAGGACGAGAAAGTCCCTGTGAATGCTGGCGAGGAAGAAGATGTCGAAGGCATGCGAGTGGATTATTATTTGGTTGTATTCCTGAAGTTTATCGCATCCATCGTACCGACTATCGAGGTGGACTCTACCACTTCCTTCTGATAAGTCCATGAATTAGTTAGACATATGATCATCTGTTACTTTGCGGAAAACTTCGTGTGTGTATTCTGTTATGTGTTAAGTAGCTGTAAAATTCATGCTCGTATCCGTCCTGTGAGCAAATACAGCGGACTGCAACTTTAAAGATCAGGACTTCGTACCAAAGCCAGTGGTCAGGTCGTCTCGTTCGATGGTCTTCGACTCATTTATATGGAGTTCGTGGACAGTCAGGATAAATAGATCAGACAGAGAACAAATCTGTTTCGACTCTATTTCTACGGGATGCGGTACAACGCAGAAAGTCGCCATCCGCTTACAACAATCATTCCTGAGCGATCTCAAAACCCTTCTGTATAGGAAAAGCAATTCGTAGGCCTGCGAAAATGCAATCAACCACAGCGGCACCATTCGCCATCCCGAAGACCAATGTACTCGCGTAGAAAAAGTTGGCATTCCCAGTCCCCTGGGTTAACCAAAGCGAGTGGAACAGCGGGAGAAGAAGAGAAGCATGGAGGTGCAGTAGAGCTGTTACTATTGGGTGACGGAAGTCTATTGCGATACAATAATGAGAATAATCAATCTCAAGACAAGAGTAACGCTCGAGCTTACGTGGATATAATTCCGGAAATAATGCTATGCAACTCAGGAACAGACCGATATCAGCCATAGTCGGATAGGGCTTGAAAATTGCTAAGATTCCTTGAAGGATGAATATTGCGTAGAGAGGATCGTGTCTGTAGGTTTGAAGTCAGTCTGGTCCTGGTCCTCCGAAAAATAAAGTATAAAAAACGTAACTGGAATTTGATGCAAATAGGAGCGACGTAAATGAGCAAATGGACCTATTGGAAGATGGTATCATAGTCAAATGCCTTCCTCTTGCCAATACTCCTGCAAAACTTACCGAAAATACCATCAAGAAAAAGGGTCGGAAATGGTCGAACATCTCCGTAAAGAAATACCACCATAAGCCAGGATTTGGCGTTAAATCAGGCAATAAGATCCTAATGGGCTGTCGCTTTAGCACAATCATAGAATAAAGATTAGATAGATTAACGCTGTCTTACCCGGTTCCCCACGTTCTTGATATCCAGTCAGTTCCACCCGAGCCTATACACGATGCAAGAGCAAGAACGGCCACATAAAAAATATACTCTGCGGCATATTTCATTGCTCGGCGCCTGTCGATATTGATATGATGGGGTGACGCTAGGGAAGGAGAGGGAGAGACGAGAAGAAGTAGTATGAGAAGGGGAGCGAGGAGCAAGCTGTTTAGTGACAAGTGCGTCAGGAAGGCAAGGGTAAATAAGCACGGAGCCCTTCTTTCTACGCATGCTTCAGCGACAGATATTCATTCGCAATTTTACGGACACTCACTTTTGCAGGCGAAAAATACGGAGGTCAGATAAAGAGTATTCTCCAATATGGAAGTGGATAATGATAAAGACGATAGAAATAAATATGGATTTAGCAAGAACCTGAAATATGCGTAAGCGAATGGAATATTATGATAACCAAAATAGCTTACGCGCCAACGATCATTATTTCTCTCGCTCCTCGCGAACTATTTGACCTTGCTCTCCAAATCTTCACAAGAAGGTACGCGCATAACGCGTCACATGCCGCCCAAAATATACGAGCAGCGGACGTGGTTGATGGCAGAACCGTGATGAAAAGCGAAAGCAAGAGTGGTGACTGTGCGAAGGCTCTATGAGCGCGTCATTAGCATGCTATGCATTGAGACGATTTACGTGATAAAAATGTCCTCCGGAATATGGGTCAACGCCGTGCTCATACAGGAACACGCCTTCTTGCACTTAAAACTTAATTAGATCGATGACAAATGGAGGACACTGAGCATCGCACACCGAGGATAAGATGTCAGAGGTGAGGTGAGAAGGTGGTCGTGCTTGAGGAACTCATGCAGGGAGGAGAATGAGAGCAAGAATCGACAGGCAACAGCAATTGGTATTGCATTCGACATGACAGAAGAACAGAGGTACAGGTAGTCGCGCCAGATCAAGGTTGGGAATTTATTTACTACTTGCTTATGTAATCCCTTTCAGCTTCAGTACTAGTTGTTAGGCCATACCGTGACTCTACAAGTCTTTTTCGGAGATCTAAGTATATTGGCTCATTGTCACAGACTCGAGTTGGATCTTACTGTAAAAGGTCGGCATGGATAGATGTGCGGTATGCGATGACCAGTCCAGTCTATCTAGAAGTAATCACGGCGCTGTCGGTAGTATACTTGTTCACAACTACGAGTAACTAGTTAGAGTAAATAAAACGAGGCTAATCGTGGGAATATAGGGCGTTGACCTGACCGGTTTGTTCACAGGACGGTAATCTGGTAATCTGTACGCCGTCATAATTAATACATTTCTTGCTCTGGTTACAACGTCCATACTGGAAGACGGTGTTGCTCAACTAACATGCAGCCTGCATTCTACAACGTCCCTCCAGAGATCTGGGTAAATACAGCACAAGTAGTTTGTTTGATAAATGCGCCTCTAAGTTCTCATGTTCCAGGAAAATATCATTGCGCATGTTGGCAGACGCGATCTAGCAGCACTTGCTCTCACCTCGAAAGAAACTTATCCGGTGGCTAATCGTCTGCTTTATTCAACTCTCGAGCTTTCGTTCTGCAAATGTTCAGAATCGTATTATGATTTCCTGGCCCGGACATTCACAGATCACCCTGAGCTTGCAGCTTTGGTGACACATCTTTTCATCGACATGAAAGTGCCTTGCAGGGTGAAGTCAACTACATCTTTTGACGATCTTCACCCAATACGATCACGTTTTCGACCGTATGCGTTACTTCTGGGAATGGCAAACCATGAGAGATATAGTAGTCCGAAAGGTCAGGCTGACTGGAATGGGGAAGCCCTCCGAACCCTGTCCAACGCTATCGTATATGACATTTTGCCTCATTTGTGCAACGTGGAGAAACTTACTGTGAGTGAACCCGTGCTTTACAGTAATCTATTTATGTAACTTGACGATATTTAGGTGATCCTAGGTCTTTTCCAGCAGAGCCCGGAGATTCTAGACTCGTTGATCAAGGTTCTCCCTACAGGTGTCCTGCCCTCCTTACGGTTCCTGAAAGTCTACGATACAACTCTGGAGTCGCCGCTATTGAGATCGACATCCGCACTCCGTGTCCTCGACCTTGGTTATGTTAACGTTGACGGTCCCGAATTATGTACCATCATCGGTCAGAATGCAGAAACTCTGGAAGAAATTCAACTACGCTGGATCATAGAGCCGACGCAGACGCCTTTGTTCGCTGATTATTCAGGATCAGCTATCAAGAATTTGAAAATATTTGCGTCTCAGGGGCCCCTCCATTATTCCTCTAGTGGTCTTCAAAGACTACTCGGGGAGGCGTTAATGCTTGAAGAGTTCCATTTGGAATCGCAATCAATGGTATCCGCAGCAGTGTGGAGTCATGTATTCTTGAACTTGACATCGAAGGACAATTGGATAGCCCAGCATATGCGTGTTCTTAAGCTCGGAGCCTCTGCAGGCTGTTCAGAGTTCTGGGATGCTGTGGTGAAGCTTCTCTGTCGTTGTGGCGATGGCTTGAATTCGTTGTATATCAACGGATCGTCAAAGGGCTCTATCGGTCCCTTCCCTTCAGACCTTCTCAGCTATTTTGCCAATCATTCCCAACCCGGACTGTCTAGTCTAGTGTTGATTTGGCGCGACGACGACGGGTTCTCGCCTGAATCAGCCATGACGTTGGCGTCATTCGCCCCTAATCTGGAGTTATTCCACGTATCCCTTCCCTTCCCTCCTGATCTCATCAACAGTTTACTCGGAATGATGTCACCGTTCCCCAAATTGCGCAGGATACACTTCACGTTTCTCAAGTTAGCAAGGCCTGATACCGATCAACATTATCGCAACGTCTACGACGAAATGGCCGACCAAACCAATCGTAAAGGGCCCGTCTTTCGAGAGTTTCTACGGCGCGCTATCCATCAACACAGCTTTCTCACGGAAGCTAGTTGGAGTGTTTACGACAGAAGGGCTTTTTCAAGTGTAGGGCCTAAAGCATATGTAAAGGTGGGCAGGCGATAGTGCTTATATTTACGACTATATTGACGGCAAATACTTCAGATTAAGAGAAGTGGCGCAGATGTACCTGAGGCACCGGGTACCACACAATCTTATGATAGCGGTGATGTAAATGTTTGAGCCTTGTATCGGGGCGATCTGACAGACGGACTTCCCATTTACAGGGCTTCACTATAGAAGATCTCGGTGAAGAATGTCGCAAATATGAAATTTCAGATCCGCCGCGATTCAGATGCACAGTCGGGACAAAGAAAGTCCTTCTCAGTCAGAGACCAGGCTGGAGAGAAGACATGGGGAATCCCTTTCTTAACTCTCGACGAGTGTGCCCGTACGCCGAGTTCAACGTCGGAACTGAAGCTCGACCTCAGCGGCGAGAACTCTGAGTCTTCCGTTGCACGTACGGCATCCCAATCCTCTTGGTTTTCGAGTCTTGGATTATGATCGCAAGGAATATTGTAGATCGGGACTAGATTATTTGGACAATGCATATGGACAACGTACTAGTAATGTGCTGATCGGATATAGGTTATAAGAAAGTCTATTGAAAAGAGTAAGCCGAAGTCATCTACGTCTGAACGTCCGCTTAAACCAAGACACTATAGCGCCGAGTACAGAAGACGAATGAGTCCATGATTCTTCGAGCAAGTCATCCAAGCCAATTCGAGAATTCCAGGACGAGTCCGGATGTTCGGTAGCAATGAAGCGTAAGACGTCTTTTACGGTCACCAGCCCGACAAGTTTCCCGTGCTGTTCCACAAGGACGACCCGTGGTCTATCCAAGAAGATGAGCTGTGAATCCAGACAAACTAGGGTACAGCAGCACATACCCCATGCGTTTGAACAACTGCATGACAATCTCTAGCGGCAACTGAGGAGACACTGTGAGCGGCGTCTGAAAACGAGCCTGATCAGTGACAACCCCAAGAGATGCCTCGAACAATATCAGCGTACCCTATTTACCCATGGCCATAACTCCAATTTCTCCGCAGACGCATGCTGATGGATCACGCGAGAGAAACTTTCGTCATCAGATGCAATAGCCGGACCTATCGCAAGTGTTGCGAGCTCATCTCGATCATGATCAGTGGCCATAGAGTAAAATGAACATGGAGTGTCGGCTGTAGTCCCAAAGGAGCGTTTTGCTCTGTCTAGTAATATGGCAACATCAGTCAAGAAAAAGAATGAACAAGAGCATGACGAACCAATGATATAGCGCAACTCCTTCCGACCAATATAACCAAGCAGAAGAAAGCGATCATCAGCAGAAACGATAGGAAATCCTTTCACGTCCGTTTGCTGGAGTCGGTATTCTAAGAGCCGGTCTCAGCAAAGGACGGGGCATGCAGAGCGAATGATAATTACCAACGTCTCCTACCCGTAGACCTGTGGCCGGCAAAGTATGCAGTTCCCTGCGCATGACGCTAGAAACTAATAAATGATTTCAGTATTACAGCCTTCACAAATGCAGCGATGGTCTCACCCGCTGCGTTGAACGCGTGGTCGTCCTTTTCCAAGAACGGATAACCGTTGAATCGTATCATCTCGTCTGCAATTCCATTTACTCCCAGAAAGTCGCCGACAGCCTTCGTCGCGAGCAAAACGATCTATGATTGTTTTGAGCTGGTTTGTAACACCTTCGAATCAACGAGCTGATTCACCATAGTTGGAAGAATGTATGTAAGAGCACCAGTGAGCTCGAACATAATAACAACGACAGTTACCGTGATACGCATGATTCCACTAAAGTTCTCGTCAGACTATAGTCCCCTAAGAAGGATAAGACCAGAATACCTAAGAGCTGCGGCCGCTCCAAGAAAGGCATAAGTTCCTGGAGTGATGCAAGGAGCATCCGGTTGGCAAACCGAAAACATTCCCGACTGAGGATACGCACTGGAAATCGTCATAAGACCGGTATGTTCTACAGAAAGTAGATGAAACATACTGATTCAAAGCCTTGACCATAGTACCAATCATCCGTCCGAAGGTTGCGCCGACGGCCATAGATGGGATGAATATACCGGCCGGTACTTTACAACCATATGAAAGTATCACAAAGCCAATACGGATGACAGTTGCCCAGAACAAGGAATTCACGATTCTCCACTGGGCCGAAGTTCTGATGCACAAAGTCAGCTTAGTACGTGAGGTCTCAGAGACGTCCGAACAACTTACTGGCAGAGATTGTCGACGTTAATAGTGGAATCGCACTCATGAAAGAGCAATGCGAGACTTTCCGTCATATCGATACGCAAGAACCGATTGAAATAGCCAACCATCGCCGTGAGTATTGCGAGCGTTGTTACCTCTACTATTCCGTGATTCGCAAGATACTTCTTGCGAAAGGCTGAAACTTGCAGGTGGAACTTGATTACCAGAGCTCCGTACAGCCCCTATTGCAAGAGTCATTTAGACATCCGGTCAAGCTATTTGTTGTACACAGTTTGAACATACCCCGAATACCCCGATGATAATGAAGAATATAATCTCAAAGAAATGCCAGTCCCTATCATAAGTTACCTGGAAAAGTACAAGCTTTCCAGTTCGGAAAGGATTCATTGCCTAATTCCATATGAATCTCAACCATGCCAGATGAATAAAATTAAAGACTTACAGACAACGTTACTGTCGCGACAAGCGCACAGAAAAAACTTCGCCACATCGTTTTGATACTGAACGTATGACTCATTTCCTGTTGGACAAATGTACATAATGAGACTTGGTAATCTCTTTATTGCACTCTACGTACCTCAATGGAAAACATCACACCGCCTATGGGCGAACCGAAAGCTACTGCGACTCCGGCAGCGCTAGCTGCAGTTATCATCTCCCTCATTTTTCCTGAGGTAGAATCCATGAGGCTTACTGCCTCCGATGCATGGAGAAAAGCTTACCTTGACTTTGTGCAAATCCTTTAAACAATCGCGCTACAACGTAACCTATACAACAAGCGAAGTGTACGGAGGGACCTTCTTTTCCGACTGACAGACCCGACGCAATCACCAGAGGCTAATCCATGTCAGTTTTCAGAAAAACAAAGGCATTGTGGATCGCGCACCAATGTTAGACTCTTGAGAGCCAGGGTCATCGCCCCGAGATAGCCTTTCATTATGAAACCAGCGAGTATACACTTGATTTCTGATATGCCTGAACCTGCGGCATATTTTGAGAATGTTTTCACGAGGTGAGCTGCCATAAAGGAAAAGATTCCCTGTGGGAAATTAACACGAGAAGTAGTATTTTCATTGCAAGATAATTCTTACAGCAAATGTAATGTAGATTGACCACCGAGCGAGACCGACCGTACTCCAAGGATGCCACGAGTCACACGCATCTTCGTCTCCTTCAATCTCCCAGCAGCAGAATTGTTGGTTTAGCCACCAGCCATCCGAACAGTAACCCATCTTCAGGTCCGACAACCATTCGGTAATAATCGAGATGAGTGCAGCATCAACACCGATGCAAACACCTTGATGAGCTGAAATCAGCTCCGGTATATGGATGAAAATAGGATCTCTGCATACCAGCCAAGCTCACGACGAGCCACGTCTGAGAGGCCGTCAACGCCCTCAACACTTGTGCCCATACCCAGGATGCCGTAATTTCGCCATTCGGACCTCGATGAGTGGAATCTACACGGCGAGCTATTCGTAGTCTTCGATTTCGTTCAAGGATGGAGTCTTCAATCCAATCTTTAAGAAAAGTGTGAGACACTAGGAACATTATAACTTATGTGCGAGGCCTTTCCTATCGTCGTAAAGTCTTCATAGCGGCTACGTGGTGCAAATCGTCAAGAACCAGCAGAATGTTAGCAAAGATAAGGTACGAACCTGATTTGCTCTACATCATCTGCATCCAGCACATCATGCTGTCTAGAATCGTCCGGGAACGCTCTCTCCGATTCCATGAATTCACATCACCCGCCTCTGACGCGCTGGGACGCGTCTCATATGTACAACACTCCCACCAGGAAACGTTGGTGGGTCTCACGTGACACGGACATCATCTCGGCAGGGGCGGGTAGAGACGGTCGGCTTCGGCCTCTAATCTGGAAACAAAATAAGAATCAATCCATCTATATCCACAGATACTGTAAAAAAAGGGCAGACACGGACTCAAGTCCGCGCGCGGTGCGCTGGCTCGCAATAAACTCGATTACATTCATTCTTCCCGAATCTACTGCTCAAAACGTGTGATAGTCCAGAATAGTCCGTTGCTCTATTTGTACATGTGCCTTACATTCCCGCTACTCCTTCAAGTTAGCCGAGGACTCGGATGGCTGGTCAACTGCGGCGCATCAAGTCAAAGATCAAACTGAATCTCATGCTTCGACCTCGTCAATCTCGTGCTTCTGGCATCGAACCCCGACCTCTTAGCAACTTGGCGTGTGATTTCACTTTCAAGTACTAAAGACGCGTTGAATCTGAAACCGGATATAGTTCGATCCTATCCTTGACTCACATTCTTCAAGAAGATGGCCGCTAATATCCCCGACACCCAACTGTTCGAGTATGCTGGCAGAGTAAGAGGACAAACTGTTCTCATCACAGGTGAGAAAATTTCGCTGTCATATACAAGCGTCGAAACGATGTAAACGCTCTTTTTCAAGGTGCGGCAAAGGGACTTGGAAGAGAGGCGGCTGTCGCTTTCGGACGATATGGGTACATAATTTTCTGTGTGTGAAACACAGCGTGCTCTTATCCTTCTGCTCTTCTAGTGCCAACATTGTGATTGGTGATATCGACGTGGAATCAGCCGAAGAAACAGTTTCGGAGGTAAAAAAAGTCGGAGGGTACGTGTTTCCGTCTTCTCTACATCTTTCCTCTTACAGAAATCGGGATAAAAACTGTTTAGAGACGCTGTCGCGAAACTTTGCAATGTCCTTGAGTACGACCAACAAGCTGCCCTCTTCCAGTTCGCTCTCTCGAAATACGGTCGAATTGACGTTGTGGTAAGCTTGGTCGTATTTACAGCGTCATCCGTCCATTTTATTTCTCATTTTTAGATTCCAAATGCTGGAGTCACTGAAATTGCAAGTCTCACAACTGTTCGGTTAAACGAACAAGGTCTTCCGACAAAACCAAATCTCAAAACCGTTGAGATCAATCTCATAAGCGTACTATACAGTATGTTCTCTACTCCTTCGATTTCCCTAAAGTTGTACGATTCTGAAGGGATGCAGCTACACAACTTGCTGCCTATTACCTTGCTAAGAATGAAAACGAGGGATCCTTAAAGACCCTCGTTTTGATAGGCTCTATGGGTGAGCTTAACAACGCTACATTATCTGGACCGGGCTACATAGCGTTCTTATAAATTCTAGGTTCAATTGCTGGGATTCCTGGCGCACCCCTTTATGCATCATCAAAACATGCCATCATTGGTCTCATGCGTTCCATAAAGGACGAATTTGGCTTAAAGGGACTGCGTGTTGCATCAGTTTGCCCATGGTTTGCCGGTTCGTATTCCATCGTGAAATACAGAAAACCCGCGTTGAACCCGAGTTACATAGACACCGCGATTGTTCCGACTGCGCTGAAGGTGCTCCTGGCTGGTATTCCTTTCGTGCCCACTACGAAAGTCGCTGCCGCATTCGTACGCGCGGCGACTGACGCCGATCCGGAGTCCAACGGGGCTGCATACACACTTCCTGATGAACGTGAAGTATACCGCATTCCGCACACATTCCTTAACGAAGGTGTTTATAAGATGATCAACGATCGTGTAAAGCGCTTGAAAAGGTTCGCTTGTATGCTCATAGTTGCTAAGCGTTCTATTAACATAAGTATCCACTAGCTTCGGCCAAAGCATAATCACCTTTGTTGCTCTCGTCAAGCTCTTTGCGAGGTCACCTCTTGCCAAACTCCTCATTGGAGCCGCAGTCGGATACAAAGCATACCAAGTTGCCGTTTCGAGAGGTCTTGTCTAATTTTCGTTTGACTTCCCGTTTCCTGAATGTATTTTTTCTCTCCTTTTCTTGACGCGTATTGATGATATCCTGATTTATATCCCAACCCAGTTTTCTTGAGATCGCAGTCTCTTTTGAATTAGTCTACGCAGTACACGGCTTCAGCCTCATGCAGAGTCCTCTCTGAATGATACTTAGCACTTAATCCAAAGCGAGAGAAGAACCTTGCGTACTTTCGGCGGCTATTTTGCACTCGAATAAATAGCCAATCAACTGCGGCATTCACTCCAGTCCTTATATACAAAAGCAGTCAGCACCGGGTACCCGACGTTTGTCAGTAATGAGAAACTCACCCCTCAAGAGCGGAAACACCCATGACATCAAGGCTCGCAAACCGTTCGTGCCGTCTATCGGCTTCTTCGCCATATGTACGGCGCGCGCTATCCTTCTTGCCTTGATACCAGCCCTCGTAGCTTTCTCGTATCTCTTCCACTGACAAACTTTCTGGTGCATCTTGTTTATTTGCGAGTAGTAGCAGTGGAACGTGAAGGATTTGAGGTGACGATAAGACGGAATCTAGACGAAATCAGTGAAGATGCTTTGCCCTTTGTGGAGAAAGGCTCACCGAATACTTCCCAGCCTTCGTTTAGACGTTCTCGGTCTGCAGCGTCTATTATAAACACAACAGCATGGCAATCATCATAGTATTTAGGCCAGATATTCCTGATTCCAGTTTGACCACCCAAGTCAAAGAATTGGAGTACCGTCGATGGAAGTGTGATCTTGCCCACTAGATTATCGGATCCTTCTTTATTCTACAGCATTTTGCAGACGTGCTTGATACTTACTGTTCTGCCCTACAGTCGGACCAATCTGGTCCGGAGATAGACCAGGCGCACCTGTATAGATGCTCTTCACTTTCTCCAGGAAGGTCTGTAACAAGACCTTCTGCTTGAGTAGCTAATCGACTGAGAGGTAAGTTCGCCCATGCTCACGGTTTTGCCTGCGCCATCGAGACCAAGAATGATAATGGAGAACTCCTCCTTTCTGTAGGAAAAGTAGTGAATAATTACTTAAGTCTCTCAAAAAGGTACCTTGCAGAGACTGACTGCGTCAAGTATTCATGCAAGCCTTTGAGAAGATGGTACATGAGAACATTAGAGTCAGTAGAGAAAGATGAGGTTTGGTTCAGCCTGAAGCCGCGTCGATCAATATGTACGCGATTTGCGCCTTGGAAGGGATCAACGTTCGTTCGCCACAACTCACGTTTCTCCCTGTCACATCTGTTTTCCATCTTGCCGACCCATCTCACCGTCAAAGCAGTCTGCGATGGGCTATAAGACTTACTATGCCCTTGGACTACCGACATTCCTTGTCATAATCATTGCTCTTTACCTACTTTTTACTGGTTCGTAATTCAACATGGTTGGCAGCAGCACGCCCTCATAACGTGTCCGCAATGAACAGGTTCAGGAGAGGCATTCAATGTCGGACGATTCTTGGAGGAGACAAGTCCGTACCTGTGGGCATCTACGGGTATCGGGCTGTGTATCGGTCTTAGTGTTCTAGGAGCAGGCTGGTGAGTACGGTTGCATCTCGCCTGTCGTGCTGACGTGAAGATTCTTTCCGGTACTGGGATGCAGGGGCATCTTCATCACCGGAACTTCAATTATCGGAGGCGGCGTACGCGCACCGCGAATACGCACGAAGAATCTTATTAGGTGCGTGCGCATGTGTCGAATGAATGGATCGAAGCTAACATTGAATCTGTATCCAGTATCATTTTCTGCGAAGTAGTTGCAATTTATGGCGTCGTATGTACCGGATAATCCACTCTGAAGAATCCTTGCTCATCGTACCGTGACATGCAGATCATGGCTATCGTCTATTCTGCGAAACTTCAAGCTGTCAACGAAGCGGACCTTTACACGCGAGAGAACTATTACACCGGTCTGTTCGCCTGTTTTCGTATGCCCAGTTAGGTAAAGCTAAATGTATATCTATATGGTACTACAGGTTTCGCGATCTTCTGGGGTGGGTTAACCGTCGGCGCGTGCAACTTGCTGTGCGGCGTTTCGGTCGGGGTTAGTGGTTCAACAGCAGCATTAGGCGACGCAGCGGATCCCAATCTTTTCGTGAAGATCCTCATCGTGGAGGTATTCGGCAGTATACTTGGCCTATTCGGACTTATTGGTACCCTCCTGCTTTTCTTTGTTATTCATACAGAAACTGATCAATTATCGTGTAGTTGGCCTGTTAATGGTCGGGAATGCTAAAGAAATCGCTGCCGTTGCGGGTGTGGCAAGCCCTTCACCGTTGGCTCAGTTCGCTCACGTTGAACTATGATTATCGAAAACACGCAGCGCCAGCACGTATCATCGGAATATTCGATATTTTGGCAATATATTACCCTATTATGCTACACGATATATTTTTTTGTATATCTTCCTCGTCGTCCGATTCACATTTGCCTTGGTCGCCACTGACTATGCAGGAGACTATGTCTTTCTTGGCGGGTTTGACAAACCAGCAATCGAAGGCGCCATTCCTTTGTAAACTTCGCTCACTGATGATCGAGCACTATGAGAACGACTATCTCATCAGTTCAGCTTGCAGCTTCCTAAATTATTACGTGGCATAGGTAAGCATTCTTGAATAACCACTTCACTGACAAATGAGATATTTTCCGACTAAGTACTACTGGAATACAATAACTATCTTCCAGCTCGACAGCCCAGAAACGCAATATAAGCCGACCAGATCGAGTCATACAGTTGCTCTCCGGAATTATCATTCCTCTATAATCGGATTTCCATATCTTGTATGTGTGCCATGAGAGCCGCGCTGAGTTTGCTGACTCATCGGTCTGCTTCCCGGGTCTTTCGATTTAGATGGCGGCTCTTTCATCACCAAGCCGTCGCCTTTGTCTTCTTTCGCTGTCCGGGAGCTCGCTTTGCTGCTTGGATGGGATGTCTTATGCTTACTATCACGCGTACCACTGGGACTTGGTACCCTAGAAGCGTTTTGCGAGCGGGTGGCGTCCCTAGAACCTCGACGAGACCTGAAAAGGCTGAGACCGGAGTTGCTATGCGTGGAGACGTTGGCGGAGCTCCCAGAGGAGTCAGCGTTACTTATAAAGCTCTTCTTTTCCTCCTTTGGAGAGCTGAACGGAGAGTAGTTCTTCCAAAGGCCCTTCATCGACTTCATTGACTCGCTCTTCCCTACGACTGGCTCCACTTTCTCGCCACTACGCAGGATGTTCGGGATCACTACCTTGTTGTTCTCCATATCCTTGCGCAGGGCTTTCTTGTCGGACTCGCTGAAGTAGTTTATCCCGCGATCTCGATCTTCTCCCGTCCACGGCATGTGGGCGAGCCTTTTAGGCAGGTTGTAAGCTTCGTTTACCCATAGCAGGCTGTTGCTCTTTTTGAAATCCATTATTGAGAGCGCGAGGTATGCGGCTTGCTGGTAGTCTCGTCCATAAGTTTCGGCAATTACCCAATGTCCGTACTTCCTGTATTCCTCACTGTCTTTCTTGAGTTCGACTAATTATCTTTCAGTTGGTTATTCCATCAAGATATGACTGTAGTGCAGGTGATGCTCGTACCTGATAATTTGTACCTGGCTCCCGTTGTATACCCTGTATCTTCCTTCACGATATCCACACTATCGATATAATTGTCACGCAAAACTCATAGAAGGACGGGATAAGTCCGCGCCATCGTACAAGGAGAATTTTCATTCAAACACTCACGCTGTCGAAGCTCTGCATAGTAATCTCTGGCTTCCTTCCGTTCATGTGCGTAACAATCAATCACCTCCCACAAGGCACGTTCTGCTACTTCGTCCTCATCGGCACCGTGGTCAATGTAAATTGTTTTCATCTGAGACGAGTATAGTCTCGAATAATGCAAGACTATAAAAGAGCGAGGGCCTCTCCCCCAGGGGGAGAAGCCGTTTAGTGAATGACTGGATGGCAATCGAAGAGGTAATCGGAAGAGACCCACAAAGAATCTCATGTCGATGTTCTGGTACGTCGGTTGGATTTTCATGCATAGTTGCCTTGAAGAACCAGAAGTACTGGTCCAGAACTACAACATCGAAATAGGATTGAATGACAAAGACTTTAAACCAACGGACTTGGACGTACCATCCCTCAACACCTCGTAATAAGGCGATTTTCTGTCGTGCGGAGACATTCGAGATCTTCAAGTTTTTTTCTCGTTCTCCGAAACGACTGATCAAATAGACCGTGTGCGTATGCGTCAATTTATAAAGCTCCTCTTCTTATCTATCCCCGGTCGAGTAGCTCACGTCAATCATTTCCCTGCAAACATTTTATCTTCTTCCGGCTTACTTTAGCTCCAATAATCCTAAGACTGTGCATTTTGCGACTCAATACCCATGGCATATTTACTGTGAGCAAAACACGATGTCCCATTGCATGAACGGGACGAACGTGCCTGCACTTTGCACGACTCATTTGAACGAGAACGCACGTACTTGTACGCAGTAGTGTTCGGAATAGTGTTAATGTGTGGCACCCATATTCGGCAAATCCCAGAAACATTAATTGCGCAATGCAATGTCAAGAATGAGGAGGGAAATTGATGAGTCGGAGTTCGAAACTTTCTCCCTTCCAATCACTTCCTTCGAAAAGGGCGACTTTAGCATAAAGTTTGCACATGTACGATGAAACGCAAAATATTCATCCTTGGGTTTATGGTAAAGAGAAGAATGGAAAGGAATTAAGTACATACATAGATCTGAGAGATTCATAGATATCCTTGTAATATATAATTCCGTCTGTGGCCACATACTGAATCTGAAGACTATACAAACCGATTGCGTTATCATGGATATATGAAGGTTGAAAAAGCTTTCTTGTAAGAATCATCAAATTCTGCAGCATTCTCGCCTCACCTTCTTTACCACCTGAACATCTGTCAAGTCCAAATTGACAAGTCACTGGGCTGTTACGTCAGGAACCTCCGTAAGGACGGTATAATAAAACTTTTGCGGCGAATAATCCTAAGAAAGTAAGTACTCACATTGATTGACGTTATATTTATAGATGTCTTCATAACGTTAATCCGCCCGCAGACGAGGATGCGATACGGACTAACGAGTTTCGTCTGAGATAGACGAAGCGAAAAGCACGCGTGGCGAGATTCAATGCAAACTTTGCCGTACCACATTGTCAGATTAATTTTAGTAGCCTGAGATGACGGAAGGACACCACAAACGGAGAACACCCTCTGGCATCAGCTGACGGGTACTTATGCGAGTGCTGCAATGCATCCTCGAAGACCAAAGCAAATTATTCCACTCAAGTCCTAGATTGATACACGTTATATTATCTACAGGCGATGTGAGCACATGTCTATACGCATACAGAAATGAAGTGAACTAGACAGAAATACAATCGTGAGTTGAACGAGATGAAAAAGCGTAATCGCATCATCGGAAAAGGGTATCAACGAGCAGTCGGAATCAGAAATCGTCATCATCCAACCGCCAGACATTATCTTTGACTATCTTTGCTCGTTCTAAGAGATATTTCCCTGAGAAAATAGTATGATAAGCTAGACGGCGGATGCAAATTCGGTTCGCTCGCACCTTCTTTGTATTTCTGACTGCTGTCAGATGCTTTGACGTAGTACCATCCTAGCCGGTCGTTGCACCCGACGCAGAAGACGTCTGAGACGGTATGCATTCCGGTCCTAAATATTCTGGTAAGCACGGTGCGCATATAGTGTGTCAGGATGGCGCTCACAAAAGAGGACGATCCTCTTTCTTCCCATGCTTCACATTCACAGCAGAATGCGTCAAACTGGTTCGGTTAAAAATTACCCACTGTCCTTTCCATGAAAGACAAGACATCAAGGCACTTACAAGCCACGTCCTTCCCTCCCAGAGAACGACTTGCTTATAAGTTCATCTTGCAGACACTACAGGAGATAGGAGTCAGACAAGTTCGTAAGAACCAGAGAAAGCAGGTGCTGACGATGACGGCCGAGCATTGCGCACATGCATAGTGCCCTTTATCCCGATAGAAGGAGACAACATGAGCCTTGGTGTCATCGGTCGGGCTCAAGTTGACCGTCGAGTTCATAGTGCTGCCCGACACACCAGTAAGATCGACGGATGAGTCGGAAGAAGGCAATAGTCAATCACGTGCGATACTAAACATTACATAGTCCGGAGATTACCGGATCGGAGCCGGAATCTCATATCACCTGACACTACGGGCAATTTACACTACGGGCAATTTAGTATTTTACATCGGATGATAAATGGATTGATATGTAATTTGATATTTTCAATATCATTCAATATCATACTGCATATCCTCATTAGGGATATTTAAAATATCATCGAAGCAGATATCCTTAAAAATTATGCCGATTGGTCAATCAGAATATCTGCTTTGATGATATTCTAAATACTTTGATGATATTTTAAATATCCCTTATGAGGATATGCAGTATGATATTGAATGATATTGAAAATATCAAATTACATATCAATCCATTTATCATCCGATGTAAAATACTAAATTGCCCGTAGTGTGAACCACGATGAGCGGGATGATCTTCGCTGATGCCGAGAGAATGTGAAACGTGCGTGTGCGTTGCGGCAACGAGGAATCAGGAAGGATGGGAACAAAAGCGGAATAAACGCGGTGACCAAGGGGATGTTTGTGAGATGAGAAGTGGAAGTGTGCCCCATGGGTCAATGTATGTATGGAGTGGACCTTGTTCGCCGCCGATGGAGCTCGGCGCACGGCATGGAAGGAGTGGATACACGTACGTACAAATACTTTGACTGGACTGAGAGAGAACGAATGTGAGTACCGCGGCAATACACGGCGAAAGAGGGGGGTCACGCTGGACAGAGTGGACCGGGACGGGAGGCACGTCCGCCGCATCGGATGAAGATTGGATTGTTGTTGACGAGATGATCTTGGGATGAGGTGACGTGCGAGTATTATTCGGGGTCGCAAGCATCGCGTGGGACAATGGTGGGATACGCCGGCTACGTGCCGGAAGAGAGAGACCGCAAGGGACCGTAGAGGGGAACCGACCGCGATGGGAATGAGTGACTTTGAATGTAGTCAGTGACAAGGACAATGGCGATGGCAGTGGCAATAGCTTGTGCTTGTGCTTGTGCTTGTGGTGCATGGTCTGGTCCGTGACTGGCACTAGCACTTACCTGGCACTGGCACTGGCACTGGCACTGGCACTTGCCTGGCAGTGCTTTCGACGGACGACGGACAAGTGAATTTTTGGGGTCTCCACTAACTAGTAATCGGCGTCATCATCAGCGTTCGCGCTCTACTGCTCCCCTATTTCTCCCGCACGTACATCTTCATCCCAACATTCCTCTCTTCTCGCCCGCAGCGTCTGTATTACAATACTCGTTGCTAGTATTTGTCTGTAGAATATACACGGGAATTATTTACATTATTGTCTGCAATACAGAAAAAAAAAATCGTTGGTCAGAAGCTTCAACTTCGTCGCCGTGAGCAACAGGCGGTGACGCCGGGACATTCGCCCGATGCGCCACGCCATTGTAAACGCGGCTCGCCCTGACTGATTTCCCCCCATCAACAGTGCCCTCTCGCCGTTGTCCTCCGCTTCTCTCCCTCTCTCCACTTCCCTCTCCCCCCATCCCATGCCTGCTCCCGCCCTCCAAAACTTCGCCCTCTCCCTCAAAGATAACTCTGACAACATGCCTTTCGACTCGGACTCCGCCGAGACAACTAGCGCCGTCTCTGATCACCCAACTCCTGCCCTCGCCCCAGCTGCCTCCCGCGCTTATGAGCCACAGCGCAGTCTGGCCGACCTCAACAATGCCGAATCTGACCCAGATATGGATGCGGACGCCGAGGGCGAAGACGCTGACGGTGATCCGGACTATACCTTCGAGGGTGACGTCGAGGCTCCCATCAACGTCTACACTGCACCTAGTGGCTCAAGGATATCTAGCAAGGTGCGTCTTCAGTCTTTCGCACTAAGTGATAGTAGGATATAGAGTCCTAAATTTGGCATCATTTCTGTGTCTCTCTACAGGTTGGAAGTGTATGTCAAATTCACTCATGTCTGAAAATACTCCTCGTTTAATGTTATCCTCAAAATACTTAGGGCTTCGAGGACGAGTCAGACGATGGCTCCTTCGCCGATGAAGAATATGGCAAGAAAAAGCCAGCAAAAAGGAAGAAGTCGTCAAAACCAAGAGGTATTATCTTGTCATCGTTCTTTCGCCTTCTTCGCTCAACTTGTGGATCTGAATTCACAGTCTCGAGAACCCCTGCTCCCGTACCCTCTCGTCAAGCAGATTCTGATTCTGACTCTGAATACGGTGCGCGCTCAAAGAAAAAGAAGAAGCCACGTATCCCAGACGACAGTATTCGCGTCTCGAGCCGTGGTATTAAGGTTCCAAATTATTTCGATGACGTCAAGAACTTTGAAGAGTTTGAAGATGACGCGGATAGCGGCTACTATGTGGCTGATCCTGGTGTGCAATATGAGGAAGAGCATGAGATTGAAGGCGTTTTTTATCATATGCGGGACGAGGATCGCAAAAATGACCCTGAGGATCTCTGGCATGACAACATTGTACGTCTGCTCATACACCGTTACGAGCATCCTAAAGCTTCTGACATCTCGTATAGCGTTACCACATCAAGTGGAAAGGCTTTTCTCATCTCCACAACACTGACGAAAACTACGAATTCCTTAAGCGGTATCGTGGCTTGAAGCGCGTGGACAATTATATCAAAGCCTTCAAAGCTTATCAGGCGCGTCTCGATGATCCAACACTTAGTCCAGAAGACAGGGAAGCTCTCCTGCTCGACAAGGAACGCGAAAGGCAGGATCTTGAGACATTCAAAACTGTCGAGCGCGTCGTGGCGACGCGTGACGTTCCCGGTGACGTCGAATACTTCTGCAAATGGATGGGTCTGCCCTACGAGCATTGCACGTGGGAGAGCTACGAGGAAATAAAGAGTATCGCAAAGGAGCAGATTGATATCTTCCAGAAGCGAGAAAAGGAAGGCAGATTTCCGTACAGGAGCACGCACTACCCTAGAGACAAGCGTCCGGAGTTCGTGAAGATCAAGAAGGACCCGGAATATATCTCTGAGACAGGCGGCGAGCTGAAGGACTTCCAGCTAACCGGATTGAACTGGCTTGCTTACCTTTGGAGTAAGGGTGAAAATGGTATCCTTGCTGATGAGATGGGACTTGGCAAGGTGAGTGACGCCCTTGGTTAATGTAGCGAAAAAGAGTTCTGATGGTCCCGCGTAGACTGTTCAAACTGTCGCCTTCCTTTCCTATCTTTTCCACCAGTACAATCAATACGGTCCTTTCCTCGTCATCGTACCTCTTTCGACGATCACCGCCTGGCAAATGCAGTTCGCAGCGTGGGCTCCCGACATCAATGTCATCTGCTACATTGGCTCGAGTCGCTCTCGTGAGGTAATCAGGAACTACGAAATCTCCGCGGAGTCGGGCAAGAGCAAGAAGGTCAAGATGAACGTACTGCTGACGACATACGAGTTGATCCTCCGTGATGCTGCTATGCTTGGTGAGATCAAATGGCAGGTCCTGGCTGTTGACGAAGCGCATCGTTTGAAGAACTCGGAGAGTCAACTTTATGAGGCTCTTAGGACTTTCCACGCTGCGTCGAAGTTGCTCATCACGGGAACGCCTCTGCAGAACAACGTCAAGGAGCTTTTGGCGCTGATGCACTTCCTCATGCCGGAGAAATGTAAGCGCATATAAGCTGTTCGAGGCCGTCTATCCGCTTACAAGGTCTCCTTACAGTTGCACTTACAAATGAGTTCGATCTGACGGACGCTGATCATGAAGCGAAGATTAAAGAGCTTCACAAGCAACTTGAGTCGTTGATGTTGCGCCGACTGAAGCGGGATGTCGTTAAGAGCTTGCCGACCAAGAGTGAATGTATCTTGCGTGTAGAGATGTCCACTTTGCAGACGCACTTTTATAAGAACATCCTCACTAAGGTACACTTCACTCTCTTTTTCTTCTGAACACTCCTGACGCGCTTTCGCTCAGAACTATCAAGGCCTTGTGAAGAGCGCCAATGGCAATGGAAATATCAGTTTACTGAATATTGGTATGGTCAATGTATATCACGTGACCGTTAATACTGACATAAGCGCATGTAGCGATGGAACTCAAGAAGGCTGCTAATCATCCTTATTTATTCGATGGTGCTGAGCCGGCTTCTGACAATCGCGAAGAAACGCTTAAAGGCTTGATCATGAGCAGCGGTAAAATGGTGCTGCTGGACAAGTTGCTTGCGAGACTGAAGCAAGACGGCCACCGTGTGCTGATTTTCAGCCAGATGGTCCGCATGTTAGACATCCTTAGCGACTACATGGGTCTTCGGGGCTATACTCACCAGCGTCTTGATGGGACGGTTATTTCGGAGGTACGAAAAAAATCTATAGCGCATTTTAACTCGCCTGGATCGTCGGACTTTGCTTTCCTACTGTCGACTCGAGCTGGTGGGCTGGGTATCAACCTGGAGACGGCCGACACAGTCATTATCTTTGATGTACGTGGCTACTCGTTACTTTCGGAGTTGCGTAATCTGACGTTTGCATGGATGATGCAGAGCGATTGGAATCCTCAGAATGACTTACAGGCCATGGCTCGGGCTCACCGTATCGGTCAGAAATCCCATGTAAATGTGTATCGATTTGTGAGCAAGGATACCATGGAGGAGGATGTACTGGAACGTGCAAAACGAAAGATGGTCCTTGAATATGCCAGTAAGTTTAAAACAAGTTTAAGTATCGGACATGGCGGTGTCTAATCTCGATCGCAGTTATTAATCAGATGGACACGTCCCAGGCCCACTTGAGTTCAAAGTCTGGTTCTCAGACTAAGGATACTTCTTCTAAACCAGATAATCTTAGCAAAGACGAGTTGACGGCAGTCCTGAAGTACGGTGCTCAGAAGATGTACGTTATTTTGATTATCGTATTCTTGGCGTCGTACTAATCAAGAATCGTCAGGTTCGACAAGGATGATACTCAGCAAAATAAGAAGCTAGATGAGATGGATCTGGATGATATCCTCAATCGTGCCGAAGATCATGAAACGATGTCCGGTGGCGATGGTGGCACTTCGCTCGGAGGCGAAGGCTTCCTTGCGTCGTTCGCTGCCGTCAGCGACGTGAAGAACGATATGAGCTGGGAAGATATTATCCCCCTTGAGGAGCGCATGCGCTTCGAGAAGGAAGATGAAGAGCGTCGTTTGGCGGAGATGGCCGAACAGACAAGGGAACGTAAACGTGCTGTTGCTCCCGTGTCATATGAAGGTATGGACGTTGACCAGCCTCCGCCCGCACCGTCAAAGAAGCCAAAAGCTACTGCCCCTGTACGAAAGTCGGCTAGTCAAAAGGCAATGGAATTGAAGGAGAGAGACATTCGCGTCCTTGTCCGAAGTATGCAACGGTGGGGCGACATTCGTCAGCGATACGATACTATTGTGAGCTTATTGTCCTCTGTGTCCTTAATCTGTTGCTTACGTCTTGTTATAAGGTGCGAGAAGCCAAACTTCAGGACAAGGACAAGGGCCTGATCTTGGATACCGCTGACGCAATCATTGATCTTTGCGAACAAGAGGTCGAGCGTAACAATGCTGAAAAGCGTGCACGTACGGCCGCTGGGGAGACGCTGACCAATGCTCAGAAGAGCAAGGCCGTCCTCGTCACTTTCCGTGGCGTCGGGAACATTAATGCGGAGACGGTTCTATCGCGTAATCGGGATCTTCGAATTCTTCATGATTATCTGAGTGCTATTCCTGATCCTTATGCGTGGGAGCTGCCAATTGAGAACATCCGTCCGACGTTGAACTGGTCTGGTCGATGGGGACCGAAGGATGATGCCATGCTGTTGGTCGGCGCGTTCTTGTATGGTTTTGGGAACTGGGAGACGATTCAGAAAGATCCGAAGCTTGGCCTAGAAGGGAAGTTCTTCCTCGACGAGGGCAAAAAGGGCGAGGATGCCTCGACTAAACCCATTCCGAATGCGATTCATTTGGTTCGTCGTGGTGATTTCTTGCTGAATCTGCTACGCGAGTACAATGAGAAGCTCGTCTCGTACGAGACGATGCGTGCGAAGCCGGTCAAGGCTTCATTGTCGATGTCGATGTCGATGTCGCCGCCTCCTGTTCACAGCTCAAATGGAATGAAGCGTCGTGCGGAGAGCGAGGCTGTGTCTGCTGTTGAAGAGGGGTCGATTAAGAGGCGGAAGCGGAGACCGACTCCTACATTCACTGACTCGGAGTCGTCTGATGAATGGTGAGTCATTGATACTTTTTTGTGCTGGAATCCAGTAGTTTGACTTGCGTGACCAGTCCGTCTATGGATGAAGCGGCCACCAAGGAGGAACTGAGACCTGTGAAGAAACAACTGGTCAGTTTTAGCATAAATGCCTACTTAAGCAAATCGCTTATAGGATTGTCTCTAGAAACAACTCAAGCTTTCTGGTGGCGACATGCCTCGAGATAGCAAGGTTGCTATTCTCAAGGACTCCTTGGCTGCTATCGGTCGTCGTATAGATTACGTCCTTGAAAGCAAGAGAGCTGAAGGCGAGGACGTAGATAGATGGAGACGCCATCTCTGGACGTGAGTAACTAGTCTTTCACGCTCTGAGCATAATATTGATATACACGGTCATTCAGTTTTGTCACGCTCTTCTGGCCGAAACAGGTCAAGGCCTCCAAGCTCGAAGAGATTCACGCCAAGATGGTGATGAAAGAAGGCGCACCTCGCCAGTCTTCAAGTTCTGTTAAGCCTCGGCCGAATACGAGCGCCAAAACGAACGGAACCGTACCGAGCCCCTCGTCGGCGCCTTCGTCGCATCGTATGAATGGTAGCAAGCCTCATCGGTGATGACGTGTCTAGAGTATTCTGATTCTGATTGATGGTACTTGATCGTTTTTTGTCTTGTTCTGGTCTCGGATTCGTTAAATTACTCCTTGCGGTACTCTTGTGATCCATTACACATACAAGCCTTTCCGGGCGCCGTCGTCTCGTCTCCTGGATCTGTTACTCCATATTTTATTATTCCGTTCGCTGAGGGTTGATTGACTCCGGCGGTTTCATTTACAGTTTTATTAATGTTTCTTTCCTTGCTACTGCCGGCCTAGTCCTTGTCTCATATGCAGTCTCTACCTGATTTTCTTCTCTCCTTGCTTTTCATTATATTTTTCTGTCCGTTTGTTTGTACATTGATGTCATGTCAACATTCTCTGACTAACTCGAGCGGTCTGTCGGGACCGCCAGGAAGTAGAATTAATACAAGTTCCCATACCCCTCTTAACTTTAAATCCGGACTGATGTGAGATGTTCCATTGTAAACAAACATAGGTATACAGTACATTTACCAGCCGTGTTCGTACTTCGGTAGCGGGACAACTAGAACTCTAGTATGAGTATTGTCATTCGGTTCTCCGAAAAGATCCCAGCACGGTTGACAAATCTTGAAAGGGCTCTGGCCCAGACGGATGTCGTCTACGATAGACAGAGCGGCAGGAACGCGTGAACAGGCCATGCACAAGTCGATTATGGGAGGGGCGATGTGTAATGTAAGTGGGTAACCTTCTTTGGGGTCATCTGGATGGAGCATCCTGTAACGAATGGATTAATAAAATACGCTGTGTGGATATTGCCAGGCCAGTGAACGTACCGAATGGTATCGATTATAAGGAAATGTTCACATCTTCCTTGATGGAGGAGCCAGTATGGCTCGTTCACGCGTATCGTAAGGTCGACGAAGCGTTGATCGTGCATACATGCACCTTTTGTGATACATTTTCGTTTCTTCTCCGGTAATAACTCCATCTGCTGGACAAGTTTGCTAAAATTGAATTTAGATAACAAGATAGAAGGTTTGGAGAAGAGAAAAGGTGTTAGTATGTGTATTCGTCGGAGCCAATTCCCAAAGAACAGAAATCTCGATACTGACACCGAGTAATCATCTTCCACTTGCCCGTCACCGTATGCAACGCCTTCGATACACACAACAGCCCCGCGGTGAGGGGAGAGTCCGTCCGAGTTGTAGCCTACAATATCTCCGTCTCCTTCCTTCGTCCGGAGATCATGGGGAATCTCGTTGGATGGGCAGGGGATGACATCGTAAAGGTCGCCTATAGTCTGTGAAGCTAGCACAGCGTGCTGTGAAGAGCGAGATAGGTGATTGCCCCATGAGAGACGGTTATAAATAGATATGATTAGAATCGCTTCGTCTTTGGCTGTAATTGGTGGTGGTGAGGAAGAAGCATCGGATTGCTCATCCTGCTGCTGCTCCGACGATCGTGAACTTTTCTACCGGGAGAAGTAAAGTGAATGTTAGCAGTTTGGTTTGAGCGACACATTAACATTTCTTGCGGTTTCTTAAAACAACTACGACGACGGGTGCATTTTACCTACCGGTTTTGATAATGTGTTCAGGTCGGAGTTCTTCTGTGGGCGGGTAAAGAAAGCGGCATCTGTTGGATAGCTATGGAGACTAAGTGATCTGGTGTATCAAAATGCGACGAGGGTTGGAGTGAAACGTACGACCAGCATGACAATGCGATGCTCTCTAGGCTGTTCTGAAGTTGCAGAACGTCAGGGTGCAGCTGGTTGTCTTCTCCTGTTGTAGAGCGTTCGGTCCGCTTTCTCTTTCGTGCCCGGACGGGTTTTGACGGCTGATTGCTTGAAGCTGAGCGAATCTGGTCTATGATATTCTCATGGTTGCGAACGAGAAATGCGTATTTGAATGGATTTGATAGGGTCTCGTTTAAAGATGCTTGAAGATCGGCCACACTGTGTAACCAGGCCGAGACTAGTCAGAGAATTTGCATTAGCATTTGAAACTTGAGCTCACCTACACTCTTCTTCTATCGCGCTTTTCTCGGGATGATCAGGCGTTGAAATCGCACGGTGGGGATCATAACCGTTGGAACGAGAACATGCGTGGATGAATTCACGAACAGAGACAGGTTGAGATGGCGGTCCGACGAGTGCCTCGCTGGCATACGAAGCAGCTGCTGTACTCATGATACTCACTCCAGGTCCCAGCAGTTCACTCTGTGCGAGAGACCGGGGGAAGATACTCGGGACGCGGCTATAAATTATAATTCAAATTCAAATTCTATACTTCTCATTCTCATTTTAGCCGGTCCGACGTCACGTGCGCCGTTGCGTTCCACCGCCGTCCGTCTTGCACTGGAACTCGAGTTAACTTTATTCTCACCACGTCCTTTCCCAGCTCATCCCGCACTTTCACCATTCCCTCCTTCATCTTGCCGTCCTATACAAGCCCGCCAGCTATAGTACACGCGCTCTGCGCAACGTGCTAGCAAGGCTTCACATATGATCCTCCTAGAAGTCATTGATGCCGAGCGTCGCAAACTCGTAGCCGCCTTAAGTCCTGCAACTGACGATGCGCCTGGTCCGTCACGACGTCACTCGGATTCATCGGCCCCGCCGTCTCCTCCACGACCTTCCTCCCCTCGTCTACCCGACTATGCCACCTCTCAGGCCGAGGTGGAGAAGGCAGAGAAAGCAGAAAAGCAGCAGGAAGAGGATATCCTTAAAGCTGCGAAGCGGAAACAAAGGCGATTACGAAGATACTTGATGTATGCTCTGGTAGTATATCTTGTGTTGAGTGTGTCGATTGGCGTTCCTTTGTTCATTGTGGTACGTGCTAGTTCGCATCTGTGACGGTTCGGTATTGTTCTGATTGATTGCTCATCTTAGTTACGAAGAGATGCCCAAAAATCAGGCATCTCCATGTCAGAAAAATGGATGAGCTCCAATTTACCACCTCCGCCACCACCTCCAGACTGGTTACCGCCCGATGTATCAACTCTATCTGTTAACTCCGCGATACCTATTTCCTGTAACGATTGGACAGTTGATGCCGCGTCGGACTCAGGACTGCCCGAGCATAAGTATGTTTAGATATAATCGAATATTTCATATGCAGCTCACACATCTTATAATCATTGTTATTATTTCGTTTTAGGTTGCAATACACTATGCCCTTAATCGACACGATCTATATCCGGTCGAATTTCTCGGATTTGGACGATGACACGGCTCTGCAATCGCCAGTCACTGGTAGTCTTCATGTCAGCGTGGTAAATGGATCGAATGCAACCGTGACCGTCACGGCGAGAAATATCGATTATGCTTTCCTTAAAGACTCGAGCGTATGTCTCATGAGCTCAGGTATCGCGTGGGGCCTTAATATTTCGGTGGGTACATAACGGAATCTTCTTTCTTGAAGAAGATAGCTTATGACCGCTGTGGCCCACTAGGTTCCAAGCATTGCAGGGAAAGGTTATTATTTTGATGTTCTCCTAGAGCTTCCTTCGGACAAAACGGACACTCCATTATGCAATCTTGCTACGTACCTCCCATTGTTCAACCAATCATTCGACTCGCTTGATTCCTTTACGGACATTAACACCGTTGATGTCGAAGGTTCTATAGGGAACATCTATTTTGAGGCAAGCAGTTTCCTTCCGCGGTGTTACCGTGAAGGTCTAATACTTGGTATCCCAGTCGGTACAAGCCAGAAGTATACTTGTCAGGGGTTCTGCTTCGAGCATAACTGGTTCGTTCAATGCCTCTGAAAAACTCATTTTGGAGACGATACTTCGGTATGTCCTCCGTTCTCTCATCCATCTTGTTTATCTGATAGCTATATAGACCAATAACGGCAAACGTCTCACTCTATAATAATGGATATGATCTGGATCCGACACAACTCAGTGTCGAGACTGGGAACAGGTAAGTCCCGCGTCCGTTATTCTTATGATAAGCTGTGCTCAAACCGTCCGCCGTCCGCAGCAATATTTCCTTGAACGTCAACTTGCAGAGTGGGATAAACGGCACCGGCTATTGTACGCCGATATACATGACTAGCGTGATGACTTTTAATGGAGCTATCAACGCCGCTTATTACCATGACCCCTCCGTAGTGGCATCGACCCTTTATGTCCGTGCCATAAACAGCGTCGAGCCGGCGCATGTGTTTGTAGATCGTGTATTCCAAGGTGTGTCTGGTTTGCCATAGCGAAAAGGGTATGGTTAGGCTAACCTAATAACAGGAACGTATGATGTGCATACAACGCTAGCCGATGCAATTGTAGAGCGTACTGTAGATCTGGATGATCCTGCGGGTCAAGGTAGGAATCGTTCCTTCCAGGACAGCTACGTTTCCACAAGCCGTGCTTACGGATGGGTTGGCTGGGGTCTACGTCCGGTCGATGAGCGAGCTCTTCAGCAAGGACTTATCGAGATTGTATCAAGTCTAAGCCCAGCAGTATTAGAACTCACCGAAGCGCCAAGCACCGATTTTCTGTTCATCAGCAACGACTCGAAGTTGACGATACCGCCATTATAGTCACTCGTTTTGAGGACATTGTCTTCCTCATTTTGGCACTTCATTTTGGGATGTACTTTACTGTATTTATACTCCTTTGATTCGCTGCTTTCGTTTATGCACATATACGTTACTTATTGGTTCAAGTTTTATTGCAAAGTATCTATCTGTCTTTCGCTCGTTTCTGCCCCTGCTCTCGCTCGTTTGGATACATTCATAGAGCCCACCCACTTCAATTCCGGATCGATAATATAATATAATAATAAAATGTTTTATATGGCTGTGTCGTGTGAACATTGATGGATCGACGCGAGGATCTGTCTGCATTCTATTCGGAGTTCGGATTCTGATTTCACATTTCATTTACTGTACAGTCGTACAACATACATTAATATACAACGTCCGAAATCCGTTCGCGGGGCAACCCAGTCAACCTGATGATCTCCTCTTGTGCGGCAAATAAGAAAGTTCGGCCAAGGAAGCCAATGCTCTTGGATAGTTTAACACCGTGCAGCGTCCGTCCGCAGATGTTGTTCAGGAATGCTAACGATGGCGTGCTCAAGACTCATTCTCTACAGTTTTTTTCCCAATCCAATCCTTGACTCTCGGGATGATATTTAATCTCTTTGATCTCGATTGATTGTCCGGGTCGTTCTGTCTGGTCCCATCTGTTCTGCCCTGCAATCCCGACGGGATTAGATTTTGATAGATTTTTTTGCATTTTGTTGAAGGAAACCTGAAGATGGCTAACGTCCCTCATGGCGGTGTGCTCAAGGTTTGTCTTCCCTACTACGTCATGTCGGGACTGGGATGCTGAAGTTTATGGAATGGAATTTATGTCATGACAGGACCTTCTTGCTCGAGATGAGCCTATTCGCGAGAAGCTAGCTGCTGAAGCGCATGAACTGAAAGAAATCATCCTCACAGATGTAAGACTTTCTATTAATGAAGAGATACTTCCGTGAGGGCTAATGAGGGGATGATGCATACAGAGACAACTATGTGACCTCGAGCTTACTATCAACGGCGGTTTCAGTCCGCTGGAAGGATTTATGAACGAGAAAGATTATAACTCGTATGTTCTATTTCTCAGTCGGAATTTGGTAATATTTTAAAGGACAAATTGATTGACAGTGTGGTGGAAACACTTCGTCTAGCGGACGGAACACTGTTCCCAATCCCAGTCACTCTGGACGTGTCCCGAGAGGATATAGAGCGATTGACGATTGCACCCGGCGCTCGACTTGCTTTACGAGACCCGCGCGATGACGAGGCTTTAGCCATCCTGACTGGTACGTTTAGGTTAAAGTATCCTCCGATGTATGAATTAAACTGATGATGCCACTGGCAATCAGTCGAGGATATTTATCAACCTGACCTTGTTAAGGAGGCTATTCACGTTATCGGAGCTGACGATCCTGCGCATCCTTCAGTTGCTTATCTCCGGAATCGCGTCAAGGAATTCTATATTGGTGGCAAAGTTCAAGCTATTCAGGCTCCCATGTATTTTGACTATGTTGCTCTTCGCTGTAAGATTCTGTTTTCATTTAGACCATTTCAGCTATTGAAGTTACGCGTCTAGATACTCCGGCCGAGCTGCGCTCTCACTTCAAAAAACTTGCATGGCGCAAAGTAGTTGCATTTCAAACCCGGAATCCAATGCACAGAGCGCACCGAGAGCTAACTGTTCGAGCCGCTCGCCAGCGGCAAGCAAACGTCCTGATCCATCCAGTTGTGGGATTGACGAAACCAGGAGACGTGGACCACTACACACGAGTGCGCGTCTACGAGGCGATTATGCCCAAATATCCGAACGGAATGGCGCATCTGGCGTTGCTCCCACTTGCGATGCGCATGGCTGGGCCTCGCGAAGCGGTTTGGCACGCTATCATTCGGAAGAATTATGGTGCTACGCATTTCATTGTTGGACGGGATCACGCTGGACCCGGGAAGAACAGTCAGGGAAAAGATTTCTACGGGCCGTATGATGCGCAGGAGCTAGTGAAGAAATACCACGACGAACTAAATATTGAGATGGTGCCGTTCCAGCAGATGACATATCTGCCATCCACGGACGAGTATCAGCCGATCGACGAGGTCCCGAAAGGCGTTCAGACGTTGGACATTTCAGGGACCGAACTCCGCAGACGTCTTCGTACTGGCGCCGCTATTCCTGAATGGTTCAGCTATGAGTAAGTTCCGCAAGATTCACATCGAACATCAGAAGAGGACAGATCCGACAGAGAAAACTGACTTGATATGATTTCCTCCATTTGCATTCAGTACGGTTGTCAAGGCACTCCGTGAGAGTTATCCTCCCAGGAACAAGCAGGGATTCGTGCTTTTCTTGACCGGTTTGTACAATTCCGGGGCCGACAGAATTGCGAAGGCATTACAGGTAACGCTCAACCAGCAAGGCGGACGTAGCGTGTCGCTTTTATTGGGCGAAACGGTCCGTTCGGAGCTTTCGGCAGGTGCGTGTTCTTCATCTTACATGTATTATCGTGTGAACAACGCGCGCTAACCATGTGTTGCAATATCCGTGCACAACTCTATCCTGTCTCGGCATTTAAAAAAAACCGTATAGAACTGGGATTCTCGCCTGAGGATCGACATAAGAATGTCCTGCGCATTGCATTCGTAGCGGGTGAATTGGCGCGAGCGGGCGCTGCGGTGATAGCAGCGCCTATTGCTCCGTACGAGCATTCCAGGCAAGCTGCGCGGGAACACATTCTTCATTCGGCTGGGTCAGGAGGCAACATCTTTACGATCCACGTTGCTACTTCGCTGGAACATGCAGAGGCCACCGACCGCAAGGGACGGTATGCAGCTGCACGACGAGGCGAAATTAAAGGATTCACAGGGATTGATGATGTATATGAGACTCCCGAGCGCGCGGACATCACTGTTGATATCACGAAGCAAAGCGTGCCAGAGATTGTACACAGTGAGTATTTGTTTTCTTCGAGCTTTGTCAGCGTGATAATTGCTTTCTGTTTGTTTCTTCAGGCATTATTTTGCTGCTAGAGACGAATTCGCTGTTATGAACTCTGCTCTGTGTCTTGTACGAGGACGAGTGTATATGATAAGTAGAGTAGAAAATATGAATTATGTGATCAAATACCCATGTTAAGTAATCCATGTAGATGACGGAATAGGCAGGTTGTTTTCACCTGGCCTGAAGTGTACAAGCGTGTTTGTCGCCTTCGTTCGTCTGCCTCTCCCTCCAGTCCAGTCCTTCCTCGTCCCTTCCTTCCACATCCAACAACAGCCTTTCGCTATCTCGTCTTCACCCCACTTAACGGCGGCGGCGATATAAATCATGTCTGCGCAAGTAGCAGCAGCGACGCCGAAGGACGCGTCGTCTAAGAGGCCTCTCCTCTTCTCCAAAGGTACCCCAAGGAGGCTCTCGAGGAAGGGTAAAGAGGGTGCAAACGGCTTTGAACAACGTGCAGCAGGCGACGCAGGCGTCACATCCACCGATCAGGGAGACTCTGGTGCAGCGGCGGTGACTTCATCGACGAGTGAGGCTGGTGAGTGCATGCGTCATCGCTGCCTCGGTGATGCGGCTGAGCAAATACTTATGATGCAGGTGCCGGTGCATGGCAGGATCCATCAGCATCTCCTTCCGTCAACGTACATCTGGCCAGCCCTCCGATGCGCGAAGGCGACAGCGGGCATTCACACTCTGCAGAACAGGCGACTATGACGAGCGACACGCACAAGGAGAAGTCATCTCTGTCGACGACATTGGTGAGCACGGCAGCATCCAAACACCGCAAGGAGAAGACATCCGAGACGACGCACTCCGTCATTTCCGAAGAAAAACCTGGCACGCGCGCTAAAACTAGGAAGGACAGAGAGAGGTCAGGTGGCAAGAGGCCGAAGAAAAAATCTATTTGGTCGAAGTTGGCGTCTGTCGTCTTTAAGTGTACGTGGCCTACGGAATCTACTCATCCTGTCGATGTCGACGAGGGCGCAAAAACAGGCGTTTCCGATCCCAGCTCTTCTCGCGCTGGACTCAAGGAACTTCCCATCTCCGAGAAGACGAAGGAAGTCGAGCCACCCAAGGAGCCTGAGGCACCAGTACCGGCCGCTCCAAGCGTGGAATCTGCTCCAAAACCAACGTCGACCAATGGTGAAGTCCCTCCTATCAAACCTGCTTCCGACATGGTACCCCCGGAATCCGAAGACGCCAACCTTGTCGTGCCACCGTCACCAACGACACACGTGCTTCCGGAAGACGAAACTGCAGGTGTAACTTCTGGGGCAGTCGTACCTCCTGGTTCGACTGGGGTAGAGACAGGCGAAGAATCGGAGGAATCTAGTATGCTAGGTGAAGACGAAGAACATAAAATGGAAGAAGAAGACGAGGAAGAGCGCTTAATTCTCAACGGAGGTGCTGGAATTCCCATAGGACCGGATGGCGTACCACGTCCTTTACTTCCGCCTCTTGCACCTCAACACGCAGGTCGTAAGTGTTTGGTACTCGATTTAGACGAGACACTTGTGCACAGCAGCTTCAAGGTGAGCAATCATTACTCGTTTATTTCCGTAATAGTTGAGTCTTGTTCTTTTTCTTCTATTAGTCAATACAACATGCAGACTATGTGGTGCCAGTCGAGATTGAGTACCACTGGCATAACGTTTATGTAATCAAACGGCCTGGCGTCGACACATTTCTGAAGAGGATGGGTGAGATTTATGAAGTAGTCGTGTTTACCGCGAGTCTGAGCAAGGTGGGTCGAGGGATGGGATCCTCATGTCTATTTATAGAAGAATGACTATTTTTTTGTCAGTACGCGGACCCTGTGCTCGATAAGCTCGACATCCACAACGTCGTTGCTCACCGATTGTTCCGCGAGAGCTGTTATAATCATAAAGGTAACTACGTGAAGGTAAATCGGTCACCATAGCAGACCTGATCTGCAGAAACTGATACCCCTATCTTAGGATTTATCACAATTAGGTCGACCCATAGAAGACACAATTATCCTGGACAACTCTCCAGCATCTTACATCTTCCATCCAAACAATGCAGTCCCTGTATCTTCGTGGTTTAACGACCCTCATGATACTGAATTAACGGACCTCTGTCCGTTCCTAGCGGATCTCGCTACTGTCGATGACGTTCGGGGCATTTTAGACGGAGGATTATGATTCTTAGACCGCGAATAAGCGCTTTCTACCTTTCTGGAAACTCTCCTCGTCTTTTCCGATGCTGCTTTTTCTGGTATATACAAGGTACATATATCATATCGTCCGAACCATCCCTCCGTCCATATATCTCGTCCACGATTAAGTCAGGTTCTCATAGGTTTTCTCATTCCTTCAAGTCATATACCCGCCACGCAATTTCGCTGTCTCCTACTTCTCGCAATCATTTTCACTCCAGGTCCTATTGTGTGCAATTTCTGTTTTAGGTACCTCGCTTTCCTACAACTCTTTCTTTTTCTTCAATGTGTGCTCATCCTGCTTTATTTCCTGCCCCATTCTTTGTTCGTCGTTCACCAATTCTCTGGCGCAAAAATCTTTTCTGAATACACGCCTCCCATACAATCCTTTTTTGCGTTGCGTACTTAGAAATCATATCTTTTTCTGCAGCTTTTCTTACCTCCACTGGTTCAGGTCTGTTATTGCTGACCTATTCTCTATTATCTAGTCCTGGGGTCAAATTGAAAACTTTGCCTCCTTCATCCCTTCGCAATAACTGGTGCATTTCTCGCCCCTCTCTCCAAGCCAAGCCTATAATGCCCGACGCGTCGACGAAAACAACAGACATTTCACGAATATGATGAACGAGCACCCCTCTACGAATCCTCTTTTGCCTCTTTCCACTTTCTTTACAAGACACCTTTATTATTCTCACTTTCCCTAGTGTCTTATTCTCTCTCATAATAGTCATTTATATATTTCTTTAAGACAATCTGGTTTCTTCGCTTTCTCGCGTATTTGCTTTTCCCTGCCCTTGTGTTTGTTCTTCATCATCAATAAATATCATTCGGATGTATGCATTGTGGTTATTCGCTGATCAGTCGGACCGATTGGACGAGGTGTTTAATTTCTACTATGTTCCTGAATCCAATCCTCTTTGCTTTCGCTTTATTTACTTTTTTTTTTTTTTCAATTGGCTTGGTCTCGGAGTGCTCTAATTCCCTCTCTTGAGTTCTGGAAAGCTTCGTCGCGGGTACGGTACTGAAATAATGCATTCATGAATTTGATGACTAAGCTTTTCTTCCTTCTATTCGGGGAAAAGAGAGTTCACATATGCTTTTGTGAGAATTAGTCTTTTGCGAACCGAATAAGTGAACGTGTGAATGTTGTCTTGTCCCGAGCATAACACTATGTATATGCTATGGCCAACACAGATATATAGATATATTTCAACTTTCTTTCTATTTGAAGACAGATCAGCGAATGTGTATGTATGTGTATGTACGACGTCAATGCTTGGCTTTTTTTCCCCTTTCATTTCGATACAGTAAAAAAAAAAACAGCGGCAGCGAGCCTTCGTGGCCAAGGACAATGCGAGACATTGAAATAAGATTTATGGATGAATGGACGGACGGACAGGTCGAACAAACGACTTGAGTTAACTACGTTAGCACAACAAGAACTCGATGGACGGATAGATGATAGGCCAGCCTGTAACCTTTCGCCTTTACGCTGCCTCACCTCTCTCGGCATCAGCATCAGCAATAATTAGGTACGAGAATCTCTGTTACAACTTGACTTGACATTTAAGCTACAAATCATTCATCTTCGTTCCTTTCCGCTGCGATCTGGGCTCGAGCTGGAAGACGGGCTGGACTGCGACGGGCTGGACTGTGACGGGCTGGAGGAGTACGAGTCGGTTACCTTCGTCGCCCCTGTTGCTGTCGGCTCGTCATCAAACGGGCAGAATCCCGAACCAGATGTCTTCATCGAGCCGTGTGCACCGAGAGGACCGAGCGCCGTCGCGATAGTACCAGTACCAGCAGCATCCCACGCACCCAACTGCGGCAGACTAACCACAGATTGGTTCTGAGCGAGCGCGAGCGCATGGTGCTTCGCCTGCGGGGACGTAGGCAGGCTAGGCCACCGTTCCAGCTTCTCGAGGCTCGAATTAGCCGTGCCGCCAAGCGCGCGGCTGAGCTGTTCACGCTCGAACGGTGTCGGAGCGAAAGCTCGCGAACCGAACAGGGAGGACCCGAACCCGAAGAATGAGCCTGCCGTGCGAGCAGGCGCAGCCATGTGATGCATCTGCGGAGACGGGTTCTTAATCGTAACAGCCGAATTTAAAGCGGGAGAGTTGCCGAGCGACGGAGTTTCTGGAGTCGGGATGGATGCACTTGAAGGCGTCGAAGACGATCCTGAACCCGAACCTGAGCCATGGCCGGAGCCACGCGAACGGGACAGGAAAGCGGAAAACGAGCGTTCCTTCTCCTTTGAGAGACTGAACTCCTTCGCGTCGGGATTCAGACCTTTCTTCTCCTGCGTCTTCGCGTTCTTATCCTTGTGCGAAGCGAACCAACCGGATCGACGCGTAGTAGCAACCGATGCAGGCTCCATCTGATCAGCGTGTGCGACTGGGATAGTATTGGACAACGTCTGTTGAAGTGTGAAATCCGACGGGTGCAATCTACTTGGGAACGAAGCGCGTTGAGCGTCCAAACCCACCGACGTCGTACGTCCACGAGCTGGATGGTCCATATCGTTTACATGACCATGCGAAGATGCAGGAGACACGGGCGAATTATGCACAGTTCCATTCGAGGAGGCGAAAGTCATCAGCTGACCAACATCACCGGCTGTGCTATTACGACGATTAAGCCAGTTACGGTCGAGTATCATGTCGTCTTCCGACTGGAACGAACGGGAGACGGACAATTCCGATGCAGCCACGGTAGAGTCCTGCGGTCTGCTTGAGATAGGCATCCCAAGTGATTCATACAAGCTACTAGGAATCAAAGACTCTCCAGTCGGAGACAGAGGCCCTGGTGATGCAAGGTCGCTGCTGAAAGGAGAAAATGTATGCGACACAGAATTTATCTGGTTGTGGGGATGGAATGCCGAACTGAGCATTGGAAACCTGTTCGCTAAGTCTGCATCCAGCGGCATTGGGATGGGTCCAACACGATGAGCATGAGCATCAGCGGAAGTCGTATTCAACGGAGAATCAGGTATAGCAGTTCTGGTGGGAGACAATGGCAGAGCGGTTCCTTCCGACGGGATAGTGTTGGCTAGACTTGCTTGCGGCTGCGTGAACACATGCTCGCCAATAAGAGCTCTTTGCACTGCATTGCTGTTGTCTTGAATACGACTCGGCAAGGACTTCGCCCTTCTTTCCTCCATCTCTGCAGTCGCTTCCTTTAATCGCTGTTCCTCATTCGCAACATTGTCCTCCATCTCTCGCAAGCGTAAGCTAAGCTGCGCAACTTCGTCCTCAGTAACACGGACTTCAGATCGCTTATCTTCAATCTGCTGCTCCAATTCTGCTACGAGTACACTCGTCTGCACTGCAGATTCGACGATGGAAGCACCTTGGGCATCCATCTGAGATTGCAGCCTGCAAATTTCATGCTCATAGCGCTCGATACCAGCATCTGTATTGTCCTTCTCAGATTGCACCGTCCTCAGTCGCTTCTCTGCATCGCGTCGTGTAGCTTCGTTCGTACGTTTCTGATCCTCAAGCATTTTCATCTGAGATTTCAACTCAGCTTTCGCTACGTCGTCGGCTCGTTTACGCTCTCGCTGCCTTTCTAACTCATCATCGAGCCCCGCACGTGTCGAAGTCGATGTCGAGTTAAAATCAGATAGTTGAGCACGTAGATCAGAGATGGCATTCTGCGATGAAGAAATCTGCCGGAAAAGTTCTGCTATCAACGGCGAGGACGCAAACAAGGCAGAAGGTGATCGTGATGATAAAGAAGATGACGATGTGGATGTTGTAAGAACAGGTGGGGCACTCGTGTTGATTGATTGAAATTCAGGCGTGATGGAAATCGGAGGTTGAATCCCAATCGATGGTGCCGATGAAAGCGCAAACGAGTTGTTTGACTGATTACTGCGTCCAGTCGAAGCCTTTTCCGGTGACGAAACGTGAGATCCTCTTTTAGTATGTAAAGGCAATGAAGCGGACTTGGGTAATGGCGGAGGTGTCTGACTGCGATGATTGAGTGCATTGCCATTCTGATGCGTAGACCGTTCCCGCGATCGTATCTTAGGGCTCGTACGCTGTGTGTGGTTTGGGTTATCGTTACCATAGAGAGCGTATGAGGTTCCTGCGAGAAAGTGCCGTTTGAGATTAGTGAACAGAAGAGAGAACATAATGGAAGCTCTTCAAGCAACACGCACGATTACACTCATCCGATCGATCAAGGGCTTTTATGGCCAATACACCCGTGACTGTTCCATCAACATCATCTTTCGCAACAAGTCCTGCATCCCTCCATAGCCCATCAAGATTAAATGTCCAAAACCACATGCCGAATGCACCGATAAACCACGAGTCAAAAATCGAGGACGATGAAGCCCGCTCCACTCTCTTTATCTGCTCGCGTGGCAATCTCATTGCCAGTCTGCCTTCGGGTCGACGATGATCGATTTGAGGGAGACGTTGGGACAACAGCGGCAATAGACAGAATGCCGAATGATCGAAAAATATGTTTGGGGGTGCGTAATGAGACAGAAGCGCGACTGGCAAAAGCAAACGGCGGCGCCGCGTAAGAGGTGATAGATCGATTTGCTGAACTGCTGTTGCTTAGACCCCGCCGAAAGCGAGCCCCGGGCTTTATGATTACACTCGCCGACTCGGAATCATCCTGTGCGTCCACGTCGTCGAGTCTACTAAGATGGTGGCGGAAAGCCTGCTCGGTAAGAAAAGCGCGGAAAGACGCCTCCGACGGGTTGGTCAAGTACGCTGTGAGCATATAGTCAAACAAGAAATGAGCAACAACAGCCTTTCATAACCTATTGATGAAAGAGCCAAATTACGTACCGAGAACAAGGAGTACGAAAAGGACCAGGACGGAAAGGAGCATAGACTTGAGTTCGAAAAGCGCAGAAACCCTTGGGACGGAGAGATGCTCGAGCGGCCGGAAACCAGACATGACAGCGAGACTACCAAAAGTGAAACCCATGAGGAGAATACGACGAGAAGTAGTCTGGACGTCTCGTTTTACTTTGCGAGGCGGCGGCAGCGACGGCGGGGTCTGAGCGGGCTGATCAGCCGAATAGTAAGGCGACAATGTCGTCGCTGTTGAAAAGATGGTCAGTCGTGAGCATTGGGCGCCGTCGTCGGGTAGAGACGACGCCGCCAATTGGAAAGAGGGCTAGGATGTTAGGGAGGAAGAGTAAGGCAAGGATCACAATCGGTCATCCGGGCGAAATCATCCCCAGTCTGGGCGTGAGAACAACTTTCTTAATCTGTCTCTCGCTACCGAACATGCGCAAAAATATAATTACAAACACAAACAAAAATCATCAAATCAAATCAAATCAAATCAAATCAAATCAAATCAAATCAAATCATCCTTTTCAATCCCGCCGCTCAGGGTCATCTTGACACTCACAGCCAGCGTCGATGCACAGAGAATATTCTCAATACAATACGTGGATCACGCTGCTGTCATTACACGGATTCAGGCGATCAGATCAGCTGCATACTCCGGCAGTCACCATCTCTTACTCAACCTGTACACTTATAAACAAGATGTGCTTCATTTCCGCCTACTCACGGTACCGGTAGACATCATGCGACTGGTCGCTCTGCGTACCACACTATCTCTCTCAGGGGCTTATCCCTATGTCTTCGGAAATACCACGCCTCCTTCCGTCAACTTATCTATTATCTGCTTGTATACGTATCACACGACTACGCCTATCTAAGTGCTTCCTTACTCGCAGAACACTACCGTCTTCCATTTGGCATATGTATATAACTTGTCTTCTTTCCTGACAAGCGCTTGCAGAAGATTGAGCATCCTCACAAACAAACGTGGACCGAACCTACTGTGTTCCGCAAGCGACCGTCCGGGGCTACTGGGCTCCCTCCAATCCTGCTTCGAGATAATGACTTCAAGACTTGAAGCTTGAGCTTAAAATTTACACGTCTCCTTCCCAGTCTAACGTAGTCCGAGTCCGGTGGGATCGAAGTTCCCTCAAGACCGATGCTCTCGGAATCTGAAGACCCGTGGCAAAATTAAGTACTCACGTATTCCGCGGTAATGTCTTATAATTAGCCCTCCATGCCAAGGCATTCACTCAGCGAAGACCAGAATTCACCTTCAGAATAGCTTTACTCTCACACCCAAAAGACCCGTATGTCAAATGATTCTATCCATGGGTATTTTCCAGAAAACCACACCACTAGAACATACGATCGTGTAGTACAGCTGTCATAGGAGAGGGAAAATGATCCAAAGTTCAGCTGCAGAATGGAAAAAAAAGGGGGGGGGAGAGAAACTTGTGCTAGATCGACGTCATGCTTTCATTATTAGTGTCTATGAAAAATTCCATCCTTCCAGGCTCGAAACAACGCGGACGATCAACTCTACTATTCACGCCATATAATTCTTCTTGATCTCCTCCAGCTCATCATGCAATCTCTGGTGTCGCGCTGTCAACTCCTGCACCTCATCCAGCGGTATCATATCGTTCATATCTAAATCCGATTCCCCACTCGGCGACTCAGATCCATGTCGCAACACCGCCTGTACTCTATTCTTATGCGCGACGAGCTTCTGGAAGACCATGATATACTCGCCGTAGATGTGCTGATACCGTGAACGTAGTTGCTCGCGCGTCGATAAAGCCGGGCGAGGCTTCGAAGACATCGTACGAGTGATATTCGCAGCTGCAGAAGTCTTTGAGGAGAGAGAGGTTTTCGTTGTTGATACTGAATTCCTTGGCTTGCGTTCCTCCTCTTCTTCAGACGATGACGTGAAATCAATGGAAGAACGCCTCCTCTTGTGAGATTTTGCGGACGTAGAACGCGATACACCGTCCGCCTTCGGCTCTTTCTTAGCAAGTGCCAATGACACTTTCGAAGAGCTCGCTGAGACGACTTTGCGCTCTACTGGTATTGACTTCACTTTGGTCGGAGGAAGTGGCGAAGTTTCCCGCCTAATCTTCTGCTTCAGCGTTACCGGAGCTTTCAACGACGAAGTGCTTTTGGCAGCAATACTCTCCCGTTCTCGCTTTAATTTCGCCGAAGACCTGCGTCTATCCTCGTATCCCCAGTCAGAGGATTCCTCATCCGAAGATTCGGATGGTGGTTTTCGTTTCGTGCTCGTTTTTGCTACTGGTCGCGAAGAAGCCGACGATTTCTCTTTGAGTTTCTCCCTCGGTCTTTCTTGGTCTCGATCTCGGGGCACCCGCTCTTTGTCTCGACCACGTATGCTCTCCCTGTCTGATTCTCTCTCCCTCTCCTTACGAGCTGCCCGAACGCTTTCTTTATCAGACTCTTTGTCTCTTTCTCTCTCCCGCCGTACCAGCCCACGGTCGCGTTCCTTCGCGGATTGACTTGAGGCACTTGAAGTAGCAACTCCATTTTCGCTGAGGGAAACCGATGCACGTTCCTTCTTTGTTTGAGCGACTACGTCTTTCTTGACCTGCGCGACCGGTTTTCGATCAACCGGAGGAGCTGCGCGTGCTCGTTCACTCGGTTCTGGAGGCGGACGTCGAGATCCTCGAGGATCTACTGGGCCCGTCCGCTTGGCTGCTACGGAGGACGATAGTTGTTGAGATTGGAAAGAGACGGGTACAGGCGGAGGCGGCATCGTCGGAGTTGAAGCACCATTTGAACGCGAATTAGGTTGGCGCCTCTCCGCAGGGACAGCGGACATCCGCGGTGGAGTCTGAGATGCAGAAAGTTCCCCTTCCTCTTTCTCTGTTTCACCTTCTCGCTCTTTGCCTTTCGCACTTCGTATAGGGGTGCTGGCTCGCATAGACAATCCGCTTGGCTTCGGAGGAAGTGATGCTGATGCTTGGGAGGGGCGCGGTAAAGGAGTGGCGGCCTCCGATCTGACTTTTACATCTGCACTCGTAGCTTTCGCTTTCTTAGCTTTCGCAGCAGCGCTTGTAGTACCATTCATAGCTCTTTGCCCTGGTTGCGCATTGGACCCTGAGTTCCCATGTCCGCTATCACGAAATTTAACGTGATCCCAGGCTGGGTCGTCCTCCGGGATTTTAAGAGAACCGAACCAGGTCCTAGCGGTGCGAGCAACCCTGGTGCGTACATTGTCAGTGTAACCTGAATATTGGTATGGACGAACTTCCAACCACGTCTGTGGCTTCAGACGCCAATTCGCGAGCTGAGTTGTTGATGCAGCCTTCCGGGAAACTTCTTCCCGTTCAGCCACCTATTCGTTGGAAGAATAAATAGCAATAGATGAATGATCAAAAATGCGCAGCACAGCAACCATCACATACATCATGTAGCAAATCCATAATCCCAGCACGCGTGTTGTGATCAATCTCTGATCCCCCAAATTCCTTAAATATGTCCTGCACCGTGGCCGAACCCAGAGCCAAATAGTGGATGAGCCTTTGACGATACGTTGTCGCAAGCTCCTTCGGAAGGGCTATCGACACCGAGCCATTCGGACTAGCTGTCAAATTTGGAGACGTGGTTGCATAGCTTTTGACAATCGTCGGTGTTGATTTCGGGGTACTCTTCGGCGGCGCCTTCCGCTTCGGTGCAGGCTTTTGTGCAACTGGAGGAGTTACGGCAAGTGGAGTGTCCACCATAATTGCTTTGCGCTCAGCTCTCTGCTTCGCCGCAGCAGCGGTAGCATGGTGCAAGCGCTGAGAAAGCTTGTCCGAGAGTACCTTCTCAACAGCAAATTTCCCGACAACATTCGCATTCAGCCGGAGCGGAGCATTGGGCCGGTTTGGCATCGTTGTACGAATAAAAAGCTCCTGGTTTTCTTTCTCTCTGTCATATCGCATAGGGAAAAACTGGCCCCGGACATATATTCCCTTGGCATACTTTCAGCTCTGTCTACTTGCTAGATAAGCAGAAATGAGATGCTCACAGGCTTGTCCCCGAACTCGAAGTCCATCCGATCCGCGCCTGAAAGACTCTGAAGGGCGTCCAGAGTCTCCTCCGTCATGCGCACGATCATCGCAATCTTCGGCATGGTTGTCACACCCTCGCCTGGCCGCGAGTGGCCTTGTAACGATATGGAACTGCTAGAAGGCAACGGCATGATTGTGTAGTGGAAGGCTCAGCCAGAATATATTTGTCAGAGAGCCAGTGGCTGCTCAGAAAGCTCAAGCTGGAAGACGGCGCAAGCAGAACGATGTCGCTCTCGTCTTCGGGGCAATGAGAGACGACGGTAGGAACAAGAGAAAGGATGAGAGAGACTAGTGGCTGAACAACATCTGGGCCTGTGCAGAAACTGGGATCAGGGGTGCCACTTAAAGAAGCTCGCTTACGTACGCGCAACATCAATTTACTTCCGGTCCGTCAGATCTACTCTAAGATATTCGTTGAACAAAAAATAGTCCGAGTGTGTACTACATGAAGGTCCTGCAGGGAGTCATTGATGGATAATCTACTAAAAGGTGTTGAAGCATGTGCGTCATTGCACATGAAGGAATTTTGGTATCAAGACTTTCTATGATATGAAGCAGTAAATATTATAGGTTCGAAAAGATCTGTGCTGCTGTGCCTCCACTGCAGCTAAAACGCTGCTTAGGAGTGGAACAAATCGCCTGAGATTAATTCACAAAGCGTGCTCACATCAATTCGGCTATCCTTGGCGACAAATTCAAAGTACATGGCATACCTGCATACTCAGATCAATAGCTCAAGTCGGAATATGATGGCGGACTACTCTCTTCTGAAATTGCAGTGTCTGTCAGAGCTGAATTCCTAGGTGCCTCGTTCTGCACGACCTCCGACGTGCTTTGTCCGCCTTTCATAGTTTCTCCTGCCTCTCGCTGATGCCGCATGATCTCTGCCAGTTGGGCGCGTAAGCAACTTATTTCTTCTATCATGTTACTCACGGCTTCGGACGGAGTACCTGGAGCCTCGCCGAGATTGTTAGACGTCGGCCTGTCCGCCCTCGTAATGGACAGGATCAGGGAGCTGAGACTGCCAAACTTACGGCGGGGAGTAGACCGTCTTGCCATTTGTGGAGGTACAAAATAGCTGGTAGATCGCGACGATGAAACCGAACTGCCGACAGTAGCCACATCAGACGCGAAGAAGTCAGGACTCTCAGGTCCACTTTGAGATATTCTTGCGCCCTCTCTGATCGGTTCTTGTGGCCTGCAATTAGATCAGTTATTCGCCACGATGTAATCACCAAAATCTGAAACGAACCTGTCTCCCGTCTCCAGGTCACTCCGTTCTGCAGATGGCATAGCTATTCTCTTAGCCGAAGATTGGATACGGACTGGACGTTTCAAGATCCTTCGTTTAATACAGAGGAATGCAATGGTAAGAAGTAAGAACGAGCTCGAAACTGCAAGAGTTACGGCCACAACTGTAGGTGGAGAAAACGCACTCGATGTGCTTGCTGTCGTTGTACTGGAAACGGTAAAGTTCGATGCACCTGCTGTTGAACTAGTAAGGACACTTTCCGAAACGCTTGCTGTTTTGCTGCCAGGGATACTGTCGGGTTTGCTTGCTGTCTTACTGACAGAGACAGCGTTGGATATGCTTGCTGTTGTACTGCTAGGGAGAAAGGATGACGTTCTGGCTATCGAACTAATATCGACACCACTGGATGTGCCTGCGGTCGGACTAGCAGAGATAAAACGCGTTATGCCCACCGCAATCCTGCTAGTTGTACTGGTAGAGATGGCATCCGACGAATCGTCTGTTGCACTACTGAGGACAGCGTCGCTTGTGCGTGTTTTTGTGCTACTGGAGTCACTATTCGATGGGATTACTGTCGTATCAATAGGGACAACGCCGCGAGTGCCTGCTGTTATACTACTAGAGGTAGTATCGGACGCGCCCGCCGTTGCATGGTGAAGTGCAATGATGGAGATGGTTGCTAGTGTACTGTTAGGGACAATGTCGGATGTGCTTGCTATCTCACTTCTAGGGATAAAGTCGGATATGCTTGCTGTTGTATTACTGGGGATGGAGTCGGATATACTTGCTCTTGTACTGCTAAGGAAAACGTCGGATGTGCTCGCTGCTGTATTGATGGTGGTGGAGTTAAATGTGATTGCTGCTGTTGCACCGGTAGGAATAGAGTTGGATGATGTGCTTGTTGTTGTACTGCCAGGTATAACGTCGGATATGTTTGTTGTTGTATTGCTAGGGACACTGTCGGACGTGCTCGCTGTCGTACTGGTGGAGACAGCGTCGGATGTGCTCGTAGCTAGACTGGTAGAGGGAATGGCGGATACGTCTACGCCCACTGCATTTGTAACTATACTGGAAGGGATAGAGTCTGATACGTTTGCTATAGCTCCAGTAAGGACTACGTCGGGTACGCTTGTTACTGCACTGATAGAGACCACATCGGGTATGCTTGTAGAGACAGTGCTAGTAATTCCCACTGCCGCACTGGTGGCCGAAAAGGTAGGATCAGCATCTAAGGTGCTTGCTGATGTACTGGTAAAGGCATTAGAACGATCCGTAGCAGACACTTCGTTCGAACTTAGGTCTTCTGTCGATAAGGGCTGCGAGGAAACCCCTAGAAAGGTAATGAACGATGATATGATCGGTGACAGTAATGAGGTTGGCATCTCAGATGTCTGCTCCGAAGACGTTGGCAGTTGATGAGACAACGTAGGCACCGTCGAAAACGAGCTCGCATGATCTGATGAAATGGAATGCGACGTCGAGTCAGTGGACAACGCAGGGTGTGCTGACTGAATTCTTTCCGAATCACTTGATGTTGATGATGCTGTGCTGCTTCTTGAAGATGGTAGAGGAGGTGACGAGGATGATGATGGTGCTGGCGATGTAAATTCTACTGACGACGTCGACATTTCCGGAACGACTAAGGTGGAGGAAAAGGATGTCATCAGTATACTTATCTATTCAACAGTTTTTCAATGAATACTCGCCAGTGCCGGCTAGTTCCTCCGAAGGATGCGACGCTTCTACTAAAGATGGCTATTAGTGCAATACTTGGGGAGCCGCGACAGCTTACTTGTTGCACCAAATCCAACCACAATTTCAGACTCTTGGTTAGAACTCACTATATCTCTTGAAGCACGGTATCGAAATGCCCTGACGGAATATTTAATCTCAGAATAGTGACGAAAGTTCGTGTAATGAGCATGCATACCTCTGTAATGAGGCGGGCCGAGGTGATAAATGATGGCATTGAGCCGCTGAAAAGTTGTGCGATGGAAAACACTCACGTCAGTATAAGAGACTATTCGAGAGGCGATAGCAGTAAGTTTTTGTCTGGAAGGGAATCAGAAACAACACGCACTTGCGGAGGTTCCTTGCAACAACACCTTGGAGGCACACGGTCGAGAAACGAGAAATGAAAGGGAACTAATGGAGACACACGCTGCGGGAATTTGCAGTAAAAAAAAGTATATACTGAAACGAATGTGCCAAAAGAGTGACAGAGATACGTTTTTGAACAGGGGCACGAGCGACCAGGCTTCAAGGGGACATTAAGATGGCATGGAGTTCCTTGACCCCGCGGGAGCATGACTTAAAGGTGGCCCCATAGCTACAAATGGGTGTCTCATAGATCTGCGGGATCAGGTTACGAGCACAGGTCATGCAAGGCAGAGCCTGATGATTGCTCACTCGAGAAGAAATCCGGACATCATGACGACAAGTTTCTAGGGATAAACCATTGATCCGACAATTCTTATCGAAAATCAGAAGTGCTCGCCGCTAAGCATACAAGTTCTTCCATCTAACAAGCGTATGTGTTACTGTGGAGCGTATCTATCAGTTATCAGTAAGTCGCAGATTCTCGGTAACAAAAAGAACATGCTTACTTCTCAGACATAAGTGATAGTCCTGAATGAAACTAGCTCTAGCAGTCGCTTCACTATCGAGTTATCCCAGAAAGAAGGATGCATTGCTGAGAAACCGGGTTTGCCAAGTGGCGACGAACTGCACCCATCCTGATCGTTGAATAAAGCTTGGTCCACGGATGATCTGTGTACGAATCTAAACTGGTCACAGCACCGCTGATCGCAGAACACCAACTCCACAGATAGATACCCTTGATACGGAGCAAAGCAACACTCGTTCGCGAAGTTGACCCTCTTGGGTAATATCTGAGCATTGCCAAATACGTACCAAAAGCAACAGTCTCAGCAAAGCTCGAACGTTCTCGCCGTCATACAGGCCAGGTTTCACGGCTTCCAATTCTCTTCCAGATAAACTACAAACTTCTCCGCGACCTTCTCTTCACTCCAATCAACCGTTCCTTTCTCAGTCGAGCCCAGAGTGATCGCCTTTTTATGTATCATCACAAACTGTCTTTTCAGTCGCTGGAGTTCTGATAGAGTTATATTTCTGGCCGGTAGCCGGACTTTGGGCTTTAGAGTTGCCGAGAGAGGGAGAATAATCTCACCACCGGAGCCTAATCCTTGCGAGGCTGCTTGTTCGGATGTGATCGCAGATATCATTGCCGTGGCTATTTGCTCCAAGGTATGTAAAGCGTCTGACGGTGCAACAGGTATCTGAGTATCACGAGGAAAACGAGTTTGATCAAATTTATTAAAAATGCAATGGTGGGATGTGAGGCGTACAGCTGATGTTCCTGCGTTAGGAGGCTTCACAACTCCTTCCATAACAGCCTTCCAGATGTCCTCTCCAGGAAGTTGTTCATCTGTCCAAGGTATTGTTATGAGAGGCGAGTCCCACCGAACCATAGACGATGGTTCCTCAAAACGCGTAATTAAATTATCAAGGCTACGAAAAAACAGGTAAAAAAAAGAGAGAGAGATTTGAACAAGCATGTTGTTAGACATACGTCGATGGATTGTATGAGTCGCTACCTTCACCTCTCGTTTTACTCCATTCTCGACATTGCTCTGGTCTGGCAACGACATATAGCTACGCGCACAGTAAGACTTGACCTCATGACAGCCAACGAAGAAACGCACCGTGCAGACGCGGCACTTATGCTCTCTCGCCGCACAATATATCTGATACCTATACCCCTTGATATAATTCATCCCATCCACAATGACAATCGTGTCTTTCCCAATCGCTCGTTGAACTGCTGTAAATAAAGCAGCCCGTGCAGGTTTCTCCTTTCGTCCATCTTTTCAATCATGATCACCTTCAATCAGACTTAAGCTGCTTATGACAGGATCTGAAATAAGACATACGGACCATCATAAACACTTCTTTTAATATTGAGCGTGTCATCCGAGATGATAGTTACTTTAAGCTTGGGACCGTCGTAGGATGGACCGTTCATTCGGTTCTCGAGGAATGTCTTGAGTTGATTAGCTCGGCGCGTCTTTCCTGAAGCCGGGTACCCTGAGATTGTTATCAGAGCCATTGTCGGATGGGTAAAAAAGTAAAATTGGTGCTAGTGATTGTAGTTTGAGTTGCGGAGAACAGTAGAATAGAATTTACATCATGTACATTCCGACTCAGACGTCGATCACGTCGATCTCATCCGCCGAAGAACTTTGTCATGGTCACGCGTAGCCTAGATTCCTTCCGACATAGAAATAAAAAAAAGAGCAGCAAAAGCCATTGAACTGATAGTATTATGCAAGTGGGCAAACGACTAGGGGCTTGTAAACATGCGTAGTGCGTATAAAGATATTATAACAAACGGTCAACAAGAAAGAAACGCAGAACTTTGATACGCCCGTGTTATACTGGAGGAGGTGGAGGAGCTTCATTAGGAGGCCTTTCCGTGGCCTTCGCTGCTAACTCCGCCTCTGCCTCCACGGAAGACTTCGCCTCAGCCTCTAGACGCTCTTTCGCACGCACAACCTTCGACTGCAGGTAATGCGACCAAAATTGCGGTTTCTGTCGACCCGACACGGGCTTTTCAGGCGGAGGTGGGGGCGAATTAGCCTTGAATAGGTGTTCGTAATGCTAATCATTGGCACAAACAGCACATTAGATTAGATACATTTCATTGGAGAAATCAAGACGATAGAACGCACTCGTAAGATAGCGTCCATTCCATCCTCCTGCTTGACATTTAGTATTAGACGCGCTTCGTCCGTTGTCATCCTGTGTTCTCGAGTAAGCTTGTCGGTGATTGACCCTGACGTTGCTCTGTTCACGCCAGCAGCATCTCCAACTGCCCCATTCTGCGGTCGGTATTGCGCATCTACGGGGATTAAATCAGAGATAGGCCGGATCAAGAAAACGCATGAAGCATACTCTTGTACGCCTGCTTTGCAGCTGCAGCAAACGCCCTTCCCAAGATTTGTGATCCAGCGATGACGACCTGGATAATGGCTTTTGGTGCCGACTAGACAATGCACTTCCCTGACTCAATTATCAAGCAATTTAAGCAAATATCACATACCATAGGGAGACGGCAATGCGCAAGTGGGTATAAGGAAAGAAAGAAAAGTAGGAGGAGTCGGTAAGTTCGGAGTGAGAAGTCGATCACAAATGTTTTGTCGAAAAGTCACTTGGTGAGTCACGTGCCCTTACCAGATTTTCTGGCACCTGAACCCGAAGTCAAGTCAATTCGACAAACGAACATTCGGTCGTCAAAATCATGTCTCTGCCGTCTCCTTGCTTCTCTCCTAAAAAGAGAAAACACGCAGAGACATCGGAGAGTGCAAGCGTCTCCCCGCTCAAGAAAGCAAAGAAAGCCGGCAAGGAGAAAAAGTCGAAGGGAAAGCGGAAAGCGGATGGTGAATTCCAAGTCGTTAGCGCGTTGGTGGTCGTATCTATACCGCCCAGGTTCTCGTTGGATCCGTTATCTGGAGTACACGAAATGCTTGACTCGCTGGTTATGAAGTATGTCTATTCATTTTTTGTTTCCAGCTTTTCAGACTTGTTTACTATATTTCTTGAAGATACGTACCAGCCCTTGAAGGTGTCATGCTCTGTCACTCAAACACTCAATTCGTATCCGATAAAGCACTCCTAAAGAACGAATGTCCCTTTTCAGTCTGCACAGTACATTTCGATGCGACGGTCTGGAGCCCGCAAATTGGGATGAAGCTCAGTAGGCCTAACATAGCTTCCTTCCTTGAATCTCCAGAAGAAACTAATTTATCATGAAATAGGAGGGAAGATAAACCTCTGCTCTCCCGACCACATCTCACTCCTCGTGCACCGAACATTCAATGTTTCAATACCCCGTGAACATATCATGACTGAAAACTGGGTATTTGAATATGGTCCTGCGGAGAACGATCCAGAATTCGGCCCGCATGCGGTCGAGTCGGAACAAAAAGCAGAGGACGGAGCTATTGCGGTGGACACAGACGGAAACGCGGTACACGTAACGAATTCTAGTGATCACACAGAACCACATGGTTCTTGGGTGCATAGGATTACCAGTGACAGACTGGGAGGCAAAGATGGCATACTAGAATTTACCGTTATTGGGTGAGTATTATAAGTTTCTACTTAATACGTTCTGATGTCAATGATAATGCCTCTTCCTCTAGCATGACCGTCGCAAATCAAATGCTCTCCCTAAGAGGCTCTCTCCAGCCAGATCCCTTCTCTCCACTTCATGTTCCACAACCTGCGGTCCCTTCAACACAGCTCGAAATCGATATCGACGAAGAAGACGAGCGAGAAGTAAGCGCGAGTCTGATAAATCAACGATCACCCACAGGTGCTATCGACGACAGCGACGAGGAGGAGGATCCATTCGCACAGTTGAATTTGGCTAGGGACGAGGCCATACAGCGAGAAGCAGCTGCAAAGGAACGAGAGAAGGAAGAGAAGGCGAAGGAGAAAGAAGAGAAGAAGCGAAGAAAGAAAGAGCGGAAGGAGAGGAAGGAGAAAGAGAAGGCGTTAGCAGCGGTGGATGGGTCGACACCCGCACCTTCAACTTCTGAACCACCCACGAAAGGAGAGAAACCACCGAAGAAGAAACGAAAGAAGGAGACACAGGAGGCGTAGATCTATTCGTGTTTCTTGTTTTCTATTGCATGTTTCTGCGTTGCATTTAATCTTGGATAGACTTTTTCACTCTTCTGAACGCATCTCTTTCATTCTATATGACAGATCTGTGCCTTCATTCAGACTAGATACGAAATCAATGAGAAGCGAAAGCAATCATACAATAATACACTCGTAGCAGTACCATCCATATCGTACAACTATAACTGCATTCCTCGCACTTCATCGCAACCCCAAACGCTCCTCCTTCGTCCTACCAGCATTATTCACTGTCCCACTCCCACTTCCACCTGCGATCGTAGTAGAGCTCGAGGTAGAGATAGCCGCACTTGCAGTACTAGCATTCGTGGACGGAGGTGGCTGAGAAAGCGTCTGACTCTGTCCCTCCTGCTTCGTCGCCTTGAACCGCTCAAGATAGTCGCGCACGTCCTGCACGTCCGTCTCTGTTAACGCGACAAGTGTCGGTTGACGGCGTATCATTGCTGATGGCTATGTGCAGAGGATCGTTAGATTGAGCGAACGCAGTGAATGTAGTTGAATGCGGAGATGCGGACGGACAAGAAGAGACGCGCCGGTGACGTGTCGACGCGTGTCTGTCACACCATCCGTCACAATCACCCGCTGCACACTGGCATAGGCCCGCAGCAACGAAGGTACACCATAAACGTTGATTCGTCGACTGCGCCTCGTCGCCCGCATTTGCCTTCAATATTCACCAGCCTCCTTGTCGTACTCTTGTTTACCGTCGATGGAACACGTCGTCCGTGCTACTGACGCTCTTAAGAGCTTCAGAGTAAGTTATCGTTTGTTCAGCGTCAAAATGACTCTCTACTCATTATCCTTCATTGGTTTGCTATTGCTGTCGACAGGAAACCCGCCTGAGCGCCTTACGCCCGCCCCAAGAATTTTTCGACCATCATCGTTTGTCCCGTCCGCAGGACCTGAACCAGGCTACCCAGGTATGTGGCGCCTCAACAAAACCTTCCCGTCAACTTTAACGAGCTTATTGTTATTGATGCGGTATACAGCGAGTTTCGTATAATACGCGATATTTCTCTGGTAAGTATTTTACATCCAAATTGTTCGATCTCGGCCTACGATTTATGGTACGAATGAACTTTGAATAGGAAACTATGGAATTATCGTCGCCGTTTTGGCTGTCTACGCTTTGTGCGCTTATTTCCCGTTGATATGTCTTGGTAGTTTGCTAAAAGACATTCTTCGGATACTTGACAGAATAACCAACCCGCTCCTGCTCATCTCCATCGCCTTCCTCGTCGGCGGGTTCGCAGCGATCAACAGATTCGGTCGGTCCCCCTCCCCACTTTTCATCATTAACTTCATCGAACTAACCCTTCTCTCCACGCCTTCCCAGCTCCCGAACCAATGCAAGTAGGCGACCGCATCGTAACCCAAAAATCCCTCTACATCACGCTCTTCGTCATCGGCGTCCCGCTACTCTGGTGGTCTTCGCCCCTAGGCACGTTCTTCTGGCTCGTCGGCGCCTCGTCCTTCGTCATCCTCTTCCACGCCTGCTTCATGGAGCCCGGCATCGAAAGCGAGTACGCCGCCGTTGAGAGCGGTGTTTAAAGTGAATGCCCTTTGTGGGCGTTACAGATGCATGAAATGGTATCAGATGTGAGATGCGAGATGTGGTATGCGGTAAGTACGGGTGGTACGTGATGAGTGGCGAATGGGGTTAGTAAACGGACCGATAGATGGGGATTGACAGTTCAAGTTTTGGTTACTATATGTGCGCCCTGGCGGTGAAGAGGCTCAGGCGGAAGTATATTCGTTTATTATACATAATTCTTCTCCTCTCATCTTCTTTTCGGACAGTCTTAGATTCATTATTTCGCATTCACTCGTGAATAGCTCATATTTATTTCTTCCTATTTTCTTTTACCAAATTCATGTGAAATTGATGAATAAAAGTCTGGGTTTCCGTTGATGCAGGCGGACACACGTCATCACACTACGGACCTGCACCCGTACTCGGTCCGGTTTTAAAAAAGACGATAAAGAACGATAAAAGAATGAACATGTTAAGGAAGACAGCAGGGCGTAAAGACGGGCATGTGAATTTCTAATTCAACTCGAAGAACGAACGAACGTCGTACTTACATTTAAGAAAACAAAGAAATGCATGTAAAATATGTACACGATTTACAGAATATTTAAATATCAATGAATGTATTCGTGTTCCTATAATACTGCGATGAACAAGCCAGTCCCCGAAGAATGCGAAGGAGAAAAAATCATGCTGTTGGTTGGAACAGTAGAGAAGAAATAAAATGAAAATTTATGCAATTCATTCGTAGAGTACATACAGAGCTTTCTCTACATTAACGGTAACCATTGTCCTGTTTGAATACATTCGTCAGAATCGATGTAAGTGTAGGAGAAGATGTTAAAGAACGCACCAATAACGACACTCGGCAAGTCGAATATGTCTCTTCGAATCGAGAAGCAGAACGTGCACGGTATTGGCTCGCCAGAGGGCTTCAGTAAGACACAATGGCTGAACACCGACGTCGCTGTGTTCTCAAATGCATGCGAAGCGAACTTCTCCCAGTACTCAATCACTGATTGATTTTCGAAAAGCTACACAAGGTTCAGATTTCTTCTTGGAAAACTCGAAGAGATGAAAGACAAACCTCGTAGATGTATTTCCGACCAGTGAGAAGGTCCTCCCTTTTCCATTCCGTGAGGAGACAGAATTCGACACCGACGATACAGATTTCGCCTGTTCGTCGCCATACCACTGTCGGCGTACCACTATATGAAATTAGTTTTTCGAGTTCCTATCAAGGCATTGGCAATCTGGGATCCAAATATACTCGATAGCAAACAAATACGAACCAGAAGAGAACGGCGAAGGCATTTCTCCATGAAGACGAAGTCTTCTTCAGTCATCGGTGCTTGTAGGGCAATCAAGGACGGTCGGTAGATTGCGAGTGCACGAATAACACGCAGAATATCGTTTTTGTTGAACCTACTCCATACGCACAATAAATTCAGTAAACTTCCTATAGTCATTCCCCAAGAACTCACCTTTTGTACAAGAAGCTCATCAAGAATTGATAACTTTCAATGTAGCTATATGGTTTCGTGACGGTGGCATATACGTCCGACGCAGTCTCCCCTGATCGCACGCCGGGTGTTGCAACATCAGTCGTTGTCGTCGGCGTGTCCGAGGCAGGTGGTGAGACAGCCGAAGTTACCACCGTCTGTTGAGTCGACGAGCGGTGGGATACGGGTGGAGCACTTGCGCTCTGTAATTGACTCTGAGACAAGCGCTGCTGCTGTTGGTGTTGCTGGTGCTGCTGTAACGACGGTACGACCGGAGGCGATGGTTGCATATATGACGACTGGCTCGCAAATGATAGATCCGAAGCTGAGTAGGGAGCGTCAGAGGGTATACTCTGGACCGGTAACTGTTGCTGCTCCCGACCGTTTTGTTGTATGCTAATGTTCGAAGCACCAGCATTATCAAACAGAGCTTGACCAGTATATCGACCGTTCTGCATATAAGGACCACCGTTCTGTTGCTGCTGCTGCTGCTGCTGCTGTTGTTGTTGTTGCTGCTGTTGTTGTTGCTGCTGTTGTTGCTGCTGTTGTTGCTGCTGTTGTTGCGATTGCCCACCATATCCTCCATCGTAACCTATCGATTGGCCACCCATAAGAGCTTGAGGGGCAATGTTCGGAGGGGATGGCTCCGCAGGCCATGCGGCATTAGCGAACTGCGAACCGTACGAAACGGTGGTCGATGGTGGAGTCTCTGACGTGAGAAAGGGTTGCTCAGGACTGTAATTATTCATCCCCAAGATCGCAGACAGACTTGAGTATTCGAGATTTGCAGCTTCTGACCCAAAACCATAGCTCTGATCCATGGGGCCGATATTAAAGTACAGATCGCTGCTGGGGAACTGTTCCATCACTACAGAGAAAGTTATCTTGCTTCAGTTACCCCAAGCCAATGACCAATATAGACGAGAGATCGGGAGAAAACGGTACCTGGTTGAGCTGAGGGAGGAGGCTGGGACCCCTCTGGAGTGTTTTGCGGGATGGTCTTGCCTTTCTTAAGAGCTTCTGGAAAGAATTGTTATTGGCCAGACTAGAACGCATACGGGTTTAAGCGCGTACCGAGCTCCGCTTCGTCCAGCAAATACTTTGCCTTCTTGCGATGGCCCTCCACACATTTGTCCGCCATGCCACGCTTGACACAGCGTTGGCACGGCCGGGCTATCCACAAGCAGCATCAGCATCAGCAAGGTCAAACAACGACACCGACGATAACAAAGAAAAACAAGAGGGGGTTCTCCAGTGCGGCCGTTTCGCAAAGCTCCTTCTTTTGCGAAGCACATGCGGCAAATTCGATAATCACTGAAAGGTCTACGCACAATCGTCACAGGTAAGATGAGCCTTCTGGCAATGGGCACACGCGCGTTGAGCCTTTTTCTTCTTGGGGCCCTCGCGCTGTTTTGTGGTGGGACGGGGCGTGACGCCGTCGTCGGTCGCGCCATCGTCAACAGCGTTTGCACGGCGTTTCTTGGCATTCGCGACGCCGATGCGTTTTTTGCCCGCAGCGGGGCCCGGCGTGGAGGGCCCTGCCTCTGCGTTGATGGGAGAGATGCCAGGGATGGACGATGTGGGAATTGCGGAGGTAACGTTGGACGGGACGGCATGCGGGAGGCGGTAGTTGTCCGGAGAAGAAGAAGACTGAGCCGGGAGGATGGGCGGTCTTGGCTCTACTGGGCGGAGTGGCGGGTAGCTCTGCATCGCGTCGGGAGACGAGGAGATGAGAGCGGGAGGCTGAGAGACAAATTGCAACTGTGCAAGAGGCTTGTTGGTTGTTGGTCGATAGCTAAGGCATTGGTTACATAACATCTCGCTAGTTCAGTTCTCTGGTCCTCGGTGCGATCATTCCGCATCCAACTCAACTGAATATTCCTTGTTTTCACTAGTACTAGTACTCTTATCTCTGCTAACAACTCTAGCACAACCGAGAAATTCGCAAAAAGGACGCCCGTCGAGAGAGAATTTCCAAATAAAGCAATTTTATTGTCGTCGGGAGCAGTATTCACCACCGAGGCCATTAAAAAAAAAAGGAGGATTAACTCATCCGCGCTATTCAGATTCAGAATTCCATTCTATTTAGTGTATTCGACTCTAGATCGTCCCGTCCCATCGAGTCGCATGACCACCCATGATGCTGCTCGCTAGGCTATCAAAGGCCCTTGGCGCATCTTCAGCAAGACACGAATTCAAATGGATGAAGGATCATGCTCTCGACGCTTCAGCCTTACAGGGCATGGTCCAACGCAGGTTGAATGGTGAACCTCTTCAATACATCCTTGGTATGTATGAACTTTACATTCGCCTTTCTGATCGCAATTTTGATCTGTTTGTATTGTATGTATACGTGAATGAAGGAACACAGCCCTTTGGTCCACTCGAATTGAATGTACGCAGGCCTGTCCTCATCCCTCGCCCGGAGACGGAAGACTGGACGCTTCGCCTTGCACGTCTGCTCTCCTCATCCTTATCATCGTCGAATTTTAGCCGAGAGGGCGACTCGGAGCCCCTAAAGCTTCTCGACCTGTGCACAGGAACAGGCTGCATTCCACTCTTACTCTGTCACATGTGGAGGCAAAATGGCACCGTCCGTGCGCTCGGAGTAGACATAGCCGGTGAAGCAATTGAACTGGCAGAAGAGAATGCACAGCACGTCAAATCTCAATCTCAGCTAAGCGAGGAAAACACTTGTATTTCGTTCCTCCAGGCAGATATCCTGGACGACAAATTTCCGAGAATGCTTAATGAACTAGGCTGGTCAGCTGTCGACGTGCTGACTTGCAACCCTCCGTACATCCCTTTGCACGAGTACAACCTTCTCTCGTCCTCGGTCAGGGACTTTGAAGATCCGCGTGCACTTCTTGGCGACCCCGACCCCTCGCATCCATCGGAACTTGAAATAGAAACAGGCGGCCGAGGTCGAGGGCTCACGTTTTACCACACCATCGCTGACCTCATCCGACAACACAATCTCGTCAGACCAGGCGGACTCATCGCACTCGAAGTCGGACACGACCAAGCAGCAGAAGTCGAGCACATCATGCAATCACGTGCGAATGTGAGCTCGACTGAGGTGTGGGATGATCCCTGGGGTATACCCCGCACAGTCGCGTGCATGAAATAAACCCATCTTCATCTCAATAGCGCACTACAGCACAACACGAACAAGTTTAAGGTGCTTGCCAACACTGGCACTCCACCTGGACTTGCCAAATATGGTGAATGACGACGGGATCGGAGGACGGAGGAGTAGGTGCTGTAAATTATAATATACTATTCAGAAGAACGGAAGTCCGAAGCCACACTTCGGAGTGACGGAACACAGATTAAACAGGGATCTACATTTATTGATCCAGGGCAACGAACGACCACTAGCGCCATCCATTGGCTGTGCTTCCGGGGAACGGGAACAATCACTATGGAAAGTCTAACGGACAATTTCTACTGGCTCTTCCGAACAGCGCCATCTCGTTCCGTCGCATCGCGTCTCGCGATTCGTCCTTCCCTCCCCGCATCCCATGGCGGGCTGTTCCGAGTTCCTCCGTCGTGGAGTTGATGAAACTGATACCGAGACTGGGCCAGATTAGAATTGACCAACAAGAGTGTATACGCATCCACAGCATTCCACGTCTCGCAGGCTCATCTTCCTCCTACCCGGCTCTCGGGCCAGTCCCTGCACCATTCACGGGCGCAGGAGGCGTGACACTCGTCCCATTCGCACGAATATTATTCTGGTCTGGAGCTGGAGGACCGAGGTTCATCGACCCAACGCCCATCGTCACACTCGCCGTCGACGTCAGCGGTCGCGCGGTAGTCGTCGCAGGTCCTGGAGTACCAGCGCCTCCTCCTCCTCCTCCTCCTCCAGCGCTCCCTGGTGCGGGCGTCCGTGCACCCGATCGCGTTCCACCACGGGGCGGCGGTGTCGTACCGATACCCGACGGCCGCGATGCATTCAGTCGCTGGAGGCTCTTTATCGGGAACTTTGTCCTATAGATCGATGATTTTAGCACCAGATTGGAGTACTCGGCTTTCAACAGATTGGCGAGATAAACTTGAGGAAAAGGAACGAAAATAGAATTTGCGGGGAAGGATTGCGATGCAGACGCGGGGAAGCGGAGGAGCGGATGGTAACGGAGGACGATGATTGGGAATATGATAAATAGCCAGTAAAATGTGTATGAGATGGCTCGGGTGTTTACGGCGGCCAATATCATTGGGACTCAGGGATGCATCACAGACATATATCGGAAACATCCATACGACCGAGATAGAAGATGTAGAAAAGAAATCAGGACGTACCGACAAGTTGAGCAGACTGGAACGGGATGGCAGAAGACTGATGCAGCAATAAATCAGCGCTTGTTAGAAAACGAGTTTCTGAAGACAAACGTACTTGATAGACAAACAGAACACACAAAGCCAATATCGACGATTGTTTTGTGACAAAAACATGCAGCACGGAAGTCGATCCTATCTTGCGTAGGGACGGCGATTAGCTTGCGCATCGACGGTGTGGGTAAGAATGTCATCTAAAGAAACGCCGCCGCCTCATAAGAAAAAAGATCCTCGTAAAGTCTCTGAAATGACCTCGCACCAAAAGGTGTTGCAGAAAAGCATCTCGTCTCTCGAGATAGATATAAGATCCTCCTGTTAAATGCGCAGCTTGTTGCAAAAACACCGCATCAGGACCGTATATTTTGCATACATCAATCGCGACTTTCTGTCAAGGCAGAATCATTGGTAAACGAAGCTATATCGGGCCGAGAATGAAGAATTCCCACTAACAAGCTTTTGTGCAGAGAATATACTGTTCATGAGCGGAATGTAGGAAGTTGAGAGGTCTGGAGAGACGGAAAGGATGACTATTCTTGGCTCGGGTGGCGTGGGAGGAACGTCTGTGGTAACATTTGTCGTTGCCGGGTTTACAAGACGATTTATATCTGAAGAAAAACAATCAGAGTCATCAAAGTAAGACAGAAGTATGAAAAAATGCTCACGACACAGGGATTTCGTTAACGCTCCAACAAGTTGACATGGTGCTTCATGTAGTCAATCAGCACATGGACTCTGCATTGTTCATCTGGAAGCGAGAACAAGCTCACCTTCCTCCTCTTGATCTGACATGGCGTCGAGCTCTTCTCCCATCCTTTTGGTAACGACCGTGTCAACGATCTTGAATGGAAGGTATGTGTTTGGATCCGCAAGGCTATCATCTGCTGCATCTGTTTTGTGGTCCGTTGAGGAGTATAAGAGCACACTATCCGAGTCAGTAGAGAGGAGTTCAGATATCAAACATCAGCGTTCTTATCATAAAAAGTAGAGAAGAACATACCTCTTCCCAGGAAACGCGCCGTACACAGCAAGTGTATTCTCGTGTTTGAGAGTCAAGTGCGAATTGAGAAAGGCGAGCGTTTGAGACAAGAATGACTTAAAAGTTAACGGGTAAGGATTCTTAGGCAAAGAAGACAGATGCCATTCGGTTGGAGAGAGGTCCAGGATAATAGACATGTGCGAAGGACGGTCCATGTTCGTCAGCGCTCAAATTTCATGAGTAACTCAGACTATCGTGCAGCAATAGACGTAATGGTGGTATTCCAATGTTGCAACGAAGCTCCAAACGTCCAGCGGTGAATCTGTTCGAGTGAGGACTGTGGCAAGTCGAATTACATACGGTGGCCTTCAGTTTATTTGGCATGCACGTGATCTTATGAGAACCGTTTATAATTATCCGAAGCCGCGACTTTGCGGACGTTCCTCGGAAGAACTCAAACTTCTCTTCAATCCATAATGTTCACGAGCACTTAAAGCAAATGCTCATGTTGTTCATCCTCACTAACTCACACTCACGACATTGTCGGACAGTAGATCGACACTGTTATCTGCGGAAAAGGATCAAACTACTTCTCGAATCTCTACCGCATCACCACAACTTGCTTTCAATGACTCTGGGAATCAGAATCCTGCAACGGGAGCAGAACACAAATTTTCAGCGGAGGTCGACATTGAACGCTGGAGTGTTGTACCGACCCCGGACTCTGCTGTGAATGACAAAGACACTATCTCTCCTCGTAAAGTCGGGTAGTATGAGAAACAGTTGAAACGCAAGAGACTCATTCAATTCCTTGTCTTATGCTGGACGTTCAGATTTGAAGGATGGAGTGACGCATCTCTCGGACCACTATGACCTAGTATCCAAGGGTTTTATGGAGTAAAGATTTTTTTTGGCTGAAACCAATGTCTACTAAAAATCTTTCGTCCAGGTCAAATATTCGATTGTCTCTTTAATATTTTTCTTCTTATGCATAGTGAGCGCAACCTACAGATCGAGAACATTTGGAGTACAATAAAGACTTCTTTACGGTGCAAAAGGGATATATCCTTGGAGCCATAGCCAACGTTTACATTGTGCATCGCCTTGACTTCGGAAAGGTCTGACCATATCCACTCTGTCTATAACTTGCATTCATTTCGTTCAGACCATCGCAATAGGTGCAGCCGGGCAAATCATTGGATATTCAATTATCATTCTTGCATTTCCTTTCCCTGTCACGATTCTTGCCTACACTCTTTACGGATTTGCGAGGATGATGGAAAATTCCCAAGTCAATGCTTTCGTCGTGGGCTTGAACGATCCGTCAAAAATGGGAATATTACAAACCGCATATGGTACGCATACATATTTTCTTGTAGAATGAAGTACTGAAAACGAGTAAAGGCGTTGGAGCTTTGGCTTCACCATTTGTTGCGACGCGGTTCGCTACAACGAGGCTCTGGAACTTTTATTATCTGACGTCGCTCGGTTTAAACATTTCAGTAGTTATATTTATCTTATTTACTTTTCGACTGAAGACGATCAACGGTCTGTGGCATTCTGATCTGGGCTTTACGTCGGAATTGACGATGCCGTTTTCCTCAGAACTGTACACGTCCTCTGGTGTACCTCTACCTCGTCGCATCAATACCGAGGATAGACGCAATGTTTATCGACAACTCTCTGGGATCCGTGCTCTGTACTTCTGTTCTTTGTTCGCGTTTGCTTATATTGGCGTTGAGATCACCCTCGGAGGTAAATTGTTTCGTATTTGGTCTATCTCATTGCTTTCAATCTGATGTTTTATCACAGGCTGGACTGTGACCTATTTGATCCATCGGACGGGTGCAGATTCATCTGCCGGATACGTTTCTTCAGGATTTTTCGGAGGTGAGCTTCTCTGGTCTCGATATGATACCTTCGTTTCCGAAGGACTTCGGCAGGACTGGCTCTTGGACGAGTTCTCTTGCTTTGGGTCAATAAGAAGGTATTTTCAATTCTTGTTTTTCTCTCGCTTCGGACCAGTTTAAGTATTGCCGTTAAAGGTCGGGGAACGGCGTATTACGATCCTTTATGGTATATTGGCAATTGCGTAAGTAGCCGTATTTTGTCTTGCTAAATCTGACCTGTCGCGCTACTTCTTAGGCTTGAGGCTGTCATCTGGGCCGTACCTCATTTCGTCGCGAGTGCAATCCTAGTTTCCTTCGTTGGGCTGTTCATGGGTCCTATGTTTCCGATTCTCATGAATCAATGCGGGAGCTTTTTCCCTCATCACCTATTATCCGGCGGTATTGGTTCTGTCGTTGGTGCAGGTACACTTGGTGGAGCGTTAGTGCCGTTCGTCACTGGTACATTGGCGGATCGGTTTGGCGTGACGAGTATGCAACCTCTGTAAGTCCATTCCCAAAATGATCCATGAGCATGATCGATTGATTGATGGAAATAGGGTTCTTGCTATGATGATATTCATGATTTTGATGTGGGTGTTAGTGGTCTATGATAATCATCGGTCAGGTCGTACACAGTCTGCTTTGCCGTCTGTAGGATTTTAAAATTATTGTCCTCACAGCTTTATCTTTGAAGTAAATATATATCGAGTATCGAGATAACATTTCGACACAAACTACATCAGAAAAGAAAATTTTGTGTTTGATGGCTAGGGTCCGCACTCAAACGTGAAATTCCCGACGAAAGCCTATCCAACCATTAGAACATCAAATCACAAAGAAAAACTGCAGCTTGTCTAACCTTCTAGATCTCTCCGATCACAAAGTTCCGCCAGATCAAGGCGCTGAAGATGAATGGATGATGTCCGCAAGCTATCCCAAAGCGTGGAAGAAGTGATTCCGCGCTTGTCATCCTGTGCATGGACGGAACCATCGCTGTCCTGCATGATCAGCGCATCAAGCACGTATTGCGCGGCTTCCTCGTATCTCTGAAATACCGCGGAGAAAAGATTCAGATCGGAATGGTTGTGAAATAGAATGATGTGAAGACAAACCCTCATGTTCATACAGGATATCCCTAGATTGAAACGCGCGCGGATGTATGCGGGGTTTAGCTCAAGAGCGCGGTAATAGTATTGGAAGGCCTCCTCGGAAAGACCACTGTTCGCAAGCGTTGCTCCCACGCGGTTATAGAGCTGCCAATCCTAAATAAATCATGAATTTAACCATTAATTTCGTGATGAATGACGTCAATAAACCTACGTCCGGTCGGACAGACAGTGCTGCCTTGAAGCAGTCTTGCGCCTTCAAATAATCCTCGCTCGTGTTCAATAATACCGCGAGTGCAATTTGCACATCTGCGTCAATCTCCCCCTTCTCGTTCCCATGCCTCGCCGCGGCCATTAAGCAGTGTATGAGTTCGTCATGTTTGCGGGCCTGGGTGAGACTGTCCAATGTACCGCCATTCAACTGCTCAACACGTCGGAAGAAGTCAGTTACAACAGGCTCGTAACGTTGATTTCGGGAAACCCATTGTTGGATGGCTCCATCCGCCGCTGATCGATCTCCTTCATTTGTGTAAGAGATTGCTAAGGCGAGCCATGATGGTAGGTGACTTGGATCAAGCTCTAATGCTCGGTTGAGTGCGGCGATTGCTTTAGATTCACGTTCGTTTTCTTGCTGTTTCACACCGAGGTCATACCATGCTCGCTCGTTAGTCGGGTCGTGTTGCACTTCGGCTTCCAGTTCCAAAACGCTCTGGAGATATAACTCATTCAGATGGACAGAGTGCCATAAGATATTGAAAACGAACCTCATAAAGCGAGCGTTGCAAATGCATCGCATGGTGTCTCGTCTGTTGAATTTCCTCTTCATTTAGATACGGATTGTGAGGCTGGAACTGATACTGAGCAGCAGGTTTGATACCCCAAGTTGTAGCTTCAAACGAGTCCCAGCTCTCTTGAAGAGCACCCCATTCGTTCTGAGGTCCGAATGACTGGCTCGTACCATTCTGTTGCTGTATAGCAGACTGCGAGGAGGCACGGTTCCAGTAATCAATGTACTCCTCGTTCTCCTTCCGAAAATATGCTTCATTAGGATCTTCTTCACGTGGACCACCTATATCCGCGACCTCTCCGGACCGCAATGCATTTTGCGCGTGGGCAGCACCGATGCTGCGCTGAGTAGACATACTAGGGTCGATGACGATAGACCCTGGTATTTTTCGAATACAGCTTAAATAAGTTTCCCGACACGGATGGAAGACGCAAGCTTACCAGCTGCTCTTTCCTTCCCCTTTCCTTTCACATCTGTAGCTCCATCGCTCGTCACTACGCTTCTTTCGACCATTTCGTTCCCGTCTACAACGACATCGCCATCCCGTAAGTCGCGCATCAGGCGCATGAACTGGGAGTTCTTAAATTTCGGGTTTTGTTCGTCCTTGACGGTTTCGACTAGCAAAGCTGCCGTACGAGCGAGGTCGTCAGTTTCCCTTTTGACGTGTGCAGGATCCTGTTTTGACTGTTCGATGAAAATTGAGGTATCTGATTGTACAGAATTAAGTTCTTCAAGTAACTGGAAGTGTTCCTCTAATTGAGCCGCCGACGAGCTCGCAATAAGTTGAGGCTGAGCATTAAGAGGTTGAGGGATGAATTGAGGATGGGACATCATGTGTCTTGGTGGAGTCCACTGCACACCAAGATCTGGTACAGAGAATGTCAGAAAATAATCTCAGGCACGCAAACTTCAAGCTCACTTGAAGGTCCGGGACTCATTACTGTTTGTCTATTTGCGGCCTCCACTTGTGAAGTCGGTGTAGTCTTCCCGCTTATGACAACGTCAGTGTTCTTCGCGCGCGTCTGCTGAAGAAAATCAGATGCCCAAGCGGTACGATTCGCCTGCTGCGAGCTTTGTGGTACTTGAAGCTGGAAAGGCACCGAAGTACCTTGAGTCGGATGCGAATGTGCTACAGGCAGAGATCTATACAAGAGGGACACATCGAACGCGTTTGGTGCCGGAGAAGCCAGCCCACTGTGCAAGCCTTCGCCGGAAAAGAATCGTGCAGCTTCTTGCCCAAGTATTGGGTTAACATGCTGAGAAGTGCGAAATACCTATGAACGTTTACGCTTTAGAGCTTTCCAGGATCTCCAACATCACGAGCACCCACCTCTCGCGAAGAACCTGCTCGCCCCGTTACAAACTGATCCTGAGTTAACCGCTAATCTATCAGTGAACGATACATCAAGAAACAGAAATTTGCGTGCCTGCTGAATGCCTCTATCGTGATCAAACCGTTTCGTGAGTCCTTGCAACGGATTGACTGGTCCACAGTCGGCGCTGTTGACGAGCAAAGGAAGGGCCATGATTCTCAGAAAAATCTGTCGACGATGAAGATGTGTTACACAACAGCTCCTCTCGTACGCCTTTTATCCCTGGTTTCGTTGTCTGCGGGAGGCCGACGACGGTCTATAGAGGACAAGCTGTTGTGACCGAGGAATTTGAGACTTGCTCGGAAATGGTTGCGGATTTAGTGTGCTGTTTTCGGCAATTCGGCTTTTGACACATAGCCGGTCCATCGCATATTATGTAAGAAAAACAACTAATCTGATGGTAATTTGATGAAATTGGTCGGTCCATCTTGCCTCGTAGGTGCTCGTTTCTTCGCGATGGTTTCAATATTGCATAGCCAATCCTATGGTATGAGTACAATTACTCGATTTACAACAAACTAATAGAATGAGCTACTCAAATTTCTGATTACATAGTCGCTACATGGTACTTCTCTTCATAGCAAGGCTTTTCAGCTTCAAAGCTTATTTTGTAAGGAATAAATCTATAACCATGCAAGTCAAGATGCAGAGATCTATTAATGTATCAAGGTCGCTAAGACGTTGGGCTGTCTTGCCTAGTGTCCATTTGGAGCCGTATCTTTTCTGATTCTTTAGCTCCAAGTCAAATAAACAAGCCGATCCAAGTATTATGGTCGATATCGCAAAATTCTGCCTGAAATTGTTTTAGATAAAATTCTGTACGGTTCCCTTGTAGTCAAGATGTAATCAACGTAATTCATTTGGAATTCGACTGTGATGTGGGTACATATGCTTGTTACACATCCGATTTCAGGCAAATCTTTGCACGCGATGTTAGTCTGAAAATAAATACTGTAGTCTTTGCTAGTGCTCAAATATGTTTTGTGAATTCATAACTCAAAGATCATGACGCTATCTCGAGAATCGGAGACGGTTGAGGATATATATCTTTATCATCAATGCAGCTCAGTGACTGAATGATTGTAACCTGACGGGCATAAATCTGGTATAATGAGGAGTAGTAGTTCCCAGCTGTTCAGTATATATGTAAAATACATCACAGTTCCTTGCTACTCATAACCATTCCCCATTTTTTGTATGACAGTCTGAACTGTTGTACTACGCGTTGCTGGACCCATCATTCAATAACAGGGTATGTCTGAGTCATCGGAAGGGATAACATTCGTATTTCCCAGTCCACCTGGTGTATCGCAACCTATCACCAGTATTCAATTACCTCCCATCGGGACAGCATCCGGTATCTCGAGCTCTCTTCCACAATTTTCAACCACTCCCCCGACCACTCTTTCGACCTCGTCCCAGCAATCCACTCGACATGGGGGTAGCATTGGAGGTATCACCACCGATGACCTTGGAAGTATATCATCCAGGTCACCGGTACTGTTGTTTCCGTTTCCACGAGCTCGCCAACAACCACCGCTGCGACGCAACACTTTTCGCGAGCCAGGAATAGCGTAACTATCATCGTTGGCGGAGTTGCCGGGGCACTAGCCGCCTTGATTACCATAACACTCGCAATGCCTTGCATTCGCCGAAAATGGCTGCGTACCACTCAACGCCGACGGAAGCTGAGAGAAAGAGATGGGAATGGAACTGAAGCCACAGAGGGAGGCAGAGAGACTGCAAGCAACGCCCATCTAAGTGAGCTTGTTAGAGGAACAACGTCTGAAGACAGGCTCAGGAATCATGACAGGATGAGTGCAGGTTATGCGAACATACTTCCGACAACCCAGTTTGACCGTTACTTTCATAGCATGCAACCCGTGAATGAGCCAAACCAATAGGTATAGGAAGTCAAACAACGTCGGGGCCAGAGAACACCTTTGTTGCGGCTGTAAACGCGAACTCATCATCAATCGCATCATAGCACCGTACCCAGGAAGCCAGCCGAATGCGTCAGATACGAAGGGAGTCGACTAATCAGCCGCTACCAGAGTCCCAAGAGTCATTCCAGGACCCAAGTGCAGGACACTTCTTAACATCATCCTCAGACAGAGAGTTTACGACTTCAGGCTCGTTCACCCAAGAAATATCTTTGCTGATGCAGGAGATGGACAATATGCGATCAAGGATGGCAGAGATAGGTGCGCCGACAACAGGAAGAAGCGGCCGCTAGGAATACTACTTTGGCGACCCTCGCACCAAGTGATGGTGATGACCATCATACGGCACCTCCAGCTTACTCGGAGCTTGGGGAGCGTTGAAAGAACGCGATGGAGTCGGAAATACTGTTTTATGTTCTGTGAGACGAAGTCATGCGACAGACTGTAAATTGGACTTTAGACTGTAGATTTTGTCAGTTATCGTTATGCTCTATAAGATTGCTACTGCTAGCATAAGACGTACCTCGCCAAGGCTGATTTTTCGTTATCATTTTTCGCCACATGTTCAAAGATGCGTGAAGGTCGATTTGTCAATCAATGGACTTGCTTGTCCCGCACTCAACTCGTCTCGGAGTCACTCGTGAGTCTCATCAGGTTCACCGCTCCCGTGATCCGGGCGAATTTGGCGCATGACAACAATCCATTGCGAGGCCATCAGTGAAGCAGCTTCGTCCTCATGGAAACGAACAGATTGGGCTGAATAGTGAAACGACTCGAGATCGAAAAACACACTAAGCGTTGAGTAGTATAGCAAAAGATGCTCTATAGAGTTAACACGAGGGCAGAAAATGATGAGAACGAGAGCACGACAGGAACCGATGGAGGGATGGACGGGACGCATTCAGGGAAGCAGCGCAGAATACTGAATGATATGGTGTGGCTATGACGGGCTTGGCTGGATAATTGTGCACCACGATGATACGTACGGTCTTGTTTTCCACTTGCACCACTTTCAGGTCCATGATGTGATACGAAAAAGGCAGGTCAAGTCAGGTTTATTGAAACATCTTATTACTTATCTTCCGTTACACGGGCCAGTCAAGGGCCGAGATTGCTCAAGCTCAACTTTCCGGAAGTTTAATTTGTTGAGATTGCTCATTCTATCTGTCTATTACCGGAACACAGCAAAAAAGTCGGTCCTCATCGGATGTCGGGATGTCGTCATTGCTCACAATGTTGCTCCGTTTTCGTTGTGGTCAATGTCGAGAATAACGAGTAATGTTCATGAAAAGGACCGAGTAACGTTAAGTGAGGTAGGGGGACGAGGCTAGATGGTGAGCCCGAGAAGAGGTTGCCAGCTATTACCCTATAGGGACAACGATCGGCGTTTGATCGGTAAGTTGTATCAGGTCCCATCTCGCCAAGTCGAACATGTACGCGACCCCACATGGTACATGCCCTACCAAAAATTTCTTATCAAATGTCCCGGCAGGACAGTATATCATGGGAGCATTCAGCTCACGCAATCGCATAGACTTCTACGTCCACCCATTCTTCTTTCTCTCTATTTCCTTTCATCGACACAATGTCGAACTGGAACAACGTGGAGAGGACTCGCGGCGACTCCATCTCGCAGAGCTCGCTCGAGAAGGCAAAGGGGTTCGAAACGGCGGCCACTGTCCACGCCGCCGAGAAAGGCCATGTTCCGCATCTTCCTAATGTCCTTCCAGAGGGAGAGAGTCATCTGCATCGTGGACTCAAATCACGACACATTACGATGATTGCCATCGGCGGTGCTGTTGGTACAGGTCTCATTATTGGAACGTGAGTCGTCTTTACTACTCTTGAGCGCTTGCAGACTTACAGTCGTTTCTTCAGTGGTTCTGCTCTCGCAAAGGCCGGTCCAGGTTCCGTACTCATGTGAGTGGTCTTTTTGATTCCGGCGCTCACGGATTGATCCCTCAATCTTATTTTTTTCTTAGTTCGTACGCATTCATTGGATTACTCGTCTATATCGTCATGTGCGCTCTTGGCGAGATGGCTGCATGGCTTCCGCTCCCATCTGGTTTCACTGGTTATGCTACAAGGTTCTGCGACCCCGCTCTCGGATTTGCCCTTGGTTACACCTACTGGTTCAAGTACATCATCGTCACCCCGAATCAACTTACTGCAGTGTCCCTAGTCATCCAGTATTGGGTTGATCGAGACAAAGTCAATCCAGGTGTATTTATCGCGATTTTCCTGGTAGTAATTTGCTGCATCAATTATTTCGGCATCAAATTCTTCGGCGAATTCGAATTCTGGCTCAGTAGTTTCAAGGTATTGTCATCATCGGCCTCATCCTACTTAGCGCCATTTTGGCCCTTGGTGGTGGTCCGGATGGTGACCGCAAGGGCTTCAGGTACTGGAAAGATCCCGGTGCCTTTAATACATACATCGAAGGTCAGTCTTGAAAATCGGCTGCTTCTGTCGCATTCTTACACGATCTTTCACTATAGACGGTGCCGCCGGCCGTTTCCTCGCTTTCTGGTCTGTATTGACTGTTGCCACCTTCGCCTATCTTGGTACGGAATTAGTTGGTGTCACGGTCGGCGAAGCCCAGAATCCGCGCCGTACGATTCCACGTGCGATCCGCCTTACTTTCTATCGTATCCTGTTCTTCTATGTCCTTTCCGTCTTCCTTCTTGGCATGCTCGTCCCATACAACTCCGAAGAGCTCGTGTTTGCGACAAAGCAATCGAGCAGTGCATCTGCATCGCCCTTCGTAGTCGCTATCAAGCTGTCCGGAATCAAGGCGCTCCCTGGTATCGTTAACGGATGCATTCTCGTTTTCGTCTTCTCCGCAAGTAATTCAGATCTTTATATTGCGTCGCGAACATTATACGGTCTTGCATGCGAGGGCCGTGCGCCGAAAATTTTTACCCGTACGGACAGCCGTGGTGTTCCGGTATACGCTCTCGGATTCTCCGCCATGTTTGGCTGCCTTGCATTCATGAACGTTTCTGACGACTCCAAGACCGTGTTTGGATACTTTGTAAACATGGTTACGATTTTCGGTCTCTTGACGTGGATCTCGATTCTCGTCACGCACATTTACTTCCGACGTGCGCGGAAGGCACAAGGGATTAGAGACGCGGACATGCCTTATGTCGCTCCTGGCGGTTCTTGGGGCTCATACATTGCTCTTTTCTTCTGCGTCATCATTGCCATATTCAAGAATTACGATGCCTTCGTGCCCAGCCCGTCGTACGGCAACTTCGACTATAAGAATTTCATCACGGGTTACCTCGGCATTCCGTTATACTTGATTCTTATCTTCGGATACAAATTGACACACCCTAGGTCGGGCATCCCGCCTGAGGAAGCGGATTTATTCTCTGGGAAGGATGAAATCGACAGGGAGGAACGCGCTTTCCTTGAAGCGCAGGCACTGAAGAGTAGCGATAAAAGCAAAGGCAGCTGGTTCTACAGAACCTTCCTTGCTTGGCTGTTCTGAGCTTCCAATCGACTCTCACCTTTTTTGGGCCATCTTCCCCCTCCCACCCCTCTTATTTATTTACACGCACACAAGATCTTTCTAATTGAAGTGCACTATGATAATCCAATATCCTTACCTCATAATGTTATCCTCTTCCATTCTAACTGCAATACAAAAATATTATAAAACCGCTAGTCGGGACTTTCACACATCCACTGTTTTCCGCCAATCAACGTTTTGTCGAGAGCCACTGCCGATATTCATGAAAATGTAGGTCTAGGATTAGGATTGACTCGAGGAAGTCGTCAGCCAAGTGGAATCTAATCTGTGGAAACAAGTTACGTAACACGAGGTACGTGAACATCGTAAATAAGTGCAAATATCAGAACCCACCCGTCATCATGATTGATTCCGCCGGAGTCATTCATAAAAGATCAAGTCGAACTTCGATGCTTCCTTCATTCTCAAGTGCGGTCTCCTTATGCCGTCTTGTGCGGCTAATCATCACGAATGATGCATCAATGATCACCTCCATGCTGCGGACGGGTGATAAAATTGCACCGCCTTTTGTGATTTGATCTGCTTACCGGGCGGTGAGCAGTAAGATTTCTCTGATTCTCTCGTTCCAGCCTGTGCTTTTGTTGAGAGACTTCGTAAAGACTTTACTGTGCTTGAAGAGTGCCGGCGTGTCCGATTCGAGATTAGGCCGATAGTCATCAAGAGCATCATGATAGTGAAGTGCTACTGCCGTAGTGCTAAGTATACTTCTTACTGAATATTGAACAAAAACTCTCGTTTGTCCGAATAGAAGCCTCATAATACGCTCGACTTCTTCAGCTCAGTACATGCTTCTCGTATCAAACTCATGGCAGGCCCTGTAGATTGATATCGCAGCAAAGCTTCTGTGCTGTGCGAAGAACGCATCGGTCGTACAATATCCCGACCTCCATCCAATCGTCCGCAAGTCCGTACCTTAGCTTTGACTTCGATTTTGTGCGTCTCTCGAGCTCCGGTTCAATATCCTATCCGTTGAGAACTCCGCACCGCCTCACCCACCGGGGTATCGCCACCGATCGTGTGCGAGTATTCTAGGCACCTCGCGGCGACTATGTTTTGGTAGCGCTTCTCACATCCTACACTATACTATTTTTCTCCTAGACTTGGATCCGGTGTCTTGATGAGACCGACGAAAGAAGCGCAAGAGCGACGACTTTATATAAACCGAAATACTTACCAGAAATTAGCCTTGATCGTCTGATTTTTTTTCCCGAAGTCCTTCAAGTATCATCCGAAAGAGTATAATGATATGCGACAAATAAGATATACATACAGAAAAGCCATCCTCTACCGAAGTCCGTTCGCCGGGAGCGAATGTTAAATGAGCATGCTATAAATTACACGTAAAATAGATTGTTGGTGGAGTCGTGAAGATATCACAGATTAGGGCAGGCACAAAGAAAGGAGATACTAAATGAACAGAGAGGAACGTAGCAGACAAATCGATACAGTACTGGAGCTATAAACGTCTCGGGCGGAACATATCCATATACATATAAACAAGTGAAGTACTAGTACTGTTACTAATGCAGCAGAAGATCCATCATGATCAATCGAACTAACGATCGTAGTCGTCATTGTCATCGTCATCACATCATCACAAGAACAAAAGCAGGGAGGAAAGGGAGACGAGGAAGCTGGACGAATATCCATTAAGAATGCAAAGCGAAAAGCGGCGGCGAAAGAGCCCCAGCCACATTAATCGAGAACATAAATATACAACCATGGACGATGAATTGAACAGCTGCTGCGTAGCGATGCGTGCGTTATGCGATGCGGGAGCAATACGAATACGGTAACCGGTGATCATAAATAGCTGGAGGCATACACGCCCACAGCGTGTGTGGACAAGACCATAGCAATCGTGCAGTAGCAATCGACCAAGCGCGGCCGATAGCGAGGACACCGCGGAGGAATGGAGAGAAACGAAGAAAAGATGCAACTCATTGTGCAGCAAGGCTCGGAGCAGGCGGGGGAGCCGGGGTCATCTGTGCGCTCCGCACTCCACCTGAGTTCGTCCCATCTGAATCGTAGGCGCTTGAGCCAGATCCGTCATGTCGGACATTGACGCCGTTTGAATATTGCACGGAAATAGTCGATGGGCCAGCACCGTTGTTAGCACGGAACGCATTGAGGGGACTTGACTTCGAAGGCGCATTCTGCTTCGCGGCGGTCACCGCCTGCTCGTGCGTTCTACGGCATTCCGCACCGCCTTCTGACCGAAGGTGTCGCTGATAGGCGTAATCCGAGGAGCGCAGGAAGCAATGAATGAAAGAAGCCGAATGCCGAGATTTCCGGAGCGATCGGTAAATAACCATTTCGGGATACCGGCCGGCGCGAGTTTAGTGCGAAGCGTTTTGATGCGCGAATACAACGCGGGCGTTTCGGACGTTCAGGAGCGAACACACGGGGCAAAACGAAGAGGCGGGGACAAAAACACGGAGTAAAGAAAGAATGAGTCAGCAAGCGTGCACATCGGAGAGCGGAGAGTTGACATGCCGCGCCGAGCGAGCGCGAGTCAGAGTGACTCGCATGATTCACTCTCAACTTGGCACGCGGCAAAGAAAACGACGTACGTTGAGAGCGTCCAGTCTACTGAAAGTCTTCCCGCATCCATGACAAACATTCGAGGTTGATCTTGATGAGTGCAGCGCCTGATGCCGCCTGAAACAACTGTCAATACACGAAGCAGGAAGCATCAATAAGAAACGACGAACTTGCAATCATGCTGACGCGCGAAGCCCTTGTTGCAACCGGGCCATTCGCAAACATACGGGCGCTCTTCCGTGTGTGACCGCAAGTGACCTGAAGAATAACCGAGTCAACAAACCGTTACGTTACACGAGGCTGATTGGTAAGGCGCTCCGGCGTACCTCTCAGATTGAAACGACGCGTGAACGTGCTGCCGCATCCAGGGACGGGACAGACGAAGTGCGCCTCGTTCCTTCGTCGACTGGCACTAGCAGCCTGAGTCGCGCTAGTGGTAACTTGCTGCTTCTCGACCTGGAGTATGGGCGGGAGGCGAGGAGGTGTTGAGCCACCATACATCTCCGGGCTAGACGTAGCACCATTCTGGGCCTGAGCCTGTGCTGCAGCAAGGGCGTTTGCGTGATTATACAGCATAGCAGCATTGGGGGCAAAGTAAACGTCTGAATGCGAATTCTGCGGGTGACCAAGAGGCGAGGTCCGCTTTAAGGGAGCGGGTGCAGAAGAAGACTGCTGCGGATGCTGTTGTTGTTGTTGCTGCTGCTGCTGCTGCTGCTGTTGTTGCTGCTGGAGCTGGAGTTGCTGCTGCTGAGGGGATGGGACTTGCTGTTGAGGAGGAAGCGGACGGCGGGGCAGATATGGACTATGGACCATCGGCTGGGAATACTGCTGCATTGGCTGACCCTGTGGCTGCATATGCGGGGACATGGACGGCAATGTATTCGGATAGGGAGCTGTATGGTGGTGAAGTGCGGTGTAAGGCATACCAGGGGACGAAGTAGCACTGGAGGTGCTCTGAGGGGGGGTGGGTGTGCTGTTGCCGGTGTACGGTGGCTGCTGGTGCTGCTGCCTCTGGATATATTGTATACTCTGGTGGTAAGGCGGGTTATACTGAGGGGCAGGATGCCATTGCTGGGCCGGCTGACGAGAGTCCATTGTGCTGCTGAAAGGGGGAGAAGAGCGCATTTGTGTTTGAAGGGGCGAGAGGCTGATATAAGTAGTCGAAACGGGCCACGCAGTAGTCGGAGCGAGAAGAGCGAGAGTAGAGTTAGGAAGTGAAGGCGGTGCAACAAGATCTCATCATCATCGATTATGTAACATCTTCTCACCCTGGCATCCGCCCTTCTTCTTTCGTTCGTTGTTGATCTGATGTAAACAAGTCTTAATAATCATCTCGCACTCGCTGTGCGCTGTTTTATTTTGAGGAAGAGAGTAAAGTAAATGAAGAGACCGCCTTTGGATGAAGAGGGTAATTACGATAGCCGAGCGAAACCTGTGTCACCCACGCGAGCGGATCGTGAAAACGCAGGCGGTGCAGTGGCTGTCCGTCTTCTTGCGACGTCCTGATCCAGCCTGATCCTGATGTAAAAGCTGTGCAAAGATGAGATGTCCGATGCCCTTCTCCGCGTTCGTTCTCGTTCTTTGCTGCCCCGTCCATCCCTCTCGAGCAACCACATCGCCAGATTCGTCTCAAAGCTCGCAAAATACATGCCCAATCACCTTCACCATCACACTACCACCGCATCCTTCGGCCTCCGTTCCGTCGATGATCGATTGCCACCGTCACCTCGGGGCGACCAGGGCTGATCGTCGACATGCGTCCTTTGTCGACAGGCCAACTTCTGCTTGTCCCGGCTTCCCGCTCGCGACTGTGGCCACATCTCATGCACAACGTCTCTCGCGCTCCTTTGACTACCAGATCTCCATCTCCTTGCTGCTCCACCAGGGCCAAGCGCTCACTTTGTCAGATCAGGCGTTTGCCCATTTCCTAGCTCCTCCCAAGCTTGTGCCAAATCCAACACCGGAGAACAAACTTTAAGTATGTTCCGCCAGGTCCATTGGACACGCGTTGCTGTGCCGAACGAAGACAGAATTCACGCCTCGTTCCGTATGAAGTAGGATCTCAATCAGACGACGAATCCACCTCATGCGTCCCTTCATCAAGGGATATAAATATCGGTAGAAGTGTGATTGCTTCGTATATGAAATAGACGCTCATTTTTTACCCCTTCCCGGGCCTTCTCAGACTATTATTCGAGTCATGCTGAAGAGTTTCGACTCATAGGCGTGGAAGCTTATACTGTCCTCAAAGCGCATTACTCGGACTTCCTAATTCTGCCTTTTGCGAAGATACAAAAACGGATCGCTCGCCCCCCTTTCGCCCGCCGAGTCGCTCTAGGCCCTTCCCTGTCTCCGGATCGACGTAAGGGGCTGTACGGTGTTCAATCGTTAGCGTAATCCCTCATGTCCTCTCGTCGAAATAAAGTTGTTCACAACTTGTGGACCCGGCCTCAATCACGGTAGTAGCACTGCCATGCCTGAGAAAGCCCAAGAGACGCATCAGCATCCCAGAAAACGTTGCTTCCGTTGTCCTTCGTTAGACTAGATCAACCTGCTCTGCTCTCACGTAGCGCCGCATTCCACCCTGCAAAGCTCGGCTTGAATTGACCGTTCTCCTAACTTCTTATTGCTCCTGAAAACTAAATCTGTGTCCGGCCGAACAGTCACTAGCAAAAGAGAAAACGAACATCAATGAAGCGGGAACACCAAATGCCATAAATGTCCGGCCAGTTTCACGGACCGGCGTCAACACCTCGCCTATGTAGTATTTACCCGACCTGGATGGGCCTCAGCATTACTTCGCGTTGTGTAGCGGATAAATTTCAAATCAAATCATTGGCATCATTGGCATCATTGGCATCACTCTCAGCTTATTCCTTTTTTGCTCCATTTCTTCGTTACCGGTGTAAAGGAGCCAGGGAAATACAAGGATGAATTGTTTTAGCTACTCGATAGATCGGAGCGATCGCTACCGCAACAATGAACTCTGGGCGCTTTACCTGACGCGCTAACTCGGAAAAAATATTTGTTGTCTTTGGGGATCGTGTGGCAAGTTAGCTCCTTCTAGTCTACATTCAAATGCAAACATCTTGATCATAGTCAAGGTGCCAGAATTTGAGCCCGGCTTTCCACTGGCAGACAGATCTACCAGCGGCGACGCTCCGCGGCACACGAGGAACGGTTTTAGTATCATTTTGGGTGGCACGGAGACAGACGGAGATGAGGGATGGACGGAAGATGGAGATGTGGTCTTGGTCTCTGTCTCTGTCCCCGAATGATAAAAATGTAAACTTATTGTAAGAAATTTAGTTTCGTGATCTGGGTACGGTACATGCCGTATCGCCCGGCTGCATTTCATTCCATGTACAAGTAAGGAAGGTCAACCTCAGATTGCTGAATCAATCCAATGATGGCGTTGTTTGTGTCGCACTATATGTGCTGGCGACATGGTCGTTTGGACCGTAGTCGCGTCGTCATGAAGCCAAAGGTCCAGTCCCTGATATCCTGATGCTTGATGCAATGCGCAGTTTGGGCAATGACAGAGTTTACCTCTTGCAGGGTATAATGACAGCGATAGTGGATTTACGAGTAACAACCCATGCTTGCAAGAGTTGATTGAGATGAAGATTCCGTAAGTGGCTGACTGGCGCCCTTCCGTTCCGCATGATTGTGGTGAAACTCTTCTCTAAATCCTCGGTGGTCAGCGAGGTCTTTGGATCTCCACGGTGTTACTGGCATACTGGCAGAGATGGATCGGATAGCAGTGGCCGTTAGATGAGCGGGGGATCGAAATAGAGGTTTGATACACACTGTCTTCGAAGCCTACGACAGCAGACCTCGCCTTCTAGCCTTCGGTCGAGCCATCATCAACAGACTTCATTACCGCGAGGAAAGATGAGTCATCATCATCATCAGATAGCAGCAGACGTCAAACTGGCGCTTTCCTTCGCTATGAGCATATTTAGACAGCACTTTGACGATTCGCTCTTTTGTTCTTCTTCAGTCGTCTGCCACGTTGTAAGTGGAACCTGCGAAGAAACTCAAACGCCACCGTCAATCCTCGCGTGCCAAATGTCAATTTCCCCCCACCTCTCGTCCCACGATCATCTTACGGTGCTCGCGCTAGCCTTCACAACGGCACTAAGAGAGTCCGAATCCCTCCCCCAAATCGGCAACATTTGTGTTCCGTTCTTGCGTGGACTAAAGGCAATCAAGATGCGATCAGGGACGAACTGACGGGAAGAGCTAATAAGGTACTAATGGCTCCAGTCGGAGTTGCCTTCCAATCTGACATCACGGATATTCGTTGAAACGGTTGATCGGATCGGCGCGCAACCTCGTGCACACCCTCCGTTGCAGTGCTTCCCCCTGCACTTCCGTCCAATTCATCGCGATTTCTTGATTCGAGTAAGCGAGTCGGCCGTGCTTTTCGGTCAAAGTGCTGTGCTAGATCGGATTATCAGTCTTGTGCCTATGCGTCTTAGTGATGCTGCTTTGTGATCTTTTGTGATGCCCTCCTTTGAATATGATCCCACGAGCCGACGGAGGGCGAGGCCCGAGCGAGAAATTGATGACGATCATTTTTGAGTGTGAAAAGTTTGATACAGTAGTGATCGCTCGCTTAATTGTATATCCTGTACACACGTTCCCTAACTAGAGCAGAGGAAGAAAGAAGGAAATGTGATAAGATCTTCCGCGACCGAGTCGGGGCGCCCAGTCGTAAATATATCAAATTGGCCAGGCTTCGCAACGAGCTGCATTGATCTGACACGTAACAGTAAAAAAAACAGATGCCATACAAACGATCAAGAAATGAGACATGTGTTATCAACAATCATATCATTTGCAGTGGTACTGGAGCTCTTGTATTCTTCTGCCGCTTGACGGAACGTGTTCAAGAACAGTCCATCGCCAAGCTTCATGATGTTGGCTTTATGCACGCAGGTGACTTTCTGAGATATGATTTCAGTCTGTGAGTTGATTCTGCCAAGAGAATAAGGAAACAACCTTCGGAGGTTTTCAAAGCGAAATAGAATGCGAATCGGGCAATGCGCTGAGCTTTTGCACGAGTCGACACCTTCAAGTTCTCGACAACACCAGGATAGCTCTGGTGCTCAAGACCAGCACGAATGATGGCAAAGTCGACATTCAAGCGGCGGGTAAAAACACCCGGTATTGACTTGCAAAGAACGACAGAGGCGTAGATGTCGAGCTGCTGACGCATAATAACATTCTAGGAGATACGTCCCGTTGTCGGGATAGGAGCCAAGAGAATCCCTGGTGAGAATAGGTAAGACGAAGACTTCACGACACAGAAGCGAAATAAACGCACCCTTCAGACCGACTCTGTTGCGCTTAAGACTGTCCATCGCCTGCTTGAGCAGGTCCTCGCCGGTTGAAGGCATTCCAGAGACATTATACTGGTCCCATTCAATGGGTGCATTAATGGTCTCGAATATCTCCATGACAGAGTCGGTAACCTCTGAGCCGATGCCGTCACCTCGAATGAGCGTGATCTATGGATCTTCAGTTAGATGCAATGCCAGATTGATACATTACTCACGGTGTATACATCACCGTATTTGGTCAGTTGCTAGCGTAGTCTTAGAATCCAACGTTGAGAACATGTCGAATGTGAATACTCACCCTCGAGGCGACCTTCGGGAAACCTGCCGAGAGTGTAGTATGCTATTCGACGGTGTCAGTCAGCAATATCAACCGACGAGATAAACGACTATATTCACCACTTGAATCGCCGGGTGGCCCACGAGAAACGGCAGAGCGCAACATGTTTGGACGGGAACGAGGGGTGGACGGAACGGAAAGAGAAATTGAAGTGAGCAAAAAAGTTGAGGTCAGGTCAATCATCCATACTTCATGGAACATTTTTTCCCCGTAATTTCCTTTCCATCTATTCTTCACCTTACTTAGACCCCCCCATGTAAAAGCGACCCATCTTTCTCTCTTTCACAAATAAAGTTATATTCATTCATCACGTACTCTCGGAGATCGCCGCGTATCTTATCTCCGAAGACCCCGAAAAGTCAGGGAACTATCACGTGCTTAAACGCTTCTGCTCCACATATCAATCTCTCTTTGCGCCACCGCACTCTTTTAAGGCTTCAGTCGGGTCGGGACAAGTACGACTTGCTCCGTATCTCTTACTCGTCACAATGGCGGAGGACATCTGCGAAGCATTACCACCTCCGCGAAGGCGAGACTTCACATTTTATCTTGCCCTAGTTTTCTTGGTCGGCCCTGTTTGGGGTGTCGTTCCAGCTTCATGGCTTTATGTCGTGCATAGCATCGCTTACTGGAGGTTCCTCTCGTATTCACGCGCAAATCTGATTTTACTTGCATGCGCGTTCGTCGAGGTGCCGTGCACCAAATTATTTTGTTCAGGATCTCCAATTTACATATTTCGAAAGGTACTTTTCAGCATTTATTATAGCTATTTATCGCGGAAGATTTCTGGACCGTCTCCCATTTCTGCTTCCGATGTAGGTGAACTGCAACTGGCGTTCAGACGTCTCCTTCAGTCTGGCCTTATTCCCCTTCCTGAAGACGGTGGCGATGAGGAATATTACTCGACAGATCGGCCGTCAAGTCCAGATGCAGTCATCGAGAGACTTGAACGCGACGACCCAAGAGCCATCGACTATAGGAATAGGTCAAGGACTTGGTAATTTTGAATTTCTCGTCATACCGTCAGACCTTCTCAAAATTAATTCCTTCATGTCAAGGTTTAGAAAGGTTCCTTGGTCTAGAGTGCGCAGTGTTCAATTCCGTCAGTGGCTTTTTTGGACCACTTTCAATGCGGCGCCTCCTCCGGAAGACCAGCTCCCTCAAACGGATCGTATGCTCCTCGACGAAGCTACCGAACTGATTGAGAAGCGTATCGGGTGCAAGATTCCTGAGGGTTCTGATCCCTCAGTTCGACCATTACGACTGTCCGTCGATCCGGTGAATATTGTCCATAGACCTCTTATCTGGTACATTTTCGTAAAAATCGCTAATGCGTATATACGCACGAAATACGAAAGGAAGTACGGCTTGGTCTACGGGAGATTTAGAGATTTGGAGTAAGCGCCTTCATGCTGTTCGTTCATGGGAACAATAGATAAGAGGACGCGTTCTAGATATCTTTTCCGGGTCCCGCCAGGCTATGATAGAACAAAGGGCCTCGATCCGGTTGTCTTTCTACACGGACTTGGGCTTGGTATTTGGCAGTACCAGCATTTCTTACACAATTTCCTGGATGAACTTCCCGATACACCAATCTTAATTCCTATTCAGCCACAAATATCTCAAGACATTTTCCACCATCGTTTCCTGAAGCCTATGCTTCGGCATGAGAAGGTTGAATGCCTGGCTGAAATCATTGATAAGTTGGGCTGGGCAGGTCCTTCTGTTGACGAGAGGTACGGTGTGACGCTGTTAAGTCATTCGAAGTAAGCTTTGAATTTCCGACTCTTGGGTTAGGTATGCCGAGATCGCTGATTGCTTTTGCAGTGGATCGTACAGTCATGCATGGATACTGAAAACATTCCCACAAATGGTCACCCGCTCTTGCTTCGTCGACCCTGTCACGTTCTGCTCTTGGGACGGCGATGTGTGCTATAATTTCGTTTATCAAACATGCACGACCGTGGTGGAGCTTGTCATCCGTTATTTCGTAGGCATGGAACTCGGCGTTGCGAATCTCATTCAACGTCACTTCGACTGGCTAAGTAACACGCTCTGGTTTGAGGAAATTCCTAATGCACGCGATCCTACACGTTCTTTGTTCTTGCTTGGCGGGAAGGATTCGATTCTTGATTCTCAGGTAATTCAATACAACATGTATGGTTTCTCGTCGTTGACATATATAACATAGCGAGTCAAGAAATACCTTATATCTCATGGCGTCAAGAAAGGTCTTTGGTACGATCCAAATGGGCGACATGGGCAGGCGTTGCTCGTAGGGGAAGCGGGTATCAACACAGTGATCTCTTGGATAAAGGACTGCAATGTCAAGAGTTGAACACAAACCTGATTGGACTTCCGATTTTTTACTCTAGATCGTTCTTATTGCCTGCGTAGCTTCCCGTTCTGTATCCAAATGAATCTCCTCGTCATGCCCTGTATAAACTTCCCTCTCATGACAGTAACAACCACATTGATATCATTCATCTAGAAGAGTGTATAAGCAGCTTAATTTCACGCTCTGTGTACGATGCTTGCAAGATATTGTTTCTCTTCAAAGTCCCTGTGCATAGTAATTATGATCTTCTGAATTCCTTACACTCTTCACCATCCCAGCTGATGAATTTTCCGCGCAAGGGCTTAGATGTCTTCAAGGAAAGAGACGCTATTACGTGGCCGGACTCCTCGGGCTTCACCTATGTGCCTTCTTCGTGAGCACGGATGAACTTCCGTACATCCTCGTCAGACATCTTGGATGGTCCACTTGTACGGATGAGTTCTTGCATCTTCAACCCACCGAAAAGGTCAGCTCGGGAAAAAAACTTGGTATGTTATCGTATGAATGCTTACAGACGTATCGACCATCCCAGGATGAAGAGCGACACACACTATATCTGGTTCCTCGTTCGCAAGCGTGCAAAAGTTGTTTTAATATTGTGAATTATGTGGTGCTTCATTTATTACAAAGGTACTGACCAGCAGAAGATGTTCATAGCGGCTTTGCTTGCTAACTATGAGCACCCCATGTCGGAGTTCCGTTTGTCGCCGTACCAGACGAGACAAATATGACTTGACCGCTATTTCCACTTGCACGTAGGGCCGGAAGCGCGGCTTGGACTGTATAAAGCAGAGAGAGGAAGTTGACGTCGAAATGCACGCGCCAGAAGTCGGTGGTGATTACTAGAGAGTCTATTCGTCCGAGAGGTTCTAGCACGCCTGCATTGAGAACAAGTGCATCGATGCATTGGTATGTTTGATGTGCCAGAGCTATTGCGTCGCGTGTTGCAGCTTCATTCGCTCTGAATACAAGGTTCCGTGAGATGAAATAAATGCAAGACTGAGATAAAGCCGTTACATGTCCACTCGGATAGAATGGAGATTTGATGGGTACTTCTCGAGGAGCTCGAGGAGTTGCGATGAGCGCGAGCGAGCGAGGGATACCACGATGGCATCGAAGATCTCCAGGATAGATTTGGCAGCTGGGAGGCTGATTCTTCTATTTGAATAATATCGTTATAATCTACCGATCCGTCTAAAGATGGCATAGTTTATTTAGAGGCACCAATGATGATGAGTACGACAGATTTCTATTGCTGCGTAGCATTGCAACTAAAGCTAGAGGCTGTCGAGGCGCCCAATCGCGTGATAATATCCCAGCCTCACAAATCCTTGACTCCGTCTAGTAACTTTGGCCAGCATACGTAATGATTTCATCTTCAAATTGATCGAAGTGGCAATTCCTATCCATCACAAGCTATGCAATCGCGGAGATACTAACAGTGATGATAATATAACATATAGGTGAAGAATCAGTCTAGATACGGAGTACATTCCGTCCCAAAAGGTATGTTTACACTGCGATTACATATTGCCATTACTGTTTGCGCAGATAATTAAAATCACGTCTCCACTGCAGATTGCTGAGCCCAGTCAAACGTTGAATTAATCCAAATCGCGATATCGTCAATAGCTACCTTCGCCTTGGGTAAAAGAACGCCCATTTGCTGGTATCCATGGCTCCAGCCAGGGAATATCTGCACCGTCACGTCGTCCTCTGGGATGTCCTCGGGAAGTATGCCATCGCACGGAGGCGTTGGCAGGTCCGAAGTTTCGCTGTTTGCACGCTGCAAGCGGGCATGCTCGCGCTTTGCAGCTCGTACGCGGCCGCCGAACAGCACGGTATCGTCGATCAGTGGATCGCGTGCACCGCACTGGAGGAGTATCGGCGGCAATTCCGCGAGCAGAGTTGAGGGCGCTAATAGGGGAGAAAGACGGTAGTCACGTTCAACGCCCAACGGTGGGTGTTTCCCAAGATATAAAAGGCACATCGCCCACATCTACTTCCAGGAGGACGAGGTGATCATGAAAAGAAGAAATCAAAGCGATCAGATGGGCGGGTCGATCGAATTGTATGTTGATTTGAGTGAATGTGCAAGTTCGTAGCGGGAATGGAACAGTGGGAGAAAAGTGCAGTGATGAGGAGAAAAAGCAATCGTCAGTGGTCGTTGCATGGAATATCAAATGAGATAAAGAAAAGCTTCTCGGCGAGCTCGGGCAACTTGGTCGACGAGATACGCATAAGCAACGGAGCAAAGCAATGATGCATAGGAAACTCCACGTTGCCTTGCAATGAAAGTAGACCAAGATCCCCGAATGATGACTGACTGAACCCTGCATCAACGGCGGTACGAAGCCAGAATACATCACATGGGAATATATGCCTTTCATCGAGAATTTCCAATTACTCCGAGAACATCGGGCTCTGAGAAACCAACTGTTCGTTGAGTGATGGCTTTCATACGGAATTACATCCCCACTCGGACAGTGAAACAGCGTAGAGAAGGCGAAGAAAAATATAAACAATAAATTAGAATTGCTTACCATGCTTGGTGTGATGATCCGATCATGCATGTAACCAGCCTTGCTTGACATCGTAAGGCGTGTTCGGGCCATTTTCGAGACCTCGGCTCTTTCTAACGGAGACTGGAATGCCTCTGGCCCAAGTGCACTGATCACTGCTTGTCGCTGTTCAAAAAGACTTGTGTGCGCCTGCTGATGCACAACGGTTTTATTCGGACTCAACTCCCGACCGGAAGGGAGCTCCGGAATAGTCTCGAGCCCCACATCTTGCTGCCTCTTCTCTCCCAGAAGCGAGCCAATGATAACTTTCGCAGACGGAGGAAGTATGGTCGAAGTAGAAAGCAAAGCACCGGAGCTCTTGATGTTCTTCAGCTTGCCAGATTCATCGAGAGTAACAGATGATGGAGCTGGCGTAGGACGCGATGGCCACGCCCAAGAGCCGAAAGAGAAGTTGAGAGCCGCATATGAAAGAGCGATACCAATGGGTCGTGGAAGTGATAAAGTATGGAGAGGCGAATCGGGTGAATTTGCCTCGAGAATCTTGAACATGACATTTACAGCTATGTTTCCCCCACTGAATTAACCATGCTAGTCAGAAAGTCATTGATTTGCAGTCGAATCAAGTTTACACTTACGCAGAGTCTCCAGATAAGATCACGTTAAATTTCGTTCCGGACATGCCAATGACACGTCCTGAGGTCTCGGAGAGGGTACAATATAGATCAAAGCCTTCCTCGATGGCAAATGGATAAGGGACTATTGAAGTATGTCAGTTTTATGCGGGGTAGACTGTGAGTAAGAATGGCACTAACACTCCGGAGCTTTTCCATAATCCACACTCAACACCGGCCTGCCGGTTTTCCTCGTCCAAGCTCTTAGCCGATCTTCGTGATCCGTAGGATCCATGGCCACAAAACCACCACCAGGGAAGTCCAGGATGAGCTCCGTCATTTGGCTCAGCTCATCCTCTGTACCAGCGAAAAAAAGCCAGGCTATTATCGGGCGGTCATGTTCCGAGGCTTTAGGTCGTTCCAGACAAAGCTGGCGACGAATCTGAACCGCTTGTCTGAAAGGGGCAGAGATCGCCCTTAGATAAACATTGTGGGTTTTGTTCCATGTGCCACGGAGAAACTCCAACGTAGATAGCTCACGCAACCTTAGAAGCTAAGATTGAAATAATTCAGATCCGTAGGGCAACGTAAGGTACAAATCCAGAAAGATGATACCAACCTTACTCTCCGCCTTATCACCGTGAAACACGTAGTATAGAGAAAACACTATCGAGCATATATCGCGAAGCCACCTCGGACGAATGGAGAAAGCCGAGGCGAAACCCGCGTCCAGCGCCATTACTATCCATGTCGCGAAATTATACTCCGGCGAATACTAATCGTCAAATTGCTCAGAAGAACATCTCTAGACCGACAATGACACACTCACGATTTGACTGCTTGACAGGTCCGTGACTACATGTGACGTGGAATGCTTGTTTGTCAGGGTGGAACGAAGAAGCAAAGGAGGAAGACTGGCTGACCATCAAGGCCGAAAAGCTTATCAAGATTTCGAAGAGCATAAAGAACCGAAAGAGTTGCTGCAACTATTTGCCAGGGCGCGAAGCGCTCTAGATTGCCGAATATGAAATGCTCAGTAAGTCGATCTCAAGAGAAGGCAGCAAATAAAACTGCGCACTAAGGGTCCTATTGAACGGCCTTATCCATAAGAAACGGGGACCTCTCTTGCTTGAAGCGAAGAGACAACACAGGGAGAAAAGAAGGACAGCGTACGACTAAGACAATTTGCGAAAACCGTCAGTCGCAGATTAGACATAGGAATAGCCCTTTTCCCACTCACCTCTTTACGTCGCCACGACAAGCTTGGTCGTCCAACTATATTGTCCAACATGCTCAACGTCAAGCCCTCGATCAGATATACTCGTCCAAGATGCGAGAATCAAAACACAGCAAAAAAAAAGCTAGGAATACAGCAGCTTAGGCGTCGAAAGCGGGCGAGGTTTAGCGCATTACACTGTAAGAGATGAAGAAAGACAGAAGGAGATACCAGCAAGCCAGCGCTATATGGAACAAAATGAGGGGACCACAGGATTCCAATCCAAAAGATGATCCGATTGGCATGTGATTTCCGACCAGTAGGAGACATCGCCATTAACAACCAGTCCAAACTCTGTTAAACATTTATTGAGAACTGACTTGTCTCATGAGGTCGATACATGGATCAATGCCCGCTGAGATGGCCCATTCATGAATCAGGTATTTCATGAACAAAAGAGATGAATACGCTGACTTCAAGTTGTCCGCGTCAGACGGACCTGTTTGGTTTGTTACGTAATTGTTTCCCATTTTCAAAAAGATACATGGCGTGAGTAATCTCTAGCTTGGGGCCTTGTATTAAGTAAGTAAAAGATCTCGAGAAGTGACGCCGAGAAACGCATGATGATGATCTGGTTGATCTGGTTGGACCATTGCAGGCTGGGGTAAAGTGCTGCGACGAAATAATTACGATACCGTCTAAAAATTCATGCACACGATGAAAACGGGCACCCGATCCTTATCTTTATATCACCGTATCGTATCGACGGCTTTTAGCGAACCCTAGATCTGCATCATCGGTTTCTCCTCATTTCAAGGAGCTTGGTAAACGAGGAAAGTATGTCGCACCAGAAAGTGCCACTCGATGCCTTCGCATCTGTTTTCGGCACAGAGACAGGTGAGTGTTTCCCTGCTCAGTTTAGAACAAATCTTATCTCTCATGACAGAGATATCCAGCGTTGCTCTTGGAGGGAAAGTCGTATCGGTGTCTGATGAATTCTTTGCTCAAGCTGAAAACCTTCTCAAAGTAGAGGTGAGTTTATCTGTCGTATTTCATTCAGAACATCTCTTGAAGCGACGCTACAGCCAGCACCAAGCTTAAAGGGCCAATTCGGTCCTAACGGGGCTCTGTACAGTGGGTGGGAAACAAGACGTCATAATCCTGAATACGACTGGTGAGTAACTGTTTCAAAATGCCAACCCTCGCCTAGAGACATGAGGTCTTCAATGGAGTATTTCTTGGTCGATGATCACTGAGTCCTAATCTGTAGGTGCATTATCAAGTTTGGTGCTACTGGTCTCATCTCAGGGTTCGATATCGACACGGCTCATTTCAATGGTAAGCGTGTCCTTCAATCAAATCTGTATACTTGAAATTTAAGAAACGCCTAGGAAACGAAGCACCCGAAGCATCCGTCCAAGTCTTGCTAGATGTTAACGAGAACGCGCCTACTGCTGATGATTCAAGGGTACGTTTGAAATTGACTAAACTTAATGCTGGATACCGATTTCGCCGTGCAGTGGACAGAGATCCTCCCCAAGGTACCTTTGGGTCCGGACTCGCGTCATTTGTTCAAGATCGCCAGAAGCTCGAGCCCATATAACTATGCAAAGCTGAACATGTATCCAGATGGTGGAATCGTACGTGCAAGGAGTATATCGGCGACTATTCGTCTAACTTCTGGAGAGTACAGGCAAGGTTTCGTGTTTATGGACTCATTCAGGCAGTCTTTCCCGAGGACACTAGTGAGAGCATAGATCTAGCGCATGTGTTTTCAGGAGGACGAGCGGTATTCGTTTCGGACCAACATTTCGGTGGCGGCTCAAATCTCTTACTTCCAGGAAGAGGTGATTTTTCGCTCGATTCGGGACTAAAGCAGTTTCTCAATGATTCAAATGCAGGTAAAGATATGGGTGACGGTTGGGAAACGAAACGAAGCCGTTCAAAAGGGCACAAGGATTGGGTCGTTATCAAGCTGTAAGTTTCACCCTCTGAACGATTTGTCCTTTTCTTATATTTCTCCTTCTAGGGGTGTCCCAGGATTCTTAGAAAAGGCCGTGATAGACACTGCTCATTTCAAAGGCAACTTCCCGGAGAGTTGTGAGTTGCATGCATTGAACACGACGGATGTAAGTAATGGAAAATATCTTTTAGGTTGTCTATGACCCTCATGGACATCTCATTGACATAGATCATACCAAATGCTGACGAGTCGGCTTGGACTACTATCTTATCTCGAACGAAACTTGGTCCTGATGCGCAGCATTACTTCAATCTCGAAAACGTGCGGGACAGAGTATACTCTCATGTTCGCGTGACTATTTATCCGGACGGAGGCATAAAACGCTTAAGGATTATTGGTAGACGAGCACCAGGCGGACAAAGTGGAGAGAAATTTGTAGAGGAGTGTTAGTCAAAATTTCAATGCTTCAGTTTGCACATGTGTTTACATTCACGAAAAACCTTGAATGCAGTAAAAATGGTAAATCCAGAACCTGAACTAATCACATTGAATGCAGCAGCCCTCTCTGGCGAAGCTTTCGCACCTTACGGGCATGTTGTGCAGGCGTACTCATCTTCTGATACCTCCCCGAGAGGTACAAAGGTCACTCCCGCGAACCAAGGATCAGCTTTGAAGTTCCATAAATTGGCGCCAATAGTGTCATCGTACCCGTCGTCTGGCCCGGCTGCATCTCCGGGTTTGTCAGTGTATCGATGCTCACCGCTTGACTTCGATTTCCGGAGTGACTTCGAAGATTCGGGACCGGGATGGCCTGTTCGATTACTAGAACGACACCCTTATACGAACCAGGCCTTTGTCCCTATGGGCGTTGGATGTGGTGAATCCCTGAAAGATAGCGACGCCCTGGAGAAGCCCGGTCGCGCATATTTAGTTGTGGTTGCGAGGAACGGCGAGGACGATAAACCAGACTTGGCAACGTTGAAGGCATTTCTGGCCGGAGCCGGACAGTCTGTCGTCTACGGAACTGGAATATGGCGTAAGTTGTTCGATGATCTACAGAAGTGTATTACTCATGGGTAGATTTAGACCATCCAATGATTGCAATTGAGACGGCAAGTAGCTTTGCTTCTAAAGTTATCAGCCTTATAATTTGGCATGATTTTGTATCACAGACTATGAATTTCACTTGTGTGGAGACTCAGATAGGTGATGGATCAGCGGCGGACTGTGAGATCGTCGAGCTTGATGGATCGAAGGGATATCCGAGAGTAAAAATCGCGCCTTTCTAGGAATCTGGGTTCAGGTGCTGAATAATTAGTTCAGTAATCTTCAAGATTGTAATACGCTATACGCTGTCCCGGCATTCTATACTCGACACGTCGTTATTGGATGGAATGATGTACAGCCACAGAAAACTCAGGGTATCAAATAGTCCAAAATGGTAAGCGTGACTAATCGATCACGATTTGTTTGGTCACTTTGTAACTCAGGCTCACCGACCACCATCGTTACCTATCTTTTCCTGCCATCATCGACAATTCTTTCTTCGTATGTCTGATAATGGAAACACAGCATGTAAAGTCGGCTGTGGACGACGAGATGAAGATGAAGCGAAGAGCGTCATCAGACGAGTGGACAGTGAATAAGAAGCGTGTGCTAAACTCACGGATGGGTTCACCAGTCGCTACGAACGGGTCGATAGGAAGTCCATTACAAAGTGTTCCAAATAATGAAATAACTACGGACGAACCAGAAAAAGAAGATGATCTTGAGGTAAGTCATTTGAATCATGCTTTCTTTGAAGCGTACCGTTCAAAGGTACAAGACCTGACTGTTGGCTCATTCTACTTTAGCGATTCCGAAAAGCAGCAATTTTCCGAAGAATGCGATATTACCAGAGGGAATATGGTCGCGCGTATGAACGCATTCGGCTGCTGGAGGACTCGTTGAAACTGGCGAAGTTGGAACGTATAGAAGCAGAGGCTTGCTGGACGAACGTTTGTGACTTAAGCTTATCTGACTTGTCGTTCATGTCATACTGAAGGTTGATGTTGCTGCAACCAGACAATAGAAACTATTCGACGACTGGTACAGCTGGATTCCTTCATGTCCGAAACGGATGGTGAGTGCCAGAGCGGTTACCTGGGGCATGCCCACCTAACGTGTACTTTAGGAACTCTGAAGAACAGCTTTCCATCCCGAATTTTCTCTTCGGATGACTTCCAAAAGACAAGGAAGTCCTCAGAATCGAAATTCAGAGCGGCCGAGAGGGCAATTAATGCGTTCATCAAATTCGCAGGGAAAGTCGATCGACCGAAGTATGAGGAGTTATTCTCAGAGTGTCAGGATCTCCAGCAATCCGTGAGTATTCTTCATATTCTGGGTCAGACGTTTACCCAAATATGTGCATAATAGAATGCCTTCTTGACGGCGGAAGCTGAAGAGACTCACGCTTTATTGGAAAGGACTCAAAGAGATCGTGATCATTACTTAGAAGAGCTCCGGATAGCAGAGGCGAAGCTTGACCGCTTAAATAGCCAAGTTCTCAATCCCACAACGACACAACTTCAAGAATCGAATGTCTCGGTTAAAATCAACGGAGAGGTGAAACCGGGAGCAGGAGCAGAGATGAAAAAGGAGGATACGTCGCCAGTAGTGAGTGGTTTGAGCTGGTATACTGGTGCGAACACGCCACTTATCTAAGTTATATATTTCCTTAATGGACTTGTCTAGGTGGAACATTCACCAAATATGAGCGAGTCTCAAAGCGATGATAATACGGAATGGGAGACACGCCTTGCGCAACGAGACCTGGTGATAAAAAGACTTGCCGACGAAGTGGTTAAATTGCGTGATCAGAGCATTGATGCGCATACAAAGGTAAATTTATTCAATGTGGCATCTAATCAGGCTAATCAATAATCACGAATGAAGCTGCGCCTCCTTGGCGAAGACGTTGTTGCGAAGACGCCTACGTATATAGAGCTTCTAAACAAAGCGTCCAGAACAGCTCTCATGCTCAAGTCAGAACAGCTCGAAACATCGAAAGCTCGAGAAGAGATTAAAAGGCTTCAAAGTATTCAAGCGACATGGAGGGAGCAATTAGAGGTATACCCCAGTATATTAAAAAAAGGAGAAAATGTTCTGACAGCTTTGCAAGACGAACGAAACAAGGCAGATTGAGGAATTGAAACTACTTTTGAAGAAGCGCGACGACGATCTGGTCCGTATCCGCCAACAAAGGGACCAGCTCGAGTCGCAGCACAAGGAAACGAAAGCTAACTATGATAGTCGCCGAGCGTCCTTTGCAAAATACAAGGAGCTAGCCGAATCTCGAGCAGTGCGTACTCGGAATTTGTATCGTGAGTTTGGATGCTTACCAGCTTTTTAAGGAGCGTATCGAGCTTTTGTTGTCCGAGATTAGAAGATTGAAATCTCGCCTGGCAGCTGCCGCTGGAGACGAAGATCTCCTCACATTCATTCAGAATGATGCGAACGTCAGCAAGGACTACGTAGAACATGTGAGAAAAAGACTGAAGTACGCGCAGAGATTGATAAAGCTATTTCTTTTTCTAATGATTGGCTTCTTAGTGTCTCCGAGGCTGAGCTTAGGAGCTTGCACGCAACTCTGAAAGATAAGGAACGACGTTTGATTGATATTGCTAGCCTTCAGTCGAAGCTGGAAAGTGCCACTCGGGAACTCAGCTTTCTTAAGCAAAACGATACGAACGCTCTGGCAGAGAAGCTGAAGGCAAAGGATGAAGAATTACGTGTATTAAGACTAAAGGAAGAGCAGTCGGCTCAGGTTCGTGGTCTGCATTTCCTTGTAAGATCGCTTTCTAAATCGAATCCGGTCTTTCAGGAGATGAATGAGCTTTTCTCGGAAATGGATAGACTTTCAAAGGCGTGGGAGACTGCGGATAAGCAGGCACAAGCGCAGGTCATCTCGGTTGAAAAGTGGGAAGAGGAAAAAGAGAAGCTTTCCTTGGCTGTAAGTTGGTATACCTTTCTGTCTCAGTAATCAAGCTGATCGCCGGGTAGAAACAAAAATCGGACAACAAATATTTCAAAGCCATGGCTGAACTCGAGGCGAAGGAAATTGAACGCAAGCAGACATCTAGACACGCTGAGTTCTTGATGAAACAGATTGAAGCCCAGGAAAAGAAGGAGAAGGATTTGCTCGTTATAAATGTGAGTGGCTTGAAAGCTGTCGATAAGATTCACTCCCGCGCTGACGCAGTTTGCACAGGATTCACTCTCGTCAGAGCTCAGCAATATTAGGGGTGAACTGAGCGAGATTAGCAAGGAATTGGAGCGTTCAGACGAGACGAAGGATGTATATGCTAGGAAGGTTGAAGAGGAGGCTCGGAGGAATACTTTGGTAAGGATGAGTTTGACTTCGCAACGACATACGTTCATATTGCCGCCGCTTGCGAATACAGTTCCGTGAAGAGATGCAGAAGCGTGATGTGGAGTACTCCGAGGCTAATCAAACAACAGTCAAGTTGAAGGATGAACTTCACAAGGCTACGAAGGAGGTCGAGAAGGCGGTCCAAAGAGCAAAGAAATCAGCTGCGCCTACCTCGGAACGAGAGATTGAACTTCAAAGGGAGGCGGAAGGTCTGATGGTATGTTGTTGTCTTTATTTTGAGAGATGGCATGCAGGTTCTGAAGAAAACGTTCAGAAGATATTGAAGTGTTCAACCTGCCAGCGACACTTCCGGAGCACGGTCATCCTGAAATGCATGCACAGTACGCTTTCTTCGTGTGCACACTTTAGGTGTGAATGGCCGGCTAATTGAACTTTTTCGTGTAGCTTTTTGCAAGGAATGTGTCGACGCGCGAATATCGCACCGACAACGAAAATGCCCTCATTGCGGTTTGCAGTTTGCACAGTCGGACGTGCAACACATCTACTTTCAATGATCGGTTTTCTTACTGTATATTGCTTATTACTGACAGAGTACCCATTCTTTATTCCTTGTGCAACTTATCCTTTTATTATTCTTATATTTGTTTGGGCTTCGTCTTTTCACGGAGATTGAATTGATGTATATTTTAAAGCTGGACAGTGTCTCCCATACAAAGGGATAATGAAGATCAGAACAGAGTATACCAGGAGGGATGAACAGATAGATAATCAACGCTTGACCCAAGTATACTAGAAGGATTCGGTGAGTACTCCTGAACAGCGTGTGTGTGCATGAAATACGTACGCCTTTCCTGGCCTTTGCTCTCCCTGTCTTTTTCCTCTCCACCATGCGAGGGTCGCGCCGCAACAGTTTTGCTGCAAAATATCAGAACACAAATAAGAGTCCCAAGATGCGATCCGTACCTCTACGAAGAATGAGCTCCACGTCTGGAACATGAGCTGCCAGCCCCTTTGCTATTCCATTCGCAACGGCTCCAGCCTGTCCAGAGATTCCACCTCCACGGACAATAGCGAAGACGTTATAGGCTCCTAATAATCCCGCAAGCTGGAACGGTCGAAGAACTCTCTCTCGATCAGCAGGGATCTTGAAGTATTCATTCAGAGGCATGTTGTTCACCAAGATTTCGGTGACCGGGGGGCTTGCATTTCCCGCTCGAGTTTTCGCGGCCGTCGCATATTCTGATGAGATCACCCATACGCGGGCAGAACTCGTTTTGCGCGCCCCGTAAGCATACGCACGACCGTGCTCGTCAATAACGATTGGCTTTCGCTGTCCTCGTCGAAGGTGCTGCTCCTTGTCCGGACGCTCAAACATCTCGAGTACTCTGTCAAGTCCTTGAGCAAGGTCATCGTGTCCAGCAGTCGATGCGATGCGACGGTAGTCGTTGAGCTGGTTTAATAGCTGCACGAGGCGACGGTGACGAGACGCAGACAACTTTGCACTAAGCGCACTCTCCAACTCGTCCTTGCTTCTCCAAGCAGATACGGGGCTCGGAAGAGATCTCAAAGCAAACTCAGGTAGAGGAGATAGCTGAAGTGTTTTCAGCGTTCCGCGGGTATGATTTATTGCACGTTCGAGAGCAGCGACGTAGTCATAGAAAGCAGCTCGTCCCGTATAGAATGTTGGCGATCCTGGCGGTCTCTTTATGGCAGAAAGATGCGCAGAGCTCGTAAAGGACCGAGAGCAAGCGAAGTAAGGTCGTGCGCTGAGGCTCGATGCTGCTCTACGACATAAGAAAGCCATGATCCATTGTTGAAGAATTTAAAAATAATACACTGAGAGAAAATATCGACGTGTGAAGTCACGTGCAGATATCTTCTAAAGCGCTGCTGCGTGAGGTGCGTGCAATTCTATTCTCTCATTGCTCACTATTCTAATTGACAATGAGCTCGGCAAGTAACTTCTCGGCCGCCCTCTCAACATGGAAAGGTAGTGGATACATTAAATTAGAATTTCTGCTTCTAATCACCTTCTAGACATAAATCTCACGGAACTTCAAAAGACTCTGGATGCTCAAGGGTTAGAAATTGTCGAGAATCAGAAGGAAAGTGTTGTCGGAAGAAAAGCTCTTGCAGAACGGACAAAAGGTAAGACAAGTTAAAGCTCTTCCGGTCTTCAGTATCTTTACGATCACTTGTAGAGTTCAAGAAGATACCCGATGAAGATAAGCTGAGCGCATGGAAAGGACTGCTGAAAGGTAATCTTGGACATTCTGTCACGGTCGCGGACTTAATAATTCTGGTTACCTCACAGCCTATCAGACCGAGATAGACAACCTGACGAAGCGGTCGAAGATATCCGAGAATGCCTTTCTCAGCTTATACAAAAAACTGGCTGAAGCACCAGATCCGTATCCTCTCCTGGATGCCGCTGTTGTACGTTCTATGGTAAAGCACACACTGGAATTACACGCGTCTTACGATTGTCTAGGAACAAACGATTAAAGCTTCTCAAGCTTCTCAGCTAGAGGCCGAAGTGGCAAAATTAAAAGAGGAGAATGCAGCTCAAAATCGCAGGCTGTCCGATCTATCCAATATTGAGTCGGCAAAGAAGAAGGTTGAAACGAAAGCTCAGCAGCTTGAAGATCGCATGGAGGAGATGATCTCCGAAAAGGTGCTACAGAAGGAAAATGAACTGCATGCGACTTACGACGAGAAATTGCGGAACTATGAGGATAGGTGTGTGATTCTCGTTATTTCGATGGAAGCTACAGCTTACTGTACATGCATAATCTGTAGAGAAAAAGATCTTGTTCGCCAACTGTCCGTTGCTCAAAGCCAATTGCGTGATCTTCGAATGTCCAACGAATCAAATCAAGCAAGACTATTTGACCACTCACAACGTCAAGGTACTTGAATAGATCAGATCATCTGAGTGGACTCATTCACACAGCATTTGGCTTCTAGATCAAGAAACAATCGCAAAGCTTACTGAGCTGGATATGATCGTCGCGGAGCTTGAGCGAGCAAATAATCGGGTGGCCTCCGCTGAACGGAGAAACGTATGCATCAAAGCTAGCAGCAATATTAGTGAATACTGACGCTGTGCCCTACTGCTCCAGGAACTACTTCGAGCGGAGATTGAGTCTGTACGTAGTGGAAGCGATACTGCGAACAGGCAAGTCTTAACACCCTACAAAATATAGTTTCGTGTCTAACAAAGTGTTTTTTAGGATCGCTCCTCTTGAGCAACAGATCGCAGAATTGACATTGGAATCGGACCGATTATCTCGTCTTCTGGAGACGCAGAAAATAACAAGCGCAGAGATTGAAGTAGAGCTACGGAAAAGTATTGAAGAGAAAGAGAGGGAGTTATCTACTCGGGTACATATTTCGATGGTCTATGTTATGGCACTTGTCATGGTTCTGAAACTTTTACAGGATGCGGAGGTTGTGAACCTCAAAGAGCAGCTCGGACACTATTCGGATTATGACGAGATAAAGCGAGAGCTAGACATTATGAAGGCACGGTTCTGCCCCGCTTCTTCATTTTGGAAGATTCTCATTTTTTTCTTGTCTTCAGTTTGTCGAATTTGGCGGCATGGATGAGGACGATCACACTGCAGATGGCGGCTACATTACTGACGGCAATTCTCTCGGTCTGGCATTGCCAAGTCCCAGACCCATGAAATCGACTGCTCAGCAACAGACGAGCTCACTTGAGGTTCTTCTCGCAACCAAAAACAAGCGAATTACCGAAGAACTGACCAAGCTGAGAGTACGTCTTACCTACAGTATCCCGCCCTTTTTGTTCTAATTTAAGCTTATCAGGTAGCACACAGTGATCTGGAGTCAAGGATGGCAGAATTGTCAGAGGAGCTGCGACTTACAAAGAGCGAACTTGAAGAGAAACGTACTCTGAATGAAAGACTTGAGCTTGATCTGCTGCAGTTGGAAGCTCATAAACCACTGGCGAATGGTGTACGATCAACTACTGGGACAGAAATGTCGAAAGACCCCTTTGGTCTTGCCGATCTTGATCTAGGAGGAACCAAGTCGACACAGGTAAACTATGATTTCACAAGATTAAAAGAACCGTAACTAACAGAACCTCCTCGTAGGACACTTCCGAAAGGTCTACACCCATTCCATTCGCCTCTTCAACTGACACGTCAATTCTCCCGATTGTAACAAGTCAACGCGATCGCTTCCGTCAGCGGAACGCAGAGCTGGAGGAAGTACGTTTTATCTCTACTTTGCTCGTTTGCATGACTACATCTGTGACCTGCAGGAGCTTCGAAAGCAATTCCAGACATTATCAGAGTTACGCTCGGAAGTTAAGACCCTCCAAACAGACAACCTAAAGCTCTATGAGAAAGTGCGATATATGCAAAGCTACAGGGAGGACGCACAGTCGCAGCTCAATCCATTGCCTGCTGCTCGACAAGACGATCTGAGCAAGTACCGTGCTCGATACGAGGAAGCAATGAATCCATTCGAGGCTTTCAGAGGACGGGTGAGCCCTACCATCGTAATTACTTAACTTGCCACTGAAGATGTGAATTTTTGCAGGAGGCAACTCGAGCGTACCAAGCGCTCAACCCATTAGACCGTGTAGTCTTTTCGCTCACCCGCGCAATACTTGGGAACCGCCGAGCACGGACGATCTTCATATGCTATGCAGTTGCTCTTCACATCTTCGTCATGTTCAGCACGTACGAATGCACGGCTTCCTCGGAGCCAACACTACGGACACAGCCCAATCCTTTACAAAATTAGTAGAGTAGAGTAGTATAGCATACCCATCGCAGTTCTCCCCACTTGCATGTTTTTGTTTTACATGTTGTCAAAGATAGATCGTCTGTCTATTCAAATTATATGTAAGGTATACATACGTTTGTCCACGTAGCAGTTTCTTTCTGAAAGACCAATAGAAGGAAAAATCAAATCAAGACATCCATTTTCTGCTGCTGCACTTTCAGCTTTGCCTCTTTGAGCGCCCGATACCTGTTTATCGCCTTCTCCCTCTCCAATTCCATCATCCGCTTCTGTTGCAGAGTAATCACGCCGCCATCCTTTTGCTCATCTTCAATGGCGGAACCTAGTCTGCCCTGAGCTTTCTTGTGCTGCAAGTTTTCTGCCAGACGTCTGAGCCGCGGTGCAGGTCTTAGTTCTGGAGGAGCTTGGACAACGTCATTGAGTCGTTTCGGTGCGGACGAAGATACGCGAAGGAAGTCGGGGCTTGGACTTCGATCTTTCCTCTTGCCTTGCCTTCGATGAGAATACGCATCCTCTGAATCCGAATCGTCATGCTCCAGTACTCTTTTGCTTTTACCTCGTTCATTTGCAAGCTGTTCAACGTCCTTCTGCGATTGCTTGAGTTTTTGCTTGGATAGCGGCATCGTACTCTTCATGGCAGAACGGATGAGCGGTCGCATATCGTCTTCCACACGCCTGCGGAACAGATTTGTCAGTCAAGCTGCCAATATACAAGGGACGGATGGCTCACTGCTTAAAGTGCCTCAGTGACTCTCCTGGCTTAATCTTGATCTCAGTCTTAGAGCTAGCACTGGCAATTTTCCGTTTCTTGCCATCGCCCATACGATCTCCCTCACCTCCCAAGCTTCTTTTCTTCTCCTTCCACGCGCCTTGAACCACTTCAGCATTCAGCACGCGGGCCATTGACTTTGGTATGTCATGAGGATTAAATGAAGACTCTGAAGGCGGGAGGTCTAGTTTTCTTCAAACACCGCGATTAGACACATGGAAATGGGAGACCACACATGAGCATCACTCACCTTTCAGCTTTTGCTTTTTCTCTGACTGACCTTTTTGCTCGTTTGTGTGGCATCTTGGTTGATGCGGATTCAGAAGCGAAAGATCTGAAATCCAAGCTCCCAATACTGTATTTCCGATCACGTGTATGAAGAGTATCGCTCGCTCTCTCTCAATAAGAAATATTATTTTCACGTACACTACAATACATTGCGATGCTAAAACACTGTGAAATGCTCAATGCTCATGTCAAGACGAGAATAGAAGAGTCCGTTGATGTGAGATCATCTAAGACTTTTTACGAGTCTGATAAAATTGCAGTGCCTTCTCTACTGCAGTCGAAACTGGTTTCATCGCCATCTCGATCTTCCCAGCATCGACGCCCGAGCTTCTTGCCATCTCGATGATGGCCTGTATTTTCTCAGGCGTCTTTACAAGATAACCAGCCATTCTTGCTGCCTTCGCTGCCTTCTGAGCTGGAGACGCGGAGCTCATCGGTCCTTCTCCCGATGCCGGGACAACGGACGACCAGAACTGACGCAAGAATTCGTTCGCTGCGGTCTGGCAGGTTCGCATCTGTGCAAATAGTTCCTCCGGTATGTCACCTTGAAAACGTGTGAGTCGAGGTGAAGAATAGTCACGAGACTGAACGTACGTTTCTGCATCTTAACTTCTAGTCGTTGTTGAACATTCTGCGTCATCGTCTGGAGTGCAGCATCACCTGCCTTCTTATCAATTCGCAACTGTAGACCAGAGGATTAACGAGGCAAAAACAAAAGAATTCATGCGGATGCGAACGTTGCTCAAACTTGACGTCCAATCGTCTAGCTGACTCCGTGTCACCGGTAAAATCGATCTCAGATCCGGGCGCTACTCACGAAGACTTTCTCGTCAAGTCAGTTACAAATTAATGGTCATCGACTCACAGTATCTCCATCGGCTCCTGCTGAGGCACCTCCTGTTCGACCATCAAAATAGCGGTCACGGTCTTTCATCTCCAATATAATGCCATCTAATGATTGTGAATCGTGTAGATCTTCTAAGTCTATCTGAGAATAAAGTAACTTGAAACCCATTTCACAGTCAGCACCCGTGTTTCATAAACAAGTTGATGCCAAACACACCTCCTTATGTTCTTCTAGTCTTCGCCTTTTGGCCAAACTTCCTCTAGAGAAACGTCAGAACGCGATGTCGAAGTACAGTAAACAGAGATTGAGCATACTCTGCGCTGTTCAGCAATCTTTCCGAGTGTTCATTGAATTTCCGGATTAGGGGCAAAGTCGCCTTTTGCTTCCCAGCTTGCATCGTAGAATCTTTTAAGTTTCCAGTCTACTTGAATCATCAGCATCTACGTTCTGCGCAACTAGTATGACATGCCTCCGTGTGATCTTCTTGCGTAGCAAGCAAATTGACCAGAAGATCCACTTCATCGTCACGTTGGCGACGGGGTTCCAGACCTATTGAAGGAACTCAGACCTCATATAAGATGCAAATAGCCAAGGTGCCGACCATCATCTTCTTCTTCCACGTATTTATCAAAGATTGAATCATCCTTGATGACAAACTGAGTAGCTGAGGAACGAACAGATGCCCGATGTCTATGAAAGAGCCTTGACTGGAAATAACGTTTCCAGAATTCCGCCTCGGAAAGCTGTGCAAAATAAGTACGCAGTAAACCAATCGAAGGAAGAAAAGTGCACCTGTCGTGGAACTGTCTCATTGTATGCCTTAGCCACAACAGGGAATTCCTCAAAGATGTCATGCACGAGCTGAGGAGTAACAACGACTTTATATCTCCTCCTGCAACACTCTCCGGACGAGGATCAACTAGCTGTCCCGGTCTACCACGTTTTTGTGATTCCTGAGAAGCCTCTGCGAGCAAGAGAGCCTACATGGGCTAATTTCAGCCCGGGCGCTTATGCACAGTCCATGATAGGAGACCTTACCTCTCGACCTTCCCAAAACTCCGACTCTGTAATCTGCCCTGACATGACAAGCTCACGATGCAGCGATGCTAGTTCCTGGTTCTTCAGGAGTACTTTCTTTCGTAATCGGAAGTCTTCAGTGGGTCCACTTGGTCCACCTGAAGACCCACGACCTGTACTGGAGACAGATGTCGCACGCGACACTGATGGCGCCGAGCGGGGAGTCATCGCCATTCGCCCCGGTAAAGACTGCTGCAATGGCGTCGAAAGGCCAGGTGTTGCCGGCTCAGATGGCGCTGCAGAGGCTCTATTCATCCCAATGATGTTTTGGAGCTCTTTTTTGAAAGCTTCCCGCTCAGCAGAGGCCTGAGGGGAGGTGAACATGAACGTATGACCTGCATGGTCACCGACAAGTCCAAGTTTCAGCTTGACTTGAGCTGAACCTTCCTTGCTGCAAAATAACGCTGCAAGGCACGGTCAGGAGTACGCGAATTGCGCAAATTTCGGGGTACTTACACGCGGCTTTTGCATTCGAGATGCGCAGGTCTGGTGCCTGCTTTCCAGCGGCCGTCCATTGTAAGTGAGTCGGAGTGAGTTCGAGTACGCCTGACGATTTTTTGTAGGCAGCCTTTGCGCGACATAGGTAGGTCGTGGTTGGCATTAGACCAGGTTGCAAACTCAGGCTCAGTGGGCGCGCTTCAAGTCTCGGCATATGCCGAGCGCACGTTCAATAAAAATTGTAATTTTATCGGTTCCATTCATACGTTGTCTTCGAATTACATCCTGTCGCAATGACAGAAACTGTGACACGGCAGCTCGTCGTATTTGATTTTGACTGGTGTGTGTCTCAAAGTAATCAATAAAGCTGCTAGGAAGTTTAATGAGCCAACAGGTCTCTATGCGACCAGGATACAGATAGATGGATCTTTGAGGTCCTCGCACCTCATCTGCGCAGAAAGATGAAGAATCTAAAACCTACCATGCAATGGACAGATCTTGTGTATCTATCTTTATCCTTTGTTATTGACTGATCTGCTGCTAAAGAGCTCTCTCTTTGCATTACTTAGCGCACAATCTCTACGGGAAGTCCACGCAGAGGGCAAGTCTCGAGAAGAAATTGAGAATGCGCTGAGAATTATACCTTTTGTCTGTACATTTACTTCCGATAAGATTATCGTCTAAGTGGTCCTTTTCCTGAATTTGTAGCATCCTGCTATGATCCGCGCACTGAATAAACTGAAGTCAAGGACGGATCTTCATTCCACTTTCTTCATACTCTCGAACTCGAACTCGGTTTTTATCTCTACGATCCTCAAAGTACGATTTATCAAACCCGTGGTACCGCGTGTGATGCTCAAACCTTCTTACAGGAGAAGAAATTGGCACACTTATTTGATTCTGTCGTCACGAACCCAGCCGAATGGGATGTTTCAGGATTGCTTAAGCTGCAGAGAAGGATTGATCCCTCTGGCCCACAGCATAATTGCAAGATAGGCTGTAGCCCAAATATGTGCAAAGGTTCGCCATACACTGGTCTGCTCAATGAACAGGCTGATGGGTATACCGGTATCGCAGGTGACGAGCTAGATGCTTTCTTGAAGGATCACGGGCCGTACGATCGCGTCGTCTATGTCGGAGATGGCAGTAATGACTTCTGTCCAGTCATCAGACTTCGAGAGCACGTATACCATCTTTATGCAACCATCGATCCTTTGCTAATTTATTTATTTATTTGTGTTATACAGACAAGACATGGTCTTATGTAGGACTTACAGAGGTCTGCAACGTCGGATTGAGAAAGAAGGTGGTCTTAGATGCCAAGTGAACTATTGGGGAGGCGCATGGGAGGTCGAAGAATACTTTGACCAGTTATGATTTTATTCAAAGTCTGGCGATTACATCCCTAGTAGAAACGAGGCGACTATGGACCCCGGCATGCTTGAGCGATCCACTCCAGGTTGAGTTACTTGTGCGTATCCAGGTCTCAAGCGTGTCCCCTTTCGAAATAATCGTTTTAAGGCGTTTCACTGTTTAGGAAGGAACCGCCGGGCTTCATATTATGTACAGTAGTTGTAGTAGACAAAACATTTGTACTTGCTCATCATTTAGAACCGGCAGGCTACAACATCTATTACGGGACGAAAGCGACGTGAACTGATTAAAGCTTCGCAACGACGTCTCCATTCAGAGCAAGGTGATCGTGGTCCTCGACATTCTTGAGCAATTTGTCCCGCATATGACCCGTATAGTTGTTTGCGTGCATCCAGCTCTCAAGCGTATCACCGTTTGGATTAACGGAGCGGATCCACCCCATGTCGCGTTTGATAATGTCGTCGCGCCACATACGCCAAAAGGCTCTATAGGAAAAATAGTCAGACACTTTACTCTGGATACGAGAAGGTAAAGACACCCACGAGAAATTCTTGCGCCAGGTCGTACTGCCTGACTTCATATCTGAGGCTACAGGATGCTCCGTATTGCGGAAGTTTTCCATCCATTCGTCCACGGTCTGACGAAGGAACACGGCCTTCTGGCCCGTAACGCGCTTGAACGTCTCGACGACGCCATCAAGACCATTCCAGCCGACTATCTGACTTGCAACCTCAAGATCTTTACCTGAAACTTCACGGCGATGGTCAAATGAATAACGGGCGAAGAAGCCGAGATCGCGCAGACTAATCATTGGGACATGGCCATCTCCAATTGGAGAGGCGAAGACGAAAGTACCATCGGAACGTTGTGTGAGTGGTGCGAACATGCCCTACCGATTATCATGAAACGAACAAGAAATGAGCTCTGAGTGATGTATTAACTTACGATCTTCAGCATGTCCATGTATGGTCCAGTAGTGACCACGCTCCACGTCATGCCGTTCTCACTTGTATCCGTAGGCTGAGCTTTCAACCAGTCCGCGATACGTCCTTTACCATCATAGTGCTCTACTTTGTAGTCCGGATTATAGTTGGCTTTCTACGCATGACATTAGCCTGAATCTCGTGGAACAAACCCTCGAATAAAATTCATACCTTCGTAACATAGTCGAGATTACTCCAGATGTAGTGACGAACGCTGCCGATCTGTTTAGCAAGCTCGAAAATTCGCAGTCCAGCATAAACTTCGCGAAGTTCGCCAACGGTAAATCCGTCGGTATTAGCCCATACGCCATACACGCCTTTCATGGTTTCGTAGACGGTCGGGAAGTCTTCAAAGGAACCTTCACAACACAATTTAAGGACAAGGACAATCTTAGCCGAGTAAAGAAGCGACTTGCTCACCTTTGACGCATTCTACTCCTTTTGCCTTCAGCTCTAGCGAGCGCTTTGATTCGGGATCGCGTGTGAGAGCTCGGACAGCATACGGTGATGGGCTACTATCCGCCCCAGGAGCAAGTAGTGCATCGATGACTGCGATGCCTTGCGCGCCAGTTGCACCAATGACGAGGATGAGTTTCTGTCCAGACATTCTCGGTAGATTGAGTGTTTCCAATGGATTTGGATTGGTCAATGTCCTTGAGAAACACAAAAGATCTCAGGAACTTTTAAAGTCTTTCAATCAAGCCTCGGGTATAGTCCGAGAAAGCCATATCTCTGCAGATTCAGGACGAGATTAGGAATCTTCCTCGGGCAGAGCATGTAAACCCGATCTTGCTTTCAAATCCGGTCAGTAGCAGAGACAAACTTGCTTAGACGGCAGCAAAATCAACTGGCTTCATTACGACACCGGCGAGCTTGATAAGTAGTGAAGTCAGAGCACATAATCTATTGCCCGAAGCCCGAGCAATGCCATAATTGCTCGGTAAACTCTGTAAGAGCCGCGAAAACGCAACTTCTCCGTCATTTTGGAACTGCTAGAGAACCGGCGAATCAAGAGAAACCTATCAAGCTTAAGTGGCCCCGTTAGGCACTAATGCTGATGAACCGATCGTTGAAAATCCCACAGACCGGAAATCATAGAAACGAGCGTCCTTTAGACCAGTAATGTTCTCTTATACGGCAAATGACCATCGTAGATGACTTCAATAATTTGCATGAAAGGTAGTAGAAAGCCTTCTCGTCACATCGCCCGAGGCAGATGGTCGTGGCAAGCATCAAGAAACCCTCCAGCCGATGCCGAAGACTCAAAATCCGGCAATTGCCGAAGACACTGGTTTAGTGCTAACAAATATGTGCTCAAACTACGTACAATTTCTAGTGCAGGCTATGAATGAACATTCCATTTCTTAGACTCTTCCCCGAAACTTCTCCTAGCTCTTACAATAAGCGGTCCTGAACGTACTTCAGCACGCAATTGATATAAAAAGTCATACAGAATTGAGAGCAAGACAACTGGTTTGCTAGTCCAGATCCGGGCAAGAACATTAATAGACAGGTATCATACTGACTTAACTTGAATCTGCAAGCGTAGACTTACAAAGCGGCAGCATCTAAGACGTCAGACTCGACTACAGCTTCGAGACCGCATCCTCACTGATAGCCTCGTGGGCATGGTCCTCGATATACTTATGCACACGCATCCAGCTTTCGAGAGCGTCACCATTGGGGTTGATGGAGCGGATAGACTTCATGTTTCGTTTGATAACTTCATCCCTCCATAAGCGCCAGAAAGCACTGAAGAGAAATATCCTTTGGTCTAGGCAATCCTGAAGAAGGCAAGGTATAAAACTACTTACGAGAAGTTCTTGCGCCAAGTAGTACTACCAGAATCCCGCATCCGCCGCAACAAGATTATCCGTGTTAGAGAAATTCGCCACACATTCGTCTATGGTCTGCCCGACGTGCACAGCTTTCTGTCTCGTAGCGTGTTTGGACGTCTCGACAAGTCCGTCTGGGCCGTCCCATGCAACCATCTCGCTTGCGATCTCGAGACGTATGCCGGAGACGTCCTGGCGATGGTCGAATGAATAACCTGCGAAGAATCCGATGTCGCGCAGGCTAATCAACGCAACGTATCCGTCTCCGACGGGAGAGGCGAAAACAAAAGTACTATCCACACCCCGTGTGATGGGTCCAATCATATGCTACCGATAGTTGCACAATAAATATTAAAAGAAGTTGTCTTTCGTACAGTGGATTGAAATAATTACCATCTTCAACATGTCCATATGCGGACCGGTAGTGACGGCACTCCACGTCATGCCACCCTTCATCCGATCAGTAACGCGTCCCTTAGCATCATGTTGCTCAGACCTATAATCCAAGTTGCAATCTGCTTTCTACACTATAATTTCATCCTGAAGCATACGCGGAGATACATATAAACTTACCTTCGAAACATAGTCAAGGCTGTTCAAAATATAATGACAAACGATGCCGATCTGTTTGACAAGCTCAAAGATGCGTAGATCCCGCAAGCGTCCCCGACTGTGAAGCTGTCAGTGTTGTTCCAAACACCGTACACACGCTTCAAGGCATCATAAACTGCTGGAAAGTCCTCAAAAGAAACTTTTAAATCACAAGTCATGAATATAAAATGTCATTTAGAATGAGAATGAGAAGTACTTACCTTTAGCAAGTTCCACTCCTTTTCCTTCTTCTCTTGAGAGCGCTTCGAGTCAGGGTTGCGCGTGAGTGCCTTAACGGCGTACGTAGATGGACTTCCATCCACTCCCGAGAAAGTACAGCAGCAATAACTGCAATGCCTTGAGCGCCCGTCGCGCCAATGACAAGGATGAGCTTTCTAGACATGCTGTAGTTAATCGTTCTATGTAACTGGAAAAAATATGTAACTTCTGGCCATCCTACATGCTTTTCGGTCAAGCCTGGAGAAGTGATAGGTGGCTCCTACTTTGATACATCTGAATAAGCCCTTACATAATCTCGAAGCCGCAACAGAAACCAAAATAACTTGATCACGATGGAATTGCTTGATTTTTTAGCTTTCGCCGATGAAAGAACCTGTGGTGAGAATCTTCCCTTGGTCAACACGAAAGCCGAGTTGTCCGAAGCCCACGAAAATACTATGCTAGGTTTGAGACCTTCGAAGAAGTCATAAATTTGTCGTTCCGTCGCCAGAGCCAGTGAGCACAACGCCAGGATTCAGGATAACCAATCAGTGCCATTGATGTCAGGTGCAGACACGGGACCTAGTGTCCGATAGTTGAATAGTCGGATTATCAGAAGGTACGGTTCAGAAGCAAACACCATGAGAGTCAGTAACCACTGACAACTTGAAGATCATACCCTGCAGCACATGATCGCCTAAAGCGTCAACGAACTGTAAATAATGCGCCGTCACAATTGCAAGGTATCATGTACATCAGGGGCATGTGGAAGTGGGGAAGAGAGCCAAAAAAAGAACAATCATCCACACTCATGCGGAAGGACGAAGGGAAAAAATGTGACTGCGTATCAACGCAGTGTGAAAAATTATAAATTGGCTGGGTGTTCCGTGTCATGGGTAGGGAAGAACGGCAATTGAAGAAGTCAAAGGTTTGGACGGGGACAAATTGGAAGAAAAAATATCATCAGATTGGTGGATGGTTGGCACGACGGCGATCACAGTCCGAAGCATATCGACGCGATATGAGTGCATTGAGACAAAAGGAAGCAGTCTGACCCTGTCAATCTCAGCGAGGCCAGACATCCATTCCGTTACCAGAGCGTTGTTGTCCATCTCGCTGAGTAACATTCGGTGGAGAGTTTTGTGTTGTCGAGCCCACGAACGGATTACGCTGTGCCCCACCACTCGCGACGACGCCTGCGTTGTAAAACGACTGAGCACCAGCCGCTGTACTCGCTTGACGTTGCTCAGGCGATGCGTGATGACTCGACTGCGCATACGCACTTTGATATTGATCAGGTTGCATCGGGACATACATTGTCGCGATATCAGTCCTGCCTCGATCCAGCCCTTCAAAAGCTGCGTTGGCTTGTGACTGTTGCTGCTGTGGTGCTTGTTGCTGCTGCTGGGGATATGAGCCGGCGTAGCGTGCACTCGATTGAGCAGTATTTCCAACGTAGGCCTGTGGTGGACTTGGCAGATTCGCCGGATTCGACGCGCCGTACAACGACTGCTGATCACCTCGTGCTGCAGCACGAACACTGGACATTACAACCTCCCTTCGTTCGGACGGATCATCCACGACAATGGTCGTAGGTTGATAAGACTGGGACAGTGACGAGGGTTGCGCGGGATAGCGATGGGCCGTGCGATGCTGGCTCCAGTTCGTATATCCCTGAGCCGCAGCTAACTCCGCTTGTTGTTGCAGATATTCTAAAGGTTGGTATGTGTGCGCTGCAGCTGCCTTTCCAGTTTGTCGCCTCTCCCACTCCCGCATCGCGTCGTCTCGGTTAAGCACTGGCGTAAGTGCATTTCGTCCGGTGATAACATCATGATTCATGTGTTGCAATCGAGCAAGAGCAGGCGGAATAGCATCTAAATTATTAATCGTATTAGCACGTGCCCGAGAGCTCGGATAATAGGTGCTGGATGGCGGATTTGGTTGAGCACCTGGTGGAACGTTCAAGTCTAGATCGAAGATAAATCAGTAAGAATTATTCGCTGCAAGCTCAGAGCGGAGAGAACTCACGTGCAGATGGATGACCCATAGATCCATGATGCATCTGTTGTGCAGAAGCGTAATTCTGTACCTCTTGTTGCCGATGTGGCTGCGATGATGCCTGCACTTGTTGTTGCTGCTGGGGCTGCTGCGATATGTACGGATTTCGATACGCAGTTGACGCAGCCTGGTTCGCTGCCTGCTGCTGCGCAGTATAGGCCTGATGCTGAGCAAGATGCTGATTGTATGATGCCGCATCCTGATAAGCACGCTGACCCTTGGGTTGAGATGGCACAAGGCCGCCGTAGGGCCGCTTCGGGTCCGCTTGGGCACTCGAAGGCTGTGAAGGCGCGGAAGGAGAAGGAGAAACAGCAGTGCTCAAATGGCTCGGAGGCTAGAAGCAGGCATTAGTTACCCCATTGCGGAAGTGACGAGCAGAAATAACGTACCACGAAGGGCTTAGTAAACTTCTCGCCGGTGATAAATGGATGCATCCGAGCTTGTTGCGGAGTCCACCGTTGCATAGGGTCCAAGTTGAGCAAACCTTGGCAGAAATCAATGAACGCAGCTCGATTCATGAGTTCTGGAATTAAGCCGTTCTATCAGAAGAGGCACTTCAACAAGACAAGGCGGATCCAACCTTTTTCCACCTCATGGTTTGACTTCGACTTGAAGTTTGGCATCGGTGCCGAGTTAACAATATCCGGAAGGGTGGTTGCTTTGAAGTACTGTTTTCCCGGCTGTTCCTGAACATTACGTTCTCTTGAGTACTGCTCAATACTCTTCAAGCGGTACTTTTTCTGCCCATAATGGTCGATATACGAGTCGAAAAAGTGGTTTGCTTGTTTGCCTATTTCTAACATATAAGTCGGCGGAAGCCTGATAAACCGTGAATAGTCATATCCATGCCGAGATTAACAGAAGATAACTTACCCAAGCATTTCCACTATCCGCGTAATCTGGTTGTATTCGCTAGTACCCGGGAAGAGCGGCAGACCCAAGAAGAGCTCTACAGCAATGCATCCTAGTGACCACATATCGATTGCCGTATTGTACGGAATCCCAAGTAGGACTTCTGGTGAGCGATAGAACCGGGATTGAATATAGGTATACACGGTCTGCCGTTCATGACACGCTGAGCCGAAATCAATTATCTTGATGGTGGGCGATTGCAATCTAAAGAAGATGAGTTTCATTGTCTCCAAATGAAGAGTCATACGAGGACTTACGATTTGAGCAATATATTTTCAGGTTTCAGATCGCAGTGGATAAGCCGTGCATCCTTCAAGACGCTCAATGCATCAAGGAGCTGAGCGGTGAAGACCTTGACAAGCTGAGTGCTTAGGCCTTGAAATTGATTTTGTTTGATGAGCTCGTAAAGGTTAGAAGAAAGAAGTTCGAAAACAAGACACAAGTGATTCTTGTGGATGAATGAGTCGCGTAACCGTAAAATGTGATGCTCATCGTGAGGATCACATTGATTGTTCAACTGGGACCGTTCCATTTAGTTGACAGACCGGCCCAAGAGAAGAATTAGGCCTACCAGTTCGAGTATCGTGACTTCCATCATACTCTGGTTGAAATATGCCGGCTTATTTTTCACGACTTTCACTGCCACGATCTCGTGGTTTTTCATGTTCTGGCACTTCACAACTTGCCCGAACGTTCCCTGTCCAAGAACATCTAGGATCAGATACCTGCTGTGTTGGACAAGTCAATACACTGATTAGGAGAGGTGAAAGTAGGAATAAACACGAACTTGTTTTGTTCCGTACCCAGCCAGTCATTGACGTAGAGGATATAATCATAATCCTCATTGTCATAACCGTCGTTGTGCATCGGCTTGCTTGGCTTTGTGAGGACGCGTCTCGGGTTGCTCGCGGACTCATAGTGAAACTGAGGGTTGCAAATGTGAAATGTATCACAGATGTCCGTCGTAAGTTGACGGAGAGGCTAAAGTATCGCCGGATGCGGGAATTAAATAAACGAGCTTCCTTTCGCGCCGGCGAAGAACCAATCTGACTCACCGATAGAAACTGGCCATTTGAATCTCCTCTTCGTCCGGCCGGTTGGGGGTTTACGTAAGGCCGTAAATCGCGCGCGTCGCGTACTCGCCGGAAACCCGAGGCTCGATGGCGTTTCTGAGTGTTCTCGACTGCCATGGCTTCATCAGGCTCAGCACTGTGATATTGCGCCTGAGCTAGCTGCTGCGCGTGCTGATATGAAAGCGGAGTGCTTGGAGTTGACAAACTTTGTCGCAATGGCATCGTGCCCTGAGAAGTATAGTGATGCTGCGGGACCGCGTGAGTACCTTGTGCGGAGTGTGAAGGCCCAGGAGATGTTGTATCCATTGCGTAATGCGCATACTGGGACGACACATGAGATGCTGGAGGTGGGGGCGGTAAAGTTCGTTGGCCTCCAAACGGCGAACCAATCGGTGATGCCTGTTGGTGCTGAGAGTTACTTTTCGATGGCACCTGTTGTGGCTGATATGGTGATGCCGTGGGCATATCGGTCGGGCTCGAGTATTGATATGCCGCTGATGTTGGCGAGTACGCCGTCGCAGGGCTACTCTGAGAACCCAATTGGTGAAGTTGAGAATATGGATCAAGAAGCGGCGTCGGTCCTTGTCCACTAGTCTGCGTTCGTCGAGAACTCCTCACATCTCCAGAAACATCTTCTAATTTGACGGTGGATGACTGCCGTCGCGCTTGGTTCGCCGTGCCGGAAAAGTGTCCATCTTGATAAGCATCTCCCGAGTTCGCGCCACTTATGCTCGAATGCGGAGAATGCCCAGTAAGCTGAGGCTGCCGAGACGTAGCGTACGAGACACTGGGAGGGTAAAAAGACTGAGAGATCTGCTGCGTTGTGCCAAGTGACCGATGCTGTTGGTGCGGCGGCCGCTGTTCGGCGACCATCGCACTTCCTTGTGCGTTGTCGTCTATATACGCACTCTCAAGATCGTTAGACATATGGTGACGATTTCGACGCGTCCCAAAACCTGTAGCGGAGGTTCCGATGACGTTCCCAAGTGAAGCACTGCGCGAGAGATTCGCCTGAGCAGTTGACAGGTATTGTTGGCCGCCTTGCTGCGGATCGTTATCAAAGAAAGACTGGATACGCGAGTTTCGAGCAGAAGCGGGACCGTCTTGCTGGGCAGCAAGTGGTTGATGCGTGTTGATTAATGGAGGCTGCCTCGAAGAGTTGGATTGGGGCGGTGGAGGAGGGACGCTGTTGTAAGGCGAACTGGCATATGGAGCAGCCGCCTGCTGAGCCGCATGGGCCGCCTGGGCCGAAGACGAAGAGAGAGGTGGATCGTGGTAAGTAGCGTAAGAGTCCTGGGTGTAGCGAGGAAGGTCAAAGTCGTCGTTGCCTCTCATGTAGGCCAGCTCGTTTTCGCTCATAATCCCAAGAGTCCCAAGGAGCGCCGACGCCGGTCACGGGTTGGAGTGACAACGGACGAAGAAATTAATGCTTAATTAGGGGGACAATTCTGCCGTCTTGAGGCACGGCGAGGACGGCGAAGATGGCGAGGAGGACGAAAGACAGAGACTGCTGGTGGATTGAGGCCGAGAGTGAGCTGAGCTGAGCTGAGACGAGACGAGCCTGAACTCGACGAGTGAGTGACACACCAAACGTATGTGTCAACAAACGTAACGCCCTCTCGTGGTTCAGGGCAATATGATTATTATTATTTTCGTATTTTATTTTATATATTGCGCATATACTCTATTGTTCAAGCTCCTTCAACGTCTCGACAACTCGCTTTTCCGCTTCAAATGCTAATTTAGGTCCATGCCCCATGGAGAGAAAAGCAGGAGGTATATCAACCGACAGGAATATCTGCCTTTTAAATCGTCGTGCTAAACACAATAGACGTGAAAAAAGAGTCACATCAGTCCTATTGCACCCGCAGAGAACGACACAACGACAAACCAAGTCTCTGAGCTATTGGCAGTGCCAGATCAGACGAAGAAGCACGTAGAAGAGAAGTCCCAGAAGGCGGGACAGTACTCTTCATCAAAAGAAGTCAGCCAAACAATAAGCCACACGGTCCATAACATGCCATACAGAGAGAGGCGGCATAGCACACGCCCAATCTCGACACAAACTCCCATTTTGAGGGGCCATTTCCACCGCCTCACGATCTTCGGCACTTCTTGCGTTCGTCGGGCCAACCCAGAGCATGTACGAATCTACCAGGCGGGTCACTTGGACGACGAGAGCGGACGATGCATCGTCTTGTGGCTGGAAGTATTTCAGTCGTGTCTCAATCATCATGAGTGTGGTGAAGGACTGAAGGAAGGCGCGTGTTGGCAACGTTGACGGGAGGCGTCGTTGACTTGTGAAGTTAAGCGCTCGCGTAGACGCGGACTGACTTGAACATCAACACCGACTGCGACACCACCATTTCTCTCGCCATTGGAACACCCATTCTCCACTATAAGTTCAATTAATTATAATAGCAAGTGGGATTTACGAGTCCACTAGATTGCCACCGTCGATGTCACAAACATCTACCGTCCTTTCTTGGTCTCAGTCGCAGTCGCAGTCTCAGACCCAGAGTCAGGATCAGAACAAGAAATATGGACCAACGGGGAAATCGCAAGTCCACTCTGCCGGATGCATCCAAGACGGCCAAATTGTCTGTGCTTGTGACAAGCCTGCTGCAAGGAAAATAAGCAGGTCCGTGATTAGAATTAGAACAAGTACTGCTGCGCATCCAGCCGTGCTTAAGCTTATTCGTATGTTGTTTATTTTTAGGACAGCAAGGAATCCTGATAGGTATGCGTATACTGCACTCCTTGACGCTCAGTCAAGCCTTTCACGAATAACATCTAGGCCATTCTACCACTGCGCAAATGACCTATGCAAGTTCTGGAGTACGTATACCCCGGCGTCTTTATGTCGTATCTGCGCCTTTCCTGGGATTGATCACTAGTACTGACGCTGAATCCCTTCACCTCTTCACCTCCTATCCTCGTCACCCACGTATATGAGCAGAATGGGAAAGCGAGCTCTTCGGCACGGGTTTGTTCTTTCCCCAAGGTCAGCCTCGCAACCAGGCGCCTGAGTCGAAATCTCCATTGAAACAAGAGAGCCCATCAGCATCACCGCCCAAGTCCAAAGCACCTGTCACTACCGGTCCAAATTCAAATCAAAACGGACCTCAGAAAACGACTCTTCTATCCTTTTTCTCATCTAGTAAGAGAAGCTACGCACACATGTCGACGGGAGGCTCGCACCCCGTTTCCAAAGCGCGCCAGGAAATGACTGACGAAGAGCGAGCTGCTGCGAAAGCTCGTAGGGATGAGAGCATTCGTCTCGCTCTTTTGGAACACGGGGGAGAGGATGATGAGGATGGACATGCGGATGCTGATGATGAAAAGGAAGCACACAAGGAACGAGGAGATGTTAACCCAGGATATGAATCGAGCGATGACGAGTCTACTGGGCCTGCGATTAAGAAGACACGCTTTGCGACTGCCATCAAGGTGGAAGAGGATGAGTCCACAACGCTTGGGTCTCAATCTCAATCACAGTCACAGACCCAAGTGCCCAGCACGCCGCCACGTCACTTCTCAGTGTCTTTTAACACCCAGCTTCCAACCCCCTCCCAGACCTTAGATCGCAGAAGCACAGTGACGACGAGTACTGGCGCAGATCTGGTTATAGATGATTTCTACGAAGCCGAAGGCCCGCCTTCCCCGACCTCCTTTATCAAAGCCGCTCAACGCGCGAAGGAAAGAGAAAGTCTTAACGCCCTAAAGGACAAAGAAGTACACAATTCTGTGTCTTCTCTCAAATCAAAAGTGGACAAGGGAAAGGCTCGCGAGGATTTGGGCAAGCCCACTAAAGGAGAAAACGTCCGTCTCTTTTCACTTTACTTTTTCAAGCTCTTGCTTAGGCTATGGTCTTGCTTCTCGACTGCTTTCGTCTTTGTACAGAACCTAGAAAACAACTTCGATCGTACTTCCCCTCGTTTCGAGGTTTCCGATCCTGGTCCTTCTAGTCAACGGGCCTCTCAGGAAAGACGACATGAGCGTGCGCATGATCATGACATCGAGCGGGAACTCAAGACGGAGAGCTTCGCCCTGCAGCTCGCATCAACTATAATCGGGACAAGTTCCAATATACGAACACCGACGCCGACAGCGGTCACCGATTCAAACAGCCAGACAAACTTCAGCCAGAACCGGAGCGGCACACAGAGCGACGAAAGGCACTTCAATGTTACCACTTCGCAACTCCCCGAACCGTCCCAACATTCTTCGCAGAATTCCTCAAAGCTCTCACAGCAAACACGCTCTTCGTCGCCTCTCCGATCTGCTCTGTCAGAAATGGCCGCACAGCTAACAGCCCTCCAAACCGCACTTTCGATCATGGCTACACAACAAACGACACTCGAGACGACATTGCATGACCACACGTCCGAGTCCGAGAAGACGACGCGGAAGATGAAGGCGTTGGAGAAGAGTGTGTTATGTAAGGATAGGGAAATCGGGAGGCTTAGGATGCAGGTCGAAGAGTGCGTTGGTTATTTCTCTTGCATTGTCTTTGCGTCCCTTTTTGTCTGTTTCGCCTTCGTCCTCGCACTTCCCCTTCTCTTGTCTGCTTCTTCGATGGATGTTTGCTTACGATGACGATTATTGGCAGGTTGAGAAGACGCAACGCCGAGTAAGTATATCCCTTTTCCACAGCAGCTTCTATAGTACGTTGCTGATTCCCGCACGCCGTCCAGGTTGGAAGCGTTTCAGGTCCGATTTGAGCAGCTCAAGCGAATGGCGCCTGGGCCGTGCTCATCAAATTGATTCTTATCAAATTCACTCAGGAAAAATCTTATTTTGTGTATCACAGATTTATGCTCTCGTTTCCCGTCTCTCAAGTTTATCGCTTCCTTCCAAACGTTTTCCTGTGTTGAACCCGACGTCGGTATCGATCATTTCATTCTTCTTCCTTTCCTCCAAGCGAGACCCAAACTCTAATTCTCGTTTCAATATTGACGAGATCTTATTTTGCTTAACATCTCCATATATTATATCAGCCCTTTGTAGAGAACTAGCTGTGTGCATCAAGGCGTTTGATTGATGTATAGATACTTCGGTGTTCAATTCCCCGAGGGAATAGTATTGAACCAGTGACTGAATATCGGGATTTTGTTTGCTGCTCTTCCCCTTTCAAGTCCCACAATGAAAATTCCGGTTTGGCTGACAGATTTTCTTTTACTACGCTTGGGAGCTCGAATCTATGTTTACTTGGATATGTCAGGTCTGACACAATCCAATGATAATTCTTTCTGGGTTCATTAGCATACATCTCTAACCTCTAATTATTTTTCTAGGCGTTGTGATATTCATTCCTATAGACTCGGCGGAATAAACATGCGAAGTATTGGTCGCCATCGTCTAGAACTAGGCAAATTGATCTTCCTTGGTTAGACCGCCTGATCTTCCAATGTAACAATCGACTTCAAGTGTTTTTCATCCTCCGGGCTTCGAGATACAAAACATGATCAAATTGGCTATCTCTGTCGCAAGAAGCATACGCTGGTCCTTGCGAATATAGAATCAATTTGATATTACGACTGTATTTTGCTTTGTGGCTTTAGTCAGCCCAGGTCTTCAAAAACCGAGTGCAACGGACGTATCATCCATTTACATAGACTAAACGGGCTTCCTCTAGACGTCGTACCTTGGACCTGAGATCTCATCAATTGGTCCGTTCTGTCCTGCCGGTAAGAACCTGGAAGAGATGACATAGGATGCTCCTGTCCAAGACCGCGGAGTTGGATCTGACTGAGGACTCGCCGACTCCATGGTTCTAGGTAGTCTGGCGCTTTGACCGTCGAAAATAACGGAATATACCCTATTTGCCCCGTCGCAATTGAGTTACAGTACGATGAATTCAGGGAGCAATGTATCTCATCGTGAACTACATGGTGCTATCTCCGAATTCCTCGTCAACCTATCTGTGATGAATAAGCAAGCAATAAGCTCTCAATGGCAGAATATCTAAATAGAATGGAACTTACTTCCCCACTTTGAACGCATGTGCGGAGAATTACCCATGGGCATCTTGCTTCCGAGTATTATTGCAATCAAGTCGACTCCATCACTATACATATGGAATCTGTGGAAGAAGCCATCATTCAGCCAAGGAAAAGTGAGCGCCGCTATCGTCGATATTTTTAACATATTGGAGTCAAGAGGAGTAGTCCCCATCCGACAAGACCACTCCCGGTAGCTCGGTTTCCCTCCAAACAGACTATGACGGCAAACTAGGCCTTGCGTGAACCGCATTTGTACTTCGACTTTCAGGAACCATGTCGTGATCGATTGCACCCGCAAAATCGGATGTGAAAATGGGACACCACCGGCGATGCTAGCATGGAGTGCTCCCGGAGAGTAGTGAGAAAATAGAATGCCGCCACCAGCTCCGTATAGCGCAAGTGTATATTTGTAATCCGAATCGGAGGGAGAATAGTAAGACACTCAACATCGAAAACGTCAAACCAATGAGCACAGATACTACTTCGTCTTGGTGTCCGATGGTCGCGTGTCCGACCTAAAGTCACTTCAGCTTCTTTTCTGATTCCGCGCAGTCTGCGTCCATTGTCTGTGGGAATATTATTGTAACGCGTATGCGAAAATTGCTTGATTCGCGGATATCTGAAATGCCTGTGAGCGTATCTCAATCTCTTCTGTCGCCTGTATATACCGAAGACCAGATGAGACAGGCATTAGCAGGAAGTATCGGTCCGAGACTATTGAATTCTTGAAAAATGCCGGTAAAGATTGATAAAGACTGCCGCGTATCCATGGGCAAGTTCGCAGGTTGCACAAGAAGGCTTACTGAAAGCAATGTAGGGTTTGAAATTGCGCCATTTAAATGTAATACTCACAATCCTGTCCTCTGCTTCTATCCGGACTTCAACTGCAACCTTCTGGATGAGATCAGAACAATCTCTGGCACGAATGTCCAGGAAAAAATTTGTGTGAGGACGTTGTGTTACAGGGTGGGTAAGACGGTTCTAGTTTCGGCCATATATCCATTGTATGGAATAACTTGGAGGGATAAAAGATGCAAAAAGAACTTGCATGGCCCCAAGTTGGACCGATGTTTATTCTCGAGAATGCTTAGAATCATTCGGGTTTCAGGACTTAATCGTGGAGCTGCAAAATTCAAAAATCTTGTCAGCCAGCCAGCCTGTCGGCAGGAGGTCTAAAGGTCCAAATACCTGACTCACGAGATGGAAAAGGACTAGGCCCGATTCCCTTATTATTATCCTCTAGTTTTGCAGCGTCTAGGGAAAGCGTTATGGCATAAATCTTTTGTATGTAAGTGGATTTGGTAATCGGACCTTATGGAAGAATGCCACGGAAATAAGAGATGGCCACCACCCGGTGGATTCAGCAGTCTGCAGAGAACATTGTTCAGGTCCAAACTTTTGACCGGATAGCTCTTCCGTAACTCTTGTCGAGATCCCTGACCGCCTGGCCCCCCTAAAGCATTTGAATTGTTCGTTATTTACGGGTTGAAGCTGTTAGCAAGCTGCCGCCGCCGTGTTGCTTTCAATCTTCCATCTATCTATTATAGAAAGAGCTAGGTCTGTTAGTGCCGTCGAGCACATGCACTCCAGGCACATCACCAGAGCTGTGTAAACTTAACTGATGATCCAATTGACTCCAACGAAGAAGAGAAGCGTTGTAGAGACTTAGCACACCTATTCCATTCGAGATACTATAAAAATACGGACCTTAGCTAGACGAGTTCCAAAGGGTAGCGACTGAGAATTCGAAGGCCGTATTGATTGCAAGACACGCATACTTATCTTGGGACGATTCAATTCCAGTCAGGCACCAGAAACCACGAACGGATACTCGCCAGCTTCAGCGCATAAATAGGACAAAATCCAGAACAGACGCGGCTTGGAGGTGAATGGGGAGGATGCCGAGGAGAAGCTAAGCAGGCATTTGGGATACCTGATTCCGATAAGCCTGGCGGGCTTTTCGTGCATCACGATCTACAACGGAGAGATGTTTTTTAGTGGTGTTGATCTTCCCAAACCATGAGTTCACTGGCAGATCCAGAGGCAAAACTCTGCCCAGTGGGCCTTAATAATGATAGAAGCATTAATAAGCCGCAGAATGGACTGTCTTACGAAAGACGCACACTGCTACTTGATGGACAGGAGTAATGCTGCGTTCCTGGTGGTTTCTTCGAAGCGCTATTGAGTTCTTCTCTAGTGTGCCCTGACAAGCCGAACAAAGAATCGGTTCTCGGCACTTTCGTCTAAAAACAAGTCGTTCAATAGGAAAAGCAAATCCTCTGGAGAAGCTGTCGCTGCGGTAAGAGGAAAAAGGCGTATTTACCGAGGAAGAGGATCAATGCAACGGACTTTGTTTGATCCAAGCATCTAGCCTTTCTCCGCGGGCGCATGACGCGCATGGGAGAACCTGAAGGCTAAAAGGCCCACAAGTAGATGTCGGTCTGTCGATTCTTCGAAAACCTGTCAGTGCGCCCCATTGAGATGTTCGGAGTTATTCGCGAGCACTTCAAAGCATGAAAAAGCGCACGTTGTACATGTACAAGTACGGAAAATGAACCGAGCTGCACTAAGTACTTTGTGGCTTAGACGCTGAAAACTGCTCAAGGGCCCTGGGACGCTTCGTCCCAGCCAGGAAATAAGAAGTTGGAAAAGAAACGTCGAGAAACCCGTATCAAGTAGAAGGAAGTCTTGAAATGCTCCTCGTGATCAGTGAGTAGTAAACGCGTGTCTGTGTCAAGAGGCGAATGTCTGAGCTCCCCAATACCATGGAGCAGCACCCTAGGCGTACAAAGTTTACCACATTCGGCAACAAGCGTGGTGGAAAAAAAAAGAAGCCGCATACTCAAGTTCTCGGTGGGAAATTCCGAACCAATGATCGTCGATTCTTAAACGAAAGCATCGGAATGCGAACGGGGACAGCCTAGTTCTCACCGCTGAGATTGTCCTCTTGAAATGTGGTCGTAGAAAGACTGTAATCCTGATCAAAATCGATGTGATTGCTTGCTATGTCCAGTGACCGGTAGTGGTTGAGACCCACACGTCGTACTTACAATCCATTAGTATAGTAAATCTCAATCAGAGCGTCGAAAATAACTTGCCTAGCTGAAGAGCCGGTTCCCCGAGTCTATTTGACTTGCATGCCTAACCGTCACTCTTGTAGTTGCTTGCTTCGATATTCTCTTCCGACAGAGTCAGTCCACTCGGATGGATTGAGAGAGAGGTTGAAATGCAAGGGCTCGGATGCTCAAGTCATTCGTCGTGGTGACGCGAAGCGCATCTAGTATACTTGTATAAGGGGCCAGTCTTCAGCAACAGTGCGCGTACTAGTGCCATGACAGGTAATGATGAATTAATGATGACCATGATTGATTTTGCCTACAAACCACAAAATCCAATAGTAGACCCAAAGAAAGACGTAAAGAGACAAGAACAACTGCGGTTCCAGACCGTACTATGCACAATGCTGCTAGAACATTCTTGTCCATGTCAAAATATAGGCAATAAAGACAACGATATCAGAAGTGCAAGGTCGCGAAGCCCAGAAAGGCGTCCTTGTGAGTGAAGCACCTTGCAAAACTCACACACACACAGACATGTTCCAATGACAGAGTTCGAAGCGGTCCCAAATGAAGTCAGAAGCAAATTCATCTAGTTGTCACCATTGAACACCAGAATGATTCTACACTCCCGATGCATGTACTACCGAAACAGACTCCGCAGCCAGATCTTGAAGCGCTCCCGCCAATTCCCTCGCCAGGCGCCTGACCTTTGCTGGTCCCCTATCCGAAGGACACCAGTGCCAACACGCAGATCGTCCTGCACATCCGATACCCGCGTAGCACCTTCCTCGAGGTCAGATAGACGCTCTCTATTGCGTGCAGCCGTGACATGAAAGCGCGGGAGTGTTCTACGCGTTAGGAAGGACGGAAAAACAGACAATAGCGAGATCAGTTCTGGGTTGGAGAGGTCTGGCATCGTCCAGGTTCGCAGTTGAGCTTGCCCATCGAATGTCTCTGTTAACAAAGATGGCGCATATTTACGCTCTCCGCCGGCAGTCCGTAGGAGTAGCGCGTCGATTTCGGCACCTGTGGGCGGGGATGGTACCACAGTGGAAAGATTCCCCGAATTGCTCTTCGACTCTTGAAAAGATCCTACGTTCCGGAGGGTCGTCGAATGAGCAGTGTTAGAATCAAGAAAGGGGTCAGATGGCGCTCGAGATCGAGTCGAATGAGTTCGTAGCGCGGGTCTGGCCGGTTTCTGGGAACACGACGGCGCGAGAAGCACAGAGCTTAAAGGCTCCGACTGTGATCGTGCATGCTGTTGTGCCGAGACCGAGTCATCCGACAGCCGGGCACAAGAAGAACGAGGAATTAACCTCTCCTCGAATCCTAAGACCTATATGCATATGAGCATTTCAATATCTCAGCCAAAAAGTCTAATATCCTACTGACTCCCTTGAGAACATCAATAGCTTCTAGCATAAATTCTTTGCCGCTTCAATAAACAATACATTAGAATTCGGAGCGGAACTCAGGAGAGGGTGGTCTATAACATACGCGGACTCCATAAAGACAGCGTCATCAAAATCCCATTCAATCCGCCTACAGCCAGCTCCGCCGAGATTCTCTGGGACGACTTGGAGTCTCATGCTCGCCCATAAGCTCTCGAAAAAGGGTTTTGTTCCTGGTATTGAGGGGTTGCACCAAGTTTTGACGAATTGATCGAAACGTTCCCACCTTTCGCGTTTAGCGGATGAACTAAACGGATGGGCTCGAGAATGAGGCGCCAGTGACCCTCCGGGAGCAGTAGAATTCAGATGTGCACGATATTCAGCCTGGCGTCGGGCAGCAAGGTACGTATGATATGAGGCTCGTATATGGGCTTGTATTCTAGCGTAATTCGCCCGGAGGGACTGAGGAAGCCCGGCAAGTATTTGGGTCATTTGACGGCCAGCTTCTTCGTCTTGATCATAGTACCTGACATGATAAAGAATGAGAAATTTGATATGCGACTGCTTGCAAATAGTTACTACGTACCATGAACGGCATTTGAGAGCAAATTTTTCCAAGTCTTCATCGATGTTCCTGCCCGGTGAAGAAGGAGAAATCCGTTCCCGGGGCGAACGCGAAGGGGGAGAAAGAGCCCGAGCAGGCCTGTTTGCTGGATGGGTGCTAAACCTACTTGGGGGACGAGAACTAGTTGGCGAATTTAGGGGTATATCTTCTCGTTGGTCACGATCAGAAGACGGAGAGCAGATAGAGGACGCAGAGGGTAGATCGTAGAGAAATTGATTGTCGGTATGTATAGTTGATGTTCTATGGTCCTTCGATAACCGTAGCGGAGGTGGCGGAGGCCGAGGACGAGTGAGAGTCATGTCAACACAAAACGTAAATATCGCAACCACTGGCTCTTTGGAATGCCTAGGAAGGGTAGCATCTAGCAGCGGGTACCCGCATTAAGCAACGTGGACGTCGATAACAAGCGAGCACAACTTCCACCTTGGCAATTAGCGACCTGGCATAGCGGCTTTACGCCGTCTTGCACGTGCCTCCGCATGTCACGAGACCTGAGCTTGCTTTTTTTTAAATACTTTATTGGATTTTATTCCGTCTTCTCAGAAAGAACCGTTTCTCGTTCCATCAGAACATAAGTAATCTTTTGTTGGATCAAAAGATTGGATACTCAAGCTTGATTTCCAAATAGTACACCTCTGGAGAACCGGCACGGCACGTTTGAGTGCCTAAATTATGAACTGCCATGGGCAGCAGCTTGTTCATGATTATCTAGAGAACTAATTTTACAACAACTTCGAAGGTTTTGACCTACGCTCACTTTTTGTAACTGTTCCGCGATTTCTTTGAACCAGCTAAGTCCAGCCTCACTTTCGTGAATTACCGCAACTCATCGTATCATTGCACGAAACCCATCTTTATCTCGGTAGCTGCGATTCCAGTGATTTTGAGCACCTCTTAGATCACCTGCCTGAGCAGAACAAGGAACAAAATACGTTCTACGCCGCGTTTTTGTAATGACGCGAGCCGTGTTAGTGGAATGTGGCGTGCAACTTTTCAGATAGAGAGACGGAGATAGTTTCGTTTCGTTATCGAGAAGATTTCGCCCATACTTGCGATGGCCCGCTTCGTACGAAGAAGGCCCTCGTACGCATGGCTCATCTTCAAATAGCCCAGCAGTGCTGCCTGTTTTTCTCCTGCAGAGACGGAGGGCCTAATGCAACGTTATCTCTCTTCTTTAGCCAGAATGGAGCTGTCCGTGAATATCCATATTCTCATGGATGAAGGTTCGTCACATTCGCAATTGTACTACACGCTGATCTCTTATCACAAATGAACTTATCTCCCCACGTCAATATTCCAGGAACAAGATAAGAATGTATCGTTGCCGGTTACCCGAATAGCATCCTATTCAACTTCTAGAGTCCAATCGGGCGACAGATGTTTGCTCACTAGATATTCTAGCTGTTGTCAGTCTCTGAACCGAGTTCACTGTTCTGTGAGCTCTCTTCCATCATGGAATTTTAGTGACAATCAAACTGTGTTTGCAGCTTTCCTGAGGTATCTGCTTAAGGACTTCTTTGCGACAATTTGCTGAGACTGTGTTGCTTATTGATTCTGCGGGAAGCGGAGCCATGCGAATTGTTGACTGTTGACCACTTATTAATTGATTGCCCCTCAGGCTCATGTTGATTGTATAGCGCTTTTTCAAGCTCGGTCTCCATGACTGCTCGAGAGGTATCTGTCAACACATATCCATTGGCCTATCTGGTGTTACTCAACAAAGTTCGTCACAGTCTCCTTGTGGTCCATGCGTATACTATTATGATACGTGATAACAGTGGGCGTATTCATTCCAGATTAGGCATGTAAACAAGTCGTACATGCTTCAGAACAGATTGAAAGCCATGATGTACGACACTAGCTGCTTCGAGACGTGCGGAGCACATGTATAATCTGCTGAAAGAACGTGTTCAAGAAACAGCGGGAACAATCTTTTGTTCTCAAGCCTGCTAATGAGCACATGCTTAAGCGGCGCCTCATTCTCCAACTAGATGCTTGATTCTCGGTCTCGCTCAGCTGACACGACGTCTCTGCGGTTCTTTCGAACTTTTGTCATGGCCTCGATATCCTGCGTTACTTCTGGACCTGGATAGACTACGTGAAGGATAAGTGATCTCTCATTTATTGAGCTATTTTTTGTCTAAGTTTCCATGGTAGTACACTACTCCGGGGAATGCGCATGAAAGTCATCGTAGACCATACTTTGGTTACTGTCGGTGCCACTTCTCATGCCAATACGTTAGTCGTGACGGTCTAGGTAGATCGTCGAAATATGTCATTGAAGACTTTTCTCGAACAGTGAGCAATACGCCTATTACCCGGAACTGTTGCCAAATGACCCGTTGACTGAACCGATGCCATGGAATGAACGAATGCATTCGGCATCGGTCTCTACGTGCAGTTATCTGCCCAGCGAGTGACACTAAAGGAGGTCCTGTTTTTTGAAATTGAATGGATCACCGCAGCTCTTTGCATCATCTATTCTCGCTAGTATCCACATCTGTCGGTTTTACGAGCATCACGGTGGGTTTTCCTTTTTCTGCAAGCCAACCTGAAGAAGTCGCTTTCCGTGCTGAATACGTGACCCCTGGATGGTGAGAAGGATTCCCGGAAGCGCCTTATGTCCGCACGCCGAGGACTTGTCGACTTCAACTGAATAACTTGATGGCGATATAGGGAGCATGTTCAAGGTGAGGCTTGAAATAAAGTTTCGGACCTTCAATTTCCAATTTCTTGAAGCTGAGTGATCTACATCTCTTAATTTTTGTTACGCGACAACCCATTCTTAGGCGCAGAAGCGGGAATCTGTTGCTACAAATTGAAGGGCTATGCATAATTTCACAATGAGTGTAGGTCAACGCATATCTAGTATTCGGACTCAGAAGGCCACTTTCTGCACGTCGTTAAACTCAGCATAGTCCAGAGAGAGCAGATTTCAAGACCCTGGATGTAGCCACTCGGCGAGAATCGTCTCGTCACTGCATTGAAACATCAGCTCCGTCGGCTTTCCGCCAACTTATTCGGACATATTAGATGGACAGACGAGCGCTAATTGTGTTCGGATTCACCAGGGGCTTTGATCGCCCGCTCGTCGGTAAAAAATATTCTGATTGGACTGCTGACACAGCGAATGATGTCGGTCATCATTCTGTCTGCGCATGATACGCACCGCATGGCGCGCATGATATGTTTGTTCTGAACAGGTCCACCGCCTCTCCGAGTACCAAGGAGGCTCAAAAGTCGACCTTCCAAATGGGCCTAACAAGCTATTTATAGAGCATCATAGGAAGAGCTCGTCTAGATCCGCAGTGGATTGACTAGGAAGGCAATGCTGTGGATATATCGGAACAAGATCGCGCGAAGATGCGCGATTTACGCAATATTAATATTAGGTGAATGTTTCCCTCCTGCAAGGTCATCGTTGTGCAACCGAGATGGTCATGACTGAGACTGGTCAGTGACGAGATAGTTTTGTAATCGAATTGGTAACTGTTACTAATTGAAAATCTGGTTAATAGCGGTCAGGTTTAGGCCGCGTGTTAAAAATTACTCTTTGATTTGTTAGACGGCGAGGACGAGACCGCGTTCCGCATTGTGGCGCTGGTACCTATTACGGGAGCAAACAAAATCGCGCGCGTTTAGTCTTGTGGGCGCATCATTTCGCATATATATGTCCTTCTCTGCTATTTGAAGTAGATGACGGCTGTGTTTACTTATACGTGAATCTCCAAGGCCGGTATTTATTACAACAGTTCTTGGCCACTCAATCAACATGAAATATCCCGTTTTGCAATCCAAGTCGATTGCTACAATCATTCAAAAACTTCGGGAACATTTCGATCGGATCCGTATCAGGTGCTGCGCCGATTCGACGTCGGAGAAATTGGTATCCACCGCCGACACAGGCCAGAAACAATTCGAAACGCATCAAGTATGCGGGCGCTTCAGAATGTCGAACGCTGCTTCGACCGCCATCATTCGTTGTAAGGGTTACTAAGACGCGGACACGGAACCAAGTCCTATCTGCGGGTTCTCAACAAGTTAGTTCTTCTTCCGATTCGTTATAGCCATTAATCGAATGCAAGACAGTGCCTGAACGACACAGCTCTCAGGAGCCGCGATGATATATTTCAGCATGCGCGATTCAAGAAATTCTCTTGTAATTTCCCATAGTGTCTAATGTTCATTTCCGATTCGCCCGAAAGTGACTTGCGATTGTCTGGAAAGGGAGAAAAATTGGCGGTCCCGAGGTGCAACGTGTTGATCGAGGATGCGGAGTAAGACGTAAGAGTACATGTTATCAATATTTTTGTGCGAAAGGACGACCATTGTCGTTGGACACGAGTCATATGTGATATGAGATTCTCCCGAGCTGCGGTACTGTTACTGGCACAGAAAGTTCCCCGCTCATCTTCACAAGTTTAACAAAGTCTATTATTAATATTTCCCTATTACTGGTGCGTCATGCTGGGAATTTCCAATTATGACTGTTCCAAATATGGGTATCAATTCGCTTATTAAAATATCTGACTTTACGCACTCCTATCTATTTCAAACTCTGCGTCAGCCATACTGGTCTTGCAGCCTCGTGTACGCTTGATTTCTGTGAGAGTCGTCGCGAGCTCATACATCCAGGTTCGGTAAGCTTTACATGACACTTGATCACCATTGAGGAGTGTAAGCAAAGATAGAAGGCAAAGAAGAATCCATAATGCAATTCAATCGAGTTTAGAATACGGAGGCATTTTAACTTTTGCTTTTGGGGGGCTCGGGTGCAGACATACACAGTGGGAGAATTGAGTCGGGGCTTGGCAAGGGGTAAAATAAGAGAAGGGCTGTGGGAAGAGGAGAATCCAATTGCTAGTAAGAGAAGCCCGACGGTCATTGCTCGTCCCTAGCCGATTTTTGGCCATTCTGAAGGTAGCTTCCCTATCCGGAGCGGAATCGGACTCAATCACGAGCTTTATTGCATCCAGCCAGTTCTGTGGGCCCTGCCAATGGGTGTGAAAGCCATCACGCATCTTCACGCGGCTTCCTGGACCTAGAGGCGATCGTTCTCTGGTTTTTCTCTTTCGCGAGAGCGTACCCAAAGGATGGGCAATACGTACGCCGTGGGTGCCGTGCTCGGGATAACGGGCGTTAGAGACACCCCGGGTAACCGAGTCCGCGGCTGCGGAGCCATACTTCGGCAACGATATGTCTTTCTGGAGGGTGATTGTCAAGTGAATTCTCATTTTTTCATTGAATGATTGCATGAGTATTGCGGGAGAAGATAAGAAGCAAGAGAGGGAAAGGGATTGGACAGAGATTGTCGGTGCATCTCTTCTTTCAGAATCAAGTCGAACAGAGCATGCGGTCAGAGAGGCAAAAACTGCCTTGCGTGCGACGCTTTAGTTGGACTGTCGACTTGTTTGATAACATTCTCCAGCCCACTGCTGCATAATAGTCATGTCTGGATTGGCAGATAGCAAGAATGAGGAGTATCAATTGATGAGACTCGCTGCCATACTGCATGTATCAACAATGAGCATAGGTCATGTTCACGCAATTTCAATCACGACAAATCGTAGAGCAATCACCCAATACGCAACTGCTCCCATCTAAAAGCTGGACCATACGGCGCATGTATTCTCGATGCATCCCATAGGATAAGCTACAAGAACCTTTAGCAGTCAAGAAGGAGAGAAGGGAAGTTTAGATGTGCCAGAGAGTGAAAAGTGACCCAGATTTGGTAAGAGGCTTCACATTGCATGGTGTTCGCAGTGCAAGAAAGAGATCGAGAGAGAACCACCGAGCACGGCGCACGCCGAGAGGCGGCGGGTCTTTTTCTCCTAGCAATTTACTCTCCGCTCAGAATGTGCGTCGCATGTACTTGTTTACCCACAATACGCCAATCCTCGATCGGGATACAGGCGCTCTAGATAGTTCGAATGGACCGCGAACTGAGAATAAGCCTCTATACGAAGCGCACGAGTCTCCGTCACATACAACAGGTGGGGCCTGACAGCATCTCTCCCGCGGCCACTTGAATTATTTTCTTCACCCGGAAATGTGGAGCAGTCGCGTGTACAGTACTTGAAAAGCACTTGATATGACCACGGTTATCGATTGCCACGCGAGTTTGTCGGATTTTAGATCGTTCGCGCAGCCGAGGCGGACTAAGTCAAAAAGCTCTGTCGCGACACGGAAGGCACGTAGATGTAAACTCGACAAAAGATGCAGACTCGGAAGAAAGGTGACAAGCAAAGCGAATGGACAGTTACGATTTGGTCTGAGTGAGACACTGGATCAAGACAACATGTGCGTCCACTGCCATGCCGACTCGATGCCTGGTTGTTCAAAGTCATACATGAATTGAGGACAGACAGATGTATCGCCGAGTAGCGGAGGTGATCTAGCCGATCGAGTGCGTGATAACCGGTAAAGATTACGGGGACTACGCATCAACTTGCGCTGTCTACGGAAGACAGGCGGCGGCGAGTGATGGATAAGTAGAGCCGAAAGAAGAGGAGCAACTTGAAAGAAGGAGGACGAGTCAAGAGGCAGGGGCTACAGCGTCCGGGTCCCAATGTCAAGAGCTCCGAGCCGACTCTGGGCCGTGAAGGAGGTCCATGTGCTCCTAGCCAGAGAAGCGATGGCCCAGGCACAAGATGCACGTCCAGGCATTTGAGTTTCTTCCCGCTTCGAAAGTCCACTAGAGTCGCTTTGTCAGCATCTTCTGTCCCTGGATGGAACATCACTTTAGACCATGTTGTGTCCTGTTGTGTCCTGTTGTTGTGTTGTGTTGTGTTGCAGTTGTTGTTGGAGAGGTGGGCGTTCAGCGAGATTTGAACGCACTACACTGTTTGGCGAGAGATATGAGCAGCCTACCTTATCGCCGAGGAGACCGCCCATTTACTCATTATTAATTTTGCTCGATCACCTTCGGTGCATGGCGTGCCGGTCGGGGCGACAAACGCGCCCAATGTAAGCCGGGCGTGACTGATTCGCGACTATTTCGGCGAGGTAGCGAACCTTGCCGGCATAGACTCGGGTCTTTGAGACCTGTGGGGGAAGAAAAAAAGAGTTTGAGGCAGAGCTGCGCGTTTTTAGAAGAACGGCAGAAGCAGAGTGAGCCACGAGGGACGGATAGAGAACGAGTGCACTGCTGACGATAGGCTGGGAAGAAAGTCCGGGCAGAGGCATGAGAGAGGAATGGCGCATATCGAACGGTACGGTAATAGCAGAGAGGCAATCACACTGAGTGCTGGACTACTGTGCCTGCGCTGGTCTAATCTGCATCTGCAATCTGGTTCCGCCTCTGATTGTGTATTATACCAAGAGCACTGGTCAGGTCAGTCATCAACGAAACGAACCCCCGCAAGTCGGACACGGACTCCGCGGCCCAACTTGACTACAACCTCCGCACATCTCCTCTGAGGAGCTATAAATCACTAGCAGAATATCACTATTCTTGCCGTCTTTGCATCCTCCCTCCCTCTCACTCCCGCTCGCACTCTCTATCCGCACACAGGCGTCAAACACCCGCTGCCGTCAAGCGGTCGCTTATTGCCATTGCCCCTACTACAAGCCCTTCTGTGTTGCTTACCTGACAACAGCACCGCCTTTTGCCGACGAAGACACCTACTTGCGTGACGGTACCCCGCGACGGTCACACTTCCGTCACAATCACGGGGAGCGCAGACCGCCGCCTTCTTGCCGCTCGTATAAATCAGATTCGAATCGGTCTTCTCCTCCTCCACCTCCCCGCCTATTCATGAGCCAAACAGCCGCCGCTGTCTGGTCCTCTCTGCTCTCCCACTCTCCAAACGATCCTCGTCAGATGGACCACCGCTCTCCTGCTCCCTTCATTTCCTCCCCCTTCGACCTCGCAGATCTGCTCAACCCCCGCAACGACAAGCGTATGACCCTTGACTACTCCCCCTCTCCAACTCACTCCGCCAACCCTCACAACCAGCAACAACAGCAACAGCAACAAAACAACAAGCTCATTCTGCTTTCCCCCCAGCTCCTGACTTCGATCGTGCCCTTGCCACTGGTTCCCGTCCAAATCACGGATTTGATCAGCAGGACAGCATGGACATCTCGTCAGAGCAATCGAGCTACGAGTATTTTTCATCTTCTAGCGGAGGGGCACCTTTCGGTGCTCGCTACAGGACGAACGCATCCTCTTCGTCTTCCTTGGGCCAGGGATATGCAGGCCTTGGCTCTGAATCGCTCTACCCGCACGCACCCTCTCCCTTTGCCGACTCCTTATCCTCTTTTCCGCCCAACAACCATAATTCGTTCGACATTGTGAACGGCCTTCCATCTTCTTATTCTAGTGGCAAGGTCTCTCCGTTAACTCCTAATGACTCTGTCGTAGGCCTCCAGAGCTCTCCTGGCTTCCCTGGCCTCGGGAACGGGATGGGCAAGGACACCTTCCCGGGAGGCTATGGTGACCTCATGAATGACCGGCGTGCCTCCAACGTGAGTACTGGAAGCTTCCAGTCTGACTTCCACGACGACTTCAGCTCGAACGGAGCGCTCGGACTCGGGTTCTCTTCACCGTCGTCCATGCAGCACTTCCAGGAGCGTATCTCGCACTTTCCTGGCAGCCACCCGCATCTGCACCATCGAACCTCTATGGACATGATGCGGGGCGTGAATCCGCATGCAACGCACGGCGGGATTGCTGGATTCGACGATATGGGACCATATCCCCCCATGGCACCTCCCTCGGAATTGCTTCGTTTGCCAGGCCAGAATATTGGTGCAGACGAGATGCTCTCCCGTATGAAGCTTCAGGCACACGTCGGCATGGGTGCCGCTACGGACCTGCAATCATTCATCAGGTATGTCTTCTCACAGATGCCTTGCCCTTTTCAAAATAAACAAAACTTTATTGTTTCCCTTTGTTGTCTATTTTTGTTGACCACCATCTGTGCATAGACCCTACCTCGATCAGTACGTCCGCACCCCGAATCGGATTGCCTTCGGTGAGCGGACTGTGATCGTCATGTCATCGAAGGTCGCACAAAAGTCATATGGGACAGAGAAGCGCTTCTTGTGTCCGCCGCCGACGGCGATCATGATCGGCAATTCATGGTGGTCTGAAATGACGAGGCGCGGCGAAGAGCCGAAGCAGGCACCTCCGCGCGTCGTCATCTCCATATCAGGCGAGCCGATGCCCCAAGAGGGCAGCGTTGAGTGGACGTCAACCTCGGGCAAGGCTTTTGATGTAAACGACCCTCCCGCTGGAACAACTTTCATTGGTCGCTGCGTTGGAAAACAATTGTACATCTCTGATGTCGATGAGAAAAAGAAAAAGGTCGAGGCGCTCGTGAAAATCATGGCGCCCGCATCAGATGACGAGCCAGAGCGCGTTATCGGCGTATTTCCTTCCCGTCCCATCAAGGTCATCAGCAAACCAAGCAAGAAGCGGCAAAGCGCAAAAAATCTTGAATGTACGTTACTTCCCCGCCATCTTTTTTCTCTTTTGCTCCGTTAGCTCATCGATCGTATCTTAGTGTGCATCAATCATGGTTCGACAATATCGCTGTTCCATCGTCTGCGGTCTCAGACGGTCTCTACGAAATACCTTTGCGTGTCTGGCTCTGGTGCTTCCTTTAAGGGATCAGATGGTGCTCCGCTAATGGGCGTTGACCAGCGGACGCGAACAGCCACGCCTTCGTTTATTGCTCGCACCGCTAGTTGGGGTAAGAATTGATACATTCACATATTCGTTTCCTGCTTCTAATGCTGTTCGCTAGATCCTTTTGTTATGTACATTGTTGACGTGAATAAACCGGCTGGCGGCATCGATGCACCGCCGCCACCGCCGCCGCAGCCCGACTATCCCTCCCCCCCGCCCAACGCAATCCCGTTTACGAACAACGGATCGCAGATCCCGATTTTCTATAACCAAACTGTCGTCCTTCAATGCCTCACGTCCGGAGTTGTCTCGCCGGTACTCATTATTCGTAAGGTCGATCATAGTACGACCGTGGTCGGCGGAGGCCTTGCGGAAGGTGCCAAGGGTGTCGCGGAGCATTACTGTGCGCCAGGCGAAGTGTGTGGTGATCCTGTGTCGCAGCTGCATAAGATTGCGTTTGAGGTCTATGACGCGAACAAAGGCGTTCCTGAACCGGGTACACCAGGCCTAACTGGGGCGTTCCTCTCATGCATGGGCGAGAAAGTCAATACGTATCGGCCAGTAGAAGGACGCATTTGGAACACACCGCAAGCACCATCATCACGTGGCTCAAACTCGCCAACACAACCCAGTAGTCCTGTCCTCGAGACACCTGCATCTGTCGGCTCGAATTCTGCTGCAGATTACTTCTCTGGTGGGGGTCCTTCCTCGACCACAAGTGCACCCGCGTCCCCGACATCGTACGACTTCCCTTCAAACGATGGCGGGCGCGTTAAGCGCGGGAAACGCTCGACGTCTAGCACGGGCGGCGGCATTACCAAGACTCATTCCGCGAAGGGTCGAAGACGTCAAAATTCGGCCGGCTCTGCGAGCAGTAGCCGGCATGGTCATGGCGGTGAACAGTCCGCTTCTTCTGGTGCATTATGGTCGGTCGATATTGGTGAAACGAGCGTGTGGACGATCGTCGGTACTGATCAAATCCGGTACAACTTCTACGTCCCGCCAGTTCTGTTCGATCAGCAGACGCCGAGTGTAACGGGTTCATACCCGATTCCATCGAAACCGGTAACGCCATTTCCGGCGGTTGTAAAGTATCTCCCTCCCGACCGTGCCGCGGAAGCTCCAAAGTCCAATTGTCCGCAGGCACGAGCGGCTCTTGCAAAGCCGAATCCGCATGCGTCGAAGATGCTCACCCTGTACGGCGAGAACTTCAATAAGGCTGACCCGGTTACGGTATTCTTTGGCTCAGACCCGTCACCGTACGTTGAGGTACGATGTACAGAGGTCATTGGCTGCTTGCCTCCTGAAAACCAGTCGGCGAAGCGTCGTCCTCTCGTGCTGGTGCGCTGCGATGGCGTTGTTTTCCCATCTAGTACAATGTATCCGTAGACATTATTATTTCCACATGGCCTTTCGCTGGCGACGGACTCTTCTAAGCTGTTAATATTCGGTTGTCGTTGTGGTTATTCCGATTCCGGTCCTCTTATGACTATTCTCTTTGTTATCGTCGGATCTGTTGTGCATTCTCGAACATCTAACTCGCATCGTATTGGATAGCTGTCTTCTGTATTTTTTGTACTGCTGTATCCCTTGCTATTGAACTTCTAAAAAGATACCTGCTAACCATACCTATATATGCTTTTGCCTCAATTGTTTATCCCCAACATAGACTTGGATACAAATAAAAATCTCATCTGGCAGTACAATATCCTCCGCGTTTGTTCCTCTTATTCAGTTGTCATGATGAAAATGGAGGATTGTGGACATCGCTCGTTGTATTGAACGCAACAGAGATAGATTTGCACAGGAAAGCGCAACCATCTGACCATTCGCAAGGAAACCTGAAACCCTCTGGGGGAGTAATGAAGAAGCTCAACATTCTGCATTCCGGACGAATTGATCGGATAGTGTGGAGAAGGAGACATAACGGCGGTTCATCCGCTTTCGCTCCATTGCACCCGCAGAAGGCGATTCGATATTCGTGAGCCGTTTAGGAGGCTAGAAGATGTCGTTTCGCTGTCTGGCAATTGGCGAATATTTGATCAGAAACCTAATGTCAAAAAGGAGGTCCATAGGCCTGATACAGGAGACCATCGGCGGAATGGAGGCAGCTCGAAAGCGAGACTTGGCTTGGAATTTTCGTATCCCTCCTTCCTTCAAGGAAGAACAAGAAGCGGAAGAGATACAGAATGGAAAATTTACAGAACAAGAAGCGTTCGTTTGTGCATCTTAATTGTTACGCGAGAGATTATTCGCCCCTGTCTTCTTCCTGCATGGCCACCCAGCTGCGCATCCGAGAGGAAAAACAGAAACTTTACGAAGACGAAAGTCGCACTCCTTCCATGTTTCCAGAAACCTCTTTCAGCATGTGTACCGTATTCGACAAAATGGCCGCCGGCAGATCAACAGACATCTTGTCAGCGTTGTGCACAGTATGGAGAATGAAAGGCTTCTTGTAAGTAAGTCAATGTCACTAGATCCTCGGAGTCGGAGCTGCTCAGAAGTCGAGAAGAAGGCTAGGGGTGTCTGGCTTTCGCCGATCGTGATATGAATCCAGGAAAGTCAAGAAGCTTTAGAATATTAAGCATGCTGCGTGACGCCTGGCAGGTGACCATCAATGTCAGCCCTTGCTCACTGACAGCTGCAGAAGGTTGATATGCAACTGCAACAATCATTCTGAAGGGTGTGAGCGGATTCAACCAGGGTTATTCCTCCTTATTTGGGCATGGGGTTGATCTGATCGAGATCATCACTGCCAGATAAGAAGATCGACGTTCTCGAAAAGGCACTAAGGAATAAGGATCGCACGTGATTGACATCTGTCATTCAACTTGCAGGTACATGCACATGATACAGGTCCACCTCAAGCACCGACCACTGTCGTTGACGTATCGACAATTCAACCGGTTGAAGTTCGGCGGCTAACCGTAAGCCACAAAAATTTTGCGCATGTCTGAGTCGGAGGAAGATTTCTGGTTGTCTCAACACGAACACGTCGGTTTCTTCGGGTCCGTTCTGGGCGGCGCGTACCTGCTTCTCGCTCTTCCTGCGTGGATCTGGCGCCTTTACGTTGAATACCTCTGGAACTGGGATATGCATCCTTGGATAAAAAATGCAGCCGCGACTTTCAGGCTGATGGCAATACTTGTAGTCGCCCCCTTCGTGCTTCTTACTCTTTTGGTAAGCCCTGTCTATGCATCTTTACAATTCAAAGCGATAGGGATAGCTGATAGCCGGAGTTTACACGCATATATTTGGACATGTTCAGGATGTAGGGGCGTACGTCATTGCTCGCACTCTCGGCGTTGTCGAGACCACGAAAGCCTCGACCTACGACTCAAAAGACCCGCGCGGCATTTGCAGCGATGCTGATCCCGCTGAAACAGACATGGCGCTATCTGGATCGTCGGCAGTGCGTGTTGATGCTGTGGATGCCACTGGTGCGCATGACGCAAGACCAAATGTTGCTACTATTTCACCGGGGGCTGACATGTCCTCTCCTTCATCATCTTCATCTTCATCGTCGGGAAGCACGAACTCCACCACACCAAACCTCAGACAGCGCTTTGATACCGAAAAGCTGACAATCCCGATACCCCATGCTCACTATGCATCGCACTTTGAAAGGACTATGCAGAGTGCCGACGGGCCGGAGGCAGAAGCCTGCTTCTTTAGTCCTACAGACGAGCGCCAGCTTGAACTGTCCGGTGCACTCCTCTCCTCTCCGGCGCCATCGCGACAGGCGTCTCCAGGGCTCGAGCGACGGCACAGGGTGCAGTCCCTGACTGTGGACAAGCTGCATGCATACGATGCGGCTCCAGGCGCTAGTAGCGACGCGAGCTCAACCGCCGACTCGGAGCCTTTCACTGTCTTGGAGTCTTTAGATCTGAGCAGAGATGGGCCTGAAGGGACTAGTTCCGCTTTAGACACGAATGTAAACACGAGACGAAGAGCACATCGACATGATGGAGTTAAATCATAATTGGTATTGCAAGGCCTATCTACCTGCTTTTTCTGCTCAACTTCTTCCCGTCTTTGTTCTCCCATTCGGATCTTGACGGGCGAATTGTCGGATTATTATTCATTCTGGTAGTGTAATATACAAATACAGTTGAAATCGTCCTAACTACATAGTGCCACAAGATTGATATGCCGAAGAAATTGAACAAGGGAGAAAGATCGCTGAAGCTTCTGCAGCGCACCTTCGCGCGATTGGCATACCTCCATCGGAGACTTCAGGACCATCCCATAAACTCCGACATAATCAACGATCAAAATCCGAATCTCAACTGATCCCGCGTGAAAACCGGTGGCTTCCAGATAAGTTTTTCAGGCACTATTCGTCGGCGACGCTTAGCCTTTGCCTTCTCATACTGCTCCAGTACAGAATCGTTAAGGCAAATCACATGTTGGCCCTTATAGTGCTTGAAAAGTTGCAATGTCACGCAGCTAACGATTCGCCATTAGCCAAAACTTTAAATTCGACAAAAGAGACCTTACGTATTCATAACATCCACATGGGTGATTGATGTTCGCTGCGCGATATCGTCGATACTGAGCTCATCCGGCGTATTAAGAAGGAGCTCGACAATCGTCTCTGCCCAGTATGCACGATAACTAAGCAAACCGAGATCACTGAGTGGCTTCTCGGGGCTGCCAAGTTTGCCCTCCTTCTTGCTCAATTCGTACGAGAACTCGATGAGCAACTTCCCGAACCCGTGTCGTTGATACTGAGGTAGCGTCAAAATACACGCGACGTTGTAATTGTCCGCTGACTCCTTCTCCTTCGAGAAATATCCAATGATATGACATCCACTTGAATCTTTCTGCGTCTGGTATCTCAATGCTCAGTGCAAGCTATTCGAGACACGAGATGACAAGGACCTACCATAATATAATACAAGAAGGGAGTTACGTCATAGTACAGAGTTTTACTGTAAAATGATTTCGGTTGAATTCACCAATGCAACAAGAGCGGCACTCACTGATCAAGAAAGCATTTGGAAAGCAAACTGAGATTACGGCAGTAAGTAAGCTGTTTCTTGCCGTCGATCTCCCAGAACGAGACGTCTTCGTGTCGATAGATTTCATTGCCTGGAGGATGAAGGAGAGTACATCGAGTCCTATGACGCTTCAGCATGAATGGCGTCGGGAAATACGAGAGGCAGAAATCGCAGATGTAGAGAACGTCCAGGTACGCATACTCCCGAGGATATGGACTGAAGTACCACGCTTCTACCTCGTGCTTGCCAATCTGCAATCTATTAAGATTCTTGACTCGAGCAATTTCTGATACAGATTGAGTCATAGAACCTGATGTTCGTAGCTTCTCTATTTCCTGCTCTTTGCTGAAGGCAGCAAGAGGTTTGGGTGGATTGATAGGGGGTGGATTTGCCAGGTCAATTGCGTCCATGTCCATCTCACCTTCGGCATCAATGTCGTTCTCGTCATCGTCAGGTATGTCACCCGCGTTACTTTCCTCGTCAGGAGGCGTCTTCCTCTTAAGACCATTGGAAGGTAATGGCGAGGGTTCTGCGGCAGGAGAAGGACTATGCGCGACGGATTCGTCCCCATAAGATGGCTGCTGTGACTTCGTGCGCTTCTTTGGGATTTTGCCCGGAAGCACCTTGTTGGGCGGTCCAGCTTTCTTCTGAGCCGCAATCTTTGGCCGTGGCCATTCAAGATCTCTGCTGAGGACGACGCGCGCTCCAGAAACCCATTCGTCCAGCCTCTTGTTAAATTGGTCCCAGTGCACGAAAAATTCAATATGTGAGTGTGGTAAGCCGTCACACTCGTCGGGTTTTGCGCGTCTAGATAAGTATGGACTCGTTCTCTTGTCACGTATGGAAAGTATTTCCGCAAGGCGCTCCTCTATTTCACCATCGGAGTCCTTCCTTTTAATATAAACCTTGCATCCTACAGAGATGGTCTGAATAACGGCTTGAGACTCTACTTTTATGAGCATGATTAACGTGATCCACTGCTTACGTCGATTGTATATGACCCTCCTGGAGTGATCGGAGCAGGCCCAAGTGCCGTGTCATCTTTGTTTGGGGGAGACATGATGGTGGTCGAAAGAAGAGTGACGCGATTCCAAATTTGGACGCGTTATTTGGCTATTGTTTGTTTATCTCGTTCGGTCACGTGACGTATCAACTTCCAGCCTCAAGATTTTTTGTTGCGCTCACCCGCGGCCTCACACTGTGTTGTCGAATGACTGCTGACTGCTGGGTGCCTTTTTCGTTTCTTGTCACTGTCCTTACTTGCTTGCATCTGAGTCTCCTCCAAGGGATAAGATCGAGATAAAGAGTTGTCGTGGGACTCCACTGTGGCTGCCACTGTTGCCGGAATCATTCTCTATTATGGACTCTGCGGGCCGGGACAAAGAAAATGCATCGATCGTGAACACGAAGAAGAATATTTCTCTGAGACGTCCCCCGAAGTGCATTCGTCTTTCCAACCGCTGGCCAGTTCTTAGCAGGATTATGCGCTCGACCAAGTCTGGTACTGCATTCCTGGATAGTTCCTCATCAACAGACCTTCTAGATGACTCCAACAACTACCAAGACCAAGAAGACTGCACGAGCAGTGTTCTGCATAGCAACGATACATCAGTCCTTCCTTTTGCGGGCTATAGCCAGCGTGTCACACACCCATTATCTCCTAAGTTTCCTTCTCCGCTTTCAGGCGTCTGCCCAGTGGGGAGACTTCTTCTCGCACGACATAATTATCCGCATCGGGGGCACTCTCAATCCGCTCTATACCTCCAGCGTGACTTCTGGAGAAAGCGGAAGTGCGAGTGGGACGATTACGAATGTCTGCTTTATCAGGCCGGCCTTACCCTAGAGGAAGCATACGGTGGCACAGTCAAGGATGAAAATGGCAGTTCTTATGCGTTACCTCCCCACTTGAAAACTGGACCACGGAATGGAAGGTCTAACCCTGCGCCTCGGGAAAGTGCTGAAACGAAACTTGCTGTCCCGGTCTTCTTGAATTACTCAACATATCCTCGCTTAGGCGATCTTTCTTCCATACGAGATCCCTTCCTCCTCTCTGTGGATACATGGTTCTCAGATTTTCCACTTTGGACACTCTCGAAACTGTTCTGGATCTTCGACGTCAATTATCGCTTTGGTTATTCTACTCGTTCTGGCATGAGCACACAAAATGTTAATGCATTCACGAAAGACTTTGACATGGGTAACTCTTCCGTAGACGCCGTCTCAGTTTCAGACACAGAATTCAGCGACACAACACTCGTTGAGACTAGTTCCGTCCTACCTCCTTCTTGCGGAGACCACTTGAAAGGCGCTATTCGTTATCAAATTCTTCCGGAGCATAGCTTGTTGTCTCCTACATCCCTTGACTCCGTCAGAAATATAGATGGTCATGCTAAAGCGTGGGAGGTAGACTGGTTCTCGCGATGGGAAGTACTCTACAATCAAGTCAGCCTCGCAGCAGACATTGTAGCTTCTACCGGGAATCCTGCGCCATCGACCAATGCGAGCAAAGAGGCCGCACGAATCATTCTAACAACATCAAATATTTTGTACGATCCTCTACGCAGTAACGTCGATACATGGAAGGCGGACGAGCAGGAACGAGAATCAGAATATTCTGGTGGCACCAGAACCTATGTGATGCACTCTATGGAGGAGGACGAGGAGGACTACGGACGTGTAATACCTCTTTCCGAGTCGCTCTATCGAATTGGCGCCCAAGTAGATCCATTCTCAATGTTCGCAACGGCTTTTTCAGAGCCTTCCGTGACACTGAACACGGACTTGACTCACACGGGCACTCCGTTTCACTCAAAGGATTGCGCCGATGAGATATCAGACGGCTTGCAGCAACTCGCGATCTATTCCTAGTTTCATTTATTTACTCATATCATATAAATAACATGTACAGTGTACAGACCTGCCATTTGCTTGTTTTCATTTCATGTGACTCTTGATGCGTTTGAGAATGTCTTGTCCGAATATTATCAAGCTCGTATTAAACCTTAGGCTCAACAGTCAGACTCACCAGGTGAATAATCAAATGAGTTTCAGGGGGCTGGTACTCAATATCCCCTAACGGAAGACAAGGAATGTGCTTCAGCGGTTTACGATCAGAACTACACACAAACTTCTGATTAGACCGGACTTGAAAGGGAACCTGTTCCAAACTGAATGGAGCTAAACCTGGGAATGAGTCTTCCGTTCGACTGCGCTGGAACACCAAGATCGCATAACCGGAGAAGGAACAGTCGGAGTAGCATACCGAAGCGATAGTTTGTCTTCCTGACGCGGGATTCGTGAGATTATTGTTTGATGTTTGGTAAGATACTATTCTAATGGCCGTCGATCAGTAGACATTATTCACACGACGTTCATGAGCTACGCCGTTACTACCGCGGCGAAGTGGGGATATTTCTATCGGCACTTCCAAGTCCAGACCTGTGACTAACAAGCTTTATCCTACCCATATCCATAAATGGACTTTTAGCTAGCAAAGGTTCTTTTTCCATGCAATACTAGCACCGGTGCTGCGCCTCGGACATAAAAATATCGTGTCAATTGTAATCAGCGTACCAAATAGGTTGTGCCCGAGTCTTTCATTGGATCAGCAAAACAGAAAGATACCATTGTCGACGTCGGTACATTTATATAATCTTTACGCTGATAAGATGACAGACCGCGTCGCATGCTAATTACCGGGACGGTGGATGGCAATACTGGTCCTGGAGAATGCCCTGTGCGTGCCTGCAGAATCTAGTGACATTTGTTCTGAGGCGCTCGTAGTTGTCGGATATCGTAAAACGCGCAGACTCACAGGAACCAGAGCGAGTCACGTCAATCTGCCGACCGACGCTCGGACGCTCGATGTCGATTCAACTCCCACCTGATCCCACGAAGCGGGCGGCCATCATCCGTATCCCGTATGATTCCTGGTCTGTTTTCGTCAAGTTCCTGTATTGAAAAACAAGGGAGCCAGACTGACGAAAAGCAAGGTGCCTGATGTGCCAAGCCACGGCGAATAAAGAATTTCGTCGTCCTCCACGACTCTCATTGCAGCGGCGGCCGCCTGTCAGTTAGTGATCCGCAATACGGTCACGGAAGGCACACTTTCGTCGAGAAATTGTTCAGAAGCTCTAGAAATAGAACGTGAACAACTTGGCTCTTCAAAGTGAACTTTTGCGACCAATCTCAATCTTGTTCTCGAAAGTATTTGAATGCGTGAGAACGAGCCTGAATAATGCTTCCGACGCGGGATGACGCATCGTATATCCAAGAGATTCTACGCCGCGGCTGATGCACCAATGCAGCCAGCATATAAGCTAAAAGTGCTGAGATGGGTCAAATAACTGTCAAACATTCAAAGCAAAGAACTCTCTGGTGCCTGATCACGGAGTTGTGTATCAGATAGCCGATCGATATGTCCGTGTCCAGACATACACATTTCCTTTTAGAAAACGGAGGGAGAAACCAATGCGATCCTTTCAAAACTCGCTTCTTGTCATTCCGGAGGCAAATCCTTTAGTCAGGAACGGTAAGATCAGAACGGAGAATAGGCGTGATCAGCGGCCAACGGGACCAGGTTCCGCAGTTTCCAGTTTGTGCATGTTAGAGACCAGAGACGGCTGTCCGGCGGCGGATGGACTATGTTAATCCGACAAATCGAGACATCAAACGGTCTGACGCACAGTTCCCATCTTCTCGTTAACACAGCCCGAAGCCCAATGTGACTAAACAAAACTTGCCTAATGATGGTATAAGCCTCCAACGCATATTCCGATCATTGGAGGTATGCATCACTCAACTTCCTCATCTTTATGACTGTATTGCAGAAGCATAATCAAACCTGAAAGAAATTAGATGTGGTGCTATTTGAAACGAAACACTTGCCCATTCTCTCAAATCACTCAACTGAGCTGAAAATGCGGTATCAGGATTTCTTTTTACCATGTGTGCAATGCCTTGGAGCGGTACTTGACAACCGAAAACAGTTAGATGGTCGGTCGGCTATTGGTAAGCGCTATGGCGCTGCATCACGTCGTAGTTATGGAAGCGAGGGCATCTTGAACCGGCTATCTTTCCGAGGCATTCTGCTCGCCTGCGTAGGGATTCCGACGAAGATGAGCATTCTAGTCAAGTAAACGAACGCCAGCAACACCACAAGATGTTCCGCTAGGTTCTTCCAAGGTGAGTCGTATACCGAAATCGACATTCCACGATTTGTCCGAGGAATATCGCGACTGCGGAAAGAAGCTGGAATCACCAGATAAAAACCCACTACGAATGGAACGTGATGCCTTCGACAGAAATGCTACTGGCACCTTTGAATAACCGGCTAGTCTGCCAAATAGAAAGATATCAAGAGGAGCAACAGCAATGGAAGTTTTTCTCGCCTATAGTTGACTCCGATCGGCCCGGAATATAGGCGCTATAGAGGACAGTGACGCGGCCGGCAGCGAGAATATGTCTGATTATGTTCGGGAATTTGGTTCTGATTTACTAGAAATAAACGTCTCGGTGGATCCACTGCGCCTCAGTAATACCCACAGTTCGCAACGGTAGATTGGGCGCGTGTATATAGGTCCTTCGTCGAAGCACCGTCTTTCGATGCGGTCAACACTAAAATTAAAGTCTCGATAAATCATCGGATTTGGTTTACTGTTGCGACAAAAGAACATCAAGACTTGATATGAATCCTTTCCTTGGGGCTGACTACATATCGTATCAGATCAATTCGAAGCATCCATCCACCTGGATCCTGTTAGAGCGAATTTGTCTATCGGCAGTTAGGTGTCTCAGTATAGCTAGACCAATAACGTACCCAAGATAGACGCACCAAGGGAGCAAGCGTAAGGCGTAACGCTCATAGAATAAAGAAAGAGCCGCTTCCCATGTACTGAATCATCGATTTCTATCAAGACTCATAATGAAGGCATGTGTAATTAGCCAGAGCGATTTCAATAGCGACAACTAACCATTGATTATCGAAAGAAATCAATGGGATGGCAGGTCAACGTCCAGAAAAAAAACCTCAGCTTTGTGATCTGTTCAGTACTTGCCTCATGCCCGCATTCTAGGTCCGTCCAAATGTGTCTTGAGGTATTTAAGGGCGTGGAAGACCTGCGAAAGTCCATATGAGATTACTCAGAAACTCACCTGAATATCGAAAACCGTATTTATCACGCGCGTTTCTAATAAACAGTAGCAGAAAAGGATCCCAAGCGTCACCTTCTACCGTTGAGCGATAGAAGAGGGAGTAGTGTTTGAAACAATCTACACCTTAGATAGATCTCAACAATATGTTCTTGTTCAAATGTCACGAGTCGGACGTTGCCATCTCGTATAGATTTGACGGGTTGGAAACTCTGGGTCCTCAACTAACGATTGGAACTGCCAAGTCCAAATTGGTTTATGGTTAGCAACATCGCCAGAGAAAAATCTGAATCCACACAAAGACCAGTATTCGCCTGTAAGAGCCATGATTTCTTTTCTCCTGGGCGATCACGGTCAAGATAGGCAACTCATCACCTCGAAGGTATTCATTGAGTCGTGACTTTGGAGCAACAAAGCGAAGCGGCGAACTTTGCTACCCATAGCTATCGTATGACGTTCCGGGAATAAGCAGAATAGACTCATCGGCTCTGGTGTCGTACCAGATGCGGAATTTCAGACGAACAAATGTAGAACGCCGGTCGACCAAGCCAATGTTCAGCGTGTTTTCCGATCCGAGCTATTATTACCCACAGTCTCTAAGCATAGATGGGTCTGGGCCAATATCGCCGGAGTAAGAATACCTCGATTTCGAGAAGTGAGGCAGAACTCCTGCTTCTCGCCGACCATTGATCACCGAAACATACCGGCTTTTTGACGGACCGTTTACTGCGAGTCGGGATCCATGACGGAATTAGTTCCATTCATGACATTGCAGAACGAGCAGATAGAAAAAAATAGCAAAATATATTCAGTCAGTCCCCAAACATCATATGCACGGTGTTCATCCCTACATAATGAAACTCTGGGCTCCATACGTGATGGCGCACTTCATAAAGCAGTGGAACTACGTCAATACCATCAGGAGTAGTGGAATCCCGAGCCGAGGCTTTTTTCTTGCACAAATCCAGACAAATCCTCGATGCCCGAGAAATATCAATGGCAAATTCGTCGGTCATTGGTTGAACAGAAATAGATCCTATTGATGCGACATGCTCCGTAGCATCAGCAAGCGGCCTGCGGCGTAACTCTCCCCCATAGGCGGATCAATCGGATAAATGTTGATGCAGGTGACGCACACGTGCAAAAGAGACCTCGGCGAAACGAAACGAAACAGTGCATCTGACCGGGGCAGAAAGGAGGCCTATTGGTTAGGTTACAAGACCAATCGTATTTCAGCGGGCCCTGACGGAAGAAAAAACTACCAAATCCAGACCAGAGTTTAGTCACGTGAATCAAGTAGTTGTCGACCGCTGTGTCGATCACTTTCGCTCTGGTAATTCATCTTCAACATCAAATTATCAGCTTATTTACTCGGACGAAGTCGAGAAAGGTCTTGGTTCACCAGACTTAAGCTTTTTTACATCGCCATTTATTTCCTCGAAACTCAGCGTCATGTGAAGATGTTCGCATAGCAACCTAAGATTCACATTCAGATTAGTGCTTGAAACTGCAGTCCGAACTTTTCGGGATTTGGTCTCACGCGGAATGGGCGTTTCGTGTGAGTTCAGGTGACTCCTGTGAGTGAAATCTCTCGTCAGCTGAACGACTGAGCGGTATATGGATATCTCGTTTCTAACACGGGAAGAGTCCGGAACATGCTGGCGTAGAGTTTACCACCATCCACAATCCGAGGACGGACATTCTCACTTGTCTATCCTGTCCTGTAGTAATCCGTCTCGTATCGGAGCGGAAGATACGGGTCGACAAAACATAATGCCCGAAGCTCGACAGAACGCCACTTTCAAGTCCCTATGCCGTCCGTGCCGTGGAGTGCAAAGAAGAAAATCCGGAAGAAATATATATATTCTGTGCTTATAAGGCTTGGGAAGGAGGAAGTTTCAGACAGACTGGACCAAATAGCGTTCAACGAGTCAGCTGCTCTATTCACTCCATCAAAGTACCCTCCGCACTCCTATTGTCGCTCTGCCATGTCTACATTGCGTCTTACCAGGGGCCTTGCAAGTGCTTATAAGGGCGCAGTCCGATCTCACATCTCAAGGTCTCATTTCCATTCCTCTGCTGCTGCAAACATGAAGGTCCGTCGCGACACATCCAATTCAGTCCACTGTCTTAATTGGTTCCCTTCGTATTCAGATTCTTGCTGTGCTCTACGATGGACATGAAGCTGCTCGTCAAGAGCCTCGACTCCTTGGGACAACCGAAAACAAGGTTGGTACTATAGACATTGCTGTATGGCCATGTACTGAACCCTCTGCGCGCCTCTAGCTCGGGATTGAGCAATGGTTAACGAGCCAAGGACACGACCTCGTCGTACGTCGTTCCGACAGGCTGTCGTTACTGTCATTGATCGAACACCCCCCAGGTAACGAGTGACAAGGACAGTCCTTCATCTGATTTCCAGAAGCATATAGTCGATGTACGTCGTGCGAGATATCTCAGTACCTATCGTTCGGCGTCCCGCGTTATTAATAAATGTTCCGTTCATAGGCCGAAATCCTCATCACCACGCCGTTCCATCCTGGTTATCTCACAAGGGACTTGATTGAGAAGGTTTGCACCATGCATCAAACTTCTCACGTGCCTGGTTCTAACGCACATCCACAGTCGAAGAACCTCAAACTCTGTGTGACTGCTGGAGTTGGTTCCGACCACATCGACCTTAACGCTGCTGCCGAGAAGGGAATTCAAGTCCTGGAAGTTACCGGCTCGAACGTGGTCTCAGTCGCCGAGCATGTCGTCATGTCGATCCTGTTGCTCGTTCGGAACTTTACGCCGGCCCATGAGGTAATTGCACTGCACTAAAACATTTTTTTTACCTGTGCATTTATCTGATTATCTCTGTAGATGATTGAGCGCGGTGAATGGCATGTCTCGCAGATTGCGCGAAACGCGTTTGACCTTGAGGGTAAGGTCGTCGGCACTATTGGCGCAGGACGCATTGGCTACCGCGTAATGCAACGCTTGGTGCCTTTCAACACGAAGGAGCTTCTCTACTATGACTACGCACCTTTGCCGGAAGGTTAGTTAGTAATTCCAGGTTTGTCCAAGTAGGTTTGTTCCGCATTCTGACGATGCTGCCTGCAGATGCTGCGAAAGCCGTCGGAGCTCGTCGGGTCGAGGACTTGAAAGACTTCGTATCGCAGGTTTGCAAAAGTCACCCTATATTTACGACTTTTGTCTGACAATCATTTTTTTCCCGAATCCGAAACAGTGCGATGTTGTTACCGTGAACTGCCCGCTGCACGAGGGCACTCGTGGATTGGTCAGTGCGGAGCTGCTCAAGAGTTTCAAGAAGGGTGCATGGCTCGTCAACACCGCGCGTGGTGCTATTTGCGACAAAGACGCCGTCGCAGCGGCAATCAAGTCTGGACAGCTGAACGGATACGCTGGTGACGTCTGGAACGTCCAGCCAGCACCCAAGGATCACCCATGGCGCACGATGAAGAACCCGCTCGGTGGTGGTAACGGCATGGTTCCGCACTACTCCGGTACAACCCTCGATGCTCAGGCCCGTTATGCAAACGGTGTGCGTGAGATCCTGGAGAACTACTTCACGAACAAGCCGCAGAAACCCGCGAACGTTATTATTGGCAAATCCGGTTATGAGACCAAAGCTTGTGGGTATCCTTTCTCAGTTGACTGCGGACATCATTATTCACATTTGTTCCAGATGGTCAACGCAGCAAGTAAAGTCGAATTGCCAAGTCGAAGATTTGTTCATCTTATTGGATATGATCTGTATATCTTACTCGTATGTATCGAGCGAATCGATGTCTTTGATACTTATTACTCTGAAATCATTGCTGAATAAAAACCTCATTTGATCCTAATCTGACATCCGAACATGATGTATAAAATAATAGAGCGTGAAAGTCTCCTGATAAGTAATGAATATACATTACACCACTTTACATTGTATGAAATAGTATGTTATCCGCGAACTACTGGGCCTATAATTTAATGCGAAATCATCTGAGAAGAACGGTAAAGAGACCGCAGAAAATCATTCAACATCGACTTTCTCCACGAGTTCTTTCATGCGCTTTTCGAGTTTCAATGCATTCTTGTAGTATACCGAGCCTTCAGGATTATAGGTCCGACAATTCCGAAAGACGAGGAGGCTGTCGGCTACGAAGGCATCCATGGTAGAGTACTGGCCTGTCTCAAGCTTGTGTTCCATTGTGCTAAAATCTGTATTTAAAAAATAAAACACCCATTCAAAATTCTTCCTCTCAGATAAAAGGCATCTGCATACGTACCCATTGGATGTTTGATAACATTGTAATAGTCCGGAACCTCTTCAGCCTTGACGGGGTGAAGAAAGGCCCACGCCAAGGGGTGATTCTGAAGCTCGACGAGGATCCGTCGCATCGCTGCATACAGAGGACTCTTCGCATAGTACAGATGCGTCACTTCCGTCTGCATATCAGGAGTCCATCCTGTCTCCCCTGGAATCGGTACGTTACTCCCTTATGGCCGAGAGAAAGATTATTAAGTATACTGACTCAGTCCTGGCACGTCTTGGGGATCAAGGGTGATACCTTCGGGTTGCCCTTCTTGAAATTGGGGTAACCCAGGATAAACGACATGACTCTTGCTCATTTGGCGAATCTTCGTTAAAATGGCCTCTCGCTGCTGCGCAATGAGCTCCTGCGTGTGGAGATAGTCGACTTTCGGAAGCATGTGGCACTCCATGATCGTCCCGCCCTCGTAGTCCTTGATGTAACCAGCCCATACTGCACGATCAAGCGTGATTTGTTTTGAGAAACCCTGTTTCTGGAAGTAGCCGACGGCATAATTATCCGCGTACGTAAGGAAATGCATCATGTCAGGATATGTCTTGCGGATGTGCATCTTGAAGTGGTTCATTAGCATCCCGCCGTAACCCTGGCAGAATTAAATCAGCTCTGATTCTGAGCATTGAATCATCCAGACATACTTTGACTTGATCAACTGAAGCTGTGGCAAAGAAAACTATTTCTGCAAAGCCTCTTTGCGGGAACGGTCGGTAACAAATCCCACCCACTACTTTATAACCGTGCTTAATAATGGCCAGGGCTTTCGAATTCGTGTCGAATGTTAATCGGGCGATATATTCTCTCGGCATCTTTGGTAGTTGCTTTTGAAAAAGCGTCTTGAGTCCAGTCAGTATAATGAGAGATCGTGGTGTCTTATCATTCTCGACTGCCGTGACTTGTATGATTCCTTGCCTAATTTCTGCATATACAGCCTTTTCTGGTCGCAAGGTACTCTGTAAAAATATCCACATTTCAGATGGGAAAGGTATATGCGGAAGCCATTGTGGCTCACCGGCGTCTGTGCAGAAGCGCCTGTATCGACGGTGACACCGGTGGCTAAGCGTGATAATTGCTTGTCATCTACCTCCACTTTGATCTTTGTCTCATGCGACTTCGCGCTATTGACTCGTCCATTCATCTTAGCACCTTCAGCGGCTGAGTGCGGCTGTTCGGACGGAACGGAAGTATGCGCAACCTTTTTCCCCATATTCTTCCCACCAGTCTTGCCACTTCGATGCGGAGCTCGCCTACCATTCGTCTTCGCCGCACCACTTGACCGCGGGATACGGGCTGCGAGCGGTCGATCCTCCTCGTCTTCGTCATCCTCCGGCTCACTCAGCGATGAATCGGATTGCGACGTGCGGCGGCGTTTTTGAGGAGGTGGCGGCACATCGCTGAGAGAAGAGTCAGGAGACATAAGATGCTTTGTAGGTGTTACTAGAGGTTCAGCTACAAGGGTTGTCAGAAAGTATGGATTGAGATGGTTAGTCTGCATGAGAGCCACAAGAAGAGAAGAGAAACCTGCCTGGTGAACCGTCAGATAACGGGCTAGACACGTGCCTAGGAAGTTGCATCTGCTGTCGTAAGGATTCGATGTCTTCATTTGTATATGTGAAGTCTAGAAGGAATCCTTCATCCTTCACAGATTAAGTCATGAAGCAAGGTATAAGCATGGGGGTTCTGGTTAGGAAAAGGCGCCGAAACCGCGCACCTAATTAGTTAGAGAATCAAAAAGGCATAGTAAATGCAAGGTGAGGTCCTTGATAAAATGATAATGCCTACCATTAATAACTCATCCAGCCGGATTGCAACTTTCGCGCGGCGAACATATTCGCTTTTACCCAGTCGAAGTTCATCTGCTCCATGGCTCTTCGTGCCATGGCCACACGCACAAATGTCAAGATATCTCGAATCTTTTTCGTCTTCATCAAAAGCATTATGATTTGCATCACCGAGAGAGGACTCTTCTCCGGACTCTGAAGAATCGAGCAGAAGGGCGATATCAGGAGGCGGATGTAAACCAGGACATGAGTTACATTCAGAACAGCGAGAATGCCTGGCAATCTTTAATGCTATCGCATTTTTGGAGAGGTTGTTAATGTCGAAACCTGCTGGATAGAGCGCGCTCATCGGTCGCGGTGTTGAGCAAGGACGACGGCAACGCGGCGGGCCGACGAGACGATCACAACGCGTGACTTGCACATTGGAAGCGTGGACCAGTCAAGTCTCTTATTTCGCTCTCACCGTACCGTATCGTAACGCTTTATGATGTCCTCTTGATTTTTCTACTTTTTTTCTTCTACAATTACCTACTATGGAATCTCTATCTGCGTTCATATTTCTATGCCTTGTATCTCTTGTCTTAGCGGATGCAGAATGGATCGACTACCCAGACTCAGGCTTCGCGACTATGACACACTACAGTCTACCCTTAGACACAATAGCAGCATGCGGATGTGTCGCAGAAAGTACACACTTCCCAACAGCAGCTCTCAGTCAAATGGCTTATGGTAGCAGCAAGGCATTCGGGCCAGGATGCGGCCGCTGCTTCAACCTCACGCTTCTTAACACCTTTCTTTCAAACCCACCGTTCTTTCCCAATGTGACAAAGAGCGTTGTTGTCAAAGTCACTGACCTCTGTCCTTTTGTGGGAGAATGGTGCTCTGGTACGCAGGACAAACCAAATCCGTGAGTTCGTCGAATAGAATTTTGTTTACAATGTGTTTGAGCTTATACCTTAGAGCTGGACACCAACTGAACTTTGACTTGGCGTGGCCATCTACAAGTATACCTGATGATTTCTTCCCGAGCAATGCGAGCTTTTATGGTGGGTGCATACTTTGGACCTTAATCATAATAGTCACAGTAACGTTTTTCCAATTTCTGTAGGCTACACAGACTTTGGAGTATGGAATATTAGCTATGCTAGTGTTCCCTGCGAGGCTGCATGGGCGGGAACATCGAATAGCTCTAGCTTTGGTCCCGTGAGCTTCTTAGGAAACGAATCTGTCTGTTGTCCAGCAGATCCATTTGTACGCCCTTGTTTTTGTCGTTTGCCTATGTTTTATACATTTTTCGTTATGTCAGACAAACTCTAACTCAACTTGTGCCTCTTATTCTGACCTCAACGGAATACCGTACGTGCCTCATCTATATTTCTGGCTTACCTGGGCCTGACGATCAGCGTATGTGCAGTCGCGAAGCCACACCTGGCGTCGCCAGTTCTTCATTGCAACTTATACCCCACTACCTAAATACCCTATCTGTCTTTATCGCTATTTTGATATTGTGTCTGGATTTAGTATGAGGGACCATTGTGGATATCTTCTTTATTCATTTTTATGTAGAACTGTATGACTGATATCGGAGCGGATTCTATTAGTACAGGTTCTCCAATTTCCCAATGTTATACTAAAAATAAATTATGAGAAACAAGACCTAATGAGCTTTCATTTCTCCAAGTCTTCATTGCGGACACGCTTATATTTGCCTTTGGACGAGTTGCTTCCAGCAAGTTGTTTGATCCACTGGCGTCCACCGCAGTATATGAAAAGACCGGCTGGGATGGCCAATACGACGATAGCAAAGAGAAGGAATTGGAAGAATGACGGTGATGAAAGTTCTCCTTCCTCAACCCTGGTTCCAGTCGGCGTTGCGGCATCATCTTGGGTAGCCTCAATAATATCAACATTCGTCGCAGCGGGAGCGTTTTGCGCAGTCGGCATGGTTGTAGCAACACCGAACTTTGGTTCCGAGTCTTCCGTAGTCTCGGGCACGGCAGTGGTCGATTCGACATCACCCTATAAAGATCCGCAAAAAGACAATGTATTGGTGATGGTATTCTTTTGGGTTACAGGACGAGACTGAGGCTACTTAGACTCAGAGCTCGGCATGAAGAGGCACCTGTTTCCCATTCTCATCAACCTCGTAGTCGATCGGTAATTCCCCGGAATCGGCGATTATAACGTCTACTTCAGGTCGGTCCTGTCTGCCGGTCTTTACGGTTTCTGCGGCGTCATATTATTAATACATCAACGTAAACGGTTGTCCTGGCCATAAAATACACACCAATTGCATGGACGATGTCCATGCCCTCAAGAACCTTTCCAAATACAACCTGCAGCAACCATTTCATATACATATTAGGTCGTATCGAAGATATAGACATACGTGACGACCATCGAGCCAGCTCGTTTGGACAGTACAGATGAACTGAATAAAAGACATGATCAGTACAAGGTCCAGTCCGTACGTTTGATTCACGCACGAATTGGGAACCTGTAAGAAAGCAGATTCAGTAATCCGTTTGACAGGTATGTTTTTTCTTGGTTACCATTAGTATCTCTGCCTGCGTTTGCCATTGAAAGAATGCCAGGTCCGGTATGCTTGAGTTTGCTTAAAGGAATCATCAAGTTTTAGAGATCGTGATAGGACGAAGAAATGAAAGAATTACAAGTTCTCATCGGCGAACTTATCACCGTAGATGGACTGGAAACGACCGATAAGTTAACAAGTTTCCGCTGTGTGAGTGTAACCTTAGTCACCTTTCCACCAGTCCCATCGCCCTTGGCTTCGTACAGGATGAGCTTCCATGAATTTTCCTGGTAAAGTCACAACTCACTAAAGTCTCCTCCTTGAATCCTGAAGAATAGAAATTAGATTCGTGATAAACCGAGGTGCTTGGCACGTACATGAAGTTCTTGATGACGCGGTGGAACTTGGAGCCCTTGTAGCCCATCCCTTCAGGAAGAGGGGTTCCATCCTTTTTCACTCCGGTTGCGAGGGCACGGAAATTCTCCACCGTCTTCGGCACAGTCTGAAAAGATGCTCGTGAGAATCAGCATTCAGAAGTGCAATGAAGCTCTATACTCCTCCAAATAGTCCGATGGTAACTACAATAGAGGCGGGCCATCTAGTCAGTTCTCATTTTTGACACGGGTCCAAGAACTCACCTCGCCCTAAGTCCTCATCACCGTGCTTGATGTCAAAATAGACTTTATGGGTGATCCTCGGACCCTTGGCGGCCTCAGCGGACTGAACCGCTGAAAAGGGCGGCGGAAAGAAACGACAAGGAACGAGAAAAAGAGCTTAGCGTACATGGTCTGCTCTTGAAGACGGAGGATAGTAAGAAAGCAAAGAGACAGAGACGCGACGTGTCAAAAGGTACCGTGTAACCGTCGATCATCTTAGCCGGCAAACGCCGTGCTAATCCATTCGTACACAAAATTTGGTTTGGCTATCTTGTTCTTCATTGGCTCTACCGACACCCATGGACGATGGAATTATATTAAACATCGCAGAATCACCTGCGCAGCCTGTGCGACCTTCAGGTAAGATTAAAGGGGGTAGATGGACAGATAGGTGCGCCTCTTATCCAACTTTCCTCTCGGGAAACTTGTTCAAATTTCGTTGGCAGGGTGAAGGTCAACCGAACGTTGAAGCGCAAGAATGCATTCATCTCTAAATCACAGGAGAATCAGCTTGCAACCATCCAGTTAGATTATAGCCCGCATCCTGTAAAGAAACCTCGCGCCTCTGCTCCGCCCCAGCGCCAGGACTCAAGTCACAATGATCCGGCGAAGCAGACGAAGTCGACAGGAGCGAGTTCTACTCGAACCCCTCAAGTAGTCTCTTCATTGTTCACCTCCAATCCGGAAGTGCATATGGAGGAGACTATCGTCGCACTTTCCCAACCTCACAAACCAAGCAATGCTCCCTTAGCTGATAAGTCAACATTCGCTGGACTTGGACTGGATCCTTTAATTGTTTCTCACCTTTCAATGAAAATGAAGATAAAGGCACCCACATCTATTCAGCGCGAAGCTCTCCCTCTTCTGCTGGCACCATCTCCCGATGTAATGGAACGTGATGTCTTCATCCAGAGCCAGACAGGTTCGGGGAAGACGCTCTCATATCTCCTCCCGATTCTCCAAGACCTTCTACCACTTAGTTCTCTGTCGTACATCGACCGTTCAATTGGAACACTCGCCATCATTATTGCTCCTACCCGCGAACTTGCAAAGCAGATTTCGGATGTTGTGGAACAATTGTTGACCTTACGGCTTCGACCCGTAGACGAGAACGTGGATGACACGACACCTTCCGCCCGGCTTACGCGCTGGCTAGTTTCCGGTCTGCTCATCGGAGGTGAGAACCGGGCGCACGAGAAAGCGCGTATGCGGAAGGGACTTCCTATTCTTGTTTCCACTCCCGGCCGTCTGCTGGACCATCTTCAAAACACATCTTCGTTCAATGTCGGCAAATGTCGATGGCTTGTGTTGGACGAAGCAGACCGACTCATGGATCTTGGGTTCGAAGAGTCGATCAAGGGAATTCTTCAGGCTCTGGAGGGTAGGAGGCGACTGGCTATTCAAGCTGTGGAAGAGGGGAAGAGTATAGAAGTTGGAGGCTGGGACTGGAAAAGGCGAAGAAGAACAATTCTTTGCTCTGCTACGATTAAAGAGAGCGTGCAGCATCTCGCTGGTCAAGCCCTCATAAAGCCAATCGTAGTAAAAGCATTGGAAAGGGAGGAGCCATCCGATACAAGGAATTCCGGGTCGGATAGAGTGGATACGGCCCCTTCTGGCGAAAAGTTCACCCCTCCTTCTCAACTCTTACAGAACTACGTAGTTGTTCCGTTGAAGCTTCGTCTTGTCGCTCTAGTGGCATTACTGCGATCCTTATTGGCACAAACGCAGGGCCGGATTGGGGCCAGAATCATTGTATTTCTCAGTTGCACTGACTCAGTTGACTATCATTGGAGGTTACTCGGAGGCTCTTCTATTGAGGAGAAAATCGATGATAGCGATAATGATAGTGAAATAGAGAGGGAGGGTGGCGATGATGGTTCCGAAAGGACCTCGAAAAGGGAGAAGATATCCTTGTCATGCCCATTCCTACCCGATACATCAATCTATCGTCTACATGGCTCCCTCCCTTTGCAGACTAGACAAGCGTCTCTCAAAGGATTTGCCGATTCACGGACAAAATCTGCAGATCCCGGACCAAAGACTAATTCACGGTCATCTTCAATCCTCCTATGCACAAGCGTTGCATCACGAGGACTCGACCTGCCCCTCGTTCGCGCGGTTGTGCAATACGATTTACCAACAGAAGGAGGCGCGACGGAGTATGTCCATCGCGTGGGCCGTACTGCGCGCGTTGGAAAAGGAGGTGAGGCATGGAGTTTCGTCGCGCCGAGCGAACAGGAGTGGTCGAAGTGGATCGAGGAGCGAATAAATGATAAGCCCAGGTATGATGGAGGAGGAAAGAAGGCTGCGCTGGTGCCTGTGAGCGTCGAGAGTGTTTTGAGGAGCGGGTTCTCTGGCAAGGGAGCAGAGTACGAAGAACGAGCGACTCAGGTGCAGCTTGCGTTTGAGCGATGGGTGCTCAAGCAGAAAGAGGTAAGATTTTCGATTGTTTTAAATTAACGCTAAAACTGACTAGTAGGCCTTGTGCAATTTCGTGACAGCATGGAGACCTGGCTCGCAAAGCATTCCTATCCCACATGCGCGCATACGCGACGCATCCATCCGATGAAAAATACATGTTTCACATTCGGAACCTCCATCTCGGACATCTCGCAAAGTCTTTTGCTCTACGCGAAGCTCCTGGAAGCATCACACAGAAGGGAAATTCAAAGCTGGCGTCGAAGACGAAGTCTCGCAACCAAGGGAAGAAGAGTATACTTGGGAGGAAAGATATTCATGGAAGTAAAACTTTGGAGCATGATACGACAGCTGAAGCAAGGATGCAGGAAGTTGTGCGTCGTCAAGGAAGACTCGTCAAAAAGGGTGGTACGTTGATGGCGACTGGGACTGACGAGTTCCAAGTCGCAGGAGGTGGTGATTTGGAGAAACTCGTTGGTTCTCGATAATGCAATTTGGTGACACCATCCCTCTTCTCTCGTGAATCGATCTCAATGCAAGCAAAACATTCCTGAGTCTGAACCAATTACAATAAAACAGTGTGAATAAATTAAGATACGGGACATGCGTCTATAAACTATCTAGATGTGAAAAGATATGAAATCATGGCAAGCCATCGTCAAATATTATTTTGCCTCGCGAATCGTCATGTGTCGAATGATCCACGCCATTCATCTCCAAAGCAAGACCAACACCATCCTCGTATCCATCCTCTTCATTATTGTCACCACCTCCACGCATCTGCATCGGTACTCGCTCTTCCTTCTCCCTCTCCCTCTCCCTCCTAACGCACTCCCACTCCACGCGGAAGAACACCCATACCCAGCGTCTAAGGAGCTCCGCCAGCTCGAGCCAGAAGAAGAGCAACGCCTCGCTGACTTGTGCATGCAAGTGTGCGGAGAGCTTGAGTGACCATGTAAGCCGGAGGATGAGGTTCGTGAAGATTGCCATTGGGTAGGCTGGGAGAGGGAAGAGCAGGATAGGGCGCAGACCCCAGGGATAAGGACTTTGTGAGTATGAGGTAGGAGTGAGGGATGGTGAAAGATGAGAGTCGGACGACCCGTTTGGAAGAGATTGATGTCGGGTGTGCAGTGATGGAGAGCTTTCTAGTGAAGATCTGCGGGCTTGAAGATTAGGAAGTAGGAGTGGCTTTAGCGATTGTCGAGGCGAATCGTGCTTTGGAGTAAATATCTCAAGACCCCAGTCATTTGCTACATCCCACCAGAATGAATACAGGGAATTAATGGCAACAGATAGCAACCTGATTGTTCAGAACTTTCGTCAATCTCCAAAGACCGATTATCTAACAATAAAACAAGGAAATTTGTACTTACCAAAGGCGAAAGAGCGGGTGTTCCTCAACCTCGGCTCCTGCGGCCCCCGTCTCCGATGCAATTTCTCGCTGAGCAGCGGATAAGAAGATGACGGGGAATGACGTGGCGTATTTGAGTGCGTTGTATAGCTGCTTTTTATCTGTAGTCGTGGATTGCATGTAGTCGATTATACATTGTCTAAAGCGCACGCCGTATGGAACACTGCCAGAAAATGAATTGAAATTACTTTATAGCTCGAGTGACATATTAATGTTGGCGATGGACTTACCTCAGAAGACAAGGAACCATCAGTCTTGTCCATCCGGATTGTTCAGGAAATACGAGCAGACTGCCACCGGGCATGATCATGCAAAAGGATAGCCAGACATCCCCGATGACTTTGGCGAAAGACGTGAAAATATCGGCCAGTACGACATCACAGAAGTACACTGGTGTATTTGTTGAGCTGAATAGACATCTTCGGACAGCTCTATGTATCCAACGAAAAACACGATCAGGCTATTGTTAACTGGGCATTTGATATTTCAAACTCACAGAAGGAACATGTCTCGTACTCGCTTTTCGACTACATTGAAAGGCGAAACGGCAAGCATGATGACCACTAACATCGTCACAGCAGGTATCCATTTATACACATCCACGAGTGCAAGCTCACCGCGCGTGGCGACGCGGAAGAAGGCCCAGCCAGCAAAGACCACAAATGCATACGATATGCACAATCGGTAGATCGCGCGAGCCAATGCTAGCGAATCAGGCGGGCTGGGATTTGTGAGACTATGTCGTAGACCAGTAGGATGCCCGTATGCGTATCCGTAAGCATCGTGCGAACGGAACTCGAGAGCAGAGGCTGCATCGACACCGAGGAAGTGCAATCCATGGAGGTTGGTTGCCCAACAAAGAATTCCAGCTCCGGCGAGCACGAGGACGCGGAACGGGAGAGGAAAGGAGGCTGCAAAGGGTGCTTCTATCGGGATCGCCTCTGACAAGTCCATGGTATTAGAGCTTGCAGGCGCGAATTATGATGACAGCTGATTGGAAGACATGTGAACTGGATTCATGAAAATCTGAGACGGCGTTGCTGAAAATTACTCGGCTGGCGCGCAGTCAAGATCAAATCAAAACAGCCGTTTCGTTTGGCCACGTTTTCGGTGATCGACGTCCTCTCCGATCAGTCCACTTCTAGAAACGCTGATCATTTCTCTTCTTTCGCTACTCCGGCATGGACTTGGACTCCTCGGACTGTCCATGGCTCATCGCAGTTCACGGAGGTGCGGGATATCACAGCACTCTTGCCTCATCAGAAAAGTCTGTGAAACATGCACTCCGTTCGTGAGTTTATCTTGCTTCTGTTCTCGATTCCGATTTTATCTGGAAGTCGGGAATATTGATTTCACAGGGCGTGTACTGTTGCAGTGGAAATATTGAACAGAAAAGAGAAAAGTCTGGATGCTGCAGAATGCGCGATACGTGCTCTTGAAGATGATGAATGCTTGAATGCAGGTCCTGGAGACTTTCTCCTCCGTACAATATCAAAGCTCATCATAACCTCCGATCAGGCTATGGCTCGAATTTGACTATGGACGGCAATGTGGAAGGTGATGCCTCGATCATGGACGGTGCGACACATGACTTCGGAAGTGCTGGTGCTGTTCAAGGTGAGCCGACTGCAATCTCACTTTCTTGAGTGTTCGATGAATATGAATCTCTTTCATGCATAGGAGTCAAAAATCCAATAAGTCTTGCTCGAGCAATACTGGTAAACTCGCGAAGACCGCAGCCGCTGGGACGTGTACCACCACTGTGAGACTACATCTATGATTTCCATTTCATACATTAAGGTGTGTTTAGTACTCTCGTGGGACCAGGCGCACAGGCGTTCGCCACCTCTACTGGTCTCCAACTCGTCAATCCGGATGCCCTGATCTCAGAGCGATCGCGAAACGAATGGCAGAAATGGAAGGCCTGTTTCAAAGTTGCAGGCTCTGCTGGTCCTGACTCTGTGACAATCGGATCCTCAGCGATTACCTGTGGCCCCGAACATTCAATACTTGAAGATACCGTCGGTGCAGTAGCCTGCGATACTCACGGTGGGCTATCGGCTGGAGTCTCAAGGTTTGACTTTCCTCCGTACTGAATCCAGAGAAGACCGCTGATGAAGTGTTTCTAAGCGGTGGTCTTTTGCTTAAATATCCGGGACGCATCGGAGAGGTGAGCTATAGTCGACGATCTTCTCCTGTTTTGAAGACACGATGAATTCAGACGAACATAAGAGGCAGCTATTTTCGGGGCAGGTGTCTGGACTCACTCGGCGGCTGGTGAGCAGAGGGGGGTAACATGCAGTGTATCAGGTAAGAAACATTACTTTCCCTCCTGTTCTTTTTCTATCTCCGTGAAGAATTCTATCAAATAACGTTCAACGTACAGGTACAGGTGAAGCGATAATTCGTACCTCGTTCGCGCGCTACACTTGCAGAGGCTGTATTCGCGGCTCCTCCGAGGAGACGCACGAGGTTATTCAATCGAAGCTCGAGGCGTTTATAGGTGGGTACAGGCAGTACAAGCTTCTTTCCCACTTTAATTTCTCTTATACTATGTATGACGTCTAGAGGAAGTAAGTATGCGCGGTGAGGAACCGAACGTAGGCGTTCTTGTCGTCACCAAGGAACTAGTCGAAGACGAGAACAACGGGATCAGCTCTGACTCCGACCTCGAGATCGAGGCTGAGGCTGAAGAAAGCATGAATTTGCTCTCGAGTTCTGAGAAGCCGGGGAGCAGTCGAATTCCACAGAGGAAAGGAACAAGAAAACAAAGTCCGCGACTCGAAACGACACCTTCAAAGACAACGATAAAGCTTCGCCTCCGCCTTTGGTGTGCATTCACAACGGAGAGCATGGCTATTGCATACGCATCCTCCGAAGATAGTAAACCTCGTGTAAGTTTCCTATAGATATATGCAAACCCCACCTGTGGCAGACTAATAACTGGTGTATGCAGGCTTCGATAATGCGGCATCAGGCATATCGAACGCATCGGTGTACGGATGTCAAGAGGGGTATTCATATTGCTGCACTTCCCCTTTCTCGATAATACAATACATGGCTTGGGGTCGCTTCCTGTACTTCTTTCATGTCTTCTCTTTCCCATTCACCCGGATTCTTCTTGGCTGGAGTAATCTGAGGAGTCTAGACATTCGGGTTTAATAATATTTCGTCATTGAAGATTGGGTAAACATCCGGAACGTGAATCTTAATAAATAGTTACGGGTGTGAACGGTGGTGGTGTGGAGTGAAGAAGATATGGAAGAATCATCATTGCACCTGCTGCTGAGAGGCAATACGCTCCTTTCTTTGACGCCAACCACCATCAAGACGATCAAGTAGTGCCTGAATGGTTTTGACAGCACTTTTGCGCTCCGTGCGTGCTGAGGCCCAGGAGCCGTCTAGAGAGAGGACATCGAGTCGGAGGAGCGATTGGAGGAGCTCTTCGCCAAGCCTACGATGCTCCATCTCAATATCCGGAAGAGCGCTCGAAAGTGGAGGTTTAGCAGTGGAAGTGGATTCCGGAGCGGATTGTGATTGTGTTAATGAAGCCGAGCCGTTTGCTGGTCTGGGATCTGGGGCGGTGGCAGTTGATGAAGGTGAAGGTTGAGATTGGGGAGGAGCAATGGTGGTGAGGAACACATCAAGTGCTGGTGCGATTTTCTTCTGCACACGCGTGAGTTCATCGTGTATGACAGTAATCGTGGCCTCCTCCGTCTCAGGGTTTGCTTTAGTCTTGCTTTCATCGGTCGCCGGCGCGACGGCGGTGTGTGCATTAGCACCTCCGTCTATGATAGCGATTTTGCTTCCGCTGCGGAGACCGTATGCAGATAGAGGCGCGTTGTCATCTTTCATCACCGCGCCGGCATGGACGAGCTTGAAGGAGGAGGGCGGGAGGCCCGTTTGCTCCGCGAGGATGGCACGGAGTGTTCCGAGGTTGGTGTCGAGCGCGGGGAGTGGGACACGGAGCCTGACGACATGAGTGTGAGTATGTGTGCACAAGCCGCGGGTACGGATGACGGAGGAAGTAGATACTTTTCACGACCCCACCGGACCGAGAGCGTCATTGTTGGATTTGATTTTCGGGGAGCACCGAAGTGGGCAATGAGGATGACGACGGCGAGAGCTACAGTAATATGTTAGGTGAGCGATCCTTATTACGTCTACAAGCTATGTGAAAGAGAGAGCACCTGCAGCACCGGCCGCGTATATAGGGCTGACGTCGTCGAGGTGCAGGTATCGTCCAAGGTCTATCATTACATTACAGAAAGAGCAAACGAAAACAAAAATTGGATTGAAAATAATTGAAACACGTGATACATTGAATAAAGTGAGTTCGCACTAACGTCATCATCTCTTCTTAAGTATATCGTTCATCATATCATGGACTCCCAGCCATCCTCTGTCTCTTCCTCTTCCTGTTCAGATAACTCGCCCTCCTCCTCACGTCCTCTCACCGACTCCGCTCCCTCCCACAGTGCTCCTCTCATTCCTACAACCATGCATGGCGCGTCTCCCTCTTCCCCTTCGCCCAGAACCAGCACAGTCGGCTCTCTGGTGCGTGGTGGGACGAATACAATAAACATCCCGCCCTCTTTAGCTGCAAAGATGGCTGCCGTACGTCCTTCTCATTGCCTCTTCTGTCGTATGTAATAGCTCCACTCACCACGCGTGTTCTGCTCCAAATCACAGATGGCAAACCGAACAAACAATCACTCTCCTCATTCACAACAGGCGTCTAGCTCTGGCAACCCTACTCTACAGTCCGCAGGCCACCCTGGTCTCCTTCGTAACTTTCAGTCTTCCCCTGCGCCCAATCACGGCCCTCGTGGCGGCCTTGCGGGTCGGCGAGCTGCCCCGAAGTTTAATATCCGGGACATCATTGGTCCTGACGGTGGAGGCGGTGCTGACGGTGCCGGTCTGGCTCGCGGCGTTCCTCCTCAAGAAATGCCCGTCCGCCGTCCTCCAGCCGTAACAGACAGCCCGTTCTCAAACTTCAACAAAATTGTGTATGTCTCATCTCATCTTCTGTCCCTTCGTGCTTTTTCTTTTCTAATGCTGTGCATATCTTCCATTTGATAGCGATCCCTCGGGTGCTCTTAATTTTAGCGGCAAGGCAGTACTCCATGCTTCGGGTGTGGATTTTTCGAACGGCTCGTCCTTCGCGATCAATATGTCGCAGATGCAGCTTCTCGAGGAGCTCGGGCACGGCAACTACGGCACTGTCAAAAAGGTCTTACACAAGCCGACAAACGTGCTTATGGCCATGAAGGTTGGTCATTTGATTTGTCCGCCCGGGCCTCGCGGTTGGCTAACGTGGCTGACGTTTCATAGGAAATTCGACTGGAATTGGATGACGGAAAATTAAGTGCCATCTTAATGGAGCTAGACATTCTCCATCGCGCTATCTCGAATGAAATCGTCGAATTCTACGGGGCCTTTTTTATTGAGTCTTGTGTCTACTATTGCATGGAATTTATGGACGCGGGTTCGGTCGACACGCTCCAGGCGGCAGGAATTCCAGAGGACGTCCTTGCACGCATCACGTACAGCATGGTTCGGGGACTTAAATTCCTCAAGGATGAACTTCAAATTATCCATCGTGATGTAAAGCCTACGAACGTTCTTGTCAACAGGAAAGGGCAGGTCAAGCTTTGCGATTTCGGTGTTTCAGGCCAGCTGGAGAAATCGCTTGCGAAGACGAACATTGGGTGCCAATCTTACATGGCTCCCGAGCGCATCAAAGGCGAATCTCAAAATAATTTGGGGACTTACACCGTATCTTCAGACGTATGGTCCCTTGGTCTATCTATCATAGAGATGTCGATTGGGCGATACCCGTATCCGCCAGAGACATACGCCAATGTCTTTGCACAGTTGCAAGCAATTGTGAATGGTCCATCTCCCGAATTAGGCGACGAATACTCGCAGAAGGCACAAGATTTTGTGCGAAGATGTTTGGTCAAGGAGCCTTCTGCGCGAGCAACGTATGCGGAGCTCTTGGTAAGTATCACTACACTTCTTTAACACAATACATCTGAATCAAGATTATCGATAGGATCATCCTTTTCTTCTTGAAGACCGAGAACGAGATGTCGACATGGTTGGATGGGTGGAGCGAGCGATCGCGTTGCGCGAGGCCAGCAACACCTCTACTGCGTCATCAGCTTCATCGTCTGGCTCGGCAACATTGGAACCATAGGACCGCGGTCACTAAGCCCAGGATTATTTTATGTCCTGATATACGGTGGTAGCTTACTCGAACTGTGAAGACGTCTTGCCGTTAATCAGGAAGGTATTTCCTTATTCCGGGCGAGCGATCGTTGTCGATTGGACGATTATGCCGATTCTTCAATGCCCTGGGTGTCGAACCGTCTTCGCACGTCTGTTATTATTGCATCAGCGCTGAGCTGGCTTTATGACACGAATATTCTTGAAGTGCATGTGATGCTAGAGATGTATACTCTGTGTCTTCATCGTGCTCCGCTCTCATATTACCTCGATACCCCCATTCGTTGGCACTGTGCCGTACAGATAAAAAAAGACGCAGTCAACGCATGGGCGCTTCAAATGACGACATATATCTTTACTCCGCCCACGTTCATGCCAAATCAAATTTCCAACTCAAGCAACGTTATCCAATACCTTGACCGTCAGAGTGGAGATCGATGTATGTTCGCGCGGACGACCCGTACGCGATTACTGTCCGTCGTTGCGTGTTTCACACATGCCGCATCATGCGTCGGCAATCCAAGAATATCTCAACTTCGATTCTTTTTTTCGGGTTTTCGGGTAGTGTAGAATTACGCGTTCGTGTGCGTCTTTTCGGTCGAATTCAGGACTACGCGAGGATAGATAATTATTTTTACGCCGTACCTAAGACATTTAGTGGCTTTTTTTCGCGTTTTTTTTTCTCGGGGTTTGGTGCTGGTCACTAGGTTTGTATGCTATAGGTACATACACGCAATAGCAATGGCATGAGGAATCAAATATATACACTGTACATCAATGCCAAGTTGAATGAAGGGTTATTACTGAAATGTAAGAATGATCTGATATCCTAATGAGGATTGATTACGTAATAGGATTGGCGATGGGGATTGGAGTCGATTTGGGCGGGTTTTCGAGTCAAGTCGAGTCAAACCCAAACAAAACAGCAGGCGGTTCATGCCTGCTTAAGCACACCTTATTCAGAAATTCGGGACATTCATCTTTTACTTTCTTCATCTTAGACAATCTAGACATCTTTTGGTAAACTCGTGGAGATGAGTTTCCCTCCACACGACAGTAAGTCCTCGATCTATGCCCTCGCTCGCCACGATCTGACGGGATAACCCATTGCTTTCTACGATTCCATTAATCTCGTCTCATTCAATCTTGATATGTGAAATTTCTTCTATGAAAACCAGTCTCAGCACCTTTCAACTTCCCGCAAGAGGAAGAAAAAGTCATCGCGTTCTGGCGCGAAATCGATGCGTTCAAGACGCAGCTCAAGTTGAGCGAGCAGAGACCTCCGTATTCGTTCTATGATGGACCGCCGTTTGCTACTGGGATACCGCATTATGGGCACTTGCTTGCTGGTACTATCAAGGCGAGTCGTTTTGCTTGGAAATTGGGTACGATTGACTGACTGTATGCTAATAATGTATGGGCTGTGGGTTTTGCTTGGGATTTCATTTCTAATTGTCGGTAAACTGCGCTGTCGATGAATCCATATTACGATGCTGCGCACTGGGTGGGGGTTTGGATACCATAGGACATCGTGACTCGACACGCATGCGCCTCTGGGTTCTACGTCGAACGGCGTTTCGGATGGGACACGCACGGCCTGCCCGTCGAGCATGAGATCGACAAGAAACTCGGCATCACGGGGAAAGACGACGTCCTCGCGATGGGCATAGACAAATACAACGCCGAATGCCGCGCCATCGTCATGCGTTACGCGGACGAGTGGCGGAAAACCGTCGAACGGATGGGGAGATGGATTGATTTTGACAATGGGTACAAAACGATGAATACGAGCTTTATGGAGAGCGTTTGGTGGGCCTTTTCGGCGCTTTATGAGAAGGGACTGGTGTATCGTGGTTTGAGGGTCATGCCGTATTCGACGGGGTGTACGACTCCGTTGAGTAACTTTCGAGGCGCAGTTGGAGTATCGCGACGTTCAGGATCCGGCGGTGGTTGTTGCGTTCCCACTTGTGGATGATCGAACGACGAGCTTGCTTGCGTGGACGACGACGCCGTGGACATTGCCCAGCAACCTTGCGCTATGTGTGCATCCAAAGTATAAGTATGTCAAGATCTTTGATGAGGCGCGCAAGGAGAACTTCATTCTTTACGAGAAACTCCTGGGTATTATCTACAAGGATCCGAAGAAAGCCAAATATAAGAAGGTCGGCGAGTTTATGGGAGCGGAAATGAAAGGCTGGAGATACGTTCCGGCTTTTGAATACTTCACGGAACAGGTATTTTTTTAAAAAATCTTTAGCGCTTCAGATGTTCTTTGCTTATATTCTCCGTTGCAGTTCGAAGATAAGGCATTCCGAGTTGTCAACGACGAATACGTCAAGGAGGAGGAAGGAACAGGCATAGTTCACCAGGCACCCGCATTTGGAGAAGACGACCACCGTATTGCGATTGCGCATGGTATCGTCAATCCTGATGAAACGCCGCCGTGTCCCATTGATGATGCCGGCCGCTTCACGAAGGAGGTCACAGACCTCAAGGGACTGTATGTCAAGGATGCAGACAAGGAGATCATAAAGATGCTGAAGGCGAAGGGTCGACTCATCAACCATACCACGTATCTGCATTCTTACCCATACTGCTGGAGGTCAGTCCTCGGGATTATGATTAGCTTAAATTAAGCCAGGACTAACTGGTCTGCAAAGATCTAAAACACCTCTGATATATCGTGCCATCCCGGTCTGGTTTGTAAGAGTCCAGGACTCGACAGACAAGCTCCTGGCAAACAACAAGGAGACATCATGGTTAGTAACCATTCCGATCTTCTCTATGCCTCAGGTTTATTTACGCATTCAAACGTCGGTTATAGGGTCCCTCCTCAGATCGGTGAGGGTCGTTTCGGAAATTGGCTTGCAAATGCCCGCGACTGGAGTGTATCACGAAATCGTTATTGGGGTACACCGATCCCGCTCTGGGTTTCAGAGGATTTCCAGGAGGTCAGCTTTATAGACTTCAATAATATAGCAGCGGACTGCTGATTCTCTCTTCTAGATAGTCGCCATTGGCTCTATCGCACAACTTGAGGAGCTCTCCGGTGCCACTGGAATCACAGACCTTCATCGCGAAAAAATAGACCATATTACGATCCCTTCGAAGCAAGGGAAGGGCGTACTGCGACGCGTCGAGGAAGTTTTTGATTGCTGGTTTGAGTCTGGGAGGTACGATGAATGCAGATTGATCCCCAGGTCCCTCAACTCACATCTTTCGTTCCGCATAGTATGCCATATGCGCAGCAACATTATCCATTTGAGAATCAGGAGAAGTTTGAGCGCACATTCCCTGCCGACTTCGTTTCTGAAGGCATTGACCAGACGCGTGGTTGGTTCTACACGCTCCTGGTTCTCTCGACTCATCTATTCGGAAAGGCACCATGGAAGAACCTCATCACCACTGGACTAGTACTTGCTGAGTCAGTCATGTAGATGTAACTCCGGAGATAATACTTATTAACATGATTATTTAGGGACGGAAAGAAGATGAGCAAGAGTGCGAAGAATTACCCGGACCCGAATCTCATCATAAATAGTTATGGTGCAGACGCAACACGGTACGTTCTCAGAGCGAATTCTACATTATCCATCTGCTAATGATCTAATCTAGCATGTACCTTGTCAATTCTCCTGTTACGCGAGCCGAAAACCTTCGATTCCGTGAGGCAGGAGTCCGGGAGATCGTTTCGCGTGTATTCCTTCCTTGGCTCAATGCTGCTAGATTCTTCCTTGGGCAGGTAGCATTGCTCAAAAAGGACAGTGACGTAGATTTCAGATATAACCCGCATGCACCATTATCTTCGAACGTGATGGACCGCTGGATCCTGGCACGGTGTCAGTCTTTGATCAAGCTTGTGCGTCAGGAAATGGCGGCGTACCGATTGTATACGATTGTGCCTCGTCTGCTAGACCTGGTGGATGAGCTGACGAACTGGTACATTCGATTCAACCGACGGAGATTAAAGGGCGAGGACGGTGTTGAAGATACACTCACAGCTCTTAACACACTGTTTGAGACACTGTTCACTTTATGTCGAACAATGGTAAATTGCGCTGTTTAAACCTCAAGTGTTCGTTCCTTTACTGATTGCCCTTTCCTACAGTCCTCGTATACGCCATTCCTTACGGAGAACATTTACCAATCTCTCCGCCCATTCATTCCTCAAGATCCACAAGAAACTGACACGCGATCCATTCATTTCTTACTACTTCCTGAAGTGAAAGAGGAGTACTTCGACGAGACCATCGAGCGTCAAGTCAAGCGAATGCAGACCATCATCGAACTGGCCAGAGCCATCCGTGATAAATTTACTCTTTCCTTAAAGGTGAGAGTTTCATCTGCAAAGCGACAACAGATCACAGCTAAATACATATTTCGCTTCGTAGACACCTCTCAGGGAATTGATCATCTTCCACTCTGATGAACAATACCTGGCGGATGTGCAACCCCTACAGCGGTACATCCAATCCGAGCTGAACGTGCAAGACATCATCTTCACCTCTGACGAGACTCGAGCGGGTGTGAAGTTCCGCGCGGTAGCAGATTGGGCTGTGCTTGGGAAGAAGCTGCGAAGGGACCTCGTACGCGTGAAGAACGCGCTTCCGTCCGTGTCGAGTGATGCTGTCAAAGCGTACATGGATACGGGCAAACTGACCGTGGATGGAATCGAGCTCGTGGCGGGCGACTTGACTGTTCAGCGCTATGTCGATATGCAGGATAATGCGGACGCATACGGTTCGAATTCGGATAACGATGTGGTCGTGTTACTCGATGTGCAGGTCCATTCGGAGCTTCAAGGCGAATGGCTGGCACGTGAACTGGTCAATCGCGTCCAGAAGTTGCGGAAGAAAGCTGGTCTACAAGCCACCGATGATATCGACGTTTTCTACAGTTTCCAGGATGATACCGGAAGAGACATCCTGAATGCATTAGAAAAGCAGGCTGCATATGTCGAGAAGCTGGTGCGCAGTGTACCGAAGGATGTTAGAGAGAGGCAGGAGGACCAGAAGCTCTTGATTGAGGAGGAGCAGGAAATCGCGGAGACGAGGTTCACGTTATCGTTAGTGTGGCCATGAGATCTATATTGAGATAGAAATTTGCAAAATGTTGTACAATGGCTATCGTTTGTTATCGGAATAAATTAGCATGAAGATGCAAAAACTAAGTGGGCGTCTTGATCATAAAACGCTCATTTCTTCGACGAACCGAACCCTGCGAAACCCATCATCTGCGCCATATCATCGTCCTGCTGTACTGTAACATCTTTAAGAAGCTCCATCCTCGCCTTCTCCTTCTCAGCTTTCTTTTGCGCCTTCTTCGCTGCGCGTTCAGCATCTGCTTTAGCTTTCACTTCAGCAAGGCGCTTGTTGAAGTCGAATTCTTTAGCTTTTGAGGCTTCGCGTCGTTGTTCGCGCAGGAAGGCTATGCGTTCGCGGACTTGTTCGACTGTTGAGCGCTCTATTTGGGTTTTCTGGCCAAGCATTCGGAGGTCTGTACATGTTCAGTCAAATCAATATTCATATTCAAGATGAATATAGGTGTTGATAGATACTTACGAGCTCGACTGTTAATGTGATCCAGGTACGCAGCCGTATCTCTGTAAGTCCGGTTACATTTCTCGCAGTAGAACCCTGGTTGACCGGGACCGCGTCCTGACGGATTGGCAACTACGGTAGTTTTATTTAGGTTCTTCTCTAGTTCCAGGTCGTAATCACGCAGCTTCATCAGCTCTGTCGGGGTAGGCACATCTTTCTTCACGCCTTTCCTGGGCTTCTTTCCTAAAAAATAAATAAAAAATTCATTTACATCAGATCGAGCTTCTATATTAGAGGAAATACGGATAAGTAATAGGACGCACCTGTTTTCAGACGCTCCTCATTCTCCTGCATACGTTCCTTTTCCTCTGCATCCTTCTGACGAGCCTTTTCAGCGTATTCCTCCTTATCCCACTTTCGTCGAAAGTTGGTGTCTGATGCTGTTGACGCGTAGGCACCTTTCCTTTCCGACATCCTTCCTTTCTGCTTTGTAACCGGTGAAGGTATTAAGTTGAGATGCGTGATTCGAATAACATGAATGCGTCGATCCTGACTCGGAGGAGCGATCATTTGCCAATTTCGGAAGATTCAATCACATGACTACTAAGCATATATATTTTGATTTCAGTTCGACTTGGCATCGGAGAGATAACTTGAACAACATCGCCAAGTGATAAGCGGGAGGGTATACTTTTCTCGTTGTTTACCCTGAGGCCAGTACAAGTACGTAGCATCGTACGTACGAAAGCTTTTGGCTGCCTTGCACCTCTTGGCCTGTGCTGGTGGTCTCACCAGGTTCCTTTCATCTTGTCGACCAGATCCATCATCGCGTTTGGTCTATACGATGCAAGAAGCTTATCTGGGCTTTCAGGGGCATGCAGTCGAAAGAATATGAGTTGGAATTTGGATCAGGTCAAATGCATGAATCAAGAATTCGGTTGTGGTGAAGGTACCATGGCGGGGCATTACGGTTTCAAGCCCGGTTTACTGTGTTTTTTTTTTGTACACGTAGCAACGAATCTATATCATATCATGAAAGTGGAAAATCGTCTGTAATGTAACAACGGAAGTGGAATGGACTGATCGGCAATGCTGAGGCTTCATGAGATCGCCTCCACATGCATCGATGCACCCTTCCGTAGCCGTCTCACCTTTTTCCTCGTACCATGATCTATTACTCATACGTTGGAGAAGTTAACACAAATCTTGTGAGCATACATCCACTTTAACGTCTTTCTGAACCAGCTGACTCGGTGACCAGATCTGCTGTATATGCCAGTGAGTTTATCTCCATCGATTCGATCTGGACGAAGCTTAGTGAGACCCTGGGAAGTTGTCCATTCCTTAATCCAGTCGTGACGACAACATGCTCTCATACATTCTGCAGAGCATGCATCGAGCGGACGTTAGAGCAGCAGTCATGTTGTCCTGTGGACCGTTCACCTCTCTCCTTGGACGACTTGAGGCCAGAGAACCTGCTGCTGAGAAACGTGCGCATGCCCATATGTTTTGCGCATATGAATCACTTTGACTGTATTGTGCTTCTCAGATGGTAGATGAACTCATTGTCGAATGTCCCCACAAAGCAGCAGGATGCAAGACCTCCTGCCAACGGCAGCTTCTCGGCACGCATCTCAAGGAAACATGCCACTTTGTACAAGTCCCATGTTCCGAAGAAGGGTGTGAACAAACGGTGCTTCGCAGGGATCTAGGCAAACATACGCACGACTGCGTGCACAGACTGGTCAAGTGCGCCGCGTGTGGCACCTCCGTTACGGCTTCTGAACTGGAGGTACGTACTTCTGGTGCTGTTGCCCTGCCGAACTCGAACTTCTCGTCACCCCTCCGCCCATCCCGCTTCTTTCTTATCTGGCTCCTTCTTGCCAATCTGATGATACTTTCCCCATTTTGTATGTTAGGCTCACGAACATGAATGCGCGGAGCAAGAAACTGAATGTGTGGCGTGTGCTGCGAGATGCAAGCGGGCTGAATTGTCCGGACATACCGCCACTTGCTCCGAACTCCAGATCGCCTGTGCACATTCCAACCACGGATGTCCGTGGAGTGGAAAGCGCAGAACTCACTCAGAGCACCTCGAGAAGTGTCCCTACGAGGCAATTAAAGGATTCTTCGCGGTTAATGAGACGCGGACGTCGGCATTACGTGATGAGATCACTGTATTGAGACAGAACTTGAGCAAGGCGGAGGCAAATATTCTTGCACTCACTAGGGAGCTTGCCATTGCTAGGAAAGCGCTGGGTCCTTGGTGGCGTTCTGGCGACAGTACTAGTCCTCACATATCATCTTCCGAGCTTACGGAATCGGCGGCTGTTGCTCAGGCTTCTCAGGTTCTTTCTGAACAACATCGATGGCGCTCTTCGAATCCTCTGGCACCAATACTGAGCTTCTCTCCAGAAAGCTCACCAATATCACAATCAAGCGAAGTTGAATCGCTCAGCGGCAATCCTGCAGCTGCACCATCACCACCAGCAGCTCCTTCATTTACGGACCCTGCCTTCCTAGCACCTTTTTTCCCTTCAGATGGTGCGGCCCCACCTCCTGCCACGTTGTCCCCTCCTCCGACAGTCCAAGTGGACCCCTTCACGCGACACCTCTTCCCATTCTCAAACCGGTTCCAGAGCATCTACCCACCTCCACCCATCCGTTTTCCGGACCTATCGCCTCCTTCGCAACCCCAAACAGGGCTAATTTACAACGGCTCATCATCATCACCATCAACAACAGCAGCAGCAGCAGGTCTCCCGCGCGTTGCGCCCGTCGACCGCTCGTCGACGCTCGAGGGCGCGCTGCTCGGGCTCCGCACGAGCATCTCCGCCGTCTCCAGCGCACTCGACGCACTCGCGCGCCGGACGGACGTGGCGCTCACGACGGAGAACCTGCGCATGAACGAGGAAGTCGGCGCGCTGCGCGCTATCGTGCACGGGCTGCGCATGCAGGTGCACGCGCTGATTACTGAGCGGAACGGCTCGGCGTGGGGCGTCGCCGGGGGCGGTGGTGGTGGTGTAGCGGGGGCGGCAGGGGCGGTGGGGGCCTCGACGACGACGACGACGACGAGTTCTTCGGCGGCGTATTATAACCATCCCGTCCCACCTCCCAACCCATCTCCGTTGACGGTTAATTACACCACGCAGACGCAGACGACTAAGCTATGAAAGTATTGTATTTGGATCAAGAATTTCTTTCTTCTGAGTACTCTGAACTAACTACATAGAGATGTATCGTATATTCTTGAATGTGGCTCGATGATCTCGGCCCAGTGCTCTATTCAAGTTATAGTACAACACGACATATTTACCCACAAACTCAGCTACATACTGTGCTCCCTTGCTTTCAATTACAACCATGGCTCAACAAGAATATGTATGCTTAAGCTTGGAGATCAAAACACAGCGATTATTATTTTCACTCTACACTACGACAAGCTCAAATAAGGAGAGACAGGACGGACAGAGAGAGATGAGATGAGATGTGTCGGGAAGATAAGGAAAGAGAGATGAACCAGAGCAAAAAGTACACAGCAAATTAAAGCTACCAGAATGAAAAGGGGGAAAAAAAAAGGGGGGGAAGGGAAGATGCTACTGACGAGCGGCTATGTATGTATATATAGAGAGAGAGAGAGATCTTACTTCCATCAATCAATGCATTATGTACCAACACTGCGTGGAGAGAGGAACGACAGACGAAATTGATGAAAAACCAGCAGACCGAACAAAGTCCGGCAGTGTCAGAGAGATGAGAAATAAAGGGGGGGTAAAAACGAAAACGCTATTACAGCTAATAATAATCAAAAGCGGAAAGGAGTCGGCGCTGCGTGAGCGTTGCGTTGTAGAGTACCGTGATGGGAAAAAAGAAGAATAGCTCGACGAGAGGTAAATACGGAACGGCGAAGCACAACATAGTCAGTCAGGCAAAACAGGTCAAACAGGTCAAACAGAGAGGAAAGACAAGAACAGAAGAGCAAGGACAAGAACAAGAACAAGATGGTGATCGGACGATGATGAGATATGAGAGATGCGAGATGGATGAGAGAACACGAAAAAAAATTAATAACAATTGAATGAGAGTCGATGGTTCTGATGAGAACGAGGGAGCGAACAAGAGGATGAATCTGCTAGACACAATGAGGAGATCGACGAGAGCATGTATGCATGCATGCGGTACGCCAGGTGCGTGCCGGTGTGGGCTGGTGCAAAGGCGAGGGGAGATGATTTGGGCCATGCAGATAGAAGGACCAAAGAAGCCCACATGGAAGGGAGTTCCCTGGCAGAGAGGGGACGAGACGAATTAACTGCCCGAAGATCGACAAGCCTTCACAGAGACGATCGGAATCCGGAATGGGACCAGCACGACGCACAACGCACGACGCACGACACCTTCAGCTATCCACACGAGCTAGCCGATCGGAGCGGGGGATCAGCTTCGTCAGTCCGTCGGCTATCGACGTCAGAGCCGATACGGACAAAAATAGATTATAGAAAGAACATAAACGGGTGATGAAGCGAACAAGACGTTGAGAGCAAAATGGCAAAATAAAATACATAATAACGCAGAACTCGCGTGCGAATAGCAATAAAGTATTCTTGAAATAGCAAGTCCTCTCTCTCTTCTCCTTTTTTTTTGTTGTTGTTCAAAACAGATAGAGGGCTGACGTCGTGCAGAAGGCGGCAGAGCGTGATTAGCTCGATCGATTAGTGCCAAGCAGCAGGAGATGAGAAGAATGGCGACTCCGTGAGGTCAGGGGGAAATAGATAGGAGGAGACAGACCCAAAGAGGCTGGCTGCTTGCCTAGACGTTCTCGAATCAGTTGTAATATCCGTAGCCCGAAACATTCTCCTGAGAATGCCCGTGTAACGAATAGGATGATGTTGAAGTCGGAGGAGGTGGGTGGTGAGGCGGCATATATTCTCCATCTCGACCATAGGGTCCCGAAATGTATAGCTGTGACTGTTGCTGATGTTGTTGATGTAATCCTCCTTGTCCATTATCAACACCGCCATAATGATGTGGCATCCCGTTATTCTCCTGTTCCATATCATGTAAACTCGCCACGCTCCCGTTTACACTCCCATGCCCAGGAGTATGAGCAGTACCGTGATTCATCCCGTTCCGCATCGGCTCGCTCAAAGGGAACTCAAACGGAGCAGGGCTAGGATGCGACACGGGCGAATAATGACCGGTCTCCGAGACGGAGTCGATATTATGTATAAAGTCCAGTTTGTCTGTCTCTAGTCGCGTAAGGCGCGGTGCCATATGGAACGACGAACGCGACGACGCAGCAGACCGTGAAGACGGCGCCAAGGGATACCGGTGTCCCAATCTGTGCGCGTGTCCGTGCCCATGGCTATACCCTTGCCCATGCGAAAGGTCAGACGAACTTAAGCTCGCCCGATTATATGCTCGTAGATCATTTGTGGATGCCGATGGATCGTTCAGATTCACGTTACTCGTATTATCCCCACCGTAAATGGACGACTTGTTGTCGTCCTCCTGCGATAGAAACAAACAGACGAACGAACAATTAGAATTATAAGGCAAACAAAAGCAACCGTATATAAGAGTATCGACTCACAGGCATAAGAGCTAATGCCAACTCGCTGCTCCGACTGATTGGCACCCGCGACTGGTGCGCATCCTGAGGCTTTTGAGATTCGTGCGGATGAGGCAAGGAAGAATGGGAGTTATTCCGAACATCAAGGTTCGAGAACATATCCATTATTGAGCCCGTGCTATCCGAGTTGAAACGGCAATTAGTGACAACTATGTGGACTGGAAACAGAGAACTACAAACCAAGATGCTCTGCGAGTATCATTGTAACCCGCAGAATCAAAATTGCTGCCACCTTCGCTGCTGAAGCATGCTCCACTCGTCACGCTCGACTCCGACTCTGTGATGCTCACAGTGCTAGCGATGGATCCGAATCGCGAGGCGTACGGATCAGCAGCACCATGTAAGCCTTGCGAGTCGCGGTAATACACAGCCGACCGAGGATCCAGACCGCCGGACGGCAAATTCGATTGGGGATCACTTTCCATCTCCATGTCCAGACTGCTGGTGCCACCAGAACTACTGCCATTGTTGTCCTTCCCGTCATCCATTGCAGGGAACTGGAAGTTGTTGAGAGATGATTGGAGCCGCATGTCAGGCGTACTCGTTCCATCTCCCTGAGAGCCCTCACTTTCGCCATTACCGACTGAGCCAAACGAGAAGTCTGGATTTGGTAATGGACCAGCGATCGGTGGCTGATAAGTACGCGATGAGAGCGCATACACATGGCCCGCACGAGGGAAGCGCATCGACATTGGGTTGGCCGAATGCGGTTGGGATGGGAAGCTGGTTGTAGATGGAGCAAATTGACCAGGGGATGCAATATGCGCCGGCAATGATTGGCGATGCATGAGCTCGGGCCGCGCCTCTGATTCTGGCGGAGACATAGGAGGATGATGCATGTGTGGTGGGAGAGATGAATCAGACATGCCGTTGCTCGAACTAGTTTCGACGCCGGCGTTTCCATTGCAATCAGTTTGATCTCCATCCGTGTGCATCTGGTTGATTGGCGGAAGATCAGTGGTGCGAGCCTGAGGCGTGAGCGTCGGCGTGCTGTGAGTCGTCGCAGGAAGCGTTGGACGGTACCGCGAGAGGCTTGAGCCGTAGACCATCGAGTTTGCTTGCGCCGCAAGGTGCGCGTACGGGTGACTGGCTAGGCGGTCAAGACTCATTCTGCGCACTGTTGGATCGAAGCCTGACATACGCCCAGCATTCATACCGAAGGGCGACATCCCGTTTAATCGTGGGCTGTAGCCTGCACGGACACGGGAAGGACCAATGCCCAAGACCGTCGGTAAAGACGTGCGTCGCACGAACTGGTCCTGCGTGGGCATCATTCCGTTACTGCCATAATCCATCTCTTCTGAGTAGTCGTGTCCCTGCTCCATGCCCATATGAGACGTCGGCGTGCGGCTCATCGCCCGCTGGGGACCTTGCCACGAGGAGGGAGGGAAGTTGAGCCCGCTCGGATCCTCACCCTCTTTTACCTCGGTCCGTCTAACAACACCGTCATCCTCTCCCGGAGAGTTCACATTCACGTGCGGAGTATCGCCCAGACCATTGGGAGGCGTGAGCTCAGGGGAGGTGCTCTCGGGAGAGGTCGAGGACGAGTAAGAAGAATGATTTCGTTCATCCAGGGCGGAAGCGGTGCCTGGAGCTTGACTGGCAGGACGTGCGGGCTGCTCGCAGTTGGACCTGCTGTCATCGTCCGCGATGCCATCACCATCGTCACGATCAACATCGCCGTCAGCGCCGTTCTTGCCAGCTTCACCCTTGTTGATTGGCTTTCTGCCACTGGCAGATGATAGCGAGGCCTTCTTTGCCAGGTTCTTTTCCTTCGCGCGCCTGTAGGGAAGAGAAGGGAAAAGAAATCAGTATATGCAATATGGACCACATGAGAGGTGAAAAGTGTCGGCAGCGCGAGCACGCGGGCAGCAGAGGGAATCGAATATCCCGGCAAATGAACGCGACGCGATCACGAAGGACAAGATAGTTACCTGTTCTGGAACCAGACCTAGAAAGGGAAGAAGCACAAATTTGTGAGCACATTGGCAGGAGCGAGAGGAACAGAGAGAGAGGAGGTGGGACGCAGATGGGAACAAGGCATGGAAGACAGATACGAGATTGAGGGAAGGGACCTTTTCGAAGCAGGGAATAGAGAGGGGGAGAAAGCCTCCGGTTGTGGTAGGCAAGGGACGCAAGAGAGAGGTGGGGTGGCAAGCGACGAGGCGAAGACGCGGAGAAGAACCAATTCGACGCGTGCATAGAGAGGGAGAAAAAAAAAGGATAAAATAAAATGAAATAAAATAAAATACTCACTTGTACACCGCGCGGGGTCATCTCGAGCTGGGCTGCGAGCTGCTTTCTGAGCGCTGCATTTGGCTTCGTCTCCCGTTTGAACGTGTCCTCGAGCACCTTGAGCTGAGGCCGAGTCGTTCGTTTCCGGTGCTTGACCTCTGACGGGTTGTACGGATAGAAGGTGCGGAAGTCGACTGTCGCTGGGTCCACGCCTGGAGGGAGGGTGATGTAGGAGTTGTTGTGGGGGTAGCTAGCTGAAGGGCGGCCTGGAAGGAAGCGCTGGACGCCAGCTGCGAGCGCGTCCACGTCGATAGAGGGGAAGACGGAACCACTGCTGGACGGCGGCGATGGCTGCTGGTTGTGCTGGTGCTGATGGATATGATGATTGTGCTGGTGAGGGATCGGATGCGGCGGATAGCGCGGCGCGATGTTGTTGCGGGAGTTCTGGTGAGCAGCGAAGGTAGCTGCAGTGGAGTCCATCGTCGCGACACTGAGAGAGAGGGCCCAGATGAAGACGAGGAGTCGCGTCAGACGAGTTGAAGAGGAGACGAGGGAAGCGAAAGCGACGAGGAGAGAGCAGAGATGAGTAGGATGAGAATAAGAGATGATGAAGGAAGGAAAGGAAGGAGCGGAGGGAAATGCTCTCAGATCTGAAGAGGAGATGGACGAGGACGAGGACGAGGACGTATAAAGAGAAATCGACGTAGATCCCGCATTTTCATTTTATTTATTCATTCATTTTATATTATTTCCATGCACCCAATCACAGCCTCCCTAACAACCCTCCTTGATCTCAATCTTGCGATGCTCTCTCGTCGCACTCGTCGCACATCTCGTAGCTGCTCTTCGTCCTGCGCTGCGACCACCACCGCCTCCGGTCGTCGCTATCCCACTTCAATCATCCCATCACTATCACTTCTCCCTCGTCTCGTCTCGCCACAGCCTCTTTGTTCCGTCCCATCTCATGCTAGCACTCTACTAATACTCTAATCCCTCTCTCGCCGCAAATGCACTTTCTATCCTTTGCATAATCTCTAGCGTAACATGTAAGTAAGCTTAGCTACACATACATATGCCCCGCAAGGCAGCCAACGCCGAACACATCCCGATCGGAGCACTACAATACAACTACAGCACTACACAGCACAGCACTGGCCATCCGCTCTATCCTCTATTTCCTCCTTTTGTATGCGCAGTCCTTCCGCTCACTCGCACACGCCGACGCTAATCCATACTCATGCAAAGATGTAACACTACCAAGATGTCAATGTATACACACTAAACCTGAACGCATAAACCTTTTTTCCCGTCCCAGCTTGTGCAATACGCTACCCCTGGACTTGCCTTTTACTATCCTTTACCCCGCCACCTCCTCGCGCTATTCCCCTTTCTGCTTTCCTCGTGCACTGGCAAGAGCCAGCAAGTTCCCCTTTGTCCCTAGCCCTAGTGACCTGCCTCAAACACTTCGTCCTCTCATTCACCGATTCTTCCGTTTCCTTACGTTTTCCTACTCTCTAGATCATTGGTCTGGAATCGATCCACTCGCTTACAGCTTCAATGCCACTGAGATTACTTCCGAATTGTTAATTATCGAAACCCCGGCGTCGAATTTACTCCTATCGTAAGAAAATAAGTAGGTAGAAATAACGTAACAGATATATCTACTTCAATTCAAAGCGATAAAAAAACGGACTCGGGATTGCAGCATCGGCAATCGCTTTCCCCCTCGCCTCGCGTACCTCGTCCAAATTAAGTCCTCCCAGATCCATCACCCAAACGGGATCTGGCTGCTTTACTCACTTGTAATAACACATTTCTTACTTGGAAAACAATTGAATTGCAGAGTCAACCGAACCAATCATTTCCCTCCCTCGCTCGGCGGGATTCTTTGCAGTTTGACTACGTACGTACAGCTCTTCAATTTAATTAAAACACTTTATTAAACATAAGCGCGCGCATATATGAAATTTCTACCACTAGCACGTATGTTTTTGAATGGGTTATTACATAGGATAAGCATCGTATAAAAACACCGTGCTTTAAGGAGAACACCAGTACTGGAGAGGTGTATACATGTGTTCCTGGAACCTGTCGGATGGGAGGGCGGTGGTCCACCAGTTTGGCCATGGGCCGGGAGATGATGAAAGAGGAGATGACTTCTGATTTACTTACCACATCGATCCTTGGGGATGACGCTGCGAGGCTTACTTTTACCTTGCTTACAGACAATCACACGTCTCTACTAAACGAGTGTTTCATCTTACTTAGGAACGAGGAAGAAGGACATCGCGCCCCTATCTATCTATCTATCTATCTACTACGTATGCCCAGGTATGTATGGTATGTATTCGCTTCTCAGGAGTCGACTTAACCACTCAACAAGCACCGAAATAACCTGGCCCTCACCGACTCCGACTCGCGCGTGAACACCGTGACTGACACGATCCACCCGTTTTTACAACAATGCCCACCTTCAGCCACTCTTCTCCCGAGTGACTTACTCTCCGGATCCTTCGCATGCACGTATGGTAGGGATAGAGTCACCACCCCATCTAGTGATCTCCTGGGACTTCTCTAATCTCCCTGGAAATCTCTCTGGATCTGATCGCCCGTTTCTGAATAGAATCCAGAACTGACTAGCTGCTCGCGTTGAATGGACGGATGTGGTGTCTTCCCGCATCCGTCTAACCTTCCTCGTCTCGCTGCCCGCTTTTCCTGCATGCGTGTAGGTTCCTATGCCCTCGCCGCACATCATTATCATCATTTCATGATTTCCCTCCTGATTTGCCCCGGCCCGCTCAAGTTGACCGCTCTCCCTTTCTAGGTCCTCCTTTGATGATTTTTGATTTCCTTCCGGCGAGAGTATGCGCGAGCTTTACTATAACCTGAACTTTCATCAAAGAGTCTATGAATGAATGTCGTCAGAGGTGAGTATTTGTATGAACTCCTATCTACTGTACACTTATCCACATGGCAATTCCATCTCGCACTCAGCCAAGTCCAATCCCCTTCTTCAGTTGATTTTTTGATTTGATTTGATTTTGATTTTGTTCCATTAGCGTTCCCTTCTATACCATTCTTATTTTCCCGCTTCTATTCCTATCGCTCCTACCATTCTTTCAGCCTCGTGTCAAAAGGAATTCAAAAGGAACTTAAATGCTCTTTGTCCACTCGTGCTTAGCCCTCTCTTCAAGCGCTTTTCCCCTGAATATCGCCAATGTATCCTGGTTTATTCACTTTGAATTGATCCCTGATCTCTGATTATTAGGCATTGATCGTGATTTACAAATTTCTTTGATTCCGGCGAACGGAAGCCACTGGAGGGAAGGAATTCATGCATGCTTTGCTGCGCCCCACCTGAACGTGGACTGAACTTCTCTTCTCCCGTATGGATGACCAGACCAGACCTAGAGCTTCTCGCCGAGTCCTACCCTTCCAAGTCTTCTCTTTCTCGTTCCGAATCGAAGCTAGCTTCGTCTCGTCCTCTGTCGCATCGTAGGACATCCCGAGATTCCCAGATACTCGCATTCGCAAACGCCCGTTCGTCGCGTATTGACTCCGTTCGACGGCACGGTTTTCCCTACCGCTCGTCGGGATCGAAGGCCCCGTCTGGAGAAGCTATCCTTTTTTTTTTAACCCCAGCGTCGATTGAGTTGGGAGGCGTTTGCGCGTCGTGCGGATTCGGATGCGCGAGGGACTCTAAACGGCTGAACGCTACGCAATGCGGCACACGCAAAATTCCTGACGCATACATTATACATACATACATACTCTAAAGCCTATCCAATACCGCACGCGCCGCATCTATCCGACGGTTTCTAGTCGCAGCCACCAGATCTCCTTCCCGCCTGATAATCTGGTCTTTCTCCCCGTCGGTCAGACACATTCACACACACACGCGCGCGCTCTCACACATTTGGCATTTGTATGAATAGCTGGCTTCGATCATTTTGCTGCTATTCCTAGTACATGCTCTTCGCAAACCCCGGGGTGCTACTTACAGTTACCCATCTTTCGAAGTTTCGCTTCTCCGGGTCATTTAATTAATATACTTTCAGCACGCGCGCCTTTAATGCGGCCCCGGGAAAACTCAAGATGAGAAAGGATGGATCGTGTTGGGGATGGTCTTGTATATCAGTGTTATTGCATTGTCTCTGTGTGTCATACGAACACGCCAACGTCCCGGGTTCAGGGAACGTTTACGACTACTGCAAGCAATGCATGCGCAGCGTGCAAACTTTTGGCTGGATTTTCTCATGAATCACAGTTCAATGTGATTCAGGGTGATTCGTTCCCGGTCATGGTACATCCTGCTCGTCAATCCTGAACAAGCCCGTGGGATTGGACCGAATGGATCATCTGTGCATAGGATGAATCATTCTGCCTCATATTATCTTCAACCTCAGAATTTCTTTCTCCCCTGATATGCAAACCCGATCGCCAGACGGACAAGATCCAGGTGAGTATTGTTCTTCGATAGTAATTTATCGTATTGCTGAAAACTGTTGTACAATTCCAAACTCGGCTTGTGATTTATTCGCCTTTCGGAAGCATTTCTTTTCGTTTTGCAACGCAACGACGGACCGGATCGAAATGCGAAGGCATCGCGCGTTTCACGCAGGTGGGTCAACTAAGACAACTCTTCTCCGCTCCGAAGAAATTTCCTTCGGCATATTCTAGCTCAAGACCTACCTACATTCGTGAGCATTCTTCATGTTCTGAAGCAATGGGGAAAAGTACCGACGGCACTTCCCCTTTTCCCGCTCTACTTACCCCTGGTTGCTGCTCTATGTTTCGCAGTTTTTTTTTTCTTGCCCTTCTCAATTCTTCCCGCACTGCGGTGCGATGGGCTCGTCCAATACTCTTCTCCATTCAGAGCTTTCCGAGAGGGGGCGCATGACCTGGGGTAGGATTCTCACCAACGAGAATGGCGACGGGTCAGAAATGACGGAGCGACGGAAATTAATTGGAACGAGAGCGGATCCGGATACTTTCGATCGACGAAGCTGCTTCCGCAGACCGCAGTGCAACGGAACTGGCGCCCCGCAACAGCCCGCTCACACCTCGACGACAACATTCAATTCGCGTCGTACAGCATATATGCGCATCAATGTACGTACGTACCCGTGGTATACAAATATACTTCCTATGAAATATTATTATTAGAAGCTTGAGTCATTAATTTTTAATTTTACAGATCTAGCACAAGATCTATCAAGGCTGGCGGACGGCAAGTACTTGCATTGCATTCTAGCGCGCACCGACACTATTCGCATCCTCCCGCGTTCTCCGTCCTCTGCCTTTGAATACGCGTTTGGCGCCCTTTCTATCTTGCTAACGGCACCGTGCGCAAAGTGCCGGTGTATGTACGAGAGCTTTCATAAATAAATATTGATATGCTTCAGATCTCTGTCCTCCCTGTCTGCATTGCATTATCGCTGAGCGCCCCGGAATGTTGAATGGCGTTGTTCGCCGTCGCGGGGTTACGATACCCCCCTCAGTAGCGAGAAACACAAGGCCGCGATCTTCTTGCGACGCGTTTCTCTTTCTTTTCTTCTTTCGTGATGACGGCTCACCATCGACGCTAGAACTCTTCCTGACAAACCAAGCCGACACGACACGGGTGCAATCCGCGCCTTCTGCCTCGAGTCCCATGATTTCTTTCGCAATCGGCGGGGGGGCAGGCAACGAACCCAACAGCTCGCGCCGCACCATCGAGCCGACTCGATCTCTCTCTATCCGTGCCTATCTGTGCTATACTTGTAACAATGTCCGATACCATCTGCATTCTGGCAAACTCTATCAGACGAGGGATGGAGATGGAATATGAAACGCAACGCGGAACGAAAATAAACGATATTTCTTCTCCTTTCCTCCCTCGATCGCGTGCGACCGGTCGACGGAGGAACGACAGGAACTGTCCGACTTTGACTGTATGGCTTGACTGACCGACCGACCGACCGACTGACTGACTGACAAACTGACTGATTGACTGACGTGTCGCTTACTTGCCCGTTTCTGGTCGTTTCCGTTGTTTTTTGCGTTGCCGCTGCATCATGATGTTCAATTTGCTTGACATCCTGGAAACGATTCCTCAACCACGTTGGCGCACTCGTCCAGGTAGCTCAGAAGGACAAGGACAAGGACAGGAATCGCCAGTTTCCCCCGTCTTGTTCCTTAGCACTTGCTGGCCAATTTCACACCCACACTGTCGCATCGCACGCATCGCGTGTCTGCCATGCATTCCGCACGCTCAGGGTCGGACTACCTAACGGCACGGACTTACGTACCACATTCCAGCCTTTCTCTCAGCCGACGTCAAATAAGACCCGCACAATTGACGCAATAGGAAGGAAAATATAGCGAAAAAACAAATAAGCGCATTAATATTGATTATGTCCGATGCCCACACTCTAATGTTCGTTTTGGGCCTAGCGCGACTTTCACCCTAGTAAGTAAGCGAGTACGTTTGCTATTTTTTTCACGCATGCACGAAAATGGCAAGTCCGTTGCAGTCCGCTGTGTTTGTTGGTCCCACTTCCGTGACCCGAATCCGAGTCCGCAACGGCGTCCGTTTTCGATCCTCGGCATCTCATCTCTCGTTTCTTTGCCCTCCGTTATGACTTTGTCTGCCTTCGATTTGCGACGCGGAAGTATCCTAATGATAAGTCGAACTTAAACGGACTAGGATGCGATGACCACGTACTATGCGACCATCGCTACCAATCAAGCGATCCTATTGCACTTCGGGTATCTATCTCTTGTCTTGTCTTGTCTTGCACGTACCTTCCGCCTTGGCGTGTCCGAAAGGCCGCAACTACAATACAACAACAACCCTCTGGACACGATTCAGTAGCTCCGGGTCTGCGGCGGCGCACAAGAAATTGAAGAAGCATCCAATCCGGGCAGACGACGTTATTGCCACGTTACGTTACGTCTTTTATCGACTGGTACAATCAGAAACAGTATGCACGGGCGATACGAGCGAATAGAATTGCAGCGTACAATGAGGTGTACATTCTTCAACCAATCAACGGAAAGGGTGCACAAACGTCCCCGGCTTCTGGAATTCCGAATCTCCGTCTCCGCAACCAGATTGATTGCGAGCTGAACCTATATATTCCCGGAATCAGTATAAACTAAACCCGATCCCTTTGTAATGCGAGTTTATTCACTTTTAGGCTCCTGTCAAATGAACTCTTTGGCTTGACCGTTTGAAACTATCCACCCACATTATGAGAGAAGAAAATGAGATCAAGGAAGAGTAATCTCGCTTCCGGAAAATCCGTTTATCTCGTCTGTACTGTCCCGTCTATCTCGTGGCTTTTCAATCATGACCGAATGACAAACACACCCGCAGGAACAGGGCAAGATCGCTGCTAGTCTCGTACTCGCACAACCTCCGGCTTCCGAATCCCAGTCTAACAAGTACTCTTTTTTTCAAAATCGCAACGGCACACGCAATGATATCATCATCCACGAGATATCAAAGCGTACCTTGCCACATAACCATCAACACTTACCCCTGCTGGTGTCTGACACGTTGTGTCCAACTTGGCGCCGGCGTGCCACTTATCTGCTACTCTTCTCCTAGAGCAAAATCTATGTTTTGAAAGTTTCAAGTGAAGCTCGATATCGAACAAACCGATGAGATGTTGATCATTGGATCATTCATTACTAGCGCTCATCTCATTGCCACTAGCGGCGCATCTTGCAACTGGGCAGACTGTTATAACAGCATATTTGGGATGCCACATCGAGGGAATGATTTCAGATCTCCTTTATTGCATTTCTGCAAAAACAATATAGTCCATGCATGTGGAGATTAATATAGTACACAATGGCATCCACTACATTGCAATCCAGGAATTATGGACATAGGTATTCGACAGCGGTAGAAACACAGCAAGAACAAAACGTAAACAAAAGACAAAATGGGTAGGAGAGCGATTACTCATCATACAGAATAGAAAAGAGCCATACGTACGAGAATGCATAATTGAACGCAAACGAATATGCGTCAGAAGGGGAGGAGCGAAGACGCGCCTTCTAGGAGACAATTATCTGAATGCGCAGCACAAACATAGTCACAAAGCAAATAAAAAGCAGCTGTAGCGATGGTGTTTGCAAGCGTGCAAGTGCAAAAAAAAAGTTTGACGTATAGTCGTGCAAGTTTAGTCTGCGGAAGAATATAAGGAAGCAAAATATAGATATCTTACACTCTAGAAGTTGCAATGTATGCGCGTCATGGTTGATCATAAGGACGTCTCAGAGTAGATGAAACATAATGGAATGATATCCGAAGAGAAAGAAATTGAGGGGAAAAAAGCCACGAAAGAGTAACAATGGAAATCCGAGTTGCATGCTAAGCGCTGAAGTCCATCTTCATCGTGTCCATACGTGCGTGGTCGCACAAGATATCCGACAAGAATGAATCATCCACGCTTGCAAGCGGAGATGCTTTAAACAAGATTTCGGGCTGGGAGCCTTCTTGTTCACGTAACATATCGAGTAGCGCATCCATCTGTTCCCGCGCTCGAGAAATGACAGGATGAGAATAGATCTCGGCTGCGGTCGGGCGTGCTGAAGAATCCTTGCTCATCATCCACATTATTAGATGTTGGAGAGCGGCACTGCAATCCGTGAAACCTTCCACTTGACTGAAGTCTTGTTCACGAAGCCTGTGCCAAGGATCACCCCTAGAAGACGTTTGAAGTTGTCAGTTGAATGGAAAAGAGCAGAACAGTAGATTTAGAAAGGGAGAGGGACTTGATATGCGGCCCGCTCGCCAGAATGACAAATGAGAATGAAGAATGAAAAGAAGCTCACTGTGTAGGGACATAAATATTGGTAGCCGCCTCAAGCATCATCATTCCGAAGCTTTGATACCACAATAAGCACCTTTCAGGCAAACGAATTGAAGGCGCTTACCTGAATATGTCGGTCTCTTTGCCGTATTGTCCTTGTAACACTTCTGCTGCAAGATACATCTTGTCGCCTTCACGTTCAAAATCAAAACTTGCGTCGACACTGCTTGGTACTGAGCCGAATTTAAATTCGGCTCGGCGCGGTCGTGGCCACAACGATGCCATACCGAAGTCGCCAATCTTGAATCGGCCCGATGAAGTGATGAAGATGTTCGCAGGCTTCAGATCAAAATGCACCACGTTTGCACCGTGTATGAACCGTAATCCCTGAAAAAGGAATAATTAATACTCTGATATTCCGTTGAGATTCTTTTCGGCTCCAAATGTCCATACGGAAAGAAGAGCCGGGAGTCGGAAGACAGTGGGTATGGGATTTCGGTGATTGACACTCACCGAACTGATGTCAGCAAAGACTTTCCACACCCTAGCTTCATCCAACCTTTGAAAATGGCGACCGTATTCATCCAGGAAATGTGCGAAATTCCCATACTCGCAGAGCTCTGTCAAGATGTACAGCCGGTCATCTTGCTCCCAACTGTCAATATAACCGAGTACGTTCAGGTGAAACTCAGGGCCGGTACTTGCAGACAGGTGTTGAAGAATCTCGACCTCCTCTCGCAAGCGTGAACTACGACCATTGAAAACCAATTAGTACAATGACAATCAAATCATACTTCAGGGAACTGCAGACGGACTGGCGCTCTAGAGCATGCTCTCGGAGATTGGTATCACCGAAGTAGAAAACCCAGATCGATCGAAGAATAGGAAATTATGAGAAAATCTACTCACCGATGCCGAGTGCCTTCAAACCGCTTTGATCTTTTCACGGCATAAACGGGACCATCCTGGCCTTGATGCTTGTAGCGAACCTTGATTGCGTTGCTAAATTCTCCTGAACCAATCTTATCCACCTCCACAAACTCTCGTTCGAATCGTCCCAGTGGTTCTACAGACTGAGAAGTGCCAGTGAACGAGTCGAAGAAGTTTCCACGTGCGCCACCTCGCCACAAGTGCTGATTTACCCTGGAAAGCAGAGGTATTGCAGATTTGTGACTGGCTCCCGGGTCCCATGCAACAGAATGAAGACTGGATTTCTTCATCGACTGTGGTCGCTGGTTCTCTTTCGTACTTTGACTGAAGGTCGAAACTTGAATGTGATTAGATTGTTGTGGACCATGCACTTCACGCTTGGGGATAGATGGGGAATTCGGAGAAACTGACAACAAGTACGGAACCTTCGTTGATGGCGTGCAAAGTTGCTTCAGAGGAAGCATCGGCACCCGTAGTTCTGAGCAGACGAATCAAAGCATAAATAAAGTCCCTCAAGACCAGGAAAAAAAATTACATACCGCACTGCTTCTTCGAGAAACCGCCTCTTGTTGGGGTACCAATGCCGCTTCCTTCGCTTCCTTCGCTGGCTGTCGAAAAGGCGCTACTTGATGAGCGTCGGAGGAGTTGCGAGGCATTAAACTTGGCGCTAGGTCTTCCCATACCGACGTCACCATAATTTCGACTCTTTGTGTTATTTACGAGCCGAGCGTCGGTAGGACTTATCTCAGTATCGCTGGCCGTCGATCCATTGCTGCGTAAGCTTGCTATGCAACTCGCCAAAGTTGTCTCATGTCCAGGAAACCTGAGATCGCCAGGGCAGCTCTTTCTGGGTCTATTTTCCAAGCAAGATGATCTCTTGGGACCAGAGAAATCACTCGTGCTTCCGCCACTGTCCGTGATAGTACTAAAATTCGGAGCTGGCACCTTCTCCCCGAAGAAAGGTGTACGATCCATCTTCTCAATGGCTGCACTCGCCCATGGACGTTGAACGGGCAGTACTAAGAAAGAAGTCTTCGTGCGTTTCTGCGGCGTCCCAGGCGGTCGTTTGTCTGCTGCTCCGTCCTTAGTCCCAGCTTCAAGCGTCTTTACGATGAATTCATCTACCATCGATACTTCGCAGGGAGAAACTGATCTATCTGACTCCCGGCTCTTTTCACGAGACGGAGTAACAAAACTCTCGTCGAGAAGTGTAGCTTCTGAGGAAGCATTAATGCTTTCAGATGGCTGCGGAAACATAGAGACTCGCGCATGTAATCGTTGAAGGGAGTCGGGTCGAGAAACCCTCGTTTGCTCGGCGGACGGAAGTACCTCATCCATCTCATCGTCGCTCAAAACTACGCCAGAGTCTCGCGGCTTGAATTTGGTCGGGATGCGACTTGAGGACGGTGTATCGGATGTTAGAGAAAAAGAGAATTGCATGGATGTATCGGCAGGCTTCGGGAAGGCGTTCGTGAACGAGGAATCAGGGGAAGTGGCGATCGACTCTTCGTCCGCCCTTGCGGGTGTAGACGGAGGTAGTGCTTGTGTAGATCGTGGATCCAGCTTCGGTTGAGACGCAACAACTTCGTTAGGATACACGATAGCAGGCCCAAAGAACAGCGTAGCTGAACTAGCCAACCGTCTGTCGCCTGGAGGTCTGGGTTTATCCGATGGATTCATCGCCCTGATCGGTGAGCCCGCATCACTCACAGACGTGTTGGAACCCTTCCTGCTATGGGATACCTTGTTTACCGGTCTCGGGGAAGATCGATTCTGAGAATCTGTGAACTCCCAAGACATTGGTCTGGATTTCGGACGACGTTTGTATGCATGCCTACTTGGCAATTGTGAGGTCAGAGCATCTTTCGTTCCACAGATAGAGGATCGTATCGATCTGTTGGTCGTGCGCCGCACTTTAAGACTAGAAAACTCTTCGTCCGAACTGGAGTCAAAGTCAGCATCGGTGGGTATATCAGAGATCTGCATGTCTTTTAATGTATCAACATGTCTCCCCATGTTGTTGCCGAAAGTCTCGCGTTCACGAAGAAAACGAGGTGCTGGAAGAGGTGCTAATGTGGCAAAGCGCTTCAGTGGTTCACCTTCCTGAGACGCGTGACGGACATGCAGAGGAGTGAGGCCTCGCTTAGCGTTGGGTGAAGATGACAAACGGGTAATCTGAAAGTTCATATTGTTAAGTTCATATTATTAGTAGTATGTCAGCGAAGTTTAATAAGAGCATACCTTTCTCTTTGGAGCATGCGGAAAATTGGCAGCAGAGAAAGGTGCACGAACTATATCGAACACAGGTCGTTCAGGTGTATGCAAAGGCAATGAGGTGTGTCCAATATTCGACCTCAGAAAAGAGCCCTCATCTTCTTCGACAGGGGAGTCCGGTGGCCTGAAGAAGGCAGGCAAATCATCCTCAGGTTTGGAACGGGAGGCACGAGGCGACGGTATGAACTTCTTCAAGTTCCTTTGGTGGCATGGTGTGCTGATCCCGGCTGCGGCAGAGAAGCCATCGAAGTCGAGCTGCATGGCTGAGTCAAAGTCGATGTCGATGTCTCTGCGCCGTCGCAATGGCGAAGGACTGAACGTAAGTGGCTGGGGTCGACTGGGTGTCACTGATCGACGGTGAGAAGGTGAAAGTGGGTACGAGAATGAAGAATCGCGCATGTCTTGAAGACAGGTATGAAAGCTGAGGAAGTCTTGACTTGATTGCGGCGAATGGCAAGGAGTGTGTATAGCGGTGGACATTATTGGCAAAGTGAAAGATGGAAGTGGGGGTTGAAAGAGGAGCGTGTTCCCTTATGTGATGAACGCGTGGCGCAACAAACACAGCCACGTGACCTGGGTGCGTGATCGCGTATTTTAAGTTTGCCGAATCAATTCAACTTTATGACTCGTTCTTTTATCCACTGCGGCTTCGATACGAAAAGTACCTATTATTCGAAGCTGCGGGAATTGTTCTGGTATATTCTCTCAAACGGTAGATCAAACACGAAAGGATAGGGTGGTAAAGCAAATACATATTGATCGTGGGAACGAATAGGTTCGTCAACGCGTCTTGCATACGCGCAGGATCGACGTGGTCGGTCTCGTTATTGTCAGCATCTCACAATCATCACGCCTATAGCTGCGTTCACATTTCTCGCAGCGCGCAGCCACTGCGCAGCGGGGCCACAAGAATATTGTTACGACATGGCTGAATCACTCGCCCGACCTTGGATTCTGAAGTACTTGCTGGGAATCGCCGAGACACGCGGAGCAAACATCCACGACGCGGCACCGCTGAAGGAAAAGCGTAAAATTCAGATCACGAGAGTAAGTATGACGCCTTCTTAGAGATCATAGATTGCCCATTGTCTTCGTATCCTTGTTATTCATGCGACTACTTTCTCCAGTTCTTGACTTACCCACCTAACGACCAACCGAACAACATTATCTGGGCTTTGATCTCAGACAAACAGTATGAACTGCCTGCAAAATTTACTGCCAACGCAGTTGCGGCTTACAACCGGTGCGTACATCGTGACAGAATCGTTTGATCAAATAGTCTAACTAATATGGTCTTTTGTTTGCCTATTGCGGCCTACGCGGAATATCCACATCGCATCGCTGGAAATGGTAACGATAGGGAGAATGAAGTGTTTGGCCAGGCTGAGGATGAACGTCGTCTGACGACGCGACGTTTTACGCTTGTAGTCATCGGCGATGTGAAGGCCTTCTTCGCTCGAGTGCCTCTCGGCAACGGCAAGGGAATGACAGATACCGAAACTATTGCTCTTGAAGTCGGTGAATTTCGCATCCTCGGAGCTGATCACGAAGGCATTTTCGGGAATCCAACCAGCATTGAGATGCATGAAGACATACAAGAGTGGGTATCAGGACTCAAAGAAGGAGGAGGTGGAGGGTAAGTTCATGCACGCTAAAATGAATGTACCCTCCGTTTCACTCATAATTTTGTTCAGAAACATTCTCAAACGACCGAAGGAAGAGATCGCCGAGGTGAAACCTCCGCAGGTTAAGCAGCAGCTGATCCTACCCGCGGAGAAAGTTGCACCTCCTGAGAAGGAGCCACTTTTGCCAAAGACTCGCCATTTGAAAGTTCCTGCCATATTCAGCGAGTCTAACATGAAGAAGACCATGGCCGAGCTTTTGAAGGAATACAATCGATATTGGAAGGTCCTTGTTTTCTTATGTATATCCTTCACGGTTTCACTCATCAAGGTCCTTTTCGTGCATACTTTGACTCACAGATGATTAGTCGTTTCGCCCATCACATTCAGCCACCCCTGGAGGTGCAAATTGAGCATGACCAGATTCTGAGTATGTGTCACGTTCTAATGGTATAAGGGTCGTCATTAATATTCTTTCGTGGTATTGTTTTTATCTCATTGATTTGTACTAGCATTTGGTAAAGAATTACCAGGTGTAAGACGCACTGTAGTACCAAAAGAAGCTACGCTCGAGACGGGCGGAGAAAATCTCAAGGACGAATCCGTTCAAGAAGGCGCCTCTCCGAAGCAGGATTCTACATCAAAGAAGTCTTCGGTAGATTGTTGTGAGGCACTTCATATTATCCCATTTCTGGTCGCTAATCTTATTCGATTGAATGAAGCGAATGTGGCCCATACGCCCATGTCCTCCCCCTTGAGCGGCCAGACGCCTACCAAAACTCAAAAGAGCGCAAAAGAACCCAGCACGCCAAGCGAATGGATGAGTTCTGAGGACGAACGACTGAGTCCGAAGCGAAAAGGACGAAAGGAGGTTAACGAGGACAACTCACCTCCGGTCGGATTACCAACGCCACGGCGCACGAGTTCTCCAGGTGTGCAGCTATCTCCCGAGGGTGAAGGTGACGAAAGAATGGAGGAAATACCGGCTTCTGATGAAGAGGATTATGAAGAAAATGACGGAAATGAAAACCGCAGTGACCACAATGATGACAGTGACGAGGAAGAGACAATGGGTACTCCCTACCCAGCACCGACTCCTGCGCAGCGATGGCGACAGGAATCTGGGACGAGTCACCCCATTGCGCAGTTCGGAGGCGATTTGACTCAACACAAAGACTCGGAGCCTAACAGCTCTGACTTGCTACCAAGTTCCAGCTGGCCATCAAGCATTCCTATGGCAGCTTTCCCTTATCATGCTTCTCCGAAGCCTGTAGGCCATCATCGTGAACCTCAAGCCAATAAAAACCCGCGGAAAGTGCGCGATGTGCATCCGCAATTCAATTTTAGTTCTCAGGGAAAAGCCGAGGGCAGCGCTCCTAGGATACTTGTTCCAGATTCAGATACTTCGGGTCGCACGAACTCGCAATCCCAATCACAGTCGCAATCACAGTCTCAAACGCAGTCCATAGCGCTTCTCCCGTCGCAATGTGATTCACAGCCGCACCCTCAGACTCAGCTTCCTCTTCACGAACTTTCCATAAACAGGATTCTCGCCTTGAGAAGGTATCATCCCCTTCACAGATGGACAATGAGTCGTCACAGGAGGAACACGTATCATCATCCGTCCGTTCGCAGGGAGGGACGCGTGTACCGCTCTCCGCGAGTCGTTCTATTAATCAGGCCCAGCAGATATGGCAATCATCAAACGACCAAAAGGATAAAAGGCGCACGGGCCGAAAGTTGCAGCCTTCAAAACTGATGCAACCTGACTCGATGTCTGACCCTCTTGCTAAAGCATCAGGCGCCTCTGCAACTCGCACGCAGTCTGATGGCCCTGAGCAAGAACAGCAATCGTCGTCTGCGACCCAAGAAGACTCACAACAGAGCCGTACGCAGGAGAGCTCGATTGGTCAGATGGAATCATCCAATGCAGACAGGGAGAATGTCGATGAGCCAGAGACTCTAGCATCCTTGGATGTCGACGACGCCCGGACACAAAGACTTTTGTTTGGCGAACAAGCCGAGTCTGCTCGCGCGTCTAAAGACAGTGGTCCCGAAGAACTCGGGAGGCGCAGTGACCAACAGAGTGTACGAGAAGCTTATCGTTTATCTCATATCCAAGGCTCGCCTACAACGTATCTTGGCAAGCACCCGCGTTCTTCTTCGCCATTTCGTGTTATGAACTCCATCGTCGAGAGCGACGAAGACAGACAAGTTAAAAAGAAGGCTCGTGTTTCATCTCCTGCCGAAAAAGAAACGAAGGGGTCCGTGGACCAAAGAGGGCTACACGATAAGGAGGCATGGCGAGCTCCCACGTTCCTTCAGCGACGCGAGGCGAATCATGGCCAAGCTACGTCGCGCGGCACTAGCAAAGGAGAGCAACAACATTCCGTCACAAGCAAGGACAAGGGAAAACGACGTGCTGATGTTGCATCCGATCGAGTCAGAGAGCCTATAATATCTTCAGCACTGTCATCCGGAGCAACTTCCGATATCGTCGAAAAGGCACGGCACTTAGATCCATCAGCAGGCGTCTTGCGCAGCACTGCGACATCGCAAGATTCTTCTGAACCAAAAAAGAAGAAACCCAAACGTCGTGCACACGTTACACCTAGCGAGGCGAGCTCAAGTCAGGTCAAACTCGAAGACTCAGAAGAGTATCCGGTTGGGAGACTTTTGGGAGGTTATTCAGTTGACTATATATCGAGAGGAGAGGGAGAGGAACCGAAATGGTTGACTTTGGCGGAAGCTATGGGCATTCTGTATCACCTCAACGAAAAGGACAGAAGGAAAGATGCTGGCTTGCAATGAATATAAGTTATTTCTCAACTCAGCTTAAAACCGACACGTGATCTGCTGTCATAGATAGAGACACTTCTTAATCTGTTTCGTTCAGCTTGTCCTCTTGCAATTTGCCATCGTATTTGATACCTTGCTATCACTATTTGTCCCACTTTCTCTCTTTTGCCATGGAGTCGATAACTGCAATTCAGACTTCTGCTGAACCCAATGAGAAGTCAGAATCCACAATTAATTCTGTCCCAATGTCGTTTCCTGCTATTCTTCGCAGTGCGAAACTTGCAGATCGGTTTGCGTACTTACGCGAAACCTCTGTGGCTGGAAATGGAGGGTATCAGTCTCTGGTATCGTCCAAAAAAAGATCCCGCGATGAAAGGGAAGGGAAACGCTGGATCAGGCGGAGAGAGAATGCTCATTTCACGAACAACCCCCACGTCGTACAGGCAGGTACGCAGGACATTCAGATCGCGCCGCCATCAACACGGTGTACTTTTGTGAGTCATTAATCAAAGCCTTTCCCTCCACGGCGCTAACGAAGCTCTAAGCCGGAGCCGTTACCTTCCTATCTTCCACGGAGTGTCTCAGCACCGGCTGCTATTCGTCCAGTCTTTGACCCCGCTTCAGCTAATATGGGGCGTTATTCCATGAGTGTGAAAGGGATGCGCCGCACTTTACGAGGTCACGGTCCCAGAGCTCAGATGCTTGTTCGCGATGTCGAGAAAGAGATCAAAGACTGGTTGGCTGGAGGAACAATATTGCTTCCCGATGAGACGGAGGATGTCCTAGTGATTCATGGTCGTCCGATCGGGAGCGCTCTGACCGTCTCTGAGATGTCTCGTACACCGCTGCAGTTAATTTGGAACATCGAGCAGGATGCTTTCGCCCGCTACGTTGTTCATTGCTGCGCGCGGTATCACAAAGTCGTAAGTTACAGTGAGTCAAGAAAGTACGCTGTAGCCGCCCTAGAATGCTCATATATGCGCCTTAATCCAGGCAAAGACGTCGATGGCAGACGTCTTACTTTCCTCCTCCGCCCAAACGTCACTCGTTCAGACTATGCCACTCGAAATGCACTGGATACACCACCCGCCACAGCAGGGGAATCAGACTCCTCACTCGGCGTGCCTATCGGAATCCGATATACTCTCCGTCGAGGAAATGAACCTGTACCGGACAATGTATCAGACACCGAAGCGTCTGGACGCGGCGCCCGTCACAGACGCCTTTCATCCGTATCCGAAAGGGAGAACGAGTCAGAAGGAGATGATACACCGCGTGCACCGCGGCTCCGTCCACCACCTGAGAGAGAAGAACCGGGCGAATACGCCGACGACGACGAGTCAGTTAATGGTGATCTAGCGCAGAGCATTGATTCTCTTGACCTGAGCCCGATTGCCCGGGAGCCGCCTATCAGATACACTTCACAATTAGTCGAACGAACTCCGCTCCGAGACAGACGTGGCGTCAGCCGCACGTCTTCATCTCCTTCACACTCTCGTTCGCCTTGTCCACCTTCAAGACGTTTGCGGAAGGGGAGAATTCGCTTGACTAGGAGGATTTCTCACGATCCTAACCAGTCTTTCTATGATTTCTTGTATTCCTAAGTTGTTTGCCTACTCTCATCAAACACAATCGTGCATCAAAGCCTTTTTAAAACGGCCAACCCTGATTGTAGCTGGTATTCAAATGTGACAGAGAATAGTGCATACAGAGTATTGAATGACATGGGACAATTACATACAGATCTAGGATTCCGACACATTGCTTGTTAATACACAATGTAGGATCGAGATAATTCCTAGCCCGTAAACAAGTACACAAGCATATAAAGAGTAGATCCAGCAAATCGCTAGTAACATGATCCATCAGACTCGGACTCCAAGCTAGAAATGCGAAGACCTACTATGATGTTCGTAATTGCTACGAATGCCAGGATGAAAGTCATATAAATCTTCGACGCGTTGTTCCCATCGCTGAACGCCTTTGACGGATCTCCGACACTCAAAACAGCCAAGAGGAGAAGACCCTGTGCTCAAACTGTATTGAGATTTTTCATCACGATCCAAACATGGATGCTCACATTCGATAGAACCCATACAAGGAGTACCTGTCGTATTAAAAGAAAGCGATTAATGATCTCACTCGACTCTTTTTGTGGATCGCACTCACGTTTGTGCGAACATTCGCATAGTAGTCTTTTACTTGCTGTTCCTTCTCTAATTCCGTGGTGACTGTGTTTGGCTTCTCCACAGGCTTCCGTGTGCGCAGGTTTCTCAGCGTCTCGTCGTACATCTGATTGATATCTGCCGGTTCCGTCAGAATCTCGAGATCGACTTGCGATTGACTGTTTTGGACGACCGCTCCGAGATCTGTATCAACGACGTTATCGACTTTCGTGCCCCATGAAATCTGTTTGGCAAAGACTGTTAGATGGAAAATGACTTCAAGTCGACACGGGGCTTACATCGTCCAGATTCGAAAACGCGTAGCTTTGTTAGAGCAATCAACGGTATGAATAGATGGTAGAAAACCATATTCACATACATAGTCAAGATGTTGATATATGTTGGAGAGAGCAGCATATACGGGATAAAACTTGTAAGCATATGCCAAGGATCGAGCGCCAGGAGACTCGAAATGGCGTATACTTATAGGAGAAACGTCAATTAGTTTACAAATTAGTGACTCGAAGTAGATTACGAACCTCCATAAGTGATGATCACACTGAAAAGCATCGCGGAGTATATTGCTCCTCCTTGTTTAGAGGCTTGTACCGCGCAGAGACAGGCTGCGACGATGGCATAGATATTAATGATAGCGAAGAATATGGCAGAAAGTTTGTATTTCCAAGGTGCACTATCAGCAAGTATCATGGTTAAATAAGTTTGTCGAGAAAACGTTCCGTCCGCTACTTACGCCCGCGGTCTATTACCCATGGAGAACAGGAAGCATCCTATAACAATAGATGCGTATGCATACTTCTCGCTGTTAGCAGGGACACTTGAGCAATCTCGGAGCACTTACTTGTATAATAGAGTTGAAATATGAAATGCCCTCAAAACCGAAGGCTGAATCTTCTAGTGATGAAGTGACAATATTCTAGAAGGAACTTCAGCACACTTGCTAAAATATCACTCTCGAAAAACACCCACAAAGAATAAATAGAAATTCCCCTAAGCATACTCAGTTCGAGTGTCACGACAGAGAAATAGTAGAACTGCTTACGAGAGCAAACCAGGCAAAGACAAGATTGATGATATTATACGCAGTTTCGATCATAAGCATGAATTTTCGACCCGTGCTATGGCCGGAGCGTATGATTTGCGCAGCATGAGCAATCGCGTATACGGACGCGAAAAAGGAACCATTAAGCCATCTTCTCCTCTGTGCGATGAACTCTGGGAGGCCATCTGGGACATCCGTCTCTCCTACAGCCGATTTGACGTATCGTAGGACCCTACATAAATATCAGTCAACAGAAATGGTACCCGCACTTTGATGATTCTATTACCAATCGGAGTTCTCCTTTGCAGCTAGTTCAAAGCAAAGGATACGCTGCGCAGGAGCTATGTTCAAACCCGATCTGTCCAAATGGGAAGAGAACTCACGTCTTCAGCAAGATCTACAGTAGAAAAGAACTTCGTGAGCACGCCGGTTTGATTGGGTTATTATGAAACCTACACATATTCGACGTAAAGACGTCAGTCTCACTTCCATGCAAGACCTCTCCTTTGAAATACGAGGCTAGAGGGCCAATGCCATTCTTGTTGTTCAGTAGGGCTATATATCGGTATGCAGAGAAGGCGCCAGGCTGCAAAAGGAAGTTTAGCGATGAACATCAACATCAGCCTACAGAACGTACCAAGACAGTGATGTATCCAAAGAGCGACTCTGTAGGCTTCTCTAAAATATTCGAGATTTTGTACTCAAAGTTTTGTGCAGCAACTGAGTGTCCTCAGCATGCGGCGAGTTCGAGCCGATAGAGACACGTACCAAGAGGATTCAAAAGATATCCCCAATGTTTCCCTTTATATGCGGCTATCTCACCACATGCGCCGCCGACGTTCGAGTTCAGGTCGAACGTCTTCCATAAGTGATAGAGACTTTTATGGCCAGGTCGAGTCCCTACATCAATAAGCACACAAACATTAGGCTGGAAGAAAGCCCCATCAATAACCGTAAAGTTCAGCACACTTGAAAGAAAACTCACCCTAAGCAGAGGCGCAAACGCATTAAAGAACCATCGATGACTATTGATCTTCTTCTGGTTCTTCTCCTTCAGGCAGAATATAATTTGTGTCGGCACAATGCCCTTGTCAGGATATCGGAAGTGCAGATTCTCATCCAGCCCAAAGGAAGCTGTATACTCGAAAAGATGTGCTGTAACAGGTTTATTGTTGACCAAATTCTTCATGAAGTCCCCATGTTGATATACACCGAGAGCAGCAAGACAGTCTAGGATCCGAGGATGAATCTTCTTCCTCCCATCAGCGACGATGCAGACCACTACTTTCTTCCAAGCATCTTGACCCCACGTTTGCGAGTTCTTACGCGTACAGAGATGGCCAATATTACGCATAACACCATGCAGAGTTCGACAGAACAGAATTTCGTCTTCCTGAAATGCAGCAACAAAATCAAATCAAAGAGCATCAAGGAAGAGTGAATAGGCTCACGTTGTACATCGTTATGCAAATAAAGAGCTCCGTTCTCCTTCCATATTCATTCTGTCGTAAAAAGAAATTATTCCTCTTGAAGTCATCCGGATCACAAGTCACTGCCGTATATCGCGTCTTCATCATTTCCTCCTCTCTTCTGAGCGGAAGGACGAGTTTCGTCGGGACGTTCAAGTCGATAACGAGGTTACCGTTCGTCAGCTGCACTCTCCGCTTCTGGTTGATCCGCCTTGTAACTCGCCCGACTGGAGCCGGACCATAATGCTGAGTCGTAACAGGTGTACTCAGATACTCAGATGCAGGTGACTTCTGCGCAAATGCCTGGTTCGGATTGGGGTTTGGTTCCAGGAAATGGACGTGATGTCCGTTATGATAACCATAATCATACCCTACGCCCTTTTCCGGATCGTCTTCATATTCGTCGGTATATTCGGTGCCGTCCTCGTCGTCCTCCACTGACATGTATTCATCTTTGCCCATCGGAGTTACTGAGCGAGAACGAATTTGACGGCCCGTACCAGAGTCAAGTCCACTAGCATACGCCTCCACGTCGTGACCGTAGTGGTCAACCATCAGCTGTCCATCTGCATTATATTGTGGAGGGTTCGGATAATCCGCACTGTAATGTCCATGCGAGCTCGGAGGTTGACTCGACGCGTAGCTTGAAGCATGCTCAATCGCAATCTGTGACGAAGGTGCATTGTAGGAAGAGAAAGCTGCCGAAGTCGGTCGGGTTGAAGGATAAGCGGCGGATGTCGGTCGTGACACAGGATACGCTGATACAGGCCGAGAATACGCTTTCTCAACATACGTTGAACTGAACTGGCCCGAAGTTGCGATAGACTGAGGTGGGACGGGAGGACGTGGAACCTGGTGTACACCCACTTGGGCATTCAAGGGCGTCGTCTCTCCATTATCCGCAAGTGCATCAGTCTGTAGGTCAAAACCTTCCCATTCCAGCGCCTCCCCAGAATCGATCACAGGAAGGATAGGCGGTCCATTCACCTGGCCTTGCACAAGAAACGATGTACCACTGCCCGGACCTACTCCCTGAGCCGCACCCGCTCCATCAGCTGGCGAAGCCTCCAATGACATGCCCGGCGGCCGCGGCGGTCGAGTTTGGAACGGTTGCTGCACACTCGGTGTGGGTGGAGCAGCAGCAGCAGTCTGCGACGGACCCGGAAACCGATTCTGCATACCCGTCACAGCATTCTCAATATCCTGAAGCGTTATCTGACTCTGCGTCGCATACGAAGCATTCGACTGCGCATAGCTAAATCGCGCCTGTGCCTGCGCCTGATTCATAAAAGGGTCGTTCGAGTTGTTCACGTTACTGGCGTTATTAGGTGGATTTGGGCCTCTAACAAGTCCTGGAAAAGGTTTCTTTTCCATCTATACAAGCGTCTCTGGTAGGCGTTGTCCTAGGGGCTTGAAGAAAGGAGCATGTGGAAAGGGGTAATTAGAGTTCAACGAAGTCGCGTCCCAGGCGCGTCGGGAAAACGAACCGTGGTCGGACCACGTGATGGCATCTTGCCGTCGATCCCGTCGATCGTGACGTACGGTCATCTCGTCAGAATTTTGAAGTTCAAGGGAAAGTGAAGCAACAACGCAAGCTGAAAACCGAATATTTGTTCTCCGCACACACATATTAACATTAGTATTTCACGCACATTTTCTACTACAAAGATTATGCAACCATCAATTCATCAATCCTAGCAACAATTTGAACCTTCAATTATCTATTTTACACGTCCAACCAATCCAAGAATTGAGGAGTGAAGTACGTCAGAATAAGAGTCGCGCCTGCACAAGAAAATCAAACTTTCATTTAAAGTTCCACTTCACAAAGCAAGGACATATATCACACTCACCTGCGCGAACCATGCTTTCAACGCTCTCAAACGCCATCGTTTGGAGGTCATACACACCAGCTACTGCACCCGCACAGACCATCGCATATTCGCCGCTTACTTGGTAGCACGCGAGCGGATGGTCCGGAGCGAGCTGTGCAGCATCTGCGATGATGTCAAGGTACGGAAGCGCAGGCTTCACCATAATGATGTCTGCACCTTCTTCGGTGTCGCGTTTCTACGGAGACGGAGAATTATAATTCAGTAAGATAGAGGGAAGGTGAATGGTTGCGACTTACGATTGCACGCCGGGCGAGACCTTTTGCGGTCGGAGGGAGCTGGTAACATTTGCGGTTGCCAAACGACGGAGCGCTCCCCGCAGCATCCCTGTTTCACAGATTTCATCGTATTCAAAATTTAATCCGAGTAAAGAGAAAAAAGGCTTTTCAAAAGAGAGAACATACCGGAACGGACCATACAACGAACTCGCAAACTTCGCCGAATAGCTCATCAACGTACACTTATTCCCCAGTCCCGCATCAATCAAGCCACGCTTAATCGCCTTTACCCGTCCATCCATCATGTCGCTCGGCGCAACGCAGTGCACGCCAGCCTTCGCATAGTTCACAGCGACTTCCGCGATGCGCTTGACGGACGGCTCCGTGTTGATCGTGCCGTCCGGGTGGAGGTGCCCGCAGTGCCCGTGCGAGGTGTACTCGCAGAGACACACGTCCGCTGCGATGTACAGCTCTGGGAACAGCTCGCGCAGCTTTTTGATCGCGAGGATGACCGGGCCTTGGGGATCATCTGCTGGCGTACCGAATTCATCCTGCAAAAAAAAAATCATAATCATAATCAGTGTCAATTGAAATTATTCCATGAAACAAGTGTCTGAAAGCATGAAAATACGCATATGCATGCACGCACCTTCACACAATTAAGCGGGACACCAAACAAAATAACACTCTTCAATCCCTTCTTGACCAACGGCCCAAGGAATTCTTCCAACTTGTTCACGCCCCACCGGCGCTGACCAGGCAGCGTCTTAATCTCCACACTTGCATCGGGGTCATCCGTGATGAAAATAGGGTACATGAGCATGGACTTGGTGAGCTGGCGCCTGCCCTGCCACGAACGCGACAGCGGGTGCTGGTACCCTCCCTGTAGGATTGACCTGCGTACCGCGTCCGAAATGTATCAGAAAGTCATCTGCGGATGTGACTTGGCACGAATGAGATGCTCACGAAATATCCATTTTTTTTTTGGTTGATAATGATGAAGTGTAGTCAAGTTAAAGTGAAGGAAGGATTGGACGGGATGGATCGGCAGTGCGTCGTTACGATGCTGAGCCGTTCTAGTCGGACGACCCAAAGTAATAAAAGCAATAACTTTCAGGTCCATCTTTATCACGTCCCCTCCAGCACTATACAGGAAGCCGTCAAACACCCATGCATGAGACTCAAGTAGTGAAGCAGCATTTGTGATTGGCCTGAACAGCAGACGCGCTCTCAGCCTCGTTTAGCATTGAAGGCACACCCGGTAATCCTTCTCACACTTGCTTCACTTACACAGGGAAGTCAAGCGCCGTGAACGAATATCAACGTGGAAGACACTCAAACGGACACGTATTATATTAGAAATGTCCAGTACCATTCATTCATTGCTGTTCATACATCTCATTCCTAGTAAATACCCTAAGGCGAATCGAATATAGAACCCAGAACAGAGAAAAGAGTGAAAAAGAACGTTATTCAAAAGGGCGGTCAATTATACTTCTATCATGAGAAGGGCATATCTTGTTCATATATGCAGCGTAAGGAGCGTAGGAAAAACCAAAACGTCGAGAAAGGCGTGAGAATAATCAAGATATCGGTAAATAAAAGCAATTCCGGTAGATCGAAACAAATTCTGGTGGCGTCAAGCAGCAGCGTTGGGGGAAATGTGTTTTGGATCGTATAAAAATATAGGCGGACAAACTATCTGCTCATCAATCGCGTCCGTTCGCTATTATGCTGAGCGAGAAAGGTAGTTTTGGAAACTTTGATATCGAATCTTGACGAAATAAAACTCCGTCTCCGTCCGTGTGTCGACGGAGTTGTAGGACAGGATGTTCCCATCATCACCACCGTCATCGCCGGAACAGATGTAAACCACGTAGCGTAAACACAATTGCTTCCGGAAGGCGTATGATGAACGCGCGTCTACATCCGCACAGCTTTTGGGTGACCGTTGACACGCCGCTTTCCTACTGTAAGCGCCCCCTAAACAACATGATGACGCTTGCACGAGTCCAGATAGGCGACAGTGACAGAATCCTGGGGCAAACACGACATGGATAGGGAAGAGCACGAAGATCGAATGACACAGAAAATTGGATGGTCATCCTCAAACAGGATAAAAAGATGCGCCGATGTGACAAATGACGAAAATAGTTAATAGTACATCATAGCCTTGTTGATACAGCGAAGCGAGGTGACGATATTGACGATAGCGAGACGCGCGGTGCAGACCAGCCAGACCAGCGCGGTCGGAATTGCGCGTCAGAATAAGAGCCGATAATAAGTGATAAAGTGAAATCCCGGGCGAGCTGCCAAGCGACCCAAGCCACCGGAGAAATGAGAGGTGATGCCAAAGATGAATTACAACTTGATGAACAGAATAGAGTTCGTCACAGGAGACGGCTCCGTGAAGAAAATCACCCAGATCCTGAACGTCGTCGATTCACAATCAGGTGTTGTGCTTCATGTGTCGACGGGTCATGCGTACCATTGCGGAATGGCATTGGCAACGAGCGTAACCATCGACCCCACTTTTTCAAGCCCTCTTCACCCTCGTCACTATCAATGTCCAGCCCAGGAGGCTCGCCCAAGCCTTCCACGCTAGCAAATGAAACGTATCCGTCTATTCGCTTACATACTTCGGAGGCAATACGAGCATTGAAGGGTGGAGTTGGCGGGGGTGTTAGTGGTTCAGGGGGTGATGACGAAGATGTCCTGTACGCGAGAGAATCTCGAGCTTGTGAACGCGACGAATGTGTCCTGTCCAAATCTGTTGCTGAATTAGATAGCGAACTAGGAGCGAGGGACTAGATAAATAAAGCACGTCAGGATTATAAATTGAAGAAGATGCATCTAATAAAAACGCGCACTTGTGGAGAGGAAGCATTTGAAGAAGTTCCGTCACGATGTTTCGGAGATGTGACGACACTGACGCCATGCGAAAATGTCCGGTGATGATTTCGCCGATCACGTCCACTCAGTTGAGGCGGAGAGAGGACAGCAGATTCATCGGGAGAGGAGGAACCGGCTTTCTGCAGGACATATTCCAATTTGGCACGAAGAACCGTCTCGTGGGGACTGAGTGCACTCGCTCGCTGCTTCGGCGAGGCTTCATTTGAGGTCACAACCGAGCCGTGAGAATGTGATACCGTATTTGGTAATGAACGCCGTCCCGACTGAGGACTCAGCGTCTGAGCAGCTCGTTGTTCCTCATCACGATGTTGGCCCTTGACACGTGGAACGGTAGGCGCCGTACGGGTCCTCATCATAGATGGCGGCATTGGCGACGGAGAGGATGGAGAACCGTAATTTAGGGACACAGCGTCTGAAGAACTCACACTCGCAGCACCACGACCCGACATTGGCATAGCCTGCGTTCGGGAGCGACAGTGAACGCCTTCAATCCCATTCACACGGAAGATATTCTCGTCGAAATCGCAGTCACTGTCTACTGAATCGTCCCGCCTTAGAGCTTCGAGGAAGGAGTTGCCGCGAGGACGCGACCTGCCCCGACCCCTTGACATCGTCCTACGTGCTAACGTGCGTTCCTGTTCGTCGGCGCGTCGAAGGGTGTCCCGAAGCAGAGACTCACAGCGGCTTGGCGGACGGGTGGTAGCGTCGGCACGTCTAGGGGACAGTGCACGTGAACGGCGTGAGGGCGACCCTGGACGTGAAGGGTGTTCAGGCATGTTGATTGCTGCGCCTCGTACAGAATGCGTGTAAAGTTCAAATGAGGCGCGAACAGGTAAGAAGAGATGACGGCTGGGAGGAGAATGTTTTGGTTTGTGTGGAGTGGGCGTTGGAGAGGGAGATTGAAGGGAGTCTTTATAGCGCGAGTACGCCGGGGAGAGCGAGGCCTTTGATGAGGATGGCGTAAGGATACGCACGGAAGATGTGGTGTGGTGTGGATGAAGGGGAAGGGAAGGAGGAGAAGGAGGACGAGGAGAGGCAGGTAGAGAATTGAAGAGAGAGAGGGAAGAGGAAGATGGTGTAGATGTAGATGTAGAGTAGATGTAGATGTACTAGTAGCCGTAGCCGTGGCCATACCGAGTAGGGTAGGTGCATCGTTTGGATTGAACGCGAAGACGTCCTGGCACTCGGAATGCATGGGCCGGCAACAGCTCGTGTGATGAGGCGTGAAGCCGTAAAGAACTCGTAAAAGTAAAAGTAGCCTCGCTTCGATTGAAATCTGGGGTACAGGTACACCACGTTGGCGTTGGCGTTGGCGTGACAAAACACAAGTACTAGTACTGGCACTGGCACTAGCACTGGTACTCTTCTCGGCCTTTATGCGTAGCTCAGCCTCGCTCCGCAGTGGTCAGTGCTCCAACCCTCGTCCTCTTGCTCAGGGGGCGTCACTACAAAGATGATGATGTGGGTGGGTACTGGTACTAGTACTGGTGAGACTTTTCCCTTCCGCCGTCCTATGTAGTTTTGCATTATATTATTTAAGCAGTCCCCCCGTTTCGATTCCCCCACACAGGACATCCCGTCGCATGTGTCCGGTATCCGGTCATGTCAACAAATATAAATTAAAGTGTTCGGGGTACTCGCTTGCAGATCCCTTGCACACTGCGCAACCGCAACGGGACTAAACAAATCCGTTGGTCGTGTGTATTATGTAATATTTATTTACAAGTAATTAATGTCCTTTAGAACTTGCTTTCATGCTCATGAATCAAAGAAGAGGCTCATATGTAGCCTTTGCTCCATCTTTCTTTGTTTTGCGCCGCCTCTTGTCTTTGCATCTTTGTTTCCTCCTTTCGTTGATGTCTCGCCACTGCTTTCTATTTTATATCCAGTGTAAAATGCATTTATTGTTTATGCGATGCAGGTGTACCGGGTCCCTGAGGCGGCCTAGACCCCCTTATAATGAACACCTCGGGTATACCCGATTTGTATCTTTGAGGTTGTCCTTTCCAAAACTTGATGGAGACCCTCAATCGGGAAGGGGCGTCCGCCGCCCACCAGCATCGCTTAGTAACATATTTTTATCCTTGTTTGTTCTGTCTGTTTGCACGACGGTCGCGCATAAATGAAATTCCTTGTACAATATGTTGTTGCTGGTGACGTAGACCACCGCGGTCAGCATCGTGATCGGTGGGAGTTGTTGCTTTCAAATACACACAACACTCATTTTTATTTTCCGATCACTATCTCCTCGCCTAGTTCTGGTTGTCAATGTCATCTTCCCGCCACGGCGGAGCGAGGGGTCACGCGAGCGAGATGAGTCTGGACTTTATACCTCTCTTCTGCAGGAGATATGGACGCTTGAAAAAGCAGGCACCGACATCATCGATCCCGTGGGCCGTGCATCTTGTTTCGCTGACTCTATTCAGCACGCTGTTCGGTGAGAGAGTTGAGTTGATGTCCATGCCAAAGTCACCCCTAGCGTCATAGATGATGTCAGGCGCCCTCTCTCGACCACCGGTCGTGATGATATTGATTTGATATTTGTGAAGAAAATCACTGCGGCGAGACTTGCAGAGGAACGGACAGCGCAACGCACACGGAGTCGGTTGCCGCAGGTCTGAGATTATTTCTCCTGTTTATCTCCAACTCTCCAACTCGGAGACGTCGTGTTTGTTCGCTTCAACCTGCGCTTCATTTGCTGGCTCCACTCCGTGTGTTCGCGCCTTCTCCCGGCGGGTATGTCGTTCCAATAGTCAGTAATCCACTTGACGGATTCGAGCAAAAAAAGCTACCAAAACAAACAAACGAACAGTTCTTCAGACATCTCCAATCCTACTTCGACTTCTGGTCAGCAGCTCAGAACGTTCTGGTTTAGTTGCGGCCGATCATGCAGTGCGGGCTATTCGCCAGCTTCAAAGTGGAATCTACTTTCTTGATGAATTGAAGCAATATGTTTTGTTTCGAGCACTTTGCGCTGTTCGACGATTACTGTCCCGGTGACGCATTCACTAGGCTGTGCAAGTCAAGTAGATTTCTTCACCAGGATTTAGGAGTAAGCTTTCTCAACTCTCCACTCCTATGTATTTCTCAAACATCCAGTGCCGTTGGCGTTCGGACGAAGGCTACTTGATAGATAAATAAACATAGGGAATCCAATGCATCGTTTTCCTTTACTCATCAGCACTGACCTATCGACAACTACAGGACTCCGAAGCACCCTGTTGCACCGAAAATATCGGATAGTTCCGACTATTTTTTTTTCTTTTCTTCAACCTGACAAGGCACTAAAAGCACCCAGACCAAATCATCGATTAAATGCTTTTTCACCCTTGTACGCGATGATATGGGTCGTCGAAAATCTCTGGTCATGCACACACAATAATTGGGGTGATTGTTTTTCTCTATCTCTCGCTTTTCTTTCATCATCAAGATCATCTGCCCTCGGATTTTATATGTTCATCGATTTCTCTGTTCTGACTATTATATTTGAGTCTGGACGAGTGTAGCACAACGTAGACGTAGATGTGCTGCACGATGATAAAAGCATCAGTATTGTATACGGCCGACAGACATCAATCCGCGGTAATTGACCCAGCTATGTGTTTCAAACTTGTGTATCAACGTCTTTCCGTTTAGGTTTCGGAGCCGATGCTGTCGATATCGGGAGAACACAGTAGATAAACTTAATAACTCTACTTGACCCATGCTTACTGTATTGCTCTTACATGGATCGAACATGTACTTCCGCAACGCAGAATCAATGTATTTACTGCTCAATGGGGTCGGACTAACCCGGATGCAAGTGAAGCCACCGGTTGAAGGAACGGCCCCATTCAAGTCCACTTCATTTCATTCATTAAAAGTAAGGTAAGGACGAAACAGTTTCGGCGTTCTTAAGGCCCGAGCGCCAGTCCCAGAGAATACATTCGCCGATCGAACGGGCATGTGGGGTACGAAGTTTATTTCCCGCGTTCTAGTTGTTTTTGTTATTGGGCTTTGAGTCTAGAACTTGATGCTCTTGTACCGGTCGGTTTGACTATAACAATGAAGATCACGTTGGTCACGGTCCCATCAAGAAAGAAGAGAATGAGACAATAGTATGAACATAGATAACAGGGCATTGTACGTTGAGCGAACTGAGCCTCAGCTCCCAGTCTCCTAGATGGCTGTCTCTTGACCTTTCCCATTCGTCTGATATTGATCTCCTCCCCACGAGAAGAGGACAGTTGTGGCTGTAGACTCGTGCAGAAATTGACTGGACAGCGATAATGGCTGGGAAGCAACGAAGGAAGGTCACCTGCCCTCTTCTTATCTGGTACAGCCTGGCTTTCCTTGGAGCGAAGTGTTCTGAGAACGCACAGATACGTCTATCTGGTCCTATTAGGAACAGAAGTTCGAAAGTCCGAAGCCTCGTTCAGAGGACACTCGGGCGGGCGGTGCGCGGAAGAATTCAAATAGAGAACTGCGGTGAAGGAGTGACCTCTGAGAAAGGATTCCCGCAGCCAAGAGCGAAAGATGCTCCACAGCCTAGTGCATACACACAGTACACTGTGTGTGGTAATAACATCAGTCCATGATGCACAGAATGGATAAGCACTCTCCACATTGGTCAGACCACCAAACGTACAGTACGCTTCGCCTGGCGTTAGGGCGATGCTACTATTATCAATAGGATTCGAGACTCGCTCCGCAAGCGCCGATAGGTGATCGGAATGGATTCGGGAGAAACGGAAGCGAAGGTCATGTCCGTCTGTCGAGGTGGATAGAGATAGAGTATATCGCCATTGGTTTCGCCCTTTTGCTAATGAACATTGGGATTGAGAAGGTGGAGCCAACGTCGTGCCAGCGAACGCAGAGTATTTATCAACTCTTTCGCCTTATGTATGTGATCTCCGCGAAGCTCATGGCTCTGCATGATATGCTAGACGGATTATCAGATTCGCATAGCCAGTGTGAAAGTTCTCAAAGATTCACTCCGGATGCAATCTCGTTGATAGTAATCCGCCTGGATGGTTGAAACGAATCTCCGAACGAACGGCCCTTTGGAAAGCTGCAGGAATACAATCCTCGTCGAAGTCTGGGTATTTATCAACAGAAGACTATACGAAGCCAATGAAAGTTAATAGCGTATCTACACGCGCCGGCGAAGTCCTTCCGTGAAATGCGGTTGCCTTGATATAGCTGAATGTATGTACAATCAGCCTACTTCCTTCGCTTCTTCGTACCTGAATTCGTAAGACTTCGAGGGTGATGAGTCACGACCGATCCGGACTCAGCGTAAAAGAACCGCATTTCCATAGTCCGAAGAAAGAAATGCCGAGAGAAGGCCCCCAGCCTCCATAGTATTTAATGGACTTGCTTCGGCAATGCTAGAAAGCGCACTAAAAGCACCAGAAAAGTACCTCGTATGCTTCGGCGGCCCGAAACTATTATAATCGATTTCATGCCTGGTGGCTGGAGAACATGAACTTCATTGCCTGGCCCACAATTACATTCTGAATTCAATCTCTGGTGTCGAGAAGTATACGTATGATGAGTTCATCTTTCGTTTGCAGAAGAAACATACCCAAAATAGCTCGACTTACAAAGTTCACCATTTCACACGAATCACGCAAAGCACTACATGGCGACCCGGTGATTGACCAGACGCCGTTTTGTAGAGCCAAGCAGAATTCTCATTCTTGCTGGATGCAAAGTTAGCATATGTATACATTCTTCGACATTGGCATTTTCCGTGACGAAGTTGGACAATAATGGTCTTGCAAGTGGCTCGCAAACGATCTATGAATTTCCTCGACTGAATCTCTCGTTTCTTCCTTCTTTCTGCCTTCCACACGTTGCCAGAGCGTTGCCAAACGTGATTGGTAGGAATCTTTCGACGGGTGCAGTACGTGTGAGCCAGTAATAGGTCAGGTCAAGAAGGCAAGGAGGTAACCTAGAAAAAAATACGCCAGAAAGAAGCCAAACAATTAGATTTCTCACGGTTAATGAACGAACGGCGGACTCGCGTCCACGGTCTGTTTGAGACAACATTAATCTCGGCCTTGAGCGACTTCCATAGATAAGATTATAAGAAATCTCCTTCCCTAGTGGAACCGCTTCGACGGTTATTTACATAATATAATATGAAGATGAAATCAGGCAAGCAAGAAACATCTCACTTCATAGGTAATCTAACATGAACCTTTCATTTCACAGGATGACAGGACTGCGTTCGGATTCTTGGAAACGGTGTACAACAGAATTGACTCAACTTCCAGGATCAGTTCCGATAAAAGCTCCTTCCGATTCTGACCTTTTAAGTAGCAGCCCGTCTTCTCATAACACAACACGGACCGATAGACACAGCATATGTTGTCATTTCAGACACCAAACAGTCACCTGGCCGATTTCTAATGTTCAGAGAAGAGGTCTATGGCAATCTTACAAACATATGGCAAGTGACCTACTATGACGTGGAAAAATCAAATTGGCGTACGACCCATAAAAACGAAGCTTACTCGCCCTTGCTTTGAAAGTTTGCCGCGACTCCCTCCACGCGCTGAACGCATTTCGTTCTCGTGATCATGATGACATCCTTGCGTAGGCGAAGGGAAATAACCGAATGCGGACACTCAAATCAGCTTGTCGTTTCAGCACGGAGACTGGAAGATGGCTGAAGTTCCAACCGAAGCGGATTCAGGAGTGAGTAGGTTTGAAGTGTTCTGTGCATGTTCCGAGGAGAAGAACGACATAACAACAAACGTTTCAGCAGAAAGGAAAGACATGCTTCAAGTTGATCTCGCTTGACCCGTTCCGAAACTCGTAAACAGCAAGGGCTCATCATGACATAATTCGCGGCGACCGGCCTCGTCGTCACGGATCTGTAAAGCTCGGTCAATATAGTATTTTGAGTTCGATGAAGTCGGTGGTGTCTTCTTATGACGTTTCAGCTACACTGAAGAAAGTCAGCCGCAACGCACAGACTTCACATGACGCTGTATGTGATATCGCTGGTTCGGTACTAAATGCAGGGGTTCCGGCACATCTTAACATCTGAGGGTCATTGAGTGAATACAATATGTGACATCTGTTGAGGTCACTGAGACTGAGCCAGCGCAACGTAGAAGTCATATGGCAGGCCGATTCGACGTAATAACGATCGAATGCCAATGGTATTGTGTATCCAAAATTCCACCGGGGTTACATATCTGTAGAGTAAACGACATCCCCATACTCGTTCCAGATGTTAGCTTGTGCGTTGTGGTGTTGAACAAAAATCTTCCCAGGTCCCAATATGCTAGGAATCCTCCGGAACCATGCTAGTGTGAAAAGAAGGAAGATATTTTAGTTGAAGAATGTGTAGAGAAAATAGTCAAACGTACAGTGATGTTTCTCCACCTGCCAGTGCTTGTAAAGACACTCATCAACGACAAGCTCTCTATCACGGCTTAAATATCGTTCGCGAGGCTCTAGCCTCTGCGCAATAACACCGTAGGGCTCGCGACGCATAAAGTACGTCTTCTGCTCTCGTTTTTCGGGTTCTAGCCATCCGGTCTCGACGAACGTAACGTGCTTCCGATCGAACCAAACGTCAGCTGGAAATTGCTGACCATCACTGAACACACGCGCTTCCTCCTCGACACCAACGACCGAAAAGGTAGTTCGTATAGGTTCTTTATTTACAGGACGGACAAGAGCCGCGAGTCGTTCTCTTCGGTCAGGATCCTGTAAGTCATTCTTCTGCATAGAAGCATAAAACACGCCTCGAGGAGATAACAAAGCCGTATCGTAGCTGTTCAGCATCCCTTCAAATGTGAGGAAAGTGAAAGATGGCTCTTCAGAGAAGATGTAATGGCTGAATTCGGATTCTTCGGCGTCATCTAACGTTGGTGGGAGTGACATGTATGCGGATAAAGACGAGAATTTTGGGAAGGAATGCAGCCTGTCAAGGACGTCGGGTGAATTGCGTATGAAGGTCATATGTCCCCTGCAACAGACGAAAACATCGGAAAGCGGTGTGAGGAGCAGACTGTCGACACAGGAAATGCGACAACACGAACCTCATGTACAACATTCTATGATTGGCGAAGTCTGGCTGCGGAGAGGGAACGAGAATATCGAAATCATGGGCGACATCCCAAGGAAATGTCCGAGTAAAACTGATTTAGAAATTCAGTGTTACGATACTTCTATCAAGTCTGAGGCTTACTTTCCCCAGTATTCATCCGCGTCGCACCATCCCTGTGCATTCCTTCAGTAATTAATATACTACAGAAAGCAGTATTGGCTCACCCAAATAGTCGTAGCAGAATCAATGAATGACCTGAACACACCGATTCTCAAAAGCCGGAAGTACGTGTTATTCTTTCAAATACTTTAGTTCAGCATGTCGTTCATTCACAGGACTGAACCTACCCAATCATTTTCTCCGTTCTTCTTGATCATTTCAAACAACATTCTCTTTTCGTCTTCCGAGCACTTCCATCTTTTGCAGAGGAAATTCACGTGAAGGTGATAATCTAATAGCAGAATTCTTGAGTTGAATACTTCAACCAGCACAAGAAGAGCTCACATTGGTCTTCCGAAAGACATAGTTCCTGACAGAGAAATACGCGTCAGTTCAACATGAACTACTGATGAACAAGAAAAACAAAAACAGAGAACTGCGCTGCGTACTCGGACATTTGGAGCACTGGAGAACGAATGACAGCCCTTGCCTTGCAGGTCGAGCTGCACAAACAACAAATCGATCTGCTCGTTCGCTTCGACGGATTGGAAGAAATAAGGAAGGTAGTTGGGACTCGGACCCAGAATTGACCAGACGGCGATAAGGGTGATTTTGGGTGGCCGGCGCCTGCCAGTGATCGGGCGCACGTCCGTTAAGCTACCATAGATGCTGCGTCGTCTATCGAGCAAAAACAGAACAAGCAAGAGGCAGAGGGAGACGATGGCGAGCAGAGCATATCGCCGCGAGGACCTCTTCATTTTTCTACTGGCATTAGTCGCTGGCTGAGTTCAACGCGCGACGGCGTGCTAGACGAAAGCCGTGAGGCGCCGTACTATGCTCAAAAAACAAATTACTTCATCATGGAGTCGGGTAACAAAACATCATGATTCGATTCAAATGCTTGGACCAGTAGGCAAGGTGAAGTCTGTGAAGTAGCTGTCAGTCGAGGATAGATGTAGGGTTCCTTTTACTCATAACAGGTTTTAAATCTGCCTGTTAAGACTACGCAATTTTCACCACTTTGTGAATCAAACGATCTGCCGATCGGTGACTTTTACTTAATTTGGAACCAGGCTCTGCAGATAAGTACTGAGAGAGAACAATGGGGTATCATATCAAAGACCAGTACTATATATGACATCTCCATGCTCATTCCAAATGTCGCCTTGCGCATTATTATGCTGAACAAAAATCTTTCCAGCACCCAGTACCCTGGGAATCCTTCGAAACCATGCTGATGTACAAATAGAAGTAAGATTTATATCACAGAAGAAAAAAGGAAACGTACATTCTCGCTTCTCAGTCTGCCAGTGCTTGTATAAGCACTCATCAACGACGAGATCTCTATCGTGGCTCAAGTGGCGCTCGCGAGGCTCTAGTCTCTGCATTATAGGGCCGTACGGCTCGTGGCGCATGAAGTATGCCTTTTGTTCGCGCTTTTCTGGCTCTAACCATCCTGTCTCCATAAAAGTGACATGCTTTCGGTCGAACCAAACATCTCCCGGATATTGATACCCATCATAGTACACATGAGCCTCTTCTTCAATGCCCTGATCCGAGAAAGTCGGCCTTCTGGGCTTTTGGTGTACAGGACGGACAAGTGCAGCAAAACGTTCTCTTCGGTCAGGATCCTTGAGGTCCTTTCTCCGCATCGGAGTATAAAACACCTCGAGGAGATAACAATGCCGTGTCATAGTTATTCAACATCCCTTCGAATACGAGGAATGTAAAAGTTGTCTCGTCAGAAAAGACTTTCTGGCTGAACTCGGATTCCTCTGCATCGACTAATGTTGGTGGCATTGACATGTACGCTGATAGGGAAGCAAATTTGGGGAAAGAATGCAACCTGTCGAGAACTTCAGGTGAATTCCGAAAGCAAGACATGTGTCCTCTGTGATATACACATGTTTCAATGTAGGAAACAGAAGTACAAGGTAAAGTGAAGGATCGCACGAACCTCATGAACAGTAGTCTGTGATTGGCAAATTCTGGTTGTGAAGAAGCCACAATAATGTCGTATTATATTCGAAGGAAAAGTCCTCGTGAAGCTGAATGGCAAGTTCAGTGCTTGGTTTGCTTTCGTTTGGGGTAAAACTTGCTTTCCCCAATACTCGTCCATATCGCACCAACCCTGAATATTCCTTAGTTAACGCCGACTTGCATCGATATTCACTTGACTTACCCATATAGTCGTAACAGGATTGATGAAGGCCGAGAACACGCCGGCTCTCAAGATTCGAAAGTAAGAGTTGTTCTATAAGTTAATTTTCTGCTGATGAATCTGATTTCGTTTTGAATCACTGGATGCAGTTTACCGAGTCACTTTCTCCGTTCTTCTTGATCGTCTCAAACAACAGCCTTTTTTCGTCCTCTGAGCATCTCCACCTCCTGCAAAGAAAGTTCACATGAAGCTGATGATCTAGCAACATTCATGAGATTGGTTCTATCTCAGCTTAAGAAAAGCTTACATTGATCCTCAGATAGACATAATTCCTAACGATCGACAAGGATGTCATGATGGAAATGAAAATCAAGGATAAAGGAACATACTTGGACATTTGGAGCGTTGGAGTATGAGGAACAGCCAGAACCTTGCTTGTCTACCTGAACGAACAAAAGGTCGATCTGCTCATTTGCCTCGACAGACTGAAAAAAATACGAGAGATGAACCGGGCTCGGACCCAGAATTGACCAGATAGCAATAATGGTAATCTTGGGTGGGCGCCGACCCAGTGACGACGATGGAAGGTTACTGCTGCGTCGCTTGTTGTGTAGAAATAGACCGATCAAGAGGAAGACGGAGACAACGGAAAGCAAAAAGTATCGCAAAGACCTCTTCATGTTCTGGTCGCTGGCAAGTAATATCTGGTTGGATAGCACCCATGATTGAAGAGAACCGCTTAAAACCAGCAAATATCAAAAGCTTGGATGACGTTTGTGTAACAAGAAATATCGATGCCTTGTTTGAACAAGAAGCCGATCATAGGTGCTACTTCATTTGGAGATCCGCGCTCGCCGGCTGCCGAGCGGCCTGCCGTGTCGTGGAGCGCAGCACTGAGTAAACCCTTCTTAAGTCAACACCATCATCGTCGCTTTCCTCAACACCCTCACCATCGTCCATCCCGTCTGTATTGATTCCGTTTCTTGGGCTCAATCAGCATGAAAGTGACGGTTCTACCACTCGTCGCCGCAGCCTTGGGCTTTGGTACGTGTCCTTGTTTCCGACTGATATTGTAGTTTTGTCATATCTAATCCTTCCTACCCTCCTTTCTTCCATCAGCCGCCCAAGTTTCTGCTGGCCCAATTCGCATTTACGTGCTTGCTCCTGAGAATGGTGACCTTGCCCGTCCAGAGTTGACGGTCTCGCATGCAGTCGACGCACCTGTGGCGCACATGCGCTGGGGTCTTGCGGCGGCCGGTGCTCCGGCATCAGTCACTCAGCCCTGGTCTAAGACTATCGAGGATAACAATTCCAAACCCGTTCGAAAGCACGGCTGTGGTGGAGGTATGCGTATGAAGGCCATTATGTTCTCCAACTGGATTCGTGAGAAGGTTGGTCTTGAGCCTATCGCTCCGCCGCCGCATCACTTGCACTTCCCTCACGGTCGTCCCTTACCACACCGTCCGGAGGACGCGAAGGTCGTTTTGACGTCGTCTTCGCTCCATCATCCTGGTGAGAACGGAACGGTCGATGGCCATCCGCATTTCCGCCATTCCGATTACAATCATCGTCACCGTCCGTCGACGTTTATTGGACGTCTTCAACGGGCACTATTGACTCTTGGTCCTTGGGAGGGCCGCATCGCTGCCTTTATCTTCGGTAAGCATCGTATTTCCCGATTATCTTGGGACCATTGTTAAACTGTTGCTAGGTTGCGGTATTGGATCTTTTCTGATGATGTTCTACGTTCTGTGCGTCGTCGGATATCGATCCTTCGTGGCCCGTAGAAATAAGGAGAAGGTAGAAGTGATTTTTGCTGAGGTTGAGGAAGTCGAATCTCCAAAGTACATTGCAGATGAGAAGGTCCCCATCGAGTGATTTAACTAAGGACAATATTCCCCTATTCTGTTCTACCTTTATTTAATCGTCTGTCTCTGAACAGAGGAACTACGCTCGTTACCTTACTTCTTTCAGTTTGCATACCACCAATTGTTGTACTTACAGACTCGAAATAAGGATCCATACCTTTCTTCTGAATTTTGCTGGGGTTCTACGGGATGAGCATCTCCAAGACATGGCATAAATGGTGAAATCAAAACAAGAGAATCGTGAGATAAGTGAAGATATACAAAACAAGCTAGTGAATTTCTGGAAGCCTTTCGAATTGTGCATGACGTGAATAGGAATTAAGCAAAACGATTAGCAGAAAAATAACTCATGGAGATGATGCAAGAAATTTTCAAGATATCAGGCTGTTCTCGGCGGGGCTGCGTTATATCGGTCCAGATCTGGTCTAGAGTAAACAGCTCCGCCTGCATACGGAGGCTCAGGTGGCGGACCCATATCTGACACCCTTCGATCGTAGTATGGGACATCGCGGTCGACATAACTATCAGGAGCATCCCGCGCGGAATATGGACCTCGTGGTTCATAGTAGCCATTTGGCGGTGATGAGACTTGCCGGGCGTGGTAATCGGGGTAAGGACGCTCGCGATCATCGTAGAAAGCCTCGTTTCGGACGCGCTTTGCAGGGCGGAAGTCGGTCGCTGGTCCACCGTAAGTATTGCGTCGTGTCGAATTCGGGCTAGGGCTACGTCCTCGAATGCGTAGCCTTTCGCGGAAGTCATGCGGAGGATAACCCTCACGAACAAAATCGTCCGAAGGTGGGTATACTTCAGGCGGAGGCCGCGCATAACTGGCTTCTTCTCTATCCCATGAGCGTGGTGGAGGACGACGCTCGTTCTCGCGACCAAACTGTTTATCTCTGCCATCAAAAGCAGCAGATCCGGGCGGTTTACCATTTCGCAAGTTCGGTGTCCAGACTCGCTGAGGACTTGTCGAGACTGGATGTGAATCCGAGCGTTGTGGATAGGTTCTCGGATATGCGTTCCGCTCGCGCCATTCTCGGGCTTCAAGGCTTGGTCGACTACGATCTTCAGCACCAGAAGCTTCTCGCTGCCTGAAGGCAGGCCGCTCATAGGCATAAGGTCTCGCTTCATCTATGAAATGTCTTTCCCCGCTGTAAGCAGAGGCCGGCTTTATGTCGGGATCCTCATCCGATGGCGGATGCAAATGACTATATACATCCAGAGGCGTTCCTTGCTGAGGTGTTCGTGGACCATTTCCTGACACAGATAATTGCCGTTGAGGCACGTTGTTGCGTTGAACTCCATTTTTTGACGCTGGGTACGGCGGTTGCTCTGCGTCTCTCTGTTGCAAAGTTTGACCAGGAGCCGATACTGGGGTTAAAGGTGAAATCGTTTTCCCATCAGCACCACGAGCTCGGACCAGGGATAGAGGGGTCGGAATAGACTTCAAATCTGCGGGACGAGTAGACTCACGGCCGGCAGACATTCCTGTGTCGGCACTAGGCTGCCTTGAGCTCAGTCTATCTTCCAAGCGTGGCCGATTGTCGGCGCCTTCGTGCAATTCAGCAGTCGGCCGTGCAGAGCCATTGATCGGAGGAGAAGTAATCCTCTCTTCTAATGGAATATGGATTCCGATTCTGTCCTTCAGAGGAGTCGGACCATAGGCGCTAATGCGTTCTGCCAGAACAGGAGATTTGCCGACTTCAGCTGTCTGAGGTGATACACCCTTCAGAGATGATTGACGGCTCCTCTTGAGACTGCTATCCTCAGCAGATCGAGATTTCTCATCAACAGGATGAGTATAAGTTCCTGTTGGCGGAAGATGCACGTCGTTGACAGTAAACTGAGAAGTGGGAGAAATTAGAGAATGGGCAAAATGGGTCTGACTTCTTCCGTTTAAAGACTTCATCGTGATGCTGTCATTAGACGACGGTGCTTGCTGCTCGAGGACTTCGCCGGCAGCTTTTAAGGCATCATTTGAAGATCTAGACACAGAACGCTGAAAACCCAGTCCTGCATGATCCTCGAGAGAGTCTCTGTTATCATTAACCCGGTAGGTAGGATCTGCGATTTCAGCACCCGAGAATACGATTGGTCGCCCATCCTGGTAAGTGTCAGGCGCATAAGGACGTTCATCGTAGCGATAGCCGTAGTGTTGACTCCATTCTTTTCCCTGCTCTTGTTCACCGTTACGACTGATACTCGGAGTGTGTACATAGTCGAAATGGGACCCATTCGAAGTGTAAGGAAATGCAACATGACGATATCGATCGTCTGACCAGATACTGCTACTCTCCAAATGACGAAGGCTCTCTTTAGGGTCATAAGGAGGATCCATTGACAAAGCAGCTTCATTAAGTGCACTTCGAGCATCAGTAGAGGCATGGATAGTCACAGCCTGAGAGCCCGGGAAAGTCACAGGCTGATTGAGAATGCTCCTCTCTTGAATTGGGAGATCCGGAGAGTCAGCAGAGTGAGATTTACCTTCACCCTGACCTAGCATATCGGAAGAGTCTGAATGTTGCGCATTAGATGAAAGGACTTTTGATTCATCTTGCGGGGAGGAAATAGCTGGACTAGAGCCTTCTGGATGGACTGGTTCAGAACCACGACCCTGCTCGTGAGAGGTAGTAGTAGATATCGACTGACATGAGCGAGGCGTCAGTCCCGTCAAGTAAACATAGAAAGATACATGACCAGACATACCTCAGCGGCAACCTTTAATCTATCTCCGGTATGATCCACTGCTGTCGATTTCTCAGAATCATCTGATTTTGCAGAATCGTGTGCAGAGATTGGACGGAATTGAGCGCTACTTGACGTTGGACTTTTAGTGATTTGGTCAGGATGGGCTGGAGCAAAATTTTGCCTTTGCACGGAACGACCGAGATAAAGGTTCTCCAAAAACCTGGGCTGAGGAATGGCCTTATAAACCGGATTTTGACCATCGAGAATCTCTTTCTTGAGTCTCTCTAGCTTTTCTATGTCAGAATTGCTGGAGGTCGACGATGACTGAGGTTGAGGTTGAGGGGAACCGTGTGGACCGGAGTCTGACAGAGGTGTCTGCGACAGGGCGGTCAGGGATTGAGCAAAAGATTTTAGACCTGGAAACGCGGAAAAACCGGCAAGAGCAAGATGGGAGGAGGTAGCATCGCCAGAGAGCGTCGGGTTGTCAGTGCCCGGAGACGCTACCCCGCTGAACGGTTGAGACATCTGATAAGGAAAGGTCGTGACGTGGCTAGGGTGTAACGTAAGTTTCAGCAATTGTTAGTAGAATTATGGGCCGTAAGTGAGTTCATGAGGTGTAGTGAGCAAGAATCGGACAGCTCAGGAAGAGAAGAGCATTCGCAAGTATGAGACTCGGAACAACTTGACAGAAGAAGTTACAAAGAACGTCACCGTCACGCGATGGTAAACCACCCTACAACCACCAAATATGGAAACCGAGACACGTAAATCGAGACAAGTCAGATTAAATTGAAAATACACGATTTGCTCTGGCGAGCTTTCGACGATGTCTACAACTGCGAATTCTAATGAGCTGTTCTAAGTCTGCACAGTATTAAGTCCCATATACTACATTAAATCAGTCGACATCCATCTCTGACGGTCCCTTCTCCGCCTTTTTATCCTCCTCCTTCTGGCCCTGGTCACCAGTTTTAGGCGTCTGAGTTCCACTTCCCGGTGCAGATTCTGCCTTGGGTTTCGGTTTCGGCTTGCTGAGGATGGGCACGGCAAAGTAAATCAACTCATCCTTCTTCTTCGCGATGTCAGCGACAGTGAGGACAGGGTCAGTGTTCTTCGACCGTTCCGCCTGGCGTGCCAGTTGATCGTCGAGCCACTTCTGGATCGTTGCCACCTTTTCGACGATCGACTGTTTTTCGTTCTGATCAATATGCGCGAACTTCTCATCATCAGATGTGGCTTGTGTATAGTATGTGTTGAGAGCCTCCCGTAGCTGCGTGACTGCCGCGGAACGGTTCTCAGTCTCCAAGTAACGGGCAGCTATCTTGTCCCCGATCTTCTTCGCAGAGTCAAGGCGTTCGACATATGCTGACTTCGTCGCATCCTCGCCTTCTTCGGAGTACAGCCATTCTTCACACTCTGCAAGGATAGCAAGAAGACCTTCTTTCTCCTGAGGTTGTGCGAACGCGGCGTAACGGCCATCGAGCTTGCTGCGCATGTCATAAATGTACTCCTCAAGAGCATTTTTACGGTCCTATATGCGTGTAAGTCAGGTCTTCACGAAGAATAGGAATAGAAGTACCAACCAAAGTGTCGTTAACCAGCTTATCCGTGGCATGCATTTGGTTCTCAATCTCTCTGAGTCTGTTGAGTGTATCTTGGTCAAGGGAAGACGTCCCGACGACAAACGGCAAGTCCTTCTTGCGGACGATCCGTTTCTTCTTGGGAGCCTCAGCACCATCGACCTCCATCTTCTCCTCCTTCTCCTCAACCTCCTCGTAATACACCTGCTCATACGAGACTAGGCCGTGCTGGTTCAGTTTAACTTTCACCTTCACAGGCGAGGGCTCGCCCTTCGCATCTGCTGGCCCGACTTGCTTGACGCTCAGTCTGGAGATCCAAGGGTTGATGTTCCCGGGGAGGGAATCAGGCTCTGTGTACACAGCCTCGATATCAAATGGCTCCTTGCGATAGAAGGTAAGGATTTTAGTTGACGGTATGACGTTTCCTCGCGGGAACACAAGGAGCTCGCTGTCTTCGTCGTCCGGTACCCGATTCCATTGGACCTTGATGGCATACGAACCGATATCAACCATCGAGAACTCTCTGACGCGGAAAACAGGCGACAGAGAAGCACATGCGAAGGTCGCGCCTCGAGCGATAGCCTCGTCCTGATTGAGAGTAGTCGACAAAACTTTACCAGGAAATACAGATTGGATGCGTTGTCGGACTGCCGGAATACGCGTTGAGCCGCCCAGGAGTTCGATGGCGTCAATTTGCTCTAATGCAAGACCAGAGTCTGCAAGTGCGGCCTTGATGGGTGCCGTCACTCTGTCAAGGACATCTGCGATTAGTGCCTCATATGCATCACGAGTGAGCTTGGACGAAGCGTCGATGTCTTCCATGATTGACTCGACGTTGAGTGGTGCCTCCGTGTTGGCAGATAGAATTTTCTTCAATCTCTCACAGCTCGCAGACAAGCGGAAGACAGCCTTCGGGCTGGAAAGTACGTCGATCTTGTATTTTGATTTAAACTCCTCTGCGAAATGCCGCACGAGAGCAAAATCGACATCGCGACCTCCGAGGTTACGATCATAGGCCGTGGCTTTCACCGTCAGTTGGCCCTTTGAGAACGCGACGACTGCGACGGACATATCAGAGTGACCGACGTCAACGAAGACTACATGGCGAGGATTGTCCGCCTCTGGCAGGTCGAACTTTTTGATCCCATATTCGTATGCAGCGGCCGTCGTGTCATTGATCAGACGGAGAACATTGAGGCCAGCGATCTGGGCAGCATCAATGGTAGCTCGACGCTGTCTTTCCGTAAACCAGCCAGGGACAGAAATGACGACGTCTGACACGGCTGTATTCAGCTCGTGAGCAGCAGTATCGCGAAGCTTGCCCAGATACATGGCTACCAACTGCGTCGCTGAAAACACCTGTTGTTCTCCAAGATAATTCACCTGTGCACAGCCAGTCATTATAGTTGTTTCCTGTAAAAAAAAGCGGTATACTAAACGCACCTGCACACCCACTGATCCCTGGACGTCTACCAATTTCGCGGTGACGAACTTTGACTCCACGTTTTGGATTTCAGGATCATTCAAAGATCTCCCGATGAGACGCTTGAGAGAGCCTATGGTGTTCTTGAAGTTAGATACTTCTGCGGTTTTCGCAGGCTCTCCAAGCCATCTCTGCTTTGGACCAAACGAAACAAGCGATCTAAGGTAAATGTGGTTCAGCAAATCCCCGAGGAGTTTTGAGAAGAGACTTACGGTGTTGAACGATTGGAAACTTCATTTGTGATGATATCTATTCCTTTCCTTCGTGCCACACCAATCTGTCGGAGAAGGATAGTGAGTGCACAGGTAAGTAATGTGTTGATCGACAACGCATATAGACGTACTTTGCTTCCAAGACTGCCAAAGTCGAAGCCAACAACCGACATTGCGCTATACAATTAGTATGACTGTGTGTATGACAGTAAAATGTCGAGTGATAGTAAGAGCGAGAGTGAATAAGAGAGCAGCTGAATGATGAGGGCCAAGGGTGAAGTCTGCAGCGTGTCTTCTTCGTGTGGCTGTGTCGCAACTTCCACAAATTTCTTCAAAGTTCTCGTCTCGTGTCACGCACTTCCTTCCATGGGCAATCAATTACGAAGTCTCCAAGAATTCGAGAGTCAGACAGATAAAATACACAGATAACCAATTACAACTAATGGTAATTTAGAGCAGTACTAATCCTCATCTTCGTCGCAATAACAATCACAATCCGCAACTGGGCAAGTTCGATGACGCCGGCTACCATCGTCCTCAAAAAACCAAGACATTAAGTGCGAGGCATGACCACCATGACGACATTTCTGGCAAAACACGAATGCATCATCGATGGTATCTGGTTATCGATTCATCAGACTACGCCTGAACTGACGTATTCAATATTGGATTGGACCTACCTCGGAAAGATGAATGAAGATGGTCGCTGTCTCTTCCAGTGTCGGGTATGATACAGACACTCATAAGGCACACACAACATCTCGGCAGGGCTCTGCCACACCAAGGACATGCTGCAGCCTGCAGGGATTGTCGTTAGTGACCTGAGTTACTTCGATGGCATGCACTTACCCTTCTCCTCTGTATAGCTATAGGTTCCTGAGGACGTTGATATTGCTGCGTGTTCACCACCTTGTTGCAGAAGTTACATCGAATCAGGAACTGTTTCTTTACCCATTCCATCGGGGCGAAATCGCCATGTAAAATGCCCTCCTGTAGAATCTTGCCACGATCGATGTCTAACTGGCAACGGTGATGGTATAATTTCCATTCATCGAGAAGGTCTCGATATGCATCAAGCCAACGTTCAGCTCGAGCATCCTTTAATCGTCCCGGACTGACGTAGCTCGAAAGCAAAGCTGCAGTCTGAACATCCCCGTTTATGTCCACGTAATTTTGCAAGAGATCAAGCCCCAACGTTGTCAAGCCAGTCACAATCAGGCCCTCAATACGACCTTTTGACTTGTAATCTTCCGCAACCCGCCGGAGATAAGAAGTGAGTTCTTTGTCATCCAGAAATCTCAGTGCTATGGCGAGTCGTTCTCGAAGAGGCAGCTGCTCTTCTTCCAACACGTCAGTCCAATCGTTAAATACTATGTAAGATAGCATGATTCGTTCGTGAGGGTCTTGTAGCTTTTCGATCAATCGCTCATAGTGGGCCCGTAACTCATGGTTTCTAGAAGGAGTTACTGATTGCAGTAGAGCAGCAATGGTACCTGAAAACATGTGATGGGATTCATCTAGGACACAGGAAGAATTAGTATATATCGTGTGAGTTATTTCAGGAACGACAAGTACAGACTTTTACTCTTCATAAGAACCTCGATGGCGCGAGCGCCTTGATTTGTAAATAACAGCCAGCAGGCTGCTTGAGAATGCTTGTCTTCCTTCTCCCACCTAGAAAGGGCAGATCAGATACTGCTTTTCCGAGTCATTGTGGACATACCTGAGTATCTCATCTTCGCCGATTTTCCAATCGCAAAGAGCTAGAGCCAACCGTCTCTGTTGTGTCTTGTCTGTATGAATCGTAGGCTTCCACATGGATTTGTCTAAGTAACTCCGGGAGTTAAGCATATTTAGAGCAGCCGAATAGTTGCCGTGAAAGCCATCGCCAGCTTTGCGATTTCGTCGAGAAGAAAAATGCGACCGCAATGAAGGCCCAGCATCTGAAATTGGACCCATCCCGAGTAAGGTGGATGTGGAAGACTCCGACGGACTCGCTAAATCCAACCCTTCGAGAATACTGACGACTTCTTGAGAAGCGGTCACCTCCAGGCCGTTCCAAATTCCGAGTATGCCTTGGTACGAAAAATCGAAACCATGTATCTTCGAGCTACCGAAGGCCAGAAGGTGTTTGGAGTCTGTATTCTATTTAGAGATCTTGTTGAAACAAGTTGGCAAATGGACGAACGGTTCAGCCACGACCATAGCTCGGACAAGTTTGAGTCGTTTCCAATTTCACTACTGACACATTCGACGTTATTCTGCGGCTGATTGATTCTTAGTTGGAGATGGTCAAACGAAGAATAGAACTCACAGAGAATAGGCCATATCCACGCAAGACCCTTGACCTCATTATCATAGATATATCCGTCTCAATTATTGAAGGAGCCGATTTAGAAATATTACGCGTTCTTGATCCCGATACATTGTCATTATGGATGGATCGAGATGCATTCACAGCATCCAAGACGCTTTTTGCGGGCATCACCACAGAATCTGAGCCGCTTTGCTCCGCCTCCGCACCTTGTGAAGTCGATTTGGCCAATGTGTATCTCCGATTTGCAGCAGGACCGAATGCACGTCCTACCGACTTTTTGGAAGTGATAAGAGAGGAAGCCCGAAGACTTGATTTATTATCATCTCTTCTGGATTGTCTTGCAGTTCGCCTGTCATCGTATCCGTTACGCGACTGCGGTCGACTTCCGTCGTCGTAGAGTACTTTAGCGTCTACGTGTTCTCCGTCTTCCAAGTTACCCATGAGTTCCCAAGGCTCTGGAGGCGGTCCGTTATCATAGTATCCAGGAAATATGCGGAAGTGAGTTCCAGCTCCAAGCGCGAGGTCACCCCTCGAGCTCCAGATTGTATGCTTTGGAGCGTCATGCATCTCGTGCATTTCGATATCTCCTTCTTTGCCGACCACTACAATATTCGTTGTCAAAGGATAGTCATATGGACTAGGAACTAGTGCGAAAGAGGCAATGGGCCGCGAGAATGACTTTGCTAGGTAGAAATCAGTCAGCAGCGACAGATATATTGCAGACATATTGCGTACTGCGTCTTGTGTTTGATAGGACAATGTTAAGAGCGTTTGAAGGTGTGTCACTGGTCTTGACGAGAGTCTTCTCGGGAGGCGCATTCCATGGAAGCATGGTTGATGATGTTGCCCACGACAGTCGAGATAGTTTACCTGTCCGCGTCGAATCTCGGGAAACGCTTCTCATACGGGTGTCTTCGGACGCACGCGAAGTATCCGACAAAGGTGTCTGCTGAATATCCCAAAATCGTACGGTTTGTGCATCTCGAGTCAGGGTAGCAAGTAGACCTCGGCGGACGGGTGAAAACTCCACGTTCGTGAAAGAATCATTCGAAGAATACCGTGCGCCATCGGCAGCAGCATCCTTGAGGGAGAATGTGAGAAATGGAGATACGAGTCTTCTCGTGTCCCAGACCGTCACCGACCCTTCACCAAAGCAAGCAATGCGATTCTTGTCAAATGAGTCCGTCGCTATGCCGTTTACCTTTGCTGCTGGCGCTTGTGCGATATGCATCGACTTATGGTCACGCAAATCAAATAGCCGAAGCCAAAGATTGGAAATGCCGGCCACAAGCAAGTTGGGACTATCAGGCAAAAAGGCCAAAGAAGACACCACTTCCGCCATTGCATATTGTTGTACGATGGGTCGTGAGGTGGTGGATGTACGTGCGCTCGACGGCTTGGCTGAGGCTGCAGTTGCGTTGTTGAGGTCCCAGATCACCAAGCTCGGATCTCCCTTTACCTTATCCATCCCCACTGCCAGAAAGTTGGGCTTTGCGGAGGAGAAAGCCAGGGCCAGTACACTTCTCGAACTACGGGTTGGCAATGTAAACTCCGGACCACTAAACACCAAGTTGTTTCGCGCAAATTTATTGGATTCCAACCTCCATAACTCGACCTTCCCAGTACTTGCTCCAACAGCAACCAGGTCGTCGATTGAAGGGTCTGGAGACCAAGCGAAACACTGACAAAATGAGCAATTGTGGAATGCTCGAATCACCGGCGCTACTCACCTTCATCAACTGTAGATCGGCTTGTGACGAGACGAGCCTGAATTCTGGGACATCCTGTCTCCACTCAAACAAGGAAAGTTGGGATCCTCCGCCAACGATGAATTTATTATCGTGGAGCGGGTGCCAGAGCACCTTTCGTTCTATACGATTCGCCATGGTACAGAGGTAATAATCGACCGGTTGTGATCAAAGTAAAGACACTATCGGAGGAAGATTCAGACCATAGACATAGCAGAGTGCATGATGGGGTCCAATGGCATTAGCACTGCTAGCGCCTGGTCAAATTGGATTGAGGTTGAGTTGTAGGCAGAGTTGAAATTGTAGCATTCGCGTTCAAGTCACGAGGAAACGCACTGTAATAGACCGCGTTTACAACAATAATCGCAAGATGGACAGAATAATATTACTGTCATTCTACAGCATAGGCACAAATTTATGATTTCCACTTCCTCGGCGCTTCTGATGCCCTAATCTACGGCCCAGTCGCAGACAAAAGAGACTTTGCACTAGGAACTACATTAGCTCGCTGGACAGGAAATAGTTGCGCATATCGGCTTCTTCTACGTTCAATGTTGAATATACACCATTTTTTGGACGTAGCCCAGCGAAGCAAATAAAACAAACGCGTCTTGCATAAGCCATACTAAGCACATTGCCATTGATTATATACGATTGAACGGGAAATGTATGCATCCACACATGCGACCTGAACCACTAGATATTGGTGCATTAGCGCCGTTTCGAATAAGAAGCGGTGTCTTGAACTTACCCTTACGGAGGAGATAATACAACAGTTTATGCTGATTCATGATCCATTCTGAATACGAGTAGCTTCAAGGTTGTATTGTACGTTCTTCCTGTATTTGGTGACAAGGCTCGAGGCCGTGCGCACATCTCGGTTCGCCCGTGTTATTTCCTGATTTAGATAATCAGTATCATTGCATACTCGTATGAGTGAACGGAATAAGACCTCTACACAGTGGTTTAGCTCGGAAATGACCTCGATACATTTCTCCTGTAAGATGAAGTGAGTGAAATAGTCGCGTTAAGATACAATAATATCCATACCGAGTTCTTGACTATCCTTTCTAGTAGGACTGCTTGACGCTCTGCGTGAGGGTTCTCCATTCTTGCAGTTATTGAGTCAAAGAGTGATGGCAGAGTGGCAAAACGCCGTAGTGGTTACTGGTTCATCTTAGAATTTCAAGTTGGATGGGACCCAAAGACGCGACGCGTGCACGTGCACTACATTACTACGTGTGCCAGTGATCATCATTGCCTTGGATTGCACGTAACCTTTGCCATCTCTGTCTGCATCATCGACACTTCTAAGTGACCGCACTTTCTTGTTTGCCAAACATGCCTACTTTGACAAGAGATCAAATTCGCCACGAAGTGATCAACCTTCAGAAGACGCTTAATCTACTAGAACGATCTTTTAAGGAGGAGAACTGGACCAGATGGAGCTCAAAAGACCGAAACAATAAATGGTTAAAGGCTCAATCTATACTGACGGTTCGCTCGGCTTTCTTTCAGTAGCTTCTGAACTATTAAAGTGTGCTGCTTTAGGGAGTTAGTCATTGCCGGGTTGTGCTACTCAACCTTACGTCTTCGGACTATGACTATGGACTTGGAGATCGCAGATCGTGAGTACATGAGCGTCTGTCAACGAATTTGTTCATCGTGTATTGACTAGTCTGCTTGAAGAATGTCAGGACAGCAGTTTCACGAGAATGCTAAAGCGATTCTCGACCACCTTGAACAGGAAATATCCGAGGTTAACGAGGTTTGGCGTTATCCTTCACGTACCAGTGAGGGACTTTCTCAGTAATGGGTAACATTAGGATCTTAAACCGCGTGCTCGTCTCCCGAATCCTATTCTTCCAACTCTTCCAAGACCTTCGGTATCAGCGGAGAAGGCCGCTCTTGCGCAAGAAGAGAAGCTGAATCGTACAACAGACGAGGCACTCATTCCGATAGATGAGTCCGAGATGAAAAGTCAAAACGCCACTCCAGTGCACGAGCTATCGCTTGAATTTGAAGCAACTGGGCCTAGTCCGCTCGATAACCGACCTAATCGCTCTGATAACCCTGCGACTACTCTTCTTACGCCGTCAATTCCTTCTTCATCCGGATTGATTGGCGAGAGCGTTCGTGGATCACTAGAGACGTCAACCGCTCTTCATGAGGATCTCTCGAGACAACTGGCACAGATGGCCACGCAGCTGCGTCGGAATGCGGAACAGTTCAGTGAAACATTAGCAAAGGATACGGGAGTTGTGAACGCTGCGCAGGAGAAAATCGAACGCAATTACGACGAAGTCTCCAAAGAACGTGTTCGTTTGCGCGACCACTCTGCGAAGAGTTCGGGCACTACATGCTTGACTCTTATGGCTATTATCGTTGTTATCATCGCTTTCTTCATGACCTATCTAGTTATACGAGTTACTTAGGTATATTTCCTTCTTATGTGGAAGTCAATGATTGGCTTTGAATCGATGGTATTATGTCTACTTCGCAAGAGTTTACAGCAGGTGTGCTATACGAAAGATCGCGAAGATCCGGACAACTATGAAAGAGAGTGCTGCAGTCAATGGTTCGTAGGAAAAAAGTAGGAGGAATAAAAAAATTTGAAAGGTAGTGTAAATAAGAAATGCATCAATGCCAGAAATATTTACAAACGAAGAGCTGATAGTCCAGGAAAGCAAACAACCATTCCAAATCGTAAGTCCTATGATGGTAGCTACTAGATGACTACAGAGATGCAGAGAATAATGCAAGTACAGCGACGAGATTAAAGCACTGAAGAGAGTGGTGACCCAATTAGGAATGCGTGTGTAGGCGTTATAGGTATCCAGAGTCAAAGAGAAAACTGGCTTCGAACTGGCCAGCCCGTGCCCCTATCGGGCAATGCTCTGTGCACCCTGATAGAGTGCTTGCCTTGGCGGATCAACGTAGGGCTGTGATTTCGGCTGCAACTTCTCATCCGAGACATTTGAACTCGCCGCTGCAGCTGCAGCTGTAGCAGCAGTAGGATCGCCAATACCTGCCCGAGTACCCCAACCAGTCTGAAACAAAGATTCGCATCATAACGAATTGGACAGAAAAACTTTAGCAGCCTACCTCATGCAATGTTAAGGCGGCGTAAATCTTCATAACCGCGAAGTAATAGCCAAATAGAATGAAAGCTGGGACGTAGATGATATGTTGCGGTCGATACCACAGATGCGGCATGAGCTTCAGCGTCCGAGTGGCCGAAAGCCATACAATGTAGGATATGATGACGTTCCTAACAGAAAGGTCAATGCATAAGATAATCAAATCTAAGCCTAGAACTCACCACCATGGCAAGTGATACCCTCCATCATCTACTGGTTTCGTGCTCTTCCAAACGACAACTGAGACGAGGCATGGGCCAACAAGTAGCGTGAAAGGGTTGAATATCTTATCGACCTGAAGATGCTTGCAAATCAGACCAGAATTTAGACGTGAATGATGAGTATTAAAGCACCATTGTATATGCGACGTAGGGGTGAGCCGTCCAAATATACCTTTCGGTGAACAATGAGCGAAGGTCACTACGCCAGGTATTTCTTGTCCATCGCAGGACCTGCTTCAAGAAACGCCAGTTCGGCTTCATGGTACTGAGAATCTCGGCTTCCTTGCAGCATTGAATATAGGTCGTCCAACCATGGCTGACCATCCACCTGGTCAAGAATTTGTCGTCGCCTGAATTGAGCTGATACTTTCCCAACCAAAAGTCGTGAGTGAAGCCATGCAAAAATTCTGGGTCTTTGAGAATGATAGTCCTATACGCTGCCGTACGTCCCGAGAGACAGCACACTCCGCCATCAATATGTGTCGATGACGAGATTTCGATGTTTCGTATAGTAAGGCGGAACGCGGCCAGGACTTCCCAGACAGTCATCTTTTCCCCGACAGACTTCACACGCTGAGATGTTCCCACCCCTCCCACTTTCTGGTCTTCGAAGCAGGCTAGCACGTACGGGAGGAGAGTCGGGGGCCAAATAGCATCGTCGTCAGCAAAGACAATGATGTCAGTCGTAGTGTTCTTGATGCCCTGCGTCATCTGTAGTCGCTTGTTGGCGTAGGGAACGGTCAGAACACGTATCTTCTCTGGGTTCACCGAATCGGCAAGCTCTTGTAAGGGACCCCGCATCTTCTCCTCAGTTATGATGAGAATCTCCTTGGGGTTTCCTACAAGCCATGAATGAGCGGCCTCCCTGAACTCCTCGCCCGCGTCGATTGTAGGAACAATAATCGTGACGTCTTCAGAAGCGACGTATGTCGGGTTTTCGGGGAGAGGAACAGGTCGATATACCCATGCTGCGAGTAGACGGATGAAGTACCATAGATATCGGTAGAAACTAAAGAAATACAATATCGGTCAGCGATATCACTCAGACTGAACTACAGCGTAGAGGTGCCATCTTTCTCCTGCAGCGGGATGAGAGACTCCACATACCCGATGATCCCAAACGGTACGACTGGGTTTTTAAAGAAAATTTGAAGTCTCAGCTAAGTCCAGAAGACAAGGAGGGAAAGCAGACTCACAGACAGCAAATTTGTCGGCAGTTAAGTAGAGCATCTGAGGAAGACCTCGCCAGAGGCGCTACCAGAGACGCGAGAGCGTATGAAGCAAGGAGCGGCAGGGATGCGCCAGCTGGCGACACGGTTGGAAGGAAACGGAACGTCGAGCGTGGGTCAAGACAGGACAGGCAAGTCCGCAAATGAATGTATGTATGGGACGGCTGGACGGTAATGACGCCGCTTACGTCAGCGGCGGAGATTGAAGATTTCCCAACATCATCATGGGCTTGGCAGACAGATGGCTCGGCGTACTTACTCGCTTCCTGCTTGCACGGATTGGAAAGAACTCTTACGGGTCTCCAAGTATGTTTTACAGAGATGATTTGAATGCACACGCCAATAGTGCAATGGAAGCTCTGTGACCTCTCTCTATTATACTCATATTCTTTGGATGCATCTATATCATCATCATATTTACTCTAAGGATCATTTTGTTCTGTACACACAGAACAGCGATACATTCGCAAGTCAGTGTTCGGCAATCTCAGAGACCCCGACCGGCTAGCATCGCAAACTACACTTGCCCCGATGGTCCAACAGCCGCAGATGTTCCGGGTGCATTTTCTATCGGCTTCATCGCTGGGAACAGAAGAACTTCCTTGATGTCTACAGGAAGAATAACTTAGAAACTCAACACCATCGCAATTCGCAGAGCACATACTTGTAGAATTTGTTAGGAACATTACGAGACGATCGATACCAATACCCCAACCAGCAGTCGGAGGAAGACCGTGCTCAAGTGCATCAATGAATACTTCATCAATGCCTTGGGCTTCGTCATCACCAGCTTCCTTCTGACGGGACTATATACGAAGAGGTCAAAGAACGCGGTTATAATATAAATATGCGCGCACCTGTTCCTCGAATCGTGCACGTTGCTCGAATGGATCATTCAACTCCGTGTACGCATTGCAGAACTCCTTTCCGCACATGAAACCCTCAAAACGCTCGCACAAGCCTGGACGAGAACGATGCCATTTTGCAAGAGGGGACATAACCTGAGGGTGGCCGACTGTTACACCGGACCAATAAAACATGAGCAGTCTCCCGACGCATAAACAAGAAAAAAAGTACCGATGAAAGATGGCGAAATACACAGAGGTTCGATGAACTCTCCGACAAGCTGAGAACATAATTAGACAGGTACAGCAGACACAAATTGCATTCTACCTTATCGAGGAGACGAGGATTTGTTCGAGGTTCTGGACAGTTCACATTGTGCTGCGCAGTTCTTTGAGAATGAGCTACGAGACGGATCACACTGCACTCACCTTGTCGCATAATTCCTGCAAGAAGGCATTTGTTTCGGCCGTATGCAGCTGGTCACCTGGCGGAAACTTCACATTGAGCTTTTCCTCCAACGTTTCAATCATGTCATAGCGCTTCCAAGGTCTCTTGAACTCCAATTCGTAGATCTTGTCATCCTTGCTGTCCGGCTTGTAAGTGAGCTTAGTCCCACCGCCCGTCAACGATTTGACGATGCCCTCCACCAGGGTCTCTGTGATGTCCATAAGGTCATACATATCCGCGTACGCCATATAAAATTCGCAGATGGTGAATTCCGGATTGTGTGTGAGATCTATGTGCTCATTGCGGAATACACGACCGATTTCGTACACACGATCGAGACCTCCCACGACCAATTCCTTCAGATATAGCTCTGGAGCAACACGAAGGTAAAGATCGAGGTTAAGATCGTTGTGATGAGTGATAAAAGGCTTGGCAGTTGCACCACCAGCAATCATGTTCGTAAGGGGAGTCTCGACTTCTAAAAAGCCGAGACCATCAAAGAACTTGCGAATGTAGTTGATGATTCTACTACGAGTAATGAAGATTCGACGCGTCTCTTCATTCATGATGAGGTCCAGATAACGCTTTCTGTAGCGCGTTTCTTGATCTTTCAAGCCGAAATGCGCAGATGGGAGTTGATGTAGATTTGGTGCAAGGAGAACCATTTGGGAAGGTGAAATGGATAACTCTCCCTTCTTGGTCCGCGACGGAGTACCCTTCACACCAACAATATCACCGCGGCGGAATATGTCGTGAATTTCGAGGTACTTTTCTGGATCCTCTGCGTCTCTGGAAAGGACGTTGATGGAGTTCTACTGAAACATAGTTTGGACACTCACTGAGCTGTCGCCATAATCTGAACCTTCTTTCCCTCCGAATGCAAATCATAGAACCGTAACTTTTGACCAGACGCACGGATATTATGTATCCGTCCAGACAATGACTCCACAGTCCCTTCAAGCTTTGTTCCTACAGGAATCTTTCCGTCCAGCCCATACTTGTCAATATAGTCGGACAATGAGATGGACACATGAAACTTGTGAGGATACGGATTCGGGTTCTGGGTCTCGCGAAGCTTTTGAATCTGACGCGCACGCAGTTCGAAGTATTGCTGTCCCGATCGACATGATGAACAAGACAAGTATCGTATGAACCCGTTCCTTACTTACATTCGGAGTCAAATCATCCTCAGACGCCACATTTTGTTTGACATTGTTCTGCTTCACAGGTGCCTTGCTAGCAACTTCTGCTGCTTTTTCGGCCTTTGCAGCCTTGTATGCACGACGCTTCAGCTCGCTGCAATCATGGAATATAATAAGAAAATTGCTCTGGCCCCTTACGAGGTGATGCACAGTCAACAATAACTCACCTCTTTGAGACCCACTCCCCAGTGATAGGATCTTGATGAAGTTTTGCTTGTTCCGTGGCCATCGAGTAACACCTCTTCTGCAGACTAAATGCTCTTGTTGGGCGTGAATAGAAGAATAGCGTTCGATCGCGGGTGACTCGAAGGAGTGCGTGCATGCAATTTGAGTTTTGCTCTCCTTCCAGATATGGGGTGGGGATTGACTCGTCGCGGCAAACTGCCGCGTCTCACGGTGTGATTTATATAAGCCAACACCTTTGTAGAGCATGTCTCCCCTTGGCTCCCCCTCGAGTCTGACGACCCCCGACGACCACCTCAATCCTTCCCTTACAACTCAACTAACAACCATGTCATCTGACTATGAATTCTCTGATGATGATAATGAGTACTACGATGGCATGGATATGGACGACGATGAAGATGTAGAAGAACAAGACGATGGTAAGACCCTTGCATGTGTCATACTCTCTTCCGTGTTGCACTGACAAGTACAGACTCAGGAATCTCGGAAGAGGAGATGGACATAGAGCTGGCGAGGGACGGCCTTACCTCGGCCGGTAAACGGAAAGCATGCGAAGTAGACTTCGATACTGTAACTCAGGATGCGGTAGAGGCTCTTATCCGTAGGGATGTCGAACACATTAGTAGCATTTTCGGCGTTTCTGTCCGTTACCTTCTTTTCTTCATTGACATGGTTGATAGTTTGTTACTGAATCTGACTGTTCTTCAGGGAGACGTTGCCTCGTTGCTACTGCGACATATGGAGTGGAACAAGGAACGGTTAATCGAGAAGTACATGGATACTCCAACGGAAATCAGCGTAAAGGCGGGTGTAACTGTTGCCCTTCCTCGTCCACCGTCACCACCACCATCGGGTCGTCTGGCTAATATTCGGTCCAAGTCCTCTGTTCTTGTGGCGAAACGCACCACTCGTCGCTCTGCAGCTGAGTCAGCCTCGCGATCAAAGGTGGTTGCAGAGCCTGTAGTCCAGCCAGAAACTACAATCTGTCAGATCTGCTTTGACGATGAGCAATCGGAGATGAACGCCTTATCGTGCGGGCACAAGTTCTGCGTCGACTGTTGGGCAGCTTTCATTCGAGGCAAGATTCGTGAAGAGGGGGAGATTAACATCCGATGCATGGCTTCAGAATGTTCTCTGATTGCCCCGGATTCGTTCATCCGCGCTGTCTTGTCCGGTGATGATGACACCATCAAGCGCCATCAAGAACTCATCGTGCGCCACTACGTCAGTTGCAACAAGAATCTGAAGTTCTGTCCATATCCTGGCTGCACGTACACGGTATCCTGCCCATCGGCAGCCAGTAAATCTGCCCTTACCACAATTGTTCCGACGGTTCACTGCGGCGCTTCAGAGAACCACATATTTTGCTTTGGTTGTAGTATCGACACAGACCATAGGCCGGTTATATGTCCTGTTGCAAAATTATGGCTTAAGAAGTGCCAGGATGACAGTGAGACAGCTAATTGGATCAAGAGTAACACGAAGGAGTGTAGCAAGTGTCAGAGCACTATCGAAAAGAACGGTGGTTGCAAGTACGTCCTGTTCAAATTTAGATTTTGAATATAGCTCACAGACTCGCATAGCCACATGACATGCAAGAAATGCAAATATGAGTTCTGCTGGGTTTGCATGGGTACGTTCGTACGGCATCGTCATTTGAAATGCGCCTTAACTTTTCTTCAAGGACCGTGGTCCGAACATGGAACGTCATGGTATAATTGCAATCGCTACGATGAATCATCGGGCGTTGAGGCACGCGATGCGCAGGCACGGAGTCGTGCGTCGTTGGAACGGTATCTCCACGTGCGTACTCCTTGATATTTCGAAAGCTTTTGTCTAACATGTTTTGGTAGTATTACAATCGCTGGGCAAATCACGAGCAATCGGCGAAACTCTCCGTCGACCTCTACGCGAAGACCGAGAAGAAGATGGAGGAGATGCAGATTACCTCCAACCTCACTTGGATTGAAGTCCAGTTTGCGAAAAAGGCGGTGGACGAGGTCTTCAAATGCCGAATGACGCTGAAGTGGACTTACGCTATGGCTTATTATCTTGAGAAGGGTAACCAGAAGGAGCTCTTTGAGGATAATCAAAGGTGAGCATCTACCTATCTTTCTGCCGTGCGGCATTTCAACTTCACGCAGGGATTTGGAGCGAGCCGTCGAAGATCTCTCGGAATTGTTGGAGTCGCCGATTGAAGCCGAAAACATTCCGAAACTACGACAACAGATCACAGACAAGACAGTACGTACACGTTTGCCGTGCTTTTCTTATTCTCCCTTATTCTTTTCACATAGGTATATGTGCACAAGCGTAATGAGATCATGCTAGAAGATACTGCCCAAGGTTTCTTAGAAGGCAGGTGGAAGTGGAACGTAGACGTTGAGGGCTTCTGAATGTTGTAATCTCGCTTTCAGGACTGGATTTGGATCATTTTTTGTACACTGTGTATATAACGATGATATCTTTGATGCTTCCGTACGATTTACGGTTGCAGCCATTTTTACTTAATAAATGCCATTCATTCGGAAGCGTCGACTCAGTGGCTGTGCTCAGTTTTTATCGACAGCGCAAATCGTCAATCGACACCGTCTCTGTCTGTCACCGACTATCGCCAAGCTTTGAAGTCACGGACGAGAACAAAGCGGCTCATCGCCGATTCGCAGGGAAGTCTGCCTTATTGCATCGCATTGCATTGCCGTGGGGGGAGGGCACTCGGTTTTCTGAAGCGCATATATCGAAGTGAAACGAAGAACAAAAGGTTCGAGATGCATGTCCCTGATGACTGGCATCCGCTGATGATTCACTCGCCATCGAACAGATGCTATTGCTGCTCGGAAATTCGGCTATCTCTCCAAGCAAGCGAAGCGCCCTTCTGGCAGCTGTTCGGAAGTCCTGCGACATTGTGCAGTCAATCGACGCTGTCTACGTTCATCTGGTTAGCTGTGTCTCGTCAGAGTCTGAAGCGATACTCGGTCAAAAGCAGTCAGAACAACGGCTCTTGCTGAATGTTCTTCTTGACTATGGAGATGATTTCGCGTTCACAACTACCCGAGAGGCTTTTGCCTGTTCGGCAAAGAATTTGGTATATGTACTGCCCCGTTCTGGTTCCATCTCACCTTGGTCCAGCAAAGCAACCGATATTGCTCGCATCTGCAATTTGGGTCAGTTCGTGGATCGGATCGAGCGAGGCATTGTGTATCTCATTGAGACGGCGGACGGAGCTGAGATCTCACTAAACGAACTTCAATCATTCTCGCATCTTATTCACGATCGCATGACACAAGTCGCTCAGCTCGAGCCACCTGAAGAATCTCTATGCTTTCAGCATCAGACCCCAAGGCCATTACGGACTATCGATCTCTCGAGCCACCGAGAAGACGCGTCTGCTGCGCTCTTCAGGGCGAACCAAGAGCTTGGGCTTGCCCTGAGTTCTGACGAAATTCAATACTTGGTCGATGCTTATGTATCTGGTGCAGAAGCTCTCAATCGCAATCCCACAGATGCAGAACTATTCATGTTTGCGCAAGTAAACTCGGAGCATTGCCGACACAAGATATTTAACGCTTCCTGGACTATCGATGGAAATGCCAAAGACCTGTCCCTTTTCCAGATGATCCGGAATACAGAAAAGATTAGTGGTGCCCGCACGATCTCGGCGTATTCAGATAATGCGGCCGTCTTTGAAGGTTTTTCCGCTCCTCGTTTCAGCGCCTTTGAGGGCATTTATTCGTCCCATGAGGAACTCATGCCAATCTTGGTGAAAGTCGAAACTCACAATCACCCTACGGCAGTCTCACCTTACCCCGGTGCAGCAACAGGATCTGGAGGTGAGATTAGGGATGAAGGTGCTGTAGGCCGAGGTTCGAAACCGAAGGCGGGTTTAGCTGGATTTGCCGTATCCAATCTGCTCATTCCGGGATATGAACAACCTTGGGAAACGGACTTTGGACGCCCATCCCATATCGCATCTGCACTTGATATTATGCTGGAAGGTCCCCTTGGTGCTAGCGCATTCAATAATGAGTTTGGCAGACCAGGTTTAGCGGGGTACTTTCGTACTTTCTTGGAAAGCGTTCCATCAGATTCAGGATCTAACGCAAAGGAAATCAGGGGCTTCCATAAACCCATCATGATCGCTGGTGGGCTGGGAAATGTCCGTCCAGCATTTGTCAGGAAGTCCAGGATCGAGCCTGGCGCGAAAATTGCCGTGCTGGGAGGTCCTGGGATGTTGATAGGATTGGGCGGAGGAGCGGCATCTAGCCAAGCTTCCGGATCCAGTTCCGCAGATCTTGACTTCGCATCTGTCCAGAGAGACAATGCCGAAATGCAGAGGCGCTGCCAACAAGTAATAGACGCTTGCGTTGATCTGGGCGACAAGAATCCGATTCAGTCTATTCATGATGTCGGCGCAGGAGGCTTATCAAACGCACTGCCGGAACTTGTTCATGATTCAGATCTTGGTGCAACGCTCGAGCTCAGGGATATTCAGGTCGCAGATTCGTCTCTATCCCCAATGGAAATATGGTGTAATGAATCCCAGGAACGTTATGTGATGGCTATCTCACCCGAGCATGCCAAACGATTCGAAACGACCTGTAACAGGGAAAGGTGCCCGTTCTCATTCGTCGGAGTCGCCACTATTGAACCGGATCTAGTAGTCACTGATCGCCTCTTCAAAGAGGACGTTGTACGACTAAAAATGTCGGCTCTGTTCGGCAAGCCACCACGTATGTCGAGAATCGACGCTACGCCAAATACTCCTTTCAGTCTATTCGACGTATCGCTGTCGCGATACCTCCCTAGTATCGAAACAACTCGAGAGAGGTTTTCAGCCGCCGTGCAGCGAGTGCTTCGACTCCCTTCTGTCGGTTCAAAATCTTTCCTTGTGACTATTGGCGATCGGAGCATCACGGGGCTCGTTTCACGAGATCAGATGGTGGGACCATGGCAAGTACCTGTTGCCGACGTTGCAGTGACAAGGACCACCTATGGATTTGATGTATCTACCGGTGAAGCGATGGCTATGGGTGAACGACCTCCAGTAGCCTTATTGAACGCGGCTGCTTCAGCCAGGCTTGCTATAGCAGAGGCTCTGACCAACCTTGTCGCTGCACCTGTTGAGAGTCTTTCACGAGTAAAACTAAGTGCCAATTGGATGTGTGCGGCGTCAAAGGCTGGCGAAGGTTCGAGACTTTACGAAGCAGTAAACGCAGTAGCTATGGAATTATGTCCGGCATTGGGTATAGGCATACCTGTTGGAAAAGATTCTATGTCAATGTCGATGAAATGGAGGGAAAACGGCGGACAAGTCGAAGTTAGCGGTCCTTTGTCTCTCAATATCACAGCATTCGCACCGATATATGCGACTGATAAAATCTGGACACCGCAGCTCCGGAGCGACCTTACTGAAGAGACTGTCTTGATACTCTTCGATCTTGCAGCCAGAAAGACGCGACTTGGAGGTTCTGCGCTGACGCAGGTTTTCAAGGAAATAGGTTCTGAACCTCCAGATGTCGATGACATTGCTGAATTAAAGGCGTTCTTTTTTGGATGTCAGAAAGTACGAGTCAGCCATCCAGACATGGTGCTCGCCTACCACGATCGTTCAGACGGTGGTCTCTTCACAACTCTGGTAGAAATGTGTTTTGCAGGTCGAGTTGGGGCAGAGATTTATCTGGACACCATTCCGGGCAGTGAGCAGCCAATGGCCGCGTTGTTCAACGAGGAACTAGGTGCTATTATGCAGATTCGCCGTTCAGACGTGCCAACCCTGCAGAGCATCTTCGCAGCATCTGGGCTTTCTGCGTCAGCAATGCATGCTATCGGGTCTCTCAGTCAGAATCCAGAGCAGACGATTACGATTCTGCAGAACTCTGTGCCCTTCTACTCTAGCACCAGAGCAGAACTTCAAAAGATCTGGACAGAGACATCATTCCGGATGCAAAGTCTACGGGATGAACCAGAGGTAGCATCAGAAGAATACGGCCTAATATCAGACGACAACCACAAAGGACTCTTCTACGATCTGACGTTTGACTACAGGCTACCGCCGTCGATTATTCCATCGATCACTTCCCGGCCGAAAGTTGCGATATTACGAGAGCAAGGCGTAAACGGACATGTGGAAATGGGCTGGGCGTTCTCTACGGCAGGTTTTTATGCAATCGATGTCCATATGTCTGATATCATCAATGGCCTGGTTAGCCTCGCAGACTTTCGAGGCATTGCAGCATGTGGGGGATTCTCATACGGTGACGTACTGGGGGCAGGGAATGGATGGGCCACCTCGGTTCTAATGCATGCAAATACGCGAAAAGAGTTCGAGAGGTTCTTCGCGCGTGAGGATACATTTACCTTGGGCGTGTGCAACGGATGCCAATTCCTGAGCCACTTGCGACAAATCATTCCAGGTGCAGAAACATGGCCCAGCTTTAAGCCAAATAAGAGCGGAAGATTTGAAGGAAGGACATGCATGGTGGAGATCGTGGAGAATGAGGTTACCGCTTCTTCTGTATTCTTCCGTGATATGGGCGGATCCAAGCTTCCCGTGGCTGTAGCACATGGGGAAGGGCGCGCTACCTTCGATTCGGAAGAAGGAGGGAAAATTTTTGTCAGTCAGCAGCTTGCTGCGTTGCGATACGTGGACTCGCATGGGAAGCCAACTGAGGTGTATCCTCTTAATCCGAACGGGAGCCCGGGAGGAATTACTGGCGTCCAAACACCCGACGGTCGAATTCTAGCTTTGATGCCTCATCCAGAACGCGTCACGGCGTTGCAAAGCAATAGTTGGTACCCTCCAGAGATGGCGAAGTCTTGGCTTGGTATGGGTCCGTGGTTCCGAATGTTCCAAAATGCGAGGCAGTGGTGCGGTTGAAGACTGATTTTTTCCTTTACCTGACCAAGGGCAAGAAGTGGGGTAGAAGTCTTGAAGTGTAGTATCTAGGAAGACAATGTACGAATAAGAGAAAACGCTGGTTTATACATAGAGATAGGAAGACATTTGAGGCACTGTACACTTATAGAGTTTTGTCGTTCAAGTTGGACCTCAACACGCAAGAGATTAGAGGGGGCTGGTACTGAATAAGAAGCGGAGGCGTTTGCAACGCACGAAGAAACGCTAGAATGAATTTGAATGTCTTCAGAACGGTTGTGCTGACTGCGACGTCAGATCCTGAGCAGTAACGAATACAGATTGGTTGGCAAGAGACTAGCATTCTTATGGCAACCTATGAGGTGAAACTGTAATCTTCGCACAACATATCCAACAAAAAAGCAACCGAAAACAATACGACATCATAGACAATCGGAAACGCCGAGTGATAAGTAGCCAAAATATCAGGTAGAAGAGCTGCTTTCTTTGATGCTTCCGCAAAAGCGGCATGACCAGAATTCGTGGGGCATGCCAACTTCGCCACACGTCATGCACGTCCACCCGTCCTTTGAAACATATCTGGGACGCACGGTAGAACAGGCGGAACATTGAAGGAAATGGTTGGGATTGAGAAGTGTACAAGTTGGACAGGCCCAGCCTACATCGACCGTCTTTGGTTCCGCTTTCTTTGTGAGTGCCGACTTTAGAATACCAGGAGATTCTAAGGGCGTCTGGTTCTGCGTGGATGTCACTGCATGCAGTGCATTATTTATGCTCTCGTGTGGTCGCTTATCTCTAGCAGACCGTTCCGATAGACAGGCTAGGCACTGCGTCGCAGAGGCAAGATTATCCAAAGTACAAATCGTGCAAGACCATACCGATTGGTCCGAAAGGACATCGGCAGTGAACTGATTCGTCTCCTTCGTAGAAGACTCTGCATAATCCTGTGAGACGGTTTCTTCCAAGGCGTCAGCCTTGTCTTCGATGCTATCTTTTGCGGCTTTCTCAGCCTCCTTCCGAGCAAGTACTTTACTCGTCCCGCAGGACTTCTCGTCTCTGGCACGCGTCTGAGCCGCCTGACAAGTCAGAAACTGTTAGTATCGGGTCTCCTAGTGGATACGGGAAAGGCTAACCTGCACTGCAAGCTCTCTCGGGCTCATGTTTATTAAACTTCTCGGAAGGTTACCACCAAGGCGTTGACCCGCTGAGCTGCCAAGCATTTGTTGTAGTGCCTTTCGTTTTTCTGCGGCTTGGAGTGCCTTTGCGCGTACGAGGTCGGGTGGAAGGTTATGTGACACGTTCACGCCCAGCCGTTTCCCCGCTGAGTGGAAGCCCTCGCCATCGTATCCAGAGCGTCTCAAAGTCTCGTATTCAGCTTCAAGCTCAGACAGATATTTATAGAATTTGTCATCATGTATTCCATGGACATTGTGCGTCAGCTAATACTTGGTAATGAGTAGCGCAAATGTAACATATGCAAATAATGATACCTCATGAAGCATTACCGAAGCAAGTTGTTCTTCGTCATAGAATGTATCCGGAGACCAGGGAGGTCGAAGGCGTAGTAATATCTTCTGACCGGAGTTCATGTCTATGAACAGGAGACTACTGAGAACTTGTACGCGTTACAAGCCACATTGGACGCACTGAGACCTGCAAAGCGAAACACTGAGGAAATGCTCTCTATACACCATCTGGTCTATGACCTACCAAGTAGATTAGGCTCGTCTGGATAGAACTCAGAGAGAACAGGCAATCGCCAGTTACGTTTACGCATCACAGGCTTGACTAACGAAGCTACTCGTTGCAGTAACGGAAGCGCTTGTTCTGCCCTAGGCTTGCCCTTAAGATGCGTGAAGGAGTCTACAAGAGACATCACTCTATGTCCTTGATTACTTGGAAAAAATTACAGAGCCAAGGCGTGTACGTTGTACACTGTACACGGTAAAACAGAGAAAGTTGTGTTGTTTAGTGTAATTTGTAAACAAGATTCTGGTTGCCTCCTATATATGGCGTTACAGGCATATGACTAATACCAAAAATAGCGAAAAATTCCATAAAAAAGCCAAATGCACATATCTAATCAAGAACAGGCAGTTTAGTTTCAACTCAAATGAATGGGTTCAGCAATGTCCACAAGCTGGACGAGCCCGGGATAGCCGGCGGCTGAACAAGAGCAGCTTGAGATACCTGATCCACCTCATGCTTTTCTTCTCTGATCGTATGATCATAGCGTGCGAACACTCGAGGCGGACAGGACAGCTTAATTTAATTAATATTGTTAGTTATGAATCTTCATTTTATTTTGTCAAGATTTCGGGCAGGCTCTCGGGCTCCAAGACCGAAGCTACAGGTCCGGTCCGACTCCAGCTGAGCCGAATTTGATTCCGGCCAATCATTCCAAATGAAACGGAAATTATTTCAGTGTTTCGCTATCTCTTTGGACCGCCTCAAGGGCCGATCATTACTTTAAGACAAGACCTAAGGTCAATTAATGAGCGATCCATTAAAATGGACTGAAATCCGGAACGCGAGGCCAGAGAGACTTTTAAATTTCGTGACGATAGGTTCCGAACTTCTGAATTTCGGCGTGCTTACTGAGGAAGCGTACCGCTGTAATTACGTGATGTAGCCAATCATATCACAATCTAAATCGGCCAATTTCTCTTCCACTGACTTATTCAGCCAGTCCACCAATGCATATGCTTTATGAAATCGCGTTTTCTTCCTCACACCTCCACCATCATTCCAGCACGCTTGTCGTTAAGCGCCTTTAGATCAGTTAGCATGTCAGAGACTCACGTCAACTTCCTCTCCGGGTCGCCTTTGAATCGGCTCTCTTGGTTAAGGACGTCTTCGCCGTTCCTCACTGCGGTCCTGGCAAACCAGAAATCGCGCTGGGTGTTGTTTAGAGGTGGGGAGTCGCTTGTTCGTGTAGATGCAACGAAGAAGCCACATGGTCTTGCAAGATTATCGACATCTATCATTTCACCTTTACTTGGACCGTCACCTATCTTTGGACAGGGTCAGAAGCCAGGACAGGCAACATCAGCCGTAGATGTCAACGGCGAAGAGGACCTGCACATGCAGGCAGCGCGTCTGCATGGACCGAAAATTGTATTTCTCGGCGTACATGAACCGGAAAATGCACAGGATGATAATTCGAAAGCCCTTCCTTCCTCTGAATTCAGCGCGAAGATGGATCCACACGTAGCTGCTTCGAACATTTCTGGTATACCATATTTCAGTCTGGATGTATCCGAGTCGGACGAGGATGCTTTAGATGAAGTCATCAAGGGTGCCTCTCAATCTAGTGAGCTTGATGGTGAGCATTAGTATCATATTGTTATCTATATTTTTAAACTAAGAAAGTAGACCAGGCACCCTCCAGTACCTCAACTTCGACTGGCTCGTCGCACATCTCATATGAGTTCATGGAACCAAGGACTGCATCGGCTGGGTTTAGCGCATATGAAGCTGCTATTTTTTCCGAAGCAAGAAGTATGGTGGACTGGAATGCACGGAACAGAGTATGTCTCCATCAAATCAATCAAAACGACAGGGGGGCTTGTAGTGAACTGAACTGAATTTCGCCATCAGTTTTGTCCAGCTTGTGGGTCTCCAACATATTCTCTATGGGCAGGGTGGAAACTTGCTTGTGCAACATTATTACCTTGGGCTGATAATACAGGAAAGAAGCCGTGTCCGTCAGCGTACGTTTATTTCTGATGTGGGTCTAGAGCCGAGTTCAGCTTACGCTTGTGGCTGTCGTTTTCAGGAGAGGCCTACATAACTTTTCTCATCCGCGAACTGATCCAGTCGTCATAATGGCGATTATTGATGAGTCCGGGGATAGAATCCTGCTCGGAAAGAATGTATGTTATCTTCTGTGTCTGAATCAGCTTATCTTCCGATTGCTGAAGTTTTGTTACCTATTATAGAGAAAATTTCCTTTTGGTAAGTACTTTCTATTCCTCATTCAAAAAGAGCTATCTTTTATGATTCAATAGACTTCTATTCATGTCTCGCGGGTTTCATCGAACCAGGTGAATCTTTTGAAGACGCTGTCAAGCGGGAAATTTGGGAAGAAGCAGGAGTCCGCGTTTGGGGTATAAAATATCACTCGACACAGCCTTGGGTAAGATGCTTCCTCTCGGGAAAGCGAAAGGTTCTGATGCAATGAGCTTGACAGCCTTACCCAGCAAGCCTGATGGTTGGATTTTATGCATTTGCTGACTCTTCTAAGCCCGTTCGAGTCGACCTGGACAACGAGCTCGTCGGTAAGACTCGAACTCTAATTCTGTAGCTTTTTGGACCCTGTGTTGATGAAAGCTTGTCATTCTCCACAGATGCCCGTTGGTATACGCGAGAAGAGATACTAAATGTCCTCTCGCACAAGAAGGGCTCAATCATTACCCGTCAAGAGCACAAGATCTTCGACAACCACGATCACGACAAGAAGCCCTTGAACACTGATTCGAATGCTAGAGCGAACGAACAGAGCACGGACAAGCAGAGTGCTGAGACATCTCAAACCGTCGAGCGTCCAGCAGAGCCTGAGCCCGAGAAGAAGCTGGCGTTTAGAGTCCCACCTGCGACTGCGATCGCTGGTGTGCTGATCCGAGACTGGGCGAATGGCAAAATTGGAGCTGGGGGGTGGAATGCGTTGAAGAAGGGTAACCTGTAGGTTGTTTGTTATTGCTTTATTTACGCGTAAGGAGTGCGTAGAACGATGAAAGTGGGTTGTGAATATAATTGAAGAGGGCGCGTAAAGGTCGCGTGAGCTTGAAGATCGATTCGCAGATCGCAGCCGATCAAACTCCTTACAGTAGTGGATTCACCTAGGCATCACGTAGCAAATGAGAAATTCAAGGCAGCGATGGCTGTACACAAATGTGAGTGGTCTCCTTAAGTATTAGGCCCTGATTGATACGAAAAATGTTGGGTGGATAAAGGTGGATGACTGACAACGTGAGATCCTGCTCGTTATTTGTTTACTATTTGTTCAGTTGGTATAATCATGATATCCTTAATGTTCCGGTACCAAACTAGCAGGGATCTGCCTCAATCGTATCTTTACAATAAATCATAGAGGAATATGCAGATTTTGACTTGCATTCTGACAGAGTAAAATTACACTTATGAATACCAAGTAATTCAAAGTCACCATCGGTCGTTGGTACTTGGTACTCTTGGTACGTATAACTTCTAAAGGTGGGAACTGCGTCGATCACATTTGCAACCAGTGGTCAGCATATGCCGAATGCGGCCGTCTGCATTACCTCACAACAGGGAGACTCCGGGTCTCACGACCTTACAGCGTATTCAGAAAACCTTGTCAGTGCACGACTTTTCCACTCAGGGTTCACCTGCCTTACTGAGAAAAGCCAAGAAGGGTTGACCCTTCGGTAAAGACCCAGATCAGAAGGGATCAGCGTCCTCGTACCTACTGGAGGATCATGCAATCTAGTCAGACGAACCGTCACGAAACATCTCTGTCGACAAACAAAATATTCTGACAGATCTTTTTCAAGAAAACTGGAGCAATAACATCCTGCATGCCAATCAAAAATATGTGTGCACTTCAAATGGCAACTGACTTGAGGAAAGAGAGTGATGGACAAGTGGGACCATTTGGGATACCCGAGGTATCTTGGTAAGGCAGGAGGACCCTGAAAGCGAATGAAATCAAACGACTAGTACTGACAAGGTTTTCTGAATATGCTGTAATCTTTGGATAAGCTGCTACATGTATCCGCCGTTATTTTTTGTACCGATCAGATCCTAAGATGCGAGATCACGTACTTCATGCTTATTAATTTCGAAGCAGGGCTAAGCTAGCGGTGAGATTTAACAAAATAGAGGTCTTTTGCTATGAAACGGTGATGGATTTTCAACAGATACTCCGCATTTAGCCGTGGCAAAACCTTGTTTGTAATAAGCGACTGTGATCAAAGTCAAACAGTCGCGATCAGACGGACGGCGACTTGACAAAAAAAGACCTCTAATCAAGAGAAATGTGATCTCAATTCCTCTTGCATCCCCAGAGTACGCCCTCTCTCATTGCCGCGCTGGAGGATATATCGTTATGGTGAAAGTCGACGCGAAATCTATTGCAGAAGAATGGCTCTCAGCATTCGCCAGTTCACTTTCGCCAGGCAGTAGTAGCAGAATTTCCTCTTCATTCGCTTCAGGCGGGTATTTGAGAGACTTCTTGGTCTTCACCTGGGACTGCAGAACAATCCATGGCGGCGATAACATACAGAACTTCGTGTCTACAAATCTTCCCAATCTTGCCATCCATAGCTTTCAGTTAGATACCAGCTCACCACACCTTGCGCCGGTGCTTGACGTGTCAAACCCAAGCATTGAGGTTATCAAGATCTTTTTCATCTTCGAGACGGAACGTGCTCTGTGTCGGGGCGCGGTCAGTCTTATCCAATCCCAGGGTAGTGGCGAATCCCGCTCGTGGAAGGCCCTCAGCGTATTCACTGCCGTCACAGATTGGAAGGGTTATGAAGAAGCTCCATACCTAGATATTCAAAATGATGCGGAAGGTAATCGATTTGAATATAAATTGCAAGGGCATATAATCGCATCAGAACCCGTCCCGACCGTTCTAATCGGTTAGTCGATAATCTCTCTGTGTATATCAGTCCCTTTACTGAGGCATATGGTACAGTTGGTGCAGGGCAGAGTGGTTTGCAGCTTGCCGCATGTCTCCGTCAGTCCGGCATCTCGTGCCTATTGTTAGAAAAAGAAGCCAGAGTCGGCGATAACTGGAGGAAAAGATACCCGTCTCTGAAATTGCATGTTCCTCGATTTTATTGTCAATGTATGTCGTCCCGCTTCGATGTAGGATACCCGACGATTGACTGACAAGCATGATCATCACAGTACTTTACCAGTCTTACCCTTCCAATTACCCAGAGTATATTCCGAAGAATCTCGTTGCAGATTGGTTGGAAGCTTATGCCTTAGCCCAGAACTTACATGTCTGGACTTCATCCACGTTAGAGAGCGCGCCATCTTACGATCCGACAACGAGGACGTGGACGGCCAGTGTCATTAAGGATGGTCAACGCATCAGCCTGCACCCGAGGCATCTCGTCATGGCTTTGGGCCCCTTCGGAGAAGGAATAATTCCAGAAGTCAAAGGTCAGGACATTTTCGAGGGTTCTCAGACTCACTCCGAGCACTTTTCTGGAGGTAGAGAATATACCAGCAAGCGTGTACTTGTTTTCGGCGCTGGAAACTCTGCCTCAGATATTTGTGTGGACTTGATTCAAAACGGAGCAAAATCTGTCACACTATTACAGCGATCTCCAACTTGTGTCTATTCCGGAAAGTACATCCGCTCCTTGATCAATGCGTTCTTCCCAGATAATGTGCCGATCGATATAACGGATTTCAAGATGAATACAGTTCCCGTAAAGCTGATAATAGAGATGTTCCGCGCTCAGCAGAAGGTTGCCCGCAAGTACGACAAGGAGATGTTAAATGGACTGGAGGCAGCAGGGCTCAAGTTATGGGATGGCCCGTCCGGCGCTGGGTATCTCGAACTTGGATTAACAAGGGGTGGAGGTAAGATCTAGATATTCTTCAGATACACTTCTAAGCCTCACTATACATCCAGGATATTGTACGAGCCATGCTTTTCACCGACATAAAGATTTTGCTAACTGATTCCAGTCTTTGACTCGGGCTTCGCTTCTCTTGTTTCTGATGGCGCAATCAAAGTCAAGGCGGAGACTGACATCGGTCGTCTTACTGAGAAGTCCGTAGTCTTCTCAGACGGATCTGAACTTGAGATCGATGCCATTGTTTACGCGTAAGTACCGCCGCATTCTACCGCGAATCGAATCTTACGATCAGCAAATGCAGAACTGGATACCGGTCGGTACGAGACACGTACAAACGCATTCTCGGGGAGAAGTTTGTTGATGGGACTCCGGAGATTTGGGACCTCGACGAGGAAGGTGAAATCAGAGGCGTGTACAGGCCAGCAGGTCATCCCGGATTTTGGTATGCAGCAGGAGATTTCTCTTTTTCAAGGCGCTACTCGAAACATTTGGTAAGGTATCGGATACCCATTCGAAGTGGTACCCTTCTGACTGAGATGACTTTGCTAGGCACTTCTCATCAGAGCTTTCGAGCTCGGCTACTATGCATCATAATTCTGCTGCGACATGAATGAATATTTCATTTGTTCCCTTCCCTTACATAGATATTTAACTTCGGAGCTTCGGAGATAAGCTCACCACCGAGTGACTGTGTGTCCCGATGTCTAAGAAAATTGGCAGATGGTGCACCCCTCGCATAAAAACTTTCATGTTTAAAGCCTTTCCGGCTCCACAATTGCCTAGTCAAAACAAGATGATGCGAAATACTAGCAAGAATCATGACTTGATGTCTGTCTTGAACAAATCTTCTGCCTTTGAATCGGTTTATTTGCTCTATCCGGAGCGTTCCAATCCACTCTCCCCGCCTCCGCAGAATAGCATTTTTCTTTTCAAAAAAAGGCGTTGAATCCGAAAGATGCAGCTTCTGACTCTGAATTTGCGACCAGAAGTCGAAAACTGCATTTTTATAGGGCGCTTAACTTACTTCTCCATCATGGTCGAGCATCGTCCAGCGGCTTTCTCGGATGAAAGTAATAAACGGAATATAATAGAGATAGGTACCGGCATCAGGTCGCGGCCTGCATTTATTTGCCCAAAGGCTTCTTTCTCTTTCCAAGAGAACAGGCGATGGTTCACGCATATGGGCTTCCTCTTACTGCTGCTGAGCCTCCCTAGGTCACGCCGGCGCGTTCACTCGGAAATTGTCATTATGCAGATAGGACACAAAGCTTTCCAAATATGCTGCGATTCTATTAATACACCAAGACAGAAGAACACTAGGACTACAGAAGTCACCCGCAGACATAGACACTTTTATTGCTCTGAAGGAGGGACATCTGCATCTCCATTAACATTACTACTGACACCTGCTTCTGTCAGGAGGTTAACGAGCTGGCCGTCACTGTGCAACTTTGCCAGATCATCGGAGCCACCGATGGACTTCCCATCGATGAAGATGTTCGGGAAAGTCGAATGCTGAGTTAGCCGGGTGAGAACGACCTTGATCTGTTCAGCGTCCTCTGAATAGAAAAAGGAGTACGTTCAGAATCGAATATAGAAGTGAACAATGATAGACAGACATACTTCGCAGGTCTACTTCGACAATCTTAGGTGGTGGAGAAAGATCGTATGTTTGCAGAAGCTCTTTGGCCTTCTTTGAATATCTACAGGGAAAGTGAGTCGTATTCTCACAGTGGCAGAGCTAATTCCTACTTACGGACAATATGTCTGCAGCATCATGAGTAATCGTCACAGAGAAATGACCCAATTACGCACCTTGCTGAAGACAATCACAGGAGCATCTGGCTGTACTTCCTGCAACCATGCAACGTTTCCAAGGTCAACGGAGTAAACATCGTGAGAAAGCGGCTTCGACGGGTCTACGTCGGTTGGGATTGTGAGCTCCGAGCTTGCGATCATATGCAAGAAGTCCTGCAGCTCCTGTTCAGGCCCGTACGACTTGCTACCACCAAGTTTCTCGGGCAACCATTCTTTTCCTTTCTCAGCGACCGACATTGCGTGATGACGACTTGTTTCCCAGAACGAGGAGGGTGCGAGGAAGAAGAGAGCTACGAAGCTTAGAAGCAGACCAGACCAGACGACACGCCGTCGGCGATAAGGAGAGCGGGGTGAGCGTGACCTTGGGGTTGAGGCTGGGAGCTCCATGCGACTCCGTATTTATAAGCTAGGACACTGGGCGCAGCAGAGCTGAGCTGATGGTGGAGGTTACAATGCAATGATGCACTGCACATGCAACCGGCTCTAAACTGTGGTCGTGTCATTCACGTGCAGCTACTTATACCCAGATGCATGATCGAGATTTTACGCGCAAAATTCTGCACGGTCACAGTATTATGTCAGTTTATAAGCAATTACTGTAATGACTGCTTATGGCAATAAACTACATACGTGGTGCAGAATTTTGCGGTGCCGCCACTCATTTCATTCAACCATCATGGCCGACTCATCCCTCCCTCCTTCGCAGAGAAAATTGATTATGTGATCTTTGATATGGATGGTAAGTTATGAGTCTTATCGAAGTGCGTAATGAACTTGAACTGGAGTTTGCTCTTTCTTCCAGGTTTGCTCATTGATTCTGAGCGTGTTTATACAGACGTGACGAGTAATTACCAATACAAAATCTTCTATGGACATGTATCTTTATAATCTCAGCGTCTAGATAACATCCTCGCAAGGTTTGAGAAGAAAATGACTTGGGATATCAAGGCTGGTCTCATGGGGAAATGTTAGGATCGGATCCTAATAATTTGATTCTGGGTAGCTAAATTTACCTTGAATTCAGCAGAACGCCAGGCAGCAGAAGATCTTCTCTCCTTCTTTCCTGATATTCCTCTTACTGTCGAAGACTATCTACGCGAGCGCAATGAGCAACAGGATCTACTCTGGCCACACGTACAGCCGCTCCCAGGAGCAGTGCGACTCGTCCAGCACTTACACTCTCATGGCATACCCATTGCACTCGCCACAGGTTCTCGACGTGCCAAATTCGAGTTGAAAACGGGACATTTGGATTATTTATTCGGATGTTTTGGCAATCGTGTTATCTGCGGTGACGATGCGGTGATTCCGAAAGGACGGGGCAAACCTCATCCTGATATATTCTTGATCGCGGCTCGAGAGCCTTTAGGACTCCCTGTAGGGACGGCAGAAGCTGAAGAAGCAACGGACGAAGAAAAGGCAACCCGTTCACGCGTATTGGTCTTTGAAGACGCTATTCCAGGTGTACAAGCCGCCAAACGAGCAGGAATGACCGGTAAGACCGATCGTTTGTTACTGGCTTGAATCAACGAAGATTGAAGTATCATTCGGTTATGTAGTTGTTTGGGTTGCCGACCCCAATCTGCTTGAAGTCGAGTATTCCGGACAGTACAAAGCCGACGAGCTTCTTCGCTCCTTAGAGGACTTCGATCCGGAGAAATGGGGGTTACCTCCGTACACGAAGAATTAGCGATGCATTACGCTATGACTCTAAACAAACACATGTCTTGAGATACTATGTTCAATAGTAGCAGAGATGGTCATGAATTGTGCAGCGGCATCTATCTCATCTCATAAGGTGTTCGCCAGGTGGCATAAATCTAGAGCAAGGAGACAATTTTTGGACTGTGTAATACTCAGCAGAGGTTTGGTACAGGTAGTTATCGTTCAATCGATCATAGTATTTCTCGTGATCTGGTCATGAAGCTCCGGCATTCAGCTATCGTCCGTCATGAAGTCTAACCTACAATATACAATTAACTTCTAAGCGAAGGGCAGCACGTCACAAAGACCGCGCAGTTGCAAAGATGCAAAACCCCTTCTTGGTACAAACTCCCCAAAAAACGAATATAGCCGTGCGAAGTGTCGAAGCAAGCAAGCAAGAATGGCACACTGCCGAGAAATGGCGAATAATATAATTAGAATAACGGGAAAAGGGTTTGTGTGAAAGAAATTCAGACCCCACAAGCTGAAAATCTAGTCCGTCGATGTTGCTGCGAATAAAGTGAATAAAAAAAGTGTGGATAGACGAAAGTTGCGATTCGTAGAACGGGGCAGGAGAGGCAACAAGGGCGGCTAGAAATGACCTGGAGGAGGACCAACAAGTCGGACGCTCGCTTGCCGCAGATCGTCGTCGTCCGAAGGGCTTGATATTTCCTCCGGCGATGGACTCCGTACGAGGCTAACGCTCTCCTCCTTATCATCAGCACCTTTAGGATATCGACGATCGCTCGATGTGCGTCTATGCCCTCGCCCTTGCCTCCGCGATGCAGAGCCAGACCCATCCTCCTCAAACGGAGGCGAAAATCGCGACGTATTCGGTAAGGGCGATGTCGCATTCCCTTTCACCGTGAAAGCTGTACCATATGAAGTTGCTGGAGCCGCATCGAAGGGATCTTCTCGCGGTAGGTTCTTCTGACTTGCGAATAGATTTGCAGGAGCTGTTCGTAACGCCATTGAGTTGTCGAAGGTGTCTACAGGCGGGAAATTTAGGAAAGCGTGTTTAGGTCGGGGTTGTTCTAATGATGGACCCTCTGGTGAGCCCTCTTCCTTGATAGGCTCCATCGACACCATCGAAATGTGGCCTGGAGAAATAGGTCTTCGTTCGTGAGTTGCTAGCTCGGATCCTAATCCTTTGGTTGGATATTTATGTACCACGTCCTCTGAATCAAACTTTATCGTGGGAGTACGTGGCGGAGCCCTGCTCTGCATAGAACCGTCACGGTGAAAGGTCGGAACAGGGGCATCGTATAGCTGATGCCTTTGCAGACCGTCGAACTGACCCTCAATTGCCGTAGTACGTCGGGATTGAAGCGAGCTCTGGTCGGACATGCTAAGTCGATGAACACTCCGAGCACGGATCATGCTCCCCAAGGGACCAAAGGAACCACGAATGGAATCGATGCCCGGATCCTCAACGGCTGTAAGGTCCTTCTCATCCACCTTCTCCGTGTTGCTCCGAGCCGCTTCTAACAGCAATGTCGAACGACGATCAAGTTTGTTGCCAAGCTCCGATGGATCGATCTTCGACATCTGCAAGATGGTAATGCCGCAGCAGATAACCAGAAATGCCATGACGATAGTCAGAATCTGAGCCACAGTTGCTTTGAGGCCCTGGAAAAGTACAATAGTGGTAACCATAGAGAAAAATGTGACTACGGTGCTTATCAGCCGTCTGCTCATTTCAAATTGACAAAACGACATACATATGACATAGTATGTTGGTGTGACTTGGAGCGACGTCAGCAAAGCCTCTTACAGTAAAGGAGAGAAGCAATTTACCCATAGCTGAAAGATACGAATGATAATCAGCAACGGCAGGAACCTCGATGGAAAGGTCACTCACCCGTGTTGAATAATGCTAATGCGACGTTGAGATAATAGACTTCGGTGACTAAAGGAAAGAAACACATTGAATTCCACCTCCCGAAATTCAGGACAATAGAACGAACTTAATGTTGCGGCAACAAAGAACATTAGGAAATAAATGAACCAATATTTAAACTGAAATAGCGAAAGTGAGCGCTTTAGAGTGACAAACTTGATAACGAAAATATCTAACCTGATTGTCTCCGGAGGCCGTCGTAACTATGGCTGCCCCAAGTCCGGTAGTTACACTTACGCTGATACCACCGATCATGCTACAGACCATGATATACCATAGCATGTTCTTCTTCCCATATCTGCAAGTCGAATTAGTAAAAACTGCTGATCTGGAGAGGTTCACCGCTTAGCTTACCTCGGTGCGAAATAGAAGATGATGATAAGTGCCGACACTATGAGGGCGCTTGAGTACACGAGGAATCCTGGCGAAAGGAATAGTTTCTGAAATTCCCTGATCTGGCCGACCGTTTCCTCGTTCGGGCCTTAAAACATAAGACAATATGAAATACCGGGAACTCGGAAACAAAAACACGACATACCGTTCAATGCAATAACAGTAGAACCAATCTGCGGTGTAATTTAGTAATTATAGATCAGTCAGCGCGACAATTGGAAACACGAACAATACACAAGGCGCATCCGAGCCAGCCGAAGAACGAAAGCTTCTCCTTCAAAAAGAACGACGATAGAATGGCACAGATCACAACAGACAGTGCTCCTAATGGAGTCTAAAGAATGTTCCTCAACTGAGAACCAGCTTGTCGAAAACGGGACAACATAAAGAAACGTACGACGACTAGTGCCTCTACGAACGCATAGGCTAGAGGAAGGTGTAAGCCTGATGACGAGCAGAGATGATGAATGAACGTACCTGCAAAATTACATAGCTCCCCCAAAATCATCACTGAATGAGAGAGTCAGGCCAGGTTCCCCTAGAGAATTCAAAGCACGTACTAATCATCCCCGTCCACCATAACGGCTGGTGGTACGGAATCAGCACAGGCCATATTAGAAACGCAAGCCCATGACTCACCGATTTGAGATACGCAACACCCTCACCGGCCGCCCCGCCCGCCTGCGAGCGAAGAAGACCTTTCTTTTTGAACACAAAACTAGACCCAATAAGCAGACCGCTCGTGACCGCCCTACGAAATCATTTCCTCTTCAGCTGACGAGCCTAAATAAGGATATCATATATCATATCCTTACAATACGATCCCGACGACCTTGATGCGCACAAGAAAACGCGTGAGTTCGGGGGAAATTCACAGGAGTGCGAAACGCCTGGAAACAGCCACACAACAACGCACCTTGAGGTTGCTTCCCACAGAGACTGACGAAGCTGCTGAAGAGGAAGCGGACGCGACGGCGCTGCTCGTCGACGAAGCCGTCGCGGACGATGAGGACGACATTGGTCGAGTGAAGGACCTATGATGTGTGATATGGGGGGTGGAGACGAGTGTTATAGCAGTGCGGTTAGGAGGTCGTTCCACCGTCAGCCCCTTCCTTATTTGGCACAAGATCTGATCGGCGTTTCGGCACCACAAGTATGCGGCGGCCGGGTTCAGATCTGTAATCCAGATCCCACGAATTTCAGTCTTGGTTGCGGCATGGCTGTACAAAAAGAAAACTGCGGAAACAAGAAAGGTAGTGGTATACTAAAGAAAGGACGAAACAAAAGCTACACACAGCGTTACTTGCTATTACACAAATACTGAACTCCGGATTTTCTGGAAAGTAAAGGTTAATACATGGAGAACGAGACCTGAGAGACGAATGCTAATTGATACAGTCAAAGCAGCGGCATTTCTACAGAGCGTGATACAATCAAAGCAGCGGTAACTCTGCAAAGCGCGAACAATGCAAGGACAAAAGAAAGGCCCCGCGCTGGAAGACAGCCAGGGTGGGCAGGCGTGTAGGGGAGGAGAAGGACGAGGACGAGGACGAGGAGAGCGGCAACAAGCGAAGAAATGAGTGGCCAAAAGAGATACATTCAGAGAGCAGTTCAGATGACGGATGTCTGTCAAGAAACATCCAACTGAGGAAGATACCTGTAGGAGTGAAAGCACATGGATCGACTTCCTGTCACTACTGCAATTGAATAGAAACAGATTGCAGGGCTTCCGCCACACCCCTCAATCTCAGCAATGACAACGTATTTTCAATACGCACCGTCAGCAAGTCGAGGGTCGCCATCAGCTCGCGATCCTCAGCATTGCTGTTGATACTCGGAATGAACATCATTGGATCGGCGTACATGACCACAATATCCTTAATATTCTCCCTGGGTCCCATAGGGAGCGATATGGAAGAGGAGTACTAGTATTCTACAGCAGCACTACCGACTGTGTTACGTTCCCATGTGAGTAGACGCAAAATACGACCGGACGTCAGGGCCTCCAATCTCACGCAGAAAACAACTAGCTTGGATCTTCACAATGCTGAGTTGTGCACGGGAACCGGCTTTTCTGCAAGGATGGGTTCGCTCCTCCAAATGAGTTCCTTGGGATATATCAACGAGAGCATTTCCGGAATATCAAGCCCCTTCACGCGCCGATCGCCGACGGAGACGACCTCAACACCGATGCCCTCTACCGTACTGACTAGCACCTTTTGGTCTGGGTCCGACGGGTCGTATGCTTTGTTCAGCACCTGCGAGCGTATCTTCCCTACAACATCCGCGCTACATATGATCTGTCCACCTGTTTGCAATTCCGGCTATCCGCGCCGAACGATCGACCATTGGCCCATGGTAACCCATACGATGGGCAATCGGATTCATTGAGCAGACAGGTCTACCGCAATGGATACCCATTCGCACCGAAAGTCCTCGCTCAATCAGCCTCTCATTTTTATGTAAATCTCCTTTCCGTCCTGACACTCAAGGGTTTCCGAAGGTCAAGGCTCACGAAGAGTTCGAGTTGTACTGTAAGACACCATTTGATTGCAGTCAGCACGTTCGGGAACGAACACATGAACGCATCAGCTTCCGATTTGACTTCGTACCCACCACATAAGCGCAATTACCGGCGGAGTAGTTGACTTGTGCAAACGAATCGCTGTTGGCATCTCAGCGTTCTTGTCCCAGAGGTGAGTCGGATTACGGATATCTGTGAATACTAAAGCGACGCGCCCGATCGGAGGAAGAATTTCCAGAGGTAGTTCTGAAAGCTGCACAAGAGCCCGATACCCATCCAAACCTGCCGGCGAACCAGACATCGCTTTTTGGTATACAGCAGGGAACCGACGAGATAAGTATTCAAACCCGGCTACGGTGCTCCCATGCGCTCCACCATAAAGTGCAAGATCGAGTAACTCGTAAGCAATGGTCCAGACCTTTTCCGAACACGCAATGTCCACAACGCTGTATACGAAACGTTTTCTCGCAGCCCATCGACTACGACGATCGTGATTTTTCCTAACTTGGAGAGCTCGTCGCCCGTAATATCTGGTTGTGGATAGGCTCGAGGCAAGAAACGATAAGAAGCAAATGGTCCCCAAAGCACACGCACTTCGTTTTGCTGGTAACTGTTCAATCTTCATCGGCATGAGCACTGTTTTTGTCCTGAGCAACGCGAATAATGTTGGTTACGGAATACATTCTGATTTCCGGCATTCCATGCAGCAAGATTCCCAAGTCCGTCGCCAAAATAACATGTGTTGGTGTTGTTTAAAAATTCTTCCAAAGTAAAGTCAATCCACTGCTGGTCAATATCTCTCAGAAAATATGCCACTTAGTGAAAGCATCTTAGCATCAGACCAGGTTTCAGTAGGAATCCCATACACACCCTAGTATATTGCAACTCAAAGTGTTTATCAACTGACTTTTATTCATATTTTATGTAAGGTAGAGGAAGTATAAAGTCGACTAGCCGTGACGCGACTCACGCGACCCTGACCTGCCTCATTTAGCATCACAACACAACACTTTAATTCAGCCTCCCACAACACATAGACATAAATTTGGCCTCCATACATCTCTCCAGATTCCAAATACCTACAGATGTATGGTTTTATTTTCTTTAAATATTGAGAATTGGTCTTCCAATTAAGGAAACAAGTTTTTTATGCTAAATGGCTCAGAACTTATTTTCCAACATCCTGGCGAAGTTTCAGAAAAAAATGAAAATTTGACCCAAGAATTTTGCCGCTTCCCGGAATAATCCGAATTACTAATATGCCCAAATATAGTAATATTGTATATGACTAACAAATATTAGTAATCACTAATTCTGGCTGGTTTCATGGGTGATTGGAATGGAGAGTCAGACTGACTATATATGAAAATAAGTCTTTTCAGAGATGTCCAGACACATTGGTGGACATACAGCTCATGTCCCAGTGGTTTTCAGGTATCCGAGAAATCTTGACTCGAGATTTTTGCCGCTAGGGTCCTTCCTAATTGGGATAGATCAGGGTTTCTCAGGGATATCAGTCACATGTGACAGCTAGTCGACTTTATACTTCCTCTACCTTACAGAGGACGGGAAACAATTACGTAACTAATTACTCATTATCTGCTTCTGCGTTCTGTAAGTTACCAGTGTCCACGCTTCTCAGCTACAAATGCACTGTCTTTGGCGTTTATAACATGTCGATTTTTGGTAGATTGAGAACTCTACCGCTGGCAAGGAGTGCTCTGTCTGTTTCTCCATCCCGTACTCATGAATGCCGCCGCAACTTAAGAATCACGGAGCCTCTCATACAAGATCGCTCAATGCATCCTTCCTGTGCGCGTCCGCGCCTGGTTTTTGAATCCAAGGTCCTTCATAAGCATCCACAAAGAGTCTCTAAAAGTCACTACTCCAATTCTTCGACTGCAGAGAGCCAAGCGCGCCGATTCGGTCGCCTCATCTTGAAGGGCTTCTTGGGCGGTACGGCCCTTTATTGTTGTTGGGCCGCCGTTATTTTCGCCTTTGGCTTCGTGAATAGGTGAATTTTACATTGGTTGTATAAGTGTCGGAAACGTACGAACTGACTTTTTATAGCTTGTATCCTCCGCAACTGGTGGATTGGCCTAAAGAAATTCGCAGACGTTTGGTGCTGGCTCGAAGTGGAATAATACTGGGCCGGGAAGGTTTGGCTTTGAAACAACTTGAAGAGTGCTTCGTTTTCTGCGAGCTTTGCCGTGTCTCGGTGCTTATATATTTTCCTCTGCTCCAGGATATGGACAACTGTGCGGAATGCGCCTGAGCAAATCCTCCATCCCAATTCTTCTATCAAGTTTTTGAACGTTGCGATCTGGTTCTCTGATGAGCTTGAAAGAGCTGGGAAGGCTCGCGAAGCATATAAAGTTCTGTGCGATGCCATCTGCATATACTGCTCCCGATATCGGAGACATCCCGGTGAGCAGAATGGGCGATCTTTGCATGCTCAAGTTCTGACCTCAGATTACATGGGCACAGATAACAAGTCTACTGCCGCCCTCGACTCGGATGAGCTTGTGGAGAGACGATTCCTTATATCCGTGCTTTCAAAACTCACAAGCCTATCTGAGAACTGCGAACCGACTGCTGAGGGGAAATGGCTGGCATCTGCAGTCCGTGAGATGATACCGCTACTTCCGGTTCGTCAGGATCTTCGGGAGGAAATATATGGCATTGTTGCTCATGTCGAGGAATTTGCAACTATTGAGCCATCCTTCTTCGGCATCTCATCTTACCTACGATCTTATTCTAATCTGCCGACTGGGCCAACTAACTCTCAACAAACTGAAGAAGACTCAACGTCTGATCTGGAGATATCAGAAGACGAAGTTACTCCGGAAGAAGAGTACCTTTCTCTTCCCTCTTGGTGTGCGTCGGACGTACCTTCTGCGATCGCGATGCCACTCAAGTATATCGGGATTTTTGCTGAAAAACATGGGTACTTTATGTGAGTGTATCGTAGAGTGTTCGTGTCCATCACATTGATCAAGTCGAGTAGTTTCGCTTACAATGCATATACATTGGCACTTGACGCAGGTTGCTTACGAGGGACAGCAAAAAGTGATTCACGGCTTGAAGACTGGGAATATAACTTTCGCACGCTGCAACACGTCAATTGTCGAGCAGATTTTATGTTCCGGCATTTGGATATTGCGTTTAATCCAGACGATTGGTGCTATCTGGAACACCATTCTATCCCTCCCATTATCTTACAGGGTCTAAAGCGTATTAACGATGCCGAGAAAAAAGGAGCATCGCTGAAACGTTTACATGTTGAAAAAGTGCGGACCTGTGGGGAAACTCTTGCTTTGGCGGCGAAACACAAGGCAATTTTCTTGGAGGTAAGCAGATCATATACCTTCCGTACCAAAATCTCCGTCAATTTCATGGACTCGATTCTGTAGAAATTAGGTGATCTGGACGAAGCTCTGAAAGAGTTTGACTCCTCGATCGAATTGTGGGAGCTGTCGAAGCGACCTACGAGTAACCAAGAAATACGGGACATACAGGAACGCATCGAGAGGGTGAAACAAAGGATTGCAGAGGGTGACACTTCTGTTGACGATCAAATTCACCCAGATATTTTGATGAGATGGAAGGAGATGAAGAAACGTGCATCGGGAACGAAGAGTTTCGAGGATGGTGGCGCAACCACTTAGATATGAACTTTTAGCATTTATTTCCCGGGGGTTTGTTTTTTTTTGCTTTCTGGATTTCTGGTAATCATTTGCTGTTGCTTGGTTGCTTTGCATGTCTAGTCCCTTGCATTGAAGAATCTATCCGTTGCGTGTTATGCCTTTCGGGAGATGATTTTATTACGATGAGAAATCGCCTCGAACGGGTGGGAGGCGAAAGCATGATATTCAGCAATACTTCATAACTGTCTCCATTATCGTCATGCAAAAAAATTCTTGTTCGGGCTAAATGCAGCGTTATCCATGAAACCTTTCTCCAGTTTAAATCTTGCATCGACAAAGGCACAAGATAGCATAATGACAATGAAGTGCATGCTCAGGGAGTATAAACGCGGAGCGCATTGATCTTCCAGAACGCGTCTGAAAATGCATCTGGATTGTAGGCGACGTCTGGAATGTGGTCAAGACATCAGTAAGAAATAAAATTGTATCCGCGTTTAAAGGTGACCTACTAATCTTCGCATTCTCCTGATCCGCAGCCCTGTGAATTGAACGCGGCGAAGCCCATGGCCCCTATATGCAAGTCAGTCAATGCGCTACTTTCAGAGGGTATACTAATAGAAGTTTACTCACGCAGAAGGATAAGTTCATGATGATGTTGTGCGATGTGCAAAATTATAATTGAAGTCGCAGTTATCGGTCGGGAACAATTAATGCCTGACTCGGAGGTTCGCCCCAGGAATTTTTCGGCGTCACACTGTCCGAGCCATACATACTTCACTTCAGGAGGCACATGTGAGTCATAACAATTCCAGAAGTACATCGCGATGCCCCCAGAGGCAGATCGGGCCATGACCGCCCTACAAGGCATTTATTTTCCTCTTCAATCGACAAGCCTAGGTAAGAATACACAGTACCCTTGCAATATGATCCCGGCGACCTTGATGCGCGCAAGAAAACGCGTAAGTTCGGGGGAAATTCACAGGAGTACCAGTGCGAAACACCGGAAATAGCTATACAACGCAACGATGCACCTTGAGGTTACCTCCCACTGAGACTGACGACTGACGAAGCTGCTGAGGAGGAAGCGGACGCGACGGCGCTGCTCATCGACTTGCCGCTGATATGCGGGACGAGCATCATTAGGCCAACATACATAAAGTTCAGAAGAAACACAGTAATATATTGAAAAAGAAATAAAAAAGACCGAAAAATAACATTACTATACATAGAGTTTACTTGCTTTACACACGCGCAAATACCGAGGTCCAGAAATAAGTAAACTTAACACAGAGACAAGGAAATTAGGAGACAAGGCGACGAGGATAGACGCCAGTACAGTCAAAGCAGTAGCAGTTCTACAGAGCGTGAGAAATGCAAAGACAAAAGATAAGACGAAGACAAGGACAGAATGTAGATCGGCGATACGAAAACATCGGAAAGAAATAAGACAGTAGACACGACACCCAAGAAGAAGGAAAAAGGAAAGAGAGGCAGTCAGAGAATAGTTGAGAAGGTGAACGTAGCTCAAGAATCATCTAACTGAGGAAGAGAGGGTAAAGCCGCCTGCAGGAGTGAAAGTACCTGGATCAACGTCCGCTGGTCGACTTCCTCCCCTTGGTGCAGTCGATCAAGAACAGACTGCGGCGTGTCGCCCATACGTCTCAAGATAAGCGACGCCAGCGCGTTTTCAATACGCATCGACAGCGAGTCAAGGATCGCCATCAGCTCGCGGTCCTCGGCTTTGTCGCTGATATGTGGGATGAGCGTCATTGGGTCGGCGTACATGACGACGCTGTCCTCCGCGGGCTCTGTGGGGAGCGATACGGAGGAGGAGGAGGCGTCTACGGGAGGACCGCCGCCGCCAGGTGTGCTAGCCGTGCTACCTTTCCGTGGAAGTGGACGCAAGACACGACAGGAGGTCAGAGCCTCCAGTCTCACACATAGTGTGGCCAACTCGCGCATTTGCACAACGCTGTACTGCACACGAGACCCCGACGCATCCGGCTCGTCTGCGAGGATGAGCTCGCTCCTCCCAATGAGCTCCTTGGGATATATCAACGAGAGCATTTCTGGAATTTCAAGGCCCTTTAAGCGGCGCTCGCCAACAGGAACGATCTCGACGCCAATGCCCTCTATCGTAGTAACTAAGGCTTTTTGTTCCGGGTCCACTGGGTCGTATTCTTTGTTTAGCACCTGCGAGCGTATCTCCCGCACAACATCCGCGCTGCACATGATCTGCCCACCATTCGCACTCCCGACTATCCGCGCCGAACGGTTGACCATCGGCCCAAAGTAGTCCATACGGTGCGTGATCGGGTCCGGCTCGCAGACGGGCGTACCGCAATGCATACCCATTCGCACCGAAAGCCCACGTTCAATCAGCCTCTCATTCTTATCGTAAATCTCCTTCCCGTCTTCGCATTCGAGAATCTCCAGAGGCCAAGATTCGTGTAGGAGGTCCAGCTGGACTGTAAGACACCACTTGAGCGCAGACAACACGTTCGGAAACGAGCACATGAACGCATCGCCTTCCGTTTTAACCTCGTACCCGCCACATAGCCGGAGCTGCCGGCGCAGCAGCTGATTGTGCAGACGCATCGCAGTCGGCATCCCAGCGTTCGCGTCCCAGAGGTGAGTCGAGTTCCGGATATCCGTGAATACCAAGGCGACGTGCCCGGTGGGAGCAAGCACTTCCTGAGGCAGTCTCGAAAGCTGTACATCTCCGATGTCCTGCGTCTTCGGCTTCGGCTTGCGAGCCTGGTATGCATCCACGTCCGCCAAGGAACCAACCGTCGCCTGTCTCGATCGGGCCGTAAATAGAGCAGAAACGCAAATAACCATGATCATGGTGCTCCCATCCGCTCCATAACTGATCGCGAAATCGCGCAGCTTCTGTGAAGCGATCATAGGATCATCCTTCTCTGAACGCGCAATGTCCACGGCGGTGCGATACGAAACGTAGTCCCACAGCCCTCGGTTGGCGATGATGATGAACTCATCTAGTTCGGAAAGCTCGTAGCTTGCGATGTCTGGTCGAGGATTCACTGCGGGTAAGAGATGGTAAAAACCAAACGAACGAGAGACTTCTATCTCCTCGTTTACTAGACCCTTTGGAGATACCCATCCTTCAGCGGCACGTATACGGGCAGTCTCTTCGCGGTCAAATGGTTCATGTTTTCGTGACACCACCTGTGCTGTCCCTTGCCGCGAAACCACAGCCAGCACGTCACCGGCATTCGCAACATGAATAGTCTTGCCAACGAAGTACACCACAATACCCGACGCTCCATTCCGCAGGATCCCCAAATCCGTCGCCAAAGCAGCCTGCGTCGCAGTCGACGCGCTCGCGGCCGACATCTTCCGACTAAGGTTCACACTCGCCGTCAAAAACGCGTGCATGTTCTTATTCAGCGTCAAGAACGTCCTCCGCATCGCATCGTGCACCGTCTCCTTCGCGTTCTTGTCGAGCTTCTCCAGCTGCTGCGCGAACACCTTCACGAAGTTCTCCCCCAGGAACTTCGACACGCGGTTGTTCATGTGCGACGCGTCGAACCGGCCAAACATCGCGAATATACATTCGTCGCTCCGGCCGCGGAAGTCTGGGACGACGACGTCCAGCATACCCAACACGTCCTTCTTGCCAAGCGTATCTGCAATACCATAAGGCATTTGATTGACCTCGGAAAGTGACGTCCGGACTCGACGCAGCTCGTCATCCTCTGGAATACCTGAGGTGACTGTAACGTCCATAAGCCCAAGTACGCGAAGCTGAGTCAGCTCGGCGAAGTCGGCGAGGACCTTCCTGTGGCTTGCCGTGTGGTGCGCCATGGACATCCGACTTTGGTCCGGTTGGATCTTCAGACGCTTGTTACCCGACAAATTTAGGTATTTCAGAGCCTTGTTGAAGTTCCTGTAAATTCCACCATATTTAGTTACTCATGTCGAAAAATAAAGTAGCAATGCAAACGTACCAGTTCCAATCAAACTCCCAGTTGTTTATATTATACTTAAGGACATTACTGCCCACGTCCAACACAGTCAGGCTCTTCAGCTTCCCAAGCTCAGATGGCAACACCTGGAGCTTATTCCCATTCAAAAAGATCACCGTCAAGCTCGTCAGCCGATGCAAGTCCTCAGTCGGGATCATCGACAGCTTATTCCCACTCAGGTAGATCTCTTCCAGGCGCACCATATTCCGGAAGAACGAAGACGGCAGCTCTTGGATGTTGTTGAACGAGAGATTCAGCACGCGAAGTTCGCGGAGCGCCGATAGAGGATGCAAGGTATCATCCGTCAGTCTGTTCTCACCGAGATAGAGCCTCTTGAGTGATCTTGCTAATGGCGGGAGCCATCGCATCGCCGACGACTGGCTAATAACCGAATCCGCCGTAGACGGTTTTCGCGGAACGTCCCTCATCGGCGGAGCAAGTGCGTACGACTCGCCATTATCGAAGTTATCGATGCTCGCTGCCGGACTCGGCGGATCGTGCAGCGTACTGATCAGATTCGAGGTTACGTTGACCGTCTCGAGCGACCTGCAGTGCCACATCGTCGGCGGCAACTCCGTCAGACTGTTATTATGCGCATCCAGGAGGACCAATCGCTGCAAATTCCCGATACTCATAGGCAGCATGTCCAACTGGTTGTCCGAGCAGGTGAAAGTCACGAGGTTCGTCAGCAGACCGAGCGACTCGGGGATGAAGCGGAAGGCATTATGGTCGATGTGCATAGTCTCAAGCGTCGTGAGATGAGCAAAAGCTGTGTCGTCCAGACTGCTGAGTTTGGCGTGCGAGATGTTTAAGGAAGTGAGCCGGAAATGGGAAGGACTGGATGGGTTAGCGAGGACGGTAAGCTGAGTGATGTCGTTGTGCGAGGAGTCCAACACTCGCATGCACGGCCCGACGACGAGATCCAGGGCGTGCACAGCATTGTGGTCAGCTAGAAGATGCTCCAGCCTCGGCAGCTTTGAAACGAGCGACAGGTCCGAGATATTGTTCCTCCGACAGTCGAGATTCACCAAATTGACAAGTCCCGAAAACTCTGGTGGGAACTTCGAAATCTGGTTCCCAACCATAACCAGACTATGTAACGATTTGAGCGAACCGATTTCAGGAGGGAGGGAGGAGATCATATTGAACGATATATCGAGGTCCACAAGGCTGGACATCTCAGGAATAACAGAAGGCACGGCCTGGAACTTGTTATTCGAGATGTTAAGAAACTTGAGCGAGCGTAGCTTAGGGAACCACTGCGGTAGCTTATCAATCCTATTATTCTGCGCCTTCAGCGTCCCTAATCTGGGGATACGATCCAACCCGGAGTCATCAAGGTCGGCGATTCGGTTACACGATATGTCCAGATTGATTAACGATGCACTATGTCGCACACTCTGCGGGACCTTCTTCATCGCCATATTTGATAGACGAAGCTCGCGGAGAGTCGTACATGATTGGATAAAATCAAGCGGGATTTCAAGCATTGGGTTTCTGGAAAGGTTCAAGAAGACAATTTTTGGAGCGTTGGCGTGTAAGAGGATGGGTATAGTTTTGAGACTTCGTCCCGTAAGGTCGATAAGCTCGAAATTGTTGTCCACAATTGGCTCTTCTTGCTATTAGATGCAATAGTTTTAGCAAGTCCATCACTCTCCAAAAATGAAAGAAACCGAACCTGATCTCCCAAGAAGTTGCTTTTGTATATGAATTTTATCAGGAAGCCAATCTCGTCGGCGCCCAGTGATGGTAACCCATCCGCAACGTCATAGCCTGCCTGTTCAAGCCTTCTTCGGACAAGATCAGCTGGTTTTTCGGTTGGAGCAAGAACTCGTTCTTGAAGACGCAGTCAATCAGTAATGACGAACTGATAAGGGGGAAAATTTTAACATACCCCGCTCCCGTTCCTTGACGTATAAACTATGCGGCTCCCTCGTCTCATCCAAGAATAGCTTATGATTCATCACAGGCACGAGCTCCGAGACCGTCGTCGTCAACGGGCATTTCACAACGTGATACGTCCCATCGTTCCGGTGTATTCGAATCTGGTAGTGCGGAATGCTCTGAGCGCGTTTCGGGTTTCGCGTTCTACGGCGCTGTTGTTTCACCGTTTGCGAGCGCTCGACTGCACCCATCGAATCTGACGCGTCGGAGTCTGTATAGGGGACGTCTGGAAGCCCAGCCTTCTCTTTCCACCGCCCAGCTCTCCGGAGCAGCCCAGCCTGGACTGTGTGGCTCGTCATCGCGTTTCTCGCCATCTACTTTCTTGTCCGGAGGTCTAGGTAGCGGCGTTTTTGGACAGATTTTCTTCGGATCGACGTGTGATGGCCCTCTGCGCCGATGCGTGGCAGCTTGTGCTGACGCACTTAGGGTAGCGTTCGGAAGAAAAGGGTTGCTGAAGAATGCAGGTTGGAAATGAGAGTTGATCTGCGCAGGCGGAGACGGCGCGAGCGGGTGAAAGCTGCCGTCAGACGCGCTCCAGCTGCTTGACTGGTAGCTACTTTCGAACCCGCTCCCCGGGGAGCTCGCGCTCGCGTTGTCGTTCGCCAGGATACCCTTCACGTCGTTGTTCCGGATCGTCATGTCGACGATGCCGTCCATCTCGTCGAGGTTTGTGTCCAGCGTGAATTCAGGTTCTTTTGGCAGTCGTTGCGGTGGCAGAGGTGACTTTGGCCGATTCCGACGGCGGTGTTTTCGAGGAGCGGGTGCAGGCGAGGCCTGCAACGGCAAGAACGACTGGGAGTAAGGTGATGGCAAAGGAGGGACAACCTCATTCGCGCTGGACATATTACTATTATTGCTGCCATTGCTGCCGTTATTGGAGCCTTCGTCCTTCCCAATCCTACTAACTTTCTTCTTGATGACGTTAAACATGTTCATACTCTTCGGTTTTCGCAGGTCCGTGCTCGACTGTCTCTCCGTCCCGCTTGAGCTGATGCTATCGCAGATCGACTCGCTCCCTCGGGCGGCACGGGGGAGGGACGTAGTGCTCCCCTGCCGGGCGGAGACAAAGTTCATAACCGAGCGCTTGGTGTTCAGCGTAGCTCCGTGCTTGTGGTTCTTGCTCGGCGGTGCAGGCTATACATAAGGAATAATTAGAATTTTGCAATAGATGTCAATTACACTTGAGCTGCGATAGTAGAGAGACAATATAGCACTGACAGGTTCCTCGAGCCAAGGAGCGATTACGACACTGTCTTCACCCGTGGTGGGGACATTAGGCGGGATGGACTCTGGGGAGAGATAGTCCCAGCGGTCACCGGGGTCGAGGTGGATTGAAGTAGTGGAGGACATCATAGGACACGCAACAGTAGCATTGGCACTTGACGAGCAGCGACACGGGTACACGCCGAGTCCGAGTCTGGAAGCGCAAGAGCGAGAGCAGAGCAGCAGCAAAAGCAGAACACAGCAGAGCAGAGCAGAGCAGCTGCTGCCCGTTCGTTGTCAATCAAATAGCACTGGACTGGCGGCGGCGGCACGTTCGCTTCTCAAAGTCACGTGATTATATTTACCGCATTTGGTAAAACTTAGTCAGGTACGTGAGCAGATCTACAGATAAGTGAACAACGTTACAGCGACCCTTTCGTGAATTTGAAACGCTCTTTGAATGTATGTATCGATTGTATCGACTGTGTTTGAGAACCACCCGTTCATCATGTCGCCGTAGTCAACGCTTATCTGCGCATTCACAGAATTTTCACTCTGACCAACCAGGATTTACTGTATTTCAATTTCTTAGCGGGGTCTTCTGAGTTCTGACCAGGACCGCCGCCTGTCTCCGAGTCAGCCAACGCCTCCACACACTCACGCCCCTTCTCCTGCCTGCCAGCCGTCCATACCCAGCTATGCATATGGTATATAATATCGATACCCACGGAGGTCCACCTAATCCACCGCCCTGAATGTCTGCCTGTTGGGAGATGAAGTCTTGAAACTATACTTAATTCTATCTTTGACTCTTGAAGTCACCGTACAAAGCCCTTTTTGACGGTTGCGTGATCGGACACGGGACAACACAGATCTAGAGGCGTGTGTCTTTCTCGTCCACTACGTTATTCCATCTTCCAGTCGATCTCAGATTCTTTAAAGGAGTCCTCCTTGTCTCGAACTCCGGTCAACTAACGAAACGATCATCCCTACACTAGTATAATCTAACAAAACGACCATGTGCTCCCGCAACGACTATCTGTGGCATTCTCACGTCTTGTCCCACTCGCGCCGACGATCTGCCGCACTTTGCAAAGGAAATCTTCATTCGGTTTCAGTTCACAGATGCTTACACTAGTACTTACTGTTCATGCTCTCCGAGTCTGTTTCTCGAAATTTTGCTAGGCTTCTGTGCCTGATGTTTTCTCGCCTCCGGCTTTCTTACAAATAACAGTGGAATATACGGATATTCTGCACTGTTTGTAAATACTACCTCGAAATATGACCCTAGCGATACACAACACGACTCCACACTACATCCTACAATATCGGCCGATTCGTATTTCACACTCATAATCATCAAACCACCCTTTCCTCGTCTTTCATTCATTAGTTCACTTAGCGATCATGCTTCTCCGGAGTTGCGTCTGGAGGAGATAATCTCAATCCAGTAGCTGCAGAGTGCATCAGTAAACCGTCCACTCTCCAAAAATTAATAGATCTCTCACTCGTCGGGATCTTTGATGAAAGCAATATGCTTCATCGTCCCGTCCGTCAGCCTCTTCTGGAATGGGACGCCAAGCTGCTCAAAGCGCGCACACGCGGCCTGGATATCATCAACCGAAATCGCAATGTGTCCAAATCCTCTACCAGGGTCGAAGTTCCCGTTCGCATACTTAAAGTTCGCGTCGTTCTCCGTGCCCTTGTTGTGTGTCAGCTCGAGAATACCTGTGAAGATCCAGGATTAGGAAGAATAGATACCCCGCCGCTGTCAGATAACTTAAGAAAGGTAAGACTATATGCGATCTCACTCACCCTCACGCGCTGTCCGGTTCGCATTCTTGACTTCTGTACTTTCGGCTCCATTCGAATGGTCGAACGCGAGGAAGTACAGCGTGAACGAGGGGAAGTCATATGCTGCAATAAAAACATTAGTCCGTGAGACGAAATGTACGCATATGCATATTGGAAGGTAGCTTGAGGTCTCATGACGCACTCTCGACGTGTTCCATCCCCAGGACCTAAAGACTAGAAGGCTGAGTAAACCATCATCATCATCTATTGATGTTATCCTCACCTCCGTGTAGAACTTCAGAGAGACTTTTGGGTCCTTGACACGCAGCATGGTGTGGTTGAACTGGCATGCATGCCAAATTATCATTAACTCCCCATGGTAACAATTAATCACATATATCGATCAAAATATGCATACCTTGAAACTAGCAGTAGCGGCATCGCGGGCCATATTTCTTGCGAACAGAAGTCTAGGAGCACGAGCAGCGAGATGATGCCTGTACGCGTACGTGGTGGTTATGGTGAAAGATAAAGAAAGATAACCCAAGCCCATTTTAAGGAGTTTCTCTCGCTTTCCATGCCTAGCAAATCCCAAGGCTCGCCGTGTGCGCGTTTTTTTCTCAGGCGGAGCTCAAGCTATTGCTTCTTTTGGCAACTCACACTGATCTTTATATTATAATATAGGCCCGTCCATTGGCCAAGCAATTAATGGCAATGATGCGCATCACGTGCGTGATACAAGGTTTCGCCATTTTCCCACGAGTGCTTAAACTGAAAGAGGCAGTCGGCAGTCGGCTATTTTTAGCGGGAAGGGGAGGAGTAAAGTTTGGAGCGGCCGTAATCAGGACATATTAATATTGGACTTCTTTTTTTCTCTCCCACTACGACCGTGTCTTGTCGCACACTGACTTCCGCTGGCCTCAGGGGCTCTCTGGCTTGCTGCGAATAGCAAACAAAAAATGTCGGACGCGGAGTCGTCCTCGTCGTCGCCTAGCCAATACCGCACCGTTGGCATCCTCCTTGCCGTTGGCTCCGGCGTGCTCATCGGCACGTCCTTCGTTTTCAAGAAAAAGGGACTTCTCAAGTCGCAGGCTGGACATACGGCCGGTGAGGGTGTTGCGTATCTCAAGTCTGTGAGTGAAGATTTTATGTACATTGATGTGCTGGGAGAAATATTAATGTTGAAAATACGATTCAGCCGATGTGGTGGACTGGCATGACGAGTGAGTTCTTTCGGTGATGTCATGAACCCCTCGCTGAAATGCGGTGGTAGTGATGATTTGCGGTGAACTATGCAATTTCGGAGGTACGTTTGCTAAATATTTCCCAGCTGTCCAACCACTAATCCTCCCTCAAAGCATACGCATTCGTCGAAGCCATCGTAGTGGTACGTTTCACTCCACCATTCCACACGTCTTTTTCCTAACCTGCACAAAGACCCCCTTGGGCGCGCTCTCCGTCGTGATATCTGCCATCCTCTCACATCTCATCCTCAAAGAAAAACTCACACTATTCGGTTGGATCGGTTGTTTCCAATGTATACTCGGCGCGATCATCATCGCGCTGAACGGACCCGAGGAGCAGTCCGTGTCGACCATAGCAGAGTTTAAGAGATTGTTCCTGGCGCCTGGGTTTCTCTCGTATGGCAGCGTGTGTATCGTGGCTTCGTTGGTGATAATATTCTTCGTCGCACCCAAGTATGGGAAGAAGAGCATGATTTGGTATATCCTTGTGTGCTCGCTCATTGGTGGCATCAGTGTTAGCTGCACACAGGGATTGGGTGCCTGTATTTTGACGACTATTAGAGGCCAGAACCAGGCGAGTTTCTTTCTTTGAAACCTCCGTTATTGTTTGCTGATTTGACGACGTTGTAGTTCAAGAACTGGTTTATTTACTTCCTCCTGTTTTTCGTGATTTGCACTCTATGTAAGAGAGCATTTATACTCACACGTCTATTCTTGGCTTGACGCTTGGACAGTGACAGAGATCTATTACTTGAATGTTGCTCTGGCTATTTTCAATACTGGTAAGTTGGATCCAAGAAACGAGCAAGTCGTCATAAACTGATCAGTTTTCCACTTCTAGCAATGGGTAAGCCTGTCGTGGTTTCATCTACAATTCTCACTGACCTCAGGATTTCCTACCTAAAGTCACACCAACATATTATGTATTATTCACATTCTTCACGCTCATCACCTCCGTCATCCTCTACCAAGGCCTTAAAGCCTCAGCATCAGCAATAATAACCATCGCACTTGCGTTCCTCGTCATCTGCTCGGGGATATTCATCCTTCAGATGTCGAAGATAGACCCCCGGCATCTGACGAAGGTGGATCGGAAGACGACTATACTGCTACAAGCTGCGAGAGAAGAGGTGAAGCCTCCCGGTGAGGGTGACGAGATGGACGAGGAGAAGCTGCTGGAATCGACTGAGGAGCCGAGTATGGACGCCCTTGCGGGCCGGTTCAGTGCGCTGAGTGGGACTTTTGTGCGAGCGCGGAGACGGGCGACTATAAAGGGCCGGCTGGCGGGACGGAGGAGTATGGATACGACGGCGTCAGCGCCGAACCCGCGCATTACGCGTCCGAGTATTCAGAGTGGCGAGTCGGCTCATTCGGAGGGTATGGATAGTCTCCATGCGAGGCAGTTACACGCGCTTTGGAGAGAAGAGTTGAACGAGCAGCGGGCACAGGAAAGAGAAGACGAAGGGTCGACATTTACCCAGGCTGTGCCTATGTCGACCGATGGGAGGGAGGAGGAGGGGATTCAGATGAGACGGTGGCCCCATGTTGACGGGTTACCCTTTCCAAGTGGTGATCTTGCAAAGCTCTCCTTGGACAACATACGCGCACATTCGCAAAATCGGACGAGAGTGCTCTCGAACGAGTACATCGTCGCTTCTCCGTCCGGAACGACGCCTTCAATCAACTCCGACTCCAAAAAGGCTCCAAGCGTCCATTTCCAGGAATATGCTTCCATCGGTAGTGGGAGGGACAGGTCATCCTCAATTAGGAGTAATGACACAACAGGCCACATGTCGATACCGATGCCGATGCCATTGCCAGTTACACCTCCTCATGCTTTGACGACCCGAAAATATTCTTCGATATTGAGCTTACACCTCCCGACTCCATCGATCCACCTTCCTGGGTTCCTCTCGAGGGGACACTCACATACTTCGCCTCCAGAGACGATCGTAGAGAAGAATGAGCTGCAAGAGAAGGATGAGTTGCCTTTGCCTTCGTCTCCACCTTCACCTTGATGGATCGTCCTCTTTGTTTCATACTTCCTCTTATTTTTCGATTTGATCCTGTTTGCTTTGTCCATTACGGAACTTGCCACGAAAGTTTTTTTTTGGTGAACCGATCACTAAGTTATACTTCGTTTTTGTGTAATTGCCACGACATTACGACACCTTGTTACGATTCTTGTCAAGATACATTTTTTTTTCAGCGTTGCATCGTTTCGTCGTCTTTCTCTTTCGTTCTCATCGGTCTAATATCGTGCCTTCTTGTTCAACTTTGCAGGTATATAAAATGATGTTTGTATCGTGCATCATAGGTAGGAAATTCTGCTTTCGGAATGAAGATGTAAGCAAGCAGTATTTGGAATTTAATATGCACCTGGCACTCACTTTACATGTACAAATAACATCTGTTAATGATGACACAAAAGACAAAAGACAAATCAGAAGATAGAGAGGGCTATGAACCTGGAGGCACCGTTGATGCAGTACCAACAGATTCAGGGTTCGCCCGAACAAACTCAGCAGCAGTAGCAAGCACATCCAAAGTGATCTTGGGCGACGAGGAGCCCTCCTGAGTCCCAGCCGTCGTCCCAGCCATCTCGGGATCCGACCCTGCACTCGGAGCAAAGTGCTGCTGTATGCGCCTGAGCAATTCATTCGCATAAGCCACTTCTTCAGAGTTGCTCTGCGCGACGCGTTCGGCGTATTGCTGAGCTCGCACGAGGTCACCGCCACCGCGATCGAGGTGGAAGCGCGCGACGTACATGAGCGACCGCGCGAACTGGTGCGTTGGTCTGTTCTCGTCTGCATAACGCCAAGGAGGAAGTAAAAACAAGATGTCAGTGAAAGGCAGGATCGAGACGGGTAAGAGTAGTTTACACATAGAGGTATCGATGATTCGTTGATGGTAGGCAGCGGCGGAGCGGTAATCCTCAATCTCGTCGTAGAGTTTGGCCAGTCTTAGGCATAACGACGTATCGTTCGAGTCGGCACCGAGTAATGCGCGTTTGTGACACTCGATTGCTTCTCGCGGTCTGCGTTGTGTAAGAGGTGAAAACCTGCTTTGTTTGGGAATGCAAAATGAAAGCACACCTTCCCATTTCTTCGTAGCACATCCCCTGGGCTTGCCATATCCGTACATCGTACGGTCTAGTAGCATCGATTAGACTAGACCTTGCTCGTAGAGATACTGAAAACGAACCGTAATGCAGTCGCACGTTGGTAATAATGCAAAGAATACTGATGCATATTGAGCAACTCGTATGCTTGTCCAAGACCGTACCACGCTCTGTAGTCTTTTCGGTTAACGTCTAATTCTAGGTCAGTACTCGCTCAGGCAGAAGAGAGACTTTGGGAACTCGCACCAATCGCTCTTCGGTACGACTCAATAGCAGCGTGTGAGTTCTTAATCTCAACATACTCATGACCCATCAAAGTCCAAGCCGGTAAATACGATTGATCAAGCTCTGTCGCGCGCCGGAAGTATTGGATAGCACGTTCCGGTTCTTGGCGTAACGAGTAATGATTCCCGACCATGCAGCACACTTCCGGTCGATCCTTGTCAACGCCGAGGTAATAGTGCGCGAGCTTTGATAGTTTGACCTTGTTCTCCGCGACATACAAGATGTTAGAGAGGATGTCGATGTCGTCGATCCGCATGGGATCGATCTTCCTAATGGCATCAAATTGAGCCTCAGCTCGATGAAAGTCTGCATAAACGTAGGAACAAATATTGAGCGGACGTCATGTCTTGAAGAAACATAGCACACCGTGGAGATGATATAGCATGGCGGCACGCAAGCCCATCAACCAAGCGCTTTCGGGGAAAAACTCGGGCTTTAAGAAGCGGTCGACCATCACAAGGTCCTCGTCGACCGGGGCATGGAGGTCGACAATGACTTTTATTTTGAAGAACTCAATAAGCGGGTAATCTGACGGTAACTCGATGAGTGGAAGGATGGCACCGAGCTACAAACCTTCAGCTTATGATGTCCCAATAAGATTTATGGACCGACCATACTCACCTCGTCTCGATCGCCCAGACAGCTCGCCAAAAGCAGCCACGTTGACCAATTCCAGGGATAACCTTTGATGGATAATATCGCAGCTTCGACCGCCTCTTCCCTCCGAGATAATCGCTTCAGGAATAGAGCTTTCCTGTGAAGAATACGTTAGGACACGACTCGATACACTAATCGACGAGACATACAGAAACAGAAGCCACGGATCCGTCTCATCTGCAACCATTTCTAGTAGCTCTTGAATGTGGTTGTTGACCGGTGCCAGAGGCTGTTGGGGCACAAGTGATGACTTCACTGGATCGTCGAACATAAGATTGGTGTACAACCACAACTGGAACTTGATTCACCATTCTGCGATAATGAATCTTTGAGTGAATTAGTAGGAAGCGAAAGAACGAAAGTACTATGCCCACAATCGAGGTTATGCCAGTCTCTCAATGCTTTCTTCTCCTCTGCCTTGTGGTTTCATCAGCGTACGAGCCGGTACATCATGTCCCGACATACCAAAAAGTCAAAATACCACTTCATGAACCTTCCGCGAGAACTCTTGCAATCCTGTAACAACTTCGATGCGCGCATGTATTCTTTTGCTTCAGCAAGAGACCGGGCTCCAGCAAGGATATCTTGCTCTTCTTCTTCAAGGTCTGCTTCCGAAGCTTCGGCTTCACTTAGCATTGAGACGGCGCTTGGTGGTTGCGGTGACTTTGCTTTGCGACGATCTATCGGAACGGAGAGTAATAGTTCTGAGGCCCTTCGTGAATAAATATCAGGAAATCAATCATATTTGTGGCATTGGCTCGCCGGGCACACCATTTTGCTGCGAAATAGAGTCCTCTATCTGAGCAGTCCTTGACTGCTTTACGAAGGTGCGGAACGAATTCCATGTTCAAGTCGAGACGCGTCGTGCATAAAGTCGCGTCCACTCCAAGGTTTAGTTTGTTGTTCAACGCGTACATGTGCAGGCACGTGCATGCATGGAACATTCCATCAACGGCACCTGGTCCGTGCGCGCCAACTCGTCCGACTACATAAGGTGCGTACCTCACCTTTTTCGTTCCCCATCTCTTGTGCTCGGGCATGTACTGTCGCCAGTGAGGTTTTTACCGAGGCACAGTCTTTTGCTGATTGCAAATTACACATCCGAACCCGTCTGTTAGCTTCGGCTTTCAGCAATTTTTGGGAACACCTACTTAAAACTTTCCTGATTTTCCTCAGGGATGCTGCACATTGTCAGCTGAGAGCCATCAGGAAATGATAGATAGAACAATAAAGAGGAATAAAATCAAATCTTGCGCAACTCAATCTGATGAGAATATATCTTCAAGAATATTCAAGTGAATGGAATGAGGTATGGCAGAAGAAAGATCGTATTTCTTTTTTAATTGGTGGTTTCAGTATGTTACCGCCATTGATGTTTTTTGGTAAATCTGAAGGTCAGGCGCTGTGGCGGAGTGGTTAACGCGAGAGATTCGAACAGATGAAGAAACATAATGTTGAATTATCTCTTCCTCTACGAGGGCGCAGGTTCGAATCCTGCCGGCGTCGAGTTTTTTCGTTCCTTCCCTCAAATGAATATTCTTTTTTATTATACTTCACTCCGATAGCAGCGTAAATATTGATGTATTCATGACAACATCTCGAAAGAGGACGGGTAGTGGATGGAACATTTTCGGAAGCGGAAGCATGACAAAGAATGAAGAACCGGAAAGAAATTATACGGGTACGGAACAATCTGAAGACTCTTCAAAAAAAAAAATAAACGAGTGAAACAAAACTAACAAAGGGAAGAAAGTTTCAACCAGAACCAGTATCATACATTGAGTGAAGCAACTGCGCCAACAGCACCATTCTAATTGAGCGCTCCCACCTTAGGCAGCGACCTCCGACATGGTTACATCGCCTATAGCACTCTCCGCGATCGATGTGTCCCCAACAGTAGGTTGGTGGTCTTCGATCTTCTCGTCAGGTTTCTTCGCCTCAGTAACACCGCTCGTTATAACCACCGTCTGCGCATCGGATGTGACTGAGGGTGCTACATTACCATTGGCAGTGCTTGGAGGCGGTGCAGTTTCGTTGTCCTTAGTAGATTCCGCAGTCCCATTTGGCTTGAGATACGTGTGCCATTTGTTTACTAATGCTTGAGCACGCTCTTTGAACCTGAACTCCTCGTCGCGAGGTACTTTCTCCTTGTCCAAAGCAGAAATATGACGCATAACCTTCCCGATCTTGGAGTACTGCACGCAAATCAGTCAGTAAATGGTTCAGTAAGATCAGTCGAGCAGGGAAAAAGACTAAACGCGGTTATCGCGTCGTTCGTTCAAAAAAGGAAGAAAATTTTCACACGGGCGGAACACAAACCTGAAGATATTTAATTTCGACGTTCAGTTGTTCGACCTGTGTGAAAAGCTCGGAGAGGCCTTGCATGTCCTGAAGCACGGCATGAGTGAATGAACACTACTGAGTCATCTGGGAGAGAACAAACCTCGGATTTGGGCGGCGTCTTGCCCAGAAAGGCGCGCTGGATCTTGTGCCGCAGGTCCTTCACCTTGATAGCAGTCTGGTCGTTCTCCAGATCTGCTGATAGACCAGTAAAGAGTACAGAGACGGTTGTCAGAGCACTGTCAACGAAGAAAATATGGAAAATGCGACACACCATCGCCCTCATCGTCTTTTTCGCGTTTGGACTTCTTCGCCGGGGGTGGAGAAGATTTCTTCCTAGACCCGAGCTGGTCGGTATGCCCGCCTTCATCCTCAGATTCGACCACATCCTTTGATTTGGAGCCGTTTTTCTTGGATTTCGCCGGCTTGTCCACCTTTTCTGACGATTTCTTCTTTTTTGATGACGTTTCTCCTCCCTCCTTGTCCTTCTTCGACTTGGGCTTGGACTTCGTCCCGCCCTCTGAGTCACGCTTTCTCTTTTTCGTCTTTGCAGGCTCATCCTCATCGCCTGCCTCTTCCTCACCCTCGAGTTCGTCGACTTCCTCATCAGCTTCGGCTTCTTCGGCCGCCTCACGCTTGCTCTCCATCTCACGCTCCCATGTCGAAGGATCCAACGCGATGCGATACCCACTGAGCAGATCTCCGCTCTTCTTGTGAGGCTCGTTGATGTAAGCCTCGATTTCATGCTTCTTCAGCTTCGATAAGTCTTTGGGCGGGACCCATGCACTGAGTGACCGGGAGTCGCGCAAGACACGATCGGGATGCAATCAGCTTTTATGATTTAGGGATAATAGAAAGCCAGGACGCACTGGTCACCTGCAGGGAAAAATCTAACACAATAGAAGGTCGCTTTCTTGCCGGCTGGCCGCTCCTTGGTGACTTCCTTGGGAACTTTCTCCGGGTCAACAACCTAAGTGAGAGAAACGACAGATCGGGGCAGATGTTCAGCACTATTATTTATCCGCAAGGGAAAGCAGAATTTGACATACCTGCGCCGGCCAAGCAGGAAACCCGCGTATCTTCGCGAGAACGACGTCTCTTACTTCATAGACTATCTCATCCTTTTCCTTAGAAGTAGCTTTCTTGCTCATGATGAAAATATGGCACGAAAAAGAAGGGGAAAGGGAAGAAAGGGAATCGGGCGTCGGGCGCTATGTGATGGCTGAATACAACAGCGGCGCAGGAAGCAACCGACAACAGAGAGCAGAGTTTGTAACGCGTGATCGGCAAACACCCGATCCGCGTCCAAACAGTCCAAACAAGTGTAATCGCCCAGATCTGGTATCACGTTTCTCAGATTCACCGGAATCGACAGCAGCATCAAAGATGAAAATGTAGTTGAGCGCACTTTGTGGGTATATCTTCCTGAGAGACTAGCATAAAACTCTGAATAACCGGTAAAAATATAGAAAAAAATAGGTGCTATGAATACAAAGCATTGAAATACAGACATTGTTTGATCTTTGTGACGATCACTTCTAGCGGAAATTTCTCTCTCCCTTCACAGGGCATTCCAGGGCATGGCATGGGCACATAGGCACGTAGCGTAAGGTAAAAGGCATGTTCATTGGAACCTGAAAAAAAAGAGAATCCAGAAATCGGATCGAAATAAGGGTTTACCACGTGACCTTGACCTCTTTCTTGGTTACCGTCTTGACGTTTCACTTCACCTCTCTCCTTCTTCCCACCAAATTACCTGTCTAGTGGTTTCATGGTATCTGGGACACTACGGACAGCGGCAGCGGCCCTCGTGCTGGCTTCGACGAGTGTCGTTGCAGATGTAACCATCTACGGAACGGCGACGACGGACGCAAGCGGCGCTTTAGTTACACCATGCATCGGCGCCGTACCATGTGATGGACGGGTACTTTCTCCGCCTGGGTTTCCTGCGGAGGGAATGAACACGTCAATTCCCGTTCAGCTGTACAGTGGCGGAATGGATGGTCTTTCTATTGGAATTCCTGGTCATTTTGGTGGATTTTCGATAGAGTTGTCCGTCGCTGATAAACTTCGTGCGTCTCTCATATCTTCTTAGAAGCAGACCTACTGTGCTCGATCCTGGTTGATGTGAACCAAGTAGTCTCTGACGTTGGCATTTTACAGTTGGTACTGATGGTGACCACCTCGACCCTGTGTTCCTTAACCTGATGTCTATCCTTACCTCACGAGCTGGGATGCTCTACATCCGAATTGGTGGTAACACGCAAGACAAGGCCACTGTTCTGCCGGACGGCTTACCTGATGGTCGGACAATCGAGAAAGCGGACGAGGACACGAGTACGGTACGCATTGACGGACTTGTTGTAGTTAGTCCTTGCTTACGACAATGTGAAAGACTTTCACACCCAGATTGCTAGTCTCGCCCAACATCTTGTATGCCATGGCCAACATCTCAACGCTGCTGCCTATAAAATGGTTCCTCGGTGTGCCATTCAATGACACACAGGACCCAAGGTTGTTGATGGGAGAGCTTGGTGAACAGATTCTTGGCGAGCACCTTCTAGGTTTCCAGCTTGGGAACGAACCGGACCTTTACTTCAACAATCAAATTCGTTCGTCAGACTACAATCCGACGCAATATGAACAGGAGTGGGGCCAAGTGCTTCAGTCCTACATTGACGATTCTAGCATTACGAACAGCTCGCTGTTTATCGCACCGAGTGTATGCTGCGGGCCGGGAATCGGATGGACTCCAGAGCAAGTATGGGATACTGGTTTCCTGACTAATTATGCGGACCATCTTGCATACATCTCCGTCCAACAGTATGCGCTCTCGCTCTGTTTTATCTCAACCATTTTTCACTAACTTCCGCTTTCAGTTATCCGAACAACAACTGTAACTCTTCTGGCTCGACTATTGACCCTCAAGACCTTTTGAGCGGCATGTACCTTAATCACAATAACGTCCAGGGTCTTAATACCCTTTATGTCAACACGACGTCGATTGCGCAAGGGATTCGTAAACCAGTCGTGATGTTCGAGACGAACACTGCATCGTGCGGTGGATTCTCTGGACTGAGTGACTCCTTTGCCGCAGCTATGTGGACGATAGATTACTCGTTAAACTTGGCGATGACCAACTTCTCACACACGTTGTACCACGTCGGTGGACAGTCTACTTACTATAACGTACGTGAACGCGTTCGCTACATTACGTCAAGTCTTGACGTCGATCTAGGCTTTTACCCCTCAAGCGTCCAACCAGTCCTTTATCCGCGAGTGGACTATTGGAGCAACTTTCTATCCAATGATTGCCCTTACCGAGATCTTTGGTCGTACGGGTACCGCTCAAGTTGTGGACCTTTACATGAACAACAATAACCAATACACACCCGGTTATGTTGTATACGAGAACGGAAGCCCGGCACGCGTCGTACTCATCAATTACCTGACCGATGCCTCAGGTGCATCAAATTACACAGCGTATATGAGTGTTGGCGGAAATGAGACGTTGACGCCCGGTGCAACACCAGGAAGCGTGCAAGTTAAGTACCTGCTTGCCAGCTCCGCTGCAGACAAGTTCGGGATTACGTGGGCCGGACAGGTGAGCATCTGTGTTTGTAAGACCCACCTTTGTTACCTAATGTGTTTGTATAGCACTTTGGTGGTCCATTTGAGTCGGATGGTCGTTTACAGGGAGATGAGATGATTTACACGTACGCGTGTGATCAAACGAATAACGTCTGCGCCATCCCGGTTCCGGCTCCGGGTGTTGCTGTCGTCTTCCTTAACTCAGATGCTCTGAGTGAATCCGCACCCCAGACAACCCAGACGTTCGCAACTACCGCTGTTGCCGTGAGTATTGTTTATCCGTTTTCGGATGTTATATATAAAAAATTTGACTTCGTCCCATAGACCGCAGCAGCAAACACGGCGACCGTAGACCAGGCTGTTCTTGAGACTTCAAACGGTCGCGGAGGTGGAAAATGGTCCTTCCAGGGCTCGACTAGTTACGGTAGCGCTGGGAATGGCGCTGCAGGTGCTGCAGCTATGCTCGCTTCCGCCATTTTCACAGGTGCAGTTACGATCTTGAGTGCTGCATTTGCTGTTCACGGCGCGTTCGTTTGAAAATGATTTTGGACTTAGGCTTTTGTAGTATATAGTAAGGATTTTTTGAACCGATGTTCGTGATTTCTTATTCTTTTTTTGCCATTCTTTCATACCCGTTTTCGCCCTCTCCTCATCTTGCAGAGACACTCATTACTTACACTATTTATGTATTTGCTAATCTTGCATGAAAACCTGCTTGCTATTCAGAATGAAAATGACATAACAACTATCTCGCATGTTCATTTGGTTCCGACAAAGAAATATTATTGAGGATGTCTCACGTGGCCTGGAGATATTTTGCGCGTCGATCTAGGTCGATCTCTACCAGTACGTATCGATCCTTTAAATATGACCATCATGAGCACCGACTATATAGAGCTCGACCTCGACTCGGAGCATGGAGGCGAAGAAGTCGATGCAGTCATACAACTCGGGCAAACTCTCATAGAAAAGATATTTGAAGCAAGACCGTTCGAGGAAGTGAAAGCTCTCATTGACCAGGATGCACCGTTGTGGTATCAAGACAATGAAGGGAATTCTGCATTACATGCGGCAGCTTACATAGAGGATAAGGAGTTGGTGGACTACCTTATTGGAAAGGGAGCAGTATGGAATGCCGGTAGGTCTGTCTGAGTCTATTGTGTGTTTGATTTTCATGTTGTTCTTGTGTTTAGTGGATAACCTGGGAAATACAGCTGGAGACGTTGCTCTGTCGCTGAATAATGAAGAATGCTACAGATCCATCCGAGATGCGGGCCTTAGATCTGGTATACAATCCAAGAACCTTTCTCGTGCATACAGGCAAGGACTGACGATGTCTGGAAAGAATACCTACTCTCGCATCTCTCGTCAAAGAAAACTCTAGTCACTTCCTCGTCAATAATTCTTCGAGCGGACGATACAACAGCCGCCGGCTCACCATCAGAATTTTTGAGCTCCCGATTAACATACAAGAGGGACGATTACGGTCAGGAAGTATGTCTGGTAAAGGTCGGAGACGAGGAAGTCGGCGTTATGATGGGTTGGGAAAGAGACATAAGTAAGAACTTGACCGTACCGGAAGATATGAAAAGGCACTAATCATTATGAAGTGCAAGAAACAGTGAACAAGCTATTTGATGGTCTGGAAGGTGGTTATAGCGTTCTGAATGTAGGCTTTGGCCTTGGAATAGTAAAGATTTTTCTCAATATCCAAGCTGTATTCAGTCTTGCTGATCATTTCATCCAAGATAGACTCGATGTTCCAAGTTCTGCCTAACCCTCCGACCCGTCATTTTATTATCGAAGCTCATCCAGACGTCTTGCGACATATGCGCGAGCGCGGATGGTATGAGAAACCCGGAGTGACTATTTTAGAAGGGAAGTGGCAAGACTTCATCGAGGGCGAAAAGATATTGGCAGTAGGTGGATTCGATGTCATCTATACGGACACTTTCTCCGAGGATTACGAAGGTTAGTTCACATATGTTTGGTATACGCGATGCTGATTCTTTCTTTCAGCTCTGCGTACCTTCTTCGGACATTTACCAGACTTGCTGAGTGGACCTGATGCTCGATTCAGTTTTTTCAATGGGTTAGGAGCAACGAGTTCGTCAATCTGCAATCGATCCCTTTTCAAACCCAGATCACGAGCTAATTTGTAGACGCTCTCTTCTACGACGTTTATACACAATTGTCGGAACTTCATTTGTCGAACGTAGGTCTGAATGTGGACTGGAGCGACGTGGACTTGATGAAAGATCCAGAAGAAATGGACAAATGGGGTGGGACGAGAAACTACTTCAGCATGCGGTTTTATCGCTTGCCGATTGCTCGGATGTCGATCCTGGGGTGAAAAACAAACTACATATTCCACTTATACGCGTACACTTGTCACAAAACTTCCGGTGTATCTCTCCCCCTCATGCATGGGTGTTATTCCACAGAGACCTAACGACGAAGTCTGCAGGATTGGGGTCCTTGACTCGCGAAAGAACGTTATTCATCAGGAAGCGGACTGTATGCAATGTCAATATTTATACAAAACCAGAACGATTATTATGACCGACCTGTCCTGTCCTGTCCTGGTACTAGATAAAATCCATTTGACGGCTTTCCGGTGGAGTTATCAACAAAAATGCCTACGGTCCCCGATGGATGATCCAGCCAAGTGAATGGTGCAACTCCTCCTTGAGCAGATAAAGTAAACGTTAGATTCTCGTTTTTTGTGACGCTGATCTGCGGATCGATCAACGAGACATTGGATAACGGCACCGGTGTGAACTGGTATCAAAGGACGTCAATGTGAAAATGTCGAGCACAATCAAGGCGGAAAGGAACGTACGTATTGCTCGTTGCTTACTTGTCCGCTCTCAGTCTCTGCAGTTACGTTCAACAGCATCCATACATTTGATGGGCTTGCTCCAGCAGGAAGGATTGAATTCATGCCTGTTTTCGATATTATTACGCTATTGTTAAGTGAAGGGGTGGAGAAGCTATGGCTGCTGGAGGTCAAAGCGTTGCCATTCCAATCAAACCAAGTGAGCTGAGCTGTTCCGTTGACAATCTCCCAGCGATCAGAGATGACGAGGACTTCTAACGTCTTGTTCTCCGGCGTCCAGAATGGATAAATGGTCACCGGGGCAAAAGCGGTACCCAAAGCATACTGCAGGACTTTCCATCGTCCAGAATACTCGATACTAGACCAGCTCACACCCTAGTTCAAATTTGGTCAAGACTCCTATCTCCGAATCGAAAACATTAACTTGCTTGCCAGATATCATTCAACTGCCAGACCAATGCGCCAAGGTTGTTCTCGCCGAGACCTGCACCGCGTCGGTACCATGCTATCTCGGAAACCATGTTCAGTGACTGAAAGATCTGAGTACTCCAGCACCACTGTGCAAACGTCTGGTTTGCATCACCCGTACCAGGGGTAGGAAGCCACAGCTCGACCGCTGTAGTCATTTGAGCCTGGCCTTGATTGGCATTTGGATTAGGCCAAGCAAGACCGCCTGCCGGTGGATGGTGATCGCGAGAAAATACAATAGTCGAGTTGAAAGAAAAATCATCAGGAAACTCGAGAACCTCTTCCCAGCTGTAGAAAGAGGGCATCGAGTGAAATCCGAATTCGTTCACGTAACTGTCGGTTGAAACTCAGTCAGACGTTCTAATGCAAGAATCAGCCACCATACCGAGAGACAGGGTAAGTGCTGTAGTTGAATGCCTGAGAAGCATCGTAGTTGTAACGCTCTGAAGCATGCACACCTAAATTGACACGCACGATTTATGGAAGAGTAGATTCTTACCACTGTTTCCATAGATTTCCCCGGCTGTTCCGTTGCGGAACCTCAAGATGTACGGGTCAAGACTGAGATATCCGCTTGTCGTAGAACAGTCCGTGTATGACAGCTTCATGAACAACGCAAGTTATAAAATGCTCAAGGAGATGCTACTATACGTACTGAAGAAGTCTCGTTTAGCACCACATCGTGAAGGAAATCTTGAAATAAAGTAACAAACTAGCGTAGAGTGTAAGTACAAAGCGTGAATTCCAATACTATTACGTACCTCGTCTAGATAATGGGTTCCATTGATAAAAGTAGTGTTTATCACCTCTACAATACCCTCGATTTCGTTACCGCCGGCCCATTGAGCGTTACTCGGGTGTCTGTTCGCTCGCCTTACGTTTTGTCGAACCTCAGGAGCGATAGAATCCAAGAGGAAATCATTGATTGGGTACAAGTTGTCGGAGAATATCAGCTCGGACCACGCCAATATGCCAAGTTCATCGCAGATTTCATAGAAATTATAGACGCCTGTCTCTTCATCCGAAGGCTGGTATATTCCTCCGCCCCAGACACGGAGCTATCGCAAGTCACTCAGATTTGACCCGATATAGACGAGGTGAAATACGAACCATGTTCTGTCCGCTCAATACCGCACTTTCGATAATCCAGCGGACCTGCTCGGTCGTCATACGTGAATAGAATGGGTCGAAGGGTATAATATTCGTTCCCAAACTGTAGAACGCCTTGCCATTGATTTCAAAATGGAACTGATCTCCTGGAGTAATACTGCGTGAGACGATCTCTGACTGCGGATAAGGCTCTTGCATCAACACGATAGTACGGAACCCGGTTGTTGTTGTGAATGCGATGTCGGCAGGGTTCAGAGTTATGGTAATGTTGTAGCGCTGCGGAGTACCAAGGTTATGAGGGTACCAGCGCTCCGGGATCCCATCTGGAATCGTCAGGTTTGCTGACACAAAAGTCGTGACGCTCGTATTACCCGGGATTCGAAAAAGTGGGAGAGGTGACGAAGTAACGTTCAGCTCAGGAAAAGATATGACCATGGTGAGGTTGTCGAATGTTTGTGAGGATCGCAATGCGAGCGTAACATTTACCAGCCAGTCGGCGGTTTCGTTCGGGCGCAGTGAAGGTTGTTGACCGACTTTCGATATCTCTATAGATTTTTCTTCTATAAAGACAGACGGGCTGAAACTAATGGATGACACAGACGAAGACGTTGTCGTTGAATTTGTTTTCCCTAAAGTAATGAAATACGCCGGTTTGAATATTCCTGTTGGGACAAAAGCAGGGCCCTGGATTGATTATAAGTTCGAGACATAGAAATCCGCACATAACCAACTTACCCAATCCCATCCGAAGTCTGACGCGGTCTTTCGGACATAGGGGTGCCCTCCAGGGTACTCAAACTGGGGAGTAGATTTGAGAACTAACATCTCATGTGGGACTGAAACGAGATATTTACCACAGATACGCCCTCGACAAATTCAACATCCGGCCTCGCGCTGACGTTCAGGCCGTAGGTAGTCGCAGCCTCGAACGCAACTGTCAAATTATTATCAGCTGTTTGGCTATTACTCCCTAATATCGCGGAAACATCGTAGACGTATTGCCTGAATTGATTGTTCACCCAGGCAATGGGCTGGCCACGCAGCGTCTGAAATATCATCAGAAAGAAATCGCATTGCTGACATTTGAATTACGTACGATGTTTGCGACTGTGTCAAGACCGTAGAAGACGAGGAGGGTCTTCTCTCCTGATTCTTCCGAAAGAGTTGAACGAAATGGACTCAGATCGGCTGTGTACGTCCAATTCTCATCCACAACCCATCGCTGAGTGAAATCTAGTGTTGAAATTAGATCAACTTATCAAAACGAAAATAATATGACAAACGCACCATTTGCGCCTAACAATGGTTCCGAGATGATTCCGGCTCTAGCAAGATCAAGATGGGCTTGAGAAGGAACTTGAGCAGGGACAACTATGGAACCATTCGAATTCTTCAATGTCCATTGCAAATCAGACAGACTGAATTTCTGCGCAATACAGACGAGTGGAAGGCATAGTACAAGAGATACGCTGAGAGATTTGATCGGAGCCATGATCAACGTCCCAACTCGTGAAAGCGGCATCACTTCTAGACTTACAGCATTTATATCGGATTCACATCACCATTCTAGACTAAGAAGCGCCAATGTCGTCAGACATCAGTACTAGTTGAAAGAATCTGATCATTCAGTCCTTGCTTCGTGGAGCAGAGGGCCGGACAAGATCTATAAATAGAACAATTCAATCCGGATGATTAATCTTTAAATGGTTATGCGAAGCCAACCAGCGCTGGAACGTTGAGTCGGGTTTCAATATGCGATGAAATCAACATCTGAAGTTCCTCGCGATTAGAAGATCAGCAAATTTCTAACAACAAGCAGATGACCAGAAGAGAAGCTTATTGAGCGCTCGCCCGAGGTCCGCCCATCCGACTGGCATTACGTTAGGATTTCACTAGAGACATTTTTAATACGACCGAGGACACCAGAGTTAGTGGACTTAACTCTAGTCGCACACTCTGGCTTATATAGTTGTCTTGCATTTATAGTAGCTGGTGGATCAAATGACCAATCACCCACATTGAAATCGACAAATCAAATTGGACATAACAAAAAGAATAAGAACAAATCAAAAACATCACTCTACCACGGTGGGCATCAAATGCAGAAACGGAAGTCATCTTCCTGTTCAAGTCCATCGCCGATCTGGGACGCGAGTATGTTGTCCTTGTCAGACTCATCTGTCATGCCCTTGATATTTGGAGCAACGCGTATTTGATCTTTCGTTTTGGCTCTTGATACCAAGGGTCGTGAGTTCGATGCCGAGGTTCCCGGTCGCAAAACAAACAAAGCTGGTTTCGGGTCAGGTGCTCTAATGGCAAGCGATGTTGCGGGCCGGGACGAATAGGTCGATGTGTTCACTTTCCGCGCTACAGCCGTGGCTTTCAGTGGTGGTGGACGTGAAACGGTCCGTTTTCCCGTCGTCGCAAACGAAGCCGTTGTCCGAGTATTTGCTTTCCGCTCTGACGTGCGCGGACCAAAAATCTCATCCTCATCTGAGTGCGTGGCTAAGTCACTGCAAGAATAGTCATGGATGTCATTCAAACGTACCAGATGCTGGAAGGTCAAGGTGCATTTGCTCTGTTGAAAAGTCGCAGCCTTTCAGAAGATCCTCAGAGTCGACTTGATAAACGTAAGGTGAATCGTCAACAGGATAGGAATGTGCAAGTTTGAGCAGCGTTTGCCCGACCTCTCTGCAGTCCGGGAGCTCAAACAGAGGCTCGTAAGGAGGCTCTGGAGTCCTATTAGTTTACAGTACTCAGACGATATTGGTTCAACTTACCGATCGGCTTAGGTGGCATGTATTCGGGCTCACTATCGTCGTCTAGTTCGTCAGCAGTAGCCTCATTCGCTTTTCCAAGTGTAGACGTTCCTTCGTGGATAGATACGTCGCTCACATTCCAGTGATCGCCTTTCGTAACCGGGGTTTCAAAACATTTACTAGGTTGAGGATTACGAAGCTTCGTCCGAGACGAGCTTGGGGGCCGCGTAGGAGAGGGAATATCATTTTCACTTTGAATAGTGGGTAGGACTAGTTTTGGCGTCTTTTGGATGCGCGATCCGGGCGTGAAAAGCGAAAGACTCTGGCGGTTGGGTTTGGGTGTCTTGTCTCCCAGTGGGCAGCCGTTAGAGAGGGTGGCTAGCTTCGACGAAGTCTGAGTATCTTGTAAGATTGTCTCTACATTCATCAGTCTCAAAACTTATTTGAGTAAAGTCTTAACATACTGTCAGGTCCTTGACGAAACGGCGTCTGGAACGCCACTCGCTTTTCCGTTGGATTTACGCTGATAGATCCATTCTGAAGGACATTTTCTTGAAGACCGGCGCGTCCCTTTAAAGTCCGTCCAGGAGTTTTCGTTACTGCATTTCGAGAAAAATCGGTATTTTCTTGGAGAAGTGAAATGGGCCGTGTACTGAGCATGCCGTCCTTATTGATCTTGTCTGAAGCCTGCCAGTAGGAACAATTCAACAAAACGCGACCTCGTTGAACATTGATATCACGTGAACGCGTGACCACTTCTCCTGACCTGTGTTCACCGTGACGAGCTTCGTCTCTCTCTCAATATGCTCGTACGCTAGGGGTTGCTTCGGAACAGATTGTCATTGGGCGTCACACTGCATTCTATCCCTCTTAAAAGCGATAGTCGGTGCGGTAAAAAATGCTGAAGGTTGTTCTGCTTGTGGTCTGCATAGCAGTTGCTGTTGGTTCGGTCATTTACTTCTTCTTCTGGAACCGCATCCTTGGGTACTTTCTTGGAGCTCTGTTGAGGCTGGCGTTATGGACCCAGGAACGTACAGCTGTCTGGGTGGAATTTGGTGATTATCCTCACAGACCGTTTTCGAATGAGAAGCCAATGATTAATAATTATTCTGCTCCAGGTTCTTTTCATCTGTCACTGATAGCTGGAGCAATAATTCTGCGTGACGTGCGATATCATTCGAGCAATCAGTCGTTTCGGATTGTAAAAGTGCAACTGAACTGGAGATGGTGGATACGGAATGTTGCGGAAGAAGAGGATCTGGCGGGCGGGCATTTGGACGGCGCTTCTCGGACTCTTGGTGCGTAAAAGTCGAGACTGAAAGCTGAGAAGGATCCTCACGTAACTTTTTTCAGGCAAGAAGTTTGGCCCACATTGCAGAATACACGTCACAATGGAAGGATTCGAGTGGTTCATGTACAACAGGATGGCTTCATTCGAGAACATCCTCTCACAGCTATCCGGATCTAATCCTGGACTATCAGGAGTAAAGACGAGGAGCAGGGAATCAAATTCGTACTCCCTAAACCGTTCAGCCCTTATCCGGGACGATGAACGTTCGCGCAGTCGCAGTAAGTAACAATGACTCGTAGAGATAAATTAATCTAACTTAGAGCAAGATTCGCTTTATGCTACGGGAAGGCGGGTCCTCTTTGCGATCCAAACTCCTTCCTTCTTCAATACATTTTCATCTTGGTTGCGTCATCAGCTTCCGGATCTGAATCCAAAACATTTACTGCCTATTAGCTTTGAGGTGGTCAAGGGCGCGATTACTATGGGAAACCACACTACAGAGAGCCTTCTGATGGCACAATTCACACGTGCTTCCGGGACCTATGGCGTTGTTCAGTCTAGGTCGAGGTTGGATGATTATAAGCAGCTACTTCAAATAAAATTCGAAAACGCTACAATAAACTGCGTAGAGAATCCTGATTATTGGAAAAGCACGTATGATATTGCGAGAGATGTTAACGAATGTTTCTTGCAATCAGAGTACGTAATCGCAAAGCCTGGTTTCATGCATATTCTAATATTGCCTGACAGTCATCCAATTAGCATTAAAGCAGTCCCAATCATGTACACCGGTTTCAAGAAGCTGTGGATACGTTGTAGGACGGCCTTTCCATTCTATAAGACAAGAGGAAATCGATACGCGAAGGAGCAGAAGCGGAAAGCAAAGGGAAAGAAGAATGACGAGGAAACTTCCCACGTTGGTGCCGATTTCTCCCAGCTGGAATATGCGATAGACAGAAAAGTCCTCGAAACATCTGAGCTTGAGCTTGTATATTACGCGGATGTAGCTGGACTTGTTCCCCAGAAGCCTCTCGCCGGTTTGGACCGGAACACACGTGGCACTACGAAACAAGCGAAGGAACTGGAGTTCCTGGACATAGGCAATGGTGACTTACCGCCCGAGTGGGGTGTGGAAGTCATCGTTCACGGAGGTAGCATCCATTACGGACCATGGGCAGATCGCCAAAGAGTCCAGATTCAACGTGTCTTTTTCCCGCAGATGTTTCGAACCTGACGAACCGACGACTATGCTCTCGCCCTGGAGACGAGCGTACCTGCACTTGCTTGAAGCTATTCTTTGAATTCAGAGGTGTAACAACGATGCTGATTCCCTTCAGAGAAGCATCCAAGGTAGGTTTGTGCCCGGATTACTAGGTCGCGTTACTCATATTTTATGGTAGAATTGGCAATGGGATGGCATAGTCGACATCCCTCATTTGCGAAAGCAACGCGAGGCTGCATCAATACAAGTCAGACTTGGTGAAAAGTCGACTATAAAATATATTGTCCCCATGATTGCAACCACCCAAGGCTATACAGCCGAGTTGAATATCGAAATGGATAGTATCTCGGTTATTTCTAGTCTGAACGATATTCGACTATTACAGGCGGAGTCATGCTCGGTACGTAATTCGATCGATGGCGTACTATTACGTCTCATCAAGCTTGGCCCAGGTTTCATCGTTATTACCATCGCCACTTGAATGGGACGCCGAACGCAGATGGGACTTTGACATTTCGCTTGACCATCCAACTCTGTACATCATTCGTGACCACATCAACTTGCTCACTGACCTTGGCAAAGACTGGGCATCCGGTCCTCCCAGTGACTTCAACACCTACGTGCCTATAACTTATAGTCTTAAGTTAATTCTTAATGATTTCGAACTTAATCTGTATGCAAACGATCACAACATTATTGATCGTCCATTGGATGAAAAGGACAATGGTACGTGCAACAGGTTGTAGATCTTATCGCAAGACTAAAGTTCTTTCAGTTCTTTTCACTCTCAGAGGAGACGTGCTCAAACTTACGGCCTCGATACCTTCAAATACGTTCCGACCTTTATTCACAGAGGTCCCTTTCTGCATTATCTGTCCCGATGTTGCTCTAGTCGTAACCCTTCCGCGTTGGAACACTCACGGGCTTATTCCTCACGCCGTTAAATGCTTGACAAACATCGGTCGATTAGGGTTGTTTCGATTGGATGGATCGTACACATATCACGCTGAAGTCCGAAAGGATTGCGTTGACCGACTTAAACTGAACATGGAAGTACGTTCATGTGCCGTTGCCTGGTTTGAGCTGTAAGACTCATTGTTGTCGAATAGCTTCTCACGCCATCTCTAAAGCTCGTCGGGTGGTTAATTCGCCATCTTATGGTTTTGAGGGAAAATTATTTCGGCAGCGCTACCCAATATTCTACGACCAGAGAGTATCTGAGTAAACGTGAAAACGGCATCCCAGTTGGTGATCCACTTCGTCTAAAGTATCGATCTGGGAAAGTGAGTGTGCAACACCTCTTCTTCATACTGTTCTCATGTGTTCAGCAGAACAACGTCTTCCACCTTGACTTGTCTGCCGTGGCGAAAGATGTTACTGTTGCCTTTCCTGCTGGTATAGTCGGTTTCGGGAAATCACCGCAAGAATCAGAAGGAATCGATATCGGCCCATGCGCAGTGCTCGCTATTCCGGATGTACAGGTTCTACTCCGCTTGCATGACTTCTCCATGGGTATTTTGCCTTTATCTGCCTGTCCTACTTAATGTCCTCTGATGACAACTACGATAGAAATGTCCTTAAACGTGGATCCTGTCGCTTTCTCTATCATGGACTCCTGTCTTGACAGGCTGTTGCTGTCTCACGCGCTGATACGGACAAGCCGGCAGTTATCAATTTCAGGTATCTTTTTTGTTGTGAATGCGATTTTTACTTGATTAAACGCGTTACCTAGGAATGCACATCACTGCAAATCGTCTGTTTGGACCCCAGCCGCATACGACCACATACGTCTGTATATGGAATATTTCTTTTGGTGATGTGAAGGGCTCCTTGAAAACTACGGAAATTCAGACTCTGATAGCAGCCGGAAAATCTTTTGTCCATGGATTTATTGATCCTTTTAATGCTCCTTCATCGGACTATATGATCCCAGCGGATCGCGATGGTACGATTTCCCTATGTATGAGTCCAAAAAGTACCTGAAACGAGAAACTGTCCTCAGCTACCTTTTGGAATATTAATCTTGACAGTCTTGACGTTTCATGGCAAATTGCGCCAGCTATAATTCGCATCTGTCTAACGGACGGCCTCCGATTTGCTTATAACAACATTGCTGCAGCTTCTTATAGGAAGTTGATCAGCATAGTTGCTCCCGTGATTGAGATTCAGTTTCTTGTATCCCTCTCCTCTGCGAAGTATTGGATGGAAGCGGGAAGGATTCGGTCAGGAATTTCAACGGAATCATATCTGGCGCCGAAGGGTTGGCGTGATGATGCTGAGCTACAGAAATCGTTTCTGCAGGAGCAAGATGCAGAGACGCATCGCTTCGCATCGTTATTCAAGGACCAACTTGGTAAGGCAACGGGACTTACGAAGGAAATTTAATATTCACCGATAACTTCACAGGGTCGGGAAAGTGGCCAAATGATATTTACTTGCAAAGTATTCGCGTTCCGCTCGTGTCTCCGCCGGGCAAGCGAGCAAGGTCTCAACCCGCCGCTGTATCATCTGGCAGCCGGTTACCATTGCTGGAACTCTTCAGTGAATCTGAATCCGACGACGAACGTCTTTTGTCGGAAGCTGATCGAGATAAAAGGCTTGCGTGAGTTCTCAAATTTCTTATATGATTAATCTTCCTCATACCGGACAGTAACTCGCGTCCTCATCGCACGGCACCGCTTTCCGAGAGAGTAAAAAGAACAGAAGATGACTATAGCTCATCTCCCCTTGATGAATCCGATGAAACCGATAGCGTTGTTTCGGACGATTCTTGGAGTGACTATTTTGAGCTCGGTGTAGACGACGGAACCGACTTCCATGTACCCTATTTGCCGTTCTGCAGGAAGATTCAACTACGTCATGCATCCTCAGATTTGGATTGCCGTACTGGCTTTGTGGCCGGAAAGGTGCGTAATGCGATATCGGAGGAAAATCACTTTTCTAATGTGATGCGCATAGAACTCGGCCCTCCAATCGGAAATTTTCTCCAATGAGGCTTCGTCTTCATCGATCGATGCGCCTGGTGTACTTCCAGTTTTCCACCCAGGTCTATCAGGCGCTGAAAGAACAGATGCCCAAAGCAGGAAGTACGTACGTATAAAGCTAGAGCATACGGGGATATTTGTCGCTGCGTCATGCCTCGCGACGGTACAGGAGATACTGGAACAACGCGAATACAATGCATGTACTTCCTCTTACTAAGAATAGCTTTTGTACTCATTGGCGTCTACAGGAGCTTAGTCCGGAATTGCGACTGGACGAGCTAATGCTTAAACGGATAGCCGCGGTAACAGAAACACCTATTTCCGTATATGACGTTCGGCTTCATTGCGTGAAGCTCTGTGTCATACATGAGGCTGCAGACTTGATGAAGGTTCGACCGGGCGGGGAGCCGTTGAGTGAAGACTATCACGGCTTTATCGCAAGCCGGATTGGCCTATGGGAAGCTCAAATTCTTCTTGGCGTTTCCCCATCCAATAAACCTGGCGCCTCAATTGACTATGGCAAATTAAATTTCCGTCATGTCGCTGGCTCGCTTGGAACACTATCCACTTCGGGCATGCATACTAGATGCGAAACTCGCTGTCCTTCTCTAGCCTTTGAACTTGACCTTAGCCATCTCTCCCTGGCACTCACAAGGGCCCGAGCCCAAGTTTCGTATGATTCGTCCGAGCTCAAGCTCTTCCGAACTGCGCCGCAAGTGGCGATTATTGCCGTCAAGACTTTGGAAATCCCGGTGAAGAAACTTCTGGCAGCGCAAAGGGTTTCCTCTTCGTTAGCAAGATTTAGACAGAAGCAGCTGGTATTTTCGATTCTCACTCGTACTACATCCGCAATGTCAAAGGACCTTTTGTCCTCTGTTCAACCCGCTTTCTTCGTGCAAAGTGGACGCCCACACCAGCTTCGCGGAGACAACAGCTGGAAACTCCTGTACCACCTCCGGCATTCCTTGTCAAGTTTGTCAAAGGAGGAATACACAGCATTACACCATGACTTGCGGTCGTCACCAGCTGCGGAAGAGATAGATAGAACGCTACAAAGCCGACGCATTCCTTGGGCTCTGGAAGAAGCAATACCCCCTGTTAGGATCGAATCGATCGAGGCGTTGTTGTTTGAGGGGATCAAAGACGGGACAGCTTCCGCCAAGACAAACGATAACAGACCGTTGAGGCTGGGAAGTTTCGAAGCCAATTCCATGCGCTTATGTATTGCTTGCGATGATCTACCTCAAAGCTCCTTGGTTATACGTGAGATACGTTTTCGAGGGGACTTGCTGAGAAGGCGACTAATATTCGAGGCTGCCAGCATTTCCCCATATTCATCCACAATTAGAAGCTTCCGACCAACGTCAGATTATGTGGACTATGGTACTATTACTGCCATACTTAATCTTGACATTGACTCTATACAAGTCACAGTATTTCCAAACCTCATAGGGTTCCTGCAAAGCGCTGTGCACGTCTCAAGAATCCTATCACCTCAACCCGATTCCAGCGGCGTGGGCGATCCTGCACCCGCATCCGCGTCGAGGTCTCCTTTAAGCGGCATACTCGATAACAAAGTCAACATTTGCGATGTCCGCTTGTCTCTCAATCACATGCTTGTCGAAGCTGCGGCAGAAAATCTCGTGTTCGAAGTTACATCGAGGCATTGCTCTTCATGTTTTCTAGGCCACCTCACGCAACCTTTGGACATCTCTTCACTTGACGTAGCTACCAGCTACACGACAGGCTTCCGCGATCTTACGGTAAAAGCTAGGACAAGGAGCTTTTCGGATAAAGATATGGACACCCTTGCCAGCATCACGGTGATTGGCGGCGCCTGTTGTCTCTTATACCAGAACCATACTCCTCACGGGTCGAATTTGCGAGGGACTCTGCATGCGACTTCATTGGATTTAACTGTCCCGAAAAGCGCGATCAGACTATATAAGTTTGTTGAACAATGGAGACAGGATTATCTGGTGGGGCTCGAAGCTATGTTTAGATCTTTGTTTAGTGAAATCAAGCGATCGCCAGAGCGACAACCGCGTCAGGTGGCCGAAAAGAAGCGACTCGGAATTCACCTCAGTTTTTCTCTATCCGCGGCATCAGTTATTCTGCAAGTAATGCATGGGACATGGCTGGCTTGGACTGTATATGGAGTCATCGGGTATCTTATGGATAGGTCTGGAAGGAAAAGCGTGGCTCGAAGTTGCGGTCTGCAGCTTGCCTCACAAGTCATTAGACTGACATCTACTTCCGCGGATGCTTCTACTCCGAGAGTCCCGAAGATCGTTCTGGATCTACCCTCGATTAGCGCTTCTGGATCTTTCAGCTCGGAGCGCAGCGGATTCCTGATTTCCGTTGGGTTCCTGGAGATGAAGATCAAACCATCTCATTGGGACGTTATACTATCTGTCCAGCAGAAATTCGGGCAGGATTTCAATGACCTGCTCCATATTTTGGAAGATGCCAGGAAGAAACTGCCCGGTTCCGCCAGTTCCAAGTCATCCTCTAGGGAGATCGATCTACCCTTCTACGTCACCGCGAAGTTCGAAGGCTTTAAGATTGGGTTACAGGGACTTTCATCTACGCAATTTCTGGAGTGCGTGGACATTGATGCGGTAATCACAAATAAGGGCTCGCCACATTGGCACGTCAATTTCTCGGATTTGGCGCTGTATCTCTCTCCAGGAACCCTATCGAGACAGAAACTCGCTGAAGTTGACCGAAGCCAGTTGCCAGTGCTAGTTTCAGTGGACTTTCAGGTCAACAATCATACCACTTTGGAAGATCGACATCGTCATGTCAGAGTAAACGTAACAAAGCTTCATGCCATCCTACAGGCTCATCTTATGGGCAGTATCGGTGATTTTGCAGATCATTTGCAGGTAGGTGGCTTCTGAAATAGGCATCTCATTGCTCCATTTAAATATTATGTTATTCTAGAGCGAAATCATGCTCAGAAAAGAACGACGAGCCGAGGGATTGAGAGAGTTCAAGGAGAAAGCGATGAAGGTCATGAAAGCGTTCAATTTGAATCCACGAAAATCTTCCGTGGATAAGCGGGAACGCTTCTTTGACAATTCTTCATTCTTAATTTTGATGGCAAACTTCGGCGCAGTGTTTCCCTTGGACCTCGAACGAAGGCAGGGGTCAAGCTCAGGGTCGGATAACATACTCACTACGAAGGCGCTTCTTCTGAGTATCAAGTCTTTCACATTTGAGACCCATAAAGGAGATTCGGGTGATGCTTTCATGGAGGACTTTTGTCTCCAGTTCGTGTCAAGGTCCGTGGAGCCCAGGGTGTCTGAGACTTCGATCCTTAACCATTTTCCCCTAGATTTGATCCATCGAACCCCGACGACTTTTGCGCAAGGAGGCACCATACTTTAAATCAGATGCTGTACCCAAGGATGACAGCAAGAGTGCGAACAGACACATCGTCATCCGCAAGGCACGTATTCGCTTCGGCGAGCATCAGTGGCTTTATCTTGGACCTCGATCCTTCCATTACCTCGTATGTTTTCTCTGTCGCCGATGCTTATCGTCACGGTAAACAGCGGATGGAGCACTTGGCTATAGGGTTGCCACATACTGCAGTCGAAGACAGCCCAAATGTCACCACTCAGAAAGCCAGCGTCAAGGAATCTAGGAGAAATACCATTACGTCGAAGATTGAAACATCATTGCAGTTTATGAGTGGGACAGTCCGAATGCATTGCACCTCAAAGGACTCGTCAACATTCTCATCCATATCGCCTGATTGGCCTGGCAACACCTATCAAATACTGGACTCCGACGCAGAGATATTCAGACTCCCCGAATTATCTGTATCCGTGGAGTACAGTGCAGACGTCCGCGCGCTTTCCATGGCGACTGCTCGAAATATGCGAACTCCTGTCGTCTTTATCAGGAGTACCGTCCATTCGAGTCGTAATGCTCTCCGACCTCTTGTTCTGTCGTTCGTATCGGGTGTCGTTCGAAACGTCGAGGATCGAATGAAGCAAGCCTCGCGCGTTCTACCTCGGCCTCCTTTCAGCATGCGTAATTCTATATCAACATTTACCATAGGGGAATCAGATGCAGGGGGTCCTAGATCGGAGGAGCCAATGGTCTCCGGTCTCCAAGTCTTTGTTAGCCTACGCATCGACAAATCCCGCCTAGAACTCACTTGCAGACCAGATGTTAACGTGATTGCAGGGATCACTTGGGAGAGTGGGGGATTTATCCTCAATATCGGGCCTGGAGCGAAGGGCGTGTCAATATCTGCCAGTATCGAGGGGCTCTCAGTGGGCTTAAAGCATGGCTTTTTATCAGATGATTCTGCTCACTTCGATGCACGGAACCTCATATTCTCGATCAATTTCTCCAAATCTTCTTTGGCAACGGGACACTTTGTCAACTCTATCTCTGTGGTCGTCGATACAGAGCTCTCTGGAGGACTACGCTTCTCTCGTTTTCAAGACTTGCTATGTTTTAAAGCCGTATGGCTCGACCATATTCCCGTCATCAAAGGGGACTCTTCGGAAAGTGCCATTTCGCCTAGTAGGCTCAGCGCGGTATCTTCCTTTGAACAATCTCCAAAGCAAGGGTTTGATACAGCCATTGTAATTCATGTACGACGCATTGTGCTGGAGGTAGACTTAGGTCAATCTATATGCAGCGTCACGCTTGATCTACAGAAAGCACTCAATCGCATCCGGCTGACATCGACTCGTTCCGAATTATTTGTATCTTTTGCGAGAGTCGATATGCAAGCAAGAGGAAACCTTTCCGGCCGCCTGAGTATGCCAGACTTCGTGTTCCGAACAGTCCGAATGCGACAAGTTTCTGGAGTTGACAAGCAGCCACTTAACCGTATTCTTGAACTCAACTTGACAAGCGGCACACTGGACATACAACTGCAATCAGACTGGCTATGGTTGCTGCAGTACCGGTGGGCATTGTTTGGCTTTCTTTCTATCGTTCATTGAACTCATAGAAATCTTGCAGAGCTGATCCCCTAGAAGCGAGGATATATGACGATTGGACCGTTGATTCCTCCTCGGATGGGGTAGAAAATCGACAGCTACATCTCTACTCCTCTGTCTCTGGGACTAAGGTCATTGCCATGATGACTATTATGGCGTTACCAAAACTCATGATGTATGCGGGAAAACTCAGGTCAAGCCTCGAGGCGCAACGGGATGGAGCAAGTCGAGAATCGTCTGCATTCCGCTCGACACGACTTCCAAAGCCAGAGAACGCATTGTCCGAAGTTGCAAATGCCATGTTCCGATCGGCCAGATCAAAACTGAAGGAGACCGAGTCACTCTCATACGTGATTAATCAGCATATGGGGCTGCGACTCGACGAGTTGATTTTCGTCGTACTGCCTAGATCTCAAGGAGACACTGAGGTGGCCCGCGTAATCGGACGGAACGTAATGTCTCAACTAGATCGAATAGTACATCAGGTCAACTTGCCTGCGCACAGAGATCTCCAACTATCTCTCTCTCATCTATCAATTTCCCAGCTCTTGAAGCAGGGATTCGATCCTCGCTTGTCCGACAAGGAATTTGACGTCCTGACAACTGGTGGCCGTAGTTTTTCAGGCACCGAGAACGTCATTTTTTCTTTGCCAGCAATGGACATGCGAATGATCACCGATGAACAAATGCAAGATGGTACGAGGCTTCTGCCTTACGATTTTTCCAGCAAGTTCACGCATCGGGACGGGCATAGAGGAGAGGATATACATATTTCGCTGAACATCCGACTCTATAGCTGGCTCACTGTTCTGCGTAAGACATTTACTAGGGAACTGCGGCGCGCACATGAAGCTATCGAGTCGAAGGCTGCAAATCTTACTCCCGCGACAATATCTCCACCTAGACTTGCCAGTCCAGACGCTAATTCGTCACCTTTTGCATTCGAAAACGATGATGGTTATTCGCCTCCTGGAAGTTCGCCTTCAAGCCGCCAGTCGAGTCGACCCGCATCGCCTGTCCGACCCAGATCGGTAGAATCAGTAATTGTTGCCGCACCGAGTAAGGGGCAAAGCACTCCCATAGTGCTCGCAACTCCGAAGTTCGGTTTGCCTGGCACGACGAAGCTAGCTGGTCGTACCAGTCCTGAGTTTAACACCGTGCAAGCACCACCTATTTCAGGCGAACCGTCAAGCAAGCCCATTCCACAAGATTCCCCAGCGAAGAAGTCACAGGAAATGGCTTTCATTTCCCGATCGCGAAGAATTGAACGGTTGACGGTCAAGCAACTTGGAGAAGCCACGCCAGACGTCATGCATCCTTTCTTCACCAAGAAAGCCGGTTTCAATCTTGAAGAATCGCTACCTCAGTATGTCCATGAATATGCGACTTTGCCCATTGAAGAGATCATGAAAGGCCTCGTGAAATTATTCAGCAAGCAACTGGATTGATTCTGCTTCGGGAACATCGGGGTTTCTCTCGTGCAAGAATAGTACAGGTTGTAAATTTGGTATCTATTTCAAATAGTATGTAGTATCATTTGCGAAGTCTATTTATGACCCTTAAAAGTTTTCTGTGGTTTGGTTAATTTCATGTGGTGCTTATTTGATCGAATCAACTGTGACGGGTATCACGTGACCGGCACGGTTGATTACGAGCCCTACATGGCAGTTGGACGTGACCAAGGCAAGCAACCAGAGAATGTCGAGCGAAGCGGCTTTGCCATCTTCTAGCACATCGCGCAAACCGACATGGTCTTTCAAGATACAAAATCTGGCTACACCACAAACATATGCGGCAAAATTGGTAGTGGATTCGAAAGGAAATCAGACGGAATCTTCGACGACTCCGACTATCACAACAGCCCTAGATACTCCGCAAACACGACACGATGTAGCGAACGGGCGGCCCAAGGTCAACGATATTGGGAGGAAGAAGCGAAAATTGAATAAGGAAGAGGAACAGATAAAGGATGAGATCGCTGCATCGTATGCTATTCTTCTCATCCATCACTTCCGAGTATTGACCCAAGCTTGATAACTAGTGTGTCCGCGAACTTGGAACTCGACCAGATTTTGACACAATATCCGGATACGGACACGCCTTTTCAGGATGAGATGGATGTCGTTCAGCGCTTATTGCCCTACCATATCTACCAGCATCCTCGTCATGATCTTGATGAGATGCGAGGGTCGAAGGGCAAGGCTAAGGCCAGTGAAGTGGAATTACTGCGTGAGGAAATTCAAGGTGAGATTAATTCTGTATGTTTCTAGAATAACGTACTGACTGGGTGCAGAATCGAAGTTTGCGCTGGAGTGCCACAGACGATGTAGTGCATTGGAGCAGCGCATGAGGAGAGCACGGTTAAGACCTGGTCGGGTAAGTGACATTCATTGTTTTCTTCGTCTCAGTCCAGCATTTTCTGATTTTGTCAATCTGACTCATTCTTTCGTCTAGTCAATCATTCCTCATGATCAGGCAATCTTGGTCGAACGCATGACGCTAGAAACAGAGCACTCGGAGAAGGCAGCATTAGAACGTGAACTATCCGACGTTCGTTCTGAACTAGACAAAATCCTTCGCGCACAGAGGATGGCGAAGGCCGCGGCAAATCGTGCAACAACTTCAATGACAAGCTCCACTTCTACCAATGCCACCAACTCAACGACCCCATATTACGGCTATGCAGCCCCTACGTTCAACGGTACATCTACTGCGGGCTACTCAAATTATTACAGCTCTTATACGTATCCTTATAATCCTTCATTTATTCCCGGCATGAGATACAGCACCCCGACGAAGACCAATTCGTCCATTCCCGGCGTCTCTTCCTTCCAGTCTGGTGTTGCTGGCCAGCCTCAGACGTCGACCGCAACGTCCAATTTATCCGGCAGCCAAACACCCGCACCGTCAGTTTCTGGCACTGCGGTCACACGCCCTCCGCCCGTCGCGATACCTTTACAACTTCCTGTTACATCGTTGCCGGCGCTTCAATCGCTCGGGATCCTACCCGTGCCAAAAGCTTCACTTCCAGCAGACTTGAGTACTCACCCACCAGCCGTACTTCTGGGTACCTCGAATAATGGAACGATGCTCAGTCTCGAGATCAACGCTGCTCTCTTGCAGCCTCCGCAGATGAGTGGCTTGGCTATTTTGCTGAGCAGCCTTGTGAAGATGAGCGGTGTAACAAATGGAACCGGACAGAACTCGGGACAGACGCAGACCTCAACAGATGCTGCAGGTCAGAGCACTTCTAGCAAGGGATCCACTACGCAGTCAGGTTCTAATACCGGGAATAAGGCTCGCGGAGGGAAGTGAGGTCAGTGCGGAACGTATCTCGGTTACGTTTTTTTTGTGGAGGCGAATGAAAAAAGAACGCCCTGCATTCAGTATACAATGTATTTGATGGTAGATTCTCTTCTGTTGCACGGACTGACTATTCCGGAGAGACTGTTCTGTGTGCTTGACAATATAGAGATAACCTCGGAAAAGAGGCTATGTTATTATCAGTATCCTCATGACTGTAATTTGAGATGCTGTTTTAATAAATGGTGTTTAATGCATAGGTTCGCGGGAGCCCCGTCTGACTCAGCCATTGACATGTGGCTGCCTTTCGACGAATTCTTGATCCTTAGCACTGTGGGATTCAAGACAGACACCCTGATCTTCGTGGATAATGAAGATTGGTGTTTCTGTATCCGGGATAGAGGGAGGATTCTGAGAGGTCGGAAGATAGATTGCATTTCTGCACCCGCTGCTCAGTTGGAGGCTCGATTAAGGTGAGGATTCATTTTTTCGGCGTGTTCTCAAGAATTCGTCACAGCGTCAATTCTGTCGACGCCACAGATCGCAGTATCTAGCGAGCGAAGATGGTGTATACTTAGAAACATGAGAGTTTTCATCCGTTGATACATCCGCACGACTGACATAACCGAACGATTATTGGCTGGATTATGAGACAAATTTTCAGGTAAGTTCAGCTTTGAGTACTTTGTAACGAATGGACAATGTGTCTGCATCCATAGATATATATCTAATCTTACAGCTCGGATTGTACACTTTATAGGAGTCAAAGAACTCGAATATGAGCACTATAATTAAAGCAGTTACTACATAGTAAGAATGTGCACTGAAGAGGAAGAAGAAAGATTAATGAAGAGGGAAGGACCTGAACCGGAAGAAGTATATAATGTCCAGGCAACATTGTTAAGCGTCGAATCCTCCAAATTTAACTTAATATAAGCGAGCAATCGGATGAAGAAGTTTGAAATATGATAGGCTACAGAGCATACGCGTGTGTGTACATTTATCCAGAGCATCTGGTAGGGGTAGGAACCACAGATCTGCGGCGGCTCAGGCGGTACCAAGATACACTTCTAACTTCCGACGTCGGAGTTCAAAAAGTCAGCGAGATTGACTTGCCGCTTTCTTGGCTCTTTCAATTTCAACTACTATGAATCCAACCCTATTTGCTTGAGCAAAAACAGTATGGTGTCATTTTTTTGGCTCGTACTCGGCTCTTCCGTGGCCTTTGGCCTGGTTGCCTTCCGAGTTTATACCATAGTTCCCAAATCAAACGTGAAGAAACGATCGGCGGCACGCAGAGACGCGTCGGACACGTGTTGCCTTGCTGTCTTCCTTGGCTCAGGTTATTACTTTTAATAATTATATTCGTACCTGAAGAGTGTTAATCAATTTATAGGTGGCCACACAAGTGAAATCTTTGCACTCATATCTGCATTAGATTTCTCGCGCTATGCGCCTCGAAAATATATAATTAGCGAAGGAGATGACTTGAGCGCCCAGAAAGCTAGGGAGCTTGAGACAGAAATAGCCAAACGGCAAAAAGTAAGACCATCACATCAGCTTCATGGTCCTCTTCTGAACTGGCTATTCTGCTCAAGTTGACAGGGCTTGCAAAATCTTACGAGGTTATGGTGATCCCTCGCGCTCGCCGAGTACACCAATCGTTGATTAGCACTCCTCCCACCGCCATATGGTCCTTAGTATCAGTCCTAAAATACCTGCTACAATTCTATTTCGCCTCAAAGGGGCCCTTTTCGGACATTCTGCTCCTGAATGGACCAGGAACCTGCTTTATTCTTTGCGTCGCCCTATACATCGCGAAAGTGAGCTATGATTCTTTCTTCTGTGTGGCTCTTGAAACGAATAATATACGCATGACTTAGTTTTTTGGCATGCCCACTCCAAGAATTGTCTACGTAGAATCCTTTGCACGGGTAAATTCTCTGTCATTATCCGGAAAACTCCTTCGGCCGTTTGTAGATAGGTGGGTCAAGTGTCCATACCTCGCATCGATCCTGACTTTACATCGTCTTCTCGGACCTACAGGTTCATAGTGCAATGGCCTCAGCTACTCAAAGACGGCGGGCGTGGTGACTGTCGTGGTTGGCTAGTTTGATCAGCACTTCGAAATCCCGACGTTCGCAAAAACCTGAATGTATGAGACGAGAGCCATCTGCTATCGTAGAATTAAGCTGGAATTCCGGCAGCCAGGCTCTGATAATGAATTGACGATCTTAAAGGCTTCCTGCCGATCGTTGAAGGCTATCGATGCAACATTACAAGCCCGAATTGCCGGGCGGCAATAATTCAGTCAGAATCCAGATAATGTCTAACAGACAGGGGTTAGCAGTGCACACCTTCTGATGGGGACAACGCATCAGAATGTCTCCATTGCTTTCTCTATTGTAGATCTTGCATTTGTTTGTCAGGGCTGGACAAGTATCCCTACATCTAATCTTGCTGAAATTCCTGTGAATTCCCTTCGGTGAACCTCCTTGGAAGCTGCTACAAAAGCCTATGACCACGCCAGGCGCCGATGATCTCGAGACTAAGTCACGCAGAATGATCGAATCAACCCCGCGGGATAAAAAGATAGTCATAATCCACATGTTGCAGCCAGTAAATGGTTATAGAATTATATTGTTCGCCACACTAACATGAAGAACAACCCAAAAACGATAAATAAGCCACACTACAGAGTACTGATCATTTCCTGCGTAGGAGATGTAAAATCTTAGTCAATGTCGATGAGTTCAATACTTCTGCCGGGTACTTACTTGCGAGTCCACCTATCTTCTCCAACGTCTCTACCTCTTCTGCTAGGGCTGGCACTTCGGTCTTTTCCAACTCGTTTTCCAGGCTCCCAGCCGCCTCCTCCGCCAATTGCCTTCTGCGGATTCATCCTCCGCTCCAGCTTCTGGCCGTGACGTAATTGCTTAGCCAGTTCCGGCGACGGCAAACGCAGGTGCATGAAGTTGCAGAAGCCGCCTCGGTTGCATTCTCCATTTTCATTCTGCCGACAGCAAGCCTCCCGGAAGTCTGTAACTGGTGAAAGCTCGGCATACAGAGGTCGGCCTGGTAACGACCGTTAGTAGTAAGAACGAGGAAGAAGTTCATATGAAATACGTACCGGCATACCAGCGATCATTCAGGTTATCGACGGCGGCCTGAGCCTCTGCCTCCCATTCGTATCTAGCGTACACATTGCCGATTAAGTGGTCACCAACATTGTCACATACCTATTTCGATATCAATACGCAATGCCCGGCCGAAGAAAACATTCCGGGTACTCACATGCAGCTCCAGAAGATGGCCAAACTTCGCCAGTTCGCAATAAAGATCTTCGTATACGGCATCGAAGCCTTCTTGGAGCTCCTTCTCGGACAACTGGCAAACAGGGTCGTGAGCAGGATTGTGGTAGACGTTCGGAAGCAGAATCGTCTGAGAAAACGGAGGACGAATGTGCTTTCTCGAGCAACGATCCCCGTGCCTACAAGCACCGATCTTAAAGTCCGTCAGCACTGTAATGCGGTCGAAGTCACGATAAATCACATACTTTGTAATAGAATGAGCAGTTAACGCGATCTTGTTCCGTACCAAAGATATTTGCCTGATAGAAGATTTAGTATATTTTCGGTGCAGGGAATATAGCAACCTACCAAATGAGAAGCCATGATAATATTTATCTGGATTTTCACTCGAAGACGTCGTCGTCGTCGTAGTTCAAGTTGTTTGGCGGGAGACGACTTCCAGAACAGGGAAAATCAATACGCGCTTAGTCATCAGATCCCGTGAGTGAACTCTAACTTCTAGAACGTCCCGGCATTTTCCATTTCAGACAGACTTTTTTATTCGGATAATATCCATAGTAGTGCCGTGCGTCCTCAATCAGACAGACTGGACAGTTTCTTCGAGATAAAGACATCCCAAAGAACCCGACGGCGGGCATATGCTAGATACCTCGAATTCCGCCTTGACGATAGCATCTTATCTCCTCATGTACATCTCCTTCTCGTAGGCAGACTACGAAAAGGAGTATAATCAGGTCAAACTGATGCCCCTTTGACTTATGCTCATTGAATAACGCTGAGCGATACTTGTGCTGTCATTGATGCAAGGGTCGGTTACTTTTTACTAGCCTCCCATCTTAAACTTTCGAGACCTGTTACTTACAGGTTGTTAAAACGCCGACCAATGCACGATCATCAATCTGCTTGGTTTGATGCTCTCGTCATGCCCTGGCCGTCGGATATTTCACTATACGTAACGGGTGCTCATAGGAATAATTCTCGTATAAAAAGTCTAATCGTTTTATTAATGTAGGATGAACCTGGATCAGTCCTTGCCTCGTCAGATTCTTCGGGCGATTCATGTTAACCGACATTACGACACCATACCTCGTACATCCAATATTTAGAAACCAATTCTTAAAGCTACCCTTGTTTTGAATACATGTCACCTCGGATCACACGTGCAACTGTTGCTTTACCGTCGTGCATTTACCTGCGGTGTGCTCGCGAGAACTTGTTTGTGGTGCAGACCAGAGGAGCCGTCCGTAATCTGTTTTCATTGACGTGGCATGTCGTTGATGCTGCATTCAGAAGAAGGAGCATCACGAAGAGCGCATTCTCAGTTGTAGAGGGACCGGGGATGATGAACTGGCGGATAACTCTTTACTTCTCTCCGTTTCTTCCATGAATCGGACATGTGGCATTGAGCCTGGCTCCGGCAGTAATCCCTTCTTCCCTACCAGCTACTAGTGCTTTTTCATGAATTCATCATGCCCTTCTTAAGTCCTCTGCTGTTCTCGGTGGAGTGGTCAATACAGTTGAGTGACCATCGCGGTTCATAGTCGGACCCAATTCCATAGGGATCGCACCTATTCGCATTGCCTTGGCCTTTCTCATGCCGATAAGCGACAGCGTATCGTGGCAAAACGCGAATAAAGTTTTCATTCAGATAAGTTTTCCTTGAATTGAAAGACAAAGAGGCCGAAACGGCGAAACGGCAGATTGATAATTTTGGTGTCTACTACTTGCGGATAGACAAACGAAACAATCACAATTCGGGCTATATTGCTTCTGACTGACCTCCTTCTTCAAGAGACTGCAATTACTATTCGTTTGCTGAGAATTTTCTGAGTCGTATTTCGAGGCGTGTTTCTAATTCAAGCATTCAAGAGATCCCCATTTCTAAGTTCAGATCGTCTCCTGGCTCGTCTGATTTAAAATTACAGCAGTCGTTTGTTCCTTGTTGCTTTTGAAGAGTGGATGTAAAGCGCACTACGGCCGGTGGCGTTGTTTGTCGCATCCTCGGATCCAGTTGTGATTTATCCAGAGTCTTCTTTACTGAGTGCATCTCGATGGCTATCAGTCAAATTCATGGGAACTTTTGTGCGCAGCGGAACCCAAAGCGCGCTTCAAGGGACCCCTGCATTCCGAGAAGTGCGATGTTTATTTCTTCTGTATAAGGCACCCGGTGGCTGACTGAGATAATTACTGCCATCCTATTGTTTGATTCGTAGAAGGACGAGTGAGACCGACGTGACTGCTGCAGAACTAGCGGCGAGGTTCCATGCATCCATATGCATGTCATAGTAGAGTAGGCTCATGACAGATGTCAGTATAAGATTTGTTCCTGGAGTACTTGGCATCAAAGGGAGAGACTGAGTTTGACCTAGAGCGGAATCGGAAACATCCTACAGTTTATCTCTCTACCGTCTCTACCCCAAGTATGTTAGCTCATTAGCAGATTTGAAGGGCACAAACGTTCTTGAAGATACGATGGTAACAGTTGTGGCGTTTTACATCGGAAACAAGATCAGCAGATAAACAGAAGACGCCATTATTCTGGCACCGGAAATGTATTCCACCCATGAAACAATTGAAATATATATGAAGGGGATCAGATGTCGTCAATGCCTTGCAACATGAGGCCAATTCTCTCGCGAAGCTCCATCCCACGACATGAATGAATCGTCACTACAGGTTCCTGAGACCGGGGGATGGTTGACAGCAGGTTCCCAATGTTGGATATTGGTCAGACAATTCGGGGAGATGGTGGTAGGCATGAACTCCGCCGAAAGCGGAGGGAGGTACGAGTCGCCGTTTGCTTCGCGATCCGTAGGACATGAAGTATTTCCGAGGGTGGATCTGGACAACCATGGATTATCAGATATCAGAATTCTCGATTGAGCAAAGCAGCCGACTTACGACGTGAGTTTGTCCAGGTCACGAATTCTCTTGAACAGTTGGCATTCGGATCCAAATGTCCTGGGGTTGTGATCGGAAACTTTGCAAAGAGAGTCGACCGCTTTACGTAGTCTTACAGACAGCTCAAGCAAACTATTGTACACGGCGGCGTTATTGATACAACCACAGGTGATGCTATCTTGCGAACAAGATACATTGCGGTTAGACATGCCGATTGTACTCGCTTGATCCGCTCGTAAGATGTGGTCCAGCATGTGACCGTAAATCCCGTCTTCAAAGCCAGAAGGCTCCAGACACGCACTCGCGAGGAGACTGTCAACGCTGCTGAAGACCGAGGGATTCAGTGCCTGGCAGTCATTGACAACCACCTGTGGTAGCATTCTATCGTTATGCGCGGGACTTGAATTTGAAGAAGAGCTGGGAGGTGTCGGAAGATTGAAGGTGCATAGAAAATGTGGGTCCTGCGGAGTTATGGGGCTATCTGAGGCATTCAAAGCTTCAGGCGATGATACGATTGGAGTAAGTTGGATGCTGGGTCCATCGAGCTGGACGATATTCGCAGGGTCAGAGGGCGCATGATCAGACGCCGCTTTGTTTCCGCAGTTCTCTCCAACATAAGGATCAGTTGAATTGAAATCAAGGGTGGGATCATTATTGATGGACTGTTGCTCTTGAGCACAATCCTCTGCGGATTTCTGGGCCCAACGGGGGTGGGGTTTGTTCTTCATCTACGACGGCATAAAAAAACGGTTCTGAGGTTGTTATCGAGCCATCATTTACCTCTCTAATGACGCCTTCCAGTTCCGCAACGCGTTTGCGTAGAAGCGCCTTCTCGTCTATGAAGGTGTTCCTACATATATACTGTTATTAAGCAAAGACTTGTCCATTACTTTAGACTGACCTTTGGCTGGGGTCATCGACTTCGTACACACAAAGCCCCGTCTGTAAGGACAATTAGATCGTAATCAGCGAGCGTTATCATGCATCCATACCAGTCCAAGCGTCGTACAACGCTGACACGCAGGTCTTTTGCGATCGCACTAGCCAGCGCGTCAACTTTTCACATCAAAAGGAGGAAGAAACCTGGCGTACCATCCTCTTGGAGGCATGACAATTCAAGCATGACTGCGTTGTCCTGTTCCGTCGACGTTTTCTGTGGTCTCCCGGAGGAGCAGGCGTAGGCGCGGGAGGGGCAATAGGTGTATGTAAGGCCCTTTCCGAGGACATCAGAATCAGGCAAGGACAGCGAGAAAGAAAGATAAGACCAGTGTAGCGGGGAGTGAGGAAAGAGAAAGAAAGAGGAGTACCTCGACTATTTGAAGTATTGGATGAGGACACCTATCCATAGGAAGTCAAGAACCACCACGATTACCAAATCTGGTAGGTATTCATTAGATACTCAGGAAAGTTTGGGACAATCCCTTGGGACCTCGAAGTTGGAATGCCAAGCCTTTCGGAAGAGTGCGTCCCGCGCGTGTGGAAAGATTTTTCTGTCAGCAAATACACATAGAACATCCCTCGACAACAGGCTAATCCATGTCATCTCGACCTATACCATCTCCAGGAGAAGAGCGGCAGAGATGCGAACAAGCAACGGCGCACAACCAGATTGAAAATTTAGGGGATTTAGCAAAAAGCCACACTAAACGCATTAGTCTAGCGGTCAATGATGATGATCATCGTCAGAACAGGGTGTGCAGTAACCGGAACTTTGAGTCTATCTGGTCAGCAAAGCGAATCAAACACCGTCCCAAATAATGGATCGAGGCACGGTGAGTGTGGGCATGTACGTATTACTCCTCGGAAGATAAATATCGTGTAGACGTGACCAATAGAACCTGAACGTTGTTACACCGCCCCGCTCGTTTGAGAAGTTCTCGAATGAGAACACCGACCTGCAGAGGCACCGCTTATGCTACATTACTCTCCGAACATACCGATGCTTCCGGATTATGACAGTTTACCAGATTTTGCACGCTCGACTCCTCGGAGAACGTGGATACTGCGGTGGTGCGTGAATACGACAGAAACGAAATTGCAATTCATCGTGCTTCGACGTGTTCGGGACGTTCTTTTCTCCTTTTGATACGGGCATGTGTTCCGAAGAGAATAGTAACCTCAGGGGGGGGGCGTACTATATGGTACTAGCAACAGGGGTAAATGCCCGGACATCATCATGTTCGCAGCAGCTCGTCCATACATGGGAGACGAATCACTTTTCGCACGCACAAGAGAGATGCTATCTGATACTGACTCCAACCAACAAGCTCCGAGCGGACCGCCATAAAATCCATATAAAAAGAATCTATCGGGACCGGCGCCGATCTCAGAAAAGAGCATTTTTATACGGTTGCACATGCACGGGTAAAGGAGACGATATCTGGCCGAACGGAGGAGTGTTGCGGATTTGTCATAACGAGCGAGGACGATCTTTGTGACGACAAAGACGAACCATCTCCCGCTGGAATCGTGAAGAAGCATACGAGGATACAATTGCCGGAGCGACCAGTATTGGAAGGACTTTGTCTCCGACGGGGAATGCTTCTGTTTGAGGAAACGTGGAAGAGAGAAGCCCTATGCTGAGAATCCGACGTGGCCAGCCAGACTCATATTCCGCAACAGAGTACCACGCGATACGATAGTATGTAGTTTTTTCTGGAGCGATGGTACAGTACACAGAAACAGAAACGACAACATTCAGAGGTAGGTAATAGGTATAAACCGAACCGAAATCTCCCTTTCTGCTGCCGATCATCGTCGATCAGTCACGTGCTCAGTTCGACACTGCCCCAGCGCAGTAACTGCGTGCGTGTCTCGCTGCCGCACTCGTCCCATCCTGTAACTTCACCCAAGTCGTAGAAATGGGTTTCTCGGATTCCGTAGCCTTTGCCCTGGCCTTCGTGGCTTCGTTTGCGCTCAGCTTTCTTGTGGCCGTACCTCTGTTTGGCACTCTGGTTAGATTCCGAGCCAATTATACTCCTAAGGGGTTACAGCTGGATGGAGAGGGTGGTGTTCAACCGCATACCGGGCCTGTAGTGAACTCCTACTTTGCTATGTTCATGAGGGTGAAACGGCTTGAGGTAGCTGACCATTCGTCGATCAAAGGTGTGAAGTATACTCACAAAATGTTCCAAATAGGGATGGCCAGGCCTGTACAAGGGATTCAGTAAAGACATTCTCCTCAGTGCTATCGATGAAAACTATTAACTATTTCTAAGTGCCTACTCTCATCAGCTCTCTGTTTATCGTGGCGTTTATTACCGTCCTTCCTGGCACGCCAGTCGCGCATACCGGTGGACACAAGAAATACTCAGCACCTGTGGAAGGGATTTGGAATAGACTAGCCTATAGTCTTTTCATGATAATCTTTTCACTACCTGTCACGGTCATAACAAACAGGTAAGATCTCGCAATGCACTATACGCAAGGCAATCTGTTGATAGCCGAGCACAGGGCCATAACAACACCTTATAAGCTTCCATGGCTAAACGCTGCATATTCGTTGCGCATTCTCCTGACTGCGTCAGAGCGTAGACGGCCTTGGCTGTTATATCTCACTCCAGGCCTCATGGTTTCTGAAGTTTTACGGGTCCTATATATAATTTTGATCATGGATCCACTCCGACTTTTATTGTTTCCTCTGGACGCAAAGCTCTCATTTGCGCGTCTCAGCGCATATCTCGGCTTAGCTTTTGTTAGCACGATCATCATTTGCCCGTTGGAAGTTGTATCTACACGACTATCTATACAACGCAATCACGGCACGTCTGACCTTACGCCGGTCGCCCAAGAGGAGGATTCTGTTATGACCGATGCTGTGTACTCCGCCGCGGAGGAAGATGTTATCGGGTACGTCCCCCTGCTACAAACACATTAGGCTAAGATTCTTACTGCATGTTGTGTAGACTGAGAAACGAGGACGACCCCTACCTTGGATGTATCGACTGCGCGAAACGCATTGTCAACGAAGAAGGATATTCTACGCTGTTCCGTGCCTGGTGGCTGGTCTTTATTCCAATGATGATGGTTGCTTTCTCTCCTTAGGCATTGCCGCTATGATACAATTTCGCCATATTGATCCCACCTTGTTTACGAGTATCCCAATGGAACGAAATGTATAATGTGAATAATCAAATAAAAATTACGTACGACTGTATTACGCAATCGGGCACCGTCGCTTTGATAGGATAGGTCTAGCCCTGCTTGACAAGTCACTTCCATCATAAAGAAACGCGAGTTGGATAAGACATCTACCGCCGAAGGTCATGCACCCGTTTGCGAGAAGCCGCGGCGTCAATGCGCATTTGGGACCCTCTCAAGGGTTAACTGGGGCGAGTTCTCAAGTGACCAAGACGTTGGAGGCTCATAGACTCACTTCAAAGTTCCATGCGTCTTTCTAGATGTTCTCCTTGTTCCTCGCTTCTTGCTTGGCATCTGGATATCCTTGTAATGCGCGGAATAGCGTGGAATTAGTGTGGCATAATCCGGGAGTTTTGGGCTGAGTTTAAGCTCTACTGTGTATTGTTCCATCCACGAACGATGGGAGAGAGGACCCTATTTCCGAATCTCATGACGCTTTTCAGGTGTGTGAACGATCTTATCTCCAGTATCTTCTCCGAATCTTATTGAGTGTCGGCACTTGATGCTTTGGCAGGGCTCCACCAAACAACTAGCATAGAAGCAATACTCACCGAGTTGAATACAATCTTGCTTACTCGTCTATAGGAAGTATGAACAAGTGGTGGTTTGTTTTCTCTGGAGAGAAAAAGTGATGGTGGTTCTCTTGCGTCCAGCACAGTGCTGAGTTGGTTATGTTTATAGTTTCGTCCAGACCGTACACGAACATCATCATGAGACACTTTGACAAACATATGGCTTTCGAATGCCATCATCAGGCGAGCTGCCCGTCTTTTCATGGATTCGAATCCATGATGTTTTAGGAAACTTCTTCGTCAAGGCTGTGAACTCCAAACGCGGATGTTTATTCAACAACTGGTGATGTCCACAGTGCCGGGTGAATTGAATTGAAAAGGGCTGTAAAGTCCATTGTTCAAAGCGTAACGCTCCCTTACCATTCGAAAGCTTGGAATAGTGGAGGTTCCAAATGCAGTTTTCCAATTCCATCCACCTGGGACGAATGAATTCTCATGAACATCTCGTTTGTGTATTTGTATTTTTGCGGTGTTCCTTGTTTCCAGCTATTGACTTTTTCTCCAGCCTGCAATTCGGATAACTTATCCGATCGAACCAAACGGTTGTATCTCGTCTTGTCTATCAACAAGGCTGCTTGCGGATGTTGATGTGCTATGAATTGCCGAGGGTCGATGGGAACTTCTTTCTGAACGTCCGCGGCACAGTATCAATCACGACAGTCAAGGTGCGAATGACTTCTGCTCCGCATTCACGTCATACTGCTCAGCTTAAATAGATACTGACTGCACGTATCGCGGGTTCCTGGGCACGATAGTACAGTTGAATCTACGATAGATCATATTATCATGAACCAGTCGGACCCTTTTGGTCGTTGGAATAGTTGGCTTCCGCGGCGCGCAGACTTCTCCAGGCTTATTCAACCTGCAGATACCAATCATAAATCGTGCGGGCAGAGACAGATTTCAACGGCATCTGACGAAGATATATACCTTCCCCTTCCCCAAGTTGGTAGTCATTTGACACCTTTGATGCCTTCTTTCGGATTTTCGGTCAGTTCCATATTTTCCACCCGGCTCCCAAACGAAGTCAGTCATGGCCGCATGACGGAGTGCGGGAGATCGACATTGGTCCTCCGAAAGGCATGCCGTTCAGCTACAAGCTATTCGGCTTGACAAACCGATTGTCTGTCGAATTGTCCTCAATTGAGGCTCGCCCTATACCCCCCCCCCGGGGCCCTGGCCACGTATGGTCGGCAGCCCGCTGCTCAGTTTCATGCGCGTTCGGGCCTTCATAGCCTTGCAATCATGCGTTTCCTTCACCAATCTACCGTTCAGTGAGCTGGTATCTCCAATAACACGTTTCCTCCTAATTTGCCATTGCGGCATAATTGAGAAGGGCAGGGCGTGTAATTTGATCGATTCACATGGCAATTCGTCTTTTGGGACTTCATATGAATAACCTGGTCCACGCCGTCATCATGCCCTCGATCATCTACGAGATCATGCAATTTCTTGGCAAGGCGATGTCATGACAGCGAATCAGGGGAAATCTCTTGCTACGGACGGATGACAATATAATTTGGGATCGCGTTCTTTGTCCCTTCTAATAATGGGCGCGCAATTCAATCCTGTGCGCTGTGCATGTCCGAGAGGACATGTCTCCGTTATGTTGTTTCTTTTACTACAAAGAAGTCCGGAGTCCGCATGCTAGATTTCCAGTTATGCTCATTTAGTTCGATCGGGGCCCTCTCAATGAAGGAGAACCTGTATATTGAGGTGCAGTGGGAATTGGAGCAACCCCCTCATTCAGTTCGCTTCAGGTTGGCTTCCATACCTGTCCCAATTGGGTTTCCGTCCGGTGGATGACACTTGCTGTACTTTGGTTTTCCATGAGGCCGGCCTGGTGTAATTTGTGCTTGTCTACGTTGCGCTGGGCTCCCGTGGAACCGTCGGGTCCGGGGTTCTCCATACCAGCGGGAAGACTACGGATATGCCAAATTGTTTTGCTGCGATGAGAACTCCTAACGACGCACTCGGTCTTACAAGGATCTGTCTCACGTATCAGAATTGCCGTCACTAGAAGGTCGCGCTCATGTGAGAATCAAGGACGTTTTGCCGTGGAACACCGCGATAGTCTTGTACCTGTAAGCGATTTTTTAATACATTGCTTCCGCGCTATTTGCTCACACTGGTGCGCTAGACGAGCGTTCTCTTTCGGGAAGCACCAGCGGAGTCCCTTCGATCCGCCTCATACTCTAAGGCCAGAAATATGCTGCGAAATTCAGGAGAGGTAGGTCATATGCATGTTTATCTTCTTCACGTGTCCTCGCCATTTGTAATTTCTACTTAGCAAAAGGAAAGTCAACGATGAAGTGCTTGCCATGAATCATCATTCCAAGGCCCTTTCTCTCTCTGTGTGCTTACCCTTTTGTCCAACAGAGCATGCTAAGTACATAGTACTTTGGCATGGCCTTCTAGTCGTACGGTTGTTGTGCGCAGTCGTCCGCTTGCTCGTCCACGGTGGCGTACCCGCACCTGTCCACAGGAGAAGCAAGTGCCGTCGGGAAGAAGACACGCAGTAGGATAATGCTTATTGACTTTTCGACAAACCTCAGCCCTCTTCAAGAGCGTACACGCAGCTGCTTCTCGGCACGAAAAACATTGGTAAAGCAACCTCCATCGGCCCTGTACTCATTTTCTTCACATCCTCGTCTTGCCCTTACCCCCGCATCCCCGTGATGCCCTCAAATAATGAAAGGTGTACGCTCAACTCGCAAATTGTATCATGACAGTCTGTTAAGTTGTCCGTCTGGTCGTGACTTGTCGTCTGGTTCTGCTAGTTTTTTATTTACGGACCAGACACGTCCACGTTCTTTCTTTGCCGCGCCCCTACATCCATTGACCTCCAAACGTGTCAACGGTTTGATCAACAAGGCAGAGTATCATTTTTCTCTTCTTTGGGATTTATGTCTTCTTATAAGTAGTTAGGGCTATGTCAATCCCCTTGATGTCTTCTGCAACTATGGGTTTTCGTCCAAGTCGGCTTTCTGGCTATCACAATAACTGGCCATACTGTACGTTCGTATCATTTCCTCATCATCTGTTCTGTTTTTAATTGCACCCTATTGCAGCCGGTTGAATCTCTGCCAGTTTTGCACAGGTCCCAGTATCGTGCGCAGCGTCAAATCTCATGCGATGTACTCGCCAGAAGCGTACCTGCTGAGCCCCTGTTCGGATTATTGAAAGTGATATCGATTTTGCTGTGATTATCTCCCCTTGCTTGCATGCCCGTTGCTTCCCAACCGTACCTGGTGTCTGCTAAGCTAGGACGAATCTATCTGCCCTTTCTTCGGTCATCTGGAGTGATACTAATGGTCTCAACCAGTTTGATCATGGAAGGTGTTTACAAAGATCGATTTCTTTTTCATCCCGCCTAACAGAGATTCTCTTCTGCGTACTTATCCATAGAGTTGTGCTAGTTTATAGTCAACTGTATAATGGCAGGATTTATTTGTTCAAAACGTGGGAAAGTTGATCAGCATGTCGTCTGAATGGCTGCGTGTCTTGACTGATCTCTTTCTCCATCGTCTGTCGCCTCTTACGCAGGCGCAGCCGTATTAACTCAAACACAATACTTGTTTTCGACTGTCAAGCATCGTCTTGCCTATGTCGTCTGGTGCAGATGTCGCCAGCGATGCCAGGGTTTGTGGCTTTTGTGCTATCAATTACCGTTGACTTACTGAGCCTCAATCAGAGACTGGCCGAAAACTTGACACGATTTGCGTATAATCCAGATCAGAAGCACTCGCCAAATGGCCAGCAAGCAAGCAGCGTATCCAGCGCACCGTCAAGGGTGAACGGAAAGCCATGCAATCCACCAGCACAGTCGCGCGACGCCACCAACAGCTCTCGTTTCTTCACCTCTATCCCTGCTAACGGAACAGTTCTCGTGCCAGATTCAAGTCCATTGAGTAAGGAATCGACATATCAGCCATATCGGCCGTACCAGTACTCGAATGACGCTGTCTCGACGGTCAGTTCGAGTCACCACAATTCTTGGGGGCAGAGCCTCAAGAACCATGCCGATCCATTGTCTAGACCTAGTGGATTCGTCGCGTCCACAGGTGCAAATAACGCGCCTATCACGCGTCGGTCACCACCTTCTGGTAGGCGTCCGATTGATCTCGATGAAGGGATCGATGAACGCCCTCGGAAACGTGTAAACATGGACGATACGAGCTCTGAACCTGTCGACGTGCTCGTTCCTGGCTCACCACCGTCGCCGGACATCATGCGCCCCGGCCAAAAGCGTAGGCTCGTGACAAACAAGTCTTCGACGCTCTCTTCCTCCTTATCTTCCGACGAACACATTCCGGACAAACATGCTTTCCTGACGGGCTCACCAAAGCCACGGCTTGTTCGCGGGGGCGGCTCTGATGAGAAAGCGCTCGTCGCGCTCCGGATGTGTCACCCACAGTTCCCTCCCTCGGTTGTTGACGCCGTATATCATTCTGTCGGCGGTCATCCGGGTAACACCACTAAAATATTGAATGATCCTAATTTCGATGCTTCAATGTACAAATCTCCATCTGTGAGCACGCTAAGTTCTGTCAGGGTAGTGGGAAAGGTCAAAGAAGTGGAGGAAGAGCGTGAGGCTCAGCGTGCTCAACAGAAACAAATTGCCTCAAAGTCTAGCATATACAAGAATCGAGCGACTATCGATTCGCCAACTCCATCCTCATCTTCACTTCCAACATCTCCCCTTGCTACTGTAGATCCTGATCCATCACCTGTTCGTCCCAGACCTGCTCGCCTAAAATCTCGTAGACAAATTGTTGATTCAGCGTCCGAGAACGAGTCTGAAAGCGAAGACGAAGATCCAGTGTATCGATTTGAGAAGCAAGCTTTGCAGAGCTTCAATAGTCTTGGGTCAGACGCGTTACAGGAGTTGACAGGTATGTGTTCCTGTATATTCTTCCTCTAGCTTGTGCTCACTTTTCTCAGGGTGCACGGATGAGCAAGTCACAAAGATTATGTCTCTTCGCCCTTTTCAGTCCGTTTCTGACTTGAAGAAGAGGCTGGGTCAGGACAAGAAGAAAGCGGGCCCAGCAGATATCAGCCCCCGCCTGTTTGAAGAATGTGTAGAGATCTACGAAGGGTACGGTAACGTTGACAAGATTCTAAAAGATTGCGAACGCATTGGAACGGAGTTGAAGAAAGCTATTGCTGCTTGGACAAAGAGGAGTAAAGGAAAGGAGCGAGAGGATTCCCCCGTTTTGAGGGATCTTTCGGATGATGGTGCATTAGCCATCGTCTCGCTCTCTGGTTCAACGTCGACGAATAGTCTGCTCACGAGAGCCCCTTCTCTTCTTGCTCCCGGCGTCCAGCTCAAGGACTATCAGCTTACGGGAGTCAACTGGTTACGATTACTCCACTCAAAGGGCTACAGCTGCATCCTTGCAGATGAAATGGGTGAGTGTCAAGTTATGCTTGCTTGTTTCACTCGTCTGATGGATTGGATCTCATAGGTCTCGGAAAGACCGTACAAGTCATCAGCTTCTTTGCTCAACTAAAGGAGCAAGGCTGCGCAGGACCTCACTTGGTTGTCGTTCCGTAAGTTACAGTCTAGAGTGCGCCATTTACCTAATTAATTACCGTTCTAGATCTTCTACTTTGGAGAATTGGTGTCGTGAATTCGAGAGATTCGCGCCGTCAATTGCCATTGAAACGTATTATGGGAACAAAAACGATCGCCCTTTCTTGCGCGATAGACTCCAGCGCACATATGTGGGTAAAGAATCAAAGAAGGGGAAGAACTGGGAGGTTCTAATAACGACGTATAACCTTGCGGTCGGTGATTCACTGGACAAGAAATTCTTCCGGAGAATTCCTTGGAATGTAAGGTGTTCGTTGTCTTCTGCAGAATGATAATTTACTATTTTCTTGCCTGGTTGTAGACATGCGTCTTTGACGAAGGACATGTATTAAAGAATTTTCAGTCACAACGATATACGACCCTGACGCGTATAGATGCTGAATGGAAGTTGCTTCTTACCGGAACCCCTTTACAGAACAACCTTCAAGAGCTTGTGGTAAGCTTTCACAGTCTCCCAGTAAATGCTTGCTCGTCTTAATGATGTTCTCAAGTCTGTCATGGGCTTTATTCTTCCCGATAAATTCGGAGACGAGGTAGCGGCACATCTTCGTGCGATCTTCAAGGTCAGAGGAGACACAAAGCTGCTTTTGGCAGAGGAACGAGTGAAGAGAGCCAAGACAATGATGACTCCGTTTGTTCTTCGTCGTCGTAAGGATCAGGTATGGATATGGCCGTTTCTCCACCTCATTAAGTCTCGCTGAATTGTCGTTTAGGTATTAAAGGATCTTCCAAACAAGACGGAGCGCATTGAATGGTGCTCGCTTTCACCGCTCCAAGCCAACATTTACAATGATGCTCGGCAGCGCTCTCGCAAGACTATCATGGATCAGACAATGAATGAGACTGGAAACGATGATCCTAATGCCACCGGTTCTAGAATTGACAACAAGGCATTGCGAAAGGTGGGCAAGAGTAATAGCCGTGGGAAAGACAAAAAGTATCTGGAAAACACGTCGAATGTTCTCATGGAACTTCGTAAAGCGGCGTCGCATCCAATGCTTTTCCGAACTCACTTCACCGACGACAAATTGTCGTCTTTGACTCGTGTGTTACTGAAAGAGCCCGATTTCAAAAAGCGGGGTGCGATCTTTGAATACGTCAAAGAGGACATGGAAGTCATGACGGATTCGGAACTTCAAGCGTTCTGTAGGACATACAAGGTCCGCTTTATCATTTGATTCCTCTGTCGGCTGATACTGATGCATCCTGTAGTCCACTCGGAAATTCTTATTGGACGAGACTTGTTACCTCGAATCGGGAAAGATCAAGACAATGCTCGATCTTCTTGACCGATACATATCCCAAGGTCGAAAATGTCTGATTTTCTCGCAGTTCACGCAGATACTGGACATTCTGCAAGTTGTGTTGAAGCAAAGGTCCATTAAACACCTCGTCTTGACTGGTTCTACGGCCGTCGATGTTCGTCAAGGGTTGGTCGACGAATTCACGGAGGATGAGTCGATACCGGTGTTTCTACTGTCTACGAAGGCGGGCGGAATGGGCATCAACCTGACTGCTGCCTCTGTCGTGATACTCTTCGACCAAGACTTCAATCCGCATAACGACAGACAGGCTGCTGACCGTGCATATCGCATCGGGCAGAAGCGCGATGTCGAGGTTGTGAAACTCATCTCTCGCGGAACGATCGAGGAGGATATGTTCCGACTTGGTCAGACGAAGCTTGCATTAGACGAAGCCGTCGCTGGGGATGCGGAAGAAGGCGATGGTGATTCCAAGGCCGAAAAGGTCATGAGAACTAGTCTGATGGAGACGTTGAGGAAGCAATTTGAAGCAGAGGAAAGCGGTGGTTCAAAAGAGGTACCAGTCGCGGCGACCACGAATGGTGCAGACAGTCCTCGCAAGCGAGAGCAAAAAGCAACAACCTCAAACGGTTTGGGCGCCTCTCCCAAGAAGAAGGGACAGAAGCCGATACCTATCGATGTAAATTCGGACGAGTCAGAGCTAACGGATCTAGAAGATTCGTAGGACCAGCGGAGGACAGCATAGACGTTCTGAAATATTTTCCTCTCAATATCATACACAACACATTAGTCAATTCTGTTCTTCTATTCTTGCTGCTTTCGGTGAACACAATGTATACTGTACATTTCAAAATTCGTGTGTGATCTCTATATGCTATGCAAATCGTTTCCAAATGAAACAAAAAACCGCTTTGTCCAAATACACAAGAAAAACCAAATCCCCTCCTCGAGTTTTTGAAGCCGTCAAGCCGTCCAATGGCTTTAAAATTGGAAGATACTGGATTGCCCACTACGTTCTCCTCATCTGGTCCGGGTCAATTTCGATGCTCGGACCTTAGTTACTAGTCGAGGCTCAAGCTCGACCGAACTCATCACTTATCCTCAATACCAGGGATAAATGGGACACCCAACAAACGTCCCCATTGTACCGTTCCTCATGAGCTCAGCATCGCAGGAGTTCGACATGAAGAACAGTATAACATTGCAGCTTTGGAGACCATTAGTTCTCGGATTCTTTAAAATTTTTGGAGAATCTCTGTACATACTTCCTTATCTTCAATATGACGGCTAGTTGAAAAAAGCCTGTCCTCTCATGAGTCGATCCACACTCGCACGGAAGTACTCGTTATCGATTCCCCTCTCTCGGGAATCCATCTGGACAAGGGGGTTGCGCACGACGTATTCGAGAAACGGACCGGCGTATACCTGGCGTAGGGCAAAACGCACGGCTGGGCCATCGATCTTCGGATCTGTAAGGAGGACGAACTTGTATAGTGAAGGTGTCTCATAGAGGTGAAGCTTGTATGTCGAGGTACGGTAGGCAGTGAAGTTCTCGTCACTGTGGATCGCAACAGGATTGACTGGTGTTGAGTAACGTTTAAGGAATAAGGTTTTAAAGATACATACCGCTTGGACAGTTTTTTTATCATAGTTCGTAGAGACAATATTACACCGTATACAAGCTTCGCCTCTTCATCAAATGCAAGTGCCCCGCTCGTACTTAAGGGTTGTTGGGTCTGCACGCCAGAACCCGAAGACGGCAGCTTGATGGGCGATTCTGACTCTTCATTGACAGCGACTACGACACCAGAGCTTGATATCAGAGTATTTCTCGGGCTACTGAAAGATGACATCGGAGGAGCTATCCCGTCTGCACTCGCGCCTTGATGAGAAACAGCTCGCGAGACAGCGGGAAGAAGACCATCTTTGCTTGCAGGCTTAGGACGTTTCGTGCGATGCCAGTCGTGATAGTAGACGCACGTGCAGTGTCTAAACAAGAGGTTTAGTATCATCTTCCTCCAAGACTTCAGGCGAATGAAGACACGCACCTATCGTAAACGTAGAGACTGAATACAGTCATTTGGTCTGAGATGATGAAGGGACAGGATGCAGATGATACAGTCACGAGATCGACATGAAGACGCGACGCGCCAATCCGCAAGTTGCCTTACGCCACTATTATCTACGCTTCTCTCAACTTACGCAGGTTATTCAATATCCTGCTTCCCACAAAGCGATTTCACCATGGAGGAGAATACGAGTTTTGAACTCCCCGAGGATATTGTTCGACTCATCATAGAAGCATTCACATTCCAAGCGGAGAAGAACGACATCCTTCGTTTATTGACGATTTCGAGAGACGTTAAAGCATGGATAGAGCCTGGAATATACTCAAGGATCGTTCTTAAATCGAGAAAACAGGTGCTTTCTTTCGCTGCGGCGCTGCGCGGCGAGTATACCTTCTGTTGCGCAGCTCGCCACGTGAGAACGCTCTGGCTGCTCTGTATAGATCTTTCTGCCACACAGCATCTCAATGACATTCCAAAGCGGTGTCCTAACTTGGTTCATTTCGCATTTGACGGACAGATGGCTCCCTTCTCCTCCTCTCAGAAAGAAGGAAGTGGCTCTGTCCGTCTAACTCGCCTAAGCATTTGCTCCCCATCTTTACTCGACGTCGCGATCTACAAGGAGCACCCACCTATCCAATGGGAACATCTCACCCACCTCCATATTCTCGGTCCTGGAGACATAAACGACTCCGTTCTATATGACCACTTGCTCAGTCTCCAGTTCGATCGACTCGTCTCGTTGGAACATCTATGCATCGAACTCACGTATCCCTCTCCCGAAACCGAGCTTTTCAAGTACACTTTCTTTTCCGAAGCAGCGTTATTCTACCTCTACCTGAAGGAAGGGCTGTTGCGCGAGATGCTAGACCGCCTCCCGCGTTTACGCAAGGTCATAATCAAGACCAACTTTTCTTATCCAAGATTCCGGATTTTGTGGGACGATTTGAAGAAGTTGATGGAGGATATCCCTCAAGTCTCTTTCGAGATGAAACCACTTCCGAACCAGGACTTTTATGAGAGCACGTTGCCGTGTTCAGCGTTATCCGGGGCCGTTTGGCAGACTTTGATGCAGAACTCACTGTTGGAAATAGAGCGCTCATGGACGTGTGACAGTTAGGTACAGCCTTGCGTTGACGCGTGAAAATAAAACGACTTACAACACTTTCTTGTAGAAGTGTGTTATCTACATATACGCCCACCAGTTCTTTAGAGGTAAACGGTGTGCCGTTGTATGAATTATATTGCCATCCTAACATGTCCTTATTGTTGAAAGGTCTCTTCTGGTCGACACTTCAATGCTGAATTAATTTATGGACCGCGCAAATGACAAATATATTCTAGACTATTTCGGAACGCTTTCCAGCATGGCTTGCTGGCACCGTTCTCTCCGACCAAGTGTGGGATCCGTAAAATACTGCTTGAAATGGGCCTTGTGCGGAGACGCATTCTTGAGAATCAAAGTCCGCAGAGACGGAACGATGGCTTTGGATTGGAAACACTTGCCGGCCAGAGACCAAGCAATAGCAGAGATCCGGAAGATCAAATCTTCGGCTTGTAAACTCGGGACTGTCGAATTTTTGGTGCTTCTGCCCATCAAGTCTGACGCACAAATGACTAGGCTCGCCTTTCACAAGTTTAGTATCAGAATCTACGCTTCTTAAGGAAGCTAAGCCACAACCTTTCCGTTGCATTTATTCTAACTCCCTATCAACTCATTCATCCGTTGTGTAACTTCAAGTTGAAAACTGCTCATACTTCGCGCTAGTGGATCCGGATCCATTAATATTGGCTTGGTTACTTAATTATCTCCAATTAATCTGTTTGCTCAAATCAAACCATCCGAGTGTCCTGTGGAAGTATCAGACCAATTCTGGATTTCATTTCATTTCGGTAAGGATTTATAAATATCAAAAAGTCCGACCGGATCTGAAGGTCCGGGATGTTGTGACGGTGTCTTGCTATATACATGTATACGCGCGTTTTCGGTGAGAAAAATATTTATCTCATATCGCTGCATCTGAGCCCAGAGTATACATTGCAGTCGAAAGTGGATTGAGGAGCAACTTCAAGGGTAGAGCCAACCCTGCCTGCATAAAGGGACACAAGATCGACGATCAAGCGCCGATCGCGGACCGGATACGCTTACCTGGTATGTGCCGAACGATGGGAGTCTGACCGTATGATGATGAACATCCTTCTCCTTCTGTTCGTTTCTTTTTCTCTCTCACCGTTCTTGTCTACTATTGGCAGATAAAACGTCGACGATGCTAGCAACAATACGAGAACGAGTGCGAGCTCTCGGTGCTTTCGAGACTGTCAAGACGCTCCTATTTGTATACGTTGTGTTCACTCAGTCTCTGAAGGCACAGAGACACCTTCGTGCTAGGGGTTTCAGGCAGACTTTCTCAGATTTTTGGACTTGGTTATGCCAGGTAAGCAGTATCAAGTGCAGCATTACAGCCAGACTCGCGATTCTAACTAGTCACGATACAGCGCGTTATTTTTCTTGCGCTCCGTCTACCCGCCGCGAAGCAGAAGGTCGACTCACAGTTAGGAGAAGCGACATTGAAGATAGAGAACTCGCTCGTACCCAAAGGACCTGACGTTGTACGGCACCTTTCTTTGCCCGCAGAGGGTCGCTCTCCAGAATGGATATTGCAAGAAATGGATAAGATGGACATTGAGGCTGTTAAGCATACTAATTGGAAGGGCGGGCGCATGTCTGGCGCTGTGTATCGTGAGTATTAAATTTTCTTTTGGCTAAGCGAATAGCACACATAGAAGGGCATATGTGCTGTGCGACCGTTGAGGTCCGTGGATGTGCGTAAAGCGCGCTGTGTAAGCTGCCGAACTCGGATGGTTCTCGTCAAGTGCACTGGTCGTCTTTCACGGTGCATAATGCTATTTGTGAGCCAAGGAGTATCAGTAACACCTAACAGGGTCTAATCATGAAGGAAATATATTTGTCTTCCGAATTACACATTTGCAGGGACATGGATTCTTTTTTTTTTTTTAATCATCTGTGGAATTTTCACTTGACATAGTCGCTGTTGTTCTCATAGTTTGCAAACCAACTAACTTCGTTGTTTGTCAGACGGCGGCGAAGACATGCAGCAAGTGATTGTAGACGCCTTTCGGAAATACTGCGTCTCAAACCCGCTACATCCGGATGCCTTCCCTGCCGTGCGGAAGATGGAAGCAGAAATCGTTGCGATGTGTCTCCGCATGTACAACAACCCTACCGGTGCGGGGACGACGACGAGTGGCGGGACGGAGAGTATCATCATGGCGGTCAAGACGCACCGCGATTGGGCACGGGCTGTAAAGGGGATCACAGAGCCTGAGATGTGTGTTCGCATCCATCCCTATACCTGTTCCCGTGACAGCTCACTTGAAATCGAAAAGGGTGGTACCAATTTCAGCACATGCGGCGTTCGACAAAGCTGCTGCCTACTTGAAGATTAAGTTTCATAGCATCCCAGTTGATCCGGAGACGCGCAAGGTTAATGTGTCAAGGATGAGACGAGCAATGTAAGAGCCATCTTCTTCCAGCAGGTATAAATTGCACTTAAGCTCATATTGTTGGCTTCCAATCAGAAATTCCAACACCATCATGGTACTTCCCAATTTCAGCCCCTATCTTTACAAGCATTGCTTACAGTTCTTCATTTGCCCAAGATTGTCGGTTCCGCTATCAACTTCCCTGATGGCAATATGGACGATATCCCTACACTATCAAAGCTTGCGAAGCGCTATAACATTGGTCTGCATGTCGACTGCTGCCTTGGGAGCTTTATCGTGCCTTTCCTAGATCGCGCGGGATACCCGTGCGACGTATTTGATTTCCGACTTGAGGGAGTAACGAGTATCAGCTGCGACACGCACAAGGTAAAAGGAAATGTTCTTTCATTTCTCTATCTGCACTGGACTGATTTGGACGCCTTTTGTCTGCATTTTGGGGGGGTGTACATAGTACGGATTCGCACCAAAGGTACGTAGTACCGGCTCAGATTATGCGATATTGCGGAAGCAAAGAGCTAACGCAATGACGTTCCCTCACTCTGTGGTGGAACTGTTCGGTTATAGGGCTCGTCAGTTATTATGTATCGTAATGCCGAATTTCGTCGGTATCAATACTATATCACAACGGGTTGGCCAGGTCTGGACTTTTCCTTCCCTCTTCTTTTACCATTCCATTTCTTCGTTGTTCATTGTTCCTCCCTTCGTGCATTTAACCCTTCTACCCTTGATGTCCTTCCAAGAGCTGGAAACTTTGCACTGGATAACCACCGATTTCCCGTTTCAGGCTGTTTTCTAAACGTTGCACTGATGAATCTATTTTTAACTGCTGCTTAGGTGGCCTGTATGGTAGTCCGAGTATGGCTGGTTCGCGGTACGTAGCCCCGAATGCTTCTGATTCTGCCCGTTTTTCGCTGAATCTTGACGTATCTTCTGTTCCATGTAGTCCGGGTGCTTTGATCGCGGGTACGTGGGCCGCGATGCAGTACATGGGCCAAGAGTACGTTCGTTCTTCGGAGTAATCCTATTCATATCCCTTACAGCATCTAATCGTAATCCTACTAACTATAGCGGGTACCTGGAATCATGCAAGAACATCGTAGGCGCCGCGCAGAAGATTAAGCGCGCGATCCGGGAAGAGATACCGGAGCTGTATGTGCTCGGGGATCCACCGGCGAGCTGCGTGGCGTTTGCCGCGCGGGATAAAGATGGATTGAACATCCTTGCTGTTGGTGACAAGATGAGCGAGCGCGGGTGGCACTTGAATGGGCTGCAGAAGCCTGCGGCGGTACATATCGCAGTCACGGTACGTGTGATGTCTTTTCTCCCTTTTCTTTCTTTTGGGTTCTCTTTGAATTTGCCTATTTCTCTGTTCATATGTTTCTTTTTCTTTTCTTCTTCTCCTCCTTCCTTTCTTATTAGCGTGTACTCGATGTTGCGGCGATCAGCGAGGGGACGAAAGCCAAGCATGAGTGCATGTGTTTTCTTCCAAAGTATCGCAACGCTCGGACTTCGCTTCGATTCTGAGGTGCGGTTCTAAGCCTGGGAGATCGGGTTAACGATTTAATCCAGAAGCTCGACACAGACGCCGCTGCTCCTGGTTTTAGTGTTTAGCGCCAGGTGTCTTTCGTCGGATTCTCGCTTCTTATGCTTCTTTTCTTCGATTCTCCGTACCCGTACCCCGTTCTCAGGGCTCTCGCGTCCCGTGTCCCTCGTGTCGTATCCCGTGCTTAGCTGATTCGTGCAGCACGAGTACGAACATGGCGTGGCTGTCCGCGATTATGGCTATACCCCTCGTTGCAATTCCTTCGTCCGCCTAACGGCGTCGAACTCGGAGCTTTATTCACCTCTCTTCCCTCCCAACTTTGAGATGTTGAGCTTAGCGACTTCCTTTCTTTTTCCTTTTTCTTCTACTTCCTCTTCCCCTTTTTTCTTTTCCATCTGATGTTTTTCCTTTCCCGTGTTCTGCGTTCTTCACTTCGCGGGTTACGTTCAACTACTCCCGTCCGTGCATGAAGTTACCCCTTACTTCATTTCCGATTTTTGGATTTGTATGTCGCTCAAAAGAGGAGAGTGCTTTGCGGTTGTTTGTGTGCTGTTAACGACGTAGCAGCAGCTGCAGCCCATTCGTCGGAGTCAGATTCGGTCTTGAGAACCGAAATCCGGATGGACAGGTGCATACTGTTTCTCATCATCTAAACGAGGAAGCGCTGCACCTGAGTCGCCCCACTTGCCCAGAGTAGAGATGGGAAACGCCACGTCAGGTTAACTCAGCTTGCCATTCTCGGGTCGGATGCTGCATTACGGCATAACGGCGTACCGGTGTCTCGAGATGGCTTTGCGGCTTTGCCATGGCGTGTCGAAACCAGACACGTTTGTTATTTTTGGTGATGATTAAATCAGTGCTGTGATTCTGACATCTTTCAAACGAACGGAAAGATCAGGCGGAATTGCGACATCGCGGAAAAGATAGATGGATGGATGATAATTATAGGATTCGAATTCGCCGAGGTTTTGGTTTTCTTTCTTTTAAGTGCGACTTCGCTGGCTAGATGTACCTGGGCTGGGATGGCGTCTTCAGCTCATCGATCGAGGTGTTCATCTCGATTTGGCTTTTTTTCGGCTTGAGTTCCACCGATTCGCCAGTTTAGAAGAGCGATCTCGGTCGTGCGGACAAGCGGAGTCTTTCAATTTTTCTCTCTTCCCAAGTGGCTGGCCAAAAACGACCACTCGTTCCTAGCTCGGCATCGGCGCTTACTTTCTTCCTTCCTATGTCTTGTCTTTCAGAAAAAATTTCGCAGAGGTGACTCAGCGCTGTGCAAGAGTGACGTTCGACATTGTCTCACTTGATTCATTTTTCTTATCTCTCTCCACAACATAAACATTTCATCCGTTTCCTTGATGAGGGTAAAAAAATTCTAATGCTAATGCTAATTTTTTTATCGTGCAGAGGTTGACTGTTCCGGTTGTGGATCAGTTCATCGCTGATTTGAAGGATTGCGTGCGAGAGGTGAAGGTCCTCTCGAGTAGTACGAGTTCTTCCGTGAAGAAGGATAAGGCGGAGGAAGGGAATATGGTTGCGTTGTACGGTACGTTCTTTTTATCTTTTCTCACTTTTAATTGAGGTGATTTGATGACTGATATTGCACTTCTTGATTACCCTTCCTTTCCCATTCCGTTTCATTTCTATTCCTACCTTAATTCTGGATTTGGTCAACTGCTTTACGACTCCGCGCAACTTCGCGCAACATGCGTCGTGCATGGTCCATGGGTCTGATGTTTTCTTCCGTGTTTCGCCTGAGTAATGCGATTTAACCCGGTGTCCGGTTTCATTTTCATCCTCCTTCGCCTCGTCTTCTCGCGTCTCGTCCGACCCCGCCCTGACTCGACTCATTCTCATCGTTATCACATCGTCATACTTTTTTTTCTTATCGGTATGGACGGCTTGATCGGCTTGGTGCCGTCATATGTGGATTGGCGCTGGCTGGCTGGCCGGCTGTGCACGGGCCGGGGTCTGGATCGGGCCTGGGTATGGGTTGACTAATTGTTACCCACCACTGCCACCAACGCCGACGCCGACGCGGTCGCGGTGCTCCTGATCCTGATCCTTTTTGATTATTGTGTCTCCAAATCCAAATACGTTACTGGCTGGCGGGATGATTGGGCAATTCAATGATACTGATACTGTTGACTGACCTGATTTGACCTGACAGGCCTGGGGAACTCGAGTGCTGTCGGACCAGCGATGGTCGAGAAGATGGTAACAGCCTTCCTGGATGCGCTGTACAAAGCTTAGAGGGGGGCGAAACTTAGAATATAGGTAGTACAGTACAGATACTACATAGTGTGTGTGCAGATCGATTCCCTGTTTGGATTTTATTGTGAACGTGGCATTAAAATTCATGTCGGTGTTGGCAACACCCGCCGAAGATGAAATATGAGTTTGAGCTTCGACTTCGATACGTACGCGAGTTTGGCATAATTGGAAGAGCGAGAAGGCCGATTTTGGTGGAACGGGAGAAAGCAGCGGGAGATGCGAGTGGACGACGGAACGGGAGCGGGAGAATGTAAAGACGACTTCTTTTCTGGATGATGGAGAATCAGTCAGGTCAGGTCAGGTCAGGTCAGGTCAGGTAAGGTAGACAAAAAGATTCATGATTCATGATTCATGATTTGGTTCTGTCCCTTGAATGAATGGGAGAGAGAGAGAAGGAGAGAGTTGAGTTGATCCGCGTACCGGCAACCGGGTCGGGAAAGCCGGGGGTACTTGGTGCTTGTGGCTTTGTTCCGTCTCCCGTCTGTCTGTGTCTATCTATCCCTGTACTTATACCCTTCATGGCATGGCCACTGCTGCTCACTGCTTCGCCCTTTCTTATCCGTCCCTTCTGCCATCCTCCTTGTTGCAGGGATCTCTCCTAGTATTTACTGGCCATGTTGTGCCTTTGTGCACTTTGATAACACACCTACGAACATCGGCGTGCTCATTGACTTTGTCCGATATACAAAACTGGGACTAAGCGCTGGCATCAGCTCATAGCGCATCCACCTCCCAACGCATTGGTCACCCGCCCAGTTCGACTCGGGTTCTTTGTCTCTTCTCTTTTCGTTCCTAGACATCAGGGCATTGCTCTCTATCTCTACTCTCTGGTCTAGGCTTCGATTCGACCCTTAACTCTATCTCTTGTTGTTCGTTGTCTCTCGAGCCTTGTGTGCATTTCGGGTCTCTCGGCGACCCCGGAGTGTGCTTACAACAAACATCGCGGAAGAAAGAAAGAACTTTTGAACACTTCGCCCCCGATAAAGGTTCCGTCCTGTCATGCCTCGTTCAAGCCTTACAATGACTCCCGCGGCGGGCTCGTCTATGCCCACGACCGCTCCAAGTGGCAGCAATAGTAGCGGCAGTAGTGCTACCGTCGGTGGGAGCACGTCTGCCCACGCACATGGACCAGAGGAGCACCTCGTCTCGGCTTTACAAGCCGCCCTCCACTCCCTCTCTGGTCCTACACCGAGTTCTGGCGAGCATCCTGCGGCTATTACTACGCCTCCGATGACGATTTATCCATCTCCGCCTACGCGGAGCGAGGTCCACAGCCCGCGCGAGAAATCGCATGCGCCGACGCTGGATATCTCTGTCGCGAGTGACCAGTTGTACCTGCGTGGGACGGGCGTGGACGTCGAGCCGACTTTGCTGTCTGGCAACGTCGTTCTGCACCTTTCCGAGCCAACGTCGATAAAGCAGGTTGTGCTCGTCTTCCGCGGAAAGGCGCATGTGCCGAGTAACCCTCATGACCCGTGCGTGTGCAGCTTCTTTTTCTTACAATGAGAAAAGAGTGTACTGATAGATTAATGGTTTTCCATTTCGGGTGTAGTCATGTTCTGAACAGCTCCCCGAACCAGTATATCGTGTGTAGTCACGAATGGACCTTCCTCGAAGGCGAGAAGAATCACAGTCACACGCTCAAAGCCGGTCGGCATCTCTTTCCTTTCGAGCTGCGCCTCGGCGGCGCGCTTCCTTCGAGTCTGGCGACATACGTCAATGGCGGAGCTTCTATTTCCTACAAGCTCCGCGCAACTGCAATCCGTCCGGGGCTAGCCGCGAATCTCACCGTGTCCATTCCGATCACGCTGCTGCGGACGTTTGCGACCGAGTCGTTGGAGTATCAGCAGACGCTGGAGATTGAGAATACATGGCCGGAGAAGTTGATGTACTCGCTTATGATCCCGCACAAGGCGTGGGCTGCGGGAGACGAGCTCAGGGCTATGCTGAAATTCGCGCCACTTGCGAAGGGCGTGCGCGTGCTCACTGTCACGACGCATCTGTGTGAAACGACGAAGATGCTCGCACGGGGGGGCCATCTTGAGAAGACGCGGAATGTCGTAACGAGGAAGCACGAGATCGTGAATGGCCAAGCCGTGTCCGTGGAAGATCAACAGAGGAAGAGGTTGCATAATGCGCTACGGAAGACGCTTGGCGAGCAAGGTGGAGCGCAAACGGGTGTATCGGGTCTTTCGAGCCATTCGGGCACTTCGTCGCCTGGTTTGGCGACGGGTGGGACTTCAGCGTTCGTTTCGGGAACTTCGACACCTGTGCTCGAAGGCCTCGTACTAGCGAGGTCTGGTACGCGTGATTCATCCGGGTCAGCAGGCTCCGCAGGCGCTCCAGTTGGAAGCTCTTCTGGTCAAACCGCAAATATCCAGCCCGAAGAACAGGTAAATGACGGCGATTCGTCGGAAATCACCACGTCAATAACTGTTCCTCTCCCACCCTCGCTGACGCCTTCCCATTCTCTCGACCCGATTATTGTATCTTATCGAATACGCTGGTCTGTTTTACTGGCGAATTTGGACGGACATACATCTGAGTTGCGATGTTCGCTCCCCGTGCATATTCTTGATTATTCGCTTCTTGAAGAGGCGCGAGCTGCGACGCTTGTGACGAGGAGGCTTTTGTTTGGTGGCGAGGATGCAGCACAGACAGAAGGGGAGGAAGAAACGCAGCTCCCTAGTTATCCTTCGCATGTGCGGGATCGAGTCGCTGTAGAAATCCCATCTGAAACAGCCCTCGCTACCCAACGTAGTTCGGGGGCGAGCACACCCCTTTATGAAGGCGCTTCGTATCCGCTGAGTGATTTCCCGGGTTTCATACAGGATAGTGCATCTGCTTCTCCCTTCGCCTTTGGCGCACCGCTCTCGCGCGTCCAGACGCAGAACACGATCGCCCTGGCGACGCTTAGGAACTCGCATTCAAGCGCTGGAGGGACTCCTCCGGACTCGTCCTCTGCTGAGTCGAGCCGACCGAATACGAGACCGAGTAGTCAGCACGAGCGCGATGGATCATCGAGCGGCGGCGGGTGGGGGCCCTTCAGTCGGCCGCGCCTGCATAGTCGGACGAACTCTCGTGCACCGAGTCCCGAGCGGGCTAGCCAGAGCCCACAACTCCATGCGCACGCCGCGTCGGGGATCCCGGCGACAACAGCTATGGTCCCCTCCGCCTCGCGCGCGGACGAGACGCACGTGCACGCGTCGAACGCGGCGAGCAGGCAGACGCACGGACTGTTCAGTGTGACGATGAAGCCACTGACGAGCCTGACGGGCTTTTCCGCGCCCTGGCACGCGAACAGCCACACGGCCGTCCTGGCCCAGCACTTCCAGAATACGCACGCACATGCGCAGCGATCTGCTGCTACTCAGGGTCACGGTCCCCTTGGGAGTGGGGTGATAGTTACGAGTGCTAGTACGGGTGACTTGCAAGCTCTAGTCCAGAACTCGGGAGGAGGGAGGGGAAGTGGTGGTGGTGGCAGAACGGCGCCTACGACGCCGGGAACGCCGAACGAGTTGCTCACGACGAGTCTGAGCATGAGCGACGTCCCGGACTACTTCACCGCGTCATACGGGTCGGGGAGCGCCGTCCCGCCGCTTGAGTCGTTCCGCGGCCTACCGTCGTACGAAGACTCGGAGGCGCAGGCCTCGTTGCTCCGCACCAGTCCTATGCGTGAGGCGCAAGCGGGGGAAAGCGCCGGGTCGAGCATGAGCGAGGCGCAGCGCTCGTTTAGTGATTCGGACCTCGTTTCGATGTTTGCGCGGGCGAGGGGTGCGGAGGTGCAGCGTGTGCGATAGCCAATGTGAGGCGGGGTGTTGGTTTGTTTAGGTTCTATATGGATCTTTCTTGTTTTTTTATTATATATTTCGCTTTCTTTCTTGTCTTGTCGTTTTGATAAGCTTTCTGGTTCCCCTCCCCTTCCTCCCCGTCCTTTCATATATCAAGCCCAACGCACCACGCCTCGCCTCAGTTCTTGTCCTCACACCGCTCCCGCGTCACGCCTAAAACCTCCCTCCCTTCAATCCATCTACTCAGTCACAAAAAATCCACCCACTCCTCGACTCTCTGCATAGAATCGTATCGTCTCACGAATCATATCTTATCTTGGTACGTACATACATATATCATACATGTATAGATCTCATTCGTTTCTACTTTTTCTTGTTCGTTTGTAATTTTTTTACAGTCATGAACTTTTTTCATTTAAGACGAGTAACAGCCAGCCAGCCAGCCGGTCGGTCAGGTGGTACCAGTCAGTCAGTCCAATCTCCCTGCTTGACTTGATATGCAGGTACAATATGTCCGTGCTGCATACTGCATTTTTCTATGTATTTCATCTCGTCTGGACTTTCGCGCGTACTTTCTTTGTTTTTGTCTTTGTCTTCGTTTTCGTCTTCGTCTTCGTCCGTATCTTTGTACGGTGCTATATGGAGGTATTTTCGAGATATTGAGAACGATCGATGGTAGTTAAATGCATACCTATTTTGATAGAAACTTGGACTGGATATTATATAATAGGACTCATTTGTGTACATAGTGCTACATAGGAATGGTATTTCGTTTTGTGGACACGTATAGTACGCTGTGCTGTAGTGTGAACATATGATATATATATATATACATATGCATATGTGCGTATGGCGTGTGTGCGACTTGACTCGGAGGCGGAGAATCACAAGGGCTCGAGCTCGGTATTTCGTTACATGTATGTGCATACGATACATGCGTATGTCGAAGGCAACTCTGTCCATTTGGAATGTAGAACTACTGTAGTTCTGGAATTACTGGTCACTACGATAATGGCTAGTACTGTGCATACGAAGCATATTGGACCATCTAGAGCGCGGTTCGTCTAGACAGACGTAGATGATCTAGAGACACTTCCTCAGGTAGGTGTAGGCCGTCTAGCCTCACCTGGGCACACCTCTTCCTAGATCGCATATTCTTACTGGTACTTTTCCGCTTAGATGAGTTTAGAAGACCTTTGTTCGCAGAAATTTTTTATTGGACGACGTAGACAATTCAAAACATCCTTACTAGTACTTTACTCTTATTTGTCCCTCCTCAGGTTCTCTTCGACAGAATCTCTGGAGAATTCTTTGTGTAAACATCAAATGATCATTCGTGTTTTCCTGAGACGAATACAAATACATACGCAGCGACAAAGTAGCAAACGTGATATGGTGAACGTTACTTGTGATTTCTGGTAAAGAAGTCTTTGTTTTTGTGCGATACGAGGCGTAAGTACTGGTCCAGTTAAAGCGAGGTCCAAACCACATAGCAGAGGGTAGGTGATCCAGGGGAAGCTTCCTCTAGGTGAGCGCGAACGATCTAGTTTTAAGTACCTAGTCTTAAATGGCTTGGCGTCTATTGGGATATGTCGCCCCCCCCTCCCCTTCACTTCTCTCCTTCTGCTTTAACATCGACTGTAGGACTGGACTGGAATGTGTATCGGAATTATGGTCTGAAGATGCATACATTCGAGCTTCTTTCAATGCTGATATGTATACGGGAGTTTAGAATCTTTTGAACGATGCAGTTGTCGTTTGATGTGGTCCCGGCTCACTTCGTCACCCCCCAGCTCGGCGAGAGTTCCATGCTCTGCTCATCTATCATTTTGAGTTCATGAGCACACCCGGCCATTTTCCGGTGAGGATAGTAGGAAAGCATCGGCACTGGATAATCGATGGCGATTCTGCTTCTCATTCGATAAGGATACCTTGCTTGCTGTTGGACACAGGATCTGTATTCTGGAAGGGATATCTCACGTCGAGACAATATACAATGCATTCTGTGTGAACAATACATCAGGATTTAAATATTTGAGCCATAGCCGTCTTTTCGTAAAGGAGCGTGAGAGCATACCTATCCGTCGGACGCCCGTGATTTTTCGATTTCCTGTAATGTGGCACACATCTAAGTTCACGAGGCGGTACCGGGCAAAGCTGAACACGACATCGTGATTTCATGAAATCTTGATTCGGAGATGACCCCGCTGCAAAAAGGATACTTGCAGCCTAATCACCAATTAGTCCCGTCAGATACATTGATTGTTGGACCTGGAACCAAGTCGTTTACTTTGATCACGACCGAGACCAGGCACTGCAGGGGCTAGACCTTTCAAAGCTAGCGAAGCCACAGAACTTCCCGACACTGGATGACGTGGACAGAACAAAAGCGAGTGCATGATACGTGCCAAATTTTGACAACCCTGCATGATACGGGAGATGAGACCGGGTTTCACGGATGAAAGTGGCCTCGCTGGATAGGATTAAAGCACGCGGTTCAGGTGAAAACGATTCGCCACGCACACCGGGCATCGTAGTCCTTAGATGAGGACATGAGTGGACTGAGACTGGAATCACAATAAGACGTGGCTGAAAATCCGGGACCGAGGACTCGCTTATATGTAAATCCGGCGGGTCGCATCAAACGTATTGTTGTGTTTGGGTATCTAATATACAATATCGTTCTGAAATGTCTATGCATGGTTATGGGGTCCAGGAGTGGATCCATCGATGTCGATATCGCATCGTATGGGTCATCGGTGGAGGCGTAGAGTCGCAGAGCATTATCACTTTTTGAAGGAGAATCAAGCCGTCCATTCACAGGTATTAGGCACTGAGAGCATTCGAATCCCGAGCAAGACGAGTCACATGTTGAGATCACAACGTTTCCAGTGCTTAAAGTATTCTGCCGAAAAGATGCGGAAAGTAACAGCAGTCGTGAGTAATAGCAATCTTGGGACACGAATTTGACGAGCTGATTTACTAGATGTCGATGGGTTCCATACAAGATGGGCACGTGCGTAGAACGCGTCGGCGTCGATCAAGCAAGGAAATTCGTCATCACCACAAAGCCAGGCGCGTGCCACGCGTCCTCTCAACGGAGCCTTCTCCATCATCAACTATCTTCTTCAACTCGTTTAATCCAAGTGTCCAAGAATTATCGTATGGCAAGCACAAGACCGCCATCAACTCAAATAAAGTACAAGATCGCAGGATGCTCAGAGCACAGCGGACGCTACGTCGCGGACAACATCAAGCACGATAGGCCGAATGACCAGACCAGCCGCTGGAGTTCAGCCAAAGACAATTCTATCTATGGTCGGTCGTGGATTCTGATCGAGCTTGAAAACGTTTCTCTGTTGGGTAAGTGTATTCGTACCTTAATACTTAACTGTGGCACGTTGTCGCCTCCTGGGTCTATTACTCGGCTGTTCAAAACGCGGAAGCAAATGCGACCTAATTGTCATTATCGCAGCCAATCAGAAAGACATTCAGCCAAAATATTGGGCTCTTTATTTCCTAGAATGATAGCTGACTCCGTATTCATAGAAAGCATTACCTTTGGAAAGGTGCGAAGTTCATTGCCGCTAGATTAGGACACTCTGCTTACTGTGTCACGGATACAGTATTATAAAGGTGCGGTCCGATGCTTCAATGGCAACTAACCGACATCCTGACGAGCATTGTGTCATCGTGATTTCAGCACATCCCTGCAACATGAAAGACTTTGAAGTGCATGTTGGACTGTCGAGAGACTACCTCACGGAAGTACTCAAGGCATCGCTAAAGAACGACTCAAAGCCGGAGACATTTCCTCTTCGACACAAGAGCAAAGACGGGTTATCTGTACCTACGAGATTTGTGAAAATTGTATCGCTTTCGTGAGTTACGAAATGATGTATATAATAATCCCTAAGCTGAATGTTCTCGTCAAGAGCCCACGGGACCAATTTCAACACTTCTATTTGGTACGTTGCACTCTCTGGAATCACAGATGAGAGATATGTGCGGAGAGTTATGGATGCTTTCGAAAATGTATGTTGCTATCAGTATTTCATGAAGTTTAGCTCATCTCTCCAGAATCGAGAAACGCTTGCTATGCGACATATCCTGAAGCACCTTCGACAACGAAGACATATCACTACCTATAAACAACTGCAAGAACGTTCCGGTGTACGATTAGAGCACCCGCTTGTCTCCGATCTGTATGAGACTCTGGTTTTGCGCGGAGACTGGGTTGCGTCTGAGACCCAATTAAAATCCCTTTCTGCCGCTGGCCTGTTCTCTGAGTTCATACACTCATGCACACCTCGTGCTCGATGGAAGCGTCTTCGAGGGACCGATGCGAATGGCGATGTTCCAGGACGAAGAGGGGGACACGCAATGTGCATGGACGTCGAGAATGGTTTAATCTATCTTTTCGGCGGATACGACGGGCATCGGAGTTTAGATGACTTCTGGGTATACAACGTACGAGAAGGGCGGTGGCGTTTGCTCAGTCATAGTGTTGTCGAGGAGAAGAATGGACCTACCCCTCGAGCCTGTCATAAGATGGTGTTTGATCCGAGAAACGGATGCATCTATGTGCTAGGCAGATTGAGCGATGGCGACTTCCAGGAAGCGAAAGCAGCTGCTGATGCGACTTCTCAAGGCTCTGACAGTGTGACGCCTCCAGAACTTCTTCAAGGATCCGGTCAAGTGCGAAGCGCGTGGAGTAATCGGCGAACAACGGGAGGAGGGGCGACGAGCACAAGTGCTACGCCACCCCCGCAGCAACCGAGCAATACCGTATCACCTGCACCAACCAAGGACTACCTTTCGGAACTGTACCGGTACAGGACGCGTGGGATAGATCAAGGGAACTGGGAGCTCCTGAATTACGATACCTCAGTACGTACTTATCATTTTTTGATGAGATTTATGTGTTTGCTAATCATTAAAACGATAGATCAAAGGCGGCCCCAAGCTTATCTACGACCATCAACTAGTGCTTGATTCCGAATCACAGGTCCTTTACGTCCAAGGCGGTCGGATCGTTGATGATGAATGGAAGACACCGAAATATTCGGGACTATATAGCTATGACTTACGAACGGACAAATGGACGATGATACAGTTGGTAAATCAATGAATCAAGAAGAATGAAACTGCTTATGTTATCCATCTAGGACTACGACGTCAGAGGGTAACTTCTCCCCGCGACTCGGTATGGATTGTCCCGCTGTGTTACATCGCCATTCCTAACGAAGTTCGTCAGGTCATTCAATGGTATTCGAGCCACATCAAAAAAAGCTTTTTATCTTTGCGGGACGGAAAGATGAATATCTCTCCGATATGTGGGAGTATGATCTCCATTCGAGGACACTCACGGAATTGTTCTCAAATGTAACCGCGGTTGGAGGACCGGAAGCATGTTTCGCTCAGCGAGCAGTGATTGACCCTGGATTGAAAGAAATATATGTGTAAGTAGTGAGGCATCGTTTGTGGAACTTCGCACCTAATGGCGAGATTAGTTTCGAAGGAGTCACTAGGAGAGTTTCCCAGTCATCTTCCAAACTTCCTGTTTCTTTATATAGGTACGGTACGCGACCAGGAACATGGACGCGTGTACCAACCGCAAAACCCGCCTCTCGACGAAAGTCCATGTCTCCAAATATGCAGCGACCACAGCCTTCACCAAAACGACAGCGCAGTGATGACAGGGAAGCTGAAGAAGTTACTGTTAAGCAGAAATTTTCTGAAATGGAAGAAGACGGAGAGCCCGTTGCGCGGAGTGCTTGTCAGGTCGTCTATGATCTAATTACCCGGACATTTTATCTTCACGGCGGAACTGCTCAGACAAGGAACGAGCAGACGGGAGTTATCAGTGATGAACGGCTCGACGATTTCTGGAGCATGACGCTTGAAAGGCACGTAATTACTGAGCTTACCGATATCGCACATCTCTACCTGCTCACAATCAACTTCGTTTCGATAGACCTTCGCCTGAGGAGATTGTTAGACGTGCGACATTTGAAATCCGGAGACAACAGTGAGTTTTTACTCTGTATTTTCTCTTTCGCAGCCGTAGTTATTGTTACAATATGTAAAGGTTCCGTGAGATGTGCGAGGACGCTCCAGCTGTTGTTGCGCTGGCATTTTTGCAGAATGAGGTTTCTGCCGTCGTAAACCACGAAGATAATGAAGAATCGGCTATCTTCCGATCATTGCTCACGCATCTTCTTGCACGGCCACCCGATTTTTTGCCTTCGACATCTTCTGGACCCTCAACCTCATCAGCAATTCTTCGTGATCGTTTAGACTCGCCTTCTTCAAGTAATTCGGAATCTGGAGAATGGACAAGCGAGCTACCAAGACGAAGAGACGAGGACGTTGTTATGACTGACAGTTCTAGAACCTCAGTCCTTCCTCACCGGCAAAGTTCTGCATCTGCACATTCGGATACCGGTGAAGCGTTGGCTGGGGAGGACGACCCCTACGAGCTAGCTCTTCGCGGAGGCAAAACACTGAGTGGAACTCGGTTTACTCAGCGCACGGAGGTTTTTGAGAGTCTGTTGCGGTTCATTGGCCGAGCCGCGCGAGCGAAGCAGCCTGAGGGCAGTCTACTAGATATGCTTGGGAACGAAGATATGTAACCTCATGATGAGCGATGTCGTTAGTTTCTGTCGATAATTTCTTCACCGCTGATCCAGGACTATCAGCTTTTCTTTTTTGCACGCTAGTCTCGTTCAGGATACAATATTCTGTCATTTTCTTGCACTGTACATGCTTTCTTCGCACATAATAGCTATGCATCCGTGTCCGAGGTACCCATCAAGAGCGAACAGACTATATATTCGAAATCGTGGACGATCTGAAATCGATACACGAAATGATAGTGAAGCGAGACCAACTCTTCTCGAGCTGTACTCCATTCGAACCGCACTCCATCTCATTCGTCCAGGTTGATAGCGGATCCAAATTTTGAATACAGAGTGACCTTGAGTTTCTTCATCTCCTTCTCGCATTCCTCTGCTTGATCGCCGAGTTTGGAGATATCTTCGTTTAGCGCGGTATTGTCATTTTCGAGACGCTTAAGTGCACGAGGAAGTGGCAAATGGACAAAGGTTTCACCTATACGATATCTGTATAAATAGGTTTAAATAGCGTGTAACTAAGATGAAATGGGAAACGTACAAGATGGGTTGCTCTTCGTCAGCAAGCTCAAGTTCCATGGCAAGGTCGTCTAATGCTTCTTTTTCTTCCTGATCGTAAAGGAGAGAAACTTCGTATGGCGTGTCTGACCGCCATAATGTATATAATTTCTCACCTTGAGCGCCTTCAGTCGCTCTTCATATCCACGCAGTCGAGTATTCAGCTTCGAGAAAGTGCATATCCGCTGCTGGTCGTCCCAGGTGACCTCGACGTCCTCCTTTTCTTCTTCTTGTTTTAGCTGTTCTGGGCACATATTTGGTGAGATTCGCATGGATTGCGTGCCATTACGCTTTGTATTCACGCACCATTCGCATCGTTTCGTTGCTTGTTCAGTACTTCGATGAATGCCGAACGAAGGTTCGGTGACTTCAAGTTGTGTGGAAAGCTCCTAGCGTCGATCTCGGATCGGCGCTTCGATCAACGCGTCGCGTTTTGAATTTCAAATTTGTCTGACCTCCTGCATCTTGATTTCTTGACTTCTTGACTCTTTCATCTTGTCTTTTAAAAGCCGCAAGTTATCATTAATGCTTACGTCTCATTATATGCGAGGGTCTTGGCTCACGAAATCAAAGTTTGAGCTTTTCCTCCGCCTATACCGACGAGGCTGTAGTATGTTATGGCCTGAGTGTGTGTACATCGAGTTCGCTAGAATGTTTTGGCTGTTCTGTGCTGGCAGAACACTCCGAGAAACTGGCCTGCACGGACGGGTCACTTCTGTACATACAGCGCTCAATTCAAAGCTACCGCAACTAGGAAGGTGATCATATCTGTTGTTATGCAGTTCTTAACTCAAAATAATGTTAATGCGATCGTGGGACTTCGGCCTGGATGATCCTTTCCGAGGAGTAATTCTTGGGTTCGGAAAGGCACAAGGTGGTACGTCTTCAATCTTCTTCTTCCGGCTGAGAAAGAATGACACTACTAATTCACGCAGACTAACGATTCGTTGACGCAGATATTATTAATATACATTCTTTGCAACAGATTCTTCCGATTCGGATTCACGTTCGCGGAGCTCAATCTTGTCCAGTGGCCGGAATTAGGCGGATCCTTTGGCATTTGCTTCTTTCGCATACTGCGCACGAGCAGCCTTCACTTCCTCGTCCGTGGAAAGGACGAAATCAAACGTCAGTAGCTTGAATTCGTCTCCCTTCTGGAATCCTTTGGCGCGTGCTTCCTTCTCCGATTTCACAGTCTCAAGTTTCTACAGACGATAAATCGTATGCATGAGAATCTTGTATGTAGCCTGAGGTAAAACTTGGGAGGACTTACGACCACGAGACTCTTCTTCACGCCGAACACGGCATCACTAGCAACTAGCGGATCTTGATCTGGAAACAATGCCGTTGTGAGGGAGTTGAAGCCTTCCTTTTTGAACATCATGTGCAAGTGGTTCGGACGCATGTTATGCCGGTTGAGCTTAAAAAGAAGTTCACCAACGGGACCCTAAAATTCTTCTGTGAGGCTTTGAAATCGGAGGAAGTACGGGATAACGAACATCGCCTGGAACGGGGTATGCAATTGGAACTACAGCACGATAGGCAAACTTGCCATCCTTGTCGGAACGAAGACGTCCTCGACAGTCCGGTTCGGAACGATCTTTGTATTGCACGTCATAAAATCCGTTACTTACAAATATTTCGAGGTGATTAGTCAATGTCTAGCAGCGATGGAGGCAACTGAGGAAATGTCTGTACTTACTCGTCTGTTTCCCAAGTTTCGATCACAACGTCAGGAATAGGATTGCCCTTTGAGTCGAGGACACGTCCCTCAACCCACATGTACTCCCCTTTGCCCTCGGATGCGATAGTTTCACCGTGCTCAACTATAAAGTATCAAGTTCAGGTTTCCAGTGAATTGTTAGAGCAATAATGCGTTCGATAGGTTTCTTACTTTCGCGTGCATCCTCTGTGAAGAACGGTCCAAGAACGCTGCTCTCCGTCGCATTTCCAAACGGCGGGTTGTTCAGAGCGTCGACAAGTGCCGAAACGCCAAGAACATCGGACAGCAGGATGAATTCCTGACGAGTGTCCGAGCACATCTGCCCAGTTCGTGTCAGGAATCGGATAGTAGTCATCCATTCCTCGGTGGTCAGGCTGTGACCCAATCATTGATCAGCTTTCGTCTTTATCCGAGATGAAGATATAGTAAAGTCTTACTTCGTTTCATTGACAAAGTCATGCAAGTGCTGGACGAGTTTATCGAACAAGAACTTCATCCGCCTATAGAGTAACAATCAATTGAATTGCTTAATAAGCAACCTGAACATATGATGTGCCCGAGAAAACAGGGCACGGCCGCCGCGAAATGGAACGTACGGTGAATCGATTAGTGTGTTGAGCTTGAGGATATTTGCAGTGATGGTCTCGGGCCTATCAGGTAGCTGGATGCCTAGTCAACTCGTGGTCCCCAGAACGCGTACAAGTACTTTTAAGCGCTCACCGGAAGATCAAACGGCGGTACTGGGAGGCCATTGCTTACCGCCTTAACGACGCTCTGTCCTTCTGCCATGACAATGATAGTTCTTATAAGCTCTTTGCAGAGGCCTGTATAACAAACTTGAGAGAGGGATGCTACGAGTAGTAGAACAGAGAGTGTGTGTGTGAGTGAGTGAGAGATAAATTCTAGCGGTCAGTTGGAAACTTGTACTTCTTTTACAGCAGAGCTGGGCGCCTTGGGATCGACGGATCCCTTAAACATTTGTTCCGCCGTCCGTAGTCGGAGAGGTCCTGTTACAAATGACTTGTTTGCTATAGGAGAAGAAGCCCCAGCACATATGATAATACGCAATAGAATAATTGACACGATGCACGAGACAACACCTGACTCTGCGAAGCGGAACTCGAAGACGTTCCTGTGGTTAATTGGTTTACCCAGTTTAAAGGATTGTAAAAATACACGATCCAATGAAACTAAAGCGACGCCGGCAGGATTCGAACCTGCGCCCTCGAAGAGGAGCAGCTTTCTAAACTGCCGCATTAACCACTTTGCTACAGCGCCGCAAAGAGGATATAGTTGTTATCTAATATAGACTGCTTTTTTAGATTCTTTGAATTTCATTGATTATATAATGTACATTATGTCAAAGACTACACCAAACCTATCATAACGTTGACCCATCCATCCGCGCCGGCCATACATGCACCCAGCCAAGCGAGCTCCGCTTCCAATGGGCACATCACCCCTTGGACGACAGAGTACGCAAGAACTCGATTAGAACTAGGGAAAAGCAGGGGAAGATGCATGCTGAGATACTTTCCCAGTGTGTAATAGCCTCCTGCATAATCAATAATGAGATAATGCAAAATGTACAACACCTAAATACGGCGCACCGGATTCTAGAGAAGGAGGCGCCACATCTTGTAGAACTGGTCCGTCCGGAAGATAAATTCGGATGGGGACGCTGCGAACGTTGTAAGCGCCGTCCTTATCTGGAGCACCAGCCGTATCTGCTGAAGGTGGTCGAGAGTGCAAGGACACGGATGAGGGAGGAGGCGACATTTGTCGCGCAGGCGTTGTCGTCGGAGTTACTCTAGAGGCGATTTTCCAGTATTCGTCGAAATTATCTGATGCAGGCTCTACTTCAGTGTACCAAGAAATATATCCTAAATAGTATTGACTTACGATCCCTGATTGCTTCCCAGATCCCATCTTGCTCGGCCTGGCGTAAGCCTGTCATCCTCTTCGTGTTCCCCCATCTCAAGAAATCAGCCTCCTTAAGTTGACCCATGAATGCTTGTTTGCAAGCTTCAATACTTGGCGAGAGCAGTAATTTGTCAGTTGGGGGTGCAGCGAGATGTAGAATCAAACGTAGAGGAGCTAATGGTTGGTCAGGACTGCGCTTTTTCAACGTTGAGGTGATGGTATGAAAGTCGTATAGTAAACCAATTGACCAATGCCTTCACGGATTAAGATTGAACACAACTATTGCTGAATCATCTCTGAACACACCTACCATCGCATTAAGACTTTATCTTCTGTTTCAAACCACCAATCCTCTTCCTTTATTAGCTTCGCGCCTGCGCTATCAAACACAATGTCTACCAAGAAACGTTTGATCTCCGGAATGAGCAATGGCAGGTAGCTCACGCGAGGAGCCTGGATGAAGTAGCATTCCAGTCCTCGGTCACTGTTTGCAGGGAGCTCCGCAGGGTCGACATGAATCTCAAGAGGGACAGTCCCCTCCCATATAAGTCTTCGGAATAGCGTAGTTGATGCGGGCGTCGAGAACGCGGAGGGCGAGGGATCGTGTCTGGTTGGATAGGTCATCGGACGACGTTATATCTTGAGATTGACGCGTGACAAAGTGTAAATACAATTAAATGTCCGATCAAGCGTCGATCCTTTCAAGTCAGGTGAAGGAAATTGAACCGACCAACGCTCTCTTAACTTAACCATCTGAAAAACACTCAGATGCAGTCACACAATTGGCCATTACTCCACTTCCCAAATCCACAAGATCGCGAGGGACTATTGAATAATATAGCGATAAAAATGCGTAATGTTCTATCATGAAGTCCCTCGTCTACTGACTTTGAGCGCTCTCTATTTGGTTGACAAAAGCCGGGAAGGACCAGGATCGAGATATCAGATTTAAAAAATCCCTCTACACATTCAGGAGACTGGAAGTTTCGGAGAGCGAGAATGGCTCTAAACTCCTTCCACGCGAAACAGAGTATGACGTGCGTGAAGTGGTTGAGTAGGTCTCCGAAGGAAGCTGAGGAAGATCTTTCTCTCTCCATGTCGACAACGAATTCCAAGATGAACTCGGACTAAATTCCCTTTCCCTGGACACGGGTGCCTTTGAATCCGGCAGCTCGCCTTGGCAGCAGGGCTCCGAATATGAAGATTTAAACATGCTCAGAATCTTTTTGAAAGGCAAAACGCGACCAGTAAACACGAAAAGCAGCGTGTTTACAAAGCCTGTTCAAAGTTGATGATTCACCCTGTTCTTTCATAATCAGAATGTAGACGTACCTGAAAGAAGAAAAGTACTATCACTACCGAAATATTGCAAATATATGAGTGACGTTTCATTCTCGATACAAGGAAGCAAGCGTAAATATGTATACCTGAAAATGATAGCATCTAAGGGTACTTTATGACCCGTCCATTCAGCGAATCTACAAGCGGCAATTGGGACAATCAAGATCATATAGGCTATCTGTGGAAGAAATTTTGTCAGATGAGAAATCAGCTTCCGTACGTTCTCGGATGAAAGATTTTGTCTTGGTATTTACCGGGTACAATAGCATGTGCTTCGCAACAGAAACCATATGAACTCGGAGTTCCGACGCTTCGTAGTTCTGATATGGCATCCATGCACTTTCTTTAGCCACTGACCGGAAACGGAAGCGTCCTCCAGCAACAAGGAGATTGCCGCGGAGCTTCAGAAACACAAGTACATATAAGATGAAACTAGCCACGGCAGAGATGAACATCTGGAATCCTTTCAATAAGTTTCCGGTCATGCGGACCACTACTCAAAGCGCGTACTATCATGTATTCCAGGCTAGATGGTATTAAGAAGCATCCGAAGGCGTCAGCGATTATGAGTCTTGGGATTAATACAGGACGAGAACGCACACAAATTGTTCAGTTTCATACTTCTCGGATATCCAGCACCAGTACCCCGAAATGTTGACTGGAAAGGCTGAGAGTCAATCCACGATGTAACGGGTGATGTTCTCGCTTAAAGCTTACAATATGGGCCCTTTGATTTATTTTGAAGGATGATCGGACCCATTGCCACCAGGGCACTTATGAAGCTCCATATGGCGACAAGAAGAACAAACATAAGGATCCGACGAACATGGATACCACAGACGAGGACATTGAACGTATGCACGGCAATTATCTGATGAAGATAAATCAATCTATCAATACGTTGCAAACAGACTTCTTCCAGTAAATCGACAAACCAAGATCCTGCAAGAAAAGTGAATTAATACTGTTCATCGTTTAGAGGACAAAAGTCAAGTACCAGAACGCGGTGCCAATATCGGCAGCCTGTTTAATTCCTCCTGAGGAACTACACTGTCAGACCATTAAATAGACGTCGCAAGGAAACAGGACAATGACCTTGAGCGGAACAGAAGCCACTTTGGCTCACAGCCATGTCTTGTATCCATTTCAAGTTCATGATAGACCCGATAGCTACATGGAGATCAGACACCGGTACATCTCTAAGGTTGCGATACGCCATACCTTGCAGGAGGTCCGAGACCAACAGGGAAACGAAGTAAGCAGTGACGTGCGAACGAAAGATGTTTGTACTGGATTTTTGATAGCTCGCCCTCAAGGCAGTTATCTGTAAAGGAAATACCAGACGACGTTGCATGCTTAGTGTGCTGCATGTACAGCAAAAACAATCACTATCTCACAAGTATGATGAGAAGCAGCAAAACGACTGCGGTCAGCGATACTGATGACACTACAACAAGTACCTGGGTTCGTCGGTAAGTTCAAACTAGAACAAGTGATAATACGTTTCTATAACGCACCTTTTCTCCATCTGTTTGCGAAGAAGTCAAGTACTTGCGCAGACGACCAGTTGCCTGCGCAGCATGTGTATCTACCATGGCTTTGGGTCAAAACCAGAATGATCAAATCGACTGTGCGCAGCAGAAGTACTGGAATCTCAGCGACCTGCGCCAACCTGCGAACGACAGCGCAGCTAGAGAGTTCGACCCGGAGAAATTAATGACCTCTGGTCGAAGTAGCAGACCAAGAGAAGGCGGTGGACGTGCGATACGATGTTACTGATGGGCATTTTTAGTAGCGAATAGTAGCCAGGGCGAGTTGAGCGCCAGTCCGTAGCTGTCATCAACTCGGTCAAGACATATTGCATTCAATTCATCATCGATTTGATGAACGCGCGTTCGGATGGGCGCAGTGAAAGACTCGCGACAGGCAATTCTTCGCACTCGACTTCGATGTCCTGCAGTCAAATTCACGAGCTCAATATGGATTGCCTCTCGGACGATTCTGTTACTAACTAGGAGGTGGCGATATCAAATTCCTTTTCAGAGAGGCAGTACTCTTGACAACAATCACTGGATCACTGGCGGGAAGTGCAATTTCCGTTCCGCTCTTGCAAATAGACGCATCGCCATAAATTGAACAAGCATGGCTATAATTCTATTGCCAGTCCAACTCAAACGATTTACAACAGTAAAGTCTTTCAATTGGGTATTGTCTCATACGAAGAAGTAATGTACAGATGCTACGAACCTATGACTATAGGTATATTGCCATGCTTCAGCCCCCAGGACGGCTGTTAAATAATCTATAATACAAAAGAAGTGGCGATTGTTCAAAGCTGCCAAGAATTTTACGGGAAGTTAAAAGGAGTGAAAATATGTGCAATGGAGAAGGGATTGGAATAGACGAAGGGAAGTGAGACGTAGGATAATGGCACTAGTAATTCAAACAACCCAGAAAAAAGGTATATATACAGACAGACAAAATATGAATATCTAAATAAATTATCATTGTTTACGAAAGAAGCCTAGGATGCAAAATTAGATAGGTTCTGCAACAAGACTCAGAATTTCTACCCACCATGGGGAGGGAGGGAAAGACTGGGCGACCGCAACACTGCGGTTTCCATCCCCATTGTAGACCGAGGGAAGACACTCTGAAGCGTGCATCGCAGAGAAATATTCAAGGTCACGTCCAGAGGAACTCTGACTATCGCCTGAGTAAGGCGCCATGTAGTTCGTAAGATCCTCATATGTCGCAACTTCGCCACCAGCAAGAGACACAGGCGGGAGCATAGTGGTCGGAGTCGGGTCGGAGGAAGGACGCTGCATTTGCTCAGCGTCTGTCACGCGCTGGCTGGCGCTTGTATTGATGAGGCCTGGGAACTCAAACAGGAGAGGAGACGGCTCTCTGGAAAGATCGCTGTCGGAATAGGTCAAGGCCAGTTCCTGATGCTCTGGCGATTGGTCAATATGCAGTCGAGAAGTGTGCGCATAATCAACGCCATGTAAGTCTGCGAGGTGTTGATCAGATTTTATCAACTGATATATAATGAGGTTCGTACCTAGTGCCGATGGGATTGCCACGGGACTTTGCTGAACCGGGCAGACGTAATTCCAGACCGATCCGGACTGCACGGCCATCTGGACATTATGAACATTGCCCCAGTGTCTGAAGTACGCGTCAAAAAATGCCAGTAAACGACGAAGCAAGCGTATCTTACTCTGTCATGCGTGTCAAATAATTATTGCATACTCCATAGCTAACTTCGGCGAAGCGTCCACGGTTAGCAACTGTTAAGTCTTCTAAGGACTCCGACATCTCCTGCTCCGCCCGGCTTTCCAAGGCGAAGGCACGGGCGGCAATAGCCAAGGGAAAGTCCAGGAAGGGTGTCGAGGTGACCGCATGGGTATCTACTTGTTCCATCATAACAACAACGTCGAGAATCGTCCGTGCAGACTGGATAACCAATAAGGCTGTGCTGAAAGAACGTCTGAGAGCTCACGTACCGACGTAACAATTTCGGGCACTCGCGGCGATGTGGGAAAGGAGCGGAAAATTGAAGGATAGTGACTCATCCCGATAAGGGAATTGAGAATCAAATGAAGGAATATGAACACAGTATCTTGACGGTCCTGGACAGCGCGTCGCAAGTTCACGACATTGAATTCAAGATCCGGTGGAAGGGAGAGCTGAATAGACAGCAGTCGCGAACGAATATCCCTTCAGCACGATGTTAGACGATAGATGACTTAGACTGAATGGAAAATAAAGTATTTACTGCAATTCCGTCTCTTGGCTTCCCTGAATATTCGAGCTGAAGTTAAAACTAAGGATTCGAAGCATCTTATCACGAAGGCTGAGCAGTTCATAAAGCGTGAAGTATTGCACGGAAACGAGAGAATGGTCTGAGGTAGCGAAACTCGACTTTGGCAAAACAGTTGTACAGGCTTGTAGACTCAAATGTGCAGGATTTCCTGTGACTAAATGCAATGTAAGACATCAATTTTAAACAAGGATAGCAAGCACCCACTCCAAGATGAGATTATATCTAGCATGACGACACTCCACCATGTCTGGCGAAGGTCTGTACGCTCATGTTCAGTCGTAAGGGATTTGATTGTCTCCTCGTTGCCGAGACCCAGATCCAAAGCCATCCTTATAGCCAGCTAGCGATTCTGAGGTTAAGACGAGGCCTCATGCAAAGTACGACCCACAACTTACTGAGCTATAGACATTCAGCCCGTTCTCTCGTCCTGATCCATATTCGCACCAGGATAGAAGTAGCAAGGAGTGGAGGTTTTCAACAGAAGGCGTAGAGGCCAAAGGAATTATCAAATCCTTAAAGTCACAGATTGTCAGGCTCAATAGTATGCGCGTACAGATCTGAGCATACCTTTGCCATCTCAAGATAAGGTTCGCCAACGAAGACACGGCTGTTTCCAGGAAGTTCCGGAGAAAGAGAGAACCTAAGAGAACTTATTAAAGACTCATGAAATTTACTTAGAACAGCTACTGACCTTAGTGAAAGAGCAGCAATGCAGTTCGCGAAAGGCGCAGGAAGCGCCTGTTCCAACATGGTATGACGAAGTGCGTCATAGTGCAAGAAAAGAAATCTCGATCCGAAATACTCAGAAAATAATTCAAGGGCATGTTCCATGTATTTCGGAGAAGGGTATCCTGGACGAGCCGAATCAAAGTAGTTTTGCATACTATGGGAATAGTCGTCGATAGCAAGATTCCTGAAACTCGACAGTGGAGAAATGCCGATCAATGACGGAGTTGACTGCCCTGAGCGGCGGCCCCCATGAGAGATAGGGTAGTCTGCTGACGCCACAGGACCAATGTTCCGCCTACGGTGAAAAAGCAGACGACGATCAACCTCAAGCCTCGTTACTCAGCAATACTTCCATACCTTGTGCTAGTCTTCCGCATGCGATGAGGTCCAACTTCGCTGTTCGGACTACCAGTACGATGTCCAAGAGCATTCGGGAGGCGGGGGAGTGCAGGAGGAAGAGAGGAAGACCGAGACTGTTGCGAATGATAATGTCCCAGGGTCGGAAGCGTGGCACGTCGTGCTACAAAACCCGGCGACTCGGTGAATGACTGACTATCTTCGCTATCCGAAGGATTGAAGTTGGAACTCGATGCCGACAGGCTACCCGAACGCTGAGCATGGTAGCGTTCTCGGTCTCGAAACCTACATGCACTCTTCGAAAGTCTACATGCCTCGCATTTCGACGCTCCAGGAGACTGGTGACATTTGATTTTCTTTGCTCGGCTGCGACAATCAAAGTTTGTTAATGTACATTAGCGGACACAGTTAATCCAGTGAGCAGAGCACGATAAATGCGCACCAGGTGTCACATGCAGTAACTAGACGAGAACGCTTTTTTTGTCTGGAGTTAGCCGCCTGAGGGACCTCTAGGATAAAACGAATGCCATCCATGGTCAGTCAGGGAAGGGGGAAGAACGAGTACAGGCGCAGGTACGAACGAGTACGGGAAAATAGAAACGTTGGTGCTGTTTATACTTTTGGTTCGTCGGCTGCAACACATAACGCGTAGGTTTTGATCACGTACAAGTTTGATCAAGAGTAAGGGTCCACATTTGAGTCCGAATCTCCAGATTCATCGGGTCAATTCTAATCGGCAGATTTGGCCCCGGTGACCGGGGGTCCCATCTTTGATGCCGAGCAACACGCACGCCACAACTCATCATCAAATACGAGCATTACAGAATCCAGACGGATTATCTAAGCGCGGACCACCTTCATCTTTAGCCGAACAATGCACAGTGTAGACTGCATGAAACGCAAAAGCACCTTTAGTCATTTTCTAACTGTAAGTAGACACGCGATTTTTGCTTCGCATGTTCCAGCTTCGAATTGAAAGGCATGTAATGGGAATGCCGGACCGATAATGTATCGCGCGAATAAACATAATACGAAATCTTGAGCCTCGTGAAACGACCATGAAGCAGGAACGTCACGATACCCAGTGATCCGTCCATCAGATGGGGAGCAGTTGTTTTCGCTAAGAAAGCTGACGTTTGGCTCACTTTCGGGGAAAAACTGCCCTGTAAGTGGCTGTTCGAGTCCGGTGATGGCCACTTGAGTAGTGATCGGTCCGACGCTTAAATTATAAATTACTAAAATATGGCTCTAGGGCAAGTAACAATAAGCCGAATCTGTTATGTATTTGTTATTACAGCACGATCACGGCGCAGAGGAATAAAGCGAGACACACATACAACACCGAGAAGAAGTTTCATCAGCGCACTACGAGAAACGTGTCCGTTCCGCGCCGACGGCATTGCCTCCTGTAGACGCAGGGGAAGCAAATTCACCGTTCAACAGTCCGTGCGGCCTAATTAAGTTGTTGGGCCTCGACTCAGCTCCTGCCTCATCGCTTCCAGAGTGACCATCGAGTTCCGTATCAAAAAGAATATCAGAGGATCCTTTCGCATTTTTAGAAAGACTGTTCTCCTGGATTCGGAAGCACGGAGAATATTAATGTCAGCTGATGTGTACAACGAAGATCAACGCGGGTAAATTGAAGGCAATTCGTAGGGGAGGCTGATGAACCTGACGAACACGTTTTACGACCTCGAGAAATGGCTTCCGCCTCCTCGGGATCAAATCAACAGGCATAGGCCACAGGTCGGGCGCTAATGGATGACGCCAACACGGACTATGAAACAATACATAGCCATTTCACTGCCTCATCGCATCCTCTGTCCCCGTTCGTGCGTAGGACACCTTCACCTTATGATCGGTTGCCACAACCCCAGTATGAGCAGATACGATTGTACAGATGCTTACAGTGAGGAAATCTTGCTGCGACACATCAACATCTTGAACAATCAGAAGCCGCCGTTCGTCAAGCTCATGCGACGAGTCCATATCCATGTCAACAGTTCGTGAGATATCAGCGAGAGAAACATCACTGTCGACCGATTTCCTGTATTTATGGTAGGTGAACAACGCAATGCCTGTATGGAGCACATTCTAAACGACTTGATGGATGAAAGCGAATCAGACACCTCACCGCAAACCGTCACTGCGACCCCGACGAGGTTAAGTGGAGTGAGTTCATCGCCAAAAAGCCAGGCAGATACGGAGATCTGGGAGACCTCCTTTGCGATCCCAGCTATTGACATGGGAACAACACCCGCACGTTGTATGATACTATAATGAAAGCTTAGTTGACTCCTCCACTTGTAAAAGAAGACTTACTAGTATTCAGAGAGAACCATCAGGAAAGCCAACACGCCAGGTATCGCCAAGTACAGCGCCGTGCTTAGCGTCTCCTGCATACCATCAAAGAATTTGCTTCTAAGTATAGCTATCCAGTCCTCAAATAACAGGCTGACAATCGCCAACGATGCACCCATAACTGGAGCAAGCCAGAAGATTGTTGCGGCCGGATTATTCATGCCCATTTTCTTGCTTTTCAGCAAGAGGTGGGTCATACTCCATCGAAGTCCGCTAAGAGCACTTGCACTAGTGATCAAGATGAAGCCCAACAGTTCAAATTGCGTCTCCGTCGCGACCATCATAAGGACTCCGACAAATATGAGAGATATGACTCCCACGAGCCTCCACGAGAACTTCTCTAGTTTGAAGAGGAACGCGAAGAAAAGGACGAAGATGAGTGAGGACGACTTGCACATGGCTACGGAAATCTTCAGAACTTCGTCAGACATGCTGAAAGAAGATCCAAACATACTATAAAATGACAGCGTGATGAGCTTCAGCGACAAATTTGAGAGCCCGATGTCCAAGCCTGTTGCGACGGCAGTAGGAACTACCTTCTGTCTATGTAAAGTGTGATTGAAAGGAATAACATCATTGAAATTGACGGCTAACTGACGCGTAGTCTTTCCTTCCAGGGTTATGGGGCGGACGAAACCGAGATGGCCATATATTTCTGACCGCAGCAGCAAAGGCAAATTGAACGAACATATGAAGCATAGTGACAAACAATGGCCATGAGAAGCCGTAACGATCCGGAGAGAACATCCATTTGTTGTATACAGATAGAAGTATTGCAACTGTATACCTAACGAAATCAATGGTTAGAAAGAATTACGCGAGCATAATCCCTAAAGGTCACGTACCAGGAAGCAATGAAAAGCGTATTTATGAAAGCGTTTCTCCACCATAGCCTTTTCCTATCCTCTTTTGAAGGCGGTTTTGACTCTATCAATCCCTCTCGACCCACGATGTCGACAGTATCAGTATCGTCCCGTGAAACGGAGTTGGGATCTGTATGAAGCGGAGCATAGCCCGAATTCGAAGCCATGTTTTCGCGTAGAAGTCACTTGCTTTATGTGAAAATTATTACAAGCCTGCGCTTGTACGTGGCATTAAAAAGAGAGCCTTTCCATCCAGCGGCAGCTCTGTGGGCGTTGCATGAGCGCAAAAAGCAAACCACGTACAGGCGCCTTCACGTTGATGCCGACGTCGTCGTGAGCGAATCCCGATTCGGGACATATATTCTCACGTTTCTTTGGTAACAACCCAACCTTCAGCTCGACTCATGATTCGACTTAAGGGACATGTACTTTTTTGGATTTTGCCCCGCCAGTGGGCACGACACAAAGCAGTAAATCATCGAAATTGCTGGTAGTTTCCGTCAGCAAAAAATTCTTTCTGAAAGCCGCGGGAACGGCCCTCTGTTTCGTGTCAGTTCGTGTCGTAGAACGAACTGCTGAGACCTCGTGGCTAGGGTCGATGTATGTGCCAGGGTCGAATCGAACCAATCCCTTGCCCGGATCAATGCATCTTCTTTCTGCCTCAAAGTCATATCGCGAATTGATGATCTGCGATCTTCTACACTGTTAGTGCCGCTAGATGTAACGTCTAGAAAACTAACCAAGGGGATGGCTAGCCTAACTTCCGTTCCGTCCGAGGATGATAGGAAGGACTCGCTTCAGACTTGCATCTTACTCTTGGATAACTTACCGCCTCTGGATCAACTGCTCCCTACTTCTTTATACATCCGACGTCTCTGAGGCAGTCAGAGAAACGAACAACGGGTGGGAAATGTAAGTCTGCACAAACAAAAGAAGTGAGTGCGACCCTACAAGAGCCAGTGCGTTTAAAGCTTCTTATCTACTTATCACCGTTTCTTGTCAGGTTCGTTCACTCAAAGTCATTGCTGATCACCAGACACGTTCTACATGTGCTACTGAGAATGTCGACCCTGCTCTACCGGATGCTATGACCGAATATGGGAGCTTTCAAAGTCTTGCCTGCATGGAAATAGCGTAAGACCAAATTTCTAGCCGTCTGAAATTGTCTGTCTGCGATCACTTCTCCGCCGTTTCACGGGTCTCCAACGAACTAGTTGCAGAAGAAGCTTTGATGAACCGTACAATCAAAACTTTCCGCGTATTGTGCCGTGAGCCTAACTCAGTATTGTGAATGAAAACGTATCCATTTCAAGACTCGCAAGCAAAGGAGCTGATTCCCAACATTTTAATTTCTTCTTCAAGCTATTCAGTGAAAGGTTCCTCTTGACGTGATAAGTATGTCATCACCTGAAGTACTAGTGAAGCAACTTGATGCGCCCCTAGATATTCTCTACATTTCTCGTCTGAGTTCCTATCGAGAGATACAAATCTGTTACTTCTATAGGCCAAATCTTATTCGGGATCTTCCTTCACGTCGTCCTTACCGTATATGCATTCTGCAACTTGCTTGCACGATGTCTCTTGAGGTACGATTCTACGAAGGGATCCGATAAAGCCGGTGCGCTTCCTTCTCTGGCTTCCGCTTCCAAAGCCATCAGCTAGCTATACTATACACCTGTCTAGTCATGTGCCATAATGGACCACAGGATCATCAGGTTTTATGTGAGTTTCTGGCGAATGCGAATGCAGTGTTCAGTCTTCTGAGGAAAGGCATACGTCCCACGAGTCTTCAAATCGTCGCTGTGGGTCCTAAAGAACATCAGAACGAGAATAATCTTTCTGCTTGAAAAAGAACTAATACTCCTGGCTCCTTATCCCATCATTCCGAATGATAAGTCTATGACGTGTTTTGGGCTCTGATTCGCTCACGAGGGGTGTCAGAGGGCGTCAATAATTCAGTGTGATCGACCTCAATATCATTGTACGATCGGCAGAAAGTGCCGATCAAACGTGCATCAATACTCCTGCTAACGCCTTGATATCCTGAGCAGGCACTCCAGCAATCAGTACCTAGCGAGCATGGTCACGATAAGAAATCCAGATATCAGAAAGATTTCATGAGACTGCCTCTTTCCAGATAAGTCGAAATTTTTATCGCCACGCTTGATAAGTTCTCAAGTTTGAAGTAGAAGTATAATGATATGCCGTCATCGAGTTATACTAAAACCATCAGACACCAAGCCCATGCTATGAGATTGAGATGGTCTTGTCACAATGCCTATCGCTGTGCTGTGAAAGTCACTCTGAGAGACTACTGGTCCTGTTGAGTACCTTCACCATTGGATTGGGTGCAAGGAGTATCGCCATCACATAGCAGAAGCACGCTCAGTCATAGTATTGAGTCAGTGCATCTGCTGTGATGCAATGTCGGGATTGATGGGGAACTATAACGTTTCAGCCTGTGTTGGACGGGATCAGTTACTTATATGAATAGAGAAGTGGAGAGTGATGACATTGAATAAAATGGATCCATCACGCCATGATGAACTCTGACGGAAGTTCGTATCTTAAAAATTACATCGCTTCAAGATTGTCTAAAGAGTAGCGCAAGGCAAGAGCTAGACCCTTGTAAACGAGTACTTGGCTTGATACAACGATAGCGCATTGAACATTCAAAAAAACACCTCCTTTTCGGTGAATTACGTAATAAAATTTACAGAGGGGTATGTACTACTACTGTACAGTTACTGTTCCCACGATCACGACACTCTCGCGATTTTGGATTTTGGATTGACGAAGACCTCTGAATGAGGTCGACGAACACGACAAGCACACAAAAAAAACATGTCCGCCGATGCGTTACGATACCTGGGCTCGCTGCCTGGTCACAAGGGGTGGGTGACTGCAATAGCAACGTCATCCGAAACCCCAGACACGCTGCTCACCGCGTCGAGAGACAAGACGATCATACTTTGGCAGCTTACTCGTAGCGAAGAATCATATGGTTATCCAAAACGCGTCCTCACGGGCCATAACCACTTTGTTTCCGACATCGTAATCTCCTCAGATGGCCAGTTCGCCCTATCATCTTCTTGGGATCACACTCTTCGTCTTTGGGACCTGAACACGGGCCGAACTACTCGTCGTTTTGTGGGACACACTAGCGATGTTCTTTCCGTCAGCTTCTCTGCAGACAACAGACAAATTGTATCTGGATCGCGTGATAAGACGATCAAAGTCTGGAACACGCTCGGTGAATGCAAGTTCGACATTAAGGAGGATGGCCATACAGAATGGTGGGTTGCTATAATGTTACCTCTAGGATACATTTCAATATGGGAATCATCAGGGTTTCTTGTGTCCGCTTCAGTCCGAATCCGCAAAACCCAGTGATTGTCTCCGGTGGATGGGACAAAGTGGTGAAGGTGAGCATTCAGAGTCCAGTTAGCACATTACTTTTAGCTCCTTTTTCGGAATGATGTTACTCCTTTAATATTTGCTACTTCAGAGGGTTAACCCGATGAGACCAACCTTTCCACCAAGATCTCTGACCATCATGTCCGCGTTAACATCTCTAAGACGGCTTACTGACGATGTGCTATTACAGGTTTGGGAACTCACGAAGTTCAGACTGCGGACTAACCATTTCGGTCACACGGGCTACATTAATACAGTGTCTGTCTCGCCAGACGGTTCGCTTGCTGCATCAGGTGGTAAAGATGGAGACACTATGCTCTGGGATCTTAACGAGGGCAAGCACCTCTACTCTCTTGAGGCTGGTGACATTATCAACGGCCTCGTCTTCTCGCCAAATCGTTATTGGCTCTGCGTTGCAACCGCGAGCTGTATTAAGATCTTTGACTTGGAGAGCAAGTATGTCTATCTATTTCCTGATATCAGCAGATGTTTGATACTTCTATCGATTAGATCCATCGTTGATGAGCTCAAACCTGAAGGTGAGATCACTGGGAGCGGTTCATCACCTGAGTGCGTTTCGCTTGCTTGGTCAGCGGATGGGCAGACCCTTTATGGCGGTTTCACCGATAATCTCGTGCGCGTCTGGACTGTTTCTACATAAATCTGATGGTGCGGTTGTCGTCTTACGTACGCTGTATGTGGTACTGTACGATAGCGTCACTTGCGACGTGCTTCTCAATGCAATCTTTATCTTTCCCATAGTCCTTGTTTTGAAACTGGTTTTCATTTCCAGCCCGATAGAATCGTGTAGGGATTCGGTAATAACATACAACTCACCATTGCCTGAAAAATCGTACCTTAAACTATTATCCGCACTTGAAGCCCCGACGTGTTGCACAAAGCATGCCCGTAACAGGTGAAACGAATTTACCCTCCTTCGGAATGTATCCTGTACTCAAGTAAATTATGAACCATCAACGTTCATAAACACAATCCAACGGACTGCTACAGTGACACAATTAGGCACATTATTTGATGTCCCTCAAAGCTCGAGCGTGCATCAAGCGCCTGAGTGAGTCTGCTAGTCGTAAACTTTAGTCCATCTCTGACCTGCATTGCCACCCGGTTCACTTCTCGCGTCATGGGCTTGTGTGATTGTCCATCATAAATGCTCTTCAATGATACAACTAAGCGACGATAAAGTATTCAATCCTACTTATGAAGATTGACCGCGGTCCCGATACAGACCTTCCCAGCCGAGTCGGATCCATCGTCGTTGATGGTGGGGTTTTCGTGACTAAAAGAGGATGAAGGGCCAACTGCTGTAACACGATGCTTTCAACACTATTTCAGCTGATGTACCCCGAGTACCACTTCGCTTCCTTTCTTGTACCCTCCGCCGACCACTCGCTTCCGCCCCTTGTCAGCAGTACCACATGAAAAGGCCGAGGGATTGTCAAGGTCATCTCATCGCGCTTCCGGATTATTCTTTGTCAGCCAGGACCAGACTTTCCCTGCTGTTCCGAACGTGCCGCCTCGCCTTGCAGTCTCTTCGAGTTCTTCCATTAATCCTGCCGACGGTCGCTCGCTTGTTATACCGCTTTCACCTGAGCCTATCTCAGCCATCGGCGCGGTCACGTTCACATCCACTCGGAGGCCGCGCTTGCGTGAACGGTCGTGTCGCAACACGATTGCTACTTGACGGGGACCAGGAGTTGGGTGAGCCTCCCCTCCGAGGATAGACCCGTGTACTGCAAATGCCAGCGCGATACACGGTGGTGGAGAACCTCCGCCGACGGTCATGGAAATGGACGAGAGTCCAGGAACTGCAGACTCGGCATCCAGATCTAGGCCGTCCGCAGCATCAGCGTCGGAAGAAAAGGACGGCGGGTGATCTGGGAGAAAAATGTTTACTGGTATGCGTCTTGGCATGTATATTCCTTGGTTTCAAGGGCGTTAGCATTGATTCATAACTTTGTGATGGAGTACGATGAGACGCATGGAAAATGAATTATGTATATATGTTCCGGGCCGCGCCATGAGAAATCAAGTACATCTCATGGTCTGCTCTCTAGAGAGAATCCATCGGCTTCAAGACATGTACGTACCTTTCAACAAAGCTTCTAAATCTTCTTCTGGAGCGCCCATATTATTCTCATCACTCTGTTCATCTTCGCTCTCCGGCATTAGGTCTTCTGCCACCCAGTTTATGGTCTTCAGAGTTTCGTTGATCCAACATTGATCCCGAACAATCTGCGCGTCATCGCATGATCAAAACGTAAATCAAAAGTAATAGCGTTGATAAGCGGAGAAGTCACAGTCACCTCAAGAATACCATATACTTCTCTTAATGACGATACGGGTACTCGCTGGAGTAAAAATCCAGCTTCGTTTGGCACAGTGAGTCGTAATCGGAGGGGCGGATGTGCATTTGATGGCGATTTCTGTGGTCTTTCAAGTTAGCCGTACCCCAGAAAAGATCAAAAATCGTACATAAGTTGCAATGTATCGTTCGGACGGTGGGAGCGCAGGATTAATCTTATCAGAACTTCATATGAGATCTCAATCTTTATCATTTGATGATCATAAGCTGAACCTACGAGAAGTCCGACCCAACTTCCGGGAAGTGGCGGCATTTGCATCTGAATAGCGAAACCCATACCAGACCCCGTATTCAGAGGATCGACGATCTGTTGAACCTCGCGCATTCGTGTATGTGTCATTACAATGCCGGACGAATAGCCACCTTCTGTAAAATCAAGCATCCACACATCTTGCATGGGATCCGTTCCGGGACCCGAGTCCTTCATCAGAATAAATGGAGGAGTGGCTAGAGTATGATCAAGGGCAGCTAGGATAGTTGTGCCTGGCAATCGGAACTGGGGACGCCCAAGACTTGGGCGTTGTTCCGCACGGCGCTGGGGTGCCAAACGGCTTGAAATTGAAGTAAGCGTGAGAGTTGCAATAACAGTACCGGTAGGCCGTGATCGCCTTTGAGTTAGCTGTTCGCGTAAGACCGGGAGAGGAATGTCCAGTTTCGTGAATGCTTCTGACATATCATGCTGAAAGGCGGAAAGGTTCGAGTCGTTCCTCCTGGAAGCACGCAACAGGGAGTAGTAAGCCAGTGGCGAAGTGTAAACCAAGAAAGACATGGTTGGGGATAAAAGGTATGGTATTGCCAAAGCATGTGCTCGAGATAGGAAGACGTCCAGATCCACCGTTGAAGATTGGAGCGTCCTATTCCTTCACTTTAACCAGTAGCACGGCTAGAATAAGACTTCAACTCACGATGAAAGCGCGTCCACTTCAGCTTTCGCAATCCTATCCGTGACTGCATTAATAAGACCAGTATCATTGAACCATCGGATACCCTGATCTCCTTCGGAAGATGCAAGGTTATCAAGCTTCATGAGGTAAGAAAGATGGCTTTGGATATCTCGGCTGATTTGCCCAGCACGCGAACTGCTATCAGTATCGCCTTTCTGCACTTCATTGAGATAGTCGTTCCATGTGCGAAGGATGAACGCGTCCAGTGAAAAAGAACGTTCAGCAAGTGTATTTCCAGAGTTTCCTGAAGGAAGTGCGTGAGACGTCTTCACGTTAGAGACCACGATACGGCGAAGACTGGAAGTGGGGGTGTTTCTTTGAATACTAAGATCGATATCAATGACAAGAACTTTTCCACCAAGCATAAATGTCATCTTTCCATTCTTGTCTTCTTCCTCTTTGAATACCTCCATCCCGTTTTTCCGGCCCCAGTCCTCGATTCTGGAGACAGACCACTCCACGATAGTATCCTTGTCAAGTGGAATGGGTTCTCCATAGGTCGCAGCTATACCTTTGCAAGCCCGTGACTTGAGCGCTTGAACGCGCTTGTGCGTATCTTGTTTAGACTGATGAAAACGCATCAATTCCCGATGATGTGGATTGAATGTAGTGCAGCAAGGGGCTTACTAACTGTGTGAAGACCTTCGATGAGCGTTGTGCTCTGACGCAGGATGGAAACAAGCTTGTGATCTGATGCAGTAAAGGCAGAGTACGATTGCAAAGTATGCGACAAGACCGCAGATGCGTCCACTAGATTTTTCAGCGTCGTCAACGGGCCGTCAGGAGAGCTTGATGCAAACGGGTGCAAAGTCTGGGGCGATGCATCAGAAGGGAGACGGTCTCGGGGCACATTTTGAAGTAGAAACGAAAGCAAGGTCTCCTGGCTGTCCATTATGCCGATGGAGACGAGTGAAAATAGTGTGCGGAGGTGTTCTGTCTCACCACGTGACAAAGGGCGCTACTAATTTAGTAATAGGGATTTTGTGGCCCAATCCAATTGCCTTCGCAGCGCCACATCTAACAGCAGTGCACGGCATCTGTTTATTTCGATAATAGGGAGGGGACCTCGAGCTTATTTTAGTGTGCACGCTCTTCCGAGTCTTCGGAGGCTAACCTATTTAGTGATTACATGGATGCCGATCGATCGAGGTAGCCGCGATACTTCTTGAAGTTGTTGCATTACAGGCGCATCTAAATACCACACATACATTAATCGCGAATCCGACAAACGGAGGAGCCTGCTTTTCAAGCTTGTTCTCGTGGTAACGATTTTCTAACCAGATTGCCCCACATTAATGCGTTTTTAATAATCCCAGGTGCGGAAGGGGATGCAGGTGAGCGATCCTGAGAGCCACCATGCTTTGGATCACGCAGTACGGGGATACCGAGTGTCTCCATCATACAGGTAGCAAGGCTGTGTATCTGGTAACCTCGGGCTCTAATCAAAGCAACTCTGGCCTATCTCGAATACCTTAGCTACCACGACAGCCGTAACCGCAAGGGGAAATCGAACAAAGGGTAAAAATACATTACATGGACCCCACAAAGCTGTCTGCAGAACTTAGCACATTCCGATCAAGATTAGAACGGATTATCATGTATGCCTTCAAAGGAAACACCCACGACAAATGCCGCTTGAACTAGCGGCTCTCAGAAGCGTATTTAATGACGCTCATTCAAGTGGCGGATGCAGACGCAGATGTACTTCGACAAGAGAATTGGGTGGCGACTCTTCAATGCTCATCGTTGATTACTCGTAGTTTCCATTAGATTCGCACTCGAAACCCATCGGTTTGGATGAGCTGGGTATTGCGAATGCCATTCCGCGCAGAAACAAAGCTCTAGGGCAATTGAACCATTGTCTCTTCGGCAATGAGGAGCGGAAATCATCGGTCCGATTTCGGGTTAGAGCAAGCTCCTCGATGCCCTTGATGTGTGGCCCCGGAGATCTGCTTTAAATGGTCATATATCGGCAATCCAGAGAAATGCACCTTACGGAGAAGTGTACTGACAATCTCATTATTCTCGTAAGAACGAAACACTCTTGTCCATTTAGCTATTCAAGGGTATTTTACGAGCCGAACATAACATATCCAAGCACGAACATTACGCGGACAGTAAGGTGAGTTTACGGAGTTATGATAAAATACGGTTGCTTCACATACTGTAGTACTCCTTTGGTCTATGTTTCTAAGAATCTTGATCATATCGTTTCTTGAGACTACGCGAACAGGATAATCAAGAAGCAGGCTCACGGTAAATTGTTTCCCGCGAAAGTAAAGACTACGTAACAAGTCCACCGGGCTTGAATGTTTCATATTTTTCAGTATGTTTATCCCGCGTTACCATCGGGCCAAACTTGTGAACGACAGAATGGCGGCCGCGCCGAAAACTCGTTAATGCTGTTGAGAAGGCGGTTCGCGCAGGCGCAAAGATCTCAATCCCTGGTATCCTGACACCAACTTCGACCGTTCGTCATCACTGAGGTGACTCTTTATCCGCGAATTGCCAGGGAGTAAGTTCGCATCACACCCGTACAACGCCCAAAATAGTGATTCTCCAAATTTGGGAAGGTCGAAGAGCCAATCGTGGTTTATCTGATTGCCGGAGAATACCCTACATCGAAAAATCAGTTGAAATTTAGATACTTGATTTGAAAAGCTTCCATAGTCCTATGCTATCCTGAAACGCAGGACGTAGAACATAGAATCCCGATGGTGAGCTCAGACGGAACCGGATAATTCGGTGTTGCGAATAGGCGTGGTGTACAATTCAATTCGTCGGAAGTATAGACCGGCCACTTGATAAAGAGTACTACATCGGTCTTCAAGAATAGTCACAATTTTGAAACGGCGTCCTCGGTTACATCATAGTAAGTACTTATGATCGTCCAGCGGAACCACGGTTGGGTACCGCGAAAGACGGATGTATCGCTCGGGCACAAGGACGGCGTACAGAGGAAAAGGAACGGCCCTATAACATCATAGGCCGGTTTTCTACGGCAACAGAAAACAAGGGACAGCTCATCAGCTCAAATGATCAGAAGAACGAAAGAACAAACTGTCATGCAGTACCATCCTTTGGCGATCCTCAGATATCACACGATACTGATACAGATACTTGCGTTTCAAGAGTTCCAAGCGTGCCTCATATACTTTTTCCGGGATGCCGTCTCTTCTCCATGATATACAAACATGCATGAAGAATGTAGATCTCGAGAAATTGAAATATAAGCATCGGAACTATATGCCGATCCTGGAGAAGAAGAGGTGGACGGGGTCATGGTATCGTACGTGCCTGGACGGGCGTAGGAGGACATAGAAATTTAAATTATCATTTGCCTCCAACTCAGCTGCTGCTGCGTAATTAGTTCTGCTTCCGCGAATGACCATGGTCAAGTCGGGGAATGGAACTTATGAAAAAGAAGAGTCACAGAATTACAATTGAGCCAGAATGACGAAAAGTTTACAACGTTCCGTAGTCTTGGCGTACTTGACGAGTAGTCGACTACGCCGTGTCCTGCCCGACTCGGACGTGTGCACCTGAACAGAGAAGTTCTTGTGTATTCCGTGTTATCCTTAGTTGATCTCTCAAGTCGACAGTCTTTCTTCAAGAAATCGTTGGGAAATGAAATAGCAAGACAAGGATGCAAACAAGAATGAACTTGAATATGCCAAATGGAACAGAACAACTTTTCGCGGACGTCGCGTCGCGTCGTTGTCATTCCATCGGAGATCGAATTTGTTTCAGCCCAAATTCTTATCGAAGTACGGCACAACACCTTCGCAAGGATTTAGCAAGACGCCATTACTATTTTCGACACGCAACTCTCGTCAACAATATAAGGACTCGCGTAGCAAGGATCGAAAAATCTAGGCGATTAATTTTAAGCAGTCTAAGGCTCTAGACGAAGCCTCCACTTCTATCGGGACATCATACTACCCATGAAATTCCTTCACATATTCGCCTTCGTACCAAACCACCACCTCTCCATCGTCCAACTCCCATGCTGCGCATCCGAGTCCTTGATACCGAAATCAACGCGTCCGACAAAGTACTGGCCTCTCAGCAGCAAGGGCATCCACAGCTCGTCATCCGGCCACATTTGTTCGAGAGGAATAGGTGGTAAAGACTCGGATTCGGAAAAAGGAAATGTCAGCGATGATGCACTTGAGGACGAAGAGGACTCCTTGAAAGCCGGTTTGGCATCGCGGTATTCTTTTGGAATCGCGAACCAGTGTGGGTGCATCTCTTCGGTCCTGCAGAACCAAGTCAGCATAAGCAGAAGTATAGCGAATAGCGATGCACACAATTCGCTTGCATAAGAATCACATATTTATACTTACTCAACAGGCTCTCCTTCATACTCATACGCCCGATACATATGTACATAATGGCAGTACTCCGTCGAGGCGTTCACAAACAGCAGAACACCGCATTCTTCCAAGTTCGCTGATATACCGGCTTCTTCCTGTAAGTTACAATGCAGATTTCGGTTTCAAATGAAAATAAGGGAAATCGAAAAACGAATCCTGATGAGTAACCGATCTTCTGGAGCTGGTATACAATAGTGTTGAAAGGTCACCTTCAACTCTCTTACAGCAGCCTCCATAGGCGACTCGTTAGGCTCTACTTTGCCTCCAAATCCGTTGTACCTATATATGAGATTTTCGGAAGCGAGTGAGTACCAATCAGCGAATCCAGTGGTTGCATGTAAAGAAAACTTCGACTGCGATGATGGAAGGAAGAGGACAAGATCATGTATTTCATGTACGATATATACTATACTCACATGTTCTTCCCAAATCCTCTCTTCTTCATCCCAAGAAGAATCTACACATCAGCATCAGCTTCGTTATTTCATAAATGGAAGAAACGAAAGGAAAAAAAGGAATCAAAAAGTGGGGGAAAGCTTACAATAGAGAAATGAGAAATTTCAGTACCAAGTACAAATAATATCAACTCACCCTTCCATTCTTCCTATCACAAACGAAAACATTCGTGAACAGCTTGAGCCTCCGTAGCTCTCTCCAACTCTTCCAGTCTGCGCTTGCGTCGTCCCCTTCTCCGTTCCCACCAGAGAAGAGCTCGATGAGTTTTCCGTGCTGTTCCAATCCCGGAGGAGGAGGAACATTTGGGACGGAACTGGAAACGTCGCACCAACAGCACTGAGGCTCGTACTCTTTCCGGTCTTGCGCTGCTTTCAGGCCTGCTGGAAGCGCCAGCGTCGATGATTGGTCTCTTTGAGAGTCGGAGGCCATTCCTGCGAGCGTGTAAAAGAGGAGTAGTACTAGTTGAAGCTAAATAAGTATGACTCGAGCTGGAACTTCTCATCCAGAAAACATGCGGGATTCTTTACGTCCAACAGTAACGCCTATTCCCATAGCACCTCCATACGAGCCACCTCCTTATCCACACAAAAACTCACGTACCTGATCGTGTGAAATAGAAATACTTGAAGCCCTTACCGACAAAAGGGGAAAAAAAAGGGGGGGGGAGAGGGAAATGCAAAAGAGAAAAATTAAGGACAGTATCGGAACTGAACCACAGACACTTTTGAACAGTTTTACACGTGAACGTTTGGTCAGGGACATTTATTTGGACGGGACGACATAACACTCAAGTTTAGTCAGAGGACATTTGCCAGTTGCACCATTGTGGCAACACCTATCATATTATTCATCCCAGAATAAGTACCAGCAGCATTTACACTACAAATACAAATACAAATATATCAATCGTTCTCCTTACTTACTTGCAGTGCTAAACTAATGCTTTATTCAAAGCAAATCAATATTTCAGACACATCAGACACACTGAATACAACAATACGAAACACATGACGAACCATATAAAAAGATTGCTCGAATACTACATGATATCGGATTTGGGGAGGGGGACGAGGACGAGGTGGGATGAACTAGGTAGCTGATGAATGAACCGGAACCGGGAAACAGGAACTGTCTACATGAGCGCAGAAAGGAAACAAAACAAATAATATAATAATAGAGGACCAGGAGGAAAAGAAAGAAGAGATAAGAAGAAGAGAAGGGCTGCGAGCAAGATGTGAAGAACGTAGGCAATGGATGCGACGAGAGAGAGGCAACCATTACTGATAAAAGAAAAGAGGCAAAAAGGCAAAAAAAAGCAACCAAAAAAAGGAAAGGAAGAAAAAGGTATGACCATTAGCCGAACTGAACCACCGATTTGACCATTGAACAATTGACGTTTGTACGGGACATTTAATGGGACAGGGACAGTTGACATTTGTGTGGACATTTGACATTTACATTTGACTATTGAGTGAACCGTTGCACCATCGCAGCAACACTATCATTTCTTTGATCTCAGACCAAGTACCAGCATCTACGCTACGAAATCGTTATATAAATCATCATCCATCCTTACTTTACTTTACACGTTGTAGTGCCGAGCTAAGCTAAAGCTAATGCTTTATCCAAATCAAACCAATCAAATTCACTTCCACACTAAAAATCCGTATATAAAAAGGGGGGACTGCTCAAATACTACATGATATTGGCTATACTACGAAAGAAACAACTGAATTTTCACCTGGATGCTATGTAGAAGCGAGAGGGAGGGAAAAAAAAAGGACTGATATAATGATGAGAAGAATGGTAGTAGAAGCAGAAGTAGAAGCAGAAGCAGACGTAGAAGAAGACGTAGAAGAAGAAGAAGAAGATAGAAACAGAAACAGATACACACTAGTACTTTGCTTAACAGGCTAACACTCAGACTTGTTATCTTGGACTTGGATTTGGAGACGAGAAAGATAAGGATGAGGATGAGGACGAGGACGAGATGGGATGGACTAGATAGGTAGCTGACTATATGGAACGAAAATGGAAACGGGAAACCGTCTACATGAACGCAGGAGCAGGAGTAGGAAAAGAAAGGAGAAAGAAGCTAAAAAAGGGGGGTGGAGGAGGAGGAGGAGGAGGAGGAGGAGAGCGGCGAGTAAGATGCGGAGAACGTAGAGGACGCGACGAGAGGCGAGTACTAGTGAGCACCTTTCCCGGACCTGGACTAGGACAGGAAGGGTGAGGATGTAGTTGAGGGAGGGATCGATCGTTGGACTCGGCCATGAATCAGTCGAATGGAATATCGAGAGTGCTGACAAGCGGACGAGAAGCCGTGAACACCCCAACAGAGAACAGGGCAGGCACGAGTACCAGACGGAGTTGGAGAACGTGCGTGCAGGTCCAGAAATCCAGCAGAAAAATTATAGAGAAAGGAAGAAAAAAGAAATCCAACGAGCGACCTGAAAATCATAACGATCCTTAAAGCAAAAAAAAAAAATGGAGGGAGATCCAACCAGTTACCAAATGAATATTCTGAATTCTCAAGTTTTTCTTTGAGAGTGAAACAAAGTTGAACCGGGGGAGAACTTGAACGTAACGAGAACTTGGGTCAAGCAGATGGATGAAGAACATGTATATGAATGTATGTCTGTATGTATGTATAGCTTAAACGAGAGTGGGTTCCTTGGACCTGGCATTTCATCAACTATATGTATGACTGAACAACGGGGAGGATGGGAGAGGAAAAAAAAGGCGTAAGAATAAAACACAATGAGAAAGGAAAAAAAGAAAGAAAAGAAAAAAAAAAAAAGAAAATGCTGAACTGAACTGAATTACACTGGACCAGCAGCCCCGCTCGCTTCGCCCATCCATCCATAACGTACTTTGACTCTCTCGATTCCTCCACTTCTTCTCAAACTCCCAACCCAGCTCGGATGAGAAACAAAAAGGAACATTACGATTCTTCCCATCCCCATTTCATCGTCGCAGAGCAGAAAGCATCTTCGCAAGCGCGTTGATCTGCCCCTTCTGCACTTTTCTCGGCGCAGCTCCTTCTCGCTCCCTCTCATCGCTCTCCTTCCCTTCCCGCACAACCGGCTCACCAAACTCGTTCAGAGCGACGGCTCCTTCGCCACTACTCCGATGCAGGGACGTCGAGCTCCGCGCAGCATCCACGCGCTGCGACAACGGAGACTTGTTCGGCGGGGCTCTCGAGCCCGAGCTGTTATAAGGATGTTGTTGTGCGGAGGACGCGTTGAAGTTGTTGTTATTGTTGTGATGATGATTATGAGCGTGAGCATGAGCCTGGTTAGGCCGCTCGCTGATCGTCGGGAGGTCCTTTGGCTTCCGCACGCGCTGCTTGCGCGCAGTGGGTGGCATACCGAATATATCCCCTGACGGGTTCGGATGGAGCTGTCGAGGGAGCTCGTCAAGCGCCCATGGCACCCCAGTCATAACTAAAGAAATAAAGTTGGAATCATCAGTATCCTCACTGCTAGAGATCGCAAGAATAAAAGAGAGAAGTAAACGCACTCTTGACATTCGGCGGCGGCATCCCGCCCAAACTCGACTTGTCGCTCTTCCGACTCGCAATCGAGCCCGGCCCAGACGCATAATGCCCAGGCTTGCGTCCCTCACCAGCACCATTCCCACTCGCCAAACTCGCATCCGACCTGTTCACACTCCCGGCCCCATTCCTCCAGCTCCCCGTCCCGCTCGCCCCGCTCACGCTGGTCGCAACGGTGCTCACGCTCCGCATGCTCGCGTTGCTCCCGCTGTAGCGCGTCCACCCGCTCGTCGTCGAGCTCGTTGTGAGCGTCGAGTAGCGCCAGTTGTTCTTATTGTTGTTCGCATTGCTCGAGCTCGAAAGGGAGGAAGCAGATGAGGACAGCACACCAACGTTAGATGCACTTGATGAATGAGGAGAGAGGTTGGATGAGCGGCCTGTACGCGTACTGTTCGGCGAGATGTTCCGCTCCCGCTCTCGATCGACAGCAGGCCACCTGCTCTCGTTGCTCGACGAGGAAGACACGTCCCAGGGTCGCACTTGATGCTGGTTCCCCGCCGGCCTCCTTCCCCTACTCCACGGCTCCGCACCATTCGCATTCGCATTCGAATTGCCCGACGCCACCCTGAAATTGTTCGTGCCTATAGTAGTAGAATTCAAATCCGCATCCAAGCTCATGAGCACACTCTTCACACGGCTCGCAGTAGTAGACGCAGACGACGCACCATGCTGCTGAGCAGAGCCTTCGCTGCTAATCGCATCAGCTTTCGCGTGGGCACTGGTGCTCTGCCGCCGCGCATCGGCATCGGCGCCTCCTTCCTTATCATAACCATCACCATACTCGTACCCGTCCCCATCAGCATTCTCCACAACATCGACGACAGCGTCGTTAGCAGCGTTGGCCTTGAGCTTGTTGCTGTTTCCTGAAATATCGAGCACGACGTCCGCCTGCTGCTGTGGTACTTCAGGCACAGGCATAGGTAACGGAGCCCGACTGTGCGTGCTGCTGCTCGAGCCCTTTCCAAAGCTCAGCTTCCACTTCGACGTCTTCTTCGCAATAGCAGGCGCCGGCGTCTGATTCTGACTCTGGCTCTGGCTCTGCATCGTTCCCATCCCCGCGTTAGAACCCACACTCCCGGCTCCACTCCCACTCCCGGCACCCGCACCCGTGTGAGCGTTCCCAGCCTCATTCTTCACAGAAACACCCGAAGAATTCGAACTGCGCGTGGTCGTAGTAGTGGTCGTGGCACTCCCGTTCCTCGCTTTCCCGTGCGAGGAAGAAGAAGACGAAACGGCAGCGAACGAAACAGGGAACATCGCCCCAGGCGTCGGCCCGCCCGCGCCAGCAAGCGCCATCGCAGCACTCGCCGACGCCCGCTGCGTCAATTTCGACCCCACGCCCACATGTGCAGTCGTAGAAGTCGTAGTCGAGGTAGTCCGGATCGAAGCAGGACGCGAGCTCGAGGACGTGCTGCGATGCTGATATTGTTGATGTTGATTAGGACCAGAGATAGAGATAGAAGACCGCGCGGGCGAGCTCTCCCTCGTCCCCGCGCCTGAAATAGCACGCATGGGAATCAGGAGAGGTGAAGATACGGAAGCGGCACTCGACGGAGAGGCAGCAGGGGAGGAGGAGACACCACCAGACCGCACGTTCTTCGCACGACTCAGCTCTCGCGCCAGAGCCTCCGAAGCACTCGCAAGCGAGTCCAACACGTCGCCCGTCGGCTTCTGAGGGAGCGCCGGTAAAGATTGCGGAGGCATCTGTCCAGACGAAGACGCCGCGAGCAAACCACTCGCTGAAGGCGCCGTCGTAGCTGTCGGTGAAGGGTTCAAACTCGCCAACACCTGCACTTGCGCCTGCGTCTGCAGATTCAAATTCATATTGCGCTCCTGGCTCTTTCCGCGTACTTGCACCTCCTGCTTTTGAACCTGAACCTGTTCCTGCCGTTGTTGTTGAGCCTGAACCGGCTGCTGTTGCTGCGCCGCAAGCTGCTCCTGCATCCTCATCACCTGCCTCGTCAGCTCCTCCTGCTGTTGCTGCAGTCGCGCAATCTCCATCTGCTGCTGCTGTATAATCGCGCCCTTCCCGCGCCGAGCACCGCGCTTCCGCCGGCGCCCCATCGACGTGCTTCGCGACATCGTTGCATTGGTCTCGTCCTCGGCGTCATGCTCTACTTCGTGTTCCTGTTCCTGTTCCTGTTCTTGCTCAGGCTCTTGCTCAAGTTCGAACTCTGCACCACGCAAGGATTCACGAGATCGTGAGCGTTCGCGCTCGTCACATCCCTTCTCTTCCACAACTCGCTCTGCTTCAAGTTCACGCTGTCGCCCAAGCTGCAGCTCAAGGCCCAACGAACCACTACTCAAATCGCTCTCCCCTTCATCGAAGACAGTCGGAAGTTCGTTCACAGCACCAACAACACCCGCAGGCGTCTCGCAATAACTCGGCACGCGGCTCCTCATTCCCGCCGCATTACTTGCACCAGCACTAGCGCCGGCAGCAGAACCATTCACAAGCGCCCGCCCGCGTAAAAGTGGTGTAGCAGCCCTCGAGCCCGCTGCGCTTCCAAGACCCGAAATACCGTGCAGCCCAAGGTGCGAAGAAGGAACGCCGCTGTGTTCGGCTGAGAAGCTTTGCTGTCTCGACGCAGGCCGGCGACTCTGCGGGACGCTTGACAGCGCATACCCCACCGACGCATTTGACAGCCCGCGCTTGTGTCTCCACGCAGGGCTGCTCGACCCCGCAGCTGCAGCAGCCGCCTCCTGCTGCGCAAGTACCGCCGCGAGTGACTGCGTGAGGAGCGCGGAAGACGGAGGAGACGTAGGTGACAGAGGTAGCGTAGGCGATAACGACGTGACGGCGCCTTCTTTCTCGACTTCCTTCTCCTTTGTCTCCTTGGGCGGGAAAGGGAAAGCAACGCTCGATGGCGACTTTTGTTCCGTACTCGCAGTAACAGCGACGTTCGCCAGAGCGAGCGGGACGCCCACCGGCTCCTCGCTTGCCATCAACCGCGGCAGCTCCCTTGCCCACCGCCCAAACTCCCGCGCGCTCACCCGCCGTCCCGCAGAGTCCGCAGGATCATCTGACGGTAAGATACAGAACACGCGCTGGCACAAGAAAGACGCGACGGTGGGCACCATCCCTGCGAATCGCTGCATGAAGAAGTGCTCGGGCGAAGCGAGGAAGGAGGAGAATGATGGACACACGCCCTGCGTCGTGTCCGTCCACGGGTTAATATGATACAGCCTGCGATACATAGATTAGATTCATCTATTAATTTAATATAAGAGATAAACGTACATGTTAATCAACACGATCCCCAAGCTCCACACATCCGCCGCTCGGGGTGAGTAGGTAGGCGCACAGTTGTTTCGGCACTCATAGCTCATATACGGTGCACTCCCGCAGTCCATATCGCTGCTCGCCGCGTCGCGCGTGCTCAATCCAAAGTCAGTGAGTTTGACGACAACGACTCGTCGCTCGCCGGCCTCCTCCCATCCATCCGTAACGATGAAGTTCTCAGGCTTGATATCCCGATGGTACACCCCGACGTCATGGCATACAGCTACAGCTTCGCACATCTGACAAGTTCAGAGCAAAAATCGTGTCAGAATTCAACTACTGGATATGATTGAGTCCCAAATCGCACCTGCGCGAACATACTCGCAATAAGCCTCAACCTCCGCTTCCCAAGCAACTGCTTCTCATTCAGCGTCGAAAGCAGACTCGGCGTCGGCGGTGTCCTCGTCGTATTCATCGTCGCAACAGAATTTACCGAAAGGACACTCGTATTCGCTTTATGCCTCTTTTCCTCGCCGTCACTGTCGCTGCTCGTAGACCCAGAGCAGGACGAAGATGGCTCAGGTTCGTAATGATCCCGCGCCTGCTCCAGAAAGTAGTACAGATCCTCGCCTGGCACGAATTCCAAGACGAGTAGGAGGAAGCTGGGAGTCTCGAGTGCGCGGTGCAGAGTGACGATGTTAGGGTGGATGGGTAGAGATTGGTGGATGTTCGCCTATGTACAATAATAATTAGAATCCACCTAAATAGACTCGTAGAATAAATAAAAACGCACCTCAACCAACTGCGCTTCAAGAGCCTCATCGTCCATACCAACCTTGCTGAGGACCTTAACAGCATACTCCTTCCCATAGTAAATCTTGTTCGCATCGTTATCAACATCCTTCTTCCTACGCATCCCATCAAGCTCAAGCGGGTCCGAATCCAAGTCCAACTCCGAGGGGACGTCCCAAAGCTCCAATTCATCTGAAAGCCGTCGGTCATTCCCAGGTCGCGATCGGTCAGCGATATTATCACCATCGTCGTCGTCATCATTCAGACCATCAAGTACACCAGGCGGAGGATGATGCAGCACCTCACGCACGAGATACACGATCGCATAACTACCCGCGCCGAGTCGACGAACGACCTCCAGCTCAGTAGCCGGCTCCTCCTTATCCCTCCTTGCGTTCTCATTATCGCTGAACACAGGATGGAGGACCTCACCCTGGAGGGTCAGCCCAGTACCGACACGATCACCCGGCGAGAGCACGTCCTCGCGCAGCATCGAGCTCCTCCCGCTGCCCTGAGAGGCAGGCGACGAACTCTCCGACATCGAGTTCTGCGGCGACTTGTGCGACTTGACAGACTCAGCAACAGACGAGACTGAGAATTTCCGAGTATGCGGTGGGGAACGAACGCGATAGTCGAACACCAGCTCGTCCTTGCTAATACCGTTACCGTTGGCGCTGGGCTTGCGCGTGTGGTGGACGAGAGGGGATCCCCCGTGACCGTGGTGCGGGTGCGAGGAGATGTTGATCACGGGCGAACGCAGCACGTGAGCCGTCGCAGGATCCGCCGGTTGACCCGATAGCGATGACACGACACCGTGTGGCTGACTCGCAAAGTGCGACGCGGGCAGGGGAGGTAATGTCGGTGACGGAAGACCGCTGGATAATGGCGAGGGTGTCGCACAGGCGGACGCTGCAGACGCACGGGGCATCGCGAGTCGCAGGAGTTCCTGCTGGGACGCTGCGGATACGGGAGAGGGCGAGGGCGAAGGGCTCGGTGCGGATGTTGGGAGACTCTGCTGGGCAGACGCAGTCGTAACGCCGTTCGCTGTCACCGGACGTGCGGCAGCAAGAGCGCTGACGCTCGTCATAGCATGGGCTGCAGGCCGATACGCGAAGCTGCCCACAGCAGCGGCAGCCGTCGCGGGTCTCGCCGCTGCCGCCGCGTACGCCTGTGCCGCAGTCCGCGCGTCTGCCTTACTCTTGCTCGGAGTCGGCGGTGCGCTGAGTGCTGCTGCTGTCGTTCCTGCTGCTGGTAGCTTTCCCTTCTTCTTCTGCTGATGCTGTTGATCTTGGTGCTTTGTTGATGGGAAGCCGTGGCGACGCGCGGAGGAGAACATCGGGTGCGTTGTCGCAGAGCAGACTGCAGACGACAGAGAGTGTAATGCGAACCAGTATAGCCTGAATCCAGAATCGTCGTGTGTCTGTCCCTTTCTGTCTGAAATTGATTAGGTGGGAACAAATGGCGATGCACTTGCACTCAATGCAGCCGCCGACACGTCTTTGGACACGATTAGGAATAAAGTACTAAAGACCCAAGAGTAAGAAAAGGAGGAATGAAAAAGAGCCCTCTGAGGATAAGTAAAATTACGGGGGAAAAGAGGAAGTATAGGACGTGGCGGAGAGAAGGAGAGACGGCAGATAGGAATACGTTGTCGACAGAATGCCGTTGAGAGACGACAGACCGAGGAGTGCTCGACGTCGATGAACACAGATACTGCCTGAGATGAAGGGGAATGAGGATGAGGAGGATGAGGAGGATGGATGAGATGAGGACGAGGGAAAGGAAAGAGAGGGTGGAATTGATTTGGTAATATTCTATCACAGCACACAACACATGGCTCATTCCCGACCCTTCATTTCTCATATCATTCACTTCAATCTTGTTCTACTTTTTATTTTGTGAGTTAATTACACTAGTACTAGTACTGGTACTGTTCTGTTCCAACGTTGACTGACTATGCTACGTATAACATTGGAATAAAAATACTGATAAAATAATGAGAGAATAATAGGAGAGATGAGAAGGGAAATCGAAGTCGCGGGAGACCATATGCACGCGTGTGGTGTCTTATCCGTATATGGAAGGTATCCATGCTGCTCATTCTTCTCTCTTTGCCCACAATACATGTCACGAGCATCCATTTCGGCAGCAGCGCAACTCATCCTTTCATTATCCTCGACTCGTCCACCGGAAGCGGGTACTACACCAAGCCAAGCCAGCATCAGATCCACCATATGCATATGCATATGCTCTGCCATAGTATTACCACGCCGCATCCACATGCTGCACGTGCTGCCTGGACTGGACTGTGCATGTTGCCGCTGCCTCAGGTACCCTCACAGTCCCACTCGCACCCCTCTCCTCTCTTTACCGACTGACGTGTCCTATTCCACTCTCCTCCACGTAATCCAACGACATCCCAAAAAAAGAAAAAAGATCTCAAAAGAATCTGATTTTCATCTCTCACTCGATTTGATTTTGATTTTGATTTTGATTTTGATTTTGATATCCCTTTACCCCGCCCACTTTCAGCCAGTCTAGCCAGTTTCGCTCTCGGATCCCGCTCCGAAGGTCACCCACCGCGCTAATGCTAACTAATGTCAATCACTGCGCCCAGACAGGCGAGCCGAGTCGAGTCGAGGGACCTCGCATCAAATGATCGCTCTATTTATTCATTTATCTAAATTACTTTACATCAGTCACTGTACTCGTGTCTTTTTTTCGATCTTACTTACACGCCGCCCTTCGATTATCGAAAGTATCATCAACGCACCAAAGCACCTCCACTAGTAAATACCGTCTACACATAATCAATCCGACTTGGGTAGAAATCGACATCAATCAATATGTTGAGTTGAGAGAGTTATCCGCATGGAGCAACCAACTTCAGGAGAACTCAAGGTGGTGAGACTTTGGCTGGTCCGGGGACCAGAAGGACCACGTTGCATTCTGTTGCCTTGCGGAGATGTATTGTATATACTATATGTACAGCATATACGTACAGTACGAATGCGCTCCGAGTACTACAGTAGTGAGCTCTTATATCGACGCTCCTTGGAACAGATGCATACAATATATCTGTCTATCATATCATATCTATTGTATCAAATACAAATTAATTTGAAATGAAATACAATATAAAGGCTCGCGGGTTTATCGAATCGAATCGCGTGTGCAAAGAAACGGACTCAATCCGACATTAATATTCATCGTGATTAATTTAACTCATTGGTCATTCGGACCACGCATAATACATCAGTAGACAATATGTAGTTGACCACTGGTACGTACCGCGCACTTACTTACTTATTTACGCCATGACTATCGACATCGACACACAAACGAACTCACACGAATCATCGCAGGCACAATGCAGTATTGTACAGTACGGTATAATCAGCCAACGCCCTGGCCTTCCTGATCTATTCTCAAGCGCGTACGGGGACGCACAGAGTCAACATCTACATCTACATCTACATCTACATCTACATCTACAAGCGCATCATCACCCTTCTTCTTGCCCGTAAAGCCATTATCATTAGTATACACAGCAACACCAAGAGCCCCTCCGTCCTCATTCTCAATCTCATTCTTATTCTCGGTAATATTACGAAACGGGGCCTGGAACGGCGACCGTTGATTGGAGATGTGGTCTGGGCTGGGATTTTTGTTTGACATACGTGTATGTGCATGGGCATAGGTGTGAGCATAGGTATTTGCATATCCGGAGGCGTACGCGTGCTCGACGCTCCGTTTGTTCGGGCTGCGCGTCCCTATGGTCCGTCCGTGCGCGGATAGGGAGGTAGGCGACGCTGTTGAAGGAATGGTCGATGGTGGTGGTGGTGGTGGGGGTGATAATCCAGACGAAGTCACAGCTGAAGATGGAGATAACGTTGATTGATTCATGTGTTTATGCAGGTGAGAATGAGAATGGGGACTGAACGGGAAAGAACGAGGGAGAGATCCGTTCCGCTCGGAAGCGGGAGCGAGAGGTCCGCTGGTGGATTGAGGGAGAGGAGAAGCGTCTGCATTTGTCGTGCTTGTATTCGTACTCGCACTCGTGGCCGTGGCGACCGGAGCCGAAGAAGACGCCTGCCGAAGCGCCTCAAATGCCATATTCTGCTCGAGCGTTGGGCCCGTGCATGGCTTCGGCGAAAGCGTGGCGCGGTCAATCAGCACAGTGGACGGTTCGATCGCCTGTGGCTCGGCGGACAGGCGTCCGCCTATAACACCGTTCGGGGCGTTCAGAATACCATTAGCAACCGTCGCTTGCGCCTGCATTTGTTTTTCTTCCTGCAGTGTCGCTGACACGAAGGTTGGTGATGGAGAGGCTGATAGAAGGCTATCCATGTCACTGTCGACGTCCGTGAGCGCCGGCGAAGTCGTCTCAGCAGCGAGAGTATATGCACCCGAACTATGTGTCCGAATGAGGTTGACATAGTACGCGTCAAGCACTTCTCTCGTGCTCTAAAACGACAAGAATACATAAATTCAATTGACATAAGTTCATATCTGATTCTCTTGGAGAGAAAACGAAACAAAATAGATTAATCAATACTCACAGTAAGTCTCCAATCAATAGCGCTCAGGAGCTCCTTCTCGAGGACATTAAGCTCTCCAATGCGTATGCCGCCTACTTTCGCGTAATGCGCGTTGGTGCAGAAGGCGTCGCATAGGGCTTTGCTGGCGACGACCACAGCGGTGATGATGAAGCGATGGCACGTTAGAGAGGAGAGCGTGAAGTGCGGGAGGCGGGCGCAGATCTGGTCGATGTAGTGCAGAGTTATGAGAAGACAGGTCCTCTATGTCGTGGTTAGTACCCGAAATATTGGTAGACGGAAGTACACGAAAGAGATAAATCGACCACGTACCTCGACATTAGCATACTTTACAATACGTCGTAGATAATCGAGAACACTGATCGTAGGCGGGGTTCGTGAATGAAAGCGAGTTAACGCTTCCCTGTCCAAGGTCCATCTCAGTCTAATACACCGGAACAAAAGGGCTAGCACATACGGAGAAAGAGGGATCTTGTCATTATGCTCAATGAGGCGATCAAGCATATCGGCTATGAGGACGACGAGGTGATCGATGTCGGCATGCTCGAACGCTCTCGGCAGTTCGATCTTGCCCGGCGATTCCATGCACCCATTGCACTCGCAGAGCTATACCTCACGACAACAGCAGGGTTTCAAGGTTAAGTACTACTCTCGCCTGTGTTGTCCGACGTGGTCATGTACAACATTCACGTTCACACCTGCTTGAGCTCCACGTTTTGCCCAATACAGAAGGCATGCCATGCACGTTTGTCGGGGATTACTCAGCACTCGGAAATACCCGAGGGACAGAACGTGTGAGCGTCTGCGTCTGCTGTATAGTTTACTGAATCTGGTAAGAAGGATTAGAGGCGGCTTGGAATTATTGGAAAGACACGCGAATTTGTAGCTTCACGGTCCTTTCTCCTTCAAAATGGCACCTAAATTCGTGAGTAATTGCTATCCATTTGTGTGGAAGCTATGAAGCCGATTGAATATTATGTAGGACCCGAATGAAGTGAAAGTCATCTACCTCCGTGCAACGGGTGGTGAAGTCGGTGCCTCGTCTGCGCTCGCTCCTAAAATCGGTCCTCTGGGTCTGGTACGTGCTTACTCTCTCCTCCTTTATAACCTGCTCTGAATGCTTGCTTCTTCCACTCGCAGTCGCCAAAGAAGGTCGGAGAAGATATCGCAAAAGCCACCGGCGCCTGGAAAGGTCTCCGAGTAACCGTCCAACTGACGATCCAAAACCGTCAAGCGCAAGTCTCCGTCGTCCCCTCCGCTTCGTCTCTCGTCATCCGAGCTCTCAAGGAGCCCCCTCGCGACCGAAAGAAGGAGAAGAACATCAAGCACACCGGGAATATCCCCTTCGACGAAATTGTCGAAATCGCTCGTACGATGCGCTCGAAATCGCTTGCGAAAGAGCTGAGTGGGACTGTGAAGGAGATCTTGGGCACCGCGCAATCGGTTGGATGCACGGTCAACGGCCAACCGCCCCATGATGTTATCGATCAGATTGATAGTGGGGAAGTTGAGGTGCCGGACGAGTAGATGCGGGTTGTTAAATTCTTTGTATGACTTTGCATTTTTCTTCAATCTTTTACTCGTCACCTCTGTACACCACAGCTGATCCCTTTGTGTGGATATCCTGCTCGGGCTGCGTGGTCTCAAGCATCTTCAATAAGGCTGGGTTGGTTGACATCATGTGCGGATTCACGCGGGATCGCTACTTGGTTTGTATCTTCATCAAACTGGCCAGCCAACGCTATCTTCCTACCAGAGCTCGAACTCATTCCCTGTACTTACCTGGCGAAACTGCGCTCTGAGTTGAATCAGTTGATCAGCTACTTTCTTTGCACTTCCATCTGAAAGCGGCCCTCTGATGATCTTACAACCAAGAAAGGGGAAGGGGAAGGAAGCTCATATATTCTCTTCCCGGCTCTTCTTCGTTACTGCGGCTTCTTACCTCGAGACGGGGACCTAGAAAAGAAGCCGCTATATACAGGTTCCCATAAGTCTTCATCACCTCCATTTTGGGAAAGTGATTTGCGCACCATCTAAGGAAGGTTAACACGCCGATCTGTACCACCTGGCACCTCTGCTTCAATCTGCACCGCAAAACATAGCAAAATATTGAATGTTCCATTTACACTTGAAAACACAGAAAATGAACAAGATATGAATAGCAGAGGTGCTGTGATAGTAGTCGAGGCACGCGTCGATCACCTTCCAAAAACGGGGTGACGAAGACTTGGTGGAACCACCTAGATAGATAGTCGCTGAGTTCAAATTCTAATGACACACTCCACCTTTTGCTTCCGACAGTCTAGATTTGATCCGTCAATATCAATGCCATGTTAGTATTTTGCCTGTCCTCAAGTTACCCGATCGCGTCAAAATGGTAATGAATCCTCATTGAAGACGGAATAATCCCGTTCCCTACATAACTTGTTCACCGGGTGTGGAAACTCTTGCTTTACGTGAATATTGAGTCTTCTGTTCGGGATGCTTTCATGAGCTGAGGCTCCTCGTCGCCAATATGTGCCGGGTTATTTCACAACTCTAATGCGCATATCGGATTCCGTGTAGGTCAAACGACTCGTTGCTAAGGGTGCGTCTTTGGATCGGTCTTATCATGTCGGAGAAAGAGGAAGCGAAAGAAGTAGACTTGTCTCGACCGTCTCCTCATTCGCACCCTTTATCTTGTTGCAAGCACAACACGGATATCTGCAAGTGCCATAACGGGTACTATCGTGAAAGGGCGGAGAAGATGGAACAACCTCATCCCCAAATACCTGACTCTCGCTCGGTGAGTAATTAATGTTCTATTCTGGACGCTTTGACGGGCTCGTCACCTCTGATTTTAGCCAGAATTCTGTACAAATAAGAGTCGGTGTAATCTCGCATTTCTCGCTGTGAAGAAAGAAGAAGCAAACGGAGTAGCACATAATACGTTTCCATTTTTGTACCCCGTTTGCGTTGTACCAAATTCGAAGCACTACACGCACCATTCCACCGTCTCTTAGTACCATAACGGGACCCTGGCGATCCAATATGCAATTACTTCCGTTGAATTTGAAATACGAGCAGTCACGGCACTCAGTACCGTTGTGCTCCCGGTACCGGTATCTGCTATTGTCTAGACAAACACGATGGTATGCTATAACAGCCGCATTGCACTCATCATGAAGTCCAATCATCCCTTCTCCCGGAACGCGGCTATACTCGTCCTGACACGTACACTGTATAGCTGATAGCTAAGCTAACAATGGAAGCTGGAAGAATGAACATGTGCACAGGAATACGAGGGCGAGGCGATATAGGGGCATATACTGGGGAAATGAGGACACAATCAATTCAGCCGGTGAGGCAATGACGTGCATATAGATAAGTTCATCACGTACTAGAAAGTACTAGGATTGTGAGCTCATATATACACACAGCGAGATTCAAATGGCAGACTAGATTGAAACTGGGAGTTCCATTCTAATGATGTGTTTGCTTCTTATCTTGATCCTTACTTTGTTTGACCGGAGGTACTCAATATTCATGTCGGAGATCCGAGTCAGATTACCGCCGATGTCTGGATGTCTGGACTAGAGCCGTATGTTTTTTTATGAAGAAGGAAATAGTTCAAGAATCATACGCATTGATCAGAATTGGATATGAAATGACGTGCTTCACCTAGACAATACGGGAACTTCAAGTCTCGTTTCTCCCGATCCGACTGGAACAATGCAGACGGGTTTAATCATGCATGAAATAGACAATCGCGACTAAAGAGTAAAGGCACGTCTTGTGCTGGTGTAGACGTCTCGGGAATTGTGACAAGCCAACGACACGCAATACCCGGCATTGTGTCTACTCCTCGATGAATGAATGCTCTTCATGATTGCAGGTAGAAATGGTTGATGATGGATCCCGAATATATAAAGAACCAGAGTGTGGGCACATCGGCTCTCGGGACAAGAGCTTGAAAACAATATGTCAGCTGTTGACAGTAGGCCGTGGAAGAGTCTCTGAAGGAGTCTCCCTCTTGTATGTCATATTGAACAACACGCGTCCAAACTCAACACTTTCCGTCAAGATCTGTAGGTATCTTGGATCGGTGGACCAACGTGAAGATAGAAGGCCATTCACTTTGTGCATTTGCAAAAGTGCTGTATTCCGTTCTGCTAGAGGCTAGACATTTGTGTCCGAACGTTCCGCAACCGTGACAGAGAGCCTGTACGCTTGGTTCCCCTGGCACTCTTAGCAAAGATTGAACACTCGTCCAGCTGTGCTGCCACAGGCTGAGAACTGCGATGCCCACACGGAGGGGATCGGTCCTCCAGGTTGTCTTCGGAGTAGTGTATCGAACAGTTGAGCGGCAGTCTCTATACCCGCAGCTAGATACGCCAGGTACGATAGAGTCGTGCCTTCCTTCCCTCGTCGCTACAGGCTTGGAGTATCGGAAGCAATCACGCTGAGAGCTCCTGGGCAGAGAGTGTAACCCGAGGATATGTCGGAGTTTCCTGAGTGTTGCCAGACGCAGAAGCAGTAGTTATTTAAACAGACAAGGAGGTAAACAAGTAGCATGTTCATGCTGGCTCTTGATTTAAAGCAGTCAAGATCTCATGTGAATGAAACTCAGAGGAGTGCTTACCATTGAACTACAACTTGTACAAGAAAACACTTCATTGCACCAGCACGTGTTACATGTAGGCAAAGTAGTAGGTAAAGCAGAGTTATCTCTGAACTTCTCATCTTGCCGATAGAGATAGAGATATTACCTTATCTCCATTGAAAGCCTGCCCTTTGCCACTGGTCACTTCAACGTGCATGGAGGGTCTTGATGAGACGTAAATGAAGGCGATCGCCAAATGAAGCAAATAGAGCAAATATGGTAATCAGATCATGATTTGCACTGCACTGTCTTGAACTCGAAGTGACCTCCAGAACGTTCTCAGCTATTTGCTGTGCAACAGTCCTTTTATAGCCGACGCCCGAGTCACGGCGCTACTCCTCTTGCATCATCAAATTCGCTCTTTCCACCTGACTACATCCTCGACAAACTTGAAGACGATGGCAAGCTATCCCGTTCCGCCCCCTTCTTACCAGACGAACAAAAGTTACTCGTCTACGGACGAGGCGGCGGAGCCTTTGCTGAATGGTCAGCGAGCTGGGCCGAGTACTGGCCCTGGGGCGATTTATGATCAACCCGCCGGCCCAGGGGCCTTACCTGATGATTTCAAGGTATGCCGTCTTGTCGTTCATCGTGGCGGATGGAGAATACATTGGTAATTCTTTTCTTCTCAGTATGGCGTTACGGTGTCGGAAAGTGCGCCGGAAATCAGAAATGCGTTCGTAAGGAAGGTCTACAGTGTACTTTGTGAGTGTCACACGTGTGCTAGCTGCGCCTTGATGATCAGATCAGTTCGCTGACCGCCTGTATTAGTCATTCAGATCGTGAGTTTGTTCACGTCGATATCGGTGTTTCTTCGTGGATTGAGACCGTTTTGCAGCTGGCGACGAGCATTGTTGGAGGTGTACTTTCGCGGACTCCTTCAGCAATATTTTGGGTGCAGACTCAGTACGTTGCATTACTTTAGCACAGCACTGTTGTCGCCGTTAACATGTGTATTTGAAACAGTTCATGGTCTCTGTATCTCCCATTACTTGGAACGTTCATCAATCTAGGTCTCCTATTTTGGAAACGCCACAGTGTGCCGACCAACTATATCCTGCTCGGAACGTTCACCCTTCTTGAGGCATTCACGCTTGGTGTCATCATGGCGTTCTATGATACTCTGATTATTCTCGAGGCACTGTGAGTCCGTAATAAATAAAACGTGTTAACGTAAAATTTATCTTATCAATACAGTGTAATAACGTTAGGTATCTTCATCGGTTTGACGCTTTTCACATTCCAGTCGAAATATGACTTCTCGGGGATGGGACCTTGGTTGTTCGGTGCACTTATGGCTCTTGGTACATGTTATTTTTATTGACATTTTTATCAGACTCTGACAAAGTTTGTGATATATTATATAGTGATGACCGGATTTGTTGCCATTATCTTCCCATTCAACAAGACTCTTGATCTGATTTATGCTGTTGGCGGAGCGCTCATCTTCAGTGGTTATGTTGTGTACGACACGTACATGATTGAAAACAGGCTTTCTCCCGATGAATATATCCTCGGTGCCATTTGCCTCTATCTCGAGTGAGTATCATGCATCAGTGTATAGAGTATCATACTGATATGTTGTTACTTTCCATCCCCAGCTTCATCAATCTTTGTAAGTCGTCTCTATTTCTTTTGCTAAGGCATCATTATTAATATCTTTATAGTCCTGAGCATCCTGCGTCTTCTTTCCAACACCGAGGATCGTTAAACTTCATCATACGAGGGAAATAGCATTTACGGCTTTTATAATTTCCGTTGTTGTTTCTGTGCTTTGATACGATTCGATTGACATGGGAGGTATCGTGACGGTTACCTGTGCTTTACGTACGAGATGAAATGTATTTTTATTGCTCATTTGCAGAAATGATCAGTAGTTACACAGCCCATGAACATCAGTAGTGACTAATTGCCGTTGAAAGGATGCGGCAAATATACAGTATTTACTATGTAACCGAGCGTGTCTCTCCGAGTGCCGGCGGAACCAAATCGCGCCGATCTGGACGCTTTCGGGTTGTTTCAATGTTTGTTCTTGTTTTACAACACGTGTTCGTCACGTGGTCCGTGCCTCCACCCGACTCTGACCTGGTTTTGACCGAGTTACCTCGTAGTCGTGGATACTGCCCTGGGGGCGTCCTGCTCGTCCATCCGTTCTTAATTTCTTCTTAATTTTGGATATTTTTGTGTCGTGTTGGACTAAGCTGCGATGGACGTCCGCTTTGACATACCTCCTCGTCTCCGGTTAAACCGCCATGCCTCCTCTTTTGCGGCCACAATTGACGATAGCAACTTCCACAACACGTTCAACCACGAGCGCGACGGATCGGACGACGGAGATGATGACGGGAGCACTCCGCGCTTAGGTGCTGCGAAGATGTCGGTTGACACGTTCGACGAGCCACTGCGTTTTAGTCAAAATGCTCAAGCTCAATCTACTCCTGCTCCGACAAGAGAAGCTACCGCTGCTGAGCGACTTCGTGCCGTACTAAGCAGAGCTAACTCGTTGACACCTACGGTCAAGGCTCAGAGCGTACCAGCTGAGAGGACGCCCTCGAATGGTACGGCTTTAGTAGGATCTGATATGGAATCGGACGACTTCGAAACACCGAGGCCGGGCGGGAACCGCGTCCCTGCAACTCCATACACACAGCATAGTATCTCGTCGTCTGTTACGCACAGTGTTGCACGGGAGAGTGTGCGAAGCATTTTTGCTCATGCCTTGCGTTCTCCCGGAAACACGCCAGAACGACCGCGACGTCCAAGAAGAGGAAGCGTGGATTCCAGCATCGTCGAGGAAAGCCCGGTAAAGTGGTCTATGTTGAAGCCGGGTGAGAGGGTGAAGCGGTTAAGCATGAGCGATGATGAGAAGGAGAAGATAAAGGCGGCTGGTACGAGTGTATTTTGCTATCTTGGCTTTTAGAAGTTTTATTGAGAGATCTTCGCAGATGCTTTGACTGAAAATTCCTACAGGTCGTCACAGGCTGCAACATACGATCAGTTGCGACATCGGCTTAAAAATTCAAACGTTGATCCTGGAATGAGTAAGGGGCGATCCATCACTAGTATCACTAGTAAGTTGGAACCTTTCTGCACAATCAAACATTAGTCTAAAGGCTGATATGCAGAGTCTGATATGACTATCGACATGGAAGAAGCCACTGAAGTCGAGCAAGAACTACTCAGAGACCGTCAGGTGCCAGTCAGATCAACCACACCACCTATCCCTTCAAATGTGACATCCAATCAATCCGTGTCCCAGTTTCCTTCACAATTCCTTGGTTCAAGTACGTTCGTTATTGGATCTTCCTTTTTATCGATAGCAGTCAACGGATCTATGTAGATCTTTTGACCGAGAATTCTGATATACGGCGAATGATCGAAGACTCGCAGGGTGAAACAACGGATTCGGAGGTCCCAAAATCTAATCGTAAAGATAACAAGACGCCAACCGCTGGACCGCCATCAGGTATGGGGTACGGCTGCCATCTATTGATGCTGTTTAATGCGATCTTTTCCAGGTCATATAAAAGCTCGTCCTTCTCTCGTTCGCGAGCGCACATTATCAAGAAACGGAAGTACGGGTTCTCTGAGCTCACGTAAGGAATCTAGTTTCAACGTGTTCTTCATGTCCTGAGACTTCATATTTGTAGCAAATTCTCGGCCAACTTCAAGGCAGAGTATGAATGACATTGAGGATGAAGAAAGAAAGCGAGAACGCGAGCGAGGTTGGAATCATCCGTTGGGTCCTTACATGGAACGGCATCGTGCAACTTCTCCTTTTTATTCGATGACTCACGGTGGAGGCTTCGGTCGAATACGCAACGCCAGCTTAAGTTCAATTTCTGGCTCCGAAAGTGATGCCGGCCGCTTGAGTCCAAGGAATTCGATGAAGCAAAGTGACGGTAAGTATGAGATGCTCGGTGTTGTACGATGAAGCAGTGTCGACTCTTGTTTATCTAGAGCATGCTCGTTCTCCTACTGGTTCAAAATATGCTGGCATTATTTCAAGTCGGCTCCCATCTTCATCGTCTAATCAAATACGCGTGAGTACCAGGATACGGACGGTGAGCCAGCCAGCAAAGCCTGGCAGCCCAGGAAGTTTGGCAAGCTCCACCAACTCGGACAAAACGCAGAAGGCTTTGGAGCGACCTCGGACCTTCTCTCTTACTGCTCGCGAAACTACCCGGTCATCCTCAAGCCTTGCGCGTGACCGTTTATCTTCGAGACGTAGCCCTAATGGTTTCCGCACTTTGGAACGTTCGAGCACCTCACCTTCATTATCCGCTAGACCTCCTTCCAGGTCGCCTTCTCAATCTTCATTTCACCAAAGTGATGGTCCTAGAGAACATGAAGAGCCTCATGACCGAGAACGCCATTGGAGCTCACCACATCGCAAACGGAACACTATGACTTCGCCTTCAGTAGTTACGGAAAAAAGGCGGTCCGGCAGTACAGCTCACTTGAGAACACCACCTACAGAGCACTCTTCCCGCGTGCCTGCACCGCATGGTTCAAGTTCAAGTCCATCTGGTATACCTAGGTTGGTTGTCAACGGACGCTCACGAACCACAAACCATGCCGAGATAGACAGGGAAAATGGCTCACACAATCAGGAATCATGGAACACAGCTCCATTAATTACTAATTCTACTAGTACGGCTGTCAACGGGAAAAGCACATCGTCTATCAAGGACAGCGATGCCAGGCAACCTGCCACAACGAAGGAGGAGCACAAGGCTCACTTACAGCGTGAGCACGATCGCGCCTTTTCACGCGCTGAATCTCCCACCGTACCGCCGGAAATGAACGGAACAGATGAGTCTGAAGAGGATGGAACTCCAAAGATAGGGCAACAGCGCATACCAGACTCACCGACACCGAACTCCGGATCCAGACCTAGTAGTCGGGTCGGAACCGCTTCGACCTTCCCTTCGCATGCTGCAAACAAGGGCAATGATCGTGTGAACGCGGTCGCTCCTACGGCAACATCCAGACCTGAGAAGCAACGGTATCAAGGAGATACTGAGCAAAACAAGGGCGCACAGCCACTTAAAGTCAGCATACCCTCGGAGCCTATTGATTTACGCGATTCAGATTTGGACTCTTTTCAAGGCAAGGCCCTTTTACACTTATAATAACCCCGTCTGACTTCTCATGCTTTGTGCCTTCAGAGGAAGATATCATTGCTTCCTCCTCTGCACCCCGTTTGCTCCAGGGGAATGATTCACTTGTCGAGAACGATGCCAGTTCTCAAGCTGAGGATTCTCCAGCGGACATTAATTTGCTAAGACCGCAACAAGATACGCGAATGAATGGATACTCAGAAGTTGCTCGCGGGAAAAGTTCGCTGTTACCACAAAGCTTCTCTCCACTTTCTCCTCAAATTGATCAGCCTGATCCGGTAACGTCGACGCCTCAGCGCCGAACGTCCGCAAACACTTCAAAGGCCGAATTTAGAACACCTTCCCCGCCAAAGGGCATGCCTGCTCTGCCAGATCCGCCATCATCAGAAGACGATGCTGAGAGCGACATGGTTCATTCAATGCAGGTTACTCCCGCTGGCAGGAGCAGATTCACAGACGTGAAGACGCCTAGGTTGCCTGGGGCCTGGAGTACGCCGTTTGCCACTCCTGCACCTCCAGCTCGCAGGAGCACATTGCCCAGGGACACCCTTGCCGAGGACGACCAGGTTTTAGTGCAGAATGAGATATATACTCCGCCTGCTTCGCACTCGCGTGCAACATCGATGATAATGAAGACGCCCGCGCCTCCAGGAGCTTGGCTTGCGACTCCTGGTACTGTTGCCGCGAAGCGTTTTCAGCAGAAGGTTCGCTTCGATGAACAGGGGAATTCGGCGGCACCCGCCCCCGTGCCTAGAAGCGATGACGGCACGTTGATATCGGATATCTCTGCGGTAGATGGTAGCGTAGCAATGAAAGTCGCCGGGAAGACGAAGCCGACGTCTCCTCGAACTCCTGGACGGATACGTGTCGTTGATGCCTTCGGAAACGAAATTACACCATCTCTGAGTAAAGACAAGGTAGAGATACGCTCCGTTGAGAAGGCTGGCGAGCTTCACGCCACAGGAAGTGATGAGAAGTTAAATGCCTCAGAAGGCAGGAAGTCAAGAATTCGAGTTCTTGACGCTTTGGGCCGCGAAATCGATGAGGTCCAGGTACTCGCTGCGATGCCTTCATCTGCAAAGGATGAATTGGCAAAACAACCCAGGAAAGCCGAGAGAGAAAGTGTCACGGCTTGGCCCCAGGACTTGAACTGAAGGAAGCTTGAGCGCAAGCAGGCCCTTCATTTGCTTCAGAAGACGATTAGTGAATTAAAGAATGACTTCGACACGACGGAAGGTCCCGCGTACGTACACTATGTTATTCCTGCTCCGTCGCCGCATTGATCACCATATTTTTCCACAGGAGTACCCAGACTACCGATGATATCGATGCTCGAATTGCAGATCTGAAGGCACAGTCGATCAGGGCGAAAGAGGATCGTGAACAGCTGTTACGAAAGATCAGGAACACACACACAGAAGCTTCATCTCCGTCAACAGCGGCATGGAAAACGTTGTTGAATGGCAAGAACGTTTTTACCTCATCGGTAAGATCGTTTGTTTGCTTAAGGCGTGTAGAGTCCATTTTTACCTCCATCGCAAAGAACTGGAGTGCGTACTTCAAGGTCTTTGCCGTATTAGTAGGTATCCAGGCGTTATTATTCTTTGCCTTCTATCAGTGAGTCTTTGCCAAAGGCGTAAAAATTGTGTATCGATCCGTATTCTCATTCACTTCAACTTTTAGCCTAACCTCCCTGGGAGCACGACAGTTGTTCTTGACAACTTATATTGATCCTTTCTATCCCGAACTTTATCTACATGTCACGGATCCTGATCACTTGCATCTATCGATGCCATCTCATTCAAATTTTGGGCTACAGTCATCTCCATACAACTGGAAATATGCACTTCTAGCATCTTGGCACGCAGTTCTGGACAGAATGCTAACTCTGAAAGAAACTGTGTGGGATGTCTGGAGAGACCCTCCTCGAAGCATACCCTGGCCTCCCACATGATCTCACCTTATCGTTGTGTTTTGTTTTTTTCACGCTGTAGCACATGCCCGCGTTCGTGTTCATTTTTCACATTTTGATTTAAATTATTGTTTTTGATAGCTCATTCATTCCATATCACATTTCTTGCTTTGCATAAGTTAGACTGTATTGTAGATAGCTTTGTTTCCCATACTGTTTCCTTCGGATGGATAAGCGTGTGCATATTGAAATATAAAACTTCCCGCTACGTATTTTTGAACTCAATAGCGTTTGAGACGGGGTTCAACTCTGAAGTGTAAATTTGGAACATATTCACGGGCCAAGCACCTGCCATATGTTAAGGTGCACTAGGCGCTCAGAGACCGTCGCGGTAACCGCGGATACGTCGTGCATCTGTGATAATGTAAGTACAGCTCTCCTGAATGAGAAGGTGTACTTGATCATAAGAATCTACTTTGTTTTGCCAAACCTTGACGCACGAAGAGTTGTTAATTTGGCAACTTTGGCAAATTAAGACTTAAAACAAGGGACGATCGACAATTGTGCCATAGAACTCCATCGATTCATCATCTGGACAATCTGCGATGCTCAGTAACCACCAGCCTGGTCGAAAGACTCGGGTATTCGACGGATGAACTTCCGTCGTTCTAATTAACGGTCAAAGGAGGGAATACGAGACCTTGGCTCGGGTGAATTGGCGGATCACACCGCGGAAGTAGGGCAGCAAACGACAATGGGTACGAAGCAATACTGACTTCTGATGCAGCGGGATTCTCTGCGCGTAAGGCGCTCGTTCATGCATCAACTTTAGTGCCTTCACGTCCTCCTTGAAAACCCAGCGGGTGCACGGAGGCCAAGACTCGCGTGTATACGGTAGTACAGAAGATCGGCGGCCTACGGTCGTGTCGGAGACTGTTAGAATGAACTGATAGCCTAGTCCGAAGCACGGGTGGATGCCGCAAGGCTCAGGGTCTTATTCGAGCAATAGAAAACCAGCATGGCCGATGGAGCGGATAACTCTAGCTTCGAGAGTCCAGATCTACGATTCGGGGCCTTTCAGCATAATGCACTTTGGTAACACGAGTAAGAATCGAAGTTGTCAGTGTATATCCTATCTGCACGGCCACTCTAAAAATGCACCTTGATCCACGTCGGATTTTCTTTCCCTGCGTCCAGGACGGCTTTCTCTTTGAGAAAGCTTCCTCCCTCAGAACGGAACGTCTATAGCGGCCCGCCGGTAGCAGAACGGGATTCAGCATGTGGTAGTAACTTTCGAGCACAGGCTTCGGGAGCAAAGTACGAAAACTGTGCGAGCGGGGTTCCTTGAAATTCGGAAAACGTATGCAAGTTATCTAGCACGCTGAGCGACCAGGCGGACACGCCTCAGAATTAGGAAAACAGTATACACTCATTAACTACCTCGGACCTGTGTTCCCTTGACTATTGAAATATTTTTCCGTCCGGCAGCACGTTTCAGGGAGGCCGTGCGCTGTTCGCCTTCTTCAGTACCATTCACTCCACGGTTGAGTTTAGTGCGACATGGAAGTTCCAATTTGCTGTAGAGTGCGCGGATGGAATCCCTTCGCGAGAAAGAAGGGACTTGAAGCGCAATCGCATTCTCCAGCCAAGACACGGAAGCAATGCATTTCGGGTAGAACAGAAAAGTATAAGTACTTCAAAACGAGTGAAGGCAGTAGCCTCGGCCAGTCTTGCAACTAGCTGTTATCAGTGATCCACCTAGTACTCGTCTCTTCATGTCGGTAGGTCGTCTGTCCTGGCCTCCAGGTCTTGAAGCCGACAACGGGATTCCTTTCTAGTCCGCAACATCAAGTCACGCTGGGACCGCAAATGCAACCATCAACGACCAGGATGCATACAGGGTCCCGAGACGAACTCCGATGGCTTGTACCTTCTGTCGAGGTTTGTAAATCGAGTCCTGACTTCGATATAGGCAGTTGACTAGTCCAATCTTTTGAAAACACGCAGGTAGAAAGTTGAAATGCGATGGACGTTCTATCTGCACTAACTGCGCACAACGTAACCTGGAGTGCGTCTACAAGCCCGTGTACGTCAGAATTTTACCTGCGGTTAGCCTGCGACTCAAAATGGAACTACAATTCTACAGGGGAGAATCTTGATCTTCGCGAGTTGCAATCTTCGGCGAATTCCTCGCCACCCCAAAAACACGATCGAAGTCGACGGAGCTCTTGTGATACAGATACAGACTGTTAGTCGGAGATCAAGTCATATAGAAGACCACTGACCTCATCTATACTTCTCGTCCTGGATAATGTATTCAATTGATTCACCCTTTGATTAGTGAGAACTTTAGTTACTGTCGAAAAGACGTCCCTTGTTTGGTGCTTTTGTAGCAGGGCATTGCCAAGGAGAGATTGTGTTGCTAAGATAGGAGATTCGTAGCTTGAAGTGAGTGAGAACTGAATCGATTGGTGCTTGTTGTTGAAAGGCAAGGGATCAGATCACGGAATCATGGAAGAATTGATTGTAAGGTCTGCACCAAACAATGTAAAATAGTATATATTTCGGATATGGAAATGTCGATCCATGGGAATGACATCAGCTCACATGTTGGTAAAACTCCACCATCATCATGGGCTGCTCTGTTGAAAAGCCTGGCTTTCATTGCTTCAAGCTCTTACCACGTTCATCATGACGGTGATGGTGCGTTTACATCCTCTTCGCAGCGCTTTAGCTTCAAGCAGATGGTGTAGACCTTTGTCGGAAACAATTATCATTTTATCCCGCTCATATTCGGCCGTTCAAGGCTCCTCGGGATTAAAGGACACAACTCCAAGCAGCTCTAAGCCTTCCCTTCCCAGGCAAACTTATAGAAACTCGGATGAAGGTACGTTATCTCGGTCCAGAATACGTTTATACAATCTTACGCAAAGTTCGACATTGCTTGTGCCGGCTATAACTAGGATATTTATCATTCACCAAGTCTTCGCTGTATAAACTTACGTTGCCCTTGACTTCTTCTACTGATGGTTCAACGTCTCCGCCTTCGAAGATACTCCCTGACCCGGAAAAAAGTTCTCACGCCAATGGCACCAACAATGGCGAGGGCGTTGAGAGTGCTTGGGAAGAATCAGTAGAGAAAGGGGAACATCCGTTTATTAAGCAGGACGGCAGTGACGGAAAGCTATCTGAAGGTCCTCGCAGTGCAATCTTCCTGTTGCATCCAGGCCAGCCACTCAGTTATATAGCTAATTTAATTCGCGAGGAAGCCCCTCGCGCGGGTGCTGAAAAGCACGGTAAATACCTAAAACATAATTTTGAGCGCATACTCTAAGTCGAATCCGCCAGATGATCTCCCTATCACACTTCGTACTTCTACAGAACTTGATCAGCGCTGGAGTCCTGCGACGGGTATTGGAGACTTTTTGCGAGAAGCGGCGCGTCTGGGCAGCTTTACAATTACCATCGGTTCGCGTAATGTTCGGATCAAAGTACCGACGTTTGAAGAGCGCACACGTTTTCTTCGAGCATCGTTGCATGAGAAGACGAAGCGCATTGAAAATTTAGCACACGTGAAGGATGAATGCGATCGGATCGCTCGGCGTTCTACACAGAGATATGCATTTACTGGCGCGGGGGTAATGTCGTGTTGGTGGCTAACCGTCGGCATACTCACATTCAGTCAGTATCCCTGAGCGTTCCTCCGCTGTCGTCACCTTCTCTGATTTGTCAGAGATACTGATACTTCCCATACAGAAACTGATCTTGGCTGGGATGTGATGGAACCCGTAACATACTTGACTGGATTCGGAATCGTCATTGGGAGTTATCTCTGGTTTCTTTGGCATAATCGCGAGGTATCTTATCGAACGGTATTGACCGAGACAACGTCACGACGGCAGCAGAAACTGTACGCAGAACGCGGCTTCGACGTTGATGCGTACCAGGAACTGATCGCCGAGGTGAAGGGTCTTCGGCGCACTGTCAAACGAGTGGCGTGGGACTACGGGTTGGAATGGGACCAGGGAGATACGGAAGTCGGACACAGTGTCCAGCGCGCTCTCGAAATCGTGCGGCGAGAAGAGGAAGTTGATCGCAGAAGAAAACATCGTGAAGACGAGGACGAAAAGGAAGATGTAAGCTGAATTCCGAACTTCTATTTGCACCAGCTTATCATTCAGACTATCCCTCAGGACGAGGCCTTTGCCAAGATAGACGACGATGGAGACGGACAACCGGATAGAAAATCCTAATTCGACCGCATATTCTGACGCCATTCTGCCATTCTAGACATCTTCGGAATAATTGGACTTACAGACAAGTGTCGTCAGCCATGTAATGCACCGACTTAAGATACCACTCTCACATTAACCGCAGAACACTGATGAAGCAAATAAAGATCTAGGGCATTTCCGAAATACTCTGTTTATTCATATCTCGCTCCTACCCTCATAAGGGCCCTTTGCGTACACGTCCATGTCATTCCAAATATTATCCTCGCTTAATTCTTCCTTCCATATGTTCTCCCGCCTCTCCATAGCCTCCAGGTTGTTGAGGTCTACATTCTCGACTCGCTTGTCACCGCGAGCACGGGCTCTACGAACCAGCTCAGCGCTTCTCGGCAGTCGGACACGTTCATATTCCGCGAATGCAGCTGTAAGCTGAGACGTAGTGGCTGGAGTAAGAGGAGACAGGTGGTGCGTCGTGAGAGCATGCACGAGGTGATAGATGTCTTCAAAAGCTTGATTTGCGCCTTGACCTAGGTGCTGGAAGGAAATAAATATCCGCACCGGAGATCAAATTGTAGTAGTCAAGATGTCCGGTACTCACAGGAGTAGTAGGATGTGCAGCATCCCCTAGCAATACCACACGGCCTTTGTACCATGTCTTTAGTTCTGGGCGATCGTATAATCCGTACTGAATCGAGTTCAGAATTAAAACCTACATATGCGCGTATGATGGGGAATAAAGAATTCGAGCTGACCTTAATGACTTTCGTCGTAGTCTTTACCATGTCACCCGCACCTAACCCCCACTGAGAGAAGGGACCTTTCTTGAAGGCCTCTTTTCGATCTTCATCGATTGACCGCCACGATTCTTTATGTTCATCCTCCGGCTGGGTCAGACTGTTCATCTTGCAATGAGTCGCGTATCGCAAAACCGGTGTGAAATTACTCACGCCCATGAATAATACTCATCATTAATAGGGTATGCAACCATGTGCGCACGAGCACCCAAAAAATTGCACATTGCATCTATATTCTTCAAGGTTTGAGGTCTGGGAGACATTCCTCCGGTCTTTTACATAAGAAATCTTATCAGTAAGGGCTAACAATTTCGAGCTCATGAGACCCATTTACCTGGACTAGTCCGGTGTAATCGGGCTTCATGTCACCGAAGAGTGCGGAACGGGCATTGCTATGAAGCCCATCACATCCGATCACAAAGCTTGCACGCGCGGTCTTTCCGTTGGCAAAGTGCAGCTCTACGCAGTCATCAGCTATTTCTTCCAGATTCTGAAGCTGATAGCTCCAATGGATAGTGATTTCTCTTGATTCGGCTTGTTCAACAAGGTAACGATGAAATTGCTCGCGCTGAACACCACGAATACCGAGCTCAGGATTAGAATTATAACGTTCACCCGCACGAGTGGGTGCATCATGAAGGACTAAAGTACGGTTTGTGACCGTAGAGAACAACGCCGTATGAGTGATCCTTCGTCCAGGTAGACCTTCAAGAAGCCCAGGGATGAGGCGAAGCACTTTGAATCCATTTGGTTGCAGCCTACACAGTTGCAATCAACAGGCAAATGTCAGCTTTGGTACTGAAAGGTATCCGTAATGAACAAGCAAGAAGGGCGACCCACGCCAGACTCAGACCCCCGGAAGTAACACCCTCCGTACGCTCGTATAAGACGGGGATGTAGCCTTTTTGCTTCAGAAGCATCGCAAGGACAGGCCCTGCGATGCCCGCCCCTATGATTGCAATTTCTGAGAAAGCCATAAAGGTGAGGGCGATATGGGAAGAGCCCAGAGAAAGGCGTTTGTCTTCTCCTTTCGACTTCTCTTCCAGTGTATATATCCTTGTGCCGATCAATGCGGCCCTCTGCTTTGATTACAGTAAAATCCATGTAGGCGAGGTCATATGGGGGTCAGAAATGACGATCGAACGATAGTGAATGAACGCGGGTGCTCACACTGCCCTATCTTGGCCGAATGAAGACGACCAAAAACCAAAGAAGTATTTTTATCAGAAGAGAGTCCAATGCAAGGGTGCGCTGCATGGGGGTGAAGCTTGAGAATATTCGCAAATAGCGAAAACGCGTTCGGCGAGGCAATGAGAGATATTCATCAGCTTGCGCCGTTTCCATCATTACTCTCAGACACACGTAAGACATATTTTTGCTAGAAAACACAGTTATCTGCTATTGCCATATTTTTCTGACGCTCGTCATGGTTCCATCGATCCAGCCCTCCGAAGTCGATTTTTATGGAACCGCTGACCAGATTAAACTGAAGCTCGGGTAAAAATGACACTCGTGCTCGCCAGCTGTCCGCTCTACACTCGACTGATCAGTAGTCACATTTCGTTTCCATAGGTATTGAAGGCTTACGTTGCGCTTCCGACCCCATCGGCGCATTGACTCACAACACGCGCTGCCCCGTCTATATTTGATCGTGCATCATATATCCAAACAAGTGGCCCAGAGTAGGCTTCAACAAAGCCATGTAAATCAGTAAGTCGATGCCCCGAAGGAGCTAATCTAGTCTGCTCTGTTCTTGCAGGGGGCCTCGGAGTACGGATGACGTCAACATCGTTAACAAGGCGTAGAACCGCTAGATTTGACGCTCCAACAAGCCGAGGACGTAAAGGTGAGGAAACAGGAGGGGTTAGAAGGGTAAAAAGTGAGTTACGCGAGAGGGCAGAAAATTTCTCGGTGCTCTGAGCGGGTGAAGCCATTTCCTCGTCTGAGTCTGACTCGGATCCATCGTGATCTTCTTCATCCGCATTTACCTCCTCCGTAGGAAAATCTCCCTCGTCTAAAGGCATCCCAAGTTCCCCTTCCGCCTGTATCAGCTTCTCAATAAAGGTTGACCACGCTGCGTCGTCGGAGTAGTCTGTTCGGACAACAATTCCTTCTACGTTCTCCTCATCCACGAATTCTGAAACTTGCGACTCCTCTGCTCCCTGGAGACTATCGATGTCCTCAAGAGCTTCGGAAAGGATGTTAAAGCTCCCGGGATTTTCGGAAAGACGTGCAAGCCGTTCCTTCTCAACCGATGATAGTGTCCAGAAGCGGGTCACCAGGTGTAGTTTGGCCTTCCGTCGCCCAAGTTCACCTGCTAGATTTTTGAATTCCGAGTAATGTTCCTGTTAGAGGTCGCATGCTACTCAATCTTTCAAGGAATTTAGTCCAAGGGATCACTGACAGCAATATACACCGTGAAAGGGGACACCATGGAGGGAGTCGTCGTTACAAGCTTGTACCATATCAGGCGGCATGAAAGTTTCTAGCCACGTGATGAAGCAAAACTCTATTCACTACGGGCAATTTAGTATTTTCCATCGGATGATAAATGGATTGATATGTAATTTGATATTTTCAATATCATTCAATATCATTATGCATATCCCCATTAGGGATATTTAAAATATCATCGAAGCAGATATCCCTAAAAAGTATCCTGATTGGTCAATCAGAATATCTGCTTTGATGATATTCTAAATATTTTAATGATATTCTAAATATCCCTAACGAGGATATGCAAAATGATATTGAATGATATTGAAAATATCGAATTACATATCAATCCATTTATCATCCGATGGAAAATACTAAATTGCCCGTAGTGATTTTTAGAAAATGCCTATGATGCGTATCACCTAAACACGGCAGCTATGTCGAGCTCGCAAATTCAGGTCTTTTATAAAAATCTCGCGGATCTACAGTATCAGAAAAGTAGCCAGAATACACATTTTTCGCAATTTGAAAAAATGCCAAGACTGTTTCAATGTTTTCTGGGGAAAAAATCGCGTGAAATTTAGAAAAAAAATCCTGAGCTGCCTATACATTTGTCAAGGCTTGCAGACTGGTCAAAATCCATTTTCAATGACCATACCACCAGGGAGTGCAAAATCTCACTTTGCAAAGCAAGAAAGGTCAGCTGGTGGCAAGATCTAATCCTCAGAAATACAAGATCCATCATAGCGTGCCAGCCTCTGAGGAGAAATCCTCCAGAGGCTCAATAAGTAAAGAAGATCGACACTTTTATTAGATAATTTTTTGGACAGCTTATTAATACTTTTGCCAAGATGTTTCAATTTTTGTCTCGAATAAAATAAATTCACTCCACTTATAATCAAATTTTGATCAAGCAACTATATAATATTGAACTCTCTTTATCTACTACAAGTGATTTCAAGCCATATGTGCAGTGCATTCGTTAAGTTGGGAAATTGACACGACTTGAATTGCCGCTTTTAGGTGATACGCACTGTAGTACGACTCAAGATAATAGTAACTCAGCCTCTCTTCATCCGTGTAACTTGTTTAACATACATTCGAAAATAGAAGATAGAAATGAAGAATAAAAGCTCATTCTTAGAAAAAGTCTATATCTGTTCTATCATCTCTTCCTTTTCTTCCTTCTCGCTTTTACGTATACTCGCACTGTCACCTTCGCGTACATAGACGCTCTCGACCAGCTTCGCGTCTACGACAGCTATAGAGGCATCAGCAGCGGCGGTCTGCGTACCAACCGCTTCCTCTTCGGTAACATTAAAGAAGCGGAATCCTCCTGTGATCGTCTGGTGCACGACCAGGCCGCTAAGAGTGTCTAGTCAGTCTAATGAGTGTGACGGAAGGCACAGGGCAACACACCCGGCATAGAGGAGCATCGCGAGGTATCCGGTCATAGGAACTAGATACGACCTGCGCGTAGAAGCGCGATCTGCGAGAGCTCCTTGAGCAGATGGATACCATGCTCCTCCTCCGATACCCTAGAATAAAGGTCGTTCAATACTTTGAATGAGTGCAACGCATAAGGAAACAAGACTTACCATGACAATAAGGCCCGATCCACGCTTCGTGTGAACGCCGAGGTTTTTTGTACCGAGCGTGAATATACACTGCGTCCACAAACCACTGAGAACTGTATTGTTTCTGAGTAATGGACCTCAACTCACCGGATAGCAAACTGACTCGTAGAAGAACAACACGTAAAGGAAGCCAACAGCCGTCCATCCCTCAAGTGTAGCGACACAAATACTTGCAATGACACACATCACCGCGTGGAACGTGAATAGAAGAGCAGGGTCTATCCACTTCAATAGAATGACGCCGACGAAACGCCCAACCGTAAATGTGACCTGACACAGCGAAAACATGGTGCTCGCCTTCGACTGCGAAATGTTCAATCCAGGTTCCTCTGACAAGAAATTTACGACGAAGGAGGCTACAGTTACTTGTGCACCCCTGTTCAAGCAGTAAGTGTTCCGCGTATGGAGCGTTGTACATCGAGACATACACGTAGCACATTTGCGCGACGAAGCCAAAGATGGTGCGATACTGCTTGTGGAACGGTTCGATGTCGTTATTGAGACCTTTGCTTGCCATTTCGCGCGAAAGTGCGTCTTCGGATATCTCAGGAAGGACAGAGAAGCTGAAGGACCAGTCCATCAATAAGCGGAGATACACCGAAAATATCACCGTTGCTCACTAAAACAGAATGTTCAAGGCAATGCCTAGTCCTGCGACGGCAAGGTACACCCTATGAAAGGTAGAACATAGTATCAGACTTTGTTCATCCTCCAGATGGCGCAGTTGAAGTTCGAACGCAGAAAATCACCATTGTACAGTATCAAGGGTGGTCGCATTCTTGCCTTTAAAGAAATAATGCGAAGCAATCAGTGGCCCTGAAAAAGACGCGACACCTTGAAAGCCCTGGCTAAAGTTAAGGCGTGCCGCAGCATACTTGGGGCTGCCGAGGATAGTAATGTACGAGTTTGCCGCCACCTCAAGTGTTGCAAGTCCACAACCTGAGAAGCGTGTGTTTGATACAAATTGCATGCATGCATGCTAAAATGAAGGATATACCGATAACAAACGTGCATCCCACAAACCCTCCGTATGCCTTGAATTTTGCTGAGGGCCAAAAGAAGACTGCACCTATTTTGAGATATATTGCATATAAATAAACGCGAAACTCCTATTATAAATCGCTTACCGAGGGAATAGAGCGATAGACCCAAATGAATGCCTTTCTAACGAACAGGATAAGAGCATCAAGCACTTCATCGGTCTGGACCTGGACCGCGAACGGACCTTGTATCCCACTTTCCGCATCTAGATGTGTACTCAGAAGAACTTATTCAGACCACCGAAAAGAGAAGGCAACTTACAAGGATTCCGGCAAACGGCGCCCATACGAAATACGCACCCTAGCGATGGGGAGAATGGTAACGTTAGAAGTGGCGCGGATGAAGGGGAGAGAGGCATACAAAATATGCGAGCTGAAGAAGCGTGCTTTGCAACTTCGAGATCCCAAAGACATTTTGAAAATGTGCATTAAGAACATCCAGCAACTAGGTGCAAACGAGAACGTTGAGCGGGACACCTGGCATCAAGACAATACGTACTCCATAGGCGAATCCCCCTGATGAGTATACACAGTGAGATTGTTTCAGGTACAAAAGAGCGCGATACGTACAAGTGAAAAAGAGTGTCGTAACTAGAGCAAAGGCGAATACAAATTCCCTTCGCGGTAGCTCGCTGGCTGCATTCCTTCATATTGAGCTTCCCAAGACCAACTGGAATAGGATATCAAGTACCTGCAACTCCGGTAGCTGTCATCTTTCCTTTGTAGTACTAGGCCTTCCCGCTGCGATGGTGTTTTCGTCGTGGAGTACAGGAGCAAGAAGTCAGAAATGAAGGAGCAGCTCGTCCCTCAGCTGAGCGGAACAGAGAGTACAATCAAACATCAAAGTCTCTTTATAGATTGTGTGGAGACTATCTAGGACCACCGGTGTCGCAATATGATAACGTTTGGAGAAGTTAATGGGCAGAGGCGAAGAAGCGGAATTTGATGCTTCCCGCATGTTCACGGGACCAGGCGAAACCGCGGAAAATAGATCCGAAGGAGAAGTGGATGGGTGGCATGCTCCAAGTTTATAGATCATTCGTACACTCCACGCCAGTAAAGCGGCCCGGAGGAAAAGCCACCGTCGCTGCTGTTCTTACGCTTGTAGTGCACAAGCGGCTGAACATTATGGCGAGCAAATCAGACATACACAGTTCTGGGGTAGGAAAAGGGCCTAACATTCGACATGCTATCAGACCGGAATGGAATTAATTAAAGCGAACAGGTGACGTACCATCGGTAGCACTGTTAATCGGTTCTCCCTCCCAGACACTTTTGTGGGGAAGTGCGGGGAAGTTTAACTGATGGCATAAGAATCAGCGCTTTTCACAAGTTGGACAGAAGGTTTAGGCGCATGTATAACATCAACAGGGAAAGATATAACGAAATACGAGAAAATGTAGGAAAGGAAGTGACGGTCAAATTTCAGAAATGTATGCTAGTGATATTCCATACATGGTATTTTCACGATCTGTCTTGAATACGAGAATAACCTGACTTAGTCCTCGATCCAGTGAGTTTAGCATATTCTCTGGTCGGCGTGGTAAGGAGCGTTCACCTATATATACCAACTCCTTACGACCAGGACTGAATATCCCTGCCTGAATCAATTTTGCAGTTCCATCATCAGAAGTAGGGGTTTCAATCAATTCCCGGACAGGTCATCCCGTGATCTCGGCTCGAGTTGTATGTCATGATTTGTACAGGTACGATGCTAATATACTTCCTGTAATCTCTTTGAATTCCGCTTGACGGAAGGGTCGATAGCAAGCTGTATGCCATCAGCGTATGAAGAGAACAGGAAATACTGGTGCCAAGAAGAACCAGGATTTCAGAAAGCGTAAGCCATGTCCTTTGTCGAACCAGCCAATCGTCTGTCTGAAATGATATTGCTTGATGCTAAAGTAAATGTTCTGAGTGACGCAAACCCGTAACGATCCCAACATGCTGCCGTTGTAAACCTTTTGAATTCTCCTCGAATTAACCATTCAAGACAGAGGCGGTCACATCCTGGTCTAGAGCAAAACAGAATAACAGCGAAAAAAGAATGTCAATTATACAACAGACTGCCGCGACCCGGCCAGACGGTCTGCAACCTGTACACCGACGTCAGGATAATAATCGGACAACAAACAACAGAGCAGCGTAAGAACGCACGTCGCGAATGTATGGGAGAGATAATAAGGTTCCAACGAATGGAAGCTGCCGTAGGAAGGTGAGTATGACGGGAAAGAAATCTCTGTATATTATGAAAAAAAGAGCGCAGAAAGGTATTCATCAGATCAGACAATGCCATTGCGTCGTTGATGACAACGAGAACGCACCCAAAGAGGTTAAGGAACCCGAATGTCTCAATAACGACACCCACGAATGGCCATTTGAGAAACACGAGTATGACACCACCGAGAAAGCAAATCGTCCCTCGTAGCTTCTGTTTGCGAGCGAAAAAGTAGAATGTCTTTCTCGCGCCGATGATGAGCGTAATCCCAGACAGAAAGAGAACCTGACAACAATGCAAGATTAGCTCTATAGCGCACACAAGCTGCGTTCAGCTAAATGGGCGCACATTCCCTAATGCTAGCAAACTTCCGTCGAAGAATAGAACGACTCCGAGTAGCATGAACAACACGCCGAACGAGGTCAGCGCAACACCAATTTCTGCACAAAAAAATAACATAGCCACGGTCACAGAGAGAGAATTTGTTTTGGGATGAGACTAACTTTGGGCATCCGTGAGCCACATACTCGAGAATCTATCGATACCGGGACCAGATGTCAAGACCAAGCAAGGTAGGGTGAGTCTCTTTGTGTTCTGAAGGCCAACGCGCGGTACGCGATTTGCCACGTACGCGTCTAGGTCGATATGATCGACGTTCACGTGAGAATCGACACCAGTAAAACATCTAAATCTAAAGTGAAAAAAATTAAGTGGAGAACCACATGCTTGAAGTTTACGAAGTTGACTATTCGAAAGATAGATACTGTCGGTGTGCTGTAGTGTAAGACGTTAAGAACTTTTATTTCTCTTTTGCTCATATCTGTTCTCGGTGCAAACGATAACTACTGTCCGAGTTCTATCGCTATGCTAGTTAGGAAGTCGCATCGCTCTTGCTGATCCTGAGAAATTGTCTCCATTCTTGTCGCATTTGTCTGAAACAATATTCTTTGTTTCCCATCGAACGGCACCCACTCCGCAGTCCCTTCTGCACGATGCGTATTCGGATCGAACGATCGAACAAAGCTTGTCCAGTACCCTTGAATCACCGGAATGATATTCGCGTTTGTCGTGAAGTAACTCGCTGGAGGAGTTCCGGTGGTGCTGTTGAGTCCCCATATCGCTGAAACCTCGACTGTATGTGGCACCCCTAATCCTTCTGCTACCTGACTCTTGTCTTCAACGTTGTAACTAAGACATGACCATTAATCATGTATCTCTCAAATCTCGGTTTCTTATTCGTACGCACTGGTAGAGCCAGTTCGGACGTGGATTTCTGAATCTTCGAATCCGATTGCTGATAAAAATGCCGGGACAGATATATCGCATCTCTCCGTATGCGGTCGCCGCATTAAAATAGAAGGTTCCGTGGTCTGGAAACTGTTCCGATTCGGGATAGAAAGCATGGATTGTATCGAGTGATGTTTGATTCAGCTTAGGGAAGTTATCGAGTAGGAAGTTGTCCATATCCGATTCCGAATCAAGGCTCGATGGAGTGAAGATTGTACCTTCAATCTGTCATTCATGGTAAGTAAAGCTTCAAATGGAAATGCTCACCTTCGTTTGTATCGTCACTTTTAAAGGTGAGTACTTTTTCTTGGAATCAAGTAAAAATGACGTACCCGAAAACCGAAGGTACCTTCACGAACTTCCCTTCCTCAAAAAGCCTGAATGGAACGTCTGGAAGGAAATTTCCGTCGACTATTGCTCCGTAGAGAAAGTTCGGCGGATTGTCTCTTCCAGGGAAAGGTATCGCGGTATTGTTATTCTGAAGGGTGCTTATATTCAAGGCGCGAAGGCACGCAAGCGAGTCTGTGGAATTCGCACACCCCACACGCTCAACGAGCGCGTCGTATTCAAATTGTGCTCCCGAGACGGTCAGAATAGGCGGGAAAGACTGTGATTCGGCAATGACAGCGTGAAAGAGATCTGTTGATGCGCCTGAGAATGCTGTTAGGTGAAGTGTAATCGATTGAGCTCCTGCGCTATCACCGCCGAGGACGACATGCTCCGGATTACCACCAAACTAATAAATTACCGTGTCAAAATGCTAAATGCTGGCGCTCGGAAGTGCATCAAAATACCTTGGAAATATGCTCGTGCACCCATTCAAGCGCCTTCCTTTGGTCAAGAATTCCAACATTGATATCGCCATCGCTTTGGACTTCCTTACTTGCAAGGAATCCATACGGTCCCACTCGGTAATTGTGCGTAATCACTACCATATCCATTTCGGCTGCTTTGATCAACTCCGAAGCATTGTAGTTGGCATTTGAGAGCGAATTTAAGCCGCCACCTTGGATCCAAAAGAAAACGGGCAACTTAGAATTGGCTGATGCGCTTGAAGGAGCGAAGACATCGAGGAAGAGACAGTCCTCTGAATGACCTGCTTCGGGGAAATTTGCGCCTGTGCTTAGGCAGATTGGGCCGTGCTGAATGGAGTTGTTGAGCATCAGTAGGTAGCTCTCCCAAACAAATGCGAACGATCACACCGTATCCGCTACTTGAACCGTGTCATTCGCTGGTGGGTCGACGGGAGCTCGAAATCGCAAGTTACCGAGCGGAGGTGCCGCATATCGAATACCAAGCCATTGACTGATTCCGTTCGGGAGCGCGGTACCAAGGTATCTCGTATTCCCAACGTCCACAAGTGGGTCAACAGCATGCACAAGTCCGACCCCGAATGTAACAAGGACAACTGCTTGTTTTAATATAGCGTGCATGCCTAAATACTTTCCTCTGGAAAAAATCCGTGTTGGACAGCGAGACTTAACGAGACTTAAGTGGGAACATTGGTCTCCAGATGAGATGTAACGCCACACATGGCTTTTATAGCATAATTCTCTCCAAAGCTCCCTTTCTGCCGAGTGCCGCTCAGGCTCGCTCACGCGCCACAAGCGACGCCTATTCCTGGCAATCACTGATCTTCTGAACCTATACTAGCACTAGCCCGCATCACCAGACCATTCCGGACCACCGAAGTGCGAAGTGGAAGGAAATTATATAGCTCATAGCATGTGGAGGTGATCCTGATACACACCGTTCGAAAAGTATTTCAGACCAGACCTACTCAGAATTTCGGTCAAAATGCAAAATTATTTCCCGTGACTGGCCAGTTTCACGTTCTAGCCGAAATTCTAGAGGGTCCTATATGTAATTTTGTCCAATGTGATACATAATGATACGGTTTTAGATCACCTGAATTCCATTTTCTACAGAAATTCTAACATGCATCTGTGAGGATCAGAATGTTGATTTGATTTGTCATGAAGAGCTAATCCACCTCTAACCACCTTTCACCTCCTATTTGCTCTCCCTTCAGACTCAAACCCAGAACTGATCGGAACTTAACTTTTTCGGCATCAACGCGGACAGTCAATTATGCAAATCAACCTCCGATCAGCGAATGAAAGTGAATCGAAGATTACAAGCGAGTCTCTTGCTCAAATAATCTGAAATGGACTGGCTCGTCTGTGCTCTGCTGGATGGAAGCATTCAACGGGCCTTGTGTGATATGTGATCACCGAGTCTTATATAGTCCATTTTCAGCAAGTTTCCCAGAAAGCGTGCTTTCGGCGAGTACAGCCATTATACAAGTAACAGCATTTTTTGAACGAAGTAGAGATATAATATACCATGTGACGAATGGACTCGGTGAAAATTTTGGCTGGATGAGGGTCGACTGCATCAATTACTGCTCCAACTCTTCTTCACTGCTGAAACTTGGTTGACATATGTTACTCAGAGCAAAAAAAAGCACAATTTTCTCAATCATAATACCAATCATTCTCTGTGCGGTGCCTTCCTGCGCACTATTACAAACCGACTTTTTTCTTTCAATCTCGAAAGGCAGTAAACAGCTGATATGCAATTTCCAACTTGTTCTGAGTGATTTTATTATGATTGAACTCAGGAAAAAAAGGATAGTAAAGGTGGAAGTCAAGCTCAACGCACAGTGTAGTGGCGAATACATTCCGTCCACAACCTAAAAGATTTTTTACATAGGCGCAAAGACTGACACGTATAATCTGGTTAAAGTTGACATTACTAAAATAAAAGAGCAAATAGGTACAAACAAACACAAGGAAAAATCGAGAAAGCAGTAGGGTCTACTAATACAATGATAAGCTAAGAAATAAGACTGAAAAAGATCGTGTGTCAAGAGCTAGAAAGTTTACGAAACAAAGAAGGAAGAATATCCAATCGTCATTCAGTAGTCGCGATAATACGAGTCCGAAAATCCCATACGTAAGAAATCGGAATTGAATGACAGATCAAATGGATGCTATTTTTTGACACTTAAATAGCGAGTGCTCCGGCTAAAATAACGCCAAAAATGCTCAGCGGAATCTCTAAGTTAGAAGCTGCAGAACTCGACGAGCCTGTCGCGACATTACCAGCGGACGTTGGCGTTGGCGTGAATCCAATCGGTCCAGATTCTGTTGTGGACGACGTGGCAGCAGCATTTGCAGAACTCACTGCACTACTTGCGGCGCTCTCATCAGAGTCGCTGTCAAGTAAAACACTGTCAACAATGTGCAGGACCCCATTCCACAAAACAATATCCGGCGTCGTAATTCCCGCCGTGGAATTTCCGACTGTCACGAATCCACCGGTTGAGTTGAAGGTGGCGCTCAGTCCCTCGCCAGCGCCAGTTGTTACGTTTGAGCCTCCTAGTTCAATGAGGTTGCCCGAGTATACGGTGGTGCCATTGATAACATGGTTCCTTAGCACGTTCGTGAGGACAGTGGCATTTGAACCCGCCGCAGAAAAATTCTGCTGCGCAGCAGCAAAGGCCGCATCCGAAGGAGCGAAGATAGTCACGCCATGTTGACGATTGAGCGTATCCAGCAAAGATGCGTTTTGGAGAGCGGTGGTGAATGAGGTGAGGTTGTTTGCGAAAAGCGCTGCCTCCAAATCTCCCGGATAGTCAATCACCGCAGTAGTGACATGAACAGTGATGTTGCCCACTGTCGTGGAGTTGACTACGATATTAGGAGTGCTGTTATTGATACTCCATCAGAGATGAGAAATAAATTTTTATAATTAGGGGTGAATCATACTTCTGATTCAAAATGGTAATTGTTCCGCTTTGATCTGACCACGCGAGCACCTGACGCTTGTTGCCTTCAAGGAAAACTACGTCAGATGAATTCAACAACGTGCGCCCTATCGTCGTATTCGGGTACGTTGCAGTCGTGTTGAAGGTGCCAGGAACGACATGGTAGGACAAAACTTCTGCAAGAGATTCGGCACTGGTGGTTACGTTAGGAAGTGCTCCAGCCCCTTGATTGGTGACGTCAGTAATTAGTGATATAATAAGAAGAAAAAAACGCACAAGCATCGTTGTTGGGCGCAAACACAGTCTGAGGGCCAGAACCAAGTGAGGCCAACAAGCTCTGGCCGGTAGACGTCTGGTTGACGACGGTTGTGGCATTAATAAAAGAAGTCAATCCGAGACTCTGGAGTTGCTGAACGAGTTCGGTAAGAGCAGTGGTGTTAGCAGTGGTGTTTTGGGATGCAACAGGGACAGCTAGAAGGGCCAGTATCGAGAAAGCTGTTGAGAAACGCATCATGAAACGCTCTTTGCAGGGGAGATACAAAGGTGCGCGGAAGGGTGAGACTTAAGCAACTTCTTAGACCAGCACAAGAGTCCCTGTTAAATATGTGGTTCCACGATTGACGCACGGGGACGTACTCGGCACCGAGTTGATGTCATCCTGTCCTTCTGTCGTCATTAGAAGCACATCCGAGAAACGATACAGCTGAACACAACTTCACAACAAATGGAAGCGGATCCGTTAGCCACAGACAGAAACAACGATCAATCTCCGAAATTGTGGTGGTGATTCTTTCTACCAAGGTCATATTGAGCCCGAAAAAATCTTGCGCTGGTGGGCTGGTGGAGTAATATTATGTGTGATTTTGGAAGAAAGAACAATGTCAGACAGCCCCTCTGAGCCATGTCGTTGAAGTCAGGAGCAGGTATGACGAAGCTCACTCAGTTGTTGGCCTGCATCGCTTTGCCCGCGTCACGTTCAATCGGAGCTCCATCGTCCGATCTATTGCCGTTCTGGGCTAATGTCGATCTTGATCTCGGAAACAAATGTCTTGGATAGAATTAATCATTTCTAAATTTTCAGAAACTTGAGTCACCTTCGCTTACTGTCCAGCCAGACTTTGTGTCTTGATCCAAAACAATGGAGTACATTAATTTTGCGGTGATGACTTGGAGAAGGAAGCGCGAGTGAGAAATCTTCTCAGCGTCTGTTCGCGTCCAAACGCGTTCTTCTACGTCTGGAAAATCAGGCGAATATTACTTCAGCTATTCTAATCGCTTTGACAGAACAATACATACTCATCCGTTGCACTCTGGCCTCATTCAATGAAAGTCTCTTTCCTACATAGCAAACGTCCTAATCTGTTCAGTGATACACCGGGCAAAGTCGCAGATCAGCTCGTGTCTCACAATTTCAACCTGTTCGTAAGTGTCTCGCATCGAGTTCGGCCGTACGATTGGATAAGTAGAAGTGACCGTACCCAGGGGGTGTCTGTGATACTTCGCTGACATAAATCCAATGGCTAGAGTAACGATTGGAGTGCTTTATGTCGAGCTACAGGGTCAATTCAAGATTGACAGTCAAGAACAAGGCGCTATTTTCATCCTGTGGTTGAATCACTTGGGAATCTGGTCTACGAGGGGGACAAGAGCAACCAGAGAGAGCGGATCCAATGGATTCCTGTCCAGAGATATCAGATAACACTGATGCAAGAGCCCGATTCCTTCCATCAATATCGATCCAACCATAGATATCCTTAAAGCAGGTTAGAGTCCACCAGTTCATCTCTTCTCCCAGGCCCAGAATCAACGCATCCTAGCCTACTTCATTTGGATTCGTTCCGCGTTGCAGAACTCTCTGAAGGACAAGTATAATCCAATTGTCCGAAGAAATCGGTTTCACGGTTTTCACATATCGAAGATCGGATAAGGATGCAGCGGCGACAAGCAGGTATTTAAGACTGTGTATATCAAGGGAAACGCCGGATTCAGAAGCGTCGATGTTGTATCGATTCTGAGAACACGAGGTTATCATCTCGATCAGACAGCATTTGGGAAAGCACACACAAATCTCGACGGGAAGACGCAGAGTGATGCACACTATGCACGAAGCCGAAGCTTGTCTAGTTCATTCTCCTCTGCGGACGAGAACTATTCCCAAAGGAAATAGGCACGTAAAAGTTTTTGCCCTCGAACGGCTATCCCGACCCGGCCTCCATTTTGATATTCAAAACTCAGCGACATCTTCTTCTAATTCGCTAGAAGAAAACAGATACGATATGAGTATAGACGAATCAGCGGTTTTGAATCGGATCGAGGAAAGAATTTTTAACTTGGACTCAGCCAAGATCTTTGCTTGTATGTGTCTTCTAGATCCGGGGGACGACGAAGATATTCGTTGAGCGTAAGCCGATTGTATGTACTGAATCTTGAAAGATCTGAAGACTCGAAATTGCTTGTCGGAAACATAGCAATCTTACAGACGTTGCGTGGAAGTTTAGTTTTTTTCTTTAGTCTGTGCTAAAAAACTCTAGATTCAAGCTCACTTACATACATTGTACCATCCTCCAGGGATATTATAACGCCGGAATCGATAAATTTACAGCATACGGTTGCTTGGCGCCCAGTAGAAGTTCTTCGTTGTATTTTTCCATGTCTGGATTCCGAGGATCTGTGACGGCAAGATATCAAAGTTTGCAGCAAGGCAAAACTCCAAACTTTTGTGAGTCCCGAATGCGTACGTACGTTACATCCGAATTTCCCGTTTCCTTCTAGCGCCGAGATGAATTCATGCAACATAGGTTCCTGCAACTCAAGACTCTGTGGATACTTCTTGAAGTCCTAAAGTTTTGGGGTTGATTTGGGCAGCGTCGAGAACCTCCGGTTCTCCACGCCAAAAGCTGAACTAAGATTGATCTCCGTGCCGGATGTCGCTGCCTAGAATTCAAGTTGGCAGACATTCAAGAATGTATTACAAACTAAAATGTACATACCTTCTTTTACATGTCACAATGGTGCGTACGTGGCCGCCGCCGCTACCACCGCCAACAAACACGATACCTCGACAAGAAAGCAGGAGTACTGAAGATAAACTTCCCGACGCACAGCAAGGATTGTTCGTCTAAAGGAGGTAGAAGAGTGCTTGATTGACACGGACACGATTCCCGCCAGTTCCCAACAAACTTCATACCAAAACCCCCGCAAGAGAACGAATGGAAGTTATTGTCAAGTGTATTATTGGCATCGCGATAATCGCTAAAGGCGAACAGACAAACACAGGTCTCGCAGGGTCGAAAATAGCAGTATTTCGAAACAAGTATGCATGTATGCAGCTACATATTACTGTCACAAAGGCAAACAAGAAACATAAAGTCAGTCGCCTATGGACACAGAGAGAGAGAGTAAGGCAGCAAGTAAGAGATATAGAGCAGTATTGCAAAGAATGATAAAGAAAATATAAGGGAGAAAAAGAAAGAAAAAAGGTAAGAAAAAGGAATAGGAAACATGTACCAGATAATTATGCGGGAGATTCGCAACGACAATGACAGTGTCATTGGAAGTCTCCTCCGATCCAATAGCTGACGATTATAGAGTTACAATTAGGCTCGACAGTTGACAGTCGTGTCGTCCGAGGGTGAATGAAAGAAATCAATAAGTTACTGCGTAGAGGAATTTGCGCGATAGCATTGCGCTGGGAAATTGCTGCACTGTTCGAAACGTCTAACCAAGACAGGTCTGGGCTAAAGATCAAGCGTTAATTGGTCAGCCGAGTAGAACACAACTTGTCTGGCTGGCCTACCAATATTACTATTCTGAAAGATGAAAGAAAGGACAAAGCAAGGATATGGTATCACTGTCCATGTTGGGCATGCATCACCCGTTCGTATGAGTCATATAACGGATTGTATTTCGCAAGGACCGTCATGTGAGTCGCGAGATATTGCGGTGGCAATAATTGATGGAACCCTTCGTTAGGATCTCTTCGATTCTCCGCAGGGAAATACACTACGAGAGGTGGCGACGATGGTCGGGACATGGTGGGTAAACTACTCAATGCGGTGAGAGCCGCGGAGGAAGAGGAAGAGGAGATTGTCGAGAGCGTCCGTGTGCGGTCTGGCCTTCCCCAACCGCCTACTAACCGGGACGACGCAGGCGCCGGGAGCGTCGTGACAGAGTGCAAGGAGGATATCGAGTTCTTTCTCGATGGTAATCGATCTTGACTGTCGGTTGACGTGCCGGTAGGGGATTCTCTGAATGATGTCGAAAAGTACGAAGGCGAGCCTGACCGACTCGGAGTCGACGGCGATGCAGTCAATTGCGCTTGAGCAGCTTCGGAGTTAACTGTGAGAGGCGCAAGCCGCGCGGGCCTGAGTGCAGCGCCGTGGTATGACTGTCCTCGGATGAGTGGATGCGGGGGCATATCTCTTTTCACATCACCATGCGTCGAGGTATGTCTAACTGACGTCGTTCGTTTCGCCGCCGACTTCTGCCGTAGCTGCGTCGGCGAAGGCGCTTCAGATCGTACCTGTCGGACAGGCGGAGCCTTCGCTGTTGGCTGCTCAAGAACAGGTGGAGGCGGAGACGATGGAACAGGAGAGGCAGGCGTAGACTGTGCCTGCACTCGGACAACGGGAGGCGGAATCATCTCGTCCTGTCGAGAAGTTGGAGGAGCAAGAACGGCAGCGGCGGTACCAGCAGCAGCATCCGGCCGAACAGTCTCAACTCTCGTCAGGTCCACACCGAGCTCTGCACGAGGCGTCGTCACGTCGTCGTCGAACCCATTTGGTGCTCGGTCCGCTATGCCGTAGATATTGTTTCCACCATTCATCCTGTTCTCAGGTAGCAGTGATTCATCAATAGTTCTTTGTCGTTCAACGGGCATTACTGTCCCTCGATCGTCCATGTCTGCCTCTTCTGCATCTTCGTTTGTATCATGGTGAGTTTGCGGCGTCGCCGCACCACTCTCGCTTGAGACCCATTCGTCATCGGAATCAGTTGTGTCATCTGAACGCGCTATCGAGAAGTTCGGTCTTTGTGAACGGTTCTGCATTTGCGGCTGTTTTCCCTTGTTCGAAGGGGGAGCATGCGCCCGTTTGTGTGTTACAGCAATCTGTTCCTTTGACCGAATTCGAGAATTGGAGGCGAGATGAGGGGCACGTAGATGTGTAGGTCGACCTTGAAGTAGCTGAATAGAAGCAAAAACCAGACATGTATGAAAATAACCCACAATATTAAGAAAATGAAAACGTACATCAACAGCGCTATTGCTGTTAGCTGACCTCTTGAGGTTCTGTTGTTGCTTCTGCTGAGCCGGGTCCGTCTGAGTAAGAGCAAGATTACTCAACCCGACTTTTGAACTCCCGCTCGAGGCAGTGCGGTGGTGTTGCTGCAGTCTTCCACTGGGATTACGGGCCTTGTTGTGAGCAGGCATTGTCGACGACGAGTCGGGGCGGGGGAGACGAGACTGAGGCGATGAGGAGATGGTCGATGGATATTCGGTCCGTTTTCCATTGGTCCATGCTCACCTTTCCCACGCTTATTCCTGATCTGTACAGTCAACTATTAATTTCACTTCTGCTTTATATTATACCACTTTATTCAATATTTGCATAGAAAAGTTGGCTGAAGATGGAGAGGGTGCAGTTCCAACAGGAGCAGGTATGTTCTGCCCCTGACACTCAGATACTGTCATAACTAACAAATTTTCTCCCGCAGATGCTCGCTGAGCTGAAAGACCTAGTCCAGAAAGGTCTATTCACTCAGGTCGGATTCCGTTAGAGACACATTGCTTATCATGGCAAACTGACGCGCAGCACAGAATGAAATAAGACAAGTAATGAAAAAGCGGACGGTATTCGAGACCGCTCTTGTCCGCAGGATTCCAAAGAAGAGCGACTTCCTGCGTTATGCTGCATACGAAATGAGTCTCGAAGCACTGCGCAGGAAAAGGGTCGAAAGATTCAGTGAGTCTTCAGACAGTACCTATTCTCACTCCGACTAGGCTGGACTGAGCTCAGTTATGTGTTAGAACTACCGAAGGGACCTCCAACGATCTCAGACTTCGCTCTCGTACGAAGACAGTTCCAGATCTTCGAGCGCGCACTGAAGAAATTCAAAGACGACGTTGGTCTGTGGGTACAGTACATCCAAGCAGCACAGCGAGCCAAAGCTCGTGCTCTGGTATCCCGAATCTGCGGGCGGGCATTACAATTGCATCCTAACTCCCCTGCCTTGTACATCCTCGCCGCCTCGCATGAACTCAAACACCTCTCGCATGCCGCAGCGCGTGTTTTGCTTCAGCGTGGTATCAGGTTGAATTCTGAGAATGTTGATCTGTGGCGGGAGTACGTCAAGATGGAATTGGGCTTTGTGGAATCGTTACGACGACGGTGGAAAGTATTAGGACTAACGACGGATACCGGTGAAGATGAACATATGGATGACCTAGGCAGACCAGAACGAGTTGAAGAAAGTGATGAGGCACTGGAAGAAGCGGATAAGAATGATGAACAAGCGCGCAAAGAAATTTTGAACGGCGCAATAGTCAAGACAGTGATATCTAGCGCAGTGAAAGGTACAGGCAAACAACAAACAGATATCATTTTTTTGATCAGTAGCTCATATTGGATGCTCCAAACAGCAGTGCCAACACCCGATCTCTTTGTCTCACTACACGGTGTCCTTGGCGCCTATCCCTGTCCGACTACATTACGCCGGTCACTTCTCGATCATCTACATTCCCTCCTACACTCTCGAATACTCTCGACTGAAGGGAGTGGTCCTGACTCTTCGAATCCATCAACTGGACTCGGCGCAAAAGGTCGCGCGCAATGTGCGAAACTCTATGCTACTCGATACCTCACTCTCGATTTAGAGGGCGAGTCGCTCGTCGATGCTCTACGGAAGGCTAATGAAGACCTTTTGGAGATTGTACGAGAACGAAGGGATGACGACGAAATGGCTTCTGCCTATGCTCAGTTCGTTACGGACTGGTTTGAGAAGGAGATTAACGAGCACCTGGTAAGTCTGCTTCACTAGTGCAGATAATCAAATACTAACTTTTTTTCGAAGAACTTGTATCTCTTGGCGTCTCTCCAGTCCCTCAGCTCATCGAGCCGATCAGCTCCTCTCTACGTAGCCCATCTCCGCCTCCTTCGCTCATCACACAATCCCAATCCTTTCCCTCCAGCCAAACTCCTCAAGCTCACGAGGAAGTATGTGTCGAGGTGTCCGATGGATGTGGATTTGTGGCTCCTCCGACTGGAGGTGGAATATACTCTTGAGAATGAAGAAGACATAGAAGGTGCTGACTGGCGAGGTGCCTGGGAAGAAGGTAGAAAGAAATTTATGTCAATGAGCATGCCAGCAGATTCAAGGAGAGATGAAATCTGGATATGGGGTCTTGAACGTCTGAGTGATCGATCCCTTCCAGAGCAGATATCAGGACTCGAGGTGCGGAGACATCACATCATTTTGCATCGATGAGCTTGACATCGAGTGTTTGACATATGGTATTTCAGTCACTCCTTGCAGAAACACAAATGGACCCCTTTAGTTCCCTGTCCGAAAAGCTCCTAATCCGTTACATTCGCCTCTTGCATCGTCGTGCCCAACTAGCCGTTCAAGCAGGTGAACCTGCCTCATACATAAAGGGTGATCAAGCAAAAGATGTTTCCCACATAGCTTCAAAATACCTACCAACCGAACGTGTGTGGGAGGCCGCCTTCGACACTTACTCCAACGAAAACCAGGACGTCGACCTTCCAGATCAGTCGACCTCTTCATCGGCTGTAGACGAGCAGGAAGAAAGAGGACTGGCCCTTCAAACAATATACGATACTTGGCGACTTATCTCTCCTACCGCACATAGTTCAGCTGCCCTGAAGTGGGGTAGTTGGTTGGTTCGACATGGAAAGGGAGGCGAGGCTACGCGTGTATTTGCGAATGCTAGGTCTGTGCTGGCTATAAACCAGGATGCTGTGGTGCAGTTTGACCAGCGATGGAAGCATATTGTTGACAGGATTGGAAATGACCAAAATGAGGATGGTCGGGAGGAAGGTATTGATAGTGATGATGGACTGGTGGACTAGTTCTGCACAGTACGTTAAACTCAGTTCTTTACATCTGCAAAGGCGCTAAATCTGGGTATAGTATGTCCTTGTAGACCGTGTCTTGATCTGCAAAAGTAATAGATTTGCAGTTTAGATATAACGTAGATTTCGTCATTGGTCAAGCAGACCGATGGACACCCGTATGAGGCAACTCTTCTTTTCACTGTCATCTTGACGATACAAGTTACGTATTGTATGTAAAGGGAGATGTGGCTTTAGCCAATACGTGCGACGTCATTTCTAACGAACTATTAATAATGATGAGACTCTACTAGAGTTGCCGCCAGGGGTGAGTGCACATCAGGTCAATTGGCGGATCCTCGGAGATACAGTACTCATCCTCAAGTCTTCTGCATTCACAGTCTCATTCCAGCTGCTCCACTTCCCTGGATTGGGCACTCGCACTTTAAAATCTTTGCTCTTCTATCCGCGTCCTTCTTTCAGGTCCACATCTTCAGGTCCACTATCACCTGCATCATCCTCAAAGCTAATAGCTTCCAATTCTAGCGTCGACTACGAGAATAAGATCATCTCGACCTGAAAGTAGTCCAAGATATACAGAGATATCTCGGTTCCTTTGCTCGCTATTTCGCGCGACATCATTCGGCATATCAGCTCATGCCCTCTGTTATGAATGATGGACAAGCTCCGAGTTTGCTGAAAAGAGATTTACCCGCACCGAGTCCAAGAGCTGCTAGCTCTGCTACCGATGTTCCAGGAATATCATTTGTAGGAGGTCATGAGCTCCTCAAACAGACTTGATCCGGAATCGCCTGGAATCGCGGAAACCAAGACTTGGACCCGCTGCACCTTTCAGCGATTTATCATATGAATATTATATCGTTACTCATCAGCATTTCTGTCACCTACCGGTTCCGTAAAGTGCGTTTCGGCCCCGAGATTAAGCTCAGGGAAATAAAAGCGAAGTCTGTTCATCTTATTTTCTCTCTGGACCTGAAGGACGCTCCCATGCTTAGGCGTAAAACGGCGCTGTGGGGTCGAGCCATCATGAAGTCAAAGGTATCTTTGGACCGAAGATGAGGAACAATATGCTATCAGCTCCCATGCTCTCATCGGCATCGGTTACCATCCCAATCCTCCAAAGGACGTTTTCCCACCCTCGTGCGTCCATCACCAGCAACTTATATATAGACGTAGCTTCTGCGTATTGCGCCTTGAATACACTGCGAAACCATCAGCACTCATTGGGCCTCTGTGGAAAGCTGGTCTGAGGAGTCCTTTCTGTGAATGTTGCCTATACTAGAAGTCTAATGCGAATTGTCGCGGGACCTGAAGTTGAGGCACTCGATTCGCTGCGACAGCGGGAGTCCGCGTCTCCTCCTGGCCGAAGATCCTGGATTGAGTACTGCTTCGGTCCCTATGCGCCATTTGCCCTTCCCAAGCGATTGGATATTTGAAGACTCTTGCTTAGTGCACCACTAGATTGACTTGAACCAAACCAAAGCACTGCATCAGTTCATCCATCACCTTGTCAGTTATCAGATCTCTACGATGAACACCCTTCAGCATATCGTCTGCATCTTCCTCACGCTCTTGTTCTTCGTGACTCTTGCTTGCAATGCTGCCGCCGTACCTCAACGTCGAGATATTGGCATCAAACTATCATCCGAGAGCAGTGAAATCAATGGCTCTCACCAGGGAACGAAAGAGGTATGACAGTCTCCAATGAGCTCTATCACTATTCTAGCTTGCTCATTCTCTCGATTTGCATTAGACTGGAGGTTGCGGTGGAACTGGCTCGCCGCATTGCGACCCGAAGCTGAACGGGCTGCCTCTGACCGCTGCAATAGTCATATGAGTCGTTAGGTGCGAACCTCGAAAACCCCTTATGGACAGCCTTCCACTCAATTTACTAATATAAGCAGTCAGTGTAGCTCCCTTTGAGACAGAGTACACCTCAAAATGGTTCACAACATCTCGCTATCCGCGTGCATGAACTTCTCCTTCAGTTGACTCTGTGTTTACCTCTGTAAATATTTATATGCTCCACGCACTCGACTCAGCATTCTGTGCGTATCCTGACTGTATTTCCTAAAATAATGCATGTAGCGTATTAGACGGTTCTCCCTTAAAATCATTGATTTTCAATTACGAGTCTGAGTCGATTTTAGTGCGCGAGTTGGGGGTTTATTCAAATGCCACTGAATAAAAATACACGACAAGGATTACACTATGTGCGAAAGCGGTTGATTCATGCAAAGCGTAACAAACATAGCAACAGACAATCCAAAAATGACGAGTCCTCATTGGTGTTTTTGTCTTACTTCTCCGATTCACCTTTCGTCCAATCCGAAATTTCCGTCGCCTTCTTGCCCTTCTCCTCCAGTACCAAAAGCAAGCCAATGACGATATTCCTTGCCAGGGTTTTGCTTCTTCAGTACGCCCCTGGGTAAGGTTGAATAGCCCTTCGACGAGAGGTACTTTCTTAAGTAGCTGGGGTAAACATAGTCGCGAGTCCACGCGAATAATCTTACATAGACTTGTTTGACAAACCTCGTTCTTGTCCGGAATGTTCCTGAATATCTTGCACCACTTCGGATTCGCTGACTTGTCCTCGGAGTTTCGATGTCTTCTCTTGAATAGCCTCACGAACTTTCTTGATGGAGCCTTCGTCAGGTTTATTCCTAGTGACCAACTCTTGTAACTTCAGACCGGAAAGCACGTTAATATGCCAAGAAACAGTGAGGTAACGTCTCATTCATACCTGGTCTCTTGCTTCTTTCAGAGCTTTCTTCCCTTCAAATCCTGCCTTCTGTGCTACATTCTGCAGCTGCTCGTAGCTGTTTCCCAGCTTCTCCTTAATTGCTGGATGCCTGTCCAAAGCAGTGCTACCAACTTTACCCCCAAGCTCCTTCATTCTGCGAATAGCGTTCCCGACGATGCTAGAAACATTCCTTGCCGTCTCCGCATCCGGACGACCATTTTGAGCTGCTCTAATGACCTCATCTGTCGTCTCCCTCAGGATCAGATCCATCTCGTCCGCATGCGTCTCGTATAAGTACTCAAGTTCGTTGAATGTATCGTCGATGTAGGATCCTGCACCGGGAATATAAAACGTGTAGGATTTAGCGATACTACGCAGATTGGAAAGCGCTTGGCTGGGATTCCTTGCGGTTTCGTTTGCCTTAGTCAAGACCTTATCACGCGTAGATTTTGTAGCTCTTCATGTCTTTTGTCGTCTGAACGACGTTCTTGAGGCCGCTGGTGTGATACCAGGCATAACCTAACGGAATAATTGTGAGAAAACTGACGCTGAAAAGTTAGCAAGCTCTTACCTGCTAAGACAACGGTCAGACCTCCGGCCACACCAGCCACAACATGAGAAGCACCAACCTTCGCAGAAGATGAACCGGAAGCTGACGCGGTTGATTGGCGGCGCACTTGTTGTGCGGACGTTGGCCGACGCACAATCACGCATCTGGTATTAACAAAAGCATTGGAACGAGCTACAACCGAGCGACAAAGCATGGGCAGGTAGTTACGCCTGAGACTAAGCGGCAGTGGTCTGTTCGAATGAACGAAAGCGACGGGAATTTCATTTATATGTACCACGGAGCCATTTTTAGCATCCTTGTTTCTTGTCAAGCCGTCGATACGCGTCATGGCGCGTTTACATATCCGAACGATCACATGATCATTTCAACTTCGTAATATCGTGTATATTCCTATTATTCGTTTCGTGAAGGGCCCGTCTTGAGATCGTATTCGAATGCCACCAGGTAAAAACACACCACAAGGATTTCAGTACGTACGAAAGCGGTTAATTCATGCAAAGCGTAACAAGCATAGCAACAGACGACCAAAGAACGACGAGCGTACACTAATAAAATGTTTAGGTTATTTCTCTGATCCACGTTTCGCCCGCTCCGAAATTTCCTTCGCCTTCTTGCCTTTCTCCTCCAGTACCGAGAGTACATCAGAGACGGTCTCTTTCGCTAGGTCTTTCGCTTCCTCACTACGCTCTTTTGTAATGTTCAATAGCGCTTGGACGTTCGGAGCCTTCTTAAATAGCTAGAGTAAACGAAGTCGTAAATCCCATATGAACATCCCTACTAGTGAATTACTTTAGTTTAACCTACCTCGTCCTTGTCCGGAACATTCCTGAAAATCCCTTCGACAACTCCGGATTCACCAGCTTGTTTTCGGAGTGTTGATGTCTTCTCCTGTATAGTATCAAGAACTTTCTTGATGGAACCCTCATCGAGTTTATTCTTGGATACGAGCTCTTGTACCTTCATATCGTAGAATACCGTCTAAATGAGAGGATAATGCAAGGAAACGGAATTCTCATACCTGATCCTTCACTTCTTGCAGGGCTTTCTTCCCTTCAGAGCCTGCCTTCTGTGCTAGATTCTGAAATTGCTCGTAGCTACTGCCTAGCATCTCTTTGGCTGCTGGATGCATGTCCAAAACAGTGCCGCCGACTTTGCCTCCAAGCTGTTTCATTTTGCTAATGGCTTTTCCGACAATACTAGCAACATTTCTTGCCGTCTCAGCATCCGCACGACTATTTTGCGTTGCCCTGATGAGCTCTTCCGAAGTTTCCTTCAGGATCGAGTCCATTTCATCCGCATGCTTTTCGTATATGTATTGAAGTTCTTCAAACGTATCGTCGATGTAGGACCCTGCACCCGGGATGTAAAACGTGTATGATTTGGCGATGTCACGCAGATTGGAAAGCGCTTGGCTAGGATTCTTTGCGGTTTCGTTTGCCTTAGTCAAGACCTTATCACGAGTAGACTGTAGATAGCTCTTCATGTCTTTGGACGTTTGAACGACGGTCTTGAGTCCACTCGTGTGGTACCAGGCATAGCCTAATGGAATTATTGTTATGAAAAAACACGAATTGAAACTTTAGTTCTTACCTGCTACAAGAACAGTCAAGCCGCCAGCCACGCCGGCCGCAACATGAGATGCATCATAGCTCCTGGAAGATGACCCGGAGGAGGCCGCGGTCGATTGAAAGCGTGCTTGCGGTAGCCGACGCACGACTGCGCGCCTAGTAACGAAAGCATTAGAACGTGCTGCGACTGAGCGAGGAAGCATTGCAGGTTAACTATGTCAAAGGCGAGGTGGCAGTAGTCTGGTCCAGAGGACGAATGATGAAAACCTCGTTTTATATGGGCCACCGAGCACTTCAAATGACCTCATTTGGTCAAGCCGTCGGTACGCGTCATAATATCAATATCTGGAGTGACGCGCTTCCGCGTACGATCACAAGATCACCCCACCGTGAGAATTCCGTATATTCATAAAGAGGATCGAAGCCGTAAAAACTACTCATTTCGAAGACGTGACATTGAGAGGAGGAATGCTGAATTATTAAACTTGATGTACAATGAGGAATGTATGCGCGAAGAAAACCGACATTAGCAACCGAGGAAAAAAAATGAATACTGTACTTTTGTCTATCTGTTCAAAAGTTACGAGGGCATGTTGCCCCATTCCACGAGCGGCGGCCCAAGCTCCCTCAAGTGTAAGTGCGGAAGATAGACGCTCATAGGCTGCATTACTGCTTGAAGAGCTTGAAGAGCCGCGATGATCGTCTTCTGTAAACTCCATACACCGACGGTCTTAACTCGATGATTAAAGTTCGCCTGGGTGACATGATATGCCAACGCCTCGTATAGCTAAAAGGAGTCAGATTGAGAGCCGATGTCAAGATTTCTAACTAACCTTCAATGAGATCTCGTCCATCAAACCAGCTGCAAAGATGGTTAGCTAAAATATAGAAAAATAAGTGCCTCATTTCAACTCACTCTCCCACATCTACCAAGACCGTGCCTTCTGTTAGCCTCGTCCTCTAAGAAGTGAAACACTACGTACTGTCCAGGCTCCATCAAATTCACTGAGTTCTTTTATAACTCTGCATCGGATGGGAACTAAAGTTTTATTCGCACTGAATAGCAAGGTGTAAGCAAAAAGATCAAATATGTTCTATGATTCTTACTTGATGAACGCGACAATTGGTCGGATCAATGCATTGTTGACATAAGAAAGGTCCCGACTGAAAATGGGCACCGTCGCCTTCACGTCTCTAAACCGTAGGTCGATATCGATAGAGACCACCGGTTGCGTGGTCGTACTTTCCACCTCCGCTTCTACCACATCCTCAGGCGCAGATATCGCCGGTCTGGCCAGCTCGCGTTGTCCAGGTATACGATCAACGAATCGCGCCGCCTGTGCTGATGCTGCACTTGATATGGCCTCAGCTAGCTCTCCGAGCAAAGCGTTGATATCTGTCTGCTCGGTATGAGGGAAGCGGATGTCCAATACGGCGTCAAACTTTCCCGACGTGATCCATGACACTGGTCCTTCCATGGTCGTTGCACGCTTGAGATGGTCGATATTTACCCCGTCGATCCGGAACCGAGCCTATAAACAATGAGTGTGGCTACTTCTCCCGACCTGTAAATGAAACATACCATGCGAGCCCATTGCCCGTCTTTCATCTCTTGTTCCATCGTTCGGCCGATGCTCTGAGGTTTGTGAAGGCTGAAAAGGCAGTTGTCATATTGTCCCACCACGCTATCAGCCGATAAGAAATCGTAGAACAGCCATTGCTTTCTGAACGTATTGATGTCCGCACGGAAAATCGAGAAAGTGAATGGTCGGAAGTCTCCAGGCTGATAGATCGTTACTAGAAGGTCTTCCACCTGCAATGACTCGAGTTCAAAATCTCCAGAACGGGCTGGATGTCGGAAGTCGGCTGGGTTCAGCGGTTGATCAGGGTCGTAGAATATATGCTTCCGATCTAAATGTGTTATCCATGAGCGACGGATTATTGGAGGTCAGTCTATCTCACCTAGGACTCCCCGTACTCCCTTAACGATGGCATCCTTCACGAGCCCTTTCCCGTCCAACCAACGCCAAAGTGAGAAAGTCACGTCAACTGAGTCAATGTTTAGATCGAAAAACATGTAATTCGTGTCTTCTCCGACCTCGGATAGAGGAGGAGCACGCTCATCGTCTAGACCATGATATGCGGGATGATTGTGGATATCATAGAAAGCCGCGGCCTTATGCCCTGCATTCGGGTCCACTTGCGAAGTATCATTCATATTCCGCGGGCGTCGTGATATATACACGTTCTTGAAAGCTATACGCGAGTCCTTCCATTTGGGCACGATAGCGGATTCAAATATTATGGTTATTCCGGTTTCCGATGTCAAGTAATTGCTTATTGCTCTTGCGACATACTCTGAGAAACGGTCATTAGCTGTAATATGAAAAGTGGAGTACATACGCACCCTGTAGTCGCAGGCTGTTTAAAGTCGCGAATACAACAGAAAAGAATGTTGTTCTAAAATTCGGTTTAAGAGAAAGTTCAAGAAAAAATTAATACGGACTTACGTGCCAATCAAAATCCATGCCGTTTGACTCATGACGAACCAAGTGACAAACGCAGAGATCTCATCGGCATTAAATTTCCGAAATGACTTGATTGTAATCCACTTAAAGCGTATTCTGAGTCTCTGCCAGAAACTTGTTGCGACTTTTAATAGGTCATCTCGAGTCGGACGCTGTCTAGGGATTGGTGGTAAAGACATAGCAAGGCGACGGAAAAACCGAGAGTAGTTCTCAAGGTGCTGATACCGACTGTGTTCATCGCCTTTCGCCACATTCTTCTCTACGGCCTTATGTCCGTTCGTAGATCCTGTCGGTTCTTTGGATCCTCCATTGACTGGTTTTTCTTCCTGAAGCCGAGGCGACGTGTGATAAAACCGACTATTCGTGCCGTTACAGGCTTGCAGTGGAGGGATATGAAGTCTCAAAATGTGGCCATGAGAGGGGAGGGGTCTTGTACGAGGATGGTTCTCGACTGCATGGATTTCCTGCTTGAAAAAGTTGCGGATAATTATGTAGCGGTTGCGGGCAGCGACCTCGGAAGGATCATAAGAGATGCATGGTACGATTCGCCGTCGGACAGATGCTCGAATGCATCGTGAAATCTGCATTCAGCGTCGTGGAATATGTGAGCAGCAGGAGTTATATTTATTCAGAACAACGGGTATGTGGAGTCGGTGACTTTTCTCGTCACGTGCATCCTTGTCCAAGTGTAGATAAGTTTACCCAGGCCCACTGGCAGCGTGAGGGCAGGACGTTCTCAATTGCCTGTCGATATTCGATATGTGCGCTTACCCAAAGACCCGGGCCATTATGTTTGTATGCCGTTAGCCATTCTCCTGATCACGATGTATCGAAGGATGCAGGAAGGACTAACAGAATTGTTTTGAGGGACCGAAGACCGCAGACGATTTCGTCTCACGATTTGGCATTGCCACGCCCATATAATACTTATATATCGCCTGCAGTAGTATGTCCCTTCGTATCTCACGAACATGGATACCAATGATGTTATCATCGCCTTCGACCCCTAATTCGCGGTGCTTCGTGATAAGAATCGTAACTATGGGTATAACAAATCTCAATCATGCTAGAAGCACTTGCAGAACCACGAAACGCGGCGACCTGTCTCCCGCCTCTCCCGCCTAGTTCATTCAGGATCTCAGGTTTTCTCAACCGATGGCCGACTCTTGTCATTCATCATGAGTATAATGAAGGCATTTCTCTGCCCATTCCATCCCACTTGGGCTCCGATGACGGAGAGGCGATGCTCAGGTGCTCCATGAGTCGAGACAAATTGAAATTGAGCAGGAAAGGCTCCGTTGTTGACTAGCTTCCCAATAAGGATTGAGCGGTATCACGAGATAGATGCACTTTCTTGCTTTTAAGAGCTCCTCCATGGATACTGCTGTTTGACTAGCTCAACTTCTTTAGTGACATGGATTCCCTCTTGACTTGGTTTCGTACGACACCCGTTACTGCGGTCTTTGTCGGCATTGTGATCTACCTTGCTTTAGTCAGGCTCCTACGTTTTCAACGTGTCCGGGCTCTTAAGAAGAAATATGGTTACGATCCCACGTTAAGTGCTATCGCGTCGGACAGCAAAGTCGGTAACAGCTTTCCGCGTATAGCAGGGAGACCCGATGTAAAGCTGACTCTAAGGGAGGCGCAAGAAATCATACTGACCGTGAATCAACTTGAAATGCCTGGCTTGATGCGAATAGCGGTTGCTTTCGCGCTCTTCAAGACATATGCAATTGTATGTTTCTTTGAACGTCATCAGACGAACGCCAGAGCTGACATCATCGTATAGCCCACCATATCCGAGATTCTGTTGCAGTCTAAACAGCTCTCCACAGCAGAGAACGTGTCTAAGCGCTACGCAGACGTTCGTCCATCCAGCTGTTTTATATCCGCGCATCTTCCGCGATAAGCTCACCATTGGCTGATATAGACGGCAGTCCTAATCTCAACGTGGACTAGCTGCCCTATCGTAGACCTGACGAGGATGAACCTCAAGAAAGAGGGAGCAGACCCTCGCCATGCTATCGCAATTGCCCGTACAAACTGGCTGCATAGCCGCTGGCCTAATATCGTATATCTGTTTCTGCGCAGATTGCTCAGATATTGACATTGGTATCATCTTTAGAAAAACGAGGACTTCATCTATACTATGTCCCTCTTCGTCTTGGAACCTATCGTAAGACAAGTGAAAAAATATGAGGCACAGGGTCTGATGATGTTCATATTTTTCATAGCGTTGGGCGAGACTATACGGCTGGAGAGAACTCCTTCCGATCGAACAGGAGGTACGCGAGTAGCGAGCCACGCCATGGTTTCGATAATAAAACGTTTTTTTTTCAATGCTACTACAGGCATTCTTCGTCTTGTGGAAAGAAATAGGACATCGTTTGAATATACGGGATATTCCAGAGACGCTGCAAGATCTGATTGATTGGACTGAGGTATGTGTCGCATTCAAGCTGGCCAGTTACTCAGTTCACTATGGGCCCATTAAGTCGTTATTATTTTCTTTGTAGAAATACGAGGAAACGGCCATGGTTCCCGCTCAATCTAACTATGAAGTCGGCCAGTACACGTTGGATTATATCCTGAGTAACTTCACAGAACGGTTCGGTGTGCGCAAGATTATGCGCCAAATTTCTCTCTGTTTGATCGAGCCTCGCGTTCGGACGGCATTTTTGTGCGCGTCCTTCATTTCTTTCATCGGTGTTCCCTTACTGATTATACTTTTTCCTACCCTAGGTTACCAGAACCACCACCAATGGCACAGGCGATGACTAACATCGTAATGTCATTCTTCGCTATCAAGGCTCGTTATTTCGACCTTCCTCGGTTTAAACGCGTTGAATACATCCCGCGTGACGTACCACCTGAAAAGCTCAAAGAGAAGCTGCCGCGGTTCCATCCTACAATGCGCGTGCACATTAGTCCGATATCAGTCGTACAATCTCCCTGACTTGACTCTTGAATAGATTCGATAAGGTGCCATGGTATAAACCGGAGCCGAAGGGAATCGGTCGGATCTGGCAGAACATTCTACTGAAGATTGGATATCTAGATGAAGAGGACATCCCGAGCTCCAAGTATAAGAGCAAGGGATACAGACTGGAAGAATGCGTGAGTAAAATGCGATGACCGTCCATTATCTATTTTCTGTGCTCACTTGTTCATCTGTGTTACAGGGTCCTATTGTCCTAGAACAAGGCAGGTGATTTAAATGACAGACCAAACGAGAGACTGATTCAATTTGCTGCGTGTGATCAAATAGTCGGGCATGCGGAAGTGATGAAGATGGCGGCTGAGATACAGGGATGTCCAATTACGGGTATATGGGCGCGTTGAACTAGCCCGCTCCATTGCAGGAAATTTCATCCATTTGCAAATATTTCGTTATTACGTTGGATGATGAAACGAATGTAACAGCAACTGGACAAGACGGATCAGATAGCAATCGATTCAAGTCTCAATTCTTCCGTTTGAAAAGGTAATGTCCCACACCCCACCTAAACCCAGTTAATGTCGTCGAAGCGAAAATATTGTTATGCACTCACTCTTCGCCTCCATTCAATCCCGAAGAATTCCGCGCAAGCAATGTAGAACAAGCGGAAACTACATCACTGCAGTTAGCAACCTAATGAAGGACAGGCGAATGCGTTATTCACCGATAAAATGCCTTCCTGCCTTCTACAGGATCCAGCCCTTTAGCCTTAGCGTCCTGTTCGAGCTCGGCCAGTCCCTTCTTGGAATGCGCATCTTGTAGACGTAGCCAGGCTTCAAGGGTGCGCGAATAGTGCTTGCCATTGAGGAACCATGTTTTGACTAACGTCACGTCGGACTGGAAATATAGCTATGGAACGAAGAAATGGCTTGCGCTGAAGATTTCTGAATGAGAAAATCTAGTACTCACGAGTAGATCATGAGAAGGCATAGTGCCGCCAGAAAAGAACATCTGAGCCATCCAACCGTCATCGTTTTCAAAGTGATACGGTGTTGTCTTGTGACAGAATATATGCACAAACAAAAGAGAATCTTTCTCAGCATCGTCTTTTTCTTTGCCATTTTCTTCTTTTGCTGGAGAGCTTTCCCTCGGACGCAGCCAAGCAGATATCTTCCGAAGCAGTGCTTCATAATTTTTCATGTGCTCGAACATCTTCATTGCCATCGGTCAGTGAAATTGCCGTCGCACCAAGTAGGAGTGTAGAGCTTACCTCTATAGAAAGAATCCGGTCGAAACTAAGACAAAACATCAGATTCTCCCAGCTCTGTTAGACGATCACATACGCACGTCCTGCCGTCGGTAAAATCGAAGGTATTAACGTCCGCTGTTATAACCTGACCAATGTTTGAGAGATTACCACGAAGATGCCAGATGCCGAGAGATCTGATCTGGCGTACCTCCACGTTACCCAGATCTTTCTTCTTTGCGACTTCGAGTATGTGTTCTTTCTGTGTATTTGAGTTGGATAATCCCACGACGCGCGAGTTCGGGTATTTCTAACCATAAATCATTTTGAGCAAGGTAACAGGATAACTAAATAAGGACCAACCTCTGCGAGGTACAGAGTCAAACTACCCCAGCCTTCCAGAATGAGTTTATCAAGTCATGAGATCAGAGTGTAAAGGCTCCACGTACCACATCCGAGGTCAAGAACATTCTGGCCATCCTTGAGGCGTGCCTTTTCGCAATAGCTTGCTAGCATGAGCTCCTCCGCCTCCGCAAGTGTTTCTTTTCCCGTCGAATAAAGACACGAGGAATACTTCGCACGAGGGCCTAAACATGACAAGATAAACTTGGTAGAAACTTCGTAGTGTTGAGTATTTGCACGGTCGGTCTGTTCGGCGATAGCTTTACGAGCACGAAGATCTCCCACAAAAGCTTGCTTTGCCTCTTGATTGGCCGAAAACGATCCCAGATCGATATCACGAAGGCGTTTCCTACAGAGAGCTCGGACTGCAATTCGCAGAAGGAAGTCCGGAATCAAACCCTTCGAAGCATGAGGAATTGAGCATTTGCTAAAATTGTTTATTGGAGCATACCTTGTCAACAGCGTCGTATGCAACCCTCTCCAGAAAACTCGACATGACGGTTTTTGTTCAAGTTGGCACAGGCCGGGCGATATGAATCCTCATAGCGACGATCTCGACAACGTCGCCTCACGTCGCGCTCGTCGCGATCGAAATGATTTTCGCACACATTAGGCGGGTAGAGCATATACTTGTGACCGTCAAAGAAACGCTTCGACATCTATCCTTGAAGCTTCAAATGCATCAGTAAAGTAGATCCTACCTTATTTTTACTCCTTTGTCACGGTTGTGAGGTGAGCCCAACGCGTAGCCGACAAATTCAATATTAGTTGGGATTAAGCAGCCTAAGATCACATGAGTGAAGTAACTCAGTCATCTGAGTCCGCCATAACGAATTCAACCCATCAATCCTTACGATTACTACGTCACATATCCAGCATGCAACAGACCCGCTTGCAAAAGTCTTCTTGTCTGCATTCATCATGTAGCTTGGGACAAGATCAAGTGCTATATGGTATTCAATGCGTGGCCCGTGATTTGTCGCTTTCATAATCGTGAAGTTCGTTAGTCGGAACAGATTTCAGTGTCTCTTGATACTACGATGTTCGTAAGTGGTTTATGTATTCTGCATTACTTATCTCAAGGATTTGTCGTCATTTTACGTGGTATCCGTACCTCTATACAGTTATTGGGGACCGTATTCCGGACCAGCTTTTCATTCATTCACGAGCTACACGGAAGGCTCAATCAATGACAATGATTTCCTAATCTTAGGATCTAACTTCTTTGTTCTTTCTCGAGCCCTTCACCCCTTTCACTGGATGCATAAAAACATTGGAAATCTTGCACATCGAAGATCATCCCCCTCCTTCCTCCCGAGGTATCGATAACCATCTGCTTTACCGTCAGCACGTCGACGTCGTGAGCACTCCGAAGAGCAGAGGATTTTATAAGTTCTATTTGTTCCGCTTACCAGGCTCTCGGGAATGTCTTCAGAGAACATCCGGCTTCCTTCTCCGTATCCTCCTTGGTGTACAGCTTCGTAAGGTATGTAGTTCTCGTCCCATTCTTCAGGAACCCGGGAAATGCTTATGAAGCAACAGACTTGCGTCGTCATCATCCCTGGGTACCGATCTTTCAAGCACGTGTCTCGCCAGGTTTTCTTCAACTGCTGCGTACAATTTCGATCATCTTTGTTCTCGAAAGATGCCGTTTAGCGATCTGGGTGTAGCAACCTCAAGATCTGTCTCATCGATAAACCCATGATGCATGGAAAATTCTACGTGGGCATGTCTGCTAGCCCTGATCGCTTTGCGTTTTGGGACAGAAGTACCGTCGTTTTTCGGAGCACCGAAATTGTATTTAAGGCCACATTTGATACAGAACCGATCAATAACTTTTTCTTGTACCACCATTCGTTGCCCCTTTTGCCACAGATCAATCCTATGCGCAGCGCTTACTCTTTTCCGTGCTACTGAATGTTGATCTCCAACATCTCAACTCCACTCCGAAGTCTCAAAGGTCTAGACCATTGGATCACAAGGCGCATCCTCACCATATCATCGGCTTTAACTCCATACTCAGGTAAATCACATTTCCCCTTCGTATCGTATTGTCTCACCTCTTCATTTCATCGGACACAATCCATGTCGTCATGAGACATGTCAAGTCAAGTTAGCAACGGCTCAATCGCTATTGTGAAAGTCCTGTGACTCAAGCGAGTCGTGTGGCCAGGTTGTTTGTTATAAAATGTCATGACTACGATTTGCAAAGTAGGCTACTCAGGTGACTTACTACAACTTTTTAGGGCTTATCTTTATGTGTACGGTTGCTCTCTCTAATCCTCTTCTGTGTGTCAGTGTTTATCAGTCACAACAGAGCATTTGCCCTGTCCACTTCCATGTCATCGTCCAGATGCACGAACACTTCGTGGTCGCCAGCATGCTTTTCTTGAATTGTTATTTTTGATACCAGCTCTTTGCATTTCTTGCGAAGAACTGGTGTCGAGAACATCTCATTCGCCTGGTCGCGGTCGTCGTTCCTCGGTCAGAGCAGACCATCTACTCTATCGAATTCCATGGCATTGTCGACGCCGACACCCTCGTCCTCGTCCATCTCCTCGAAGAAGAGGATGTCGATAATAAGCCCTGAATGCAGATCCTGGGGCGATACTATCAGTTTGTAACGAGAATAATGGAAAGTATACTTTTTTGTGTACGAAACCGTTAACTTCCTCTTGCCCTTCGCCTTCCTCGTTGAAAAGGGCGTGGAATTCTTCTTTGGTTTGGTCCACGCCAAAATCGACGATTCCGGATTCTCAGGCATCACCGATTTCGATGACCATGGGAATATGATGACCGAGGATGAATTAATCCATCGGGTCCTCTTCTATCCTTCATTAGACTATGCTATGTCCTGGACGATTGGGTTGTCCTGGATGTCGTACAATAGATTGAAATTCGGCGGCTGCTCGATTGGCTTTTCTTGAACATCCTCAAGAAGTTTGGAGAGCAGTATGAGAGGGGCGTAAGGAATCCATAGTCGAGTACCGCGCCGTCTGTGATGTGGGTTCTAAAGTGACCGTTCGCCCATGCCCTCCATTCTAGAAGCGCTTAGTTGAAAATGATGAATTCGATCTACATATCTTCATCTTGGTTGGAAGTTCGGTGCAGGAGGTACGTCGAATTTTCCGATTGTGCCTAACTGGATGTAGGCAGGAAACAAAGAAGGCGAAAATTTTCCAAGCCACCTTATACTCTTGCAGCACATGACGGTCACAGCAATTTGCAAGCCACATTGCTGCGCTAACACTATTTAGCCTGTATCGACTGGGTTTTCTTTTTCTTTCTTTTTCTTTTCTCTCTGTTTCTACGGTCACAGTTCAGAGAAGGAGGACGCGTGACAGAGACCTGCATTGAAATGGTTGGTAGAGTTCGCCCTACACCTTGCCTGGCGACGACCTGCCTATACATTTATTGATTGGCAATCAAAGAAGGCTATCTACCTCGTCCAACTCCATATCATCGCTGGCGTCACTGCCCTCCTCTTCCTCTATCGTCTCAAAGAAGAGACCGTCGATGATTGCATCGGCATCGGCATTCTGGAGTCTTATCATCAGCATAGGTCAATAATGGGACGATTAGAGAGCATACCTCTTCGTATGTAACATGATTTTCTTCGTCTTCGTCGAAGATCGCGTGGAACTCATCGAAGAGAAGATTTATGTCGAAGCCGACGGGCCCAGGGTCCTGGGCATCATCGACTTCGATGACCATGGGATCTAATGGCCCGTAGATGAATTCATCGTTTGGGAACTCATTGATCCCTTCACTGAAGTTCGGAATGTCCTGGACGAACTGGTCGTCCTGAACATCGTCTAGTATAGCGAAATTAGGTGCTGGTGCGTTCGGCGTCTCCTGGACGTCGTCGAGAAACTGTGGGAGCGGCGTCAGAGGCGGCGTAAGGAGCCCATGATTGAGAGCTGCTCCATTGGTAATTTGAACACCAAAATGCACCTCGGGCCAGGGCACCCATAGTAGAAGTGGTGCACCGGCGAAAGCGCCAAGGTTGTCCTCATTGTCCTGGTTGATGACAGGCAAGGGCAATGGCAGGAGGAGGGGGGCGAATGGGGGGTTGAAATCCGGCATTCCGTCGCAAGCGTGTTTGTGGTTGGAATAATGAAAGAACAGACAGGCCGCTTCCTACAAGCCACCTTTATTCTTTGGAGACACGTGATGTCATACAGGTTTGGCAATGGTGTTTCAGCGCCAACGCCATGCTTTCAGTCTTCCTCTTTCAAGCCCTTGATGTGTGCTATGTCTAAGGCAGGAGACATGCTTTATAGAGTCTCATTTTTTCTTCGACATTTCATTTTACAAGGAAGTCTCTTGCTTTACTTCAGACCTCTATCAGCGGTCAGAGTAGATCATCTGCTTTGTCCCATTTGTCTCATTTAGGGATGACAGGATTGAGTAGAACGATATTATCGGGGGATCAGAAGGCATATATCTTCGTGTACAGCACTATTTTCTTCCTTTTCTCCGGGGATCGCTTGGAACTCATCGAAGAGAAGATTCATGTCGAATGTGACGAGCAAAGGTTCCTGGGCATTACCGACATCGATAACTAAAGGATCTAGAGGTCATAGATGAAGCAATTCATCGACAGGACAGGCCCCTCTTCTGTTCCTTTATATATGTGTGGTGTGCTCTGGACGATTGGGCCGTCCTGGATGTCGACTAATGGAATGAAATGAAAGTCAGTGGCTGAGGACTTGACTGTTTGTAATGTTCATTTTAAGGTGATCAACTGCCCATGCTTCACAGTGTAGAAGCACTCTAATCGTCTTCGTCGATGAGAGAAAGGGAGATTGGCTGGAAGTGAGGTGGATGTGGAACGTCGGAATTTGACATTGCATCTGGTTATGGATAGGATTCAATGATCTAATGGAGGTGGAATTCTTCCGAGTCGCCTTACATTCTTGTAGCATGCGATGATCCTGCCAGATTACAGGAGTTATAGGCCACACTCTTCTGCTGACGCTATTCAACTTGTACCGGTCTGGCGTCTGCCTTTCTTTCATTTTCTTTACGGTTTTCATGTATCACAGTTCAGGAAAGGAGCACGATTTACAGAGACCTGCATTGGAGTGGTCGGCAGTGTCTGCCCTACACCTTGCCTGGCGACGACCTGCCTATACATTTCTTGATCAACGGCTACAGAAGACTGTCTACCTCATCCAACTCCATATCGTCGCCAACGTCATTACCCTCCTCTTCCTCCATCGTCTCAAAGAAGAGTTCACTGATGGTTACACCAGCATGTTCATACTGGAGTCTTATTATCAGTATCGGTAGGTAAAGGTACGGACAGAAGGTATACCTCTTCATATGCGACATCATTTTCTCCATCCTCTGCATCGAAGATCGCATGGAATTCGTCGAAAAGAAGATTTATGTCGAAGCCGACCGGCCCTTCTTCCGGGGCGTTATCGACTTCGATGGCCACGGGATCGGGATCTAGAGGCCCATAGATGAATTCATCATTTGGGTCCTCGTCCATCCCTATGTTGAAGTTCGAAGTGTCCTGGACGAACTGGTCAGCCTGGACATCGTCTGGAACAGCAAACTCCGATTCTGGCTCGTTCGGTTCCTCCTGAATATCATCGAGGAATTGAGGAAGCGGCGTCAGAGGCGGCGTCAGGAGTCCATGGTTGAGAGCTGCTCCATTGGTAATCTGAACTCCAAAATGCACCTCAGGCCAGGGCGCCCATAGTAGAAGAGCCTGAGGTGCACCGGCGAAAGCGCCAAGGATGTTCCCATTGTCCCCGTCGATGACAGGCAAGGGCAATGACAGGAGGAGGGGGGCGAAGAGCGGGTTGAAATCCGGCATTCCGTCGCAAGCGTGGTTGTGGTTGGAATGATGAAAGAACAGACAGGCCGCTTTCTACAAGCCACCTTTATTCTTTGGAGACACGTGATGTCGTACAGGGTTTCAGGCCACCAACGCCTTGCTTTCAGTCTTCTCCTTCCAGGCCCTTGACGCGTGATGTGTTTAAGGCAAGAGACATGCTCGTTGGAGTCTCATGCTTCTCTCGATGCTGGTTGTAGGTTTTTATTTTACACTTCAGGAAAGGAGCACGCTTTACAGAGATCTGCATTGGAGTGGTCGGCAGTGTCTGTCCTACATCTTACCTGGCGACAAATCTCGTATACATTTCTTGATCAACGGCTACAGAAGACTGTCTACCTCATCCAACTCCATATCGTCGCCGACGTCGCTGCCCTCCTCTTCCTCCATCGTCTCAAAGAAGAGTTCGCTGATGGTACCACCAGCATGTTCATACTGGAGTCTTATTATCAGTATCGGGGGTAAAGGTGCGAACAGAAGGCATACCTCTTCATATGTGACATCGTTTTCTCCATCCTCTGCATCGAAGATCGCATGGAATTCGTCGAAAAGAAGATCTATGTCGAAGCCGACCGGCCCTTCTTCCGGGGCGTTATCGACTTCGATGGTTATGGGATCGGGATCTAGAGGCCCATAGATGAATTCATCGTTTGGGTCCTCTCCCATCCCTATGTTGAAGTACGGAATGTCCTGGACGAACTGGTCGTCCTGGACATCGTCTAGGGGAGCAAACTCCGGTGCTGGACGCATTGGGTTCCTCCTGGACGTCGTCGAGAAGTTGTGGATGTGGTGTCAGAGGTGGGGTAAGGAGCCCGTGATTGATAGCTGCTCCATCGGTAATCTGAACTCCAAAATGCACCTCGGGCCAGGGTGCCCATAGTAGAAGAGCCTGAGGTGCATCGGCGAAGGGGCCAAGGATGTTCCCATTGTCCCCGGCGATGACAGGCAAGGGCAATGGCAGGAGGAGGGGGGCGAATAGGGGGTTGAAATCCGGCATTCCGTCGCAAGCGTGGTTGTGGTTGGAACAATGAAAGAACAGAGAGGCCGCTTCCTCCCTACAAGCCACCTTTATGCTTTGGCGGCACGTGATGCCGTACAGGTTTGGCTAATGGCTTTTCAGGCCACGAACAGCCTTGCTTTCAGTCTCTTCCTTCCAGGCCCTTGACACGTGCTGCGTCTAAGGCAGGGGGCATGCTCTATATAGCCTTTTTTTCTGGCACTTACAACTTTTTATTTTACAAGGCGGCTCCTTGCCAATGGCCAGAGCAGACCATCTGCTCTTTCTAGCTTGTCTCGTCTAGGGATTACCTGACTGGGATAGAATGATATTATCGATGGAACAGAAGGCACACCCCTTCGTATGCGACATCATTTTCTTCCTCCCCTTCGTCAAAGACCGCGTGGAACTTGTCGAAAGAGAATATTTACGTTCGAACATGACGGGCTCGAGTTTCTGAGCACTACCGACATCGATATAACCAAGGGCATTAGAGGCCCGTAGATGAAATTAATTCATCGACAGGCTCCTCTTTTATTCCTTTATATGTGTGTGGTGTGCTCTGGACGAGTGGGTCGTCCTGGACGTCGTTTACCGGATTCATTCTCGCAATTGGCTCGTTTGCATTTTTTGATTTTTTTTCCATCCCCTAACGAATCACAGGAGCAGCGCCAGCTGGGGACAGGGGAAGAGAGAGGGAGGGAGTCAAGGAAGAGGACGGAAGCCCTCGCTTGTGTTTCGCGTACTCTGTGAATTAGACACAGAAATCCCAATGTTCAAGCCAGAGCTCCCATGTGTGTTGCGCAGGGGTTCTTGCCAAGGGACAGTGAACCCATCGTCCTCATCGCCCTTGTCGAATACAAGTAGAAGTATAAACATTCTGGAAAAGACGCGAAGGCACAGATGGAACGTTGACACCCATCGTAGTCTTGCAATCAAAGCATCTGCCAGCGCTGGTCAGTGCTAACAGTAGCACCTCGCAACCATCCCTATCCATCCCCGCGTCCTGTCCACGCCCTCCAGAAAACGTACGCGTATTCTTCCACGTATGCGAACAAAGACACATTCTATTCTCCAACCAATGACTTATGCTATTATGTAGCTCTTACTGTCCTGTCCAAGACGTAGACGCAGAGAGTGCGAGGTCGACTTAACATGCATTCTACCTCTACCTTGCTATGTAGTACTGTACTTATTAATATATCATATCATATCATATTAGAGTATTTGACTACGGGGAAACTATCCACTGCAGAAGACATTCACCGCTCATTTCTTTCTGAGAAGCTACGTGATCATGAACCCACTAGCCTTGGTCAATGTTCTCGTGTCATCACCATCAGACTACCCACTACGTCTACTACATTACATTACAAGTCGAGTCTTGGATGTATTTTCATATTTGAACATACATAAAATGCATATATATACATACGCAAACACCATCCAACAAACCCAAGTCCAAACAACTAGACACAAATATAGACAAATAGCTCCAAATATCACCATTTGGACTTGTTTACACAAATATAAAAAAACAACTCCAAATATCACCATTTAATTTCCTCATCCTTTTTCCTTTTCCTTTTTTTTTTTCCTTTCTTTCAAATACGCGCATATGCCGAATTATTATTATTATTAGCTACAACCCTAGAAAAAAAAACGAGAGCTGATACTAATTACAAAATATGGTGTATAGTACAGTACAATGGACAGACAGACAGACAGACAGCACGATGATGGGATGTTTGGGGAAAAAAAAACGAGAACTCATGCATTATGCATCGGAATGAATGAATTGTTCGTGAGTCCGCGAGAACACCCTGATGCTTGGACAAGAAGGAGGAGAGGAAGAGGAAGAAGACGGGAAGGAAGAGCTTGAGCTTGGAAGACGAGTCGGGTCGAGAGCAAGAGAAAAGAGAGAAAAAGAAACAGGAAAGGACGAGGATGAGGACGGAGGTGACGCGCGAGAGGAGAGAGTCAAAGCGGGATAAGAAGAAAAAGGGAGGAAGGAAGGGCCACGAAAGCGAAGTTGAGGGTGGAAGACCGGAAAAGAGATTAAGCCGGCGTTTTTTGCAGACCATGACAGGCGAGCGACGTCGAGTCGAGATGGACGAGATAAATAACAATAGACGAACTACACCTGAAAGGCTTCCAAGTCCAGGAACTCGTCATCACACAACGCCGTAAAGCATATCAAACTCGAGTCAGGAACCAGTCTCCTTCACCTGGTCCATGGTAACGCCATTACTCTCGTCAGGACCCTTCTGTTGGTCATCTGGATTGCTACCAGGAATGACAGGGTTACCACCAAGAGCGGTGATCTGGGCGTGCGCCTGTTGAAGCGCAGTCCTCAAGGCAGTATTCTCGATGCGCAGCTGGTCGACGAGCGCACGGCATTCTTCCCAACGCCGGTTCGCTTCATCTGCACCAGCGAGCGCTGCATCGAGGAGCTGGGAACGTTGCTCCAGTGCCTTGACATGTCTGTCAGGTAAGAGAGGGTGTAAGTAAGGTTCGAGATGAGGAGGGAAATCCAACGTACTGATCGCGTCTCTCGCGGAATGCGCGTTGAGCCTTCCTGTTCTGCTCCGCCCGCTTGCTCGTGCTAAGCTGCCTCGAGTTGCTCGAACCTCCCGGCGACTGGGGCTGCTGAGGCGTTTGAGGCTGCTGTGGCTGAGGTGGACCCTGCATCAGAGGCGGTCCGCCAGGCGCACCAGGCGGGGGCATCATGCCAGCGGTGGTATAATCCTGGCCAGGTGGAGGCGGACCAGGATGGTACGCATAGTGCATCGGCGGTGGGTAGACGTTGCCCGCCGGCGGGGGTAAGCCGGCATACACATGCGGTGGCGGTGGCATGCCTGGATGGGGAGGTGGATGGACCTGTGGGGGAGGCTGCTGCGGCTGCTGTTGGGGCGGTGGCGGTACCTGCTGCTGCTGATGTTGTTGTTGTTGTTGGCCATCGTCGGCCGTGGAAGGCGACTTCCGTTTGCGAGTGTTACGCATAGGCGGAGCGGGAGGGATCTCTGCTCGTAGAGCCATGAAGGATGTCATCGGACCACCTGCTGTCGCGTTAGCCGGTGGGTTCTGCTGCTGCTGCAGTTGCTGACCCTGCGCTTGTTGATGGTGAGCAGCCGCTACTGATTGAGATGCCGAGTTGGCTGCTGCAGCAGCGCTCTGCGGCGGGGTGAGTTGAGGACCAGCAGTGGCTGAAGCGGGGATGTTTGTAGACTGTTGATGGGCAGCAGCCGATGCGACGGCATCCTTTTGCTCTACGAAGGTGAACCAAGACGTGCGCGGAACAATGATAGGAGAGGATGATGAGGCATATAGGGAAAGAAAAAAAAAAGAAAGACACGGTCAGCTGTGACTGCTTATGTTAGAGTGAGGATGTGTAATACAGACGTGTAGAAGAAGAGCTGCTGTTGGTATTGGTGTTGGTGTTGGTGTTGTTTGGTTGTTGCTGACTAGTGGTTGATTGCTGACCTGAGGCAGCAGAGTCTGTGAGAGGGATGTTGTTTGGATTGTTTGGGGCACTGTCAGCAGCCGACATTGGGACTCTCCAGCGATTGAAGGACGTGATGGATGAAATGGAGCCTGCGAAGGCGTGGAGGAAGGGAAAATAATCTGATCTGGAGTAGAGTAGTGTAGTGCTGCTTGCTTATGAGAGCAGAGCGGAGGGGGGTTGGTTATGTATGCTACGCTACGTACGCGAGATGGGTAAAGGATGACAGAGCTGACTCATGCATCATGCAACTCAGACCCCTTTTAAGGTCCTCGCTTTCGGCATCTTGCCGGCCTATCCTTTCCGATCTCCGACTTTCTGGGCTTATCCAGTGGGAAAATAAGGACAGCTGACCAATCACAGCTGACATGGTATGACACAATACACGACACAGCATTACCAAATGGGACACACTCCCTCCCGGATCATCGAGTCAATGATAAGCAAGTCATGAGCCAGTACTACTACTAGTGCGACTCAAACGGACCTTCTCTCGGTATCGACTAACACGCCGGTCTCTTTCGTAATACATCATTAGAATTTACGAATATTTTTATGAAATGCAGTGATTGGCTAATACAATAATCCGACTGTGTGACTTGTGCTTGCGTAAACCTTCTCGACTCACCGACGCCTGGATTTTTCTATTCTATTCTATTATTCTGTTCGTAGACTAAACAGAGTGCGAGTGTGCTAGCAAAGATATGTCAGGCAACATCCCGAACGGCTCGTCCTCATCATCACCATCCACTCCATCCTCCTCAGTGCCCTCCTCCCCGCTCTCAGCAATCAACGTCTCTCACTTCCCAGTCAACACAGCATCTTTCTCTCAAAGACATCTCGCAAGAGGACCGCCAAGCAGCCGCGGATCTCAAGCAGCGTGCCAACAAGGCCTTCGCTTCGCAGGAGTACACGGCAGCTGCGCACTTGTATGGCGAAGCCATCCAGCACAACCCGTGCGATGCGACGCTCTTTTGTAACCGTGCGTATGCGCGGATGAAGATTGAGGAGTATGGGTATGCCATCTCCGATTGCTGTATGTATTTCCGTTTTTGTTGCGAAAGAGGTCGTGTGCGCTAAAAAGGATTTGGATTGCGTGGTGGTATTTTTGTAGCGAAGGCGATTGAGCTGGACCCGAACTACGTCAAAGCATACTATCCGGTCCGTCTCTCTGCCTTTCTTAAGAATTCTGAAAGATCCCAACGAATTTGTTATGATTGAACGCCTCCAGACGCGCACTATGCCATGTCCAAGTGCTCAAGCCCAAACTCGCTGTTGCGGACTTCAAGAAATTGTTGGCGCTCGAGCCTAGCAATGCCCTGGCGCGCTCGCAGCTTGATACGACGCAGAAGTTGATCAGGAGGACAGAGTTCGAGAAGGTATGTTTTGAACGTCGGTCTCTCTGCGTAATAGTCCGGGCGCCTATTCGGTTACACTTTCTGTTACTTCTGCTGCCTGGTGCTGGTTATCGAGTCGTGGATCTCGACTCGAGTCCTTCCCGTCTGCGGGCTCGCAGGTTGGGAGAGAGACTCGGACTGCGAATTGATCTTTAAATTTTCATCCCACTTAGAGCGAAAAGGCTACGGTGTTTCTGTTCTCACACTGACGGATATTTCTCTGCCATGACCCCCTACAGGCGATCGAGTTGGAAGAGGAGAAAGACGCAGTCGAGCGCTGTAAAGAGATCATCGCCGACGGTCCGTCCACTTTCCCTATATTCAAAGAAGACAATAACTAATAATGCACCGCCAATCATCACTCAGACGCATGCCAAGTCGACAAATCCTACACCGGTCCACACCTCCCGACTGTCCCCTCCGACGGAAAGGCAAAAACAGCCTATACGATCAGCCTGCAATTCATCCGTGACATGCTCGCGTGGTTCAAAGAGGGGAAGTCCCTACCGAAGCGATACGTCTGGGAGATCGCAATAGGCGCATATGAGTGCCTTGTCAAGGAGGAGAGTATGGTCGAAGTGAGAGTTGAGGAGGGGATGACGTTTGATGTTGTTGGGGACGTGCATGGTCAGTGTTCTCTATCTTCCAAATTGAGGATGTGAGAAGGGAGGAACGGAGTGCTAATAGAATTTTTGTCGAACAGGACAATTTTACGACTATCTACACCTCTTGGAACTCACCGGTGAGCCGTCGGAGACGCATTGTCTGCTCATGAACGGAGACCTCGTCGACCGCGGATCCTGGTCCATCGAGGTCATCGTAACAGCTCTGGCTTTCAAATGTGCGTCTACTGTTCATCCTTCCTTGTTCCTGCTCGAGTTGATGGCCTGTGCTGACGAATGCAAAATTTTGATTGACTGAACAAATGCATATATTGTTCTATTATTATATCTTACGAATGAACGGACGGATGCTTGGGCGACGTGGCTGGTTTTATTAACGGGTATACACGCATACATCCATGATATGATGTGTAAATCCGAACTGCCCGTTTTCTCCCCGCCCCTCTTCTTCTGCTGGCTTTTCTATTCTTGGATCTATATTACTGATTGACTCATTTGGTCGTTCTATCATCTCATGAATGTGGATGATTGAATAACCAAACTTCTCAACTTCTCCGGTGGTCGAACGGACTGACGGATGAATTGATTGGATGAACGAACGGACTTCTGGCTTCTGTGATACGATATGATTGTTTTCGTCGAACCTGCTTACGACCGTACGCGGACGCGACTTAATCGCGCATTGCACGGCACGGATCTGTCGGGGGTTACTGAATGATAACATACTGACTGCCCCGCATTTGCTTCCGATTTCGGAATTGAATTCGATCCTCGGGCTCGGGCATGGGGACGGGGTGGGGATGGTGTGGATGCTTCTGGATTCCGGCTTCTGTCCGTCTTTCCAACGAATCGAAATATGTCGATCGAATCTTCATCCTATCCCTTGTCTTTCGGCGTTTCTGTCCACCCCACCTATCTATCGCCTCACCCAACTTCGTCAACATGTCATTGGGACGGTGACATGCAGGGCTCTATCCGAATCGGATGTTCATCAACCGGGGGAACCATGAGACGAAGGATATGAATCGCCAGTATGGGTTCGAGGGGGAGGCAAGGCATAAACATGGAGAGCAGACATACAAGCTCTTCGCGCATATCTTCACGGCTCGTACGTCCCTCTCTTCTTCTTCTTTCGCGCGTACTCCATTTGTTGCCTTTTCCAGTACCCCTCGCTACGCTAATATCATCAACCCAACCACCTGTCTCTCCTCCCTCTCCATCACCACAACCGAATCCCCCGATTTTGTCGGAAGAAGGCAAGAAGCGATACTTCGTCGTGCATGGCGGGTTGTTCAGCAAGGACGGCGTGACGCTTGATGAGATTCGTAAGATTCCGAGGTTGGGCAGGCAGCCGGGGCAGGAGGGGCTGATGTGTGAGTGTCGTCACTGTTCGACGATGTATGAAAGGAGAAAGCTGACGTTTTTGTGATTCTATTCTATTCTGCTGATTAGGCGAGTTGCTTTGGACGGACCCGCAGGACTTGCCTGGGCGCGGACCGAGTAAGAGGGTGAGCAATAGCAACCGCTCAATTGGGATCTTGCGGAGATGAACTTACGAGTAATTGTACGCATCTCTTCATTCTGCGATACACTGTATAGGGCGTGGGCATTGCATTCGGACCGGACGTCACCAAGCGGTGGTGCGAGCTTAACAAGGTGACGGGTATATTCAGGAGTCATGAAGTCCGACAAGGTTGGTGTTCTCCGTTTGTTTGCTGCGAGAGAAGAAGATAGAAACTGATGTATTTTTGTGTTTTTTTTTTAGCTGGGTATACGATTGAGCATGAGGGACTTTGTACGACGGTGGGTACATTTCTATGATAAGATGAAAGAATGGGAACGGGAATGGGATGAATGAATGCTGACATGCTCACGATAACAGGTCTTCTCAGCACCCAACTATGTCGACCAGAGTGGGAACAAGGGTGCATTCGTAAGTCTTTTCACTTCCTCTGGCTTTCCACCTCTTATCTTCACCGACCGCTGAAACGTCCATGTGTAGGTCCGCATAGACGCAGCGGGAAGCTGCGAGTACAAGCAGTTCGAGGCGAGGCCCCACCCGCCGTTGAGGCCGATGGCGTACGCCCAGGGTGGGCTCGCGAGTATGTTCATGTAGAGTCTAGATGATTGCTGTCCTGTAGGGCCAAATCGCACATTTGGTGGGATGAGTGTGTTATTTGTTTTGGATAGCGTGCATATTTAGATCATACATATCGTGCATGTTGTGTATACGCACCTGTGCTTGTGCTTGAGTACATCCGTATCTGTTTGGTATTTTACCTGCTCGCTGCCTTCCTGTAGCCTTTTCTCTGTTGTTGTCTTCAGTAGCTGTCCTTTGTCCGCTTGGGTTTCATCACGAAGAACAATCATGATGTGCATTCTGACTTGTTGCTTTTCTTTGCCTTTTGCTGTACAACTGGACCGCCGGTGGACTGACCAGATGCGCCGAGAGCTGGTTCGGAGACTCGAGGTTCGAGCCTGCACCCTGAGCCCTTCCTTTATTGAAGCTTGGACTAGCACCTTTCACCATTGACAGGGTCCACAAAAATTAAGCAACGCTTTACTCAAAGCTGAAGGCTGTGACTCAAGTGCGTGGCTCAGTGTGCGCTTTGGGTATACACGTGCCGAAGTAGTAGTAGTAAAGAATTGTCCCGGTGGCCAGGCGAACTGAACTCGAGCTATGTAGTGTGGCTGGCTGTCTCGTTCGTTCGTGGCCTCTTAACAAAAAAAATGTGATAAATACTCTTGGATCGTTGCTCTGAATGAAGTTACATTTCCTCCGCTGTTTTCTTCCCCTCTTTCCTCCTGCCCTCCTTTACTTCGAAGAAGGAAGGGAAAATTGAGATGAGATCAAGATGCCAATGTCAATGATCGACGCGACGACCGAGTACGGCAAGCACGTGTCGCGGCAGTGGCGATCATTCTTCCACGCGTGCCGCCGAGTTGCGATCGCCAACGCCAACTTGAGCTCGAGTAGTGCAGCAGCGACTACGACGACGGCTTTGCGCTCGAATGCACCGCCGGATACTGGTCGGTTGAATAATGCGACTGCTTACTATTACAATTACAACGATATTGGAGGGTTTGATTCTGGTATAAGCGCTTCTTGGGCTGTCGTTGAGGACGGGGACGATATAGGAGATTCCAGTACGGGACTTGGACTTGGACTTGGTTCTGGAGGTATTAATATTCCGATTGCGACTGGAACACCACTCGCACCTGCTACTTCAGCGCCAGATACAACAGCGGCAAATTCGAATCTGAACACGAGCACGGGCACGAGCACGGGCACGAACGCAGGCACGGGAAGAGACAGCGGACGAACGATGACGACGAACCCGTCGCATATCCTCATCGCGCGCGGGTCGAGAGGGCACAACCCCAGCGCGGCGCTCTCCTCGCCTACAGAGACGCACGCGGCTGCGTCGGGTATCTTCCGGAACGAACATAATCGCGACCCTCGTGCGCGCCGTCTACACCACCATTCTTCCACATCTCGTCAATCGCAATCTCAGTCGCAATCCAACAATAGTAATCTCGGCACCTCTGCTAGCGGAGGGGCAAGTGGAAGCGGCAGCGGAGGGTACGGAAATGGGATTGGAGGGACGATGAGCGGACAGTGGGCAATTGAGGAGTCTGAGGCGGATAGCGAGAGGGAGGGAGACGAGATGAGCGATGCGCCTACTGAGGACGTCGAGCTTGATCCGACGTTCACTCGCGAGGGACGCTTTCCTGGGACGGTTAAGATTGTCGTTGAAGGGATAACGTTCTGGTGAGCCTCCTCTCGCCCTACTCCATCATTCGGGAAAGAGTGTGCTAATTCTGATGTATGCAGGGCGCATAGAGAGATCCTCGTCTTTGCTTCTCCTTTCTTCGAAGCTGCGCTTAGCGGGGACTGGTCCGAAACGCGCAACGTCGACGACAGGGAGGGCGAGTCTGAAGCAACGTCAAGCACCCTCAATAACGGCAGCAACGCCAATCTCTTCAACAGCAATGTTAATTCCAACAACACCGCCGCAGCCCGCCGGCACTCCATCGCCTCCTCGGTCATTACCATCCCGCAGCCACCTTCAAACCCAAGAGACAGAACAACTAAAGACGTGCCTACAGGTATATCCTGTGCACCCCAATCCGACCCGGAAACGGAGACGAGCCCCGAGGATGATGTGGATGATCTGAAGAATGAGCTAGATGCGTTGAATTGTAAAGCGGGAGAGACGAGCGCTAGTGACGCCGATGCGGATACTGAGAAAGTGAGGGATGCAAGTTTGAGCCAGTTGGAGGGGAAGAGCTTCACTCCTGCTTCGACACAACCTTCGACTTCAATCGCAAGCACGACTCAGACCCAGGTCAAGGCAGCTTTGGCTCCGACACAGACACAGACAGACGCAATTGCACGAGTAAAGAAGAAGAAATCTGCTGATGCAGAAGCAAAGATTGTGCTAAAGGAAGAAAAAGCTGCGATATTCCATGATTTCCTAAAGTTTGTTTACCCTCAGTACGTGACTCCCTTGCGCATATATCAAGTTCAGTCAGAAAGAAGCTGATTGATTGGTGTTGTGTTCAGTCTTGAATGCTCAATAACCTGGAACAATGTTGAAGGCCTCATGAATATTCTCTCGAAACTCTGCGTTCCGGCGCTGACGAAACAATGTCTGACTTTCCTTCTGACACACGCGGCTGGCAAGCCGATCAAGGCTATGCGAATCGCAGAGCTATTCGAAGAGGAACATCTTTATCGCGAGTCGAGTCGGTTTGTATTGGACAACCCTGGTGGATGGAGCGAGACGGAGTTGAGCACTCTGAGTCAGGAAACGTTGCTCAAGCTTGAGAAAAGGTGAGAATTGTTGTGCCATGTTCTCGAGTTATGGTGTTGATTGAGATGGACGGACAGACGAAATTGGTTCCTCGAACGCGTACTAAAGCTCGGTCTAGTCAACGTGGCGAAGGAATACCAATGCGTAAGCTCTCTCCTTGCTTCTCTCACCCAGTTGATGAAACTCCGCTCCCTTTTTAAGTGCACAACTTGCCCCGACCCGCCTACGTGCGCCCGCCTCCTAGATGAACGTTGGCGAGCAGCATATAGCTCCTGTTTCCGCTTCGGACCATGCCAGCCATCTATGGTATACCGATACCTGCGTGGCCTCGAGGGCGTCACCCCTCCTCTCCAGCTAACACATTTGAATTGTCAAAATCATGCAAAAGCTTTTACTACCACACGTAAGTAAAGAGCATTACCTTCTTTTCTCTTGCTAGGTGAACAAAGTTGATAAAAAACTTGATAGTATTCGACCGGATGTTCTCGCTCGGCGTACGAGGCAGTGGAAGCGGTGCAGATCCTGCGCCTCTGGGCGCCAGAGTACCAGGCGTCCAAGGTCCCGCTCCGGGTCCAAGGCGGCATTTCTTGTATTGCTCTCTTAATCCCTGATCTTGCTCACACATCTCTGTTTCAACTTCCTCATTTCAAACCGCCTTGTATTAGAGGTTCGCTATTAATGATTAATATTATTTTTGACAACTGTGTAGCTGCTTTGGATCTGCTGTAAATATGTAGGACCTTTATATATGTAGTTTTTAATTCGTTGCAAGGATTTAGGCACTTGTGTTGTGTTGTGCGGTCAACTCGATGTTACGTTACTGATCTGATTACGTCAAGACGCGACGCGCCTGACCGTAGCCCATTCTAGTGATAACCCTGCTCAAGTCAAGATCTTCCTTTCACTGCGCGAGCGAGCGAATCGCAACACAACAATGATTTTGTTAGAAGTAAGCCTCAAATTTCTTTGTATCTCAGAAGAACTTGATAGATTGTCGTATGCCTTTCAGGCTCATAATCATATCATCCAAACAACGCTCGCCGAGAAGCTCATAAAGTACGCATGCTGCGCAGTTTTTTATCCAAATCCAAATTCAAATTTATTCACTCCCAAAATTTCATGTATTGGCATTCTTAGACCATCGGCCCTCGATGTCCAATTCGTCGACTTTGATGGCGTGCGCTTCCACATGTCGACGCCGAGCGTGAAGACGACGATACTCTTGTCAATGCACATCCGATGCTGGGGCGAGCTCGCGCAGTTCGGTGCTCTGGACGTGCTGAGGAGGGAGTACGGAGGCCTGCTCGCTCCCGAAATCGAACCGGAGTATAACGTGAGCTTGGAGGTAGACTTGACTCAGGCCCCGCCTGAGGGAGGTGCGTGTTGCACTGTGCCGTGCTTTCGTCGTGTACTTTCCTCTCACCTCACACACTTAATATATTATTCAACGACGAGCAGAAGCGCGCGAGTCATTCGTCAAGTCGCTCTCCCTCCTCAAGCGCAACGCCCTCGCTGCGCCCTTCGAGCGCGCATTCACAACCCAGAAGTCGCTCGAAGCAAGCGGGACGGGGCAGGGCGAGCTGATGCAGATCCACTATCGCGACGAGGAGGCGATATACATCCAAGCTGCGCCCGATCGTGTCACTGTGTTCTTCTCGACGGTGTTTAGAGAGGAGACAGATAGGATTTTCGGGAAAGTGTTCTTGCAGGTCAGTAGCATTCACCCACGTTCGGTCTTTGCGGATGTATTGATGTTTATTGTATGTATTGTATCTGTCTATGATTAGGAATTCGTCGATGCAAGACGCTTGTCCTCCTTGCAGAATGCACCACAGGTTCTTTACTCAAGCAAAGACGCGCCGCTTGAGCTGCGCGGCGTGCCGGGCTTGAAAGCAACCGAAGACGTCGGTTACGTTACATTCGGTGTGTTATTAACCCTTGCCTGCTACTAATCGTCTACCCACCCGACACTAATGCACATAAATAAATAATATAGTCCTCTTCCCCCGTCACTTCGACAAACCCGACATCGCCTACTCAACCATCTCGCACATCCAACTCTTCCGGGACTACTTCCACTATCACATCAAGTGCTCCAAGGCGTACATGCACTCACGCATGCGGTTCCGTGTTTCCGAGTTCCAGAAATTTTTGAACCGCGCGAAGATGGAGACTGTTACGTCCGCGGATCGGAAGACTGTTAGGTATGTGCTTCATTAATCGATCGGTTTTCCTATGTGTTTGCTTGTTCGTCAAGGAGAAGTGATTCTGATGATTCTGCTATTACTTCGTTTAGTGGACGGACGATGGTTACTCGCTAAATAGGGCAGATGAACGTAGGGATGGGTGATATTCGTATGATGCGGCCTCCGATTGCATGTGTGGATTGCCCGTGTATCATTAGCACAATTTTTCAATTCACAGAGGAATTTTTCATCGTATCGTAATAGTCATGTTCAAAGAACTCAAAGTCTACAGGTCAAACGCCCGACTCCTCCACCCTCCTCGCCTTCTTTCTCGTCTCTCCTGGTTTTCCATTCTCTCTCCTGCCTCTTCAGCTAACCTTCTCACTCTTACAGCTTCTTGTATACCCCTTCTCCCAACATCCTCGATATCCTCTTTGGCATGGTTCACCTTCCCTTGCACGTCCTCAACAGCATCCCGAGCAGTCTCCGCCACCTTATGCGCAGCTTCTTGTGGAGATTCGCGCTCGACACCTAGCGTTGTGGGCTCGCCCTTCCCGGGAAGGAGCTGCGCGCCTAGTCCTACTGATACGGTGTTTTCTGTCGGGAGAGGGGCGTCGTTTTGGGGTTCTGGCTCAGGCTGCTCGAGAGTTGTCCGCACGACTCCTGTAAGTGTAGCCTCGGTATGAGTTTCAGTGTATACTTCCTCCTCCTCTTCCGCTTCGCTCTCGTCCTCTTCTGAGCCCTGTGAACTGAACTTCTCAAGTACCGCGTCCCACCAGTCTGACGCACTAATCTCTGTGTTGGCATCTTGATCTTCTTTTGCACAGCTCTCGGCCTTTTCGCTGGCTTTTGCGCTCACCTCCCTTAGCACCTTTTCAAGCGACTCGAGGACATTCTTGACTTGCCCGTTGAGTATCCATGGAACGACTGTACGGCCTATCGGTCCAGCAAGCGGCGCAAGCAGAGAGTTGAATATCCAATGCTTGCTATGCGCGATATGCATATTGAGACCTGGAATTGCAGTTCGCACATCTAACACGCGGAACAACAGCCTTTCCTGGTTATCTCTTGCGTTTCGCCCGACACTGAAAATGGAGTTCTCGGAGTCAGACCCCATCTCGAGCTCTACGTCGACCGCTAGTCCCTCGCCTCGGCGCTTCTGTTGCCGCCCACTGTGTCCAATTTCGACGCTGAGGAGACCTTCGTCCGTATATCCAAGCCAGCTGTTCTTCGCGTACGACGCATAGTAGCCTACGTTATGTGCAGCGACGCGCAGACCTTCGATGTGTATTCGGACGCGGGACGTTGTAATCACGTTAGTCCTCTTCCTTTTCATTCCTGGAGCACTATCGACGCTCTCATCGCCGTTCCCTGCCAACGAGATAGGCAAGCCACTCTCCAAATCGTTGTCTCTTGAATCAGTCGTCTTCCTTGCAGAAAGAAGCCGTGCATTCGGGTTTGTCAACTCCGCAGCTCCGGCGTTCTCGTCTATCTCGACTCGTACTTCTGCGAACTCCTGGACGCTGAGTACGTCAGGCACGAGAGCCTCTTCTGCGCTGAGCAAAAGCGCGTCGACTGCCACGGCGATTTGTGTTCCATCGCTCGACTTGGAGACGTATTCAACCCGGGGCATAGGTAGCACACGAACCGCTCGCAGAACCCGCGGCAGAAGCCAACCGAGGACAACGCGCAGCAGGGTAGTCCGCCAGTGCGTCGCGGCATGCTTGCTGTTTTCCGCTGTCCTGCCGAGGAGACTGAGAAGATCAGAATGAAGATTATCTGTCACCTGGAGAAGTTTGCCCGTCGTTCTATCGGACTTGACAGCCTCGACGGACGCATTGACTTCATCCAGAAGCACACGTATGTTCTCCGATAGACGCGTATCCTTCGACATTAATGAAGATGCTTCATCGTAGAGCCTTGAAGCAGTATCCCTTCCTACTTGCGAGTTCACAAATGCCGGATTTGCAAGTGCGGTATCAAGCCATGAACCTATTTCCCTGAAGAATGCCTGCACGTCACTACCATCACTATCTGCAGAAACTGCAGATATATCATGGATAGTCTTGAAGAGGGCTTGCAGCGAGGGTTCAAGACTCTTTCCGCCTGCAAAGCGTTCGAGTATCACTCTTAAATCCTCAAGTGCTCGATTGAATCGTGGATCTGGAACAATCACCGGGGCAATCAATTGGATGGAGGGCTCTTCCGGGGACGTTTGTGCTGCCTCTGAGACCGCGGTAGAAGCTATGCTTACGCGCTCTGCGTATTTTCTGAAGACGTAAAGCAAAGTTCGAAGAGCTGAGTTATACTGAGGAGAAGCTTGGGCTCGGCGGAAGATCTGAAGGAGTTTAGCATAACTGATCGAAATGAATCTTAACGGAACCTACGTCTTCAATACGGTCCAACATGACCTCCTTGGGAGATTTAACTTCCTCGTGCACTGGCTCAGGGCCTGATGTCTGAGTTTGTCCTTGTCGCGCATCATGTACTGCAGGCTCATTCTCAGTCGCTGTCCCCGATTCCGGTCTAACATTCCTCTCGACCGCCTCGGAGACATTTTCGACAGCCTCTGCCGCCTGTTTGACTTGCGCAGCTGCATCGGCGACAAATTGCCTAGTTGTCGACAGCAAGTCGCCTACAAGAAGACGGAACGCTGAGGACGTCAACAAGAGTTTCGCGAGTGTGCGTAGTGAAGATATCAAGGCAGTCACGTCTTCTGCGAGCTCGTTTTGAGAGGGAATGGCCGATGCTGGGAAGTGGATTAACGGTCAAATTTTGGACAACTGGAAAGCTGCGAAGAAAGTCACCTGCCGTTTGTACCTTATCCGCTGTATCATCGTTCACTCGAACTTCTGCAGGACGCTCAATGTTAATGGGGACGGTCCGAGCGCCCAACTCCCGCAGCTGATAAACCAAGTCCTGAACTCGATCGTCGTCTAGAATGCGCGACTTCTCAGACTCCGTCTTCTGTGTACATCGCAGGGTCTTGCGTTAGCACGCACCATTCTTCTCCAACCCAACCTGCAAAACTGTCTCAGCGACATCCCTCCCGTCCGAAATCACTTTCTTCACTCCTTCATCCAACACATCACCATTACCTCCATATCCGGAATCCGAGTCAAGATCAAAGAACTCGGAACGCAGCAACTTTCGCAGGACGCCATCAATCTGTTGCTGACTAGGCAGTTTACCAGAGTGCAAAGCAGCGAGCACATCCGCTACTTTCTCGTACGGTGTCCGTTGTTCTGGATGTTTGAGCGCGTTTGCGTCGGCGTCAGGACGTAAAAGCAGTTGACGCTCCCCATCTTCGTCTTTTCCCCGTTTATCACGCCGGCCACGGCAGCAAGAGAAACAGAATCCCATAATCTCCAGGTGTGTGTGGGACAGGAGATGAGGGGGTAATGAGACAGGCTGGATCCATGACCGAGTTGCGCGTTCGAAGTTGTATGTAGAATTTGAATTAATTGCTCCTCCTTCAACGTGATGTCATTGCTGACGTCGATCATTGACGCGCTCACGTGATGCAGCTCAATAGTAGGCCAGCCAGGGATAAACAAAGATTTAATGTATTCCGAGCTACATGTCCGACGCATCCCAATGAACTATTTTAACACAATGAATGACACGAGCTGGGTATAAGCCGGGATGCCACAAAGTAAAAGGAAAGAAGAAAATACGGAAGAAACCAAAGAAACCGGAAGCGAAGTGAAGCGGGAAAAAGATGGATGAAGGAAATGTCGATAGGACCAGACGGGCAGGAATTTTGCTGAAGAATGAAGCGCGGACATAAAGGAGGAATAACTAGACACAGGTATTGAGGGAGAGGAGGGGACAAAGGAAATAAGAAAGATGAATGCATACATACAGAATGCCCAAAGGGGAAGAATCAATGCAGGAGCAGGACGGGGACTCATGATAACCAAGAAAGCGGTTAAGAGAGGACAAAGAGAGAGACAGATAGAGAATGGGCAAGCCAGAAATCTGAACGATTGGGGTATTCCCTCCGCGCGATACAATACGTATTCAAGAACTGAGAGAATAGAGTGGATACGAAGGTATGTGCACTGAAGGAGTAAAAGTAAAAGATGTAGTAGAAAGAACATAAAATAACAACCGATAATGGCGCACGTCGGCTTAAGGAATAAATAAGCAACTGTCCCTAAGATGAGGGCGAGGGAAAGACGGAAGGAGCATTTTCGATAAGGTATTCAATTGCGAGTGATTTGCCTGCCATATCGGCGAACTCGCGACTCGGGTCTGCCGAGCGCATGAGAGTGGCTAGAAGAAAAAGGACGAATCAGTACATCTAGTCGCAGCTTTACTCTCTGTCAATACTTACGACCAAAGATGACACCAAGGTTCCGTGCATTCATGAGATTGACATCGGCCTTTAGCTGTATCCTATGCAAATGTAGCATGAGTCGGCTCAGGGTGTGGTAGTGCTCTGCAGGCAGCTGTTTGACCAGGTCTTTCAAGGCCTGACCTTTAGCACTAGGATCCTTGATATGAGCAGCGGCGACGAATGCCTCATGCATCCCGAAAGTCAACAACGGATTCGGTAGACTTCGGAAATAGTTCTTCAGGACAGAAGTGACGCTCGACACATCATTGAAGGCCTCAGAGTCGCTCAAGTTGAACGATGCGTAGTCTCCGCGCTCAAACAAAGCCGTGATAGCCTTTGACTGACCGGAACCTCCAGTCTTACGATAGATGCCCTCATAGTCCATAGCTGTAGGGGTTATCCGCAGTTAGCGGTCCACTATTCACATCCACTAAGCCAAGACTCTCACCATTCGCTTCAACCGCATCAATGCATTTGTCAACAATGATAGGGACGAACAATTCAGAGTTCTTCGACGTCTTCGCATCTTCTCGAGCCTGTTCGATCAGATCTCTTCCGAACATCGAAGGTGCTGAGAAAAAATCAATCAACATGTACATGATCGACAATGAATACACCAGGAACGTACGCGGCGCAACAATCGGGGCAAGATGATCATCAGGGCCGGCTGCGGATCCGTCATGCGCGCAAGAAGCTTGGACTTGGCCGACACATCGCACATGGACAGACATATTACATACTACACATAACAGACATCAATATCAAATGCACAGCGAAGGTACAAAGCAAAAATCTTACCTGAACAGCGTACTTGCGAGCCCCACATTTTGTCGCCGCACAAGTCACAACGAGCGAAGCGAAGGATGCTAAGCTGCTGGAACATATGCTCAATGCGCTTCTTGCCCTTCGTATTATCATACGCAGCCATGCCTGCCACGGGTGCATCTTTGTTCGCCTTCGCACCAGGCCAACGCAGGCCTATTCGACGTGTAGGCGCCTCGTTGGACTCCAACTTCGAAGGCTTCTGCTGGCGTGCTTCCGCAGCATCGTCAATGAGAGTCGCAGTGCTCGAAGTGGAAGTCGTGTTGATGATAGGCTGCGCCGGCCCCACTTGAGCCGCCTGTCGTGCTTTCCAGCTATCAAACTTATCAAATGATATCTTCCGCTGGGATTCCTGCTGAACAGGCGGCAACGACTTGTCTCGTGAGTGGCCCGGTTCGATCCGGCGCTCATACTGCTGGTTCAGCTGGGCAAGTTGCTCATTACGTGCATTCAGAACTGCAGTCTCCTCTAGGAATACATCCCGAGCCTCCTTTAGGTCAGCGATCTCTCGCACCAAGGCTTCTTTTTGTTGCGTCAGAGGAATCAGTTCATGCTGATACTGTCGCTTGATGTTATCAAGACGCATTGTTAGGGAACGGCCGACATTTGCTCCTTGAGCATCCCCATTTGGCAAAGAACTTAGATATCAATGTTGATCAGAACATGGCTAGAACTCGAATAAAACCTATAAAGATACTCACGACTTGGACGCCGAGAGTTCCTCGACCTCCGCAAGGGTCATGTCCCTCTCAACCTTGAGTTTCGACAGATCTTTCTCGAGACCGTTGAGATTCTCGTGGCGTTCCTTCTCAAATCGCTTTTGCACATCTCGACGACGTTCCTCGCCAGACAACGCAGTGATTCTTGCAGCCTGGCCAGAGACTTCAATCTTCAGACGCGATACTTCCTCTTCAGCTGTACGCCTAGCAGCGAGCTCTTGCTTGTACTCGTCCTCCGCGACTTCGAGTCCATCAAAGATCATTTGACTCGCTCGCTAAAACATCAGGTCAGTCATAATCGAACAAGCCGGTCAGACACTAGGGTTTACACGAACCTTCATACCGTCAACTTTGGATGTCAATTCTACAACCTGATCTCGTTTTTGATCTAAGCTCTGGACGATAGCTTCAACGAACGCGCGATCCAACTTGATATAATCGGCTTGACGCTCCGTTGCGTCAGCCAATGCCTCTTTGAGACGCCGTGTCACCAATTCCGCAGCGTCCTGCTTGCGGGGCACAGCACCGCTCGACTCGGAGCGTCGGTGGCCATTAACGCCATTGACGTTGATCCTGGGCGTCGTTGGATGACGCGACTCTGCAGACGATCGCGGCGTACTCGCTTCAGCTTTTGAAGAGCCACGGCGATGGATTCTATGACCATCGCTGTGGCTCGATGAGTTTGGCGACCCCGAAGACGAAACATCAGCAGCTCGCTCGCCATTAGAATGGACTACGATTGGCTCCGGAGGAGCATTCCTCTTGCCTTTCATTGATTGTTGCCTGCGTGGTAGTTTGACCATGGTTGACGAACTAACACTGAGGTCAGAGTTCGGGGGATTTGAGTTCTCTTCGGAAGCAATCACGTCTCTTTGTGGCGTGATCGTGGAAGCGAGGCTTGTTGGAGTTCTAACTGTCGCCACATCCAATTCCTCACTCTTTTCCTCTGGGATGGCGTCATCCGTTTTACGCGCGCCGGCAAGCATCGAAAGTCGCTTCGCGGATGCTGATCCACCAAGATTACTCAATAACTCGTTGAAGTCCGTCCCGCTCATCGAGAACCGCATCGGCGGAAGAGCTGGAGTCATAAAGAAACCTGAAGTTCGGTGCGTGACAGCCGTTTCTTCAACATCACCTTTATCAAGCTCGTCGCCACCAACCAAGCCCGCCGAATTGGGCTGCGAACTCGACTGGCTTCCACTGCGACCATTCGATTCCATCATACTATCCTTTGGAGGTAGCGCTGGTGCAGTATATACTCGCTTTTCTCGCAAGGTATCAGTACTACGATCCATATAGTTCTGCATGACCTCATCCGAGTCATTCCCATTGTCCGTCTCGGTATCCGTGCCGCTCTCGATGCTCCTAGGAACATCCTGAGGCATCGGACTAGCCGACCGACTACGCTTCATTCCAGTGCCATCACCAAACTCCGCTTTGCGAGGCGACAGGCGCCCGCCGCGTTCATCGAACGAACGCTGAGAGCGAAGCGTCGCTGGAGCGTTGAGTCTCCCGTTGTAAGGAGAACTCGGCAGACCATTTGCACGCGGAGCCGAAGAAGGCGTCGAACCCGTTCCGAGGGCGGAAGATGATGATTCTGTGCCTTTCAGGCTATCCGACCTCTGTGGAAAAATATTCGCGAAGACATCCCGCCTGGTAGGAGGATTAGTTGAAGTCGCGGGTGCTGGAGCTGTCTGCGAACGTGTCGTTACTGGAGCACTTCTTGGAGATGCAGGCCGTTCTCCACGTGGTTGTGGTGAAGACGACGGTGAATAAAATGCCGTCGTCGAACTTGAACTATCTTCTTCTATGTTCGTGAAATAATCACGTAAGGGAGAAGTCACCCTCGGAGAGTCTCTGCCACTTTGCACTCCTGTAGGCGAATGCGTTCTTGCGAATGATCCCGAAGGTGCAGAACCGGGAGTCGATCCACCTGGGGACGTGGAAGGGGCCGTACCAGGGCGTTTGGGAGTATGGTACTGCATCATTTTCGAAGCTTCGAGTTGCAGGCCCGGATTGACGGAGTTACGCTTCTCGCGTCTTTTCGAGACACTGAGGCCAGCGACACCACCTGCTGTCGGCTGGAGATGCGAATGCCGGCTCTCGTCATGACTCCTTCTCCGGTTCTCTTCATCCGAAAGACCTGGCCACCCGTTTCCTTCGCGTGGAGTCAATGAGCTTGAACGTTCCCTGCCACCAAGATTTGCGTACGGCAGAGACGAAGAGCTATCTTGGCTGGGAGCACAGTGGTCGTTGAATGACCCTTCCTGAGATGCAGAAACGGAAATAGACGGTGATGTTGGTTCGGTGCTGTTTGATGCATTGTATGAAGCCGAACTGCGGGCGGATTCCACATCCGAGTTCCCGCCTGCCGGCGGGGAAGCCTTCGAATAAGGGGGTGGCGGTTGAACATCAATCGAAGGACGTCGATCAGCCGCTAAGTCTCCGCTCGTTTGATTCTCTTGAGCATGTGAGTCCAGACGCGACTGAGAGTAGCTAGGCTCATCCCTGGCACTTTGTTCACTGCTGGGGCCAGCCGCAGTAACCGATACAGCGGGAGGAGCAGGAGAAGCGGACCGATCGAGATTACTCGGGTCCGGAGTGCCACTCTCGCCGAATGTTCCGTGAGATGATCGGGAACCGGCCTGGGATGACGTGAATGCCTGGCCATGGCTATCGCTCGACGAAAGATCATCCGATGCATGCTTCGCGCGCGATACGTCGGGATGTACAGGGACCTGGCGTTTCATTAATTCCACCAACAGATTCCAACATCGATATCAATCAAACTCTGGTCTTAAATAAGCGCTCATTTTAATACACGTACCGTATTGGCATGTTCCCCTTCCTTGGGCCGAGAGGCACTGCCGTCTGTTGCTGTTGCTGAGGTCGCGCTACGGCCGCTCGAGCTGGCAAGGCCCGCACGCTCCCGCTCACGTTGCTTATGCTTGGCGAGATGTCGTCGACTCCTCGCGACTCGCTCATTGTGACATTTCATGCAGTAGAAACCCTGGCTCGTCTTCGCAAACACGAGCTCGTCGATCCGGTTTTTGCAGCTACGGCACGTGAAGCACTCCGCGTGGAAAGAGTCATCGCCCGTCATAACGGCTTCGTCGAGGATCGGCAGCTTGCATACTTTGCAGTTGTAGCAATTTGCACATACAGGTGAACCATCAGAGAGCAGTAACAGATTGGTGTCCGCCTAGAGTAAAATAGCAGTCAGAATATAACATTGTAAAATTCACATATAACTCCTAGTCAAGAAAAATAACAGGCAGGCTTACATTGACCTGGTTTCCACATTTTGCACATTTAAAGCTGTGGACGACGATACAGTTGAGCATGGGCGCCTCTCTCACCGCAAATGCCAAGTCAGAACGAATCACGTACCAGTCAACATGCCATAATGAATTCCCAAACGCTACCACCACGCCACCCGTGTCGCTGCTGACTGACTTGCTGCAGCCAGCGCATAGGCGGTCATCCTCGAGCGTTTGGGCATTAACGCTCCGCTGCGCTTGTTGTGGCGGCACACCGGGCAGGGCAGCTAGCATGGTTCGTCGTTTCTTCGCGTAATGATGGCGGTGCTTCTATGTAGGAAATCTTGCTTTAGTTCGTCGGAATACGTGGAAGACTGTCGACACTGGCCGAGTACGCCAGCTAGATCGCAAATTCTCGTCGGACGGCCACTGCTGTACGCGCTGAGGCAGCCGCGATCGTGTTCGTTGTAGATAGCTAAGTTCGCCAGAAAGAAGAGGGTAGTAAATACCACACGGTGCAATAATTGAAACTGATTCGGTAGTAGCGGTAGTTACGGTCCTCTCGGCAGTAGTCCGATTTACGGAGCGCGTAACCCGCAGCAGCTAGGGGGGAGATCGTAATTATCGTGACGCCGATGCACGTAGCGTTGTCCGTAGTTTCCGGCGTAGCTAAACGTCACTTTATGAGATAGACGAAAGGCGGAGGAAAGGAAAAAAGAGAGGGAAGGAGATGCAGAGGAGGGAGTGGAAAGAGGAGGAGGGAAAGGAAAGAAATCAGAGCCAAGTCCGGGACAGTCACGGCAAAATATTCGATTTAGATTTCTTATTTCGTCTTCTTCATACCTTACCCTACTCGACTGGCTACCCCGTGCGAACCCTCGTCCGGCTGTGCCGTACTCTCTCTCTCTCAATTCATTTCTCCATATTATCTACCCGATAACCTCGGTCTAGATCTACTCAAATGTGTCTCAATATACATACTATTCCTACTTAGCACTTCAACATTCTTCTCTTTATGTCTTGCGAAATACCTCGGAATGGTGTAAGGAAGATGTAATGATATGTGTTGTTTATTGGACCTGTGCTGATAACTGATGGATGTTATGAGCAACGTTATAGGGTGCGTTTCCCTTCATCAGATGCATTTTTGGTACCGGTCCAACCCCATCCGTCCCTTGCTCAACAGCCGTCTGGTCTCGCTCACCTATCCCCGGCCCAGACCGCCCACCGGCAGCGTAAAGCGGTGAGATCACATCAAAATCACTACAATCATAAATAGTAAACATGAGCGAGCGCAAAAAACCGCTCAATGCCGCCCACGCTCAGGTGACGGCAAGTAATCACTTGTCCTCGATCAAGTTTCGCAGAGAAAGGAAGGGAAAGAAAGTAAGGTTAATGTTCCACACGAGAAGCACGCGTAAAACCCGACTAAAGAGATTATCTCACACAGCACTAAGCAGTACTACCTCCGTCCTTCTCTGACGTTACATGATCGTCCTGCAGCATAGCCAGCAACTCTTATTAACAACACTACAGATCGACGCCCATATGCCCAGTGAAACGAGGTATAACGCAACACATGAATCCTCTAGATATTATTGATGCTTGGTGCGAACCCTACCCGCGCGCCGTTCGAGTAATCGTATACAGTATACCCTAGCCGACAATGAGGCAAACAACTTGATCAGCGTAACATTCTCAAGCTTGACGCGCCTGACGGACACATCAGGTCCGCCCTATCTATCACACTCACAGGACTTGAGAAACTCGTCACCTGAAGAACAGCACCCGAGCGCAGTCGCGGTTGTTGCCATAGACCGAGGGAAAAAGAAATCAAAAGCAATATGGTCAGCAACTCCGTCCGTCATGTGCATAGATAAGCAAGCGAACGTACCGACAATCGCAAGAGAATCGGGGAACGAATCACCGGGAGACAGAATACCACCGACGCAATCTCTGGGAATCAGGCGTAAATACGAAATTCATCTATCTAATCAAAAGTAAACATAAATAACATACGTTGAATTGGCGCTCGTCCTTCCCAGGTTGAAATCACGGCTATTCATAGGGAAGTTCGTTCCGCCGAGATTCAGCGCAATATCGAGATGCTGAGAACATGGGAACGTGTAGATGCCTAATCATAAACGGTCAGTCTGTCTTTCAGTGCGTCAATAAACCTAAGCGAGGGCGAAAACACACCGGGACCGAACTGGTCTGACTGCTTTGCACCGGGTATCTATGTTGCCGTATTCAAGTCGCATGTCATACATAATTCGAAGTATTGAAAATGACAAGAAGAGACGCACCGAACTATAGAAATCCTGGGCGATGGACTGTGGAACGTAAATCAAAGTCGTTCCCGTATCAATTGCCTTCGTTGCCACGTCATGTATTATTTTCGGAACGATACGAGAGTCGGAAATGAGCAAAACATTGAAAACACGACAAAAACTTCCACACTCACAGCGTAGATATTTGTCGGCGGTGTTGAAGTGGAATTTACCGAAATACCGCGCATGCTGACAGTCCAATAGGTCTTTGATTCGACCGGAACCCAAGTGACTGTTCCCTTCGTCTTGCTCATATCGTAACAACCCCAACACACCTGTATGACCAAATCAATACTAGAAGAAATCTAAATTAAAAAGACAAACCTCGGATCCTGTCCGTGCACCACGAGCCATATGAACGGAGAAGAAAGGTGCGAGAACCTGCCCGCTCGACATGAGGTTCTCGAAGACTGTCGGCTGTCCCGACGCTGCAATGGTGCTGTATGCAGCCCCCATAATCCCGCTGATCGGCAATCCATCGAAGTCCTGTGATACCGTATTCGCACAACCTATCGTCTGATTTGGATACTTCAGACCGGCAAGCGTTACAACATCCATTCCCAGTGCTCCAGATACTTCACCCGTACCCTAGAAGTATCGCGAAAAGAAAGAATTAACACATTGGTAAATCACATTGAGATACTGCTAAGAGCTGACGTACATAGGCAATGGAGAAGTCGGTGTTTTGATCTCTGTATGTGCTACTTGTCGTCGAATCGAACTGATCTGCGAAGCACTCCGCACAGCCCGAGTCGACCCATAAGTCAGCTGAGCCGGTATCGACGTCAACGTACAAGGTCTGCGGCGGTGTGCCGATTCTGACCGGGCCGTAGTAGAGGATATCAAGAGCAGCCGACATGAAGTCACTTAAAGGCTGCTTGGAGAATGGCACTGAAACGTGCGAGACGCTTGGCAGCGACTTCGAGCTCGTATTCCAGGGTATGCCAACGGTGCTTGGGTCATCAAAGGCTTGGAATCTCTCGACGAACGAAATGTTCAGCAGCGGGGAAAGCCCAATGCCCTGAAATATTTTCGCCGCAGCTTCATACTTGGCTACGACCTTATTGAGCTCACGTTGCTATTAGTAAATGAACCAAGCATGAGTGGCGTTGTGGTTAATTTGAAATTGCATGCGATTACGGCATACCACAAAGTGAGCGTTGAAGACAGGAGCCGACGTTACTTCTGGTGCCTGCGCAGGAGCGGTCATCGGCCTCTGGACTGGGGAATCGCGTATCGCGAATCGATGCATTCCAACTTGGTAATAGTCCGCAACATCGTAGGTAGCGAGCACAGGCGAACACAGAGCAGAAAGCGAAAGGACCAGAGCGGAAGTCGGACGAATCATGATCGATTCGCAGTCTGACTCGTCCTGAGATCGAGAGCAGGCTTAAGAAGGAAAACAATTAAACGCCGCAGAGCGAAAGGTTGCATTTGGGTCTGGAACAAATGGGCTGGCATATTCTGTCTTGCAGACAATATTAATCCAGACAAAGACATCGAGATGATGGTCGGAGTCAGAAGAGACTCGGAGTACGTACGCGATCACGTGGGCGTACCAGACGGAGTGCGCTGTTCTCCGTAACTCAGACCCGACTACGATGATATAAAGACAAGGCTACTCCATAGAATACCAACTCACGAGCAGTTTGTCGAAGCCTCAAATTTAACTATCGCGTCGAGAATATACAGGGAAAGGGAGTTATCCCTACCAGCCGTGATGTCGCTTCCTATTCTGGGCTTCTGACTACCAGTCTACTTTGAAATGACTCTAGGCTCAAAATGCAGTTCACTCGCCAGCCTCTTTACTTCTATTGCTTTGAGCTCTCTGCTTTAGCCTATCCTCACGAAACATATTCACATCGGTGTCTTCAGTCACTCCTTTTGATTCCCACACACAAACTACTACTATCAAGTCATGGTCTCAATTCGTCTGACTTTCGGGAACGCGGTAGCAGTGGTACTGCTTTACGCCACCCGACACGTTCAAGCGCAAACGTACCATCTTAGAGACAACTTCGTCGGGCAGTCATTTCTCAGTGGATTCAACTGGGAAACCTACGACCCGTCTGGAGGATATGTCAACTACCTTGACCAAGCAACGTCTTTGCAGAAGAATCTGACATACGGTCAGCCTCTTTACCTTTCCTGAGACTTATCGAGCAACCCTCTCATTTTTCGAATAGCTTCTGATGACAAATTCGTGATTCGTGCTGACTCCACGAACGTCGTGCCCCAGGGAGCTCGAGGACGCTGACAGCAACCGCATCGTGTCGTACTAAAAAGTATACCGACTCGGTCTTGGTGCTTGATATGCAGCACATGCCTGGCGGTTGTGCGCAATGGCCCGCTTTTTGGACTGCTGATCCCAATAACTGGCCAGGAGGTGGTGAAGTTGACATAATTGAAGTAAGCATCCCGCGATCCTGGTATGTTGGTTTCATGATTTACTGACACGATTTCAGGGCATACACATGCAGTCAAACAATCTTGCGTCTCTCCATACGACAGGAGGTTGCTCGATGCCTCCACAGCGTGCACAACAAGGGTAAGAAAAGTATGAACATTTCCTAAAAGTCCTCGGCTAAGCCACCGTCCAGTTCTTCGGGAGACAATAATTGCGACGTAGGAGCCAACGAAGATGCAGGCTGCCAGACATCATTCGCAGACGGTACCTTTGGCGAGGCGCTAAACGGCAGAGGCGGAGGCTACTTCGTCATGGCCCGATCTGCCTCAAGGGGCATCGCGGTGTACTTCTGGAATCGTTATGACTCGAACGTACCTCCGGAAGTGAAGTATGGCTCGGACAGCTTGACACAGAGAGATTCCTGGGGCGAACCTCAGGCATTGTTCCCAACCGATAACTGCGACTTCAATTCTCACTTTGCATCACACAATATCATCATGAACTTATCTTTCTGCGTGAGTAAGCTTCTATTGGTTTCCTCTTTGAATGTAGCGTATTGACCGACTTGCATATAGGGGCCTTGGGCTTCGCCGCGTTTCAATTCATGGGGCTGCGGATCAGGAAAATGCGAAGATTGTAGGTCACCTCCAAACGCATACTATTTTGTTTCTTACTGGACCACATTGCAGACGTTGCCTATAATCCGGGTGCATTTTCAGACGCGTATTGGGAGATCAATGCTCTCCGTGTTTATACTCCCTGAGCATGCAGTTTATTATCATTACTCTGTCTTGTGTCCGTGGTCGATACAAAATTTGAATTGAGAAAGGGCTTCTCGGAGAACGCTGCATTTCGCCCGAGCGAGGTTTTTTTTTTGCGTGACGAGAATGGTAACCGTTATGAAGGACATACTGCTGAATATCATGCTTTCGGCTCCCACCCTGATCGACGTGATTTCTCTTCGTAATAAAATCATTCCTCGAAAGGCATAACACAGGCGGATAGATTCTTCCATACAAGGGACTAGACATGCAAAGCAACCAAGCGACAGCAGATAATTACCGAAAATCCAGAAAGCAAAAACAGAAAGCAGGAAATAAACGTTAAAAGTTCATGCCTAAGTGGCTGCACCACCGTCCTGGGATCCCTTCGCTTCTAAAGCACGTTTCTTCACTTGCTTCCAGCTCATCAAAACATCTGGGTGAAGTTGATCATCAACAGAAGTATCACCCTCTGCAATCCTTCGTTTCACGCTCTCGATGCGTCCCTGTATGTCCTGTATTTCTTGATTACTCGCAGGTCGCTTCGACAGCTCCCACAGCTCGATTGAGAATTGGAACACTCTCAGAGCTTCATCCAGATTGCCTACTTTCTATGGAATTGAGTCCTTGAGATTGACGCAGAGTTGAGTACGGAAGGTATATGATCTGCTTACCTCCAAGAAAATTGCCTTGTGTTTCACCGCCAAATCAAGAGATTCCCCATAGGTCCGCAATTTCTCAACAACAGATGCACGTGCCATCCATGCCACTTTCTTCTCGACTTCGTAAAAACGCTTTAGATTCTGAAAAAAAAACGCGAGGGACAGAAAGGTGTTCCAGATAGCGCTAGTCGTCTGGATTTGACGCAATATCTAAATGCCGGAACATAAAATCTGTTCGATAATTGTGATATCCCAGCGCGCGAAATCCATATTCCCATCCTTGAAGCCTTGAATCACTTTTTTCTGTCCCCCGTAACGAACTCATGAGAATTGCAAATTTATACGCGTTGAAAGCGAGACTACTCGACTTGATTAATGTGATGGGCCTGAAGACCCTACGATACACTCACCCAAAGTGCCCATGTTTTTCAGCAAACATCCCGATATGCTTGAGTGGAATCGCGATCGCAGAAGGTACGTCCGACGCACACCAAGAGGGAAGAGAAAGAAACTCGTCTTCCAGAATAACTTCGCTTTCTGATACTTCAAGATTAGCCGTTGAATCTCCTTTAGTTTGCTGAGAGTTAGTTGGCCTAGTCGGCAGATTGGAATGAGATTGTAGGCAAGATGAGATGGCTGAAAAGGGATGGATCGACAGTTGCATATTGCTCAATAATGCCATATACTTCCTCCCAAGGACCCTGACGAACTGGAAGCAGCGGTATCATTTCACAGACTGCAGATGACAGCCATTTCCCCTCCGCAGTCGGTTCGCAGTTCTCAGATAAGCTTGCGAATTTGAAAAGCACGGATAACAGGAATCGTCTCTCCACAAGCTCATTCCGAGTCGAAGGGCGGCAGTAGACTTGTTATCTGTGGCCATGAAGTGTGAGGTCAGAACTTGAGTATGGAGAGATCGCCCATTCTGCTCACCGGAATGCCTCTGATATCGGGAGCGGTATATATGGATGGCATCACAAAGAACTTTATATGCCTCACGAGCTCTCCCGGCTCTTTCAAGCTCATCAGAGAACCAGATTGCAACGTTCAAAAACTTGACAGAAGAGTTGGGACGGAGCATTTGCTCCGGCGCATTCCACACACGAATCCATGCCCTGGAGCGGAGAAGATATAAGCAACAAGACACGGTAAAGCCTGCAGAAAACGAAGCACTCTTTAAGGTGTTCCAGAATGAAACCTGCCTGGCCCACTATTATTCCAGGTCGAGCCTTCACCAGACTTAGGTGGAGTTCTGTAGGCCAGCCCGTCAATTGCGGAGGGTAAAAGCTATAAAAAGTCAGCCTGTAAGTAGCCGACACCGATACAGGCAATGTAAGACTCACATATTCAGGCACGCAGTGGCAATAACAACAACGAAACAGCAACAAGAAAGGGCCACGCCGCCTTTCAAGACGAGGCGACCGAACCTGCGTGCTTGACTCTCTGTGCTCGACGACTCGGAGTAGTACCTTTTAAAGGCTCCCTGTCGTTGCCATTGAAGGGGCTTAGATTCATGAATCAGGCGCGGGCGCGCACAGGAAGGTCGTATTGAGCGACGATCTTGGACAAGAGGCACCGCAATTCTTAGATTGTGGTGAAAGCCATGGACATGGGTTAGAGGAACAGACAGAGCACCCCTGCACACTAGTACTGGTAGACTAAGAAATCCACCGAAAATCGACATATCATAAACGCCAAAGACAGTACTGGTGCATTTGTAGCTGAGAAGTGTGGATCAGATCACTGGTAGATACAGGTACAAGCGGAGGCAGATCAAACGTAGTAAGTTACGTAATCGTTTATTGTCTGTCCGAAAAATGGAAGTCTTACCCTTACGTACACAAAATATGAATAAAAGGACGGAACGAATTTCGACGCAACATGAATACTGGATCCGTGTAGGGCCTATGAGATCAGAGCCTCTTCTTCCTCGTGAATAGGATATGTAATTGCAAAGCAAGAATGCGACAGCAACGTACAAGAAAGCAGTATACATACTATGTGACCAGTTCCAGAAAGTGACTTAGGAAAAAAATCAAATCGACTTGATTCCATTCATATTCCCCGAACCGACATCCTGAGATTCTCTTTCCGATCCCTCCTGCGACGCTTTCAGAAGCATCGAACTCATTTGATCCTCCATAGATGCCTTCCCTTCCGCAATATTTTGTTTCAGAGTTCTGATATGCTCCTGTACATCCTTCATTCCCTGGTACTTCGCATGGTGCCCAGATAGCTTCCAGTATTTCAATGAAATTTGATAGAGTTTTAGAGCAAAATCGGCTTTGCCTAATTTCTAGTGCAGTGCTAGTGAGAAATTGCGAGTAAATAATCATTTTGGGCCAGTCTATCGTCTCACCTCATGAACAATTGCCAGGTTTTTCACCGCAAGTGCAGATTCTGCCAAACGGATACTATTCCTGTCGTGCACTTTCTTGATGGAAGTCTTGGCGTCAGGCCCTTCGAGTCCGATTAGATTTAAGTAGTCTGGTATACAAGAAGCATCAAGATTTGCGAGCATTAGATAGCCACTCCATTCCGTGGGATCGTTCGCAGTCTCCATTTGTCGTAGGAAAAACTCCATCCGACGATTCGTTGTTTTCAACAAACGCAAGAGCACCTCCGCTCTTGTCAACTGTCCATTATCATCGGCAGTGGGAGGAAGTCGCTGTGCGAATAATGTAAACACTGCACAAAATGCACCTACTGCAATTCTGGTCGAGAAGAACCTCAGTATTTTGATTGCAGACTCAAAATCCACGTACTTCCGGTCACCGTGTTTGCCAGCGTACACTCCAAGGTGCTCGATTGGAGTTGCAATCGAAGAAACTAGATCCGGTGAACACCAATATGGAAGGAAAAGTAGTTCGTCTTCCGGGATAATCTCATCTTCAGGGATGTCATGGGTAGGAGCCGAATTGTTCTCGATTTGCTGGGACTCCGCAGAACAAGCTGACAGATCGCGACTGGAGTCCACGAGATGTGACATGCCAAAGAAGCATGCGTCAACAGCTGCGAGATCCTCGGTTGAAGTCATCACGTCGTATAACGCCTTTGGAAGACCCTGACAAAGTGGAAGCAGTGGTATAATCTCGCGAAGTGCATGAGATAACCATTTCCCTTCGGCGGCCGGTTCATACTTTTCTGCCAAGATTGCAAGCTTCGTCAACACGGAGATGAGGTAACGCCTCTCCTCACAGTCCGCTGAACTGAGCGTGTCGGCAGATTTGCTCGTAACTTTCCATGTAAAGTTAGTATATGATCTGTTCATGACGGCTTTCGCTCCAGTCAACTTACGGGGAAGGGAATGGGTCTGAAACCGTGAGTGATACAAATCGACTGCATCGCATAGGACTTCGTATGCTCTGTATGCTTGTCCAGCTTTCTCGAGTTGATCGGAAAACCAGATAGCAACGCTCAACATTTTCACAGAAGGGTCTGGATTGAGCAGTTCTATTGGGACATTCTGTACGGCTATCCAGGCTCTGAATCAGAAGTGAATATCTAGTTAATGATCGACCGATAGTGGTATTTGTACACAGATGGATTACTTTTTAAGATTGCCCAAGATTTCATCTTCGATTCCAAGATAGATTCCAGCTCGTGCGTTGACCAAAGGTTCACGAACTTCTTCGGGCCAGCCTGTGAGTCGCGGCGGATTCAAGCTGAAAAATCATTCTTATTCGTTGCCCACAAGCAGTCGAATGAATTGTCTCTCACTTGTGCCAGTAGATCAAGGCGAGGGTAGCAACGGACCAAGAGAAATAGATCGCTGCACCCGTCAAAGACAATTTCAAGATGAAGCCACCAAATCTGCGAGCTTGGTTCCTCGAGTTCGAAGAAAAGCTTCTCCAGGCAGTCTTTTGGAGGGACGATTGAAGCGCCGTGCTTTCATGAAGACGATGCGCATGGGTTGATAATCGATGTGATGAGCGACGTTGTTGAACAAGAGTCGCCGTCGTGAACTTCTGGTCATATCGACACCAAATAGTATAAGATGGAGGAGCGGATAGAGTTCCTTTTGCCACTGGCACTTTCAAAAGATTCCCGAAGTAAAGCATGGAAATGTCGAACAGAAGAACAACTAACTGTACCCTCAATCAACTTCAAGTTGATCGATCTTTGGATACAGAAACTTGGCACGTGTCTCTCCCGATTTGTTTGTATCTGTATCGCATTTGATGAACGTGATGACGCACATTTGATCTGATCGGCTCGGTACCGTTCACCTTGCCAAGCCTAATTTCATGTTCTCGTTTCGTTTCACACAAAATCCTACAAACGCATCTATGTCTCCGTCCATCATCTGCATTCCATTCTCGCCTATATAATTCTTGATCCTTCCACTTCTCTCAATTCTCACTTATCGTATACTTTATCTGATTGCATCTTTGCATTGCGAATAGACCGCCCATCATGCCCGTAACATTAGAGCATCATATCTATTCGTCAGTGTCGCGCAGCGTGGGCTATACTTTTCATGTCCTCCAGCAACGGCTCAGGCGAGCAAACCTGCCTTTGTTGGTCGCTTTCGCGAGGTGAGTTTTGTACTTTCCAAAGACCTTCTAGCTCAAGTTTGTCTCTGAGGAGAAGCTCCAGATGGCTAACTATCTCCCCATTGTAGCGCCTTATTCATGTTCCTCCGTGCTCTAAGTGGGGCGGGCTATGTAGACCCTCACGCTCAGCTAACGCCCGCAACGGAACTCAACTACACGCATCTCGCGGCTTCTGACTCATCCTTAAACGCTCACGAATACGGCGGCTTTGCAGAGCACTGGGTGCGATTCAAAGAGGCCTTTCTGTCTTGTCCGGCAGATTCCAGCAGCGACGACGACACAGGGCTTGTTGGCGTAGAGGGGAACGGATTGGATTTGGATGCCGATGGGGTAAGTAGGGAAGCTATGAATTCACCGGCGATGATACGGAAAAAGCCATTAAAAGTTGGCATCAGTTGCCTAAAGGAACGTCTGAGCGGCGCGGTAGGTCTACGCAAGCCCAGTGGTCCGACGGTGAAGCAAGAAGATCGTACCTTCGAAGTTTCTCTCGACGGTATTCCTTTGCGGAGAAAGGGCGACGCCGAGGCACCGAATACAAATTCAAATCGACGGACGCTTTGATATCGCTGTTAGGTGGAGGGGTTGCCTTCTATGTACGTTATCCCGCGATATTTCAAACTCCATTGTTCCTACCTCTTGTTCATTCGCATTCTCCGTGTCGTCCTTGCATCGTATATCCAACGAGATGCTCATTGCTAGCTTACAAGATCTTCCTCCAGTAACAACGTTATCATGATCGCTTTCTTATGTTATTTCGTTCTGTCTGTGTCGTTCATCCCGTACATGTGCGAAACTGAAGATCCAACTGTTGGTCTTGCCCACATTCCTCTGCTGCACTGCGAACGTTCTTTGGGATAGGGGACTCGGATGCAATTCAGACCGCTAGCCTCTGCTGAATGACGACGTCAGCCCATTCTTGAACGACATCAGGCTGACCATATCTATAAATATTAGTCGGTATTATTCTCTCGGAAGCTTGCCTTGGGACATTCTCAGTATGCTTTATCTGCAACGGCTTAGCGCAGCGAACCTGCCCTTCATGATCGCCTTCGCGAGGTGAGTCTTATCTGTCAACATCGCTTTAGAAACAGTGCAGGCTGGAGGTTTTACAAGCCTGAAATCTCTGATAAATCTCCTGTTCGTACGGCTGACTGTGCAATACTCTAGCGCGTTATTCATATTCCTACGTGCGCTATCTGGAGCAGGCTATACGGACTCTCAGTTCGAAGCATTGCACTTGTCTGCACTCAATTACTCGCATCTTGTGGACACTGTTGCACCAAGACCTCAGGGATTCGGCGATTTTGCAGAACATTGGGGGCATTTCAAGGAAACGTTCTTGTCTTGTCCGTCAGCCGCCAACGTCGATGGCATGGACGTTGTTATCATGGAAGATGTCATCGAATCGAACGATGAAGAAATCGTCGACGAACTCGCAACGTCTCCGAGGCAAGATGCAATACGACTGAACACAGCTTGTATAAAGGAACGCTTAAAGGGTGCTATAAGTCTGTTCAAACCGAACGGATCGGCATTTGCTCAAGAAGATCGCACGTTCCGATTCTCGTTCGATGGCATCCCTAGTTCTTACTTCAGAAACGAGGATTCCTCGGTTGACTCATCGAATGCCGACCTGAAGCGGGCGTCATGATGAAAGCTATAGTGTGTTCCTATGGGTGGTCCGGGAATTGCCTGTTGTGCCTATTTACTCGGAGTCTACGTCTCTGCTCCCCGCGATTGGCTTAACCTTGAACTCTGCTGCACGTTTACCATAGTCCCCTCCATGACTTCTCCAGCCCGTCTTGTCAGTGAAGTACGCCGTCATTCCCTGTACTTCTTTCCTCGTACACAGGTTATGTTTTGTCTTGTACTACTCTTATGTAAGGTCGAGTATCGAACATAGTCACACTCTGGGATCTCGGGGAAGATTTATTGCATCTCGTTTAATGCGTATTCACGATATACGGCATGTATGCGTTGAACTATCAGGCGTTAAAGAGCGTCAAAAAACACCCGATGGTCGATTGTAACAATTGTCAAAACCACAATTTCCGGTTTCATGTCATTCCAGGCCTACAAATTCTCATCAATAACTTCAATACGCAAATCCTCGAAGACAAATTATCCTCACAACAGCGGCCTTCGCAGACGAGAGTCCATCAGAATCCAGAACGAAATGAATGTTAGTCATAATGAACTTCTTCGTTATTCTTTGCACTCCGGGCCTTTTGCTCCCACTAGCCCAAAAGATCCGCCCAGGACCGCAAAAGGTTCGCTGTGGTACATCATAACACCTCCACCCAAAATTCTGTTGATGATGTTCCATGAGGATGTTCAAGAAAGAAATAGCCAGCCTCGCAAGTTGCTTGAATAATAGGTAAATCCTGCCATAGGCATCGTTTATTTCAATCATGAGAATTTCAGAGACCTGTTAAACAATTCGTCTACGAGCACGTTGATTCCCTTGTTATTGAGACTGATGATGCACAAGAGGGTGGATAGGCGGAAGACAACTTCGACGAGTAGTTCGACGTAATTGGATGAGAACAACGAGTTCACCGAAATATTAATGTTTGCTCTGAAATAGAATCGATATATAAAACGTCGTTGATAGTGTTGGTAGCCACAAAACATGGCGTTGACCTTGCTTATTTCACAACAATTCAAAAAGACTGGACGGACCAGATGGATTGCCGTGGGCATTAGTTTGATACAAAAATCCGTGGACTGGGACATCCCTTCCGTCCAAAGAACGACGTGGCAACGCTCTACCCGTCGTAGTCTCGGTGACAGAGTAGCGCCATTCACGCAAAGAAGAAGCGAAACTGGCCAATGGGCTGTCATGACTGGGCTTTAATAAGTATCAGACTTTCTGGTGTACTCACTGTACTGTGTACGGGAAGCTCACGATCCGATCGACTCACTCAGACTCTATTACATAATAGCATGGCACGTGAATGCACTCACCTTATGTGGAAATAGCAACAATATGCAAACGGGTTTCACATTTGAATTCTTTCGTTCACAACTTGGTTATCTCCTTCGACATGGCACCAAGGAAAACACAATTACCAGCCGTCCCAGCCCAGGAAGCTGAGGCTCCCTCAAAGAAGGGTACGTTGTTTGCTCGGTCTTTTCCACAGCTAATCTCTCAAGAACGGCTGTTTTATTTGCCTTTGTAGGCGCGTCTTCAGCAGTCAAATACTACCTCATCGCGTACAATGTCGTCTCAGCGCTCTCATGGGCATATATTCTTGTCGTTTTAACACTACACATTCTCGGCGTATCTTTTGTCTCATCTTCATCCGCGGCAGCAGCTGCCGCACGCCCGCTTTCCGCATCTGCGCGCATCGCGTCTCTCCTTCGTCCCTTCTCTAAAGCCGCTAGTACAAAGGCGCGAGCCAGCGCTGCTGCACGCGTTCAAGAGAAGCTTCTTCAGCCTCTGCTGCACCGCGCGAGTACGACGTATGCTGTGATTGGCCCCGAGACGACGCTCGTCCAGACTCTAGCACTTCTTGAGGTCCTGCATGCCGGTCTTGGATGGGTTCGTAGCCCGGTTCAGACTACCGCTGCACAAGTAGCAAGTCGGATTTTCTTGGTTTGGGGTGTCGTTGAAAGGTTCGAAAGTGTATGTGTGACGTGCTTTTGTCGGTAGTGATTCTTGATCTAACTTTACACTGGGGCTTTCTGAAATGCAGGCGCGAAGCTCCCCGTTATACGCGTCCATGGTCTTTGCCTGGTCGCTCACCGAAGTCATCCGCTATTCGTTCTACGCGTTTTCCTTGATCTCAACCTCCTCTCCACCCCACCCTCTCTTGTGGTTGCGCTACACGACCTTCCTCGTTCTCTACCCTCTGGGTGCAGGCTCAGAGGCGTTCGTCAACTTCGCTACCCTTCCTCGCTCCTCTCCCATCCCTACTTCGGGTCTTAGTGCGTGGTTGAAAGGTAACTTGTGGTCCCCGTATGACTACCTTCGCGGATTGTTGTTCTTAGTTTGGTGGCCTGGTGAGTTCAATTAGATATATATAAGTTCATTCTACGTGTTGAGCAAAAAACTGGCAGGCCTCTACTTCATGTATACGTACATGGTTGGACAGCGTCGCAGGGTTCTTGGAGATGGATTTGGAAAGAAGCTTGGCGGGAAACCGAAGAGCTTGTGAGGCTGAGTTCTGTCGAGCGTTTTTGTTGGTAATACTTTTGATGACTTTTTTTATCCTTGATCCCGGTGATGAATTCTGATGACATATACCACGGAGGGTTGTGATTTAGTTTACTGTACTTAATGAACTATCGAATGAATTTTCTTCCAGTATGGCAGTCCAGAAGTCTGTCTGTTTGGTCTTGTGTGCTTTTGTGTTTCATCCAAAACGAGTATGCGTATGCGATCTGCAAGGAGGTGATCCGCGTCCACTTGTGTTTCCGTATTCGTATAAACTCTGCCTCTTGCCAATACCATGGATAGGACAAAGACAAAGCTAGCGACATTTTTCAATAATGACGACGACGAACCAATTCCTGTAAGTCTTCCTTGAGCAGCGTACTGTCGGAATCAAGAGTTAAGTCTGTCATGTCTATAGCAAAAAGCAGTAGACGACCAAAAACTCTCGCAGTATACTCAAGGCACCGTACGCAAGTCCAAACGCGAGAAAGAAAAGGAACGAGAAGAGGCTAAAAGGAGAGAGGAAGAAGAGCTCGCAGCCAAAACGTATGCTGAGTTCCTCGATGCCTTTGAGGGCGAGGGAGCGAGAAAGAAAGGTGGATTTGTCCGAGCTGGCGGAGAGCCTGCGGAATACCATCCGAGAGGAGGGCGGAGGCAACAGGAGGGAATGAGAGCCTTTGAAGACGACGAACTGGTTGTACGTTTAGTCCGTCCCATTCGTTTGCATGGGTGAGCTAATGCCATCGATAGCGTCGCGTCTCTCCGCCTCCAGCTCCTCCGCCAAGGCCGAAGGGTAAACGTGCAATGGATCACTTCTTGGAGGAGATTAAGAGGTGTTCATCATATCCTTCACTTCTTTTTTGAATTTTCCACTTATAGAAACCATAGAGAACAAGCTGAGCGGGAGGCTCGGCTTGCAAGAAGCAGCAGAGGTCGGTATGATGTGGTACATTCCGTTTGAGGCTGCATGTTAATTTTTAAAAGCTCAAGGGAGGTCTGTAACGGCGCTTGCAGGTGAGTCTGGTCATTACTTTGGTATCAGGATGGGGTGTCTTATTTGATTAATCATACAGCATACGAAGGGCAGAGTGGGAGCAAAGATCGTGGCGACCCTTTGGTGTGTTCAACCTGCTTGTTCGAGCAAGAAAGTATTTGTTTGTTGACACAATCGCGCAGACATCAAATGTCTTCGTCGCGAACCTGCCTGCTAATATCAACGAGGTGGTCCTCGGAAACTTCTTTGCGCAGCACTGCGGTCCCGTCGGCTCGGTTCGTGGTCGAATCAAAGCATCTTTCTACCAGATTGACAGAACCATTTCTTTGATTCACAGGTCAAGATTATGTGGCCTCGTGGTGGTCCTTCAGTTGGTCCGGGAGCAGACATTACTGCCGCACGGAGCAATCGCACAGGTGGACTCACCGGATTTGTGTCCTTTATGAAGCGAAAGGACGCCGAGACTGCGGTACATGATATAGACGGCTTTGACTGGGGAGGATCGGTCTTGAGAGTAGGCTGGAGCAAGGCAGTGCCAGTAGCTGCGAAGCCAGCTTACGTTGGTATGTCTTTGCTTCTACTGGATTGGAAGTAATTCCGACGACACCTTTTGCCACTTCTCAGTACGAAAGGATTCACATTCACGCTCTCCGTCGCGATCTAGAGAGCGGGACAGAGGCCGCAGTCGAAGTTATTCTCGAGAACGACCTCGCTATCGATCTCGTTCACTCTCGCCTCCACATAGATACAAGCGCGCGCGGAGCTACTCTCATTCTCCTTCGCGCAGTCGCAGCAGGCGGCGATACTATCGCTCCCGTTCCCATTCTCATACTCGATCACGGTCTAACTCTTATGACCGATCGAGAAGGAGATATAGCCGCGGCTGGAGTCGCAGTCGGAGCCCGAGCCGAAGTAGACGCCGTTCTTCTCGTAGTCCATTAGGACACGGGCATACAGGCGTAGATCCTGATACCGAGAAATTCATCCGGACTGTAGCGCTAAAAGTGAAGGACAATGGTGAGAAGTTTGAGAATCTACTGCGAGACAAGGAACGACAGAACCCCAAATTCAAGTTCTTGTTTGATCCTGCTGTGAGTAATGTCTCCTTCACCGATGTTGTGGGTGATCCAAATGTAGGTGACTTTCCCAGACGCCCGAGAACCGCTTGTATCGCTCCTTGGTTAGAGGCGAGGCGCTTGTGGAAGGCTTCGACGATGAGGTATAGTTTTCATTGCATTCTGCAAGGTTCCGTTACTGAAAATACCCGCAGGGATACAATTCTGTCTATTCCACAGATTCAGCGGAGGAATCCGAGCGTGAGCGAGGCCGCAAGAACAAACTAGGTAGACTTGCACGAAAGAGGTTTGAAGCCATGCTTCGTGCATTGACCGGAAAACGTGGTGAGCTCGCGCGTTGTATGGCATTCAGCCTTGAACATGCGGAAGCGGCCTCAGAGGTCTGTTCATTGCATCATTCTGGGGGTTGTACATTGAAGGAATACTGATTTCGACATGAATAGGTTAGCGATATCATCGTTGCGTCTCTTCTGGTCGACGGTACACCCGTTCCGCGCAAAGTCGCACGCCTTCACCTCATTTGTGATATTCTGCACAACTCAGCGGCTGCTATCCCTAGTGCGTGGAAGTTCCGACAAGAATTTCAGGCGCGACTCGGTATTGTCTTCGACCATCTCTCGAGCATATATCACTCCTTCCCGGGTAGGATAACAGCAGAGACGTTCAAGAAGCAAATTACAGTTGTGTTGGACATGTGGGAGGACTGGATTGTTTTTCCTCCCGAGTACATCGAGACTCTGAGGTCGCGCCTTGATGGAAGCACGGAGACGAAAGATGGGAAGGAAGATGAAGATGGTGCCGATCACGGAGAAGGGCAAAAGAGGGACGAAGGTCAAGCCTTCGCGAGCAAGTTTAAGAAGAGCTCTTTCAAACCTGCCGAGGTCGTTTCTGGCACGACGCCTGCGGTTGCCGCTCCAGCCCCATCCGCTCCACCAGACGAGGAGGGTGAAGCAGATATGGACATGGGTGACAGCGACGCGGAACAGGACAAAAAGAAGCTCGATGAAGACGATGTGGACGGCGTACCGATTGACGATATTGACGGGGAGCCCATTGATGGTGAACCTATCGACGGTGAACCTATTAATATTGATGGTGAGCCTATCGATGGAGAACCCATTGATGGCGAGCCCATCGATGATATTAACGGCGAGCCCATACCTGGCGATGATATTGACGGTGTTCCATTGTGACATTTTTTGGTTTTTAACGACGATTATTTCCTGATTTGTGTTTGCAACATGCGCAATTTATCATATATTTTTGTTCGCAATATCAGACGTATATTCTATAAATCAAATGCTGTATGACAGTATCTCATTGCCCTATAGATATGCGAATATACTTTTGACCTGCGAATATACTTTTGAAAGCACGCGACATAGCGAGATGCAGATTTCATCTTTGGAGAGGAGAAAATAAGAAAGAACCAAAAAAAAAACTGAACCCGTCCATCCGTGATTCTGGGGGATATGCAAGATTAAAAACCAAAAAATGAGGTCCTCTAGTCGCCGCGGCGACCGCCACGGCTGGAGGAAATACGGAGAATGGCCTCTTTTGCAGCGTTGATAGCAGATTCGGAACCTAGAGAGGATTTACGATGAGGTTCCAGGTCATAAAAGAAAAGCAGAGAAGCGTACCAATGATAGTAATAGTGTTATTTTCTCTGCTGACAGTAATGTCAGCCCCGGTCTCACTACGAAGACGAGATACGTTGGCTCCCTTGGAACCTATAGAAGTTCACATGAACATGAATTTTCCCAGCAATGTAGATGACTACTTACCAACGATGCGAGGGAAAGCAGTGCGATCAGGAAGAGTAAGGAATCCAACCAAAGAGGACTCCTCTGCCTGCTTGATGGCATCGGCAATGTAGTTCTTGGCTTTCTGAAGTCCTGCCTCGTCGCGGGCCTTGAGCGTCCAAACGGATTCTCCTTCCTCAGCATCCTGGTAATTTGGAACTACCTGCCATTCAACGCCTGCAGTATCTTCTTCTACATCATCAATGCGGGCAGAAGCAGCTTTTTCGCTCGGCGGTCTAGCAGGAAGGGCCGATTTCGTCGGCGTACCCGATTGTTCAACATTCACACCAAACGAGCGAAGCGTACGGAAAAGGCCTCCCTGCTGGGTAATGAAGTGATGATATTTCAAGGGAACGTTCACCGTGTCGACAATCGGTTCGGAAGCGTAGGAGGGAGAAGGGGCCGCCTTGACACTTGACTACTGCTACGTTAGAACTTTTTCCTAAAAATGAAATACAATTCTCTCACCGAAAGTTCCTCGATAGCCTTCTCGCAAGCAGCATGACTGCCAGACACCTTTACGAGATTCTGAGGATCGACATCCTTGAAGTCTGCCGCATTCTCAGCCTCGCCAACCTGATTGTAGGAGCGTGATCCAGGAAACTGCACCTGCGCTCCGGTCCGGTATTGCAGTTCGTTGAGGTGCTGGCCGTTCCTACCGATTAGAGCCCTATGTTGAACATGAGGCACCTCTACGTAAAGTACAACACGGTCACGAAGGGAAGCCGCAAGCTTCTCGAGCTCTTGCTTAAGCTTATTGACAATCGTGGCGTCGCCTCGTAATCGAACTTCGTCAGATGGCTCAGACTGATGGGGGCTGAAAAATTTTTATGAATTTTTCCGTTGGTACAACACCGTAGTTGAACTCACAATCGAATAAGACTCGCTTGCTGTTTAGGATCAGTAGGTCCTCCGCAACGAAGCATAAGATCGCGTAGTCCCTGTCCTTGAGGCCCGATGATCGAACGATGGAATCTTCTTTCAATGTTTAGGACGACAGTGACCTCCTGGCCAACCTGTTCCGCGATCGCAAGAATGGAAGCCTTCGCAGCAGCAATAGCTTTCTTAGTCCCACGACATGTGATGTTTGTGACATCCGGACTGTCAGAGCTCTTGTCGACATCAACTTGGGCACCGGTCTCATCTTTGATCGCGTTAATGCTCGCACCACCTCGGCCCAGAATGCGAGCAACAGACTTGGTCGGCACAGTGAATTTCACGACGTTATTCGACTCTTTCTCGAATTCCACGACCTACCGATATCAAGTCAGCTTCCTCGTCGAATTTTCAAAGGTTTTACTTCACCTCAAGGATCTCCGACTTCGCACCAGCCACGCCTTTACGACCGCCCTTAATCAGGACTTCATCAGATTTGAGCGACTCCCTGGTCTTCCCCTCTGCATTTTCCACCGCCTCGCGAGGAAAAGTAATTTTCACAGAATACTTCTCCTCGAGACGAATAACGTATTTGCCGCTTTGACCGATAAGAGAAGGGTGATACTGGGCGGGAATCTTAAGGATCTCGAACGTTTCATCGGCCTTCGTACTAGGAATCAGGTCCATTCTCAAAAGTAGGATGTCCAAATACTCACAAGCCTCTCGACTTGACTGAGAATGCGTCTCTTTGCTTCCTCAGCATTTTCCTTGCGGCCGACAATCTGGACATATAATGAGTCTCAATGCTTTAAAAAAATATTCGTCATGACCGACCTTGACCTTCGCCTTCTGAGTTGTTCCTTTCTTCTTTTTGCTGGCGTCCTTCTCCTTCTCTTCGACTTCATCAAAAAAGTCGATCTTGACGCCAAGAGTCTCCCGAAGCTTATTTATGGCTGAACCGTGGCTTCCAACAATCCGACCAACATAGTCTTTGTTGACGTCAAATTCCGTAGACTACAGAAAGTATCAACAGAGAAATTGCTCGTGCAGCTGCCAAGTTACGTACATAGCTGTTGTCGATCAGTTCGTTCTTTGCATTCTCAACGATCGTATAGATCTCTTTGGTAGCCCGGTCAACATCGGAACTTATACCACGAACGAGGATGAAGTCTGGAGTTTCGCCACCAGCCTCTTGTCCGATCTTGATTGACAAAGTCTTATCCTCGCCGATGATCCTGCCCAGAATATATTTTTCAGATTACGAGACAAAAGGCGGGGCAAAACACGACATACGCGTTAAGCGTAGTTCCATCCCAACCAGCAACGTATGAATGCCATTTTGCTTCAACAGGAATCAGCTCGCTCTTGACGTCAGCAACGTCGCGAGCCAGCTTAACGAGTTCCTTTTCGACCTCAGCAAGATGCTTGCTTTTCTCATCCATGTCACGGGACGCAGACGTGTTAGTGGGGTCATAAACAAGTAGGACGGTAGACTCTTCCTGAGATTCCTCAGGGAAGAAGAGTCGCACGTTATGGCTGTCCTGAAGTTGCTTAATCCTATAGAAATAGTTAGTGTCAAGTCCTAAAGAAGGCCCGATAACTTACTTCTTCGCGTATTTTCCGATTAACACACGATGAAGAACCCAGTCAATCTCTACCTCCTTCGTGGCACCCATCAAGTTGGCAACAAAAAGAGAGAGGTCCTGGATTGTCTCATCGACTTTTGGCTTGTCACCAACTATATCGATGTTCAGAGACTTAGCAGTCTTTAAAACTCCCGCTGGAGGAGTGTAAACCGAGACACCATTGTGAGACTCCGCCAGCGTTTTGGCGTATTGCGTTCTCTTCATGTATGTGACTATTTGCTTTGAGAATGCAAACGGACCAGGTAAAGGAAACTCGTGAATGTATTGTGAATTCGCCTTTTGCATTATAGTCGCCATGCCGGTCGGAAGATCATTGCGGCTTCCCCATACGATAATTTGCTCGCTGGGATCCTCGGGAGGAGGAACAACAGCCGCGCATTTGCTCGTTGCCATGATCTCATCCGCTGCACCAATCAGCAACCTGTGCTGGCGTTTTGGAAGAGTGATAGAGAACGTTGTGAGGTCATCCTTCAAGAATTCAATGGTAGCTTTGATCTTCTCCACGACGCGTACAACCGCTTCCCTATCACCAGATGCCGTTACTTCAAAAGCAGCGGCATTCATAGAGAGTCTGAAGTCCGGGTCGTTCTCCGCTTCGGCTAAGAACTCCGAGCGACGTGCCTTGATGAAAGGAAGTATGTTTTCAGGGATTCCACGAACACGTTGGGTAGTCTTTGAGGTCTTAGTGGCAATGATCTTCTTCAGCTCAATCTGGGCCTCTTGAACCATGGGCTTTGAACCAGTAATCGTGATCGGTACCGTAGGTTCTTCTTCCTCGTCTTCGTCTGTCGGATGCGCAGCACCGTTACCATTACCATTGACGTGAACCTGAGGCAGTTCTTCCTTTCGCGGAATATCGATTTTAACATTCGTCTGGTCGCGGATGCGCTTGAGAGTAGCACCTGGAATGCAAGTTTTTGAGATACCCGTATAAGAATAAAAAACTTGAGTCATACCTTTGGGACCGATAACCGTAGCAATCGTAGACGCGGGAGCATTCAGAACGAAGGAGACCTGTGAACATTATATAGCGCTACCCATGCACAACTATGTACTAGCTCTGCTGACCTGAGGGCTAATAATAGAATAGAGTGTCCGCTTTGCACGCTCGAGTTCTTTCGCTGACTCCGACTTGAGGAAGAACTCTGTCTGGCGTACACCGCTTCCGCTCGCTGAGCTCGCCTCCGCACGGACCTTAGGGTGCCTAGCCGACATCTGTTTTAGCGCGTCATGGATCGACGCCGGACGACCATCGCGGCCTGAGAGGTCAATGTCTGCCGCCGTGAGTGTAAACCGTTCTGTATGCAACGATTGCGTGGGGACCGCAGGCGCAATGCGCTGACTGGTAGGAGATGGACCCCATGCAGAAACTGCTTGCTTTGAAGGCATGGTGGGCATGAGCGAAGGGAAGGCGAGCTCCGAGTTGTCGATCTCAGCAGCCCTTGTACCATTACGTTGCTTTGGCGTCGCGGGGGACGAGTCTCCGCCGAGAGAGGGAAACGGATCCGGGGCTCCCTCGAGCTCATGTTTCTTCTGTAACACAGTCCAATACGTGTCAGTTTACACTGAAGTGAATGTGACCGCAGCAGATTGTGCTGAGCTAGGACTTGCCTGGAGCTCTGCAGCAGAAAACGTAGCCATAATAGCAGTGATAAATGTCCTTAATACGAGTTGCCTGACGGTAAAAACCTAAGCGAAAATCCAAACCGCTCTCGATGAGCAGATGAAGACGTTCGCAAGATGTGGAAAGAGAATGAGTGTGCGATCCGTGCTGGATTTTTGGCGATCGACACGTTGGTGACCGTGTGAAATCCAGATTTTACAGTATTTCACATCAAATTACATTGATATTACTATTTTTCCAATAACAAGGAAAACAATTATACGTGTTTGCATGTCTACATAATCTACAAATGAGCTGAGATTCCTTTCGACAACATCGAAATAGCTATATAATTAAGAGGGATTCTAATCTAGAGATCACTGTGCGGAGCTGCGCTCTTATCAGTCTTGAAAGACTGGAAGGAGGAGCGCACGAGTTCAAGAATCGAGTCGACCACTCGCCGGCAGTTGCTTAAGCAATCGCTCGTGCACTGTCTACATAAAGAGATAAAGCTCCAGAAGCGCTTCTTCCATAATCTGTAAAGTTCACGCTGGCTTAGAGTTTCTGTTGTGCGGAGAAGTAGCGGGTCGGGAGATGGCGTAATCTGAGGCTTCGGGAACGTCAGTTATGATGTTCTTCGATATTCTACAAGAGAAACTTACAGCGTCAGTCAAAGCCTTCTCTGCCTCTTTGATGAGTTTTTGGGATTCATCGTCTGGAGCTTCAGCCCACATCCTACGGAAATCGTTTACGTACACGAGGCTTTCGGTGAAGCGATGAAGTGTATTGATGAGGGCTACGACTTCTAACCGAGTAAGAAGATTTGAGTTCGTCGAAGGACTGCAACAGATTTTATCAATCGGATTGCATGCATGAAAGTGCACACGGATCTACTTACTCAAGGGCTTTCTCATCCATTTCAAACAGAACTTTCAATGCGGTTGCGACACCGGTCGTCTGGACCTTCCCCCATAAGCGGCATTTATCGCAGCCAACACAGTCCATGATGCGCGAAACATTACGGAAGTGTGCCTTGAACTCATCCTTCACGATCTTTTTACGACAAGTCAAAACAAATGACTGATAATTCTGTTAGGCCATAACTCACATTGGCATCTTCACCTTTAAATAGAGACGATTCGTCGAACTGGCCCACATTCTGAGCAATTTCGATTACCTTGTTCAGTCTGTCGAGAGTGAATCTGTCCTCTTCGTGGGTCTCAGAGTTGCATGAACAGTAGTCATACGCAGAGAGGTAAGGACCAAGGCGCGCGACTGCGCGCAGCACAAGAACCGTATTGAAGTAGACGTATTTCAGTCGCTCAGGATGGGAGGCAACGCGAGATACAAAGCATTCAAGATTTGGCATCTAATCAACCGTACCTCAATACACGAAAACAAATGTCTAGATATCGAAACATACCCATTGACCACTGGTCTGATTGAACCAGTCATGACATAGGTGAATCGAGATAGAAGCGTGAAGGCCTTGGGACAACGATGATTATCACTTTTGAATCGCAAAGATAAGAAAAATTCCCACCGGAGATAATTTTGTAGTAAACTCTTTTCTCCAGGCATTGTTGAGCCTCATTCGAGGAAGATTTGGTCAGAGAATTAGCGCTTTGTGGAGAATCATCGCTATCGACTTTAGCCTTGAGGTCCAATTCGGAGATGCCAAAGCAGTTCTCGTTGTAAATGGTACTCCAAATACGATTCGCAGGAAAACCTGAATAACCTGTGAACTGCTCAGGATTTGCGATCAAATCAACATGATCCCCCTCTAAGGCAAAATCGTTCAGTAAGAAAATCTGAATCGGGCGTCTGGGCTACCTACCTGTATGGTCATCCAGGAAACAATAATCTGACTCTTTATAGTAACAGCCAGGAAGTGAATTACGCTAATTAAGCGTTGAGATTGATTCAAATGCATCATCGGATAGAAACGGCGTACGAGCTCTTCCGGTGGTAATTCTACTTTGCTTAGACTTGCGGCTCGCCACTTCTCTGGAATTTCGCTCTATACATTTGATAAATTTCGGTAAAATAATATTATCAGAGGATAACACACCTCATCAACAGTAGTTATACCACATTCCCGGTTCATGCAGAAGCCATTCTCTTCCCAGAAAGGACACTCCCGGTACAGGTCAACCTAATGCGCGTCAGTCTACTTTTCGTGGTGTGCAATATCTGCACTCACCCTGAAATGACGGAAGAAGGGCGTCGCGACAAGCTCATGCAGATTCTTGTAAAGGTCTTCCTCGACACTCTCTATAGATTCATAGTTACACTGGGTCATTTCGATAGGTCCTGTGGGCTATGCGACACGTGAACACCGCGTCAAGTTGAGACAAGCGAACAGAAAGAAAACAAGAACGCACTATATGTTTGCATTCCGCTTCGCTCGCAAGTCGATGCTCAAGCACATTTTGAACCTGGTTTTCTCTTAATATTGACTCGCCAAGAAATGACTTGTCCGAAGACTGAGCGGATACAATGCTTGCAAGCAGAACAAGAAGCAAGGTAGTAGGTAGCATTGTGCGGCTCGAAGCCAGTATGCAACGCAAAACGAGATCTCCGGGTCCAATTTCTAGGATGAGACGTGGCGCACTAATATTGCCCAGGTGGTGGTCGAGTGCAAGGTGGGAACGACTGCAGAGGATGGGTATAACTACTTAATTTTGGACAAAGGACACGTCGACGTTAGGATTGTTCGGATCACGTGCGGTGCACTTTCTCCGTCGCGCCGATCCCGACATCAACCGCTCCCCGATCCCGTCCTCTCTGAACCTCAAAGGAGGAAAAATCGTCATGATCTCGGGCAACCTACATGAGACTTATTATTTTCTGTTTCATCAGTTGCGTTGGAAAAAAAAAATCAGTTTGGCCAAGCGAGCGTGGAGCATAACTATGATAATATTCTAGCGTGCTGTATTGATCGTTCGGATCACGCATGGCTGTTCTTATCCCGATTCACAAGGTATTTACATGCGCCGCTTCGATCGCGTGTCAAAGACTTGGCATCTTTCTGTTTTTCTCTTCCCACTTCGGGCAGGGGCCGATACGTGGAGAGGAATCCTGTAAATATACTGTAATATCGTTCATCTCCATCCTGATTGTTTTGTGCTCTTATAATCCCTACCTTTCAAGGGACGGACCAGATCCTCATATAAAGCGCCCCGATCGAGCGATTTTTGTAAGGATTGACGATCTTAAATGGACATCTGGAAATTATTCAGATTCGTGCTAGTGCGCGTCCAGAGGATCACGGCTAGCTTGGCGGCAACAAAATAGCAGGCGCGCCCTGATCATTGGCCATCAACGTTGAACCTGTATGCCTTGGCTTTGGAGCCGAAAAGTTCTCAGCGGCTTGTGCTTTCCGCCCTACGTCTTCACTGGCAGACGATCTTGGCTTCCCGCCTTCATCCCTCCAACTCCTTCATTTCAATCTCGCCTGGATTTCTCTTTTGGTCCCTGTCAGCATTCTGTTTACACTCTTTTGAATTGTTACCCTCCTTTTGATCTCTGACAATGACGCCTTTTCGTGCACTTTCCGCTCTCGTTCTGGCTTGCCTCCTGGCTGTCAATGTTCAGGCATCACTGTCGTTCGACGAGCCACCAGCCAATTTAGCACATCTTACCTCGCATCGTCGCCTTGCTCAGCGTCGATCCGCTGCGAACAGCGTGAGTCCCGCGAAAGTGAGGCGCCAAACGAAGAATTCCACGAGATGCAAGGTCCGAGAACCAAGTTCCAGTTCTTCCACTGCGGTGTCTACTTCAACCTCCTCCACTTGGTCTGCAACTCCCACCCCCGACCAGACCCAAGCACAACCAGAGCAGAACGACAGTCCGCCTTCACCGCTGCCCGCACAGCCGGTCAATGCGAACGTCGTTCCTGGTGGTCTCATTAACGTACAATCCAATTGCGGCGATATCGGCGCGACCAGTATGTTTTTTCTTTCTTTCCGCAAATGGTTACCCAAGTCACTCATTGGATACTTTCTCTACAGAGGAGATCACTGCTATCAGCGGTCCGAATGGCAATATTGACTGGCTTAATTGCGGTTTGACTGGTGGTGGTTGGAACCCGCCGTACATCAGCATTGATAACCTCATCACTGCCGATCTCAATACTAATGGTCCTTTCGCTGCTTGCTCCGATTTCATTGGTCTGTTTTACCAATACGGACAGCAGTTCAATCGTTAGTCTTGCCTGATTCTATTTCGTGCCGAAATTCTAATTCTGCTCGCCTTTACCGATAGTTCCTCCGATAATGCTTGCCGCCTTTGCCATGCAGGAGAGTTCTTGCAGGCCGGATACAGTCGGTGGAGCGGGTGAGCAAGGTCTCATGCAGCTTACACGGGATAAGTGTGGAGGTGCCCCAGGTGGGAACTGCAAAGAACCCGTAAGTGTTACGATGTTTTTTAGCATTGTATCGAGAGGCAGTATCTCACGAACAATGCGAAAGGACTTTAACATCCGGACTGGAGCGAAGTACATTGCTGACACTTTGGCTGCGAATAATGGCGATGTTCTTTTAACGATTGGACAGTACAATGGCTGGACTAGAGGCCTTACCTACGTGAGTAGCCACTGCAATCTCCGTATGACCATAAGGTTCGAGAAGCCGATTTTCTGATGTTATAGGACCAAGCGACAGCTGCTGCACATACTAGCTGTTGCAGATGCCAGAACAACTGCGACTAGTATGTCGCCTTCCTAAACTACTCTCTCTTCCCTGGCCTGACTGTATTTCTTTTCCAGCTTGCATCAGTTTGTCAACGGCTGGCTTCAGAATATCGATGCCTATACGTTCAACCCGCCTCTGGGAAAATTCTTCAACTTGAACGTCTGTAATTAAGCAGCCATTATAGCGTTTAAGCCTCCCTCCCCCTCCCTTCATACATCCTTCCGCTTTTCCTGATGGGATTCTAATATACCCTTCCTTTTATTCTGCCTGGTAACAAGTTACAGATTACCGTTCCACTATTAGTCGCCTTCATGTCCATGCTGTGCCTGGGGTCGTAGCGACGCTGAAGTTTAGGTTAGGAATGCAAACCTACCCGATATAAGTCTTGCACAAAAAGGCCAGAGCTCTGGTATATTCTAGTTGTGACTGAGTTTGAGAGACGATACGTTCACGGTGTACGACTGAACAATGAGCAGGCTGTCTCTTATAGTATCTATTTTAAGATATACGTAAGACGCATCAATCACTTCGATAGCTTACCTCCAAATTAGTGGTCATACCTGAAACCATATTGCTGTCGCAACCGACGTTTATTCAAACACATCGATATAGAGTTCTATGAAAAGTGCGGAACAATATCGATCGAGACGAGTCACCGCCGCTCAGTTGGGGCAAAGAAAAACTTACAAGATCGAACGTTTGTGGCTTCTTAATGACCTACGATAGGCTTTGACACTCGCCAAGGAGAATGATATTGAAGCGCCATGGTGATAGCTGTTAAGATGCAGTTCGTTCTTAGATTATTCATCTAGTATGAGCAAGCGGTGATCAAGGGAAACCAATGACTTGTTCTCATGTTCAGAGCCACTGATACTCACGTGGACTCATGTGCTACCACAATTATAATAAGAACAAATTGATGCCTCTCCGATGCTAAAGCCTGATGACAAAGTGATTTACTTTTGTCGATCTGCCCCATTGTACTTACTCACTCAGACTCATAATAGGGGCCGACCTGAGGCAACCACCAAGTCTCCGCAGCACGGATCCAACTCCATGGCTGTGTACTTTCGATTTTGGGCAGTGTCATTGGCTACTCTCTCAATTTTGTCGTGAGATGAGTAGTAGAGAATGGACCTCGGGTATCAGGCTCCGGGAACATTGTATGAGATGTTGCAAGGACATTCACTTGCCGAGACGATGTTCCAACTGCGGAAGCACAGGAGAGTCCGAGGTGGGCGGGTTGCCTCGATGGTAGGAAGTCATCGCAAGTGGAATTATGTCTTGGTGCACAGGAAGACATGTCCGACGCACCGTCGAGATGAGAGTGACTAGATAATATGGACCAGCATAGGGCCACCGATGAGACGCCAAGATGCCTGTCCAATAGAGATGCCCATGTCGTCGAGAATATGGACATGAAGAGGATGATGATGGCTTGAGCTCGGAAACCTGGCATAAACCGCGTTCTTCCAAACCCAGATTGACTAGCTGCTCAAGCTGTTCTTCCGTTCATTACCGTCGTCCTCGCTGAGTTTGAAAATGGAAAAACCTATTAGAACGATCCTGTTAGAAATGCCGCAGACCTCAAGCATTGCTGAGTGATGAAACCCGGTGGGCCGGACTCTTTCAAGTCACATTCATTACAACATCCGGGTCCAGGGAGCGATGTAGCTTATTCAAGGTCCGCCAGACCCCAGGCAGGAAACAAAGGACTCATTCCGTTACACATTCCATACGAACGCGACACACAGTATCTGGGGAATGAACATGAGCAAGGCAATACAATACGCATGAATGAGTAAGAAAAAAGAGTGCACTGGCGTTACATGGTTTCGGCGTTGGATGTATGAGTGAACTCGCCTACACACGGTGGCCGTCCTCGCCTTCACGTATACGGCGAGGAGGAGAACGTGCGTTAGTCAGTCACTCAGTCATCGGAATCATTATCATCCATATGCTGCTATCATGCCTTACTATGGGCGCAATGACGCGCAGGGCCCGGCATATGGGCGTCGAGACGCGTGTACCTCGGCGAAAGCACTCGTGAGCACACGCCTCCCCGTACCTAGGGTTTCCCAGGGGAAGTGAATCAGCACACCGCAAGTTTCGTACACGATAGGTCGCCTCCGTGACGCCTACTCAACAGTTTGTTTCTGGTAGTGTCTCGCCTGTGAGCCTTTGCGACTAAAAGCCGAATTACAAGACGGAGCCGCTCTTCGCCTCTCGTTGCAGCAATCGCCTGGAGAAAACAAGTTCCGTGGCCTGAGCGTGATGACTCTTCCGGCCTACACAAGGTGTTTTGAAGGCGAATACCGAATAAAGGCGGCAGTTATGAAGAACTATATGCATGAATCAAATCAAATCAAATCAAATCAACAAGCTCGCGACAAGCGCCGCATCAATACTGACACAGGAGTGACGCGCCCGCAGGCCATAGCGTGAGTATAGCGATAATCGGGTGCTGCACAACGGTCAAAGAAGGAAGAATAAAGGGTGAGCCACACCGATTAGGAGGAGTCTGGGCATGAAGAAGAAAGGAGTAAGAACGGTGGTTTTCAATCTTTCAATGAAACCGTTCTTTCTCCGCTGAGAAGTGTGTATGCATACCGCATCTCTTCGGACGTTGAAGCGTGGTAGACTCGAAGTGTGTACTGCATGAGGATGTCTGTATGTATGAATGAAGGGAAGAATAGCTACTTGCACTGTATTGACGCTTGACGATCACACCAGAAGAGCGTCCTTCTTGCGCGAAATTTTCTTGTATATGCCGAACTTCTAGTCGGAAGACTCTACTAAAGACAGCGCAGAGCGTCTCAAATACGAAGGAAGATGTACGTATCTGCGTACCACCAGTTCACTTCTCTTCGACTGACGAGAATAGGATAGGAACCACGTTGAACAAGCGCACATTTATATTAGCAACCCTACGCCATGTCCGTCTAGATTTCACATTATCATCATCATTAATGAAGTTCTGCAGTCAAGGGGCCCAAAAAGGAGAGGTAGCCACCGTGATACTGACGTCAGGAATGAGGAACGTGCTTTACACTTTGCCTGATAGATCATCTAGGTTGCAAGACCGCAATGCTCAGATCGGCAAAGGAAGGCTGTGAATCCATCGAGAAGCGCTAGAAAAGGAGTGCGAATAGAATAGATGCGTCAAGATGGTCAAAGATGCGGCAGTGAAATACAGATGGATAGATATCGCGAAGCTAGGTAAAGTATAGCTATCAGAAAGGAGCTCCGCACTGGGATAGGCAGGAGAACTAGCATTGGTACACGATTGCGCGATTTCCGATGGCTGTTAGATTCAAACGCGCGGTGATACTCTTCTCGTATTTTCTGCAGTTACGTTACATGGATGGAGAATAGTGAAGCACTGGAGTCTGAAAACTGCATTTAGTATTGCAGGATTACTTGGCACAAGTTGACTGCGTGCAGTGCCCGGTAAGTGGCAAGCAAAGCAGGCCAAGCAGGGAGCGGAGGCGCGCAGTCGAGTCATATCTCATGTGGCACGGCACGGGTGCAAAAGTGGAAACCGGTGCAGTCGCGGCGGTCTAAATTTTTTCCGTGACTCGCTCCCGGTCACACCGGCGGCGACGTGACACAACAATTCCGTTTCAGGCCATGGTTCAGTTCAATTGACGGAACAAGAACAACACCTGACAGCAACAACGTCGCCATCTCACAGCCATCGCGAGAAATAGATGTAGCATGATTCATGTATTGTGTTGTAAAATTGCAATAACGGATCTTTGGTCGATGCAAGCACAGAGGAGCACGTCCATCCAAAAGGCTAGATCCGGTTGAGGCAAGCTGCAATGCTGCATGTCTTAGATGCGGCAAGTGAGTACTTCCGAAGGAGGTGGACCAAGGGGACAAAACAGGAGTGCAATGATGGAGATGAGGGAAAGGAACGCAAACTTAGGGGGTTGATGTGCGTGCGTGAATAAAGGGATGATCAGTGATGGGAACGGCTGGATCAGTGACGGTCAACCGCCGCGATAAACTAAAGTGAAGACGATGCCCGGCTAAAAGCAAAAGCGAAACAAAGACGAGCTGGAATGAGAATAACGCGAACGCGCAAATAATTGCTGAGGCCAGAGTACTACACTTCAGCAGTACGAATGAATGGATGAGCCGAGAAAGGCCGAGATGGAGAGGAGAAGTGATCGGCCAATCCCGTTGCGAACAAGTGTGACTCGTGGTGATTTACCGCATTAGGCAGGTGTCACACCTGGGCTTTTGACTCCTTAAACACTCTGGGTCCACAGCGTGGCCCACGACTTCTGAACCTACGCCTGCTGACCCGCTCTTGCCTATCTCTTCACTGTTTGCCTCGCCGTTTCCACTCATCTGCCTCCTTCGCAAGGTCTAAAAGAGCTAATCGCAACGCTTGCGAGGCTCTCTGACGAGGACTGACCCGAGGTCGATAGACTTTCGGAACGTCCTACTAGACTCACTGGAGTCAACATGTATACTTTAAAGATAAACCGTTTTTGCCCGCTCGCACTCTCCGCCTCCAACGTCGATTCTTCCACATACATTACTACAGGACTCGTATTCTACGCTACCAAATCCACTACTACACACCCCATCGATGTTCGCGGCGAGCGCGAGTCGTTCATCTGATCTGTGAAGTGCGCGCGTTTGATCTACTCGTATACTCCCACCTCAGCTTTTTCACTATATCCATTTTCTCAAACTTTCCATTGCTTCTTTGTGCTTTTTTATGCGCTAAACTCTTCTGCATCTCTCGTGAAGGCTTATTATCGGTTTGCTTTCCTGAACCATATGCAATCAATTCCCCATTCTATGGCCCACCGGGGCGCAGGGGCGACTCGAACAAACGCTCGATGGCATCCCTACACTCCTCCTCGTTGCCCAGTTACGGGCGTGGCTACACCCAACTATGCACTCCTCTCATCTTCATCATCCAGCCAACAACATCATCTCAATTCACAAGAGTCTTATTTAATCACCCCGGCTCCATCCGTGTATTCTATCTCACCAACCTCAACCTTTTCGCAATCTCCACATCCACTGGCCTCCGCACTGCACCAGACAGCACCCTCCTGCTTGAAACAGACGCAAGCCCAGAAGACACAGTTAACGAAAGCAAACTACGTGGCGTCCCTCGTCGGTGAGTCAAGAATTTCCATTTAAGGCAACTTCGCAATACGCATGCATGCAAAGGCGGAATTTTCCTTCCTGGTTCAGATTCTGACCCTTCACTTTTTTCAGATCAAGCCGTAAAAAGCTTGACAGACATATGGCGACCCGAAAATATCCCTGCAGTTTTCTCGACTCAAACCGATATCACAGTGATGGCGAAACAGCCATCATTGACGGCTCCTCAATATCCGATGTTGAAGCGACCGGTGAATCAACTTCCTTCGCCACGTTCACCCAGCACCTTGCCCTCCCCACTTCCCGCAATTTCCGCGGAGATGCCTTCTACGTCTTCATCGACTTCAGCCATTTTTCCATCTGCCTTTCTTGCCGAGCATTTTGGCAGCAACGCTTCCACCATCGTCTGCGAAAAAGACCTCGTTCCTATAAGAACTTTTGTACAGGAAGTGCTCCGCCGTTCGCGAACAACATGCAGCGTCCTGCAGTCGGCGCTCTGTTATATCGAAGCGGTTCGGGGCAAGGTACCAGAGCTCGTGGAAAACGAGAAGCGTGGCTTAGGAGCGCAACGCGAACTGACATCGGAGGAAAGAATTACAAAAGAGAATATGGAAGATTCGAAGCCCAATTTCACTATGGATTCGTCTGTTTTGAATGACATGCGAACGGAACTGATGTTACTGGATCCGTTTGACACTTCGGATGCTCCGACCGTTTTACAGAATGATACATCGCTTCCTTCTGCCCAGTCAACGAGTAATAATTCTCATTCGAACGGGAAACGTCGAAAGATTCCGCCGAAGCCGTTAATTCCTCTGCCGCCGCTGCCCTCGCCACTCCTCTGTCCTCGAAGGACTTTCCTTGCTGCTCTAATACTTGCATCAAAGTTTCTACAGGATCGATGCTATTCCAATCGGGCATGGGCAAAGCTCTCAGGTCTACCTCCTCGGGAAGTTGGACGTTGTGAACGCGCCCTCGGCGACGCTCTTGGTTGGCGTCTATGGGTTGGCAAGGGAGCGCCCACTCCACGTGACGAAAAGCGTAACATTCAGCGAACGAGAAGTGAAGGTGCCGTTATGTGCGGTCCGACACCTACTGGAACACAGAATGTGACGCAGTTCCTTAGTCCTCCGTTGTCAGACGCGGGCTCTAGTCCTGAATGCGAGCAACAATCTGGGAAGGCGGTGGTGGCGAACAGAGCGCTCAGACGTGCGGCGACTTTACCAGACGAAACTGCTATGCGAAGTATGGCGCCTCGCTATCAATCACCGGGATCTCTGCCATTTTCGTTTGCGTGTCCTCTTCAAATCATCGGGCTGTCTCAGCAGCAATGCCAGACGCCAAGTTACATGACTCCAAATCTCGTGAGTGCCATGTCATCATCTGCATCGCATCAGATTCCAATCGAAATTTCCTTACTTTAGTGCGAACCCTCTTTCCCTCTTTGGCTTGCGGAGACAGAACAACATTTCTTGGCCCCACAACCATCATATGTATATGGCGCATGTAACTAGACACTTGTGCTTTTGCGAAGCTTTTTACGGAACTTTTTTTCCTCTTTCATTGTATTCTTTTATCATTTTTCTCCTCACTTTTTCATTTGATCGGTTTTTAACCTATTTTCAGTGATCGGCGCATTCAGTTTGTCACTCCCTGTCATTCACTTACTTCTTCCTTTCTTCACTATAACTTACCTTTACAAGTGTTCTTTTGATAAAATGCATAGAGTTGCTAGCCACTGCTTTGAGTGATTGGATGCAGTTAAACGTAAGAATTTGAGCAACGTGGTAGAGGTGATTCCTGACAATTCGAGAGCAATATTAATAACAGAGTAAGTCAGTCGCCAGACCGCCCCGGATACAGATGAGATTGATAGACTACGATTCCGATTCCATTGCAAGGGATCACAGTCAATAGTCGACCCACATTAATACATTCTATTCCAGTAGAGGAAAACAATAATCATTATGTACGAATTTGTGCTCCATGCGGTCGATGGGTATAATTAGATAGCTTTTACAAAAATACAATGAAGGAAAATCCAATATTATGCATTGCAGTACGCCCCATCTATAAGCGTGTAAAAGTGTTAGAAAGCACGTTTGGAGAGCGTAATGATTAAATGGAGGCGGAGGTCCTGTCATAAGTATCATGTCTAAACGGTGGGATAGTACGTGTAGGAAGGCTCGGCACGATGAGCAGGTAAAGTCTCCCAGCGATATTCCCTGGTGTCGATCGAAGCATGGTTCGTGTGTCCGTTGAAGTGTGTGGGCGGGAGAGAGTTCGCCGTAGAAGGTCGGGAATTGCTGCGTGAGGAGATAGAACCGGGGGAGTGGTGGAATTCATATGAATAGGAGGAAGAAAGGTTCGTGCCAGAGCTCAACGGCACCGAAGGCACGGTTTCTCTTTGTGCACCGTATTGAGGAATATCCCTGAGCCTTTATGAGCCATCGCTGGTTGAGTAGGTTGGTAGTAATGAATCCGCTTACGTTTGTCGGCGGTTGTTCATTGGAGCGGGTGATTCCAAATAGGAATAGCCCTGTGAGCCACTTCAATAGTCACATTTCAGTATCGATCAAACCCAAAATTGTATCAGAGAGAGTTATGCAGACATGTATCGGCGGCCAGAGTCTGGCACGGCAGCCGGGCTTACATTGTTGTCCATGTCACGAGTGCTTGGCGTCGCGTCGCGGGACGCAGAGGAGCCCGAAGCGCGAGAAGCCGTCTCCAGACCCGACGCATTATCTTGGGCGGCTGTACTCTTGCGCGCCACGGGTTTCTTCTTTAGGGGTGCGGGATCCGGCCAGGTGCACTACGAAAAAACGAATTCAGTCTAAAGGGAGAAGGGCACGACCCCGGGCCGTCAAACTTAGATCGGAGACCGACCTCACGGTGCGCATGGTCGCAACGGTGACAATTTGGCTTCCCCTCATCGCACTTGGAGAACTGAATTGAGTACGTTCGGCTCGGCAATTCACGCAGACATCGTGCTTTACCTTTATCTTTTTGGCTCTGCAAGTAAGACAGCCCGTCTTACTGCGTGTGTATTTTGGGCGTTTGCGCTGTGGGTGCTCAGCGCGTATCTGGGCGGGTGAAACGATATGTACGGCGCTCGGAATATGGGTATGGTGCGTAGCATGCGACGGCAGCATATATTGCGGAGCAGGAGCTGTGATGTATGGGATCGAACTTAAATGCATAGTGAGCATGAATGCTGATGAGAGCCTTCAGAGAAAGGCGCTTACTACGGAAGCGAATGAGACATAGTGTCGGCGTATAGACTAGCGAGGCGGAGACTCGGAGGGTATCCTGTAGAGGCGAACGAAGGTAGATGGTTTAAAAAGCTCGCTTGCACCACGACGGCGATTGAGATGAACAAAGGTTTATATGAAACCAGGACATCAGAGGAGGGTCGATCGCATATGTAACAACTCAGGGTTGGATTCTTCCTCTTCATATTCTTCCACAGGAAAAGTTTCATCCAAGTAAAATTGATGTCCCCATGTTAGGATTTTTGTTTCATAGCCGAGACTAATTAAGGCAAGTGACCGGTGAGCCGGATCACTGGTTGCGCACGGTGAGGGCGTTTTCTGGAATTTCGGGGGGAAGGGTGGTCATTTTATGGTGCTAAAACCCTTTTCCGTATAGATCGCGTATCTTCCTCTTCATGTTTATGTAAACGAACAATTTAGATCCCACCGCATTGTTTCCCGTCACGAAAGACAGATCATCAGCAACCGATTCCAATGGGTGGCTGCTATGGAAAAGGAAGCATCATGAAAGAGGGAGAGGTATAATTGTATATGTAAATGTGCATAAGGCGGAAGCACCATATTAGTCCAAGTCACCCACGTATGTAAGAACAGTCAAAATTAGGACGTACTTTTCTTTGAGTCTCACAACTGCGAGTCTTTCCACATGTTTCCTCGAATATTGTCCGTATCTACTTCCTTACGGCATTACGCTGGTATCTCTCCGTTTCTGAGAAGTTTGATCATGAGAAATGCTCAAAAAGCGGCCTTAAATCAGCGTCTGTAGAATGCATTCAGCACATGCTGGTGCCATGCAGACACGTCAGTCGGCGGACTTAAGCGACGATGAGCTGTAACAGGCTTGTGAGCCACTGGTTTGAATTGAAAGCTTTGATCCAATCAATCCATTCAGCAACAGTCGCCGTGAAAACGAACTCAATGAACTCGAGTTTAATTGTTTGTTGGTCGAAAGAGAGACACATCCTAACGGCCTTAAATACCCTTCCTTCCTCCAGCGTTACCAATTTGAAGAGATCTCGTCTTGATTGTACTGGAAATACTCCTACTAAGCAGCGAGTCAGTAACATTGCGCTAGATACAGAGTTAGACAGAACGTAGAGTAAATATTTGTATAACTGGACGTTTCTGTCGGTGTGAAATATTGTATTTCATCATCTCGGCGGCGCTCTGTCGATTCACCTACAACTTGTTCTTTCGGTGTGAGCAAATTCTTCCTTTTACACTATACCGAGGCCGAAAGCTCATCTTTCGCGCGTGAAAGTCGTTGAAATCAGATGTTTCAAAGTACGTTCGCCGTGGAGATATTGTCAATAAGAATATCTGTGATCCTCAGCACGACCCCATCAAATGATTAATAGAGCGCATTTTCGACTCCGAAGAATGAAACGTTGCCTGTACTCACCTAGATGAATTCTGTTCTAAAAGGTCCATGGTTCACTAATTTCAATTTGATTACGAACTCTTCTTTCAAGTTCTCCGTCTAGCAGGGCGCCTCATGCAGCATCCACTCGGTATAAGAGCATATCTATTGAGAAGGGCCATCAAACGAGCGCAGTATCTGACGACCGAGAGAATCCACCCCGCTGATGGCATAGACGGCTCTCCATCAATACGACTCGCGCTTCATACCGATCTGCGGAGTTGATGGTACGCCGACATAGGATTTCATGAGGCACAGTTTCGCTTCGGATTCGTCGCTTCGGATTCGTAAGCGAAAAAAGATCTGCACCCCGACAAGACGATTGAACTTTGACACAAGCTTGAACCGAGCAATGCATCTGAATCAAGTTGGTCCTCAATGCAATTACGCCGAGGTTCAGGCTCTAGATGAGGTAGGGGGCCGTTCAATGTGTGAATCATCACCAAGAGCGGAAAACTTCCGGCGTATGAATGTCAAGCAACTAAAGACTGCATGCTTCGAAGGTGGTTTGCTTGCACAACCACAAGGGTACACCAGGACGACGGCTTTTCTTTATGTCCGGTTATCAGCATCGGGAATCGCCAGCACCATCAAGTGCGCCACGAAGGACACTACTGGAGATCCTTCTGAGCAGGTGCATTGGGTTAGTATACACCCTGTCCACGTAAATATGTCGCGCATGGTGCACCCTTATCTCGATCTATTGTCAATTTCAGGCTAATCTTCAGGATGAATGAGAAGGCGATTGTGAACAGTTGAAAATGGCAGAGAAACGTCACTACGCCATAGAATAACTGCTGTCAGTATGACCGAAGTAGGATTTACGACTCACACGTGTAGTACATGCTTCTTCGTGAGTACTTGATTAGCTATTTGTAATATTTGATACCGGTCTGGTCAAGGACTTTAGGGAAGGCCATAATTCTCGTGCATCGATGTCTCTTGGCTCAAAGGCAAATCACCCGCTATCAGAAATTATCTGGACGGAAATGGGAATAGCGTTACTGCCGACAGAAAATCCTTGCCTCAGCGAGTTAGATGCATAAAATCAGAACAGCCACTGATTAGGACCGCCAACCGAAAAGCAGATTGTATCTGATGAAATAGCATGTTTGAATCCCCACGGACAACCGATAAAAAAGGGACACGACTTTGAGAAGTCGATTCCTTTGATCGTGCCTTGTCTGCCACGCATCTGTTTGGCTCAAACAGCCGGGCGCATGCCTGCCTGATTTCTCTCAAATTTGACTATCAGGCATAAAGTCGAAAGGGTCATGTATTCAGCGATTCGAAGGATCGTTTACCAAACTCAACTTACGGGAGTTCTGGGATTCGATGGATTTCGCACAAGAGATCCGAGGCCATCTGCGTGTCCTTTCGAAGTCTGGAGCTCCGTGGTAATATTCGATCATTCACAGAAATAGCTCAAGTATCATGTCTTCGTCCATAAGAACATCTAATAAGACGTCTGCGTAGGCTACATGCCTCGATACTTCGAATTGATTATCTCCGGAGCAATGGAGGAGCATGAAGTCATACCGCAGGTCGACTTACACGAGTATGGCCGGACTATCCATTAGCAAGAAGCGAAGCGCCTTGAAAGGTAAACGCACTAACGGGAGTTATGTTGTCTATAGCTTTCTCAGTAGAAAGCACATAGATCTTGCCATGCTACAGTCGCGAGGCACGGAGCTCGATGAAAAGAGATGCTTCCATTTGAAAGATCAGGGTACAACTGCGTGTTCGATATCGTGTTACTTTAGGTTCCTTTCTAATGGGAAACACAAGGTCAGGACATGTGTTGACCTCGAGTCGAACAAGATCTTTGTGGTTTTACTTGGCCGTGAACTAAATCGTGATGATCGCTGTAGCAAGAAGGAAACGATTGGAGAATCAATAGACGATCAACGGTCCGTTATTTGTACTTGCTTGTAGTTGTTTGTTTCGCCGACTCGGAAGTATTTCAAAAGGCTGGATCAGGGTGGATTCCCCTCACTACAATCAGAGCAGTCCGGTGTATATCCATCACCAAATCGACATCATGCACACGCAAGACGTAAAAATCACATAATACGTTAATCGAGAAATTCTGTTAGTAAATTATGTGTAGAGTTTATGGAGCACAGCGGGGATGCTGCTCTAGAGTGATCGGTCCATAATAAGCTCAGACGCAGGAAAGCCGGAACACCGACAAGCGTCGGTTATGCTCCGATCTACACCTTCGAATCACGGATAGATCTAGATATGAAGAACTTCGCCTTTCCAACGACTAAAACCTCCACTGCGTTGTTGCCATGCTTAAATTAGTTTTCAGCTTGAGGGCATATCGGTTCTGCATGCTGCCTTTTGCAATTTACTGATGCTATGCCTCAGAAGTTCGTGGCCCGGCGTTTCAATATTATTTGGGCAGCTCTGTTGAGCCAGAGTTGGCCCGGTCAACAAAAATGGCCGACGCGTTGATGCACGGCACTTTCAGTACCACGGGAATTACTGTGGAGTAAGTACTTTAGATAGTGCCACGGGCAAAGACACCGCATTCGATGTATGAAATGAGTATTTCATCACATCACTTATGTCAGTACCTCTTGCCTAGCCACAAAGGATCGGTTATCATTTAACCTATATGCCTATACAAATTCGACCATCGCGGGAAGCAAAAACTGGGGTAAGAAAGACGACCAAACCGCTAGAAATAGAGGTGTCGGCACATGTGTATTGAAAGCAACTCTACAGTACGTTCCATGATTTGTTAACAACGCATCTTTCGGTCTACATCTCTGAGGCATTAAATGAATGCAAAGCAAAATTTTGAAAGATGCGTTTCCCGATACTCGCGGGTCCAAGAATACTTCCGTAGGGTATCAGGGAGGCCGACAGAATAGTCATTAGCATTTCGCCAACTCGGCGAGACGTCTGTCGGCAAAAGAATAGCTCTAAATTAATATTGTCGGCTAAGATGGTCCCATAGTGGTCCCATAGGCCGACAGAATATTTTCATACTGTATGTAATATAATGCAATAAAAAAGAACTTTGACGAAATCCCGAGATAAGTCAAGCGACGCGGGTAGACGGGACATTCCTCAATCTCTGCAGACATAGATACGAACCATTGAAGCGCTCTTATCTCGGCAGAAATTTGGCTCGCTCCGGTTCAGCGAGAGAGCGTCGCAGCCTTCTTGCTTCTCCACCTCCATCGGAGCCTTACAGTCGCCGAAAAAAATAACGGCATCTTCTCCTGTCTCTGGCCACTGCGCTTCCATTGTTTGATATAGATTTTTGAGCTTCGGATTCCTCCGAACAAACTTGGGACCCAAACGAGTTCTCTCCGATCTTCCTTCGGAGAATCAGAATCAAGGCAATTAGATCCAGGGCTCATGGATAAGCATAGCCGCCTGGAATGATACCGTTCCACGGCGGTGAGATCAACGCCTAAGGAAGTCGAGAAGGGTTACGGAAGCGTGAGTTTATCGTCTCGTCTCCATATGTCCCAAATGTTCCTAGAGATGGACCAGCAGTAACCTTGAGATATTTTTAGAGGTACTTGAGAAGTGAATATATCAAGTAGTACTGCTACATAACAATGCAAAGATAAATAGCGGAGAGAGAGGGAGAGAAACAGATAAAGAAATGACGGCCACAGGCAAGTTAAACATACCCGTAGTCGCCTTCTCGATCTTTGTAGTTGAACATAGGATCTTCCATCCCGGCTATGCGGGTTTTCCTGTATGCCTCTGGTGAAACAAATCAATATCTGATGAGTGAAGCAAGTCAACTCAAAAGGACTATACGCACCGAGCTCCTCTTCCGTAACTTCGACATTATCAGTTCCCTTGCCACCGGAATACGCACTATTGTATTTCTTCTTTCGCCCGCGGACATCATCCAGATCATCGTCATTGAGAGCCTTCCGTTTGCGTTCCTCAGCCAACGCTTCCGCAAGTTTGGACTCGTCGAGATTGAGCTCGCCTTCACCAAGCGTCCGCTTGCCGACACCCAGGCCCTTGCGATCCGCATCGGAGGCGCGTTCTTTGCCCTTGCCTTCAGACTCGAGACGTTCTTGATGGGATTCAACGAGGGATTTGGTTGGCGCGGCGGTGGCGGTAGCGTCTGAAGTGGACGATGGACCGGCGAGCATTGATTGCGCATTGCTAGACTGTGCAGCCTCGATAGCAGCCTTGCCAGCACAATACGAAACATGCAAGGTCGAGCGACAGCAAGCATAGCCCCATGACCCAGTAGACAAATCATACCACGATCCCCAGACGGAGGTGTGATTATTGATGAATACATCTTCCATGTACTTGGACTTGGCCTTAACACGTTCCCGACCTTTGACGACTTGTCCGGTGCGTGAGTATTCGACGTATTCCTCCGTCTGGCCTTGCAAGAGTTCCTTCGGAGCCTTCTCCAAGTACTGTTCACCCCCATATTTGGCCAAAATGCCAACTTTCTGCGTGTCACGCAGCTCTTCCTTCTTCTCTTGGAACTGCTTGTGCAGAATCTCCCCTTGAGTCGGGTTAGCGTTGAAGTGCAAGTCATTGCCTCGGGCAGCGGCTTGCCAAGCAAACAGCTGCAGCTTTTGTACGTCTGGTGCGTCGCCAGAAAAGCGAAAGAAGTTATCTCCAGCAAACTTGGAATCTTCGGGAGGAATGTCTTTTCGTGGTGCGTCACGCATCGAACGGGTCTTCGGATCGTAATATGCGCTCTCCGGGTCAAGGTTAATCAGGTACTTCGCGGTGTCTTCACGAATTCGCAGGTTGCGAACAGTGATTCGCGTTTTAGTATCGAGCTTCTGTCCGACTTGGTCGGCCGCATCGGCATACTTCTCTTCATCGTCTTCATCCTCATCGCTGGAACCGAAGTCGGGATCTGCCTGCTCGCCTTCACCCTTGCCGGCCTTCGCAACCTTGCGCACTGCTGCAAGATCAGTTGTCGTCTGCGAGTCAATCTCCTGTTCGCGTAATCGCTGTCGGGCAGCCTCCACAGCCGCGAACTCGTCGTAGACCTTCTTGAACTGCGAGGTATCATATCCATTCCACCGATCCCGTTTAGCATCATAGCCATCCGCAATATCGCCCTGGACGATCTCATCTGCAGCAATATCCCTCCCCGTGTATTTTGCGCCCTTCTTCCGGGGTCGCTCGAGGCAGTCCTGACGTTTGTGTGTCATAGCGCCGCAGTTCTCGCATGCGCCCTTGCGGTACTTCGTCGCAGCAGGCCCCTTCTTTCCACGTTCATACCACTTGTCAATATCGGAAGCCTTTGGAGCTTCATTTTTGCGTTGATGGTTCAAAGAAGGCTTTCCAGTGTCGAGATACCATGGTGCTTGCGAAATGTACTCTGTACTGGTGTTAGCACATAAATAGACATAGGAAAGACCGAAGGGGACTTACGAGGAATGTGAGGGTTGATAGGCTTCCCTTCCGCGTCAAGCTCAGCGGGAGCAGTACCCGCCTTTCGAGCGGCGTCAAGATCCTTTTGTCTTCGAAACTCCTCGCGAGAGACTTTGCCGACTGCAGAAGACATGGTAGTTACTGAAGATGACTGAGAGCTCACGGCGAGCACAGTAAAGTAATGCGGTGACGATATTGATGACTAAGCGATGTCACGCTTGTTTGGAAGCCTGCGTTACATTATTAGATAAACACGGCCAAACAGTTGCAGTTGCAACGTTTCAAAATTAGCACCGGGCCAGGGCCAGGCTACAGCTCCTGACAACTCCAGCATCTTTTCTTTCATTTCATATTATTTTCTTTCACTTGTCGCTTTATTACTCTGCTTGTTTATGATACTCTGACGAACTTCATGCCGTTAGCTGTCACGCTTCCTATTCTTTGTGCACTCGGTGCACGCATCGCGTTCACTTTGCTGAATCCTCCTCTCACACCTCCATTGCCGAGCGAGGAGCTCATCGACGGTGCCGTGCAAGGAGCTTTTCAAGGTGTACTTCTCCAGTATGTATCTTCAGAGCATCCCGTCTTTGCACCAGCGCTTGCGCTTGCGTTCGTCGGACGGATAGCGAGCATAGTTTATTTCGCGGATGCCCCTCCAGACATGCAGGTAGTTGGTGTTACTGGCATCGCCGCCGTCGTCGGCTTTGCACTGACGCAGCTACTCTCTCTTGCTGCGGATGAATGGATGGACGAAGATGAACTTTCGATCGACAGACGTCATTCGAGGCGTCGAGAACGGGAGCTGGCGCGAGAGTTGGCAAGGGAGGCGCGGAAGGAGCACATGCGTGCTCGACTGCGGGAAATCAACGCGCGGGAAAGAGATAGGGATCGTTCTCGTTCACCTTCTGTACGTTCCCGCTCTCTTGAACGTGTTGCACCGCGTCGTTCGTATGTCACGCGAGCGCGTTCTGCCTCTTTGCCCCGTACCGAACACACGACCGTACCTCCGACTCTAATCACCGAAACGACGTCCACAACACTCACCATGGAGCAAATGGGATACACTGGCTTAGGCCGTCTGCTTGATCTCGAGCTCGCGAACTTGCGAAAGAAGGCCGCTACGGCGGAAGCAGACCGACGGCGGTGCAAGGAAGAAAGGAAATGGGCACTTGCACAAGGTGACAAGGCGCGAGCAGAGCAGCTTGCCTGGCAGGTTAAAAGATACGCGGCGATGGCAGAAAGCTATACCCGCGAGGCAGACCGGAAGATTATCGAAGCCACTCGAGCGAACCATCCTGGCCAGTTATCTGCTGCTGCGGCAGCATCGACACCGACTCAAGCCAATCCCTACTACGGTGTCGAGCTTGATCCCGTCCCTTCTTCCAATGGACACGGAGCAAGTGAAGTACCTTATCCAGACTATATGAACAAACTACGGAAGGAGTAAGCAGTTTCGTTTTGTTCATTGATAATTATAGTCTAAGGTTTCTTTTCAATAGTATCAAAGGGAAAGCACCCATGCGATATCCAGATCCTCCGAATACCAATGGTTTCGCGTTTGATAGCGGATGGCAGACGAGCAAAGCTTACGCTTGATCAACCGGTCAACCCTTCTCCCAAGACAACATTAACCGGTGAGTAAGATCTTTTCACCGATAGGCTGACGAGGGGAATGACAGTCGCGTTTCCCTTGCTTGTAGGTCCTATTCATCTCCTTTCCCGACTGCCTTCCCTCATCTTAGATCCCGCGAGTTCCCGTTACACAACTCTCTTTTGCGATACCTCCGTGATTCTCGCTATTAAAATATCCATACTGGCACTGGCCTTCACGACTCGAATTGCAATTACTAACTTCTCTGCATTGAATCAGCACGAACTGCACAGCATATGTTTGTATATACAAATTATTTAAGTATGTTTAATAGATGGTTAATAGCCAGGTCAGCCGTAACGATAGCTTCCGGTGATTAGGAGATAGAAGGACCGGTTCTGAAGTCAATGACGAGCGACGATCCATTCAATATCCAAGTTGAGTTATGTTCAATACGAGGCTGACAGCTTCTCAAAGAGTTATAAAGCCCTCCTCTGGCGAAAGCACTGCCCAGTCCCTCCTCTCGCTCCTACTTCCACATTCCCCTCTCTCTGCTTCACCCGCTTCCTTCTCCACATCTAGACCAACCCTATCCACTCCTTTGAACAACGCACATTACTATTATAACCACATCACCTTTCCTACAAATAAGCCAAAATGCGTTCATTCGTCGCCGCTGCATGTGCCCTTGCTCTTCTTGCTCCTGTACTTGCTGCTCCTCCAGCGCCCTCAGTAGGCTCCATGTTTCTTCCCTCGCTCGAATCTTTACTGATGCGCATCCTTACAAGCCTCAAGCTCCTAGCGCCTTCACTGCCGCTGCTAAGGCTGCCGAAAGTCACGCTGTAACGTATTCACCTTGACCTACCTGGACACATACACTGACTTTAGATGCCACTTTCTTCTAGCCTCACCCTCCTCGTGTCTTTCCCTTGGATCTCGTATTGGGGGCGGTGAGCAACTAATATCACGCAATCTGAGTCTCCTCTGCTAATTAACCTTTCAAAAAGGCCGCGAACGGTTCTGGCAGCTCGCAGGCAAGTGCAACGAGCACGACGTCTGCAGAGACCTCGACAATCACAGAGACGACTACAGCCACTTCCGGAGTTACCTTTGTCATCGGGGGCTCATTCCTTCCCATCAAGCGTCAGACGACAGAAGCTGCACCCACTGCCGGTGTTGCTGTTGTCCATGTAGACCCAGTGGTTCAGCCTAGTGCAAATGCGCAGCCATCTGCCAACGTCGTTCTCATCAATAGCTCCTAGGAGCCTTCAGACTCGAAGTTCTTCGTCTTTTGTCTCCTTGTCTATTCTGTGGCTCCTTTCTCTCTGGTTACATGTGATAGTTCCATTGGTCGTGTCGGTGCATATAATGGCCTTTTTGTTCGGTGATACATTATCTTGTGTGGCAGCGATCTGCTTTGAGTAATAAACGGGCAAAGTAGCTTGAAGAAACTCGTTACCGGCTAAGAAGTATCGCTCGGACTGCCTTCGACTTCGATGTAGTCTCGCTCAAGGAAGATAGCATCCCGCCATTATTTCGCTTGCAAACTGTTAGAAATAGTGTGAGTGTATGCATGCTCTAGTCAAGATCTGTCACGCACAGATATACGTCTAAAACTAAGAGAGGATTTATCTTTGATCGCGATTCGAACATTCGAGGAATATAGAGGGATGTGCAATACTAATGGCCTGGGTTCGCTAGCAATGCATCACACAGTCGTTCTCTTGATACTCGCCCTAAACTAGTGCTGTCCCGATAGAAGTCGATGATGAGTCAGTACCAGTTGCGACCTGATTTTAGCGTGCTGGATGGTTCTTTGCGGGAGGGGAGGAACGAAGGAGAATCGGCAACCCATCCGTTGCGAACACTACAGTCAATGGTAGATCGAGGAACATGCCCCGCTTGAGCGCTTGAGGTTGCGGTGCAGTTCTAAGGATACGACCTCTTCACAGGAGGATAATAAACGATTGCAAAACTGGACAGAGCGTGCGTGCGTGCTTATTCCAGATGCGTGCGCTATTCAAGTCGGGAGACATGCGAAGGAATATATTAATCAGGAGTATAGCCGTGCGTCAATATTATTAACTATTATACTCGACGAGCCTGAACTTGTAGCAGGGCATACCCAGTCTTTACTCCGATTTCAAGTTCTTCACTTTATCGTATTTTTTTTCGGAGAGATTACGGTTACAGAATGACCCCGGGTGAGGGATTAATGAGGTTCAATCGCAGCAGATCTAGATGTTGAGCTTCGCATAAAATGGTCTTTTAATCCAGTTGGACAATAACTTGCGTGGAATAGGATAATAAAGGACGTGTACATACGCTGGTTTCTGTCTGAGTAGACGGAGTCAATTCCTCCGTTGCACCGGAAGATCCCGATTGATGGTTCCTTTTTGGTACTAAACAAACAAACAAACTCAAACAACTTGGAAAAAATTTCACCTCCAACAGTGACCAGCATATATACTAGTTTTCTTCCGCTCAAACTTCACATATATGCTATTGAAGATGATGAGACCTTCTTTATCTTTTTCAGAAGTGGAGAAGGGCAGGTTGGAATAAAAGTGACAAGTTTTCCAACAGATACTCCCTCAGATATCACACCTAATAAATTAGATAATTTCTTTCCAAGAGCATAGGATTGTACTAGAATCCAGAATGAGCTATTGTTTTTGTTTTCATGTTAAGATAACATTGTTACGTGTCTACAGACCGGAATTTCCAACAGGGATCCTAGGATAGTATAGTACATAGACGCGCAGCACGAAGAAGACGGTAGTAGTAGACCGGCCTGAACATTTATCATGCTCACGCATTGCATAAATTTGCACGCATGTGTCTAATTATGACGCATATTATTTGATTATGATGATAAAGACATGATTGGTGTTAGACGGAAGTTGATTATGATATCAATGTTCTAGTAGGACGTCCTTGAGAAACATGGGGCAACAGAGCTTCTGCACAGTAATAAGCCGTCCTCCTTCAGACGCGCCGCACAGAGGAAGTAGCACTGGAAGCGCCAAAAGGAAAGAAAAAATATGGGTATCTCATCTCCGCATCAGGGCGGCTGTTTCTTTGAAGAACGATGGAAGGCTGATGCTGATGGAAGAAGCCTCCGACTGCGAAGCCGGACTTGTGCCCTGCAGATTAAAGTACGATTCAGAGAGAATGAACACTTTAGTAAAATTACAGTCATGCGGGACGAACTTCGGGTAAAGTTGTGTTGCTGCCCTTTGGAGCGGGCGCGGAATCAATGTTTCTTGGACCAGAAGCCTGAAAAGCGTGAATTAGATACACATTGTGCGATTTCCAAGGAGAGGTTACGATACCTTGACAGGCACGGAGGTAGTGTCGGGCATGATTGAAGTTCAATGGTTTCGAAGCGAGGTGTGTTGAGGAGTAGGCAAGGCACTCAACGTTTATATATATATATGTTTTCCCTGGAAGATCTTGGCTAGTAGAACGATTATAGTGCTGACGCTAGATATCCGTCATCAGGAGAACGAAATCCGATCCGGAGAGTGCGACATCATCGCAAGACCCAAGTATGTTATGACGGACTTGAAGTAGAGCAAGCGTTTGAAAAAATAATCCCGTGCGTGGAGAACTGACGTAATGGATGAGTTGTACAGTATCCTTGCGTCTTCAAGAGAAAGTCTATATTTGTGCTTTCATTCCCACATATGTATTACAGTGTACACTGTTACACTTGTTGCTTCAATTGAAGATAGGTTCTGAACGCTCCGAGATATCCGATGCATGGGCAGAATATTTGCAGGCGTTTGACCAAATAAGATCTGGGAACTCTCTTCCTGGTACATGTGCTGCAACGTACATACCATACCGGATGAGGCCCAGCAATGCAACATTGCATTTCGGTATTATATGAATGATGAACGAAATTCAGCAAGAGCAAAAAAAGTGAATGCTTTATTGATTGGCTCCAAGAGAGACAACGCTCACTAGGTCTAACAAATCAAAACGAGGCGACTACATCATAGGCATCATATTTTACAAGAAAACGGCGTGACCCAGCCAGCGACGGTCTGCAGGGTGTCTCACCGACGGATACCACGAGCTGCTGGTTGCCCACGACCACGTCGAGCTTAAGAAGGATAAAATGTGAGCTAAGTTGTATTCGGCAAAGACGATCCGTAACACACCGTTGGCACGCATGATGGTCGCACGACCACGAGCCGTACCGATACCTCTGCCCTTCATCGCGTTTGGACCTACTCGCTTGAACCTGGGAATGTATGTATATCAGTCTTTTGCCCTTTCATGCAATGTTTACGAGACGACTCACATTGGCGCGTTCTGCAACATATCCGGTACGATGAAAAACCTGATCATGCTCCCTCTAATGTACACTTGGTCCAATTGCGAGACACGACCATCTCGCCCAGTCACGGTGATATCCCTCAACGCGATGTTTAGAGAATCTTCGGCTGCACAGACCATGTTAGAAATTTATGGTCACGTAGTCACCTACAATCTCTGAGCACACCTTCCGCGAGCTTTCCTCGGTAAAGCTGACCATTCTTCAGTTCGACTGTGATAATATGCCCGAGGGACTCGTGAAGAAGCTTGACGGGTACACCCAGACTGCTGGCCATCGTTGCTTCGAATGAAGTTGTGAACGGTGTAGTGCGTAGATCTCCGTTCACCAAATTGGGAAGCAAGACGTGGGAACCGCTGCACATATGTATGTGCGACCAATGACCTATTGATTTAAATCATATCGTTTATTTTTTGGTCCCTACATCTAGAGACTAATTGCATTCAGTATTAGAGCTAGTACTGGTGATTTCTTTACTCATGGGTCCTAAAAAGCAACCTTTGACTGTAAGGGAGATTCGCAAATTTCCGAAGTTCAACGGCGGCCTCAGGGGGAGACGGACTGATTGTGCCCAAATATGGAAATACGATATTCGACTCACATTTCATTTCTCAATTCACCACAAACTCCGGAAGAATAGGAAGCATCAGCAGTATGTCCCTTCTCGTATGCTCTTTGCTTCCGACTTTCATCTCGGCCGCCACTCAAAATTTTTACTTAAATCTGTTGAAAATTCCCGCCTAATCTCGTGCTAACATGCCTGCACGTAGGAAGCAGCCCGCTAGAAGGGCAAGTTTGAGGGCTCAACGCTATTCTCCTACTCCTTCACCGCCGGAGCCTGCTATCGAGACTATGGAGGGTGATGGGAGCGGCGAAGGTGCGAACTCCGTTGTCCATCAAGTGCACTTTCCTAACCAAGAATCTATGTTTAGATATGGACGTGTCAGATGACGCTCCGCTCGACAATGATGAAGTCTCGTCTGAACAGGCCGCTGGTTTAGAGGACGATGCGAGCGCAAGTGAGAATAATCAGGAAGACGAAATTGATGTAGAGGACATCGAACGGGATGCAATGGTTGAGGATGAGGAAGAGGAGCAAGAAGATGAAGTAAGCTTTCAGCTCGTGTCGGCATGCAACTTCGAGGCTCATATCCATTTAGTTGTCATCTTCGTCTCCAACGCCGCCACCAAAGCCGACGAAGGCCAAGTCATCTCCTCAGAAGCCTCGGCTGAAGATTAAATTGAGACTTCCCGGTGGGCCATCGAATGCGAATGCTACCCCAACCCCTAGCGATGAAATGCCATTACGTCCCGGACGCAAAGGCCATCCGAAACGTAAGCATTGTATATTCTCATATGCGCTTTAACCGTAGCTTTACTGTGATTAAGATGCAGATGTTGAATCAGAAGATGAAGAAGAAGACGAGAGCTCGACAAGCTCTACACCATACACGGGACCTACTCGTATGACACAAAGACAAGCAGCACTCGCCGGAATGGTGGATACTTCAGAGCATTTGGTGCTTGGTACGCTTTTATTCGGGTTCAAAAGGGGCTTGACTACTTACGCAAACGTCACCTGCAGAAGAAACAGTTTCAAAAAGAAAGAAACTTCTTAATGAAACAGAACTTGCACTTAAAAGAGAGGAAACAGCAAGAAAGCGCAAGAATCTGACAGCGAAGAAACTTGAGGATGAGAAAGTTCGTTAATGGGATTTTATTGGAAATGTGTAACACTGACTCAATAGTATCTATATAGATCGAGACAATTAACCGACTACTCAAGAAACAAACCCGACCTCGAGGCAAGAAAGGCGCCGCCGGCGCCACCGCCGATGCCGATGAGGACGGAGAACAAGAGGGAGAAGAGACTTCTATGCCGGCTGCGCCTCCTCCTGTACCGACGCTTTTCCGTTGGGTCTCATCTAGCAAGTCAGACGGACCTGCTTTGTCCTTCTCTGTGCCTCCTTCGTTGTTACTGGATTCAGGCACTCCGCAAAATACCACAGTGACAAGGCCACCGCCATCGAAGCGGATACCACAATGCGATGTCAGCGGCTGTACACTTCCGAGGAAGTATAAGCTTGTGAAGGACCCGACAAAAGGCGGATGTGGAATAGAACACCTGAAAGCCCTTCAAGTTAGTTGAATCTGAACTGTGCTTTCTTGCTGGCCTTCCTTACACATTCTTTGCTCCCGCATTCTCTGGAGCTAGTTTTCATAATCTCTGCGCCCTTTGTTTTTATGTATTCAGACTGCGTACCTGTGGATATTTTAATATTACGAACTTAGCTAATTATAATATAAGTTGGAACCGCCGTCGATCATCGTCGATCTCACTTGTTTCCTTAGAGCCGTCGCGTCGCGTTGTCCTCAATGTCGACAGGAGCACAAAACCGCGTCGGTCCTACCGGTGATCCCTTTGAATTAGACAGACTTGCAGAGGAGCTCGCCGCACGCGAAGGCACGTCCACTGCTGAACGAGCATCCGTCGAGGTAGACCTGCCAGAACTGCAACCTCTGACCCATGACAACAAATTCCTCAGCGCACCGAACTTCAATGTCGAGGAGTTCCTTCTTTCTCGCTCGAATACATCCCTTCCCGATCTGCGGACAGAGCTGCGAGAATATTTAGCAAAGCTGAAGGAAGAACTTGTCAAGCTCATTAACGATGACTATGAGGCTTTCATCAGCCTCAGTACGGATCTGCAAGGCGAAGGAGCACGATTAGAGCGCATCAAGCAGCCACTAGGCGGACTAGGCTCGCAAATACAGGTATTTGTCATTATTGACTGTCCTGATTCGCTCGCCAAGTGTCAGCTAGGAATCGAAAGATCAACTTCAGAGCATTCAGGACAGCGTTAAGGCCAGACTCGACCGAAGGGCAGCTCTACGCGAAGAAAAGGCGGGTGTACATCTTCATTGAGACCGGCCTCTCTACTCACTCAAGGATCGCAGGCGTTGTTACAACTTTTGCTTAAAATTTCTGACTCGATCGCCCGCTTAGAGTCGCTCTTGCTCATTTCATCTCCGCAAGATATTAGCGGTCAAGAAAAGTCTCTGTATTCCGGGGCATCCTTTCCTACTAGCGATGTCTTGGACGACAAGTACGTAGCATCTCCTACAATGAAACCATTGCTTATGATTAATTTCTCAAGGTCTTCGAAGGGGAACCGAGCAAAACACCTTCTCCGAATCGCATCAGAATACAATCAGTTGCTTTACCACGCGAACAAAGCTTCCAGCAGCAATTGTACTTTCGTAGCTGAAAATCAACGGGTTTGTGAGCTATTCAATCAATGCCTGACACTTGTTTACTAGACCTAGTTCTCAGAGAATTGAAAGAATCAAATCGACGCTTACATCAGACCTTGAGCATCATTTTACGGCAACACTCCTTTCATTGGTACCCACAGACAGAACACTTTCAGAGAAAGCGAAACGACCTGAAGTGGAGCATGCTAGGCTCATGTTGGACCTGGCCGACTGTCTTCGCGCATATGATATGCTTGGTTTGTGGAGAGATGCAGAGGACGTCATACGACGTGAAATCGTTCGGGCATTCGTGAAGAAAGTACGTGCAACCTTGTGCCAAGGCCACAGAAGTTCATCTAGTTAATCCTGTATTCACTACAGACAATTTATCCCGGTTGCCTTTCGGGCCCTCGTTCTCCATTGGTTCCTCCTACCCCTTTCCTCCAACAGGCCTCATCGACAAGTTCCGTCTCACGTCCGCCTCCGACGCCTTTTACACCCTATACTGCCTTAACGTCGAAACAAACGAGTTTCTTTTCGAGCTCCGTTGATTTAGACTCAAATACCCACTTTCTGGATGACGATGACACTCCTTTGACTGGCCTGTACAACCAGATCCTCCGGTTCGTTTCTACGGACATGAGACCTATAATGGAAGCCGCGGAGAGGATTGGTTCAAAGGGGTCGCGCAGACCTCCTTCAGCTGAGAGCGTCGAACGACGCGATGATGAACCGGATGAATATGGATTTGATATCTTGTCGAACGTGATATGGACAGAAGTTTCTCGAGCCATAATGGATGATCTCGGCTCAGCGGTTTTTGCTGTTGGAAAGCTAGATGAGTTCCGCAAGGTACGGCGGCATATTGAGAACTAACCTTACCTTGAGCTGACTGTAGAAATGTAGAATTATGAGAGGACCCAAGCCTTCATTCGTTCTCTCGAATATTTGGCTCCTTCACTACAATCGGTCAAGGCATTCAGAGAGCATCCCGCACTTGAAGCATTCGAACGACGCTGGCAATTGCCTGTATATTTCCAATTACGCTGGAAAGACATCGTTAGTCGTGTCGAGGAAGCGCTTGAGTCAAAGACTCTGTCTCCTACAGGCGGTAACACGAAATCTGTTGAGCAACCTCAATTCGCTCTGGTACAGTCTATGGCCATATGGAACGCCCTTAATCAGTGCTGGAACACCGAGATCTACTTGACGGATTTGGGCCCCAGGTTTTGGAAGCTTACGTTGCAAGTATGCAGATGTGCTATACGCCGAGACTGAGTATTCACATATTACATCTAGCTGATTAAAAGGTATCGCACCTGGATTGAATCCAGCATGCCACCATTCGAAAATGCATCAAAGAAGCAGACTTTGCCAGACAAGGTAATGCCACACTTTAAGTTAGGTCGAGACTGGTGACTTTATCCACGTACAGGCATCCGGTACGGACTTGCCAGGTTCTCGCTCGTCCACTCCTGGCCCTGGCTCAGGACAAGAGGCTTCATTAGGTCGTGCCGCCGATGATGACAAATACCTCCAGCAATGTGCACTATTGATGCAAGACATAAAAGAAATGGAGCTTGCAGTTATGCAGCTTTGGACTGATAAAATCAATGCCATGCTGCCTCAAAATGCTGCAGAAGATGACACAAGCGGGCCGGAGAGTAAGCCATTCTCTTACTCTCAATCAGTTGAAGTTAACATTTCCTCGAGATGCTCTTAAATCGGCATTGTCTTCTGTGACAGAGATTATCGGGCCACTGTCATCTCAGGTGGAAGCAATACTTACCGGCCGATGTTGCGATGCTTTGGCGCCTGTGAAAACCCTTGCTGGTCAGTTCCGGGCAGCACCGCAGAAGTATATGCCTGCGAAGCCAAGTCCATTCGTTCCCTTAATTCTGCGGCCAGTCAAAGTCTTTTTTGGCGTTGATCGGGGAGGAGGTGAAGGGAAGGCACTCAGAAAAGACTTCTGCATCCCGATGAGCACTAACAAGTCGAAGCGGTCTCGAACAAGTATAATCGTGTTCATTCTGTCCATTCTTACCTTATTCTGACCTGTCTAAACCAGATACTTGTCACAGCTGGCAGGAATGCGCAGGGCCGAAGAATCCTTGCGGCGTCTCAAGATTGGCAAACGACACGGATTTTCATTCTTTGGAGGCTCAGGTCCAGGACCTGACGAGGACAACCGCGACGACGAACGACTGCATGCTCAACTGATATTAGATGTGACGGCGTTCGGCCAGGATGCGGAGGCGTTGGGAGTGAATCTGGAAAACTGTACATCTTTCAAGGCTCTGGAGAAATCCGTGCATGCAAACACAGGAGCATTGGACTCTCCTGCACCTCCATAGCCCTGGAAATTCATATGAGATGCAGGAACACGATGATTATAATCTAACTACGTCTTTTGACCAGTATAAAGCTAAAGCTATCCGTAATGCGCAAGATCAGCAGATACTATTGTGAGCAAAGAGGTATGGATATATACTATGCAGAGAGCTTCTCCGAAGGGAAACATGATGAATGGTAAATACCAATGGAGGAAACGATAAATGAATTTGAAAGCGAGGCCTGGTCGCCCGAGGTAGAAGTGGCTCCAGTAAAAAATTTCCTGCAATTAGGACACCGTGGGGTGGGAGCGGCCCAACCTTTTGAACGCGTTATCGTCAATTCTTCAAACACGTCAAAGAAATCACTGTCAATGATACGCTTGCTCATGGCAAGTAGATCAATCTCTGATCGATAAGATTCCAGAGTGCTGGTGATCACGTTGCGGAACTCAGCGTATTTTGTGCCAGAAGCCGTGTGGGAATGCTCCGCGCTGTCTAATAGCCGCTTGAAGAGTCTCGGAAGAGATACCACCTTCGTGGATCCCACAGCGGCAAGGCTTGTGAACGATTCCTGAATTAAGGAGCGCAGCGAGTTGATAACCTGTTCCTCAGCCGGATTGCATGCGAACTCGTCATTCTGAGCAGTGAAACTGGACGAGATTACTTGAATCGCATCAATCTGACTTCGCAGCAACTTGAACCATAAGTCTTCTAGAGGAACGTTGGCCTCGGCTGTCTGCTCAGAATCCTCTCGGCAAATCTCAATGCCCATCCGACATAAGGCATGAAACTTGGACAAGTATGATTGCAGTGCTGGAGATACGACGGAAGCCTTCTCCGATTGCATCAGCTCTTCTGCAATTTCGGCCGTAAGCTCGTGGCTGAATGCCTCGAGTTTCGATAAAGACTGCATGGCATTGTCCTCCTCGTTAAGCAACCAAACCACTGCTTCATACATGCTCGCTTCTTCGCAGATACGAGCTATCTCATCAACGTCCAGTGATTCCCGCGGAAGGTACTCGAGACCAACGATTACACCAGACGGTTCTAGCTCGCAAAGCAGCTTCAGATAGAGCTTTCGTAAGTTCTTGTCTACATGCGTTGATGGTCCGCCTTCTCGATTGTAACCAAATGAATCTTCACCACTTGGCGGAGGTCCTAACAAACAGCGGAGGTAAGCATATTGCTTGTGCACTTCTTCCTCTCCAAAGCCTTCCAGTACTTGGGGATGGATATCCGGTACGTATTTATCAATAAGCAGGGCTGTACTTGGTATGCTGCCCTGAAGAAGAAGCGGAACCGAATCCTGGAGTACAGAGAGAACATCGCTTGCCAACCGATTTCCGCTCGCGCGACTTGCTTGTGCTAGAGTCTCCTCGACATTACGGAAAAGTTCACCAGAGTTTAAATCTGGATCGTGAACATACGTCGACAATAGAGAAGACCACTGCCGTTCCTGACGATACCAGGTTCGCAAAATGCGATAAAATTGGGCATCCTCAAACAACCGCAATATTTGATCGTGATCGTGAGGGGTGTACGCGGACAACAGGAATTCCGCTGCAAGCTGACGGTCTTCTCGCGTGCTCTGATCCGTATCAGAGGCTAGCCTGATCAAAAGATGTTGCAAGTGGCTTGGTCCTATGTGAATGAAGTGCGGATACTTAGGCACATTCCTTGCAATGAAGATATTGACGAATGTAATATCTGCTGACGAAAGGGTCGGACCGGACGTCGATACAATATCCAACAAGACCTTGACTATGATTTGCCTGCTGATCCCGTTTGTCTCGTCATTCAGGTAGCTATGTTCGAACGCAATGTCCAAAACATGGAGGAATGCCTCGGCATCAAATCGTAGAAGAAGACGAGCGTAAGGATATGTCGGTTCAATACCTCCCTCTTCATCGGCCGTCAGTATCAATCTTCCCTCTTCTCCTACTGGCCATACATTAGATCGGCCATGGAATAGGAATGAGTAGGCATCGGACTGTGCCTTCGATGCGTCCTCGGGAGGTAGTACAGTCTCGCTCGGGTACCTGAGTCCCGAAAGGACATTCGACAAATAGGGGTAAATTTTATACGCATTCGACACGAGCTTCTCGTCTACATTGTAAGCCTCTGGAGATTCGCCATTCGTTTCTCGAAAAGATCTCTCCTTCCTGACTCGCTGTACTTTTCTGACCATGTGGATCAGCTCTACCATTGGCGTGACATAGTCCTGGAGCGCAGAGTTGTAAATGTAGATGAGTGCATCGTAAAGCTGGTACTTCTGACAGAGTGTCAGAGCTTGATTAATATCTAGGCAATCCGGATCGATATGCCAAATCAATCGCTCTGCAGATTCATAATCACCGTTCTCATCGTGCATTGCTACCAGACGTTGAGTGACTTGAGGAGGGATGAAATGAACGGTGCCTTGGAGAATGAAAGGCTCGAGCCGACGCAAGTAGATCTTTGAAATTCCTGCGTCGTCGAAGTATTGGAAGAGATCCTCGAAAAGAAAATCGAAGTTATCGAGCGCTGCGCAGGCACGAGCACAGGTCGTGACCAAGTCTTCGAAAAGAGAGGTTCGGTCAACTCCTCTGTTGTCAGGGGTAACATGCGTCGAATCCGTCAATCGGTCCTTCGAGAATGCATAGCGAGCGGAAGCGACCATCAAGTCGCTCATCTTTTCACCGACCATCGCACGCATTTCATCGACATTCTCAGGAAGTCCGCTCTTGCTGCCCTTTGCCTGGCCAAGGTAGTAATCTCTGGCTAAATCTATGGCACTTAAGAAGTCTCCATTTTGTACATACGATAGTATGCGGTCTGCCCATGAAAGTAACAGGCCGACTTTCATCTCTTTGTATTCCTACGAGATAGTCAGGTGAGACAATAAGAAAAAAGCACAGGGGCAATTGCTTACCAAGAAGAATACTTTGCCTTTATAGGCGCGGACACTATGCTGGATATCTCTCACGGAGTCATGGTAAGCGATGCTGCCACTCAGGCTATAGGTGAGGGTCGGAGAGACGAGACTTAGAGCATCGTATGGGATGCTTTCCACGATTTTGGATTCGCGGACTTCGAACACTTCAAGAGAAGCGTCCGTCAGAAGCATGATTTGCTTGAATGACCACGTCAGTAATGATTCCGTGTGAATCGTTGCGAACATACATTCAGATGTAACCACTGAATAGCAAGGATGTCGGTTTGGAGCGTTAAAAGACCATGTTCCTCAAAGTTCACTTTGCCAACGTCTAGCTTCTCCGTTTTTCCAGTCTTCTCGTTTCTAACGGTCTGGGAGAACCGAGACTCGAAAACTCGGAGAATAAATAGCGTGCTTCCCCACGAATACGCAAGCAATGGGGATGATGCAAGACGTTCATGATTGACTTGTTTCTTCCTATTCTTCTTGGTAGTACTTGCTATATCTCCTGTCGCCGAAATGCTTGGGAACCATGCAGTACACCCTCGCCATCTTGACTTCACGTTGTTTCCTTCATCGATTTCCCGATGACGTCGATACCAGGTCTTTGGAGTTGGCTTTAGTCCAACGATAACGAGCTTTATCGGCGTTAACATTGCAACAAGTTGATATTTGTCAGTAGAATGCTCAGCTGTGCCCAAGGGTAGCGGATCCATAGACAGAATTGTGGCTCCCTTACGTTGGGTTTGAGGCGTGACTCGAGGTGTGGCAGAGCCATTTGCTGAAGGGGTCAAGGACCCATTCATCGGACCTCTATGATTGGTAATCTGCGAAGGTATCACTGGCTCTTCTTCCGGATATTTGCCCAAGAGTCGCAGACAGTCATTTGCGTCCATAAAGAGCACCTTTCCTAGGCTGTGATAGAAAGATAGTCCTTGATCATCTGCGGAGACAAATGCCGTATGCCGCCCGGATATGAAGCCAAGCGCAACTATACGAGATCCCAAGAGATGACCTTCTTGACGACCCGACCGAACTGCAGCTAGGGAAGTCGGAGCTATAGTTCGTGAAGGAATGAGTGGATGATTGATATCAAATAGCTGTATATGGCCGCGAATATGACCGACAGCCACGAATGTGTGATCATGCGAAAGCGCCAGAGCCGTGACAGCTCCTAAAGATCTAGCTGATATCCCCAGTCAAAGATGGACAAGAATGACAAAGAATAAGCCTACCTGTTTCAGCATTACCACAGATGCATTTCAGTTCTTGTTTAAAGTCGAAAACGAAGACACGGCCAGTATCTGTCCCGATGCAGATCAGTCCATTTGCTGCCAGGACCGTTGGTGAACCAAGGTCCGGAGATCCAAGTAGAGCAGAGGCTTTGTCTGGAGCATTCCGATAGATGTAATCTCCAATAGTTCGTAGAATTGTCCACCTAAAGGCCTCCGGTTCTCTCTCGTCTAGTGAAGTGGGGGAATATATTCCTTTGATATTGGAAGCGGACGATGTTCGTGATAACGACGAGAAATGTGATGGCGATGGAGTCATAATTTCTCTTCCAAGAATGTGCACAGTCCCTAAACTCGACGTCGAAGCGACACGTTGCTGCTGACCATTTGTAAAATTTGAACGGAGTCTTGAAATACTAGGATGCAAAAATGGTCGGATTTCTGCGGCACTCCTCCCTCTCACGTTCAACAAGCTCATATTCGGTGGTGGAGATTCTGTAGATCTCGCAAAAGACGAGGTTGATGTAGATGGTTCAGAAGGTGTAGTTTCCATCTACAGTCTCTTGTGAATAAACGAAACGCACGTCAACGAGGTCTGTGAGCTCACCAGGTGGACATCTTCATGGACCTCACGGGATTCTTGCATTTCATGCATGTATTCCGACAGTTCAGATCCGTGTTCAAAAGCGTCGCCTTCACTGGTCAGTTCATTCTCGCCGAGTACGTCCTTCAACTGTTCGCGATACCCGCCAGAAGGCAAGTCTGCATCCTTGCCGGTGTATATGAAACGTTCCTCCTCCTCCTCTTCCTCCTCAGCAGAGTCCCGAGTTTGATTGCCTCCGTCCCATGCATCTCTGCTGTCAGAGCCATCTTCACTGAATATTTCATCCATGCGGGAGGAGTAATTTCCCTGTTCATCTCCGCCCTGCGGATCTTCGTCAGAAGGAGAGTGGCGAGATAGATTTCGAATAGTTGCATAATCATCCTCCTCTACGCTGTGATTTTCCCCGGTATCATCGAGTTCATCTAAGAAGACTACAGCGGACATGTCCCGTAGTCAGGAAGCTAAAGGACTGACGAGCTGGTAAGCTTCCCTCTTGGATTCTCTACAGTAGGACAATTATTGACCGCACGTGATCAGAGAGACGCGCATCGTGTCACGTGTCAATATCATCAGTGACACAGACAATACTTTACTATTCGCAATGCTGCATCGTGTTGCTTAAAGGTTATCTTGCACAAAACTAACTTTTATGGCTGCTGTGTCACTGAGAACCCCAGCCAGTCGGACGGGCACTCCAAATATCCCGTCGCCCCATCCAAAGCAAATCATTTCGTTGGAGGACTGGGAAGCAAAAGCACCTCTTTCAGACGCTGAATTGAAGAGCATAAGTGCCGTTCAAGACTCGCTCAAGGACAAATCACTAACCATAGAGGTTAGTAAAGGTATACGGTACTACACAAAGAGATTGGGATACTAATTGTGCATCGAGCAGGGACATGTCGCTGGATATCGTCCCGGATCACCTGGACCAGGTGGGAATGGCACAGAAACGCTTCGACGTTCGGAAACTCCAATAACGACCAACGGACCTTCATCCCGAGAGAACCACACTGTACCACCCGGCCGACCCGTGCAGACTCCGCAAGAGTTCTACGATTGGTTCTCCATGATCGAGCGTTCAGTTGCTCATAGCCAAGAGGCGCACTACAGAGATTATCTTGCAACACTGGACAAGCACTTGAGCACGTGCCAGAGCTTAGTGGAAGGCGTTCGTTCCGTGTCTATGGACGTGGACGACATGCTTGATGGTTGGAGAAGCGTTGAATCAGGCGGCAGAAGCTTGAAAGAAGCTTGTGAAGAGCTCTTAGACGAACGCGTACGTCGGTCATTAGTTTTTCTTCCTGCCTTGCAAAAAGTCTATATCTGCTGCAGGATAGGGTAATTGAGCTTGCAGAAGACATCAGTGCTCGTTTGGAATATTTCCAGGAATTGGAGCATGCTACCCGAATGCTAAATCACCCTGGAGATTCTCTGGTACTACAATCCGACTTCTTGAATATGGTGGAACGCGTCGACATCTGCATAGACTTCCTTCGCGCTCATGTGAGTAGAAAATCTCCATCCGTGATAATAGGTATCTAAGAATTCATTAGCGACACTATCGAGAGGCAGAAATCTACCTACTTCGTTTCCAACAATGCCTCACTCGCGCCATGACTTTGATTAAAATGTACTTTGTTGGTTCACTCAAAGCTCTAACGTCCGATATCCTGAGACGCATTCCGTCCAAAGAGATATCGGCAACAGCCCAGGAACACCTCTTGTACACCCGATTCCAATCTGTTTCCGTACGGGTAGCTCCACTAATCGGCGAGCTTGAGCGAAGAACGCAAGCGCATCCCGAAGAGCTATCTGCTCTTCTAGCAGAATGTCATTCGGCCTATTTCAACGCTCGAAAATCTCTTTTGAGCGGTAAACTAGCCGAGGAGATCAAGGGTCTTGATCCTGGACGGTCAGACCTGGTAGAATTGGTTGGTATACAAATAAATCACAACAGATCTGGATTTTACTGATTAGGCTTAAGACGAGAGCAGGATGTAGTTATCTCAAACAACTTTGCGTCGACGAATTCACATTATTCAGATGTTTCTTCAACTCGAGGAAAGACATGCTTTAGTATGATCTTCTATACTTCCTTCACACCAGGCACGATTCGCTAATATCCGCATAGTGCATATTTGGAGGGCTTGTGCGATTATTTATACGATGATCTGAGGCCACGCATTCTTCACGAGCAGCGGCTTTCCGTTCTATGCAACGTATGCAAGGTCTTGCAGGCTTTGATGATTCTGGACGTGCCCGAAATAGATAGTTCTTCAGATGAAGAGGACGAATATGAAGAGAATGGGTCATCCGGGCATCAAGATAACCAGACTCTCGGGAAGCTCCACATTAGTCACATGCTGCAGAGTGTACTACAGGATGCACAAACCCGTCTTCTTTTCAAAGCACAGAACGTTATACAAGCAGAAATCCGATACTATGTTCCGAAGCCCGAGGACTTAGACTATCCACAGAAACAGCAAGGTAAGTTCTTTCTGCTCGTCCTTCTCTATGACGACGTTTCTGAGTGTATGTGACAAGTAGACGCATTTGGTCAACCGCACAGAAATGACGAGACATCACGAGAAGACGGTAGCCCATTTTCCAGATTGTCGTCATTTGAAGAACGCGGGAGTTGGTACACGCCATTGCAGACGATGGCCACGATACTCACGCAACTTCATGAGTTCATCCAAGTATGTCACGAGATGACTGTCACTAATATCATAACTGAACTGGAGATACACATTTTGTTCTTAGCCGTCCATCTTTAATGACATCGCAGAAGAAGCGGTTGGCCTTTGTCGATTAAATCTCATAAGCGCAGCCAGCATGATCGCGACACGAACTTCTCCACCGGAAGAACTCGATGCTCAGCTCTTTCTTATTCGACATTTACTGGTATTAAAGGAGATGATTGGTGTTTTGAATCTCGGGAATCGTAGTTTGGACGGCACATTCGAGCTCAGGCATGTTGCAGGTCCGTGATTTTCTTGCTTAAGAAATGAATGTCTTGGAAGTTAAAAGGCGTTGTAGAGGCACTGAGGGATATGTTACGGTCTTCAAACTTTATCCCATATGCATTTGCAGGTTCATCAGCCAAGGCCCAAGATGGGTCGACTTCTGGTGGAGTCAAGGAGGTATGTCAGTTTATCGTAGAATACATGCAACTATCATTCATTAAGTTTTGATTATGATTTCCGTCTTAGGATGTTGACGGAGACCTCAAACGAGCTTGCGAGTTCGTTATTCAACTTTGTGCTCGAACAGCCACACAACCGATACATGACTTTATGCTTTCATTGGATGGCTCTTCGATGGCGCCTGGTGCTTCAAAGAGCAATCTCAGCAAGCAGAGCGAGAAGCCGGCCTCGGCGACGCGCAGCGGTGCTCTTGACGTGGAGGAAGCATTCCGTGCCACGTTAGAGCGAGCTGTGCCACAAATAGCGGCCAGATTGCGATTGTATCTTGGGAACGGAACAATGGGTACCCGCGATGAGACTAGCACCATGAAGGATCGCCAATCAGAGGGAATGGATTCAGGAATCATATCTGTACTCTTAGGTCATGTACAGGAGCGTATCGTTGATGCGTTTGTGGCGTTTCGCCGGGCCGCTGAGTTCCTACCAGCAGTCGAAACCAGCAGTGACGGAGAGGAACCATCATCTGGCAATGATAGCCAAGAAAAGCGGACGTTCTCATCACCGGAGGATATTCGAACACTGCTTAGAGCGTTGTGCTGACCTCGTCATATACCAATATTCATAAATGACTTATCCGAAAATTCCGGAAATTTGTAAATAACAAAATCATGCTGCATGTTCCCTCAAAACATAGTTAGATATGACATGAAGAGAAGGAGTATAGACTGTAGGCTCGTATAAAAAAAACTTCGTCGTAATACAAATAAGAAAATTATAATACATCATAACGGTAACTCGGGTGGTTGGATTCGGAAGTGATGGAAATGATGGAAATGACCTTTGGCTGACTCAGTGGATGATGCCATGAAACGTTCATAGCCATTGTGACTTGTCCCATGCCGGATCCTGGAGAAATGCGCATAGGACTTTGCTTCCTGTCTGCTCAGACATGATGTCAGAAAGATCAAATATGATGCAAGAAAGTTGTGTTACGAACCTGGAGAAGCGGGTGGCCCGCGACAATGGTCAGGAAGCGTTCAAGGCCCTCGCGGCGAGCCTCTATAACTTCATCAGAGAATCGGTTTGTGAAGACCTTGCCTGGCAGAGGAGGAATGTTGACCCGCGTAGATTCACGTTCAAGAATGTCACGAAAAGCTTCAAAGTCGCTGTAACGTCTCCTCACGACGGAGTGCCGCAGCTTGAACGCAGGAATATTTGTCTATAGTAAGCCGTCAGATGATATCACCGGATTGTGGGTTTTATAATTAGATGCAAACCTTTGTGATAATCTCGTAGTCGGTATACATCTTGCGACCAAAGCCTGAAAAAGGTGTGAGATATAGGGGCGAGAGACCAGCTCGACGAGACGGAACGTACCAGTGTGTTTGTGGATTGGTTACCTCTATCTCCAAGAAGCTCTCCGGCACTGAGTACATTTCTTCAATCTGCACAAGATCATACCAGGTAAGATGCGTTTCAACAGGCGAGAAGATAGGCGCTTACCGACTGCTCATGGTAGCCGAGATTAAGGCCATCAAATGAAGGTCCACTGAGGCTTGCGCTGCGCGCAAACGGTGAGACAGTAGACATTGACTCGACACGCTCTTGAGATTGTTGCTGATCCAGCGTTGGTTGCTAAACAGCAATGGTACTGTAAGTAAGAGCTCAAGTTGAGAGCGGCGGCGCAAGTGATGGGTAAAGTGAGTCACGTGCGATCCAATAATCAATTCTTTCTTTAGTTATGGGCCATTTCTCTTCGGTTTGTTGGTACACCTCTCGCTCTTCCCGCGACCTACTCAAACATGGCGCCCGCCTCGCCGAAAGACAAACGCCGCTCGACGCGACGCTCGGCTCACTCTTCCTCAAAGTCCTCGGGCTCATCCGGCTCTCCTTCTCCTGACGCTGCCCCGCTTCCTCCTCCCCCCGTTTCAGCGGACAATGCCCGCTCCGTCGCATCCTCATCTTCAGCCTCGACTTCTCGTGGAAAGCGCGTCAAGGACGACACGGACGACACCCAAGCTCCTCCTCCTACCTCTCCTCACAAAAGAACCAACTCACTTGCGTCTACCGTCAACGGGGCCAACACCGCGCCTCCTGTTGCTTCCAAGCGCACAAAGCGTAAGGGCAAGGACGCGGCCCCTGTCGACGATGGCACTGATGCTGCATCCGCTGACGCCGTAGACTCAAGAGCACCGGAGCCTACGGATGACGGAGAGAAGGTCGAGGAGGATGGCGGAGTCACCCGTTGCGTCTGTGACGGTCTAGGTGGGTGGTGATGGTTTCAGCCATCGCCAAGTACTGACCACTCTTCCTTTTGCACCTTCCTGCCACTAGATGACGATGCTGACGCACCAGACTTCATGATTCAATGCGAACAATGCATGGCATGGCAGCATGGTCCATGCATGGGTTTCGCTCAGGAAAGTGAGATTCCAGAGGGTAATTACTACTGCGAACAATGTAGGCCTGAGGATCACGTCGAACTGCTCAAGTCTGTCTCTCCTCTTTCGCTTTTGTTTATCTACTCATGTCCGTGCTTTAAGGAAACTTGCACGACGGCAGCGCCAAAGCTCTGAGAAATCTGTACACGCCTCACACAAATCCCATACATCGCGCTCGCACTCTCCTACCCACTTCCTCAAACCGGCGAAGCGTCGTAACACAATGAATAGTCGCGATGCAGCGTACGAAGAGAACCTTCAGGAGCTTCTTGACGCGACGGCCGCTGAAGCGATGCCCGATACAGACACCCCGGGCAAGGAAGGGATAGAAAGCGTGGCGAAGACGGAGGAACCCTACGAGGAGATAACTGATATTACACTACCCGGTGGGCGGAAGAAGCGTAAAAGGGCAGACGACGATAAGTGCGCCGCCTATCTCGTTGATTTTTTATAATTGGCCTTATCTCACACGACGTTGTAGTATGCCAGCAAAACGAAAGCGGTCTGCGTCCGTGGTCTCTGACGGACACGGATCTACGGTCGCTGGCCATGGCCAGGACAAGCCTGAGGCCACGACGCCGATCACCACTGCTCTATTGCCGCCACCACCACCAGTCGGCAAATCACGTGCCCGAAGAGGTGGTGGCCGCAAGAGTGCCGTTCCTCGCGAGTCCCCCGCGATGGCAGACGGCGAAGAAGGTATTTACAAAACGAAACATTGCTTTAATTCTAATTCTAATTCTGATTCTCTCTCTTTCTAGCGGATGTACCTCCGACCAAAAAGCATCCAAACCAGTACACTTACCGGACAAAATCTGCAAATGGGCAATCTCGTCGCGCGCAATCCAATAGCGGTCAAAATCAACAGAGCACACACGACCACGGGACTCGAAGGAACGCACACAACGCTTCCAGTAATGGGCCATCAGGTCCGGGCTCCAAAAACAACCATAATGCGTACTATAACAACGTACAGCTGCCAATGTTCACATCATGGGGTCTTCCGGATTACCTCGCTCATCTGCAGTCCATCCTTCCTTCTGATGTACCACCTCCTTTGCATATACGCGGATCTACGAGCTTTATTCGTGACGATTTCGGCGAGCCTGCTGCCACCTCTTCTACTGCCACCTCGGTCACGGTTGCGGTCTCGGCCGAAGCATCGAACGGGGGGCCACGTGGCTCGATGGGACCGTTCGGCAGTGAGGTCATCGAAATGCAAACTGCACAAATGGCGAACGTGTTAGCCAACGCTACTGAGTCCGTGACGGAGCGAGGTGTCAAAGTGAAATGGCCCGCGAAGCGCATGAGCGTCTCTGACATGAACAAACGAGTGCGAGCTCTTGTGGAATGGGTCGGCCGAGAACAGGCGCTTGCTCTTGACCGGGATCGTCGCAAAATTGCGCTCAGAAAGAATGTGCAAACACACCCGCAGTCCATTCGCCCGAGCAGTATGACGTTGTCGCCTTCAGTGGAGAAGCTGAACATGGTCTCCGATGAACCCGCCCCAATGGCTATAGATGGCACGGCTCTTACCGATTCTCTGAAGCAGGAGCAGAGCTCGGAACCGGAGCAGATGCATTCGGAAACTGCACAGTATCTGATAAATTTAAGTTCAAGCGGACCTGTTACTAAACGACCGTCCACGTCGAAGATGATGGAGGAGTTAATGGAAGAGTTGATATCCTTCCAAGAACGGTTCGGCCCGGGTATCAAAGGGCAAGCAAGGGAGCGCCGTGTTGCCGCTCTGTCATAGCACTGAAGGCATATTTAGTGGATTTCCATGATTTTCTTGCGTCTATTCTCACTGAATTTCTCTGTGTACCACCTTTTTTTTTCATTTCCAACACATTTGCCACTCGACTTTCTGTAGTCCCATGTCAATATGTCTTCTGTTCTATTACTTCCCGAGCACGTTCCCGTTTGTAAATAATCTAAGCGAATATAATAGCGGTATTGCGAGCGACAACAATAACATGAAATGCACAAATACAGATACAGACGATATGAATGAACAGTTCGTTCGTTAGCCGTAGGAAGTGTTTGAAGTCTCAGATAGTCCTTCGACTCTCCAGACTTTTATAACCCCTGATCGGTCTCCAGTTAGGATCCCTCCGCGGAAAGGAGCATCTAAGCATGCGACAGCACGTATACAATCCTGGTGGGCGCGTAATAAATTCGACTGGTACCCGAGGATGAGTGACGCTCGTTGTCCAGCAGCTGTATGCGCAGATCCAGAAGCGGACTGCTTCTCAGTAAAGACTGTAGCACCGTCTTTATAAATGACTCTGGAAAATATTCAAAATTCGTGAGTTTATAGACAAAATCAAAGAGAACTTGCAGAAGAATATCTCCACTTACGAGAAGTTCTTTCGCTCCTCTTCTTCATCTCGAGCGCTAAGGACTAAAGAACGTTCAAAACGATCGAGATCGTAGAGCTTGATGCTGCAATCTTCGCTGCCGGCAATGATGAATCCCGCTTTTCCAGTACGTCCAAGTCGGTTTGTCTCCGTTGACAAATCAACAAATGAACGCGGCGTACTCGCATGTCCGCCAAAGTCGTTGCCGGCTACCATCGCCGCTATGGCTCGTGACGACCGGGTAAGGTTCCGATTATACGGGGGACCGAATAAATCGGTGAGTGGAACGCCCGGAGTCTGTTCACCGTGCTGTCTTGCTCTCACGAGCGCTGCGATTGCAGCGGCAGGATTCGTTTCCGCGATGACACCTTCCGTTGATTTCGCCGGGGTAGGACTTGTTTCCACCGTTGATGCAGTCGATGCACTGTCATACTGGACAAACCACTCGACAAGAACTGCTCTCTCGACATCCCAGACCTCTATCAGGACCGCTCCGGGCTGATCTTGAAAGGCTTCTGCACCGTCCAAGGATACGATTATCCAGCGACCTCGGCCCTTTGAAGGATGTAATACACATTGCCTTATGCGCACGTTAGTACTGTTAACTGATGCACCGACAGACCAGGAACGTAGAAGCAGGCCAAATCGAAGATCCCATAGACACAAAACACCGGAAAACGTTGCCGTCACGAGCCAGGTCCGCTTTCTGTCGAGACAGAGGGAGACTATAGGTCCAAAGTGACGAGGGTTATCCATGGATAACAGTATTCGCATGTCGCTTAGATCCAGGAGCACGATCGAAGAATAGTTTGTGGCATAAATCAAGTTCGAAGACGATTCTTTTGAAAATGTGGGTTGAGAACATGGAATAGATTATCGAAGCAATGGCGAAGAATACTCACCGGAATTGTAGTGCATCATGCACTGTATGTACTCTCCGGGCTTATCGATTCTGTACTCTCGAACTACGTGCAACTTGTTATATTTTGGAAGAGAACCACTTTGATTGATGTCCAGACGGATGACATGCAGACTCCCATCCTCTGCAGCACTCGCGAATGTATGATAGCCTTCCAACATACAAATGCATCGTACACGTGAGTGGTGTTGCACGTACGTGTGCCTCGGTCTACTAGTGACATTGCGCTCTAATCGTGCTGTATCCCAAACTTTGACGGTCTTGTCGTCAGAACAAGAAACAAAGAAGAGGTGATCAGAAGACACGGCGATCCCGTTGACAGCATCAGCATGGGAGTTGAGATTAGCTATAAGAGTAGCCTCGACGTTTCGACGTTTGGAATCTCGGCTCGAGAAGTTCTGTCGACTAGCGTTGCGTCTTCGTACTGGACCCTCGTGCACCCGGGGTCCGAAGTCAAGTAGTCCTTCTCGATTCAATTCGCCATACACATGTTCAAGGAAGACATTGACCGAATTGTCGTGCCCATCTAAATGGAAATTGTTAGCAAAACCGAATTGAAAGAGAGCTCCAATGACCTTCTTGCACCGACGGGACAGGACTCCGCGCGCCTCGACCTGCAGTCCCGTATGATACAGGCGACGTTATTCCAGACAGATCACGATCTGCTTCTGTTAACGGTCTTCCCGGTGCCTCAAGAAGACCGATGGCGTTTGTACGAATGGATCCGACAGCCGGCGCCGCCTTCGCGCCATCAACAGAGCCAATGCTAAATCGAGGCCGTATAGAAACTGAGTTGGTAGTGGAGACGACAGATTCTGTTGGACTACTTGGTCTCATGGGAACAGAAGGAGGAAGCTCTTGAATAGCTGGTGGAAGACGCTGAGGTGTTAGACGATCCCGTCCGCCTCCTGAACTGAGCGACGTAGCAGATCCATTTATTGTTGCAAGACGCCGCCGAAGATCTTCAAATGGCGCCGGACTACCAACGTAGTCGTTGCTTGACCTTGGAGAAAGACTGTATCTTTCTGAGAAGCGTCGTGACGCCTCATTCGTCGAGATTCGAGAACCTAAAAATACCGTTTGGGGTACGACACCCAATTTCTGCAATTCGATAGGTCCGATTGACTGCAGTATTTCAGAATCGCTATTGGTCTTCTGCCGTGACCGCAAACTTTTCGAGCCATTCAGTACTCGTGTACGACCCAGTTAAAAAGAAATTACCTGTTGACTGCATCGGCTGACTTCACTATGTAATCACGCAGAGCGACAAGTTTGGCCTCTTCCGACGCGGACATTCCAAGCTGCTCCAGTTTGCCGAGATGAATTTCATCCCTTTAGTCGCGTGAGGATTGTGTAGAGGACAGGAAAGTTATAATTTACTGCTCACTCTTCTGATTTGAGCGTGATGCGAATGGCTCCTCGAGCGCTTTTTCGTGCTGCCGCGATGGCTGCATCCTTCGGATTTTCTATCTTTACAGCGGACTTTCTTTGCGACTTCCAAAATTGAGAATCCCCAGACTTCATCGCCCAGTCCAACGCAAAATCGTAGATGTGCCTCGGCAGCTGCACATTGTTAGTCGCCAATGAATGAAGTAGGTAAACTTCTCAAACGTACTGGAGACTTAAGAGCCTTTAGAATCGCTTGTACCTCAACAGAGCGTATTTCGGAACGCAAGAAGTGTTTTAAAGAAGGATACAAAATGCACCAGACGTCGGTCGTTGGGAGTGCCTTAGCAGCCGAGGCGATAAACAAGGAAGCACCTTTGTCACAGTGTCAATAGTGCGCACCAAATGGAGCCTGGATGGAGCCTACCTTGTCTTATCCAACTATTCGGGTGGTACATCAGCGGCAGTGTCGAGCTCATTAATTCCCACAGGCGCATCTTCTGGAAAAGTCCAAGCTCGCTCAAGGTCGTTAACGTAGACAAGACCTTCGCTACATTTGTTTCTTCCGAATCTAGCTCAATGTCAGTTCCATTACATGAGACGAAATCTAGAATGGCGAACCGGACAGCGCTTGCGTCATCAGCGGGAATATGTACTCCTCGAGATTGCGGCCACCTAAGCATGCGGCAACGTCGACTATGCTGTCAAAGAATGCATATCTTAAAAGCCAGTCTCGATCATTAAGATAAGTAATCATATGGCTGAGGAGGATATCGTTTGTCTTTTGGCGCCCGAAGAAGATGCAAAGTGGCGTTATATCCAAGAGCACCGATCGCTTAACCACGCTGCTCTGATCAACAAGCAGGATGGATAGTTGATTTTCTATCAGTGCTTGAAGTTCCTCCAAGCGAAGATCGTAAGAAATCTGAATGAGAATGTCAGTCAGAGCCAATTCCCGTAACCTGAATGGATTTGACTAGCCTCCAATTGCGATTCATCGTAAAGTTGACTTCCTCCAGAAACCCTAAACGTCCCATGTGCACGTAAAGCTTGTCCCATCTCCAAGTATTTTACAGCCAAACTTGCTATTGGCACTAAACCCTGCGCGGCTACGCTCCTCACAGATAATTCTGCATCGGTGGTCATGTAGCGGAGGTACGGAAAAATGTATTGAGGGAAGATATCTGCGTTGAAAGGAGTGATCGCTTTTACTAGCATTAGCTGGAAACAAAGCTGTCAGCGCGCAGGAACCGGCACATTTCGATATGTAACTAACGATCTGCAAAGCAGTTCTCAAAGCAGCCGCTCGCACGATAGGAGCATCGTCATGACCGAGTTCGATGACATACGGTAGAAGACGATCAAGCTTTGCTTCATCCGATAGGTAGGTTGAGACAACAAGCAGCATGTCTAAGGCGCGGAGCTTCGAGCTAGGAAAATAACAATTCCGCAGGTTTGCACAAATAAGAGACAAAATAATGAGTGCCGGTCCATCTGTATATCAGCTCAGTATCAAAGCAAAGCAAAGCATAAGCTCTGGATTCCGCACCGTCAATGATAGCGCTTGATGAAAATAGTATTCGGCTCTGTGAATTTGACATCCAAGGAACGACTGGGATTATGCTCTTTTCGTATTGGAGGATCTTTAGCAAGGACTTTCGAAGAGAATCAGCGAGTTTACCTGAATGGGCTTGAAGGAAGTGTATTGAGTCGTGTAGTCTACTTTGATAGTGCTCGCACCCAAGCTAGTGTTTTCGGAAAAGCAGGGTTCTACGACATCAAACTCTGTCCAGATTCTCATGATTCTACGATCTGAGTCCATGGGCATTGCGTTTGATATTTCTTGAGGATCGTCTGCAAAGGAAGATTTCTCGTCTAACGTCTGCTGTCGCGCTTGTGAGGGGGTCACGCCACCACCTAAAGTATTGGAAGTATTAAAAAACGGCGTGGACGCGGAAATGTCGTTAATTGACGAAATGAAGTCATGAAAGGTGGTGTAAAAGTATTCAGGAAACAATGTTCCTCGGGAAGTATGCAAAAGTGAATCGAAGGTCGGCCGTGTAGTGGGATCGATGGCCACTGTCTTCTTTATGAGCTCCTGTGTAAAGCAAATGTGCGTCAGGATCCTGGATCAATGCCCAGGTATGAAAATTTGACGGACCCGAATTGATTCCTCGTTAATAGGAGATAACTGTGCTTCCAAGTCGAAGTCGCCTTGCCGGTATTTGAATAGTTGGCTTAATGTGAATAGAGGCGTGCCTTCAAGGAAGAGCTCAGCGATGACGCATCCCGCACTGAAGACGTCCATCGACTCGGTTACTTTTCCGTCTTTCTTGCTCCCTTCAATCCGTGTTGAACCAGAATCTTCAATTGTCTGACTTCGCTTCGTCCCGTCTGCCATCTTCTCTGTCGTATAGAAACGTTCTGGAGCTACATAGCAATTCCTTCTACCTGACGTATCGTAGAAGTAGGCGAAATCTGACGGATTATCCAACGGAAGATACGTCGGTTTGAAGGATGAGAAATCGGTGATGTAGACCCAATTCCAAGATGTGACAAGGATATTTTCCGACTTCACATCCCCATGTGATACTTTCTTCTTTCGAGCATCTCGCAGGCCTGTAAGTATTTGAAAGGCTATCCATTTCTTCTCGATGGTAGTGAGGAAGGGACGTGTACTGTGGGAAGTACCATGAATAAGATACACAATTGTCGAATACTGGAGCACGCACCTGATCCGGTCATATAGGTTACTTGCAACCCACTGGCGAACAAGATAACCTGCTTTGTCTGACTCCGTGAAGACCTGGTATGTGTATACGTTTGAAACGTCCTGCAACGATTTCTTCTCCTCTGATATAAAGGATCCAATACGTGAATGTACATTCCCAAATCGAGTCTAGACACGAACTTTTCAGACGACGCAGAATTTTCTCATCCAGCTGGCTTGTATCCGGCTTTAGGTATATCTTTGCTACTAGAAACCCGTTCCTGTGGCGACAGCGAACAGTCTTGAGGAAACGCGAGGACCCCAAGCTGGACCTCAAATTAGTCATGGAGAATAGCTCTGAAGGCGTCGAGCTGACCTCTTGTCATATATTATGTCTGGGCCTAGCTCTGATACAAATGTATCGAGCGCTCCTCCCGATCTCGAGACTATTGCACTTGACTGGTTGTTCCCCATTTCCCATTGCAAGTGCACGGAGGAGAGACGTAAAGACTAGCCGACCGACGCGGTAGTTATCGGCACGTGAGCCGACAACTCGCCGATCTCTACTCTACAAATATCGCTATCTCACTTTGAGCGAGCTGCCAGTGCGACGTACAGGTTGGTCTCTCTTCCTGCTCTTGCACAATGAGCTCCTTTCTTGGAAGCATACTATGCTGCTGTAGTCGACGAAGTTCTGAAGATGAAGTGCGTATACTCGTTCCAGTCTTTCTCGATACCAATAAAATTTATATCATACGATCTCCAGGATGCAAACGAGCGTGCGTCCCTCTTACCACCAGTTGAAGATGGTCCTTCGTAAGTACGAACTTAGCTAGCTGACCCGGACTCAATTTTACCTATGCATCATAGAATATTGGCCTATGATTCAACAAGTATCGATCACCAAAAGGCAAAGGAGCGACTCCATGTAATAGTAAAGGCTAAAGAAGGGTGCGTAATATCCTTATCTTCGCATCCCTACACCATTCAGAACGGGTTGCTGCTGTAGGAGAATGGTACGCGTTCTTGCTCGCGGTCCGTTCAACTTGCGGAATGAACCTGCAAACGGTCTCTCCCATGCTTCCTCATCCCGTTCGAACCGAAGTCCTTCCACAAACGTTAGTAATGCGAACGGGCGCGTTACAGATCAGCATGGCGGCGGATACGACGGCGAGCAATTTTCGCCTAGATACCAACCTTCGCCTTCCGTGAGCCGATCGGTGTCCACCTCATCCGTTCAACAAGCATCCAATTTGCGGATGTCTGCAGACGATCTCTCTGATCCATATGGAGAGCACAAGTTGAAGGTGCAACTAGTCCCGACGTCTAAAAATAACAAGCACGTATACAGTCGGCGGGGGCGGAGTAAAACAAAACATGGGAGACCTGCGGATGACTTCGACGAGTTGGTCAAGGTACCTACGCTGGAGGGAATCCAGAGCGTCGACAGCGGCCGAGAAGATCTCGGCGCAGATCAACAAGCCTTTAAAGCCGATGAGCACCCTGCTGCGACGCCAGATTCAGCTGATATAGATGTAGTCAGGCCGCAGGTTACTCCTTTGTCAAACGAAGAGAGTGCCCAGGTGAGACGTTCTTTGATCATGTGTGACTGACCTCTAACTTCATCAAAGATAAAGGATGTCTCAAAGCAACTCTCGCCCGTTTTAAAGGATGATTTCGAGGATGTTGGTGCACTCACCCGAAGCTGGGGAGATTGATCTAGGCGAACCGCCTCAGCATATCGTAATGTATCATTAAAAAAATTTAGCATTCCCCTCTCATGTCAGCGATGATCTCCGTCTGCAGTCTTTTTTTATTCTACATGGACTCGTTACTGTAATCTGACAGGTCTATTCAATGGGAGTAAACGAGGATTTCTATGCTGACTGAAGATATCTCTTATAAGTATCATTATTCGTTTCTTCCACGTATTCATAACCGAGCTGCTCCAAGAATTCGTCGAATTCCTGGCTTTCATCCGGAGGAACTTGGATGCCTGCTAATATCTTGCCAACGTCTGTTTGGCGGCTCATTGTGTCAATGACTTTCAACAGCCAGATGGTATTACGACTTACCCGCTCCATGATTCCGATAGTGGAATAATGAAATGTTCCACCCACTGTGTATTCCCAGTAGAAACTTCCTTAATGCTCCAGGTCTCTCTGGAAACTCTGCCGACGCAAAGCAGTTCTTTCTTTAGCACAAATAATTTTGTATAGAAGACCAACTCACGAAATCTGAACACACGCTCGTGAGGAACTTGCTTCCGACCACCAATCAAATATCGTGCATGAGACTTGGCAAACTCGTCGTTGCTTATATCGTAACCTTTCATCCCTTGGCTCTCCAGTTCGGCTAGAACGCTACTAATCTCTTGCTGCCTCTCCGTTGAGTCGAGAATAAAGGATAGAAAGATGTGCGCGACCGTCGGAGAATCGTACCGGTAAGCAAACTCCGTCACCGCCCGCGGGTGGATAACAGAGTGTAGAGCTATGAAACTAGATATCGTCAGTATCCATCAGCAGGGGTAGTTCCGCGCCTGCACACACCTGCCGGGCTTTTCCGGGATTTCGACACTCAATAGAGCTTCACGGCCCTCACCAAGCTCAGCTCGCTCGGCTACAAACCGAAGGCGTCCAAAGTTCATATTCGCGCCGCTGATGACGGCAACGAATCTTTTTCCGGCACCGACCAAACCGTTCTCGTGAATATACCGTTTCAAACCGGCCAATGAAAGAGCTCCAGCTGGTTCGGTGATAGATCTGGTTTCTTTGGGTAAATGTCAGCTAACGATTTGAAGGTGAATAGACATGAAAGCAACCTTCGAATACGTCCTTTATGGCAGCACATAACTCATCATTGTCCACCAGGACGACTCCATCTAAGAATCTCTTGCATATACGGAATGGTTCTTCGCCCACTAATCGCACGGCCGTGCCATCACTAAAGGGTCCAACTTCTTTGAGCTCTACTCTTTCGCCTTTCTTCAGGCTTTGTGACATTGCGTCGGCATCAAACGTTTCAACCCCGACGACGCGAGTGCTCGGAGATCCAATTCTCTTTATGTATTCACAGAGGCCGGCTGCAAGGCCTCCACCACCAACGCTTGCGAATACAGCATCCAAGGTTTCTGAATCCTTGAGCTGCTTGAGAATTTCCATTCCGACCGTTCCTTGCCCGGCAATAACCAGTGGATCGTCAAATGGCGGTACAAATGTCAGACCATATTCTGATGCAAGTCGTACACTTTCCGCCTTTGCAGCATCAAAGTCATCTCCATGCAAGACGACCTTAGCGCCGTATCGCATTACATTGCGGACCTTTATGCTAGGCGTTGCTTTCGGCATCACGATCGTGCATGGAATCTTGAGCCTGCTGCCAGAAAGGGCGACTCCCTGCGCATGGTTGCCTGTGTGTACATCAGTGCAACCAGAAAAGCTTTATGAGCCAGGATTGAAAAAACGGGGATAAATACGCACAACTGACCAGCACTACAAGTCACAACGCCCTTCCAACGCTCCTCTTGCCTCAAGTGGGCCATAAAGTTGAAAGCACCTCGGATTTTGAAGCTGAATACTTCTTGGAGATCCTCTCTCTTCAACCATATTTCATTCCCTAATCTCGTGCTCAGATTTGATGCATACACGAGCGGCGTCTCCTTCAGGATGTCGTATACCTTTGACGTAAGAATGAGTCGCAGATAATCAGGTGGTTCCGGAGTTGACAACGGCTTCAGGGCCATGCGAGGGGAGGGTATTGGCTCAGGAGCATGGGAAGCATATTCAAGAGTTGAGATAGAGGCAGACATGAACGAAACTAAAGTAAAAGCTACCGAATCTAAAGCTGAAAAAATAAATCAGATGACTAGGTTCGGGCAGTTCCGAGCGTCACAGCCACATAGGAACGTACAGCAGGAGTCGGCGAGAGATCGACGAGCTAAGCGATCGGCAGCCAACGCGGCCTCGCACAGCTGCTCCCAATCTGGGCCCTCTCTCGGTCACACTCATGTGGCTGCATACAGCCAGCACCATTTTTTTCTTCCTTTTGTGCCTCTCTTTGCTGGCTCTGATCTAATCTCATTCTGTGTGAGCTCGGACTTGCACAACTTGAAACTGGTCTGGGCTGAGAAGAAGGCCACATTTGCCTTACTGGATGGATTCTTGGACTATGGGGGCAGCATTTCGAGATACATCCAGACTGAATATGGTACACCAGAAATATTTGACGCAGCTACGTGCGGATCCGTCTTCGCGCTGAATTCAGAGGGAGGCAGAGCTTTTGAATTATTATCCTGTGCATTTTCCGGTTCGTGTACACTAAGAAATACAATTTGCGGTCCATGCAGATGCACATGTGAATTTTCTTCACCGTTGTCATCCACGGCTTCTGCTGCCTGTCCTGACTCTTTTCCCTCTCCCTGTCCAAAGATAGGTGACGATCCAAGTAGTGGTGACATGATTCAGATGGACGTTGATAATCTTGCAATACTATGTGATTTCTTCGTCGCATCTATAAGAACAAGTGGATCCTAGCCTCTAAGTGCGATTTCTGGCTTGCCAGGACCGCAGTGAGGAACGGCGTATATGTCCTCAACCAAGAGAGCCGATTCAAAGGCGACACGGAGAGGAAATTGACGTGAGTCTCTGTCATCTTGATTGCTCCAAATGCGCTCAAAGACAAAGCGTGCTGGGATGATGGTGGAGGTGTGAGGAAGAGACGGAAGGATAACACAATTTCGTATAGCGCAAGGCGCATATGCATAGTGGAAGGTGGAAGAGAAATGGCCGATTTAGACTGCGATGTCATTGGCTGCATCATGTAAGCACAGTAATACGCCTGCTTTGTAAGTATGCTGAAATTCAAAAGTTCGTTCGAAACTATCACCTACCGTCATGAAATTTAAAAGTCTCTCTAGCTCAGCCCGTATTTCAATCCGTTGATGGATCGGTCCTCATTAGTTGACCTTAGTATTAAAGGTCTTGTATTACAGTAATGATCGGTCTTTTGGAAGGTCCAAGGAGATAGCGAAACATTGAAAATCATTTCCGTTTCATCCGGAATGATTGGCCGGAATCAAATCCGACTCAGCTGGACCTGTGGCTTCGGTCTTGTGGGGTTATTGAAGCACGAGCCTTCATGAAATTTGAAAGTTCGTGTGGTGATTTAATTATGCTCTCCTGTCCGCCTCGAGGCCGAAGGTCTACTTGGACCGTTCTTATTGTCTGCATGCCATGTCCATATCAGATAGAGAAGAAGAGCTTGAGGTGGATCAGGCATCTCAGTCTGCTCTTGTTCAGCCACCGGCGATACCGGACTCATCCAGCTTTGGGCAATCGAGTCTATTCCTGGCGAACTTCTCCAGTCCTTCGCGCTGCACAGGGTATACTAAATCAGCTGTGGACGGTGATAAAACGATCGAACGGTTTAAATAAGTCTATAAGCACCATGAGATTCGTGATGTGCATATGGACGCAATCACAGCCTCTGTGTTTCGATAAATCAACCCTAATAACGCTGTGAAAAAGACCTTGAACAGTTCGATCCCATTATCTAGCATGCAGGAAATGTCTTTAAAGTAGTTTGAAAATCAGTGTCTAGCATTGAAAATTGTTGTAAATCACACACGTGTTGAATGGAGAAAAGCGATAATGGCCAAAGTGAGACGAACTGAATTTGAACATGATCTACATGGACGGGGCGATCTAATCGTCTAAGTGATGCGCCGAGCGCGGTGAAGGCGCCGCGCATATAAATGTGTTCCCCGGATCGGCCTTTTACTACATATTTCTTATGCCTCATCATCTACCTCCCTTCCGTCTCTCTCCTCGTCGTCTCGCATCGTTGTGAGCGTACAATGCGTCGACGTTCTGCTAATCCTTGGGATAATGATTGCCGCCGGCGACTCGGCGACCGGAAGCCGTTGGGTAACCTAAGCTCAGTTGGCCTTCTCTCAGGCGAGACCAGCTTTTCCGCGACGCTCATTCTCAGCACATCTTCAACCCTGACCCCAATGCCTTCACGACGCCGACGTCGAAACATACTTGCTCTTGCCGCTGTGGTCGCTCTTGCGACGCCAATCAGGATAGCACGGGCAGATCAGGTACGTTCGCCGAGCGTTGTCGATCCGTTTTGCCTCCGTGTTGATGATTTCTTGGTCTTCGCATTTCATTTCAATAGCTCGCCAGATGCAACGATAACATGAAATGGGCACGTTTCGCTTTTGCATAAGTAAAACCAACGCTGAACCTAGCAATGTAGATGGAGAACGAGTCGGGCGAGTCACCGTGTATGGTCGCGCACTTTCTCATGCAACAATGCGCAACACCGGATTCGGAACTTGCAATCTTGCCGCTCAACGGCTCGGTCACACCATACGGAAATCCACTCGAAGGGCAGTGGTGTACATGGTAAGCCCATTTCCTGACCGATCTCAGCGAATACTACGGATTGATGACTCGATGCGTCTTAGCAATACTGTAGTCTATAATCTTATGAGCGCCTGCGCCGTCTGTCAAGATGGGCTGCCAATTAGTTTCATGGCTTGGACAAAGAGCTGCGCCGGAGTCTCTCATGAATATCCGGAGGATACTGTCGCGCGAACACACATGATACCGCGATGGGCGTATGTAAATGTCACAAAACAGGGCATGTTTAATCGGGCTGCGGCTGAAGAAGGTACATTGCCTACTACCTTTCCGAGGCCAAAGTTCCCCTGACCATCCTTACTCCTTCTCCATTTAGCTATGGACGAGAACAAAGGATGGAGTGCGATGCAAATTGCACTCCCAATCATCATAGGAGTCGCAGTTGCCCTATTGGCTATCATCTTGTTCTATATTTACAGACGGCGTCTCAAACGGCGATATACCCCGATCGGTGTCACATACCCATCTCGTCCTACTCATACCTTCCAAGATTCTTCATCGTACTCTCAGCAAAGCATCCCGCAGTCAGTGCGACCAAGTCACCAACAAACGGCGTCCGCGTCATCACTTGGTCTCCATTCATCATCGGGAGGGCGAAATAGTCCCGCCCCAACTCGGAAGAAGAGCGTTGCGGCTGTCGCATGGGAACGTGCGCGTATGGATGCTCCTAGGAAATTCGGAGGGCTTCTGCCCGATAGACGGAAAGTGCACGAGCGCACGCGCGGCGCGGATTGGAGTATCGACGCTGATCCTGTTGATCCAGTGAACGAGTACATCGATCCGTGGCATTCCAAGGTGGGATCTTCCTCAAGCTCCGGGAGCGCAGGTAGTAGAGGTCTGCATTCCAAAGAGGCCTTGGATGATACTCAGAGGAGCAAAGCTACTACAAATCCCTCCCATTCGTCTCGTACTCGGCCTACTGGGCATGAACGTTCTGAATCTCAGCTGGGTCTTCTCTCTGATGGCTCGCCAGACCAATTTCAACCTATCCAAGATTCACCCGACATGATCAGGGGACGCCCAGCAAATGCCTTCGTCCAGGGGATCTTAAATGGACTCAGTGGGATTGGTGATGTAATAAGACTGGGAAGACGTCCGAGGCCCATGGCTGTGGTATCAAGTCCGCCGAGACGAGGGTTCAAGGTTGATGACGTGGATAGTGCCAGCCCGACTGTGCCTAGAGAATCGCGAGGGAGTCGATATGAGTCATTCGTGTTTGTCGAAGCGGGTGACGATATCGAAGCGGGTCCTAATACGACTGTCAACGCGATCCCCTCGGGTACACGAACGAGTTTCAATCTTGGAGTTAATGACCAGGTAGCGTTGAGTCAAAATCCGAGTCAGAGTGGAAGTAGCGGTAGTGGATCGCGCAGTGACGGCTTCGTCGACAATCAGCCGAGTGTAAGTGGAAATGGAAACGGAAATACTGCAGGGGACGGGGAGGAGGAGAGGAGGCGAAATTCCGTTTTGCTCATTTCGAGAAGTCCAGGGCAGGACTTCAATTCGACGATCGTAAGTCCTATAACGGACGAGATGGCTGGATTCGGGACGTTCAGTGCCTCGAGTGAGGTCAGTCTATTTCGATTTTCTTCCTTCTATAATCCTAGATTGAAAACCCACTTTAGAGCGAGAACTGGCCCCCAGCACCCGCACTTCCGGACGCGTCAATCGTTAGCCTTCCCTCTTTTTCCTTTGCGCGGCGAACGGCATCATCGACTCCCCCAACGCCTCCCCCGACTTCCCAAACGTACCGCAGCACGAACTCTCCTTCACATTCCGCGCCGGGCACACCTCGCCCACCTTCTCGTATTCTCATCCCCCAAGGAAACGGAAACTCACAATTAATCGTCCCGCCCGCTGTACGAGCCGCCGGCGGGTACACCCAGCCCACACAACCGGCGCCTTCGACAATACTTTCACCTCTGCCTGTAACCTCCACTGCCTCACTGACCAGTACAGCCCTCCTTCCCAACACACGGCTCTTCTCGGGCACGATCGCCGAGTCCGTCGTTGCCGAGCCTCCTTCCGCCGTATCATACGCATCGGCAGCGCCTGCGACGACTCCGTCTGCCGAAGGAGCTCGCTACGGATCGGAGCATAGCTCGGATGCGTATACCGTACCGAACCCTTTTATTTTCGATGAGAGACGCGGAGGGAGTGTAGGAGCCGCGAGGGCGTTGAGGATTGCGAGCCCGCCGAGGTCGAGGTCTAGAGCGGAGGTTATTGAATGATGTACCAATTGGCAAGTGCTGGTGATGAAACTTGGATAGATCGTGGATATGTCGTGGATTTCGTATTCTTATCCTTTCCGCCAGACGATTTTTTTGACCGCCATCCCTTGTTTAACCAGTAACTTATCGTGTTCAGACATTCAGACCCAGGTTCAGCCTCCTTTGCGGCTCGTTCCGTTCTTTGTTCCATTCGCATCGATTCACCAAAAACTTCAAGCTATAAGTACTTCGTCACGAAATCTGTTTGTATCCAAGTTCGAACAATTCACTCTTGCCTGTCTGCTTTTTCAATCTCTGCTTTGATTGGATCGGGTTGTTGTAACAATGAATATGAAGGTGTTGCTTTCTTTGTTCTACCTCCTATTCTCTTCTTTCTCTCTTTCTCACAGAACTGCCCGAACTCTTCACTCGATGGGTATGTCAATGCAACATAATTGTACTTTTATGCGAACTTTCCGATTTAGAACGAAAATTCGAAGTCCGACGAGTATGCCTCTATATACGGCAACGACGATCACCACGGTTTCATCTATTTTCCGCTTGGTACATAGTATATCCCGACTACAATTTCTTCCAGTCATGTTAACTCTTCACTCTTTCTAGTCTTTCCTTCATATCCATTATCTTTTCGTTCAATTTTGACTCAACGTCCATCTACTTTTGTTAGTCTTTCTTGGAAAACCTCAGGCTCAAGTGGCACGGATTCGACCTTCCGTCATCAAATACACTCAATGGCCCCCATCCCGGGTGAAGGGGCAAGCATCTCAAGCACAGCGTCTACCTACTCTAGTGCAGACTCCCTTCAGGTCATACTTGGGATTACTCTTCCTCTCGTGGCAGTCGCGTCGTCGATACCTATCATTATGATCAGGAGACATCTTGCGACGAAGAGCATTATCTCCCGGCGATCCCGTATCGCAGCACAACCTACTGCTACCACTACTACTACCTGCCGTGCACAGACTACGCCTAGGCTACCTCTGACATCTGTATATATCGCGCGAGTGGACTATTTTTTACCGCCTAGCGATACTGGTGTCTCCCAGACTGTGGCAGAGAGCCAACTCGAATGTGGTGATAGAGACGATGACAGCCTTTCTAGTTCTATGGACGAAATCAAGAAGTACAGTAGTGAAGTTGACCTGGGTGTGCCTTCTGCAGGGTTAGGGCTGATGCCTGAAGTACCGCCTTTGGCCTCCTTACCATCTCTTTCCTCGATGCTATGCGAGTTCACTGCGTACGCTGATGCTATCGAACCGGAAAATCTTGCTGAGGCGAGACGGTCTTCTACATGTCTTTTGGATTCTGTGTTCTCTTCTATGGACGTCAAGGCCCTTTCGTTCACTGAACTACCTCTGTCTCCATCGCTCCCTCCAATTCAGCCCGCAATGTCGGCCTTATCCTTGGACTTTCCGGGTCTACTCGGCGAGACGAGCCAGTTTGAAGAGAAGCACGTCGAGGAGAGATCAATTTCGCGATGTCCTATTCCGCTGTCGAAGAAACCCAGCTCTCTGCTCTATGAAGAAGAGCCTATCTCTCTGGAGGACCTGGACTTTGATGTCGTTTCTCTCTGTGATACGAACATCGATGCATCAACTCCTACTCCAGAAGATGACATCGAAGAAATCAGTACCTCACAGCTAGTCTCGGCGACAACTTCTTGCTCAATTATCCTGGACTCAACCTCTACGCTTGCCTCTCTTCTGGCCGTCCGGCTTTCGCAGTTTCCTGCGGTACCTGCATTGCCTCCGTTGTCACTATTAAGCTTCGTCGCTAAGAGTATTGTCACTCGACGATCGCAGTCCTCTATAGGCTCGACTATCACTTGCTCCATTTCAGCTCCTGCTTCTCTCAACATTATCGACATCCAGCTTGACGACGCTTTGCCTCAAAGAAATCTGGACGGGCGGTTCCTAATGGACTGGCCAAGCTTCTCGAATCCGGGAGAATTATGGGATGAAGAGGACGACTTGCTCTTCTCTCTCTGCCTGCCTAAGAAACGGGTAGATCTCTCTAAACCGGTACGGCACACATGGACTGCCGGCATCAAGTATAGTCGATCTGACAAGGGAGATCTCTGGGACGATGAAGACGATCGCCGATTCTCGTTCGCTGGAGAGGTGAAACCTCTTGATATATTTGTTTCGGGCTCGATGTTTAGCTTGGAAATGTCGAATGACCACGGCTTAGCTGACTCCACTCTTTACATGAGTGAGGGGAGTTCGCTGGCGGATCACTCCCGCGAAGCTCAGACGACGGTAGAGGACGCTGCGGATCGGACTTTGTGCTACTCGGAGACCGAATTGAATTTCATCGACCCGGGATTTGCAGAAGTCGGTTCATGCTTCGACTTCGACTTCACTTCCTTTAAGGAACGGAATATGAAATTGAGTCCCTCTCGCGAGGTAAGCAGTTTCTTCTGCTATCATTCGGAAATAGCCGTTGATTCCGAGCACCTAGCAGGAGGAGCTCGAGTCGAATCGGAGCCTTGCTCATCGGCACCCTCATCTTCATGTCGTTTCGCATTTGAGGATCTCAAAGATGATGGCGTCAGCGCAACGGCTATTTACCTTTCTGAGAGCTCGCGTTCCAGTTTGATGTCGCTCACGAGCGTTTTGGACAGCCCTATTCGCATTGCGGATCCTCCCCCCTCCAAGTCCAACCTTGCTCTCAAGAAGGTGTTTGAGGTTGCTGTCGTTGACATGGAGCTGGAGCCCGACTTGTCGTATTGCTCGCGGATTATCTTGGTCAATTACGCGCTGTTCCAAGAGGGGGAGACTGTGCTCTTCTGAGTGGCTTCTAGTGTTTTACTTTATCACTTTGTCAGTCTTCGATAGTGACTGCGACTAGCTGGAAAAGTTAAATACTCGACGCCGCTGTCAACGTGCCTCGGCCATTCGTTCATTAATTACTTAACCTTGCTTCGTTTCGTTTCGCTTTGATTCAATTCGATTCAATTGATTCCCTTCTTTTCCTTTCCTTGCCCATTTTCGGTCGTTAGTACATGTTTGATAAATACCAACCTTTTATAGCCTCTTTCGTCCATTGGGTTTACTGCTACTAGTCAGTGCTAGTGCTAGTGATAATGATTGACTTTAATTTGCCATGCGTGCTCTCTACTTTCATTAGCAGCGTAACTATGTAGCAACCAAGTCCATAAATGTCATAACTCTATGCTCTATATAATGAATAAGAACGCTAGCCTCATCCACCCAGCTAATCCATATTGCAACAATACACACCAGCTGTAACAGTAGTAAGCATTGTGACGAGCTGCTCCAATCACCGACAGCCTCGGAACGGGGCCAGAGCTAAACTCCCGTTTCAGTATGCTGATCATTACTCCGCCCCTCCATACCAGGAGGACGTCTGGCAGATTTCTCTCGGAGAGAAGCCGAATGACCTTGCACCTGGCATACACAGTGGCAGTCGGCGACGCAGCGGAGTTGATGGTGCGATATAAACGCGATACAGGAAAACCACATGCTCGTGTCCCAAGTACGTGCGTTGGCAGATAACCGAGCTCCGAAGAGGGGGGGGGGAATGAATTGCTGAAGGGGTAAGTTGCAGATATGCCGATGCCGAATGTGATTGAATTGCAACCATCAATCAACATTTAGTCTGGGCGCAATAGTAGCCCGGACTGCTTGCCATCCCAGAGTATACTTCCCGCGTTGAACAACTATAAGAAATACTCCGGGAGCTACGGTTCCGGGGAAGAAGGGGGGGGGGAATCGTTGAGTAAGACGGGGATCCCAAAAACTGACAAGTACTAGCGCGGATGTTTTAGCTTACCTTAATGGCAGCACCATTCTGCATACCCTGCTGCTGACCGGGGCCGTCTCTATCGTTCTCAGGCGCTGCTTCGAAAACATTAAAATGCATACCACCGCCCGGCCCGACTTCCAAGATGCTTGCGGAGTTCCCGCATCGATAGCAGTAGTTCGGCGCGGACCAGACAGTTGACAGGTGGTTCTCGAAGAGGACGCTGAATCCCTCCATGCAGAGTTGGTGCGCCCGTAAGATGTGCGACATGTTGTTGATACTTAGGAATTTGCGTACGACGCCTGAGCCAAAGGTATATCCCGCACCGCTGTAAAGTAAGAATGGAGGGAAATGAGTGAATTGAGTGCAGACAATTGACTTCATTAATCACTACTGACCGGGGAGAAATCGCAAAGTCTTCTTTATCGGGATCCGGGTCCGACCAGACCAAATCTGCCATCGGACCTTCATGTGGTATTTCTGTTACGCGACGTCAAAACCTTCTGACTTTCATGTGAAGGAGCACAGAGAAATATACGACACGCACCTCGGAATCGATCCACGACTTTAATTTGGTCGATGGAGTGAATAGACGGAGATAGCCCTGTGCGTTCGAAAGGTTCCGCGATAAATAAACACGGCTAACCAGATTTCTGCGTGACGAGTGCCATACCTCCGTGTACGCAAAAAATCTGGTCGTCAATCACGACTGACAGTGTCAGGAAATCAAACATGTCCGTGAAGTACGTCCATACGTGCGCTGAACCATACTTTCTGACGCATTCGGTGTAAAAGCCGTAAGACTTGCGTGGACGGGTGTTTATATAAAGTATGAGTATGCCCATCTTCTCATAGCATCGGGACGGTACTCACCTGTGTAACGGCTCTCGATTCATGGTTTCCACGGATCAATTGTACTCTATCTGGGTATCGCAACTTGAGGCAGGTGAGGAGAGAAATGGTCTCCACGCTGAATAAACCTCGGTCCACATAGTCCCCTGCCGTTTGCATCCTACAGTCAAGCTTCCAGCGCACCATAGAAGAGAATGGACACACCAAGAAACAAATAGTTCGTGTGGGGAGCATAACCGCCTATCCTGAAAATCTCCACCAGGTCATAGAACTGGCTGAATATACATTAATCCGGACGGCAAAAGAACAGACATTACATTAGTCATTCATACGATATCAGATAAATAGCATAAAACGCATACCCGTGAATGTCGCCGACGACAGTAACGGGTGCGCTGACATGGACGACGTTTGACTCGCGCATCAAAACCTCCTTTGCCTTCTCGCAGATTTCTCGTAAGAGCGCTTCGTGCAGGAGTTGTTTGCGAAGCAGCTGCTCGATACATGCGTCGAGGTTGAATGGGGGCATTTTTCGTTTGGTATAGATAGTATCGTCGTCGTTCAGCAAGAGGGCCCCGTCACTCAGTCATCCACCCGACAGTGATTGGACACGCGTCTCTGTGATCAATCTCCTTCTATGGAAGTGGACACGTAATACAAGCATTACATGACCAATCAAAATATTGGTTTCGTCCATCTACCGTAAAAACTCTAGATCTAAAGCGGGATTCACCACGACTCTGATGGTCCCCCGACTATACTCAATAAATCGACAGTGCACTCACGGCCATGGTGCAACAATATCAGATCAAATATCATATTCAAACTTATATGTAAAATACAGACTGACTCGGACGTGAAGCTGGAAAATAATCAGTCAAGACTGCTGCGTATCAACATTGCGGGAAGACCGATTCGCGAGGAACAGACCACAAGAATATCGACGCAGCAAAATATAGTAGTTCTGCGACCGCCATACCCAAGCGTGGAGTACGGAACAAAAGCGTTTTGCCTCGATTGACGTCCAGCTCGCTATCCTATCAACTTGCCTCTCTCTTCGCCTCCACATCAAACTGAAGAAAAAAAATAAAACAAGGTCCCTGAGTTTTGGAGTTGGCGGGCGTGTCGGGCTGCAGCAGGGAATGATGTAACGGTGGAATCTCGGCATGAAGTAGCAGGAAGAGGAATACGAAGAGACATACGAAGAGACGGTTGAGAGAAAAAGAAGTGGACGTTGAAATTGATTCGCTGAACACAAGAATCGAGTTTCGCGTGCGCGTGGAACTTTGCCGGTAAACGTCGGCAATCGGACATACCGCACGAAAGCCGGTTTTTTTTTTCGAAATACGGTGAAATAGTGAGTTATATATCAGCTCTGTGACATTTCCAACAGAAGTTCTTCGACTAGTCTGATTCAGAACAGAAGAAAGGCAGGCATGTCCTGTCCTCTAGCATTGGGCGGTACGGATATGACACGGACAAGGCTTGTAGATAGCAAGCCGAAGAGACTGATTGGCGACTGAATTAATGATTTTGTCCGCATCTGGACAGGGATATCTAATAAAAACCGGATCAAGAGTTTAGCAAGTAAAATGACCACCCGATCAAAGCTGTTCACAGTCCGCCGACAGTACTAGTTGAATAGAAGCGCACCATCGGCCACCGACAGCATCACCAAATAACTGTCCTCGACGGCGTCTCACTAAATCTCAAAGTGCGATGATTGAGTCGAGAAGCACTGCGAGCGCGCACGAGCATTTGAAAAACGCCATGCGATGCGCCGTCGTCGATGAAGGCAAATCCCGAGAGAACCAGGAGGTCGACTTCCAGAAGTGATTATCGATGAACAACGAGCACGGGTCTAGAGGCTAGTGTATTTCATAAGGTCTATGGAAGCTCTTTGACCTTTGGTGTAAATTGTAAAAGAATAGTGCGTCTGATAAATTCACCGGCATCGGAGCTTCAGAGTGTTTGAGATCCTGCGCAGTGGTCGGTCTGCGCTGAGATTGATATCGTTGTAACGTATAACTATAGTTTGCATCAGACGCTGGAGAGAAGAAGGCGCACTGCCCGACCAAGACAAAGCCACCCAGAAAAGGCAAGAGAGACTAGTGGTGGTGCAAGATCGACGAGGTCATGGTGGAGGGCATAGCTACGGACGCCGAGCAGCAGTGTGTTTCATGTATACATGCTTTTGACTTTCGAAGTTGACTGGTCTTCTATGTAGGATTACGCGTCGCAACACGTGTGCATCGGGGTTCGGACGCGTAGAAGAGGGAGAGGAAGAGGGAGAGGAAGAGAGGCCACCAAGGAGATGACACGTCGAACTGGGCTGTCGGGCGAATTAAAGCTTATTCGCCGGGCGCAATATTCATGGCAAATTATAAGTAGAATTACGTTGCGAGAAGAGACCTTTCCGGTGGTAATCACCATGGCGGCGTCCGAAACCTGGATTGAGCAGCATCACTGGAAGCTAGCTTGCCGGCAACGCCACAGGACGGGTCCTTATATTTGGTCTTGTTTGCTCTTTCCCGTGACAACGCTGCTTGGCTTGCCAGTGAGTAATCGTGAGTGAGCTTCTTTCTAGCAGACCTGAATGACTGGACTGGTGTAAGTGTGAGTTTTCACTTGCCGACTTTGCTTCCTGCCACCATACATGCAGGCACGTCGTATGCGATTGTCTGATAGTCCAAGCCTGCTGTTCATAAAGCACTATATCATATACTGATTGGCGCCTTATATCCATTTGTCTGACAAGTATGCCAAATTTCTTTCAACAAGATGATGCACTTCCGCTCCTACATCAGCTTTCTGCTCCATCACATCTGCCGTCCTGTTCTGGCTTACGAGTAAACCCGGCCTGAGGGTCCATCGGGCACTTCGTGTGCCATGCCAGTCCGAATTCGACCTATGTGATTCTGATGACATTTCTCGCGCCCATCTCTCCGTCCCATCTATCCCTCTGACTTATCAATCGGCCTCGTCACACCACACACGCTTCCTCCCGATATTACTCTCAGACTTGGAACAATGCTCTCCGGCTCTGCATATAAAGACAGTGCTTCCCTTCTCGGCTTCAATTCACTCTTCTCAACTCTCACCGAGCAGCCAAGTCATATCCTTTCTGTCTTCGCAGATCCGCTTCCTGATCGCCCATCATGAATAATTACTCGGCCTACATAAACAATGACCAGAATGTCCAATATCATCCGTCCTGCAGACCTCCCTCGCAGTCTCAGTCTCAGTCTCTCACCCAATACTCTTCGACTCCCCCACCTCCAGTCTACCAAGCTCCTCAGAACACTATGTCACAGTCAGCTTTCGCATATTACCAACAGCAGCAAGGTTATGCTCATGCTGCTCCTGCTCAGCCAAATAGTACGCATTTCTGTCCCGTTAGCATGCACCATCTTCTTACTTGTGCAGTAGCTCCTGCGCAAATGCCTTCGTCGTATGCGTATCAAGGATTTGCTTCACATCCGGGACATCCGAGTCTCCCACCGACATCGACTACGGCACATCACCAACAGCAAGGATTCCCTGCTGCTCAGCAACAGATCTACTCCGGCTATAATACCAATGCGACATACGCGCAGCCAGCATCTCAATTGTACCCACAATATCTCGAACAGGGACAGGGTGTTCCCGCGAGCTATGATTACCAACGCCGCGGGTCTTCGTCTACGGTCTCTTCCTCACCGTCGCAATCGTCACAGTCGTCCTCCTCCTCGGACCGCTTCCCATGCCCGAATTGCGACAAATCCTTCACACGTAACTTCGACCGCAAACGACACATGGAAATCCATATGCCAGGGAGCGCGGGAAATAATCGCTGCCGTTACTGCCACAAAGATTACAGCCGGCCCGATTCGCTGAAGCGGCACCTCGATAATGGCTGCGAGAAGAAGCCACACTCGTGAGGTCATTAGAACTCGGTTCTTAACAATTTTGCGGATTATTCCTTTCCTTTTTCTCTTTTTCTCCCGCGATGTGCCCTAGATAGCTCTTCGGGTGGGGGAGCCAGTAGTTCTCTTACCTAGTTCGCATTTGACCATACACACTTTTGCTGCCAAAGCTCGTCGTATATTTATTTGGGCTCTGTTCTTTGAGCTTCGATGTCCCTCTTTGTAATCACGTTCCAGATTCTCTTCTTAACATTTACAAATACGCCACCGCCTAATAGTCTCTATGGCAGATACCACTCGTTTTCGAGTCTTCTCTTCTTTCCCTCCTTTGCCTTCTTCGCCCACGGCCGCGGAAGCACCGATAGCGCGTCCCCCCTATCTGTATACCTCATATCTATTATTTAGCTTTTCACTTTCTCTCGGGCGGGCGCTTTATGACATGGCTATAGCACCATATCGCACTCCGAAATTCACGCCCCCTAGCTTTATCCATTCGTGTCCAAACTTCGGTACCTATATCCTTGCGTGACCATTTTCAAATCCAGGATCCTTTGCTGTGCTGCCTTGTCTGTTGCGAGAGAAAATCTCCCATACTCCACAAATCTCATGATCGCCCCCGTCTTCCGCCCCCTTTCTCTGAGACTTGCTTGCGTACCGACGGCTTCGAAATCGACGATCATCCAAGGAGGAAATGCTCAAATAGCAAATCGTCGTTCCGTGGCGATGTAAATATAACCCCTGGACCTCCTGCGAGATCTAGATCTTCTCCTGCCTGTTGCATGCGCAACGTGGGTTTAATCGCCTGGTTTCAATTTTTTAGAGGTGCGTAGAGCGTCACCTCGCTGATGGCCTAATCCGCTCACAGGTCGAGCAAAGAGCCAAAGACAGCGTGGAAATGAACGTACTACTGTCTGGGCGAGCGCGTGTCCGTGGGCTGAGATAGACATTTTGCCGTGCATGCACAATCGGCCTGCCGCCTTTGTTTATTTATATATTTATATGAATGCAGGCTTCTCACCTTCAGAAATTCTTCTAGCTTCAGCGAAATATTGACTCTATGCGGTTTGGTCTGATCGTTTAGTTCAGTAACCAGTTCGTCATTCGCCCCTCGACCTGCATAGGCATACATCTGAACTCTGAGGTTCCAGCTCGGAATGGTAATCAGGTGGCTCAGGGCTAGAGCTGCGGTGCGCCTTCTGAGGCTTCCCTCAGGGAAAGTATGGACTTGCCGACTTCCGATTCGCCCGCGTGGGGTCGCTTAGACTCCGATTTCACTTTACGTGGCTTAGTGAAGATCTCTCGCATCCTTGGTTCGCTGAATAGTAAGAACCTCCGGACAGCCAGTGATGATCATGGAGTTATTATCAACATCACCTGATAACTTTGTCAGGTCAGTGGCTGTTGCCTGACACGAAGCATTCCTTCAGTCAAGAAACACTTCAGAGAAGGAAGAGATTAATACTGGGCTGTTGGATTTAATGAATGTCTGAAACATTTCAAACAGGCTTAGTCGAGGACCTTCTCATTTCTACAAACCCCAATTCTTCATGACCCCAGAGAAATCAACAGACTCCGAGTCCGCGATCGTCATCCGGTGGACATAGAATCGAAGCAAACGCTACCGCCGCCTTCCTTGTCACTCAGATAAGATCTGCATTGTATTTTAGGATCCGGACTCTTTGATGCAAGAAAGCATGCAAGAGACCTGATATCTGAACCAATAAAAAAAACTCGACAAACGCCTCGTTTATCCCTAGCCAATAAAACTTACACCACGCTTCTCATCTCTGACAGTAGTGAGAGCTAGAGGCATTCTATGACTAGAAGCTAAAGTACTTCGAGTTCGCCTTAGGTGCCTTGAACGAGACTCGGACTCTGCGATGTTTTTCCGTGCTCGCGTCTATGAAGTGGAGAAACATATCACTCTATTGTTTATCCATGCGTCTTATTTTAAGTGCGAAGCTTATAGATACGAAGGATATTACATCCTTGTATCTCCCCAAACTCTAATCTGTGATGGACGTGCGGAGGCTTTATGACTTCTTGAGTATACATATAGCACAATGATGACGGCTGACGTTGCTCGCTTTCTTTGAGTGAAGAATCTGACCTTCTTTATAGTAGCCAATGGGGTATTTCTACGGCTGTGATAGCTCAAAATCTCACTGTATTTCATGGTCGTTGAGGTTTATGAGAACAAATGCACAGGCGCACGTTTAAGGTGAACCACAGCCATATATTGATCTCATCTATCAACTATCCTCAGAATACTAGTATACACAGATAAGTGAATGCAGCACAGTCACCCTTATGTCGCAGTGCGCGCACATCGCGATAACACAACAATATTTCATGACGAGGATTAATAATGTGGCGCTGTCGATCACAATTTGAACTCCGCCGACGCGACGCGTCAAATGATGCGCGTTCCTCTCACGCGTCGACCATCACGTTTCCAGAATCCACCACTCCCACCAGCAACTTGTGCAGAGCGATTCCCCTTCGGTAGTTTGATAACCATGAGTGTAAATATTACGTTTCAGGAGGGTGGAGAACACCTCGGTCTTGGACCGGAGTACCGCATCAAAAAAGATGGACCCCACATTGAATTGGTCTCAGTACGGATTCCAGTGTTTAATTTTCATTGTCTTCAAAGATAGACGTTGAGTGCTTATGCCAGATTAGAAACCGGAAAACTTCATCTGCATGGAGGTTCGGCTGGCACACGCTGTCAGAAATATTTCTGCCCTCGGGATTTCCAGATACCGTTACTCCTGGTAAGTAGTGGAATTATGCCCAAGTACTTGGCCCAGATGCTAACTTCTCGGGCGTAGACTATATCAGGTAGATCTTACCTACGAATTTTCTCTGACAAACGTCTGAATAAAGCTATTAGGTATCAGATATTCGACTCCCTTCAGGCTTTCAGTAGTTCAATTGCTGGGCTTCTTTCTTCACGAGCCGTACTTGAAGGTACCGTGCCTTTGAGCAAACCGTTGGAATTCTACTCGGGAGCTTATTTTCCTATTAGGCTTTGGCGTCGGAGATGAAAAGGCTTCATCAACGAACGCCGTTCTGCTTTCAGTAGTGCAGGATGCAACGGGTAGACTTGCCAGTAAGTTCTCGTTGTTCTCCTGGTATGGAAGATTACTCTGCTAAATGAACCTGAAGCTATATTCTTCGCGTGGAAATTTGGTACAGCACTTGCCCCCGAGGCAAAGATGTATCGTCTTGCTGCGGATATATTCAACGACAGTGCCTTTATTCTTGACTGTCTCTCTCCAGCTCTCCCTACACAACCCCGTATCGTAGCCCTCTGCGTGGCAGGTGCTTTGCGTGCCATATGTGGTGTATGCGGTGGTGGAGCAAAAGCCGCCTTGAGCGTACACTTTGCACGAGCAGGGAACGTGGGTGAGCTGAATGCGAAAGATGCGAGTCAGGAGACCGTTATCGGACTGCTCGGCATGTTGGTACGCGTCCCCATCGTTCTCTTCTCTCAAATTCTCTCCACAGCTAAAATAATCCATGGTCACCGCATATAAAGTGCGGATCCTTCGTCATGTCGCATATCACTTCGCGACCTGCAACGTGGGCGACTCTTTCGTTTCTTCTCATACTCCATCTCGTAACGAACTATCTCGCCGTTTGCGCCGTGGCCCTCACCACGCTCAACCGGCAGCGGGCCAATATCGCTTACGGCCTTTATTGTTCACAAGAAGGTGTTGTTCCGTCACCATCAGAAGTCGCGCGGATCGAGCGGATTTTTGAGGTCCCTGCCGCCGTACGGGACCCATCGTCTGGCGATGTGTTAGGTACATGTACTATCTGCTCATCGGCCGAGGAGTTGTTGCACAGTACCCGGAAGAAACCAACAACTTCTTGGAGGGATGCTTTGGAAGTGTTCCGAGACGAACCTTACGTCCTCCTCGGCACGGAGGCCGAAGCTTCGTGCCAGTTGCTCGTGTTCTTTAAACGCGAAGCACTGCCTGAGGATTATCTTAAGGCTTGGATAAATGCCTTTGAGTTTTGTCGGAGTGCTGTTGCTTCAGGGAGAAAACCACAACGAATAGTTGAGAGATCCGTACCGGAAGAGTTGAGTATCCTTCAGTCTTCTCTGAATCAGATCAACAAAATATTCCCAGACTTTCTGGAGAAGGCGAAGAAAGCAGGTTGGGATTTGGTAACGGATGCCATAAGCACAGGGCCAGTACGTATAGTGAATATTCGGATTGACACCGAAGAGAAAAAAGATAGGTGATGTAGTCGCAAAATACACAAACGTACATCGCAAAAGGCAAGCCTGGATCCCAACACGGGAACGATTATCATTAAGAATACGAGGCAGGTACGAGAGAAGGCGTTCCATACATCCGAGTCTGGGTAGGATGCGTAGGAGAACAATCTCAGACAAAATCAGCAACGTTACGAGACTCCTCAGCTAGGGTGGGACGTGATCCCCATCTTCCATTATAACTTGAGTACATAAGGTGGCGACGGAACGACGGATAATGCGAACCAAAGAACGTTTCGCGATTGATGTTTAACTGTTGACAAGACTACAGCCGACGCCCACCTAAAAAAAAACAAATTTGAGAAAACTGAATCCCTTCGACTGAAATCACATTCATACCCATGATCGTTAGTCTTCTTCATGGATAACAATCTTAGCTGCTTCAGTTATCTCCTTGGCCTGGTCCCCAACCGACGCATGATCTGGCTCGGAAATTTCAACTGGCATAGGTCCTGGTTCGTCTTCGTCACTTTCGTCTTCCTCCCCCTCTTCTCCGGGTTTCCTGAATACCATCACCTCGCCGTTGACCAGTCTTCGCTTCTTCAATGGCGCATCTTCCGAGGTTTGAGCGCTACTGGCACCACCCTTGTCCACCTTCTCACCACCACTTCCAGTGTTTGACGGATTAGTCTTTGTTTTGACTTTCTCCTTCTTCTTTTGCCGCTTGGCTCGATTCTTCGCCGTCTTAGCTTCAGCGGCCTCCTCCCGTTGACGTTTCTTCTGCTCAAACTCGCGCTGAGCCATTTCCTGTTGGACAGAAATCAGATCACCATCACTCAAGAAATAAGAGAAACGCAGCAAACGCACTTTCTGCACCGTCTCGTCCATAACTTTCAAACGTTCATATTCTCTTCGTCTGGCCGCTTTATACACATGGAACTCTCCACTTCCCGCTCCAGCACTAGATCCTTGCACATTCTTCATCATCTCGCGTGGGGGACGTATTGTCTTCTCCTTCGGCGGGGGCGGGATATACGCGGGTTTTGAAGGGTCTTTGAGCAACCGCTCGAGCTGCATTCGCTGTTTTTCAACGGCTGATGGCGCATGGCGGTTCTTTGATGCTGCGCCAGCTTCGAGACTAGGACCAGGCGACGGCGAGGCGGAAGTAGACATGAAGGTTGAAGGAACAAGTGGTAACGCTTATGTAATCTTGCTCTGAGTAACAAATAATACTGTATTTCAGAAAATATCTTAAATCTCAGGGCTCCCGCAAAGACTAACTCCTTTTTATTATTGTTATTATTTTTCAAGCACAGAGATGTACATTATAACAAATAATTGTAGTTACAAAATCATTTTGGAGGATTGTCTAAGCCAGCACCGTTGTTAAAGACACTAAGAAGAGCGAAGCAGCCGTACAAGAGCCCGACTGGATACGCGACGAGCAATCGTTGCTCAGACATGCGAAGGACGACAACAAATATACCAGATGCGGCGTATGTACACCACATGATTGAGATGGCTGCAAGGATGAAGCCCAGGAGGCCGCTAGATGCAAAAAGATCATTAGTTATTGCCATTGGGGATTTTAGACAAATGGGAAATTATGCATACTCGAGAGTCATTACAACACTAAGTGCTCCTACGCCAACCATTGGTAATAGGCAGTATCCTAATACCGAGGCCACTCTGTATGCATCGATGCCTGTTTCTGACATGAGGTTTAGCAGCGTGTATATTGACGCTGACCCAAGTAGTGCGACACCGTATATGTAACCAAATTGAGGTTTTCCAGACTAACGAAGTGTTCAGTAAGCATCCGGCTAGTTATTTACGCAAACGTACAAGAAGAAGGCACGTTGCAAAGCAAAAGCAGAATATTAAAGGACCATAAAGATCGGCATCGTCCATGATGTGTTCGTCCATGTGTCCGAGTGGATTCAGCACTGTCATCGATTTGGCCCAGATATGCGAGAAGTTGATACCGAGTTCTATGCACGACTTCAGTGGATAGTCGAAGAAAGAATCATTGCACTGCAACATACCTTCTAATAACGGTGGTTCACCCTCAAGTCCTCCCGTCCCAAATGCAGTCCACCAAGGACCAACAGGCTGGATGTTTCCTCCGAACCCTGAAGCTGCACCATTCACGCCCATTGATCCCATATTCCCCTCTAAACTTGGTCTTGAACTAGCATAGTAGCCGCCTTCTGACGGACCTGGTGATGGCGAGTAGAATTGCAAAGGCTGTTGTGTCGGAGCATGAACCTGAGGCTGATAATATGGAGACTGCGAAGCCTGGGCATAGGGATTTTGCGCGTCCTGCCACATCATTTACTGCAAAACAGGGATTCCTTGTCAGGGACAAGATTCTTGAGGGTAGCTGAAAGCGTAGGACGCGACCTAATGAAGTCGACGTGGAGGATTAAAAAAAGACGTCACGTGCCTGCTTCACAACGCAATTTGACTTGACCAATGTTGCTTTGGTTCAACCACAATGGTAAGTTGACTATACTTTCGAGAAGTAGCATATAATGATTTAATCTCTTTCATACCGGTAGCCTCAGGTGAATTTGACCTTATCAATACTGGAATTACTGCTGAAACTTTGTAGAACGAATACATTGAGGAACACATCAAGCGCCATGGGCGACGACTAGACTATTACGAGAGAAAGTATGCTGCTACCGTGTGTCTCCTTGGTCTCCGTTTGCTTAATATATTCCTAGGCGAAAACGCGAAGCTCGCGCTGCCCACCGCTCATCTACGATCACTCAAAAGGCATTCGGTCTAAAGGCGAAGTTGTTACATGCTAAACGCCATGCCGAGAAGGTACAACTCAAGAAGACGCTCAAGGCTCACGATGAGCGGAACGTGAAGCAGAAGGAACCGGAGGGAGCCAAAGAAGGTGCCCTTCCGACCTTCTTGCTCGACCGTGAAAATCAGAGGGATGCGAAGGCGATGTCGTCTGCAATTAAGCAGAAGAGAAAAGAGAAAGCTGCGAAGTACGCTGTACCGCTGCCAAAAGTACGAGGAGTGGCAGAGGAAGAGGTGTTCAAGGTCATGCGTACCGGGAAGAACAAGAGCAAATCTTGGAAACGTATGGTGACGAAACCGACGTTCGTTGGTGAAGGTTTCACTCGCAAACCCGTCAAAATGGAACGGTTCGTGCGACCGATGGCTCTGCGGTATAAAAAGGCAAACGTCACTCATCGTTCGTGTATTCACTTATGTTTCTGTGGATATCTGTTGACATTCCGTCATCCAGCCGATCTGAAGGCGACCTTCCAGCTACAGATCATTGGTGTAAAGAAAAATCCTCAATCGCCAATGTACACACAACTCGGTGTATTGACGAAGGGCACAATCATCGAAGTGAATGTCTCAGAGCTCGGTATAGTGACCACTGGCGGCAAAGTTGTGTTTGGGAAGTACGCTCAAATTACAAATAATCCGGAGAACGATGGCTGCATCAACGCAGTGCTATGTAAGTTGCTTGGGAGATAGTTTTTGTCGACGTTGCTGACCGAATCTGCTTTCTTTTCAGTGGTGTAACTCCGTAATGTTCTTTCATTGGATGTATCATTGTTACTAGCATAATCCTGTCATCACTGCTGTGTTCTCATTTTCAATGTTTGCTTGCGTCGCGTGTACCTCGGTCTGCTTAGTAAGACATTGCCGATCAAGTTTATCAATCAAGTCAAGTCAAGAGGCACGAACAAGAAACTCTGGCTACAACCACGACGTCTCAGCCATGAATGACACTCAACCTGCGGTACCATTCTTCAAGAAGGGCAAATCGAGACCAGCAAACCAACGAAAACGGGATGCTTCACCGCCATCAAGTAGTGCTGGACCATCAAGAACCGTCCCGGAAGCAAGCCACAAAATCGGAGGTCGTTCTTCCTTCGCGAAAACCAGGTGCAAACCTTCTATCAGCTGGTACAAAGCGCTTAAAGTCGCAGCGCGATGCTGACGGATTCTCTGATGAGGAGACGCGTGATGGACCAGACGTGAAGTGGACAGCGAAGGGGTCACATCAAGCGGCCGCGCAGGATATCCTGGCGGGGGACGAAGCAGAAGCTCTTGAAGAGAGGCGGAATAAGAAGACGAAAATAAACAAAGATGATGAAGACGATATCGAGCCAGACGATGGCTTGTATCACGGCCAAAATGCGTACAAATCGCACATAAAGAAGAACAAGGAGATTCCGAAAGCGATGCGTGTAGGCCCGCAAAGAAACACGTCAAGTACTATACGTCAGGTCACGATAGTGGATTACCAGCCCGATGTTTGTAAAGACTATAAAGGTATGTCTATTAATGGCGATCTTCGTAATTAGCTGCTGACTTTTGCTGTTTCAGAAACTGGCTACTGCGGTTTCGGTGATACTTGTAAATTCTTACACGACCGGGGAACTTGTAAGTTGTTCTCTCAGTCATTCTGATGAATTGATTACTAACTTGGTTTAACGTAGATCTGGCTGGCTGGCAGCTTGATCAGCTTGCCGCAAACCCGAAAAAGAATGTCGCAGACTCTGATTCAGACGGCGATACGGACTCGAGCGAGGATGTTCCATTTGCCTGTCTGATCTGTCGCAAACCGTACACGGATCCTGTCGTAACTCGATGTGGTCATTACTTCTGTTCTGCATGTGCCATCAAGCGATTCGCGAAAACACCCAAATGTATCGCCTGCGGTACGGCTACTGGCGGCATTTTCAATAGAGCGGACAAGGTTATTGCGAAGATGCAAAACAAGAAGGCAGCCGAGGAGAATGATGATGAAGGATGTGAAGGGAAGAACGATGTCCAACTCGAGGGATTGGGTGAAGCAAGTGGATCAAGTGACGAAGAAGAATGAATGATGGTTATTTTTCCGTACGTTTTTGTGGATATACTCAATGTATTCTGTCCTAATTTTTTGTTGCTGAACGAAATGCTAAAATGAGTATTTACTACGGCACGTCCAAACAAATACTCGAAGTCTTGATTGATTTGATCAATGGCACCGAACAGCTTCCAATGTGCGGAGAACTCGCAGAAAACGATCATTCCGTTGCCAAGGTATCGTTTTATTTCAATTACTCTGGTGCGGAAATCTTGTTACTCGGCAAGTAACATTCAAAAGTGCCACATGCATCGCATAAAACAATTGACTATGAGTTGTCCTGTGGCTTCGAATGGACCCTCTTCCATATTCACATGCACTCAAATGGTGGATCATGCGTCTTAGTCCACAGCTTTCTGGAGCGTCCGCTTCATTCAATGCCTGAATATATGAGAGATGCTGCAAGATTTCAAACCTCGTGCCGTTCTGTCCGGGTGAAGTCCAGGTCCGTAGTAAATTTTCTTCAATTCGATCTCTCTCCAAACATATGCAATTTTATCACCGAAGATGTTGGTGCGGGCCGCAGCTTCCGTGTCCTACGCTAGCCAGTTCAGCCATAGGTTTGCGTCTTTGAGACCCCGATCGAGATGCATATTATAATCCCACCAAGCCATGCCTACGGTACTCCGGGGCTTTCTCGGCTCTCGTTAGAGGGTAATACGGATTTTGTACTGCAGGGACAAGTAAGTTGTGCTTCATCAACCTTGTGTTCTCCGCAAACTGTCAGAGCAACGTCTGCTAGGGGGCCGTTAATTTCGGACACGGAGAGCCTTTACGCATTGCTATTTCTCTAACCTGTTACGGCGAGAAGGAGCCCGCGCTCGACGTTCATCGGACCGGCTGTTTGGGATCTTTCTTTCGAGGATGACCGGACGGCGAACTCAAAACTCTGGGTCAAAAGATAGGGTGAACCCTTGAAGACCTATCGACCCTTGCATCACTTGCATAAAAAATGCATTATTCCCATGGTCCAAACGTTTCTGTCTGTGATGATGGTCTGTTCTTGGAGCATCTGTCTCGATTCTCTCGTCCCAACAAAATTGCGGTGAAGGAGCGGGGTTAGAAAGTTATGAATAGGTGTAGGCTTCAGAAGGGAAGAAAACGTTGGCTTCTTCACCCTTCCTATAAACGCCGAGCGCTAGGCTACTGCGTCAAAGCCTAACGAGACCGTAAGCAACAACCAGAACTCTGATATGCCAATGCATCCGGGTGATGCTCGTTTCGTACATCATGTTCTAACTACAGAATACTCCCGCGCTGAATCCCATCGCGTTGTCACAGATTTATACTAATTAGGGATATTGTCTGATTGAAACAGCATCGCTTCAGAGCTTTTGGTACAGGTGATTCGCCCCGCTATCGTATCAGAAGATTTGATGTATCGAAAGATCGGTGTCAGACAGGCTTTTAGCACTGATCTTCATCTGGTATGTGATCCGGGAGCTCCTATTAACGTTCACATCTGTTACGGCTGATCAACTGACTTCTGGATGCAGACATCAATGCCGTTAGATGCTCCGCGGGCCTATAAAACAACTCATTTAATCTCGGATACTCAGAAGGAAAGTCGGTGTCCAGACGTGGGCGATAACTTCGAACCAGAATCATCCGCAGAATCACCCGTGGAATCACCCGCAGAATCACGAGAAGTGGTGCTTAGACTGGAACCGCACTGATTCATATCGATCAAGCACACAAGAGCTATCGCGTTTCCTATTGTATGAACTTGCGAAGAAACAGGTGGTCAGAAATCGGCGTTAACGATGTAAATGTGTATCTATTGTTCAGCAAGTGTGGATACATGGTCTTTTAGATCATAGAACTTCCTTTGTCTCAGAGGTAGCAAGAACACCGCCATGTTTTGGGGCAAAGGACGACGCCGACAAGCTCGGGCAATGTATGAAACGCTTGAGTGGCAATATGTATCACTCTGTCTTGTTTTTGTGACGTTCTTGTGGCGCGCTAATGTTCATCTGGTTAGATAAGCGTATTTGTTGTGAAGCCGTCTTGTGTTGATATGAGATGCAATCTAACAACCGGTGCAAACGGTTTGCCTAGATGAGCTACAAATCCTTCCCGCAGGTTGAATACTCAGACAGTGAGTTCCAGTATCTCTATCACCGCTTGTCGTCATTTCTAACAACATTTTCCCGTGCCTCTTGTAAAGCGGCTATTAAGTTAAGACCCTCAGGAAGATTCGTGTGTGATAATACAGATGTAAGTTTGTTTGCAATGCGAGAATTTAATGTTCATTATTGTGTTAGTTCCCGCTCAAGGTCCTTAAGGGAAAAGCTCGTGAGCATAAATGAAGTCAGGTGTAAGCTACAAATCGAGGTTGATCTTACACAAGAGGGTATCGGAACAAAGGGTACCGCGCTACCCCGGTGGAGGGAAGAGGTAATCAACATTCTATTCAACGACGTCGCTAGCACGAGGCCAAAATACATCGTCGCGCAGTCACGAGGCCGCGGGGGGTCAGCTTTCAAATTGGTGAGGCTGTCCACGATGCATACTTCCTGAAGCCTGCCAGGTTCACTGTATTACCGCGGTAAAGATGAGCACATTACACCTCTGCCGTACCCGTCGAGTGCATGGAGAGCCCTTCTCGAGATCTCTTGGTGCGATGAATAGCTCTTCCTCGTCCACGTTTCCGAACCTTACCGGTCTACCCGCGGTAGTCTTCACCCTCTTCGAAGCCAATGTGAGTCTTGCTAGAGGATCGTTGACGTCCCTGGGAGAGCGTGTATGCAAGGTTCACGGTTAAGACCAATGATGTCCAGAGACTTTCGAGCATGCGGCTCATGGGGAAGAAGAACATCGTGCACAGCTCCACGACGTGTGTAGTCGAAGGGCCGAGATTCACGAACCTGTGGGCTTTCTTCGTAAGCTACTTTCAGTATAGATTCTGAAATCACATAGTATCTCCTTTTAATTCCCCAGCTTCCGGAGAAGATGCTGAGAGTGAATTTGTTCACCAATGAAGTTACTTCCTTTTCTAGGTTTAGCCTGACTTGATTTAAATGTTCTACTGTGCATTACGGGATGCGTCACCCTCAGGCTTGCTGGACGTGCCCGCCCAAAAGATCCCGATCCGAAATCAAAATATCACTGTTTGAATAGCATCATCATCCCTAGACCTTCTCCCTCATGTTTCCGAGGCCGAGCCGAGCGGTGTCCGGTTTATCCCTGTGAGTGGCTTAAGCGGTGAACTCACAATGAAGGCATAACCGTCTGAACAAGAGCGGGAGATGCAAGGTCTTTCATGAGGTTCCTCTTGTTCTTGAGCAAGACTTGAGAAATGATGGCGAACGCGTAGCTTCGCGAGTTCATATCATTCCATGCGGGTTTCTCCCGCTTGATCCTTTCGCACAAGGGGGGGTTAGACTTCTTTGAAATTTGAGGGGTTCCCCGCATCTTCAACAAATGAGCTTTGAGAAACGGCACTACTTTCGATTCATTTCCCTTTTTTCTCTCTCTTCTGCGAAGGTCGTGAATTTCGTACGAAAAGGTCGTTCTGAAAGAAAGTTGCCGAACATGCCTTCTTCTCGTTTGGAGCTCCTCCAGATTATCTCCGAGTCATGGTGTTATTCTTGAATTGAAGTTTGGCGCTGCGCGTCGCTTGGAAGAACGAGGTACAGTACGTCAATGCGTGTGTACCACATTCCAAATTACCCAGAGCCCAGAGAACAGATACTCAGATGCCGTCTCGCTCTAGCCCGTCATGCACAGCCTGAGGAATATAAAGCGAGACGGCGGGCCGTTGGCGGCTATACAGGTACGCGATATCTTCGATATTCAGCTGAGAAACATGACCCCGTAATTTATCTCGAGTTGAATCTTCTCTGACTAAAAGGTACAAGCGACAATACTCGGAACCTATCGAGCCGCAGAAACACAAAAGCAATAAACTCAATCCTTCGCGCGTTCCAGAATTGCATAGCCTATTTACCTCCTGTCCTCAATCAGCCCTGATCAAAGGGAAAACACGCCACGAGTCCTTCCTGCCACCCTGTACGTATCGAGCTCCATTCGGTTGCATCAAACTCACAGGCATGAGGAGGAAATACAAGGGATAAAATTCTGCACAGAACGCAGAACGAATCAGATGAGTCTCGATTAGACAAATTAGAACTTAAGCGGGATTTTCGCGCAGGAGCCAATCTTTGCGTACCTGACAACGTTCTAGAGACCCGCTCGTGCCGCCTCCATGCCATGCTCCTTAGCGCGCTCGGAGGTCGGAATAAAGTTTCATCCAGTCGATATTTCAAGATACTGCACCAGGTGCTAAACCTTCAGAGGAACGAGGAGCAACGCGGAAATAATTTATCCGCTCAGACATCAGAAATTCACGAAGTAAACTACATATGGAAGGCGAAAAAAAAGTACGCAGCTCACCATGCAGATTTCTGTTCTTCCATCCTTCTCGGCTGGAGCGAAGACGGGGGTCGGATGGAGGCCAGAAACGGGAAGGAATCCAAGTAGAGATTCAAGTACAGCAACAATATTTCCCAAGATTGGCTATTAGATTGGATTTTGTCTTCTTTTATTACGTATATTTCCATATATGGAAGCTAAACCTCTCTCGCGGGTGCTGATCACGCCGTGCCGCGTTCAAATTCAATTCATTCTGTTCTGCTGGCTGTGAGTTTTTTTTTTCTTTTTTCCTCGGATTTTTCTGCTCACTCGCAATTTCCACCTCTCCGTCTCGTGTGAGCATTCTGATATAAATTGAGCTTTGCGAAGGTAGCGAATGAGCTCTTGCGCGCGGAAGCTCGTAAAAAGCATAGGCAGAAGTCCCTCGGCTGTTTTCCCTGTTCACGACCATTCGGTTGAATATATAGTGAAAAAAAGTAGGGCCGTTCTATCATGTGGCCTGATCATCATCTCCATCTGGCAAATCGACTATAGCATGTGGAAGCAGGCGGGAGAACTACGTATGACGACTGTCCGACGGGCAATATTCGCGCACGTTAAGATACATAATTGATTTTACACGACTTTCTTGTGCTTGAGATCAAGGAGCAAAAAGGGGTATCCGGACTCGAGAAGGAAAAGAAGTACATGGAAATCTGATTTCGTCAGGGAAAAGCTGAGCAGGAAAGAAGAAACGTGAGGAAGAATGCATAAGTCAAGAATAAGACGAAGAGAATAAGTCCGGTGCAAGGGGGGACGAAGGGAATCGGCCTCCCTTTTTTTCTCAGCTTGCCATTTGATACTTTCTTTTGGCGAGTGACAGAGAAGAGGCTTTACAACGGCCGGAATGACCGGAGAATCTCATCGTCCGCGGGCTCACGGCGATGCGCCAACTGGCCTGCTCGCAGTTGCTCGAGAGGCACAAGCGAACGAGGGTCACAAGAATCTGATGGAAGAACCGGAGTTGCGGGTGTAAGGAGCAGGGGGCTCGGACCCGCATTGTCCTCAGCCGTTGGCGATGGAAGAGAAGGCAAGTGTGAGGACGCTGCGGAAGGTGCGGGTGACGGTAGTGCGAAATGTGTTTTGTTCCGATGGCGATCTTCGGAACCAGGTCTTTGGCTAGCTGCGGCCAGTACGAGTCGAGGCTGACGTTGACCATCCGATAAGGGTGCACCCTCTGCGAGTATGGGTGTATGCGCCCGAACATATAATTGAGATGACGATGCTACGGCAGAGACAGGGCTTGGCGGAAAGGGAGAGTAGCGTGGTTGAACGCTGAACGGCGAAAAGCCCTGTGAGAGCGACTGATCCCGGTCGGATTGAGAGCTCTGTGAAGCTGCTGAAATCGAGTTTCTCCGCGGAGCAAAGGACATGAACACATCGGTCGGTAATGTCTCTCGCGATCCTCGCTCGGCCTTCTTGTTCGAACCGACGGTACTGGAACGCGCGCGCTGGTAACATTCATGTGGAACATGCAAATTTGCGAGGATAGGGACATCATCCACGGTACGAAGATGTTCGAGAGAATCTTCCGTGTAATAAGCATCTGGATTGACAAAAAGAACAGAGAGAATAAGCTTTCGACAACATTATGAAGAAGAATGGAGGTCGAGAGACAGACAGACGTACTCATGTGCCATTTCTTGAGACTTGTCCCGGTGTTAACCCAAGCCGAGTAGGTTTGCTTCACAAGAGGTTGCCGCTTCACAGGCTGTACAGTATAGGTGTTGGATGAATAATACTCGCGATTGTGTCTATAATGTTCACAAGCTCTTAGTTTGGATACGGGGATAGTAATCGAGAACCACAAAGATAAGACCTACCTGAGCATTCGGTTCCTTTCAGAGGCGTGAGTTTCATCCGTATCCCAGTCCTTCTCGACATATAGCAAGAAATCCTAGTAAAGGAAGGGAGGACGGAGAGCGGATAATGTTTGAGAATTGGCTTCGAATGATAGAAAAGAAGCCCATGTTGAACTCACGTCACGAACGCGGGAAGGATGCCAGTGTCGTCCCTCCGTGAAGCGCTCCATGCCTGCACCGGTAGCGTCGGAAGCTGGCGAACGCTCTTCCCAAACGTATACACAACCTGGTCGAAGAGCGGCACGATCTGCAGCATCAAGCCGACGGGTAACCATGGGAAGTATGCCACAGGTAACAGCATGAAAGAGTACATTGGCATCGCGCGTCGAGCGGACGCGCATGCCAGTCGCCGTCGGCCGCTGAGAGGGCCGCATCTGGGAGCTCTTTGCGGGAGACGTCGTGAGAGAGAAGATGAGCAATGGACGAGGGTTCGGGATAGCAACGGTCAAGTAGACACAGACGGGGCCTGGACTGGACTTTCAGTGAGCGAGCGGGAGACGAAGCAAGCAAGGCGGCGGGAGAGAGACAAAAGAAGAGAAATTGCAAATCAATAACGGCGGCGGATGTAGGTCTTTATAGAGATCAGAAAATAAGCGAAAGGAGATTAGGGCCGAGGAGTGAAATCACAAGTAGATTAGGGATCTGAGAGGAGCCCTTGTATTCCGAGACTCAGGATCAAAGATGCGAGCATTGCCATTTGCAAGTGGCAGAGAGATGCGTGTTATTTACACGATGTACAGTATGTATTTGCGAGAATGTCGCTGTTGAGCGATCGCATAGGATACAAGGTTCAATGGCAGCTGAAAGGCCGCCTGAACGGTATCCTAAAGCTTCTAAGCTTACCGTACCCAGGGCTCAGGCTCATCCTGGCTCATCCTGGCTCATCCTGCTCCTGGTCTTCACTTCATCTCTTCTTTTCTCAGCCTTCTGTTGGAACCCCGTTCCTAGTCAGTAGCCTCCTTTTGCATGTGCTGCAATTGTGTTCTCTGTAGATGAGCAACAATCACCTAATCTTCGCATTAATATCGTCCTTTTTCTTTCTATTCTTTGCTGGCTCGCCCGTCTCGCTAGCGTCACGCCCTTGCACCGGCATATGATTACAGACCAGTGGCCTGTCTACCTTGTCTTTGACAATCCGGATGGCGTATGCTATCATCGCTGTTGCCACTTACCACGGGTGATCGTCGTCGCCGTCGTCGTCGTCGTCGGATTGATCTTGGTTATGAACCAAAAAGGTACGACGCGACGCGTGCCCCTTGCCACCCCATCGACCATCGATTTATTCAAACTCTGATCGTCGCCATCATCATGCACCGCTCTGCCTACTCAAAAGTCTCCAGCTCTTGCTCTTTTTGCACCTTTTCGAGCCGATCAAAATTTTATACCAGATTCATCCTCTCACGCGCGTGGCCGAAATTCTCGTTCTCTGAAAGAGAATCCTGGCCACGCGTTGCATCGTGTTGACCACAATGCCATTGCGGCAGAGCTCAATAGATGCATCTGCCGGAAAGAACCTGTTCATTTTCACCGGTTCGACGAATATGGGGCATCAGGTGTCATTGATGCATCAGCCAGCATCCCAGCAAGAACAGTCTTTCTCCACGTTGAGACAGCTGGAATAGACCCAAATACAATGTCGCTCGAGAAACACGATCGCAAACGCTAGCTCCATAGCACTACATCACTCTTTTATGAAAGTGAGACTCAACCTCTCGACCGCGGATACTTCCGTATTCGAAATCGTGCTTCTGACAGAGAACGAGTAGCCACCTCGTATCCCGGGCGGTCTAGTACTGTACTTAGCCTTTCGCGCGCTCTAAAGTTCGAACTAACAAGAACAAGGCCTTGCTGGCAAGTGCGGTGGATCCGATTGTTTCGCTTGTGGTCGCATCTTGTTCGATCTGCTTCCTATGACGAGGCATCCAATGCATCGGCATTTCAAGACTAGCCTCGACTTGAGCTTGACAGCGAGAATAAGGAGCACCTAAATCGACAATCCGCCTGAGATGTCCCTGCCATTGACGAATTTGCATGACGATGCTTCGCGGAGCTTCCAGCACTTCGGACCCAGTCGCGTTCTCAACTTGAGTCCGTACCCCAATTCTCGATGAAAAAAGCAACAGAAGCTTCGAGCAGCCCGCAAAGATAATACAGAAGCTGCCTTCCCGGACGTTGTTGACTATGGATAGCAATTCACGTAAGTGCGCATATTCGCCGCGCATCCACCTGGTCCTGAAATGTAGTTGACTTCTCTATGTATGCGTCAAGACTAAGGAATCCACGAGTTCTGCCTTGCCTCATTTGATCCTGTGCTTGGATATTCTTCGCCGCAACTTTGGAGATGGACCAGCCGGGAAATCCTACCTCTTCTTGTCTGGGATGGGAATTGAAGTCGTGTACCATATCTTGGATCTCTCCCCCGACTTCCGACAAAGTCCAATCTGAGCCCCTTCCTCCTATTTGTGGCGTTCTCTTCGTATTTTCACCTAACGCAACTCCGAGGACGACAGTTTTGTTGAGTCTTGGAACAAGGGATAAACCATCTCGATCCTAGAAAACACTGGCCATCGTGATCGAGAACTGTCGGGCGTACAATTCGCATTGCCAGCATGCCTTCCGTCTTTGTCTCCTGCTTGGCCGCAGAAATCGCTAACGTTTATGACAGTCTATTGCAGTTGTCTTCGCTTCGGAAGCAAACCGACCTATCACCGGTTCCCTGCCCGAGGAGTTGGCCTTGATAAAGGGGCTCAACGGTACGCAATTAACCTTTCGCTCGGACGTTTCAGCGTGCCCTTGGAGTCGTGGCGCAATACCATGGTCAGGTACTATAGTGGTCAGGTCTTACGCGTGTCTTAAGATTACGCATGTGGCAAGTGTTAGTTTCCATTGTCTAACCATGAGCCACTCAATGGTCTGCATTTTAGAAGTGAGTAGCTGTTGCTAATTATTCTCGATATGATTTGATAAGAAGATACCACAAGGTGTTCTTAGCGTGAAGCCCTAGCATCACTTTAGTGCTTGGTGAAATGGAAGCCACGCCGTACTATTAAGTATAGCGCTTCCAAGCCCTCCGGCATAAAATTTGTGACTCGTTCATCGTGGACAATATATTGATGGATGCGGCGACCTAGCTACCAAAACATTTCAAGCAGGTGGCTTCTCACTGGCAAGGACACTCATACAATTCGGAACGTCTCGTTGTACCGACTTCCGCATCCGAACTAACGGAGAAACAAATACGCGATTATCTTCGCAATTATTCAATTACAACAAGAGCGCCCGATGAATTGCATAGGCACTATTCTCAACGAGTTGTTTTCCCTGAGCTACTGCTCTATTCAGGTACTTTGGACAGGGGCGAGCGGAACCACATTTGGCTACTGAAAGAAGATCATTAGTAAACAACAGCAAACAAGGCCAAGTAGTTGACCAAGCGGATCAAAAGATCTCCGTTACTAGGCACGTGCGATCGAGGTGGTCAAAGCGAAACCTTAATTCATTATCCGACTGGCCGGCGACCCTTTCAGCAACGGCGGTGTTATTTTGCACATTTCTACGCTTATCAGACGCCGTCTGTTATAACTCGAAAGGAAAAGAGAAATAATGGAAGACGACTCCATGCGGAAAAGTTTTTTTTTTACAAATTGTTTTCGTTCGCGGGCATGTTAAGCGATTGACGCGAATCATTGTAATTTGTTGCATTGTTTGATTCCTCTAGTGAACACGGGAAGAAGCAAGACTTTTTTTAATTCAAGAATATCCAGTGTGCGTGGGACGATCGTTAAAGTGTAGTTTACGGTATGTAAGTACGCTCTGCTAAACGTTTAGGCAGCAAGGCCGCAGTGAAGTCTCTGATCATCGTCTCATTGTTCAGATGTTATTGCCATGGATATACCAGAAGCGGGTATGTCGGATTGGTGGGCTTGAAGGGGGAATTAGTCGGTGCTTTCGCAGGCGTGCGTCTTATCGAATCTGGAGTTGCGCAGCTTCCGCCGTCCGAGGATCTAAGTGAACAATCTGTTGATTTCTTCGTAGGCGCAGACTAGACATGAATCGTCTCTTATGACAAGCGTTGACGATACAAATTTCCTTCGAGCAAGCAGGATTCTCAGGCTTCTCGACCGCGTTGCCCCCGACCAAAAAGAAAACAAACAAACAAGTAATGCGGAAAATCGGCTATGAAATGCAACTTATTTCTATTCATGGGCGCGGAAGGTGTGACTGCGACGGAGTTGGGCCTTAGAACCGGCTTCGACAGCGTAACATCTAAAGCACCGAGCATGAGCTTCCTTTCAAAAAGGAGCCGACTTCAACTTCCCCCGCTGACTTCCTACTTATCTTTGCAGGGATCCTCATTCTCCAACGGTGTACTCGTCTTTAGCAACGTGTACGTAGGCGCAGCGTGTGGGGGCTTTGGGCCTCCGCAGTTTATTCCGCGCCTCAGCGCCGATATATTGCTGTGAGACTTTGACCAGACCTCTCCGCCTAACGTTACTTGAACGTCTTCTAGAGCTCAAGCTCCTCGTCTTCTTGTTGGTCTGCACCGGGACGTGAGAGTCTTATCCTTCATCCTCAGCATATCGTGCGGGATCTGGACCCGTGGGAGCAGGAACGTCGCAAGAGCTTCGAACAAGCAAGTGCTCTCACCGATTCAAGCTCTACCTTCCGTGCCAGAGCTTGTTCGAACAGTAAATTGATAGAGAATGTACCGTGGAAGTGTGGTCTGTGAAACTGAAATGAGACCTAGTCCGAAGTTCTGACGTGACCGCGTCTTTTCAGCGCCTTAATTTCTCAATGCATAAAGAATTTGCCGTCGGCGAAACCAATTCCGCTTCAGGACCAGTCTAACATTGTATGATAAAAGTTAAGGTTAAGTATATAGGCTAATCATTAACTCCCTTTTTAAGTTAATAAATTAGCCCTACATCTCTTAATTCTAGATTCAGCATATCATTTCTGAGTTCTTTGCAGCTGAAGCTTACAAAAACGCAGCTAAATTTGCCTTGCTGTCGTGACAAGGGCCCTCGTGGTCTCTGTCCCACGCCCTCTCCTCCTGAGAATTACTATTTTGGAATCCAGTCTCCATCTTTATGCGTGCACTTGCTTCTTTCGTATTCTGAAAGCATCCAGTGTACATACCCCATGCCTCGGAACCTCTGTGCTTTCAGGGACCCGTCTTTTCTCATCTTTAGAGATCAGTATTGTGCGATTCAGGTGTCGGCAGCGTGGATCCGGGATCTGTTGGGTCAATCATCTTTCGGGAATGAACGGACGATCGAATTCCTATGGATGGTATACGAGAATAGCTTAGTTGGAAGGCTAAATGGTAACTCTTTTTTCCTGGAGCTTATACGGCAGATCTTCGATAACTTTATTTCCCAAAGGTGCACGAAAGACAGTCCATTGGCTGAAGACCACCTGGCAGCCGCTCTGGGGCACGTTATTCTTACGCTGAGGCAAAATTTTCATGATTCGATTCTCCGTTCCGGCGATTCTACGAGCATGGGAAACACAATCGCTGATCCAGGTACACGTCGTCCAAAAACGCCATCGCTTTGCATTTCTTGAACCAAGAATGAATATATGAAATCGTGAGAAGACTTATCAGTCACTCACAGGGACAACTTAGGAGAGGCGGTCGCTTTAAGATGAACGGAAGATCCGGGTAAACTAGAACTTGGAAATGCATGGAAGGACGCAATCTAGCTTAAGCTAATGAGCGAGGGAAACGAAGATGCTCGGAGCTTTCTGTAGGAAGGTTAGTGCATAAGGTTCTCTCAAGCTCAGATGCACTACGCACCTCAAGCACTAGTATTTATAGAACGTCAACCTTCACCCGTGGGTCTACCTGTCAAGGTAGCACCTTCCCTAATTCCACAAAGAGCGCACAAAACCAAACCTTGCAGTTCTCGTGGTAGTCTGGGAGGGGTTGAATGCGATAACCGTGTTCTTTGAGCGCTGACGCCATAGCAGGCGAGAAAAAAATAGCCTGTCTGGAATAGCGCAAGGCGGAATGAGAAATATACTTCACATATAGCATCTGGATGAATGATAGGAAAATCTACGTAGCACAAAACAGAGTTCCAGCATGAAGTGAAGGAGCGACGGATTGAGCGACAACGGTGGACCTTTTTTGCCTAACTTGTCAAGAGCAAGACCTTGGAGACTCGTTAGACTCTCACGTCAATATCAGAAGAAGCCGCATTGGCGCAGAACATCTTCCCCGAGCGCTTCGTTAGAACGGAAGATTGTATCTCAATCTTCACCATCTGTGTGGGTGGTGCAAGATTGGGGTCCACCTGTATTCATGTATATGCTACAACCCCGACATATGGCGTCTACAAGCCCTTCTTATATTTGTTGTCCTCCAAAAACGTGTCGATTCTCGTTGCGATTTGCTCCAGAGCAGCTAGCCACTTATTTAACTTCTCATCAAGTTGTTCCTGAGTGGCAGGTGGTCCTCCAGCCTTGTCTTCCTTCAATTTGACGTACATTTCTTCTCTTGCGGGGCACACACTCATTGCTACCTGCATTTTTAGCTGTCAGTTTGATTCTCCGTTCATTCGCGCAGTACTCACGGCAAAAACACCCTTTACTATGAAGTTATGAAATGGCTTGAGAGTGTCGGAATACGACTCCTGGAAAGCTTCCGAAAGCTTCAGATTCGGGTTTCCTTGTGTGCGTTTGAGAGCACCACTCGTGAAAAGCAGTCCTCGGATGAGCCAGACTAAGCCCTGGGTCGCTGTATGACTACCCTCGCTCATTTCGCTTCTAACGAGTTCTTCAACAGTGGCAGATTTCGTCTGAGCTGCCAGATAGCGTTTTCTTATTTTCTGGGAAGATAATTAGCAGATGAACTTGAAAAGCATGTATGTGAATAGTTGATGTTGGTCCATGAGCTGAAAGATACGAAATAGAGTTAACTCACTTCGATGTTTCCATTCATGTCATCTATCACTGGTTTGAAAGTTATTGGATTCAGAAGCTCTAAAAAATGGTTCCGCATGAGTGTAAGCTGGGCGGCACTCTTAGATGAGTATCTCCATACCAAGGATTCTAACGACGCCCGTGGCAGCCTCCAGAAACTGGAGCGTGTTGACACCGGCATCAGATTGCTCGACATCCGCGAATGACTGGAAGCGATTTATCATGCAGTCCAAATGCCATGCCAATATCACTTACTCTCACGCCGGGTTGAGCGAAATCGATGAAGGGGGCCATGATGAGTGTTTTGTGCAAGGCGTGGTCGACAACCGTGTCGAGAGCACGCGACTATTGTCGATCATCATTGCATTGATTATTGTTTTTATGGCTAATTTCCTCCTTCTAAACCGTACAACGAACTATCGCCATGCCTCACGCCGATTCCTCCTTCGTTCCTTCGACCATCACTACAAAGACTCAATTCTGGGCCCATGTTCTCGAGCAGCTTGAAGGTCTGTTGTCCGGACAAAAAGCTTGGGTAACAGATTACATAACAATTTACTGATTACGAAGAATTATTAACCTGAGGTCTAGGTCTCAAATTGTGCTAATACAGCCTCTCTGGTATACCATTCACTTCTTGCATTTCCCTCTCATTTCGGATCCGGAGAAAGAGCTGTCAACTGGTGTGGTGAGAGAAATTGATCATCTGTAATTTCGTCAATTTAACTATTCTCCTCTATTACGAATAGGATTTTATATTGATTCTTCGTTATTTCCGCGGGCTTCTCTTTCGCCAACGGGGGTTATTGACCAGACTGAAGGCGAGAACAGGCTGTTGCTGGGACCATTCAGTGGGAAACCTGCTTGTCAATTTATTGAGACGTCGCCGAGCAAGGCGCGCGGAGTATGTGCGGACGCATACATGCAGAAGAAGACCATTCTAGTCCCTGAAGTTGACTCGTATCCCGGGCATATCGCTTGCGACGGAGAGACCAAGAGTGAGATCGTCTGTCCTCTCTTGCTAGCAGGGCGTAGCATTGGTGTATTGGATCTGGACTGTCTCGCAGTTAATGGATTCGACGAGGATGATAGGGTAGCACTGGAGAGGATTTCAGACCTGGTCGTGAAGTCAAGCGATTGGTAGCTACTTACGATTCCACTTCATGCGTATCGAAAGCAGGAAACAGATCAAGAGAGGATATTTGCTATAGTTATATTATGTAATACTGTCGGAATAATCTCTGTGATCGGTCGATCGACGATCACTTCCATTTTCGACTATTTGTGAGTCACGACTTCTCGCCAGCACGCCTTCCAATCCATTCGTGGATGCTCGCTCTTTCTTGCTCTCGACTCAACTGGCGCACCTGTACATACTGGAAGCGATTTCCGTTGCTGATAAGAGCTCAAAGCATGTCTTCTCAGCTGACTTGGATTCAGCCTGTGAAAGTATCCGACGAACCAACCTTAAAGGTCTTCAATTCGTTAACCAAAACAAAGGTCGTCAATTCATTTATTTCTCGAAACGACGTGGCACTGAAACGGAAGAGTCAGACTGAATTTACTCCAAGAGAAGGGCGACTGGTTAAATGGTATAACTGCGGTCCGACGGTTTACGATGCATCTCATATGGGGCACGCTCGGTAAGGGACCGATGTCCGTCGTGTGTCCAGTCCAGCTAATTTTGCTTTCGATAGAAACTACGTGACGCAAGACATCATAAGGCGCATTCTTACTGACTACTTCAGTTATGATGTTCATTTTGTGATGAACATTACTGACATAGACGACAAGGTATGTGGATGTGTTCACGACCACGTTCGGACGTCTGTTGAAGGGGACCGTAGATCATTAGAAGATCTCGAGAAACTCACCTCTTGGAAAAGTTTCGGGCCGGATCGAATCTACTCACGAACGAGCTCATATCAGAGATTGAGGATGCATGGAAGGTCTACCTACGTTCCCAACTCGCAAATGCAATGGACGAAGCAGAATTACCGAGCAATACGGGAGAAGCAGAGCTATGGGAGGATATCCGGGTGAAGTCGCAGAATGAGGGATGGAAGTCTGAGCGAATAAAGAAGGATGAGAAGTTTGACATGCATTTGAAGGCTCTGGTAAGCAAGAGAACACCGTAAACTTTGCAGCATATCGTTAATCGAGGCAATCGATTAAAGGACAAAACCAATAGGGCCTTGACCGAGGCAAAAGATCTCATCGCGAAGGGACACAGCTCGTCCGACAGTGCTTCACGTCTCATCGATGCGTCTCAAGATATTCTTGCTAAGGCACTCGATAAAAAGGTTCGCCGGTCCGTCGGACTCTGCCCGTTATGAAATAGCGTGAACTAACGAAGCCTGAAAGTATGGCGACGAGCTTACGGATCCTGCGCTTTCGAGGTCGCTCGCACAGCATTGGGAAGCTGAATTTTTCAAGGACATGGGGCGTTTGCGCGTGCGACCGCCTGACACCCTTACTCGCGTGACCGAGTACGTGCCGGAGATCGTTACGTTTATCGAGCGAATCATCGAAAACGGTTTTGCGTATGAGAGCGAAGGCAGTGTATATTTCGACACGGGAGCATTTGAGCGCGCTGATGGACATACATACCCAAAACTTCAGCCCGGCAGTAAGGGTAATAGGGAGCTTCTCGAGGAAGGAGAAGGTTTGGAGCTTGTCTGGATGTTACAAAAGCTCTTTGGTGTGCTGACGTTAAGACTAGGTGCGTTGGCGCCGAAAGCGGTGGGCCAGCGGTCAAAGAGTGATTTCGCCTTGTGGAAGAAGTCGAAACCTGGTGAACCATCCTGGCCTTCTGCATGGGGCGCGGGTCGTCCTGGGTGGCACATAGAGTGCTCAGTGATGGCAGGCGCTGTTTTCGGAGACAATATGGATATTCACTCTGGAGGCATTGACTTAGCGTTTCCTCATCACGACAATGAATTGGCCCAATCTGAAGTGAGCTGACGACCACTCATTAGCGTCCTCATGTTACTGACTTTCGCTATAACCGCTTATGTTCCCTTCGAACTTTCATATATCACCGTAACTAACTGTTTGACGCCATCAAACTTTGCAATGCGTTGTTTTTCCGCAAGGCGTACCACCAATGCAGTCAGTGGGTGAACTATTTCTTACATACAGGACATCTTCACATAGAAGGCCTGAAAATGAGCAAGTCGCTCAAGAATTTCATCACCGTTGACGTGAGTGAATTCAAATCCTTGTTCGGTTCTATCTTCGTCTTCCTGACAGTTCGACGATGCACTTTTGACGATGATCTCGTTCTATCCGCACAGGAAATACTCCAGAAGTACTCTGCGCGGCAACTGCGGCTTGCGTTCCTTACACAGCTTTGGAATTCAAAAATCGATTTTACCGATAGCCTCATGACGGGAGAAGTGCGCACCATAGAAACAACCCTTAATGTATGTGCTTCTTCTCTTCAGCGATCCAATACAGAGCTCCAACGGCGAACTCATGCGATTCCTACATTGTCTACATAATGATGTCGACTTCTCGGTTTCCTTCTGGGCTTCACATCATTCATTATCCGTGCCGGTCGTTTATTTCGGCACAAACCGTGTACTTCCCGCTCGCTCCGTGGACCGATCTGTAGAACTTCTTCGCTACTATCAAAGCCATTGTCCTGGCGCAGACGGAGAGTTCATCTAGTGATGTCCATCATAAATATGGTGCTCTAGAACGCGATATACAGAACTCGTAAGTACTTCCCAGGACTATGCATGCGGACACCTTTACAGATTGTGCCATGCATCGCCTTAATTCCTTTCTCCGCTCCTGACGCATGGGCTTTTCTTTCAGCTTCCGGGAGGCACAGCGTACATTCCGGGCCGCATTGTGCGATTCTTTCAACACGCCGCTGGCACTTGAAACATTATTGAAACTTGTCTCGCGGACAAATGTTTATATCAATTCACAAGGAAGAAACTTAGATATCGATGTGGTAGAACAAATTGCGCGATGGGTCGGAAGGATGTTACGTGTTTTCGGCCTCGGTGAAGGTCCCATTGTGAGTTCGGATGCCGAGATTGGCTGGGGAGAAGAGCGGGAAAGCTCTTTAGTGAACGTAAGTCGCTCATCTTTGAAGCACTATTTAGGATATACTACTCCGCACAGTATTAATTTACTGCTTTCGGCGGATCACGATACTGAATACTTACTAAATTTATCCCAGAGAGATGAAATGGTTATGCCCTACTTGCGGGCTCTATCATCATTCCGAGATGGAGTTAGGCGGCTTGCGATCGCAGGTGGAGATGGCGCGCTCAAGGACATCCTTGCTCTTTGCGACCATCTGAGAGACGTAGATCTTGTCCCTTTGGGCGTTGCTCTTGATGACCAAGACGGTGCGTCCGCGGCCAGGCGACCTATTATCTGGCATTTGACTGATTCAAATTTGTTTGTTCCTCGGAACATTATACGAACCACCTTCCAGATGGCAAAGCTCTTGTGAAATTAGTCGATCCTGCACAGCTACAGAGAGCGCGTGACGAGAGACGGAGGCTAGCGGAAGCGAAGGCTTCTAAGAAAGCCGCAGCGGTTGAGGCAGAAAGGCAGAGACGCATCGCCAGTCTTGAGAAGGGACGCGTACCACCCGATCAACTCTTCAGACCTCCAAACGTACCTGACGACTTGTACGGAAGCTATGATGATCAAGGTATCCCCTTAACTGACGGCGAGGGGAAACCGTTGAGTAAAAACGCTATGAAGAATATCCGGAAAAAGTATGATGCCCAGGTGAAGGCACATCGGGAGTTTCTGGAGTGGCAAGCAACCGAAGTCAGTTAACGGACTTGGCCTTCGCGCATTGCGTCTATCTACACTAGCCATGCCGTTAACGCCTGGCTTTGATCAACTTGTAATTCAATTAACCTGGAGCGGTGCATTTGAATTGCCATGCTTCTACGTTCCCTCCCATGCGAGGCTGAGCGATGATCATCGCCATATATCAAAGGAAACTTCTTTCTACAGAATACCAAGTCATTACTTGAGCAAAGCTAACAAATTACGAACTTCGCGGGATCCCGAGCCCTTTGATCCTGAGCCCTTTTATGACTAGGATAATTTTTTTTTCGACCTACTCATTCTTGAATGCCAAATCGTCTCTATGATTGGTTCGGCAGAAGCATCTCCGCGGTCATGCATGCGGAACAACCTGTATCGTACTGGAAGGTTTTTGGAAGCAGCCTTAATCCCCGAATGCTTGTCTTGTGATCATCAACCCGAGTTCGGATGCGATTATATGGCTTGAAGATTTCCAAAATAGAGACCCTCAGTGAGAGGTTTAGGACTGGGGCGACATTATCGAGATTACCCACTATTCTTTTCAATACCGACCGTAGTAGTCGGACGGTCAGAAGCAAGTACGGAAAAGAAGAATTGACCTTGTCACATTCCGCAGTCTGTGAGTATACAGAAAGAGATTTAATGATGCAATAAGAGCAGATCAATGCCATCTCCGTGGTTTATGAGAAGGATGTTTTACTTTGCCGTTTTGTGCCCCAAAGTCGGACAAAGACTTGGTGAAGAAGACCCAGGAACCAGAATGAATCCCTGGGCAGTCGTATTCCACGAAGCGGAACAATACTTCGTGGTGGATCTAGATTACAGGTTATCGTTCTCATCGGCGTGTTACGGGAGGAAACGTATGCGGACCTTGACCTGCGGGGGCGTATGTATCCGTGGTTCTAAATCCTCTGCATCGATTAACGACTTCCCCTTTCATGTAGACGGACATTAACGTAGGTGTCCAGGAAGCCAGCTTAGTCTGTTCCCGGATTTGCTTATTGGCTGCCGCGAAGATCGTGGGTTATTCACATCTAATCAAGATCTGAGGTGTGATTTCGAGTTTTGAATTTATTACGTTCCTGGATCTAGTCATTTATGTGCGTCACACAAGAAGGCGCATCAACGGCGTCTTGCTAGTCATTGAAGACTAAATAGTACGTACATTGATCCCGAAGTTCTATTCTGCTCCTACATCAGGCCTAGGAACTCGATGCGAAACAAATAAGGTTTCTGACCGAATCACCGATGGAGAACAAAATTAGGATTCGGTTATGAAGAATGGGCGGATGCATCTAATGCATCTGGTGGCTAATGCAAATTGGATAAGCCGAACATCTTTGTCCTGAGACAGAGCCATCGGTGTTTAGCAAAACCCAATCAAGCTCCCTTAGCTTAAATATGCCTGCGATGGCTGATCAGAGGATCCCACATTCCCCACTACTCATACCATGTACCGTCAACATAACCCGTCTACCTTACCAAGAATGCAACCTCCGACCTGCACTGGAATACGGGTCCGCTCCGTCCATGATGCTCATATCCTCTTTCATGCTGTCTATCTTGAAGTTCTTCCGATGGTGACTAGGCGTCTTGATACCGAAGAGCGTCGTGCTGTGCGATCCGGCAACGTTTATATCTGGGAAGAGCGTGGCCGCAATTCTGAGGCCACTGGCGTAAGATAATACCATTTTACTCGAGGATTACTATTTGACCAATTTTTGCTCTTAGTTAGGGATTGAGCGATGGACGGACGGAATCCGATGGAGTGCATCCCGAGTCCGTGATGTACGGGTGTTTCGATGTTCTGATTCCTTAAATACCTCGACTGAATTGGGTGTCCGTTAGGAATTCCTTCTATATCACGAAAGGGAGCCAAATACTGACTACGAATTCACGGATATCGAGCTGTGGGTTGATGCATTCCACTTGGCGATCCGAAGTACTGACCGACGTCTAGAGGGGCGAGCTATCGCCTGGTCAAGCAAACCTATTCCGTTTTCGTCGAAACGAGCCAGGGACGGCGCAAGTGGCATTTGAGTACGCTTCTGATTATCCTAGAGAAAGACTTTTCTCTCAAAGATGAATGCGTCTTTGCATGACAATAGCTGCATACTTTATTCCGGCGACCGTCGGTCAACTACGTACAATTGACGATATCCCGGCCCTTGCAAACATTCGTCCGCCCGAAGGCATGTACACCAGTGCTAAGATGGGTAAAGGTCGAGCTCGCGGTGAGTATTACCCTTCCGATATCCATAGCGGTATCTCCGCCAGCGCGAGCTCGTCAGCGTCGGGACAGCAATACCCACCACCGCCCATCTATGCCCCGTATCCAGGACCACAGTTGTCTTCACCGGTATCACACGAGAGCGCTTCACCACAATCACTTCGCGCAGCGAACTGGCCTGGATCTTCTCCATCTTTGCCTCCTTCATCCGGCTCTGAAAGACAAATGCTACCGAGCACAGCGCGCATCCTACCGCCTCCTTCTCTTGGACTGCACCCCACTCCACCGGTACAAGGCCCTTATTCGCCTCGCCATCCACTCGACAACGAGGCTCTACGGTCACTAGGAAGGAACTTTTAGTTTGAATTCCGGACGGACCGGCATCTCGAAGCCAGAAGGAAGTGCACCTTCCAAATCGTCCGTTAGACTTGTAGTTATCGCGAAGTTTCATCCCATCGTTCGTGTGTTTTTAAATGCTACCAAGCTATAGCTCTTTGGGAAAAGCAAAAAGTTTCTCCTTTGGTCGTGTTTTATGATCGTCCCAGTCCTTGAAACGGAGGATAGATCTTGAGAAAGCAAGGACTTTAATCATTACTTCCAAATGGTATGGATCAAGCCCGAGCCATCATGTGATAGAGATACATAAAGTACTAGCAATCATACTCGTTACACCAAAGAAGGCGATATGGTCGAGTACCCTCATATGATGGCCGCATGTTTCGATAGTTCGTTCCTGGGACGCCAAGATCGTTTCGCCGAATGTCTAAACCGAGCTTGGTGGTCTCCGAGTGAGAAACCATCTGAATCCATGGGCTCCTTACGGACCACACGCGTGCTGTATTGACGTACAGTACACTTAATCAAGACCGCAATCGGCATCGATCGCGCATCGGGAACGCTAATAGGCATTTTGCCATTTCATTTCTCATCATCATGTCCATGACTACCGTTACAGAGGAACTCGGCCCGGTTACCGCGCCGGCGGCTGGGATGCGGAATCCGGCAGTGCACGGCACGAGGGGCGACGAGCGAGGGACCCATGCTTCGTGTATTTCTATCCAGAGGTAGTTCATCTTTCTTCGATCGGTTAATAAACTGTAGGTGTGATTGCTCGAGAAGCTACGTGAAGATTGAGGCGCAGGTAAGTATATGTAACCGTGATGTTTACTTTTTACGTTGCCAGGGATGAACGCTTCAGTAGATAGAGCCCGCATCGGGGTCAATCAAACTTGTCCACCCTCTTTTGCGCTAATCCTTTAGGTAAAGCCAAAGTGTAGGAAAGAAACCCCGACAGATGACCATGCTATGTGTACCTTGGCGTGTCAGGTCTAATCAATACTGAGCGCCATCGCTATGGACTACTTTGATATATACAATCCCCAGAATTTACAAATGGATGGTGATTCCATGAGAGATACTCAATATATCCTTGGAGAATCGCTCCCCCGGCGAGCCGCATGTGTGAGTACCTTGGTGAGTACAGTGAGGTTCTCCCGCAAGGGGCGAGGGTAACTAACGCCTTTTGACGAGATCTACGCTTTAAGGGGATCTCCGTCTTAGCGCCATCCGGCCTCACTTTAGATCGAATTATCACATAGGGCCTGAGAATGGTCCATGCTGGTCCATGCCGTTACCGCTCCACCGCGTGTACATAAGTCTATTCCCATTTATTCGGCAACCTGCGATTCCTAGAGCCTTTGGGGACACTAGGTGTCGAATGGATCCCGAATAGCGGGGAACGCATCGCTTGGATAAACCGGACAAAGCATATATATGATCTTATACGAATCCAATATGAAATACATATGGCGAAGGCTACGCCTGCGCTCATACAAACACTCAAGATGACTAGTGACGCATATTGTATTTACGGGCATCATCGGTATGGAAGTACTCAGAAGTTCGGAGATTCCCAGCACGACTGGTTGGAAGCTCTCAATATGAAATCATTCTCAAAGCATAGAATTGACATGCAAAGTAACATAAAGTCCATAACCTTATTATGATATACCGGGCGGTTAAAGAGCATTAAACAAGCGGTATGATAAGACGTCTTTCTTACGCTAATTATCATTTTGGCGTTCTCGAGTCTGGGCTCCCATCGAAAAGAAACCAATCTCGTTGGCTTTCGTTCAGAAAGCACCAGAAATACCACAAAACGGTTTGTTTCCTCATCGGCGGAATACTTGAGATTAGCGTCCTCTTTGTCTCCCAAAGAAAGGCCAAGCGTTTCAGGCAAAATGCACGATGCACCGAGTCCAACACAACGGATGAGCTGTCTAATCAACCTGCCATCGTTCGCAATAGAACACTCGGGGCGGAGATAGCACCTTTGTGCGATGAAATACCGAAGCCAGCCAGATATTCGCGCTCACGGAAAATATGAGCAATCTGTAATTGCTACGATTCTGCTATTCGCTGCTGAATGCTGCCGATCTTGACATTTTTACCGTCTGCGCGAAGTCGCGAAGTTGTGGGAGAATTATCACCAAAATTAAACTGAAGAATCTCCTTCGGTGACGTCAGCTGTAGTCACTTTAGATATGAAGAGCGCGTGTTTGAAAAAAGAAAAAGCTTGCCGTGAGCTTATGTGCGACGGGAATATACCATTCCTACGATGGCCGCGAAAGCTCCAATATGTATGAACAAAATGTCGGCTAACCAGTTCCTCCATGGCTTCCATTTCATATATGGGAGAGTTTTACCATCGAGTTGGTTGTCGAAGAAAGTGTGGTCAGTTGATATTTTCGATCCTCGGCTGAAAGCCAGAGACTTTGAGAAAAAACGGAACAAGAATTAGCCATGCACGGAGCGATAGGGGTGTGTACGATACGTGTATTAAATCTCTGTGGGAGACATCAGGGGGATCAATCGGCATAGTCTTTCTTGATATTGACTGGGACATCCATGAGGTATGAAGAAGATCCCCTCAGTCCCGCACGTTCTAGCCACGAAAAATGTATGCAATGTGAGCCGTAAAAAAGAGTCACAAGAAGCACATGTGTACACTTACCGGCCGCACGAGGCTCCGAGGTCCAGATAGAAAATTGGCTATTTTCTGCTCGATGCTTCGCGATGTCACGGCAAAAACAAATTGGACATCGCCACTGGGAGTCGAACAAAATAATAACAAACTGGGTTTCAATTATTGTGGTTCTTCTCGCTGCGGATCATCCTTATATAGACGGTCTTGAGACGAAAACCGAGAGTAGTTTGGCTGCTCAACATGCCTTGAGTATCGGCGGAAACGACGACAGATTTGTCTGCGGAAGGTACGGTTGCAATTCTCCGAAAACACTGATGCTCTGTTCATAAGTTGTATACATCGGTGTACTAGAGAGCGAGGATGCGGGATAACGACAGAGTCTTCATACTCGCGCGTTGAATATCCATACTTAGGTCCATAGGCTCGGGGTCGGATGGAGTCCAGGCATATTGAAGCTGCCGGTGGAGTGGGTACGTTTGGTCCGTTAAATAATATACCCCTTATCATGAAAGGGTAGTAAGTCGGACAGAATGTACATTCGTCAGCACGAGACACGTGCCAGGACAAACGGCAGCGAGATGATTCCGTTCTTTCGATCCTCCCAGATCTTGTCGCATCCGATTCATTGCGATCCATGTTAGGTCCATTGCGGTTAGTAGCGGGAAGAAGGGTTCAAGCTCGTCGACAACCAATTCCGGCCTTGCGCCCCGAAATATCAATAACAAATTCGGTCAGAAAAAGGTCATATTTAGGTCTCTTCTTCGGAGTCGATAGGATAGGACCTTTTTGAAACGGAGTGAATCCGAAATTTTGGAAATGCACGGGATCAAAGCTTACCTTGGGATGCAGGCACATGGTGCGCGTTTAAGCCAATCAAGCTCAGATATGATTAATTTCCAAGTCGCGGATTAAAGCAGACGCATTTTCAGACAACGTCTTGACGAGTGATGATGAGATGGGCCTGGAGATGAATGTATTATACTCTCCCGAAGATCTTGACTGTTCTCAGATCGGCTGGGAGCTTCTCAATGCAATGCGCAAAGTTTGCGCCCAGGTAAAAAAGTCAGAGTATTTCCAAATGCGCATAGCGGAAAAACAATAACTCACGGAGCATGGGAAGGGAAGGGTTGACACCATTTCCGATCGATCCAATTGTACGTGTCGATCGAGATAAGCTTTCTAACATTCATTTGTGAGGCCGATAAGAGGAGATGAAACCTGATGAGGACTAAGACAGGTGCTAGATTGTATTAGTGCCCTGCGGCGCCGTAAACTTCAAGTTCGCGCGCGGAGAACGACAAGGCAAACAGCGGTAGCGAGCCAGACTGTTTGCCGTAGTTCCATGATCGCAACTTCCCGAAAACCAGCGCCTGATCCATTCAATGTTTTACTACATCCCGTTCGCCAGCTGTCATCGGTATTTGAATATACCCGCATGGCTTTCCTGCTATTTGAACACTGAAGCAATTTGCGAGCCTAGATGTAAAATCACGCCAAGCGACACCGGTGCAACTGTTCTAGCGTCTTATCTGTGGCAAGATTCTGTGGAAAAGACACCAGAAAGCAAGAGAAGAGACCTCAACCTGCGCAGCCGTGCGGCTTGACAGTAGCTGAGAAAATGTGCTCGTAAAGCTACGCGGGAGAAGCGCGCTATTGGGCGCTTATCCTATTCAGAACTCAACATGCTTACAGAGCAGGTCGAATATAGTAGCTGCCATGGAGGAGATAGGGCATTGTTACTAGACTGGGCAGGCCCGCGGAGAATTCGCACATAAATTAGGAGACGAGGCGAGTCTGATTTTCGCTGTAGAAACAATCCTAAAGAGATCGGGAAGAAAAGATCTTCCACAAACAGCAACAAGGGATGCACCAATCGAGTTGCTTTGGAATTGCAAAATTCGGCTGATTGGTTTCATTCTGCTGGTCTGCGACAAGAGTCAACCCCAGAGATGGAAACTAGTTTATGATGCTGATGATGGGAGTCGAAGTACTGTCAAAGTTAAGAAAAGGCGTGGGAAATAAATTGAGGATTTAACTTTAGTCGGCGTTGAGTTTTAAGGTTAGCCGCTTGTATCCGATCCGACATGTGCCTGCTTGAGTGATTGCCTTTCTTGGAAGATATAATTCGTAACCATTATGTAACTCCAAGACGCGCCAGTTTCCAGTCCCAGAGAGCTCGTTCTCTCCCTTTCCCCTCTCAACGGCTATCCACCACCTCCTCTGCAACAACAAGCGCTCTTCGGTGTCGCTCACGTCTTCAAAATGCAGCAGCCGACGTGTTCAAACATCCGTATCCGTTCCACTCGTGACGCCCACATTATATTTCACGCCGTTTCGCTCAACATCTTACCCATCATTTCAAGACGGTTAGACGCCGATGAGCGCGCAGCACTTCGTTCAGGTTGCGTATATGCCTGGGAAGAACGAGGCCCGCATACAGAAGTGACGGGCCTTGGCATAGAGCGCTTTACTGAGGGCAGGCGTTGGGGACCGTCCCGCGTTCGAGACGTGAGCCTCTTCCATCAAATATACTTTCCAGATTTGACGACGTCTGTATACTTCAGGAATTTCTCTTTTATTACGAGAAGAGTCCTCCAGGCCATCTCAGGGATAAAGAGAACCCTATTCTTGATGAGCGTGTTCGTAAGCATTGGGATCCCCTAGTCAAGCAGACTTACTCTGTCTGGGTGGACGGCCCCAGAGGTCGCCGAAAGTGGCATTTAAGTAAGCCTTCCGTATTGATATAGAAGTTGACCCCTATACGGGATGACTTACTTTGCGGCTCCTTCGTTTGTTCCTTAGCCGCTTATTTCACTCAGGCGACCGTTGACCGTCTGCAAACGGTCGACGACTTGCCTCAGTTAAGAGGATTGGAGGTCCCTCCAGGAAAATATATCTCGACGCGCCAAGGAAAGCCGCGGAGACAAGACGACCATATTGCGGCCGGTTCCATCGCCAATGGAGCCGATCTGTTAACGCCTGGTATTTCCCGGCCGACAAGTGTGTCCGCCTCGCGCACTTATGCGCCGTTCCCTTTGCCTTATCAAGTCACTCCTCCAGCTATGCCTTCAATTTCCCAGCAACATCTCTATGACCCACGCCTACAATATTACGGACAACCTCCGCTTTCAGTGAATGGCTATAATCCTCCTGAACAGCCTTCCAGGTCTATGAATGTGGACCCAGATGCCCGAAGGCATCATTACGGTATAACTTCATTTTTCAATCAACTTATCCATAGTGTACTGACTTTCATGAATCATTATAGGTCCACCTGCCGACATTCCTCGCCCTGCCGAACAAGCTCGGGTACAGCCGCATGGTTACTACAGTGGTCCTCCTTCCTTTCAGCATCATTATCCTGCATTTCAATATTCGTATGGTCCCTCAGGAACAAATTCTCATATCAACTTACAACTCCCGACCCCTACGGCGACAAGTTGCCAATCCAGCCCAGGATACTCTCCTCACGATTATACCGGTGAATCGACTGCTTACTCCGGATCACCATCGTTACTATATGGGTCACCGGCGGCGGGCGGATCCGAGCCATTACCTTCACAAGTCTACCATTCTCTTTTGCCGATCCCCGTCGACCGGCTAAAACGTCCGCCACCTATCAATATTCCATCGTTGACAAGGCCCGAGCTTCCATCTCCCGAGTCCTTGTCTCCGGGAGAGATGCGCCCCACCTTGTCATTACCACCTCATTTGGCCAGTCGACTTTCGCCTCCTATGTCAGACGCAAGAGACGAACGTCCACAGGGGAACTCTGTGTCACTCTCCCCGCCTCAATCTCCGCATAGTGCGGTTTCCTCCTCCAGTGTTCCTGGCGGGAAGCAACTAAGCCTCGCCCCGCTCCGGTCACTTGCTCGTCCGCATCCGTATCGACGCGACAAGTTCGATGACAAGGCTTTGATGGCGCTGAGTGGGCGTAGGGCTCCTGATTAACCTGCAGGAGCCTTCTACCCGATCATGCCCGTAGAGTGTGAATTTTGAGCGAAATTAACACTTTGGATGACCTCAAACGGGTAGCTTTCCTGGCTTCTGCGTTCGAATTACGCGTCACGAATTATACTATTTTTACCGAGAGGCGGAACCGAATCGGCCGACCGATGCTATCCCTTATTTCACGTTGAGTTCTGTTACTTGCCGTACGAAACCCGCAGCTCTTATCCATGCCTCATGTGCTGTTCCTTCCTGCTGTTTATTCTCGGACATTGCTAAGATGAATGCTGTGATCCAATAACGCCCCAAATCGTAACGTTCCTGGCTAGCGTTCCTTCCTATTATTCGAAGATACTTTACTATGTAAACACTTTCTTCGTGTATCTTCATCCGGTTCTGCTATGTACCGCGGAGGTGCCTAGCAATATTCATAAGCATGAGGGGCAACATCATCATTGTGTAGGTAGAATACGGACTAAGCTTCCTCGTTGATTCTTACGCATGTTGTTGTTTTCCTGCTACCAGCCCTTGTTATTGTATGTATTTTGAATACTCTTTCGCTCCATCAGTTCCTAGTTCCACCGCTTTCTCCTTTTTCTCTTGATTATATCAAGCCATAGCTCTTAAGATGCTTGTAATAGTATTTAGCATTAGCGTTCCTGCCGTAGCAGCCGTACCGTACCAATATCAGCCAGTATTTGTCATCTTGATGTGAATGGAAAGATGACGTGAAGGCAAGCGCGATGTTCTCGACTTCCATCATGCTAACTCTAGTCCTTACATTCGCAAAACGTCTAAGAGTGAAGTTCTCTAGTCTCTGCCCAGGCCCATCGCTAAACAACGGTCTTGCGAGTCCTTCAACAGGTCGTTGGTTCTCATAGTCCTATCTCCCTTCTGGAGTTTCTTCTTCGCTAGTATCGGCAGTGATTATTCTTCGCTGCAGCGTGGCGACTCTTTTTCTTTTTTCCTCTCAATTTCTCAGTCCCTTCCGTTAAAGATTCGTGGTTGGTAGTATCTCTGCATTCTATTGTCCTCTTCACTGTACAGTATAGGTATTATGTTCTCGGTCGTATTGGTCAGGAATACAAGACAAGACTCTCGTGACGATTTTCGGGTCAGGGTCTTCCGTTCGATCGCTGCTAGCTTCTGTGAACACAGGCTAGAATTCAAAAGGTTTTCGGTAACTTACAGGTCTGGGTTTACCTTCAATCTGGCATCGGAAGTTCTTCATGGCCATCCCTTGCATCACGGTACCTGCCGCGTGTTTTTTATGCCTTCCACCGTGTCTAAAAATCACAAAGCACATGCGTGAAACGTCATTATGCACAGTAAATGCTTTCAAGTTATAGGATAAGCCTTGAGGATACGATGAAGTCTTGCCAAGAATCTTCTACTTCTTCTAGATAGTGAGTGGAAACTATGTATATCCCGAAGGGCTTTGCTACTTTCTTCTGATAGGCCCCTCCCAGCACTTCTGACCTAAGATACCTGTATCCTTTGGGCTCAGAGTTTTGGGGTTTGATCTTTATCAAGTCGGTTGTTCTTCTCGTTGAGGAAGGAAGCATCTCGTGGTTCCCGTCCTATTTGAACTACTTTCGCGCGATGGGTTCCAGCGCACCTTAGTCTGAATTAGATGCTTACCGGTGAAAATAGCGCGGAAGGCCGGAAAATCTTGACATTGGTTCCTTATTAACATCGTATCTCGTCTCACCCGTTCAAGATAAGTATATTTTGTTTCGTTCCTTGTCTTGGAATCCGTTTAGCGATTCTTGCGGTTTCACGGACGTGCGATGCGCACAAAACGCAAATTGGAGTTCCCTCACTTCTTACTTCTATCGATGCTGATGGACCTGGCAGATGCTTACAATCATAACTCGAGTCTGAAGATTGGAGCATATTCTGTACAATGCCGTTATGGTTCCTCATCGGTCTCGTCGGTCACGCTGCAAGTGAGGTATGGGGTGGGCACCTGTTAGGTAAAACAACGAAGCGATGCGATACCGCCGGCACGCATGTTCGACCCTTCGACCCGGACTCTGGTGTGGGTATGAGATTGATTGACGGCATTTTTCATTTCTTTGACCTACTGCAGGGACCTGGATCCGTGTAATTATTCATTTTGATTAGCGACAAGCTCGCTGAGACCTTGAGGGTTACGTGATCACCCGGAGCACATGGAAAAAAAATACAAGGGCCTCTATTGATTTGAAAGTTTCTGCCCTGATGCTAACTCGATCGTATCTGCAAATGACCTAGATTACCTAGACGCAGGCACACTTGTACTCAAGCCAGCCGCGGCACGGTGTGACATTCCGATAATATATTTTCCAACGAGTCTTTCGAGAATCCACGTAGGACTGATCAATGCCTTTGTCATGAATACTACCACCTCATCCGGTCCGTGTCGCATCTCTGCATCTGATCGGACAAGAAGTCGCTCGCGCAGTAGCATTCGCGCCTGCTAGTGCATGGCCCGACAGAAGCGCGTGCGGGAAGCAATGAAACTGGGGTTAAGACAACGAAACAATCACAAAGTTACTAGAATTCTGCCTCGACATGGGATACGTAGTCCATGAGTTCTTCCTATGTCTTGCAGCTATACCTAAAATCAGCCAAACAAGGTTCTGCATCGTGCCGGCGGAAAGAGCCTTTTCTAAAACCATCGCAGTAGGATTTATCTTCGAATCCCAAAATTAACTCGCGATATACGTCACATCGGTAGTGAGCTAGATATCGGAAACAAAAAAATGCCACAGGATGCAATTGTATGACACAAATACAAGTGATAAGAGATGAGAATGAGACGTGTGGAGCAAACTGCGCTATATGCAAGGCTGCACAAAGATAGAGCATGTAAAAGAAAGCCGCACATGCAGTATTGATGGTTCCTCAAATAAATTACCATTCAAATTCGCTAAACGATGACAATGTCGGTAAGTATCCGAAGCTTGCTGCTTGGAATGGAATCACGAACCAAGTGCACTTCGCAAATAAATAATCCTTTCCGTTAACGTGGATCATGCCATCTTTTAAAACACATTTCCACTTATTTTTGACGCGAGCAACCTGCATGATTGAGTCGCCGTCAGCCCCTTGCGACCCGCACGCAAATCAAAGCGCAGCTCGGCATGAGTAAAACTCACCTTATCATAGGTACAGAATACAATGTCCGTTTCTCCAAGAGCACCTTCTTGCTCTTCCTCTTCTGCATCCGAGTCAGAGTCGTCCAAATCGGAATTGATCTCCTCGGAGTCCGCAACAGTTCCCTGACTCTGGGCAGGCTGTGGCAAAGAAGGGTGTAAAGTTCGAGGCAGCGCATATGACTGGGGAGGTGATGAAGACTCGGATGCCGAAGAAGAAGGTCCATCTACTTGAGGAATGCGATTCTGCGTTGCCTGGCCATTGGTGGCGGCGGTTGTACTCTGAGAATAGCCAGGGCGTGCTGACATATTCTGAGCTGCGGCACCATAATGATGTTGTACTCCTGCAGGGATGGATGGTGGACGTGGTGCAGGTAAGGTTGGCCCAGGAAGAGTTGGAATGTATGTCGGCATGTTGTTCGGTAAAGGAAAGCGACCTTCAACTGGCTCCGTTTTCACATGTGGCTGAGATGGAGCAGGAGCGTATTGAGTGTACGCCGCGTGCATCTGCGACAAAGAAGGATGGGACACATGGGGCGGATAAGTAGGCTGAGTAGGATTCTGTTGCTGAGGAATCGCTGTTTGTGGTTCGAATTCTGCAACATGCGATGCAACCACTTTGTTCTCCCATCTCTGAAATCAAATGAATAAGCCTATTGAACACTAACACATGTGGCAGCCGCCGAGCCTTCAAGATACTTCGCATCAACTCACACTCTGTAAGTTACTCAAGACATCTTCGCTAACGCCATAGTCGTCAAAGTCGCTCTTTATGTTGGCAATTACATCGTCGATGATCGCCCGATAAATCAAAGGCTCAAAATGACAGACTCTAGTGTTACCAGCTGCACCATTCCAGGAAGAACAGTGTTCAGCTTACCACAATTTTATTAGACATGCTGCGCTACGCCAACCTCGACAACGACGACGATGCGGCGGAGGGGCGTTGGTGATGGGAAGAAACGAAGACGTGGCCTTTTATACCTCATGACTTCCCGGGTGAAACCTGTTCAACCCAAACGGGGATAATTTGTTCCCACGCACGGACCAGATGGCTGACATCATATCGTATCGTTGAATATTCATTCAATTCAAACTTTACCTGCTTGAACTTAAAGGACGTTGAAAATTAGCTTGAATGCTATGAGTGTTCTACTTTACTCTTGGCCATCTCGTACTTTGGATATTCCTGGCAGACATTTTCTCCTTCTTGGCTTGGTCTTTGGTCTTTCTTTGGGGTTGAGCTCTACAAGCCTACTCAACCGTTACGGAAAGCGGAAGAGGGACAGGAGCACGGCGCTGCCTGATGTCCCATCCAGACCAATTGAGGTGCGGACTGATGAGATAGTATACGGCATATCTGGTCTTATTGGTAAACTAAACTTTACCTGATGAAATCCACACGAGATCTCACGAAGGGATAGGAAATACACACCTCGTTCGGATAAGCTCCCTCAGTGATGCTTTAGGTGTAGAAATCCTCGGAAAGGCGGAGGTAAATATCACATATTATCGCTTGGTCTCGCAACTAAAATCTAAGTATTGTAGTTTCTCAATCCGGGCGGGAGTGTCAAAGACCGTGTCGCACTCAAAAGTAGGATCGCTTTGTTGTTCTTCAAAGAAACCAGGTTTACTTCATCTAGTCATTGAGGATGCTGAAAGCGATGGCCTTCTCCATCCGCACACCGGTTCCAGGATATTTGAAGGCACTGTAGGGTCGACAGGCATCTCAATTGCAATGGTGGCTCGCGCACGGTATTGTTTTCTCTCAAACAGCTTCTTGAGACCTAAAATTGATATTTACTTTCCAGAGGCTACGAATCGAGTAAGCCAAGTTGCCTGCCATGAACAGATGGAGAACATATGTAGTTGAACTGCTTGTTAGCCATTATAATGCCTGATGACGTTGCAGAAGAGAAAGTTAAGGCTTTACAGGCGCTCGGTGCCGAAGTCGAAAGAGTCAGACCAGCCAGTATAGTAGACAAGAAACAGGCTCGTTTTTGAATTTCTTTACATAGCAGTATCTGCGTCATCTGACACAAATTTCTAGTTTGTTGTGCGTCCTTCTATCCCGTCCGACCAGACTATACTCGATACTCACAAAAGCTGAAAAGAACTTAGCAAAGCAACGTGCCCGGGATTTCGGAAGGACAGACATCGTAGAGACTCTCAAATCATCAATCGCTACTACCTTCGATACCTCGTCCTCCACCACTTCAGCTGTTGTTGTCACCTCGACAGCAAACGAATCAGAAGTGAAACAAGCATCTGATGCTTTAGAGTCACGCCCTCGGGGCTTTTTCGCAGATCAGTTCGAAGTGAGTCTCTGTTTTGATGGCGACATTCGCAGCGAGCTCACGACAGATGTCTTGAAACAGAACAGAAGCAACTTCAAAGCACATTACGAGGGCACAGGTCCCGAGATCTGGAGACAGACGAACGGAAGTATTACTGCTTTCGTGTCTGGAGCAGGTTAAGATTGATACCCTTCGGTTGACCGAGATTCCTAATTCTGACATTGCAGGCCTCTAGGTACGGGAGGAACAATAGCAGGGACAGGAAAATATCTGAAAGACATGGACGATAATGTCCTTGTCGTTCTAAGCGATCCTGAGGGATCGGGGTTGTATAACAAGGTTCCTATGATCACAATCTGCAAAATGACTTACATTGACGGTCTGTCAGATCAAATATGGAGTTATGTACGACACGAGAGAAAAGGAAGGCACGAAACGACGACATCAAGTGGATACCGTCGTAGAGGGAATGCAAGGCTATGATCTCTCTCCTGTTCTTGTTGAAGTGTTCGCTCATACGTGGTCCACAGAGGCCTCAATCGTTTAACAAACAACTTTGACCTTGCAATTCCGATCATTGACGATGCCTTCCGGTGAGTCTTTAGACGCTTCTAATTCCATCTTTGCAGACGAAGGCAAACTCATTCTCCACTCATCTGCAGGATAACCGATGCGGAGGCAGTCGCCATGTCCCGCTATGTCATGCTGAACGATGGCTTTTTCTTGGGTTCCAGCAGTGCTTGCAACCTATTTGCTTGCGTTAAGCTTGCTAAGAAGATGAAGTGGTCCAAGGGCGAGAGGATCGTAACGATTCTGTATGTCGACTCTTGTTAAGCCTCTCCAGATGACACCTCCTAATACAGGCATTTTATCTGCCCAGATGCGACTCAGGCTCCCGTCATTATTCAAAGGTGAGATCTATCACCACCGAGATTGCGTTAAGGGACTCATCTGGTTTCCAACAATGCATACCATTTTCAGTTTTGGTACGTCCGAGCTTGTCTTATGCATGAGGGATAATGCTCATCACCATTCACACACAGGAATGACGACTATCTCCATAAAGCCGGGATTCCGATTGACACAACAATAGTACAGAATGCATTGAAAGCGTAGTACGGAATTGAAGACTAAGACTTATAATAAAGACAACTAAAGGTACAAAAGAGCAATGAAAACGATGGAAGAGAATATATGTTTGCAATGATATACTGTTCCATAGATAGGAAGATAAGAGAGCACATAGGCCTGATGTCCTGTCAGCTCTGCGACCAGGATGGGACTGGATTATGTACAAAGTGCGATTCCTTCCCAGGTGAGGGATTAAGAGGGTTAAGGGGAGGCAAAGATGTCCGTGGAGTAGCAAAGGTGGAGTTAGAGGATCCCGACAGACTGGATTGAGTTAATGAAGGAGTCGAGCCGTTCACAGTAGGAGCACTACCAGATTCGAACATCGCAACGATAAGCAACACGCGTCAAGCATGGGTCAAGGACATCACTCACGGAGTCCTAGCATTATTCGCGTTCTCCCGCTCTTCCATGGGCGCTGCCTTCAAGAAACCCGCACGGTGCAGGAAGTCCCAGACGCGACTAGTCTTGTTGACGTCGATCTTGAGCAATTCTCTTGCTTCTCGTCGTCGGAGTTGTCCACCGCGCCGTGCGTATTCCCGCACGAGTGTCTCCTTCATCGCAAGATAGGGCTTCGGCATGATACGTAGCTGAGAACAGAGCATCTGTTCTGCGGGTGTAAGGAGGTGAAGTGATGGACTATTAGCTAGGTTGAGGGGTACAGCTGGTGGAGCAGATAAATGATTAGTTTGAGATACTTTGTGGCGTGAGAAGGAGGAGTGTAACATACGTTGTCTACGGATGAAGGACGAAGCTGCGCTAGATCCAGGTGCATTCGAGCGAACAGGTGCATCCACGTCCTTTGCACCCTCTAAATCCTGGAACGAGCCCACACTACCTTGTCGTCGACCATCGGGACCAGCAGAGCCGCGATTACTCCCAACACGAAGCTGTAAGCGGTCATACGACGTCGCTGCCAAGTTGGCTTTTGCTTGGGCCTGAAAACATAATGAGAGGCATGCCTTGAATGTGATGAAAAGATAAGTATACCCTCTTCTGAACGTCCAACTCATATCGCTCAATATCTGTGGCCGTCCTCAGTCCCATCCGTCGGTAAAACTGGAGGTCTTGTATCCTTTTGCGTAGGATAGACTCCCCTACAAAGTTGTCGTTTATTAGTCTTGAAGAAGACTTTAAGCATGGAGAAACAAACAGATTATCCCATCGACAAATTGATCATAATCATCCGCAGTTTGAAGCTTCGCCAAGGGCTTCAGTCGCTGCGCAATATCCTTTTCCTCCTTCGGTCGCCTTTTCTCCAAGGCTTGCATCTAGACACAGGTATCAGTACTGAAGCAAGAACGGCAGGAAGAGACGCACCTTCTTATACTCTAACAGTCCACGATCAAACATAATCGCCTTGTTCTCAAGCCGCTTCTCAACGCGTTGATTATACATCGTCAGAAGAGACAACTTGAAATTAACGGAGTCACGTGTCTCGTAGGGTGGTGGCAAGACAGGTTCCTCAGTTTCTCCTCCTTCTCCTTGCGCGTCCTTCCCATCCTTCCCCTCTTCCTTGGGTAACTTCTCTCTCCGCACCTCAGCATGTCCATTTGCTAGTTCATAACCATTGATCAGTGAAGCCATGACGTCTACACTGTCTGTACTCTGTTCCCTTCCGTCAGGCCCGATAAGTGCTTTCCCTCGTTCCTTCCCTCTTCGTCTCTCCTCCTCAAGTTTGTTTCGAGCTTGAACATCCACGTCATTTGTGTCTATGAGGATGTCTTCACCCCCGTACTCTCTCACGACACCAAACTCGAGGTCTTTTATAAGATCTTCCGCGTCGTTGTCAAGTTCATGTTCAAACTCGAGGCGACCAGGGAGGAATGTAGCAACGTCATGTACGCCTGGAGCAGAAGTCGGAGCAGGCACGGGCTTCGAGTTGGCCACAGCAGCGGACATAGCAGATATTCGTCTTCGCTTCCGCTCGTGAAAGGTCGAAGGATCAACATCAAAAGAGAGGTCCATTCTCTTCCCGTGAAAATCAGCACGAGGCTTACAGAAGAGAGGAAATGCGCAATGAAACGTACTGGTAAAGGCCAGTTTGGTGAATTGATGTAAACATTACGGTAATGTTCCTCGACTTCCTCCTTTGTTCGTGTACCAACATGTTTCGCTATCTCCTGCCAGTTTCCGAGTCCCTGTAGTGCGATGCCCTCGATAAGTAGAAGTTCCCTAAACCGTCCAGGAGTAAGCAAAGATAGCGATCCATTTCGAAATGACAGACTTACTCGTCTGCACCCCAGTCCTCGGCGAAGATCGGGTACGAGTGCAGTTCCTGCAGGATGCGAGAACTAAATACTGCTTTTCGGTTTATAACTCTGGAAACTTACCACGATCCGGTAGGCATGCCATCTTTTATGTGACTTGAATTCCTTCCCAGCACAGAAGCAAGACGGACAGATGTCAATCCCATCGCCGACTTCGCATACGGGGTCGGCACATTTGATGCGTATTGAATGCGTCAAGTCGCGTGAACACGAGTCGCAGTGAATTTGCAGACCAGGCTCGCTGACGGCTGGATTAAAATCAAAAACGTTACGTAAGCACTCAGGTCGAAAGAGTATAAGTAGAAGCGGGGTGGCATCTCAGAATGAGATGAAGTAGCCAGAAAAGACTACGAAAACACACCTTGGATTTCGTCTGGGAGCAGCGTCCGTTTTCTCTGTGTGATCGTCATCGCCCACCACGGCCGCCCTTCGTCTCTGAAGGCGACAGCGACTTTGGTAGTTATCCACTTCCTTCCACGTGATATGAAACCGCCTCGACTGCAACGTACGCCTCGTCTCGCTACGTCGACGAGACGGAAAACAATAAATTCAGAGACAACCTGAAGGCAAAGGTCGTCGTCGCCGTCGTGTTCCCACGGTCAAAACTCCTGTCTCAGTGGATTTCAGACCACGGGGACTGTTGTGAGATGTTCAGTGATGGACGAGGACCACGCTGAACCGTGAGTCGGGATGAAGGGTGCAGAGTTTCAGTGAGCGTTGACGAGCGCCGTCGTCGTCGGGAGCGTGGCCATTGACGTCGGACTTGTGGTCGTGATCACAAATCCTTTTCCGGGAGCATTGGTTTACGTAACCAGTCCGGCATCACCCGTTTTGTCAATCTTAGCTTGTTTACTTAACCTTGAAACTATATGTCTGAACGTCGCTAGAGATGCTCGAAATCGTCGAGTCAAAGATCCACGGTATCATTAGAGAAGATCGTTATCGAATATAAATACATAAGTATCGTATAAAAACGTCCGTCCATTTATAAGATAAAAGGTCTTTTGTGGCGAAGCTCCTTCTCCCAGTCTCGGAGAGTGCTTTCGAAACCTGCGTTAGGTTTAACACAGAGCCGCTTACTCCTCACGGCCTGTAGGGCTTCATCATAACCCATACCCTTTTCTCGCATAAGGTAAGCAACGACTATCGCTGCGCTTCGCGAAATGCCCTTTAAGCAATGCAAATTTAGCATCAAGTGAAATATTCATCAACCCGAAGAAGCTCTCACCTGTTGGCAGTGTACGAGTACATTGTTGCCCTTCGCGAGGCTATCGGAAATGCATCGGCATGCTCCCTCGAGGTAAGGCCTCAAATCTGCGCAGACGCTATCCGCAATGGGGATGTTATATGCGCTACGGCCATTCGACGGAGGTATTCTCGCCATCTCGCTGTCGAGAACGGCAACTATCTGGCGTATCTTGTAACTATCGAGAAGCTCCGTGTCGGCGCTCGCAAGCCACGAGCCGATGTAGAGTGCCCCTCGGCGGCTTCGCTCGTCTGCGGGAAGGACTTCGTTGATAGGTGTGCACATCGCGCGCCATTCCTCGCTCTTCATTCCATCGAAGCGGATCATCATCTCGAATAAATATGAAATAGTATAGTATTTCTCGTGAGTGGTTGGATGCGTGCGCGCGTCTCGGACTCCGTGTATCGTCCTACCCTTAGCGCAGGTTATTGATATATAGTTGGAGAGGTTATTGTTTCGAGTAATTGATGTGTAAGTCAGTCGTAAAAGGTAGTTATGTTAAGAGTGTAAGCAAGCGCTTGCTTTATACTAGGAGGGGATGTCGTGAAGGAGAAGGCTCGTGAGGAAACGGTAACGATTCTTTCCTCTCACGGGAGTCGCACAGTTTATATACCATCGGGGAACGAGCTCCAGCGGATTGTGGAGTAAGTGGGTCGAGACCTTCCGTCCCGTCGATCTGGCACAGCGTCCACCACACGATAAATCATCGCGTCACTGTCTTGGCATCCCGAACGCCTAAACTTGCTTCTGATACCGTCCTATCAGTTCTTTAAGGAACATACCGGAATCATTCTAAATAATTTTCTTCGATAATGGAGTAAATTAGATCCCTTTCCCTCTTGCTCTATCGACCGATACCACCATTTTTCGAGTAAAGAAGTGAAATCAAGTTCCGTATTCATGTATTCTAAGCGCTTGTTGTCTCGAGAACAGTTCAGGACTCAGTTCAGCCGACTCATCACACCCGAGATCTCTCTTTTGCGTCATTTTGTGTCCAATTCGAGCATCCGGGCAGAACTTGCAATTGTTCTTTCTTGACAAACTGACCTCTTATCGAAGTGAACTGTCTCGCGCATCGACAAATAGCTCTGAATAAGTACGGGTGTCAGATTATCGTGGAGCGGAAGCGCAGCAAGTGTTGTTCGTAGCTTTCTTTTTGTTGACTGAGTCCGACATTTTTCGTTCTTCAGTCACGTGCTTCAAGGTGAGACGCGTGAGCATTTGTTTACATCTATTTGCTCCAGCCTCATGAATCATCATTGTCGACGTATCGACTTCAGAACGGTTTATTCCAGAATAGCTATTTAAAAATGGATGGAGGGATTCTTTTGACATCTCGCGCCAACTACTCAAGAGATTGCAGATACAAGTTAGCTCTCTAGCGCAATGCCGACCGTACCTCCTATCACTTTATTTTCGCATCATTTACTTCGTTAATTACAATAAGGGATAACTGTCTCTGACATCCGAAGTATAATTATACAGTCAGAGTCAGAGTTCTTTCATAAGTTGCGGCACTTGATATCCCTAACGCACAGAAGTGTCTTGAGTTGAGACGAATGATAGTATGATACCCTTCCGATTCACTTTTTTCTTGTTGTTCATTCCCTCGAGACAAGTGCGACTAGTTTATTTCTAAGGAATGCGATTTATGTAAGCTTGCAGATTCGAATCCTTATTGTGTTTGCAATAGGCCGCACGCAAAGTAACAGCAACTTTCTTACACGAGACAAATAAACCAATTGTTAGTCTAATTATCCCGGATAATATCTAAGACGGAACGTCATTCTGGATCAGGAAACAACTGCACTCTCATCTTCTGAGCCAAAATGCGTCCCGGTGGGGTTCGTGGGAGGCGGGAGAGTCAAAAACTTGCCCATCGTCACAACTGGATGATATCGACCTTCTCGTCGATCGTGAACCTCAAATTCTTCTGCTGCATTGCATTCTGCAAGGGTGCGATTGCTCTGGAGGGACCAAATCACCACAGAGCCATCTTTGTCTCCAAAAGCGAAAAGATATGGAAGCGTTTGATCTGGATGCAGTCCAACTGCAAAGCTCGTGGGATCCTTTGCAAGTGCTTTCGGGGTTGGCGTGGTAACTAGGTGCAGCGGCGAGCAATATTTTTGCCGTTCCAAGGGTCGATAAAATATGCCAATCTCCTCTGTTGAGACTCGTCTTAATCTGGATCGATTGAATGTGAGAATTGAACGTACTGTCCGTGACGTTGAAGATCATGCTGTCAGTTTTACCAAGAAAGCCGACTGCTCTCTCTATCGGCGAATGTGAGTGAGACATTCTGCGTAGAGCGTAGTGACCATCAGTCTCTGCCGAATCCTGGAGCTCGACTATCTCCGTTTCTCCCTGAAGTTCATGATTTGAGTTCCCTGCTGATGCTATCTATACGCGAGAATATACCTCTCCACCATGAACCAGAATTTGCGAAGATGATTGAGAGACCGTAAGGCGCGTGTGCTGGGAGTACATGGTGTACCTCCTGGGATTTAGGCGTTATTGGACCTAACTTATGGAAGATTACTTTATGGAACTCACAGTTCGACCGCTCTAGTGGTCCTATCTATGACTATATTCATAGAATGGGTCAGTACTTTAGCCCCTGTGCAGGGAGAGAATTCTACCAAATAGTTGCGATCTCTGGTCTGTGCTGCTTGTCATCCTTGCAAGGCATATAATCTTATCAGTGCCAAAGAATGCCGCATCCGAGACATGAGCGATAGATGAAATTCCGGAGAGATCGCAACATTCTAGCTCCTGTACTCGAAAGTGGAAAATTAGATTGTCGTACATAAGAATACCGAAGTATGCAACACCTTGCAAGTGTTGTCCTATGATATTGACCACATTATAATTTGACGAACCCAATGTATCGAAGGAACGTGCTCACGAAGGCCGCGATACACGTGCCAAGCAGACACGAGAATCCTGTATAGTTTCAATACAAGTTGCTGTCCTTCTCATGGTCTCACATACCGGAAACCCTGTAATTCCCCACATGGAACCATCGTGCTGGCCCAATGTCGCAATCTAATCGGCCCAGAAGTTTCGTACTCACGGAAATCTGGTGATCCCCTGTCTTGGCAAAACTATTAGGACAAGGACTGAAGCAGCAATGAAGCTGATTACCTTTCGGATAAGAACTGCCCATGTAGAGATACCCTTGGATGATCTAACTAAAAGAATCTCTTCTTGTTCTTCTCCCGAATGTAGTACTTCACTTTCTCTCGGATACCTCGGAAGGAAACAATCAGTAAATACTGTCACTTGTGCCATTTACTTGAAATTACCATGCAATTTGCCTTATTTGCCCGCCGTCTGGAACTACGAACGTGTCCAGAACCGTGAATGAATTATTCTGTAATTCCGTTCGTTATGACTCGTAATCCAGAATCCTTGAACTCACGACATCGTAAAAGGTCACACTACCAGAGCTGTTCAAAGGTAATGATCATGTCATTGCGAACAGATATTTAAAGTGAAAGCAACGTACAATACTGAAGCCAATAACCTGCAATCGGGCGAAAACTGAAGCAAATCCTCATAATGGCGTGTCCTAGCTTCAGACTGATGATAGTGATGGGTATATTAGACGAAATTAACTCCACATTGCACGTTGGGACATGCGAAGCTGCGTACTGAATATCGAGAAGATTCTCCCGGGTTCGATGAGGAAGGCTTTGTCGTGAGAGATACAGCTTTAGGGACGCCAAGTCCGTCTCTTGGTGCAGAGGTCAGGTCCGCTCTTTGCTCCGAGCATGATTGAACAGAAATGTATGTCGCTGAAGTACTATTATTTATGTTCGAGTTCGGAAAGCGACGACCTAGACCGAGAACGTCAGCGTCGTCCGTCCACTGGAAGGCGGAAATAATTACCCAGTTCAACTTCGCTGAAGGGTCTTGTCTCCGAGGCAGAGAGCTTGAAGCATAGCACTGTCCTCCTTAATACCGCAGCCAATTCCCTAACTAGTTGTCTTATCCGAGAACCATGCTGTCTTGTCTGTTCCGCACGTTCCCTAACGCTCTGGGCTGCGTTAAGAAGGTACTTGTCTCTTACTCTCATCCAACTTTCCGAATTCCTTGCTTTCCAGTGCTCAAAGAGATACCAGGTCGAAAGAAACAACATCGCGTATGCATGAAGACCCGCAAGTGTGGTCGGTACAACAGCGGGTGCTAAACCTCCCTGGAGCAGAAGAGAAATTAATATACGCGAGGCGATCGTATTGATTGCATACCTGCTGATCCGTGACAAGAAATGCTAAAAGGCACAGTCCAATTGAGAACGTCACCAGAGCAGCAATAAGTGCAAACATTGGCCCCTCACGAAGCCAAGCGTGCGCCAACCAGGGAAGTGACAGCTCCGGTCGGCGGCTGCAGATACGATTAAAAAGGTTGGCACCGAAGAGACCGTATCAACGCACATAGATGATCGACGCCATGACATGTCCAGAAGACTATAGACTATAGACGCGGAGCTGCAGACGAGTGAGACGAACCATATCGAGTTCGTGACCGTAGCTAGTGTAGAGACGGCGCCAGCGGTACTGATCTGCAGTGTCGTCGCAGTGACGCTGGACAGGAACGTTGCGATAGTAGGGAGATTCAGATACTGCTGACTAGCAGACTCCTGAGATCGTCGAACCGCTGTTATTTCTATCAACATGGAAATCAGACGTATTCGGCCCCCGCGAAATAGACGTTTTAATCTCACCTCTATTGGATATGCTCGCTAGTTCGTGTATATACGTTTCCAGATGAGCGACCAATGGTTCAAACAATGAATCCAGATATTCATCCACGATGCAACTTCCACCGGACGCATATTCACGCAACGCTGTAGGCAACTGCATGTCGACTTGTTTCGCCATTTCTTTATCAGATTGGCCGTATTCGCTGTCAAGTTTCAAGGCGATCTCCTGTCCTTCGTCTTCAACATTGTTACAAAGAGTAGAAATAGAGACGATGCTTTACCCGAGATTTGAGTGCAAGACACACAAGTTCATCAAAAAACTTGGTTCCAAAAACTCCAAAGTCTTGGAAAGCCGCGATCATCTCTTCGAAAGTCCCACTGAAAGCCAAGAGGGCTTCCACGCATTTATTTGGATCTGCGGATCGTCATTATTTCAAAACCATGGAACGAATCAAAATCCCCACACAGTCGAACACGGTTGTCTTCGTGATCACGAGAAGTACAGTAGCGGCTTAACGGAAAGTATATTAGATAGCAGTGGATTCAGAATGATTTTGTGACCTACATAACCATGTTTAGGCTTTCGTGCATTTTCTCCAGCGCTTTTGCGGTTCGATCACCACCACCAAGTGTATTGAGCATGGCCCGGATCTGGAATGTCTAAAGCTTAGGCATTGAGAGGTTGTTCTGGATATAGTTACAGAAGATCACAAACCAGCTCATTATGCCTCTCCAAAAACCTTCTCGTATTCATAAGCTAATTTCTCGGCATTATTTCAATTGGTTACTCACCTGGAAAGAGCGGCAATGTTCTTTAAGACAAATTTCGAGCTCTTTTTCAAGTAGCTGATTATCTTATCACGGACAAGATTATCTTAGCCGAAAAAAGACTCACTCTTTGCTTAGATTGATCCAACTCTTGGGCCAGATAATATATACATATATACACGTGCTTTTAATTCATAAACGAGATCGCTCACCTATCTGAGTCTCATCTTCGCTGCTACTTTCTTCGGCGATTATGGAGGTATCATCTGGGAGAACTTAAGATGAGACGACATCCGGTGCAATCGATTAGAGGTACCATCATCATCCAAACGGAAATGGGATTTCTCGTCGATGATTTCCACCAAAACATGGACCAATTTGCGTATAAACCTCTTTTGCTTGTTTGTCAATCGGTGTGAGGTCTTGGACCGATGCTCTGAACTGGATACGTGACCTGATCGTATATATTCAGTATCCAGTGCTATAAACCAAGTGAGTGTACTCGCCCGCTCTCGGTCGCGAAACAGGCATGATAGTCTCTACGAGGCCAGAAAACAGAAACGATGACACTAGTACTAGTAGTAGGTCTGAGCTCGACAAACCAGTCGTTGATATCATTATAGTACCACGTGAGCGTGTCCAAATTGTTTGCACTTATTTGATCCGCGGAGCAGGAGTGTTTCGAATAAAACATAATAATAAGCGGCAATTTCGAGCATCTAACTGTGATCAGGTCAAATATGCCAAGTAATAAAATACCAAACAAACAGTGAATATTATAATCTAGCATTTTGACGAAGTCGAAAGCAAAAGCGCGCTCAACCCCAGGTGTCTAACTTCTCTGAACATATCCAGATTTATTTTCCAACTCAGTCCGTTCCTCCTTTCGTTCAATCAGAGATGTTCTAATGCCCGACTTGCAAGCTCGAAGCCGAGGAAGGTAGCGCCATTGGCAAATGGAGACCTGATAAGAACGTGAGTGTATGCAGAATTGGAGGTCGCGCCGAACTTTGCTCACCGAATGAGAGTCGGAACGAGACCCCGAGTAAAGGCGTTTATACCCTCCGTTCGCCAAACGGTGCGCACGCAATCTAGCATAGATTTATATTTTCGCCCGTCAGCAGAGGTGAACCCGTCAGTCTGCATGCGAGACTTGATCATGTCAATCGGGTAGATGCAGAACCATAGCTATTCACGAGAACGTTCACTCTCAGTCAAATAATACCATCACGTAAGATAACCGCAAGGCCACGCACCGCATATCCAGCCGCAGCGCCAAATAGCACGGCTTTCACAGGGCTCACATCTTCGCGCCTGACACCTTTCCTCTGTTCTCGCTGCATGAGCTTCTCATACGCCCAGAAATACGCGCCATAACCGATCCCCTCGCGCGCAAGCGTAGGCACCTGGCCCTTGTAAATCCCAGCGATCCCGTGTTGTGACATGATCTTCTTCACTGCGTCGGCCGGTCCAGAGTAGATTTTGTTATCCGTCGCCTGGATCTGTAAGCCTGTGCGTGCGCAATGTGTTAGTTTTACTTCGTTTGTTCGCGCAGGGAGAACAATGACGTACGTATACGAATATGCTCAACCGGACCGGATACCACACTATTGGCAAGACCAGCTACTGAACCTGCGAAAACGAGTTGGCCGCCAGTCAGTTCCTTCCCATCAGGACCGCCTCGACCGGACTTGATGTTCATCTGAGCCAGAGCGCGCTTCGTGTACTCCAGTGCACCAAACTGAATTGATACACACACACCGATACCAAGAAGCGGGGAAACCGTGCCCTAAACACGTACATCTGTTAGCGAAACTGTATTGAAATATGAAATATAAAGTATGTCCAATGATATCACATACCTTGTAAAACGCAAGGGGACCCTCGTTCCTAAGAATGCCTGCTGCACAACTAAGCATTCCCGAATACGTCCCCTTCGGCGCTGTTTGCATCCTCTTTAAATACGTGTACGCAACCACATCAGCACGGAGACAAACAGAGGTATATGAGTACTGGATACGCACCACTTTGACGATATCAAACGGCTGGCCTACAAGCACCTATATCACGTCCGAAAAACACCTCGATTCAAATCACCGTCGCGAGGAGCATCCGTGAGTCTGACAGAAACCATGCGTTACCTGTAAGATGCCTCCAGCCGTCCCTGCAGTCAGGTCCTTGATGGTCTTCTTTGTCGAGTTCTTCTCAGCCATCTTGAGCGGATCCTCGAACAGACGAACCACAGCAGACGATAATGGTCGCGGATGGAGAACAGAAGTTACAGAACACGGTGAGTCACGCAAAAAATGCTCGAACCCTAAGCGCAAGACAACGTGATCGAGAAAATAAAGTAGTCGTGCGAAAAACTTGTCGATACATAAATTTAAGCAACCAATACAACAATAATCAATACAGAATCCAAAAAGAGTCGAACAAAGATGTCAGATACGAAGAGAATCGAAGTCCGAAGCGAAAACTCGAAGATTATAATAAATGCGAAGAATGCAATATGATGCAAAGTCCTCTGCCAAAAAAACGAAAATGAATGAATGAATGATAACAACCGATCGACTGAGCCTGCTTGTCGATCTATCTTCTCCGTTTTCCCTCAATACAAATCCAATTCGTGTGTCTTTCATTTCCTGCTCTTCTGATGATCTCTACTGGACATCTTCTTCGATCTTGAAGTTGAATCGGCCCTGCCGTCTGCGCGTCGCCAGTACGCCTGCCTTTCCTGCTCCGTCATTTGGTTCCACGCACGAGCAACAGCGTCGAACGGCGATACGGGCATCGCGCCGCCGCGTCCTGGCCCCGAATGCACAGGGCCGGGGTTACGCGAAACGTTTACAAAATTGTTCATTGCCATCGTCGCAGATAGGATATAACGACAGATAAACGCGGCGTTTGATAATAGGTTGGATATAATCGTCGTGTCGTCGTGCGAAATAATTGGTCGTACTCTGCCGCAGTTGTATGCAGGTGCACCGAGGGTGTGGACGAATTAGGAAATGTACAATAGAACGCCCCGCCCTCCGATCGAAGTGTGCTAAAGGATCCGGATATGCATGGACAAAGAGATGAGATGAGATGAAGAAGGCTAATCAGCCCGGAGACGAAACGGAAACAAGAACAATAGCGTAGTCAGGGGAAATTCCTCACCGATTAAAAATCCTTCGCGTTTCCCTTTTTTTTATTGTTTCACTTCGTTTGCGTGTACCGTATACGCACTGCGTAGACACGTCGTTATGGTGGGATAAGTTGAGTGGTGGGAGGTTGCTTTGGTGTTCATGGCGACGCTCAGGCCTCGTCCTTTTATGCTTTGCGCGAGAGCATTTCCAGACGGAATGATTCAAGTGCCTTTGTCTCGATTACGACTCCTCATCCAACAAAAAGTCACACCTCGGACGAATCTAGAGCGACACGCGCTTGACGTATTCTATCACGGAAATGATCGCAGGAAAAGGCAGGGTTAACCTCTCTGGAAGTCCGTTCCCGATAAGTTGGATACAGTCACGAACCCGATGTATACGCGCCGCAGTAGTCACTTTCAGTCGACGTTTCAAGTCTATCCTGAGCAGCGTGGATCAAGGCGTGTTTGGGAAACCTGCCGAATTATATTAGAGAATATATGTAAAGCCGCAAAAACACAAACATCAAGTCTCTTCGTGTAAGACACGCACAATTTGTTGTGGGGTGAAATCTACTTAAGCGCTTCAGGACGGAGATCCAAAGGAACACAACGTTGTAGACGTGCAAAATAAGGTTTGGATTCCTAGCTTATTTGACAGAAACACGCTGCTTAAGCGTGGTAGAAGCCAGCCTTCGAGAGTATCCCGGCTTAGCCTGTTCAAGTGATTGATACACGGTAAGTGAGGCATCCCGAGTACCGATTGCGTCAAATTTACTTCGTCGACAGATTCTGCCGCCTGAAGTCATGAACCGCTAAGAGCAGGCTTATCGAACACTTCCCAACTTCTGTTCTTCAGTTTTACCAGTCACGGGAATATGCGAGAAGCAACCGACTGTGCCAGAGCCATCGAAGATCGAATTTACCTTCACGGAAGCAAAGCGAGGTGCTGGGTATTCGGCAAACCTTTTCCCAAGCGCAGTTCCGTCAGACCGTGAGTATTCTTGCCTCGACGACAAAAATCGGTGTCAAGCGTTGCTGCGAGGAAAGAGATGATTTCACAAGCGGAGAGGTGCAACAGTGCCTTAAGTTCTTGGGAAAAAATCCCAAAGCGCGATCATGTTATTGAAGCCTCCAGGGAAAAGCTCCCAGAGTAACTTCATTGCGGGCAACCACGGAGGTTATAAATTGAAAGTAGACTTGCCTGGTGCATCTCCACCTCGAAGGATGCCGTTGTACATACAGTTTGAACCAGGACCGGAGACAAGAAGCCGCCAGGGAAGTATGTAAGACTGAGCAATCTTTCGAAAAGACGTGACATAAACTGCAGGACTTTTTCTCAGATTCGAGTTTAAAAAGAGCTTGACTTTTGCTTGGTGTAAGAGTGGGATGTAATAATGGGCTTTGTTGTATGGAAGTTGATAACGAGCGGCAAATGCTGACGTGTAGAATGCAGAAGAGGCGACACACGTTCATCAAGTCCACGTGATAAAGTCACGTAAATAAATGTACACAACGCGCTTCCCCAAACCTAAAGCTTGACTTCGATCTTATCGCGCGGACTGTACTGGCATGAGTAAGTCCTAGATGAGCAGTCTCGTGTGCCGCGGCAGTCTCGAAGTCGAGTTTACCGAGGCCTTTGAGCGCACAGTGTGAAGATATATATTATATGATCCCCTTCGTCCCGTTGCTTAAGCTACATCACGTTTCAGCAGCGATTACAATTTACTCAGGCTCTCCTTTATCTCATCCCCGTCACGCAGAACACACGGTCCGCCTAAAATAACTCGATCCTGGAGTCCTGCTTCCTCGACGTAATTACGCACGGCTTCGTCTTCTGCGCCAGGCTGAAGCCAAAGCGCTGGCACGTTGAGCGCCTTGGCGGATTCGAGAATGCCCAAGGTGACCTACTCAGGAGAATGCGCATTAGGTCCGGGGGATGATCGTGCGTAATCAAATACGTACCTTTGGCGGAGTGATGATGCTCACGGCCGTTTCAGAGGGTTCAGGAAGCTCGTGGAGAGATTTGATAGTGCTCAAACCCTCCAACTCGGTTTCTTTCTAAGTGATGAAAGACATATCGTCAATATGAGCACAAAGGTCAGTTTCGAGTTCTGCTGCTCTTACAGGATGCACGGGCTGGACTGGCAAGTTTCGCGCCTATCACACCACGTCAAGAAATATCATAATAAGCAAGGATGCAGGTAGCATGAAATTAGCCAAAACGAACCTGATACCATTTGAGGACCCTCGTCCCGTACTTTGTCTGGTCCTTCGAGGCGCCAACAACCGCAAATTGCTTTGCGGAGAGAAAGGCGCGCTGAATTTCTACGGATGACTCAGTCATTCTGATATATATATGTCACTGTTGAGAGGTTGCTGAGGAGATCCGATGGCACTGGGACTGATGATTCTCTGAAAGACAACGTTTTATAGCATCTGGCTGATATCTACAGCCCCAGATGCCAGCGCATGGAGGTGAACGAGATCGTGATTGAACGTGACATGGATTACGAAGCGCAGATGCAGATGTCGCCATACTCACTGGCCAGCGCCATTGACATTATATTGATACCGCCAATCACGATCAATACAGACTCCGGGGCGGCGAGGACTCAACTGCTGCTCAGACTACTGTTCCAGACGTGTTCAAGGAGCCGTCGAGTAAACCAGAAAATTACCTGAATTTTATTGTGAGGAATTTGAACGAGAACGGTGAGACTGAGACTGGAGCCGCGTCCAATTCATTCACATGCCCCAAGTTCTCATCTCGATCGATCGCATCGGCTAAACCCGAGCACACCATGTCTCCCTTCCAATCGCTGCAGTCCCTCTCTGCGGCGCAGCTCATCCTCCTCTCCCTCCTCTCCCTCCCAGCGCTCTTCATCCTAAAACGCGTGCTACTCCCTACTCCGTTCTCTGCAGTATCCGAGGGTATCTTGGACGAGGACGACGAGCTGAACGAGGGACAGGAGCGGGAATCTACTGGTACTGGGGAATCTGAAACCGGAAGCTCGAGCGTGATGTCGGCTGAGAATCCAGAACTCGACCCGCCGAAGGACACGCCCTTCAGGCTCGAAGAGCTCAGAGAGTTCGACGGGAGCGACCCTTCCAAGCCTATCTACGTGTCTATCAAAGGTACGATACGTCTCTCCTCCTCGTCCCCTCTTCCCACACGGTCTGCGATTTCAGCATATTCATATTCACACCATCCCAACTCGCGTCAATCGTTTAATTTCGAAAACTGAAACTGTGATTGACGAAATCCCGAACCTAGGAACGGTGTTCGACGTGAGCAACAAGCGCGAGATGTACGGCCCCGGCAAGTCCTACAACATCTTCGCCGGGAAGGACGGCTCGCGCGGGCTGGGGATGTCGAGTCTCAAAGACGCCGACGCCGTCCCCGACTACTCGACCCTCCCGCCGAGCGAGCGGAAGGTGCTGGACGATTGGCATTCCTTCTTCTCGTGCGTGGTTTCTTCGAATTCCTTTCAGAAGGTTAGTAGTACCTTGACTGACGCTCGGTGGATTGGCGTGTGGTTGTTGATAGGAAACGATACAACATCGTCGGTCGAGTCGGTCGACTTGCCCGGGGCGGTTGCGAACCTATAGATCTCACTCGTGTCACACGGTTCTGCTTACTTACTTACTTACTTACTATGGTCACTCTTGTTCACGCCCGCGAAATGTTGATGCATCCGATTTCTCTCACTATTAATCCAGCTGTTCGACGTCGGTGTCGGTGGTTCGCCTGTGTCTACGATCAATAATGTGCCTATGTCGACATGGACCTGGGACTTTTGCCATGACGATGCATGATCATGGGCGGATCGACCAACACCGGCGAGGATGAGACAGCTCTTTCTTAATCAGTAATTTATCTTCCATGCATTCGGTATCGATGTTGATGCAGATGGTCCCACACGTTGCGATGGTGGAGAAGGAAGGTGGAGATATTAATACTTACTCTTTGATTTTGTTTGCATCTACCATCTACAGTATTATTGTCCATTGTACTTATCTGTGTGTTAATCAATCCATCTTTGATGTATCCGTGCGTGCGAAGCAACTTGAGCATCATATCAGTTGATACTCGTTGTGGACATCATTGATACGGGACTTCGATACTCTGAAGTCACGAAGGTGCAATTAATTACTCAGAGCTAAACGTACATACATACACATGTATGTAAAATTGAACGAAATCGAAATAACGAAAACGATACGCTATCAAGCATCCGCTGTGAATGGCATTTGTGTGGGAAGTGGAAATGAGAAGTAAAAAAGTAGTCAATGATCGAAAGGCGAATGAAATAGACAACGCAAGTTGATAAATGTGAGCTCAGAGAAATAAGTACGCCGAAGATAAAGGTATACATGATCAGATTCAGGAGATGGTGGGGAAAGAAGCGGTGAGATTAACATAGAACAACCACATCAACTTCGAATATCCTCCGATCGATCGATCGATCGATTTAAGGGATTAATGTTCTGAAGTGATGATATACGCACATCACTTCACAACACGCGTTTTATTAATGTTCGACATCATCATCATCATCATCATCATCAGCGGCAGATGATGTCCGAGGATGAGATCGGTGAACAAGCACTGGTTGAGGATGAAGTCTGCGCTTCTCGCCGACGGGCGACGCAGGAGCGATATAAGTGGGAGTCCGGGGCGGAGGGGAGGACGTGACCGAGCTGGAGGTCGACTCCGAGTCGGACGCGCCGCTGGTAGCAGACCCCTCCCTGTGTCGGTGCATCTGCGCGGGAACATCGAAGAGTCGCACCTCCGGTAGCGCTCCGCGCACCGTCTCATCCTGCACGTCCTTCCCCGCATCCCCCATCCTCAGCATCGCCTCCCGTAACTTCGCCGCCCAGCCAATCGTCCCCCGCAGCGTCGTCCGCGCCGTCGGCCTCCACCCCTCCGGGAGCCTCTCCCCGCCCCACCATGTCTTAATCACGTCAACGGGGACAGCGCGCTCCTCCCCGCCGAAGATCTGCATCACCAGCGCAACCTCCCCGCGCGCGATCTCCCGCTGCACGCTCGTCATCCCCGCCCCAGCCTCGCCCTCCCGGCGGACGCGCGCGCGCGCCAGCTCGCCCAGCCCGACCTTCCCGCCGCGCGCGTCCCTCAAGAACGCGCCGAACAGCCGCGCGTCGGAGCGCGCGGGCGCGTACTCCTCGCCGGGCGCCGCGTCCGCGTGCGTGAGCGACGCGTCGTGCTCGATGCGGTTGTGCCGCGCGAGGTCGGCCAGCGAGAGGCGCCCCACCTGCCCGAGGAGGAGGACCCCGCCCCATGAGAGGAACGCGGCGAGCGGCCAGGAGAGGTTGTAGCACGCCATGAGCCCGCGCGTTAGGTTCGTGCCTGTGAGGTTCTTCCCGTCTCGCGGACTGTTATATATATACGCATGCATGCACGTATGTTTCGTTCGTTCAAGCGATCAGAGGAGGGACAGGGAAGCAAGGAGAAGGGGTGACTTACATGTACCCGTGGTTCGCCATCGTGTTCAGCGCAGGACACGGGGAACGATAGTCATTCGGTCCGGGCTCTCTGAACTCGTGCAACCCCAGGTCCTCCACTCCGCCCGCATCCGCATACGGGCACGGCTTCCTCATACGTCCCCCCGGCGAGGGCAGCGACGCTAAAGAGAAGAACGTGCTATCCGCACCGGGGTCGATGCGGAGGAGCTTGTAGAGCACGGAGAAGAGGAAGAACTTGATGGTGTCGAACATGATGGGTATGCTATCGCGGAGGAACAGGATGTAGAATTCGAGGGAGGATGTGAGTGACATTGGGCTGGTGTTGACTTTCTTTGGTGTCCTCGAGAGAGGGACGGAGAACGGGGAAAGAGGGGGGGAGATAGGTTCGAGAAAGTAAACGGAGGCGGGGAAGGCCCTAGCTTTATGTATGTATGCAATATCGCCTGGATTACCAGAGGAGGATAGACTACCTCCAAAGATGCAGGGACTATATAAAGCGCTCCCTTGGCTAAACGTTTTCATTTCCGAGCCGCACAGCCTATGAGCGAATGAGGGCTTCTGTTAATGTATCAGGATGGAGGATCTTTGTTGATCTCTGATCCCTTAGGCCTGTAACTGTTGCTAGCTTTCCCTTATCAAAACCGAGAATTTAATTGGAGGAACGGAGCTTTAGCGAGATCATTCATGATCAGAGAGTAGATCAGAACTGGGCGCCTCGACACTCCTTCGTCAGTTGGACTTGTCGCACCGGAGGTAGAAGTCCCGCGACACTAGGGCAGTAAAAATACCGAGTATGGTGTGATCAAGAGCAGATGATAGATATCTAAAGACCGGGTCGGATGAACTCCTTCGACGAGAGCTAGAAGACAGGCTATTGCCTCGAGGACTTGGAGCAGAAGGTGCGAGAGTCTGTAATGATACAGTATAGCAAGCCTGAGGTATCTTCTCGAGTGAGAGCAGAGGATGAACAAGAGGTGACAATGACTCAAGAGGCCAAAGAGCAGAGCCATCGAGGGGAAAAGCATTGAATTTGCAATGCAACACTATCAAATCAATGCTTGCAAGTGTGGTTTGTTTGATGCTGTGTTTCGGGTGTTGCCCTGTTACACACTTAAGCTTAAGAACTTACAGGCATCCAATTCCAATTCCAATTGATCTATCTGATCGCATGATCGGCCGTCCCTCTCCCATCAATCTTCCAAACACGGCCTCACTCTGCCACCGACACCACGTGAACGTTCACGGTTCCGCCCGTCTCATCTTCATTCGACCTGGGAGAATCAACAAGGACAAAGAGCGGCGAAAAGATGGCGTCGCAGCGACAACGACGAGCGAACTGCCAGATCTGTACGGAGAGGGAATCCAAGTACGCTTGTCCGACATGCGAGGTGTTGTAGTACGTACGTGTTCCATCCACTCCATTCCTGTTTCTTTCGGTCTCTTTTTTGGTTTTTTTTTATTACTTACGCGCTCTCCCACCTCGTCGGGCGTTTCGTTTCTTCACACAGTTGCTCCGTATCGTGCTACAAAGAACATAAACGTGCGTTTCCGAGTCTCCGGCGCAGATAAGCTATGTACATAGGAACTGACTGAAGAGTCTTATTTCTTGATCGGGAATTGTGAATTGCACTTTACTCCACTTGCTACATAGGTTCTTCATGCAGTGCGAGTGCGAGCGCGAGCGCGAATATTGGCTCTGATACCTCAACTGCGATCGCAGATGGAAAGCCGGTGAATGCAGAAATGGCTCGAATCGAGTCATCTCCTTCTACGAGCCGTGTGGAAGACGATGATTCAAGGAGGTGCCAGCCAGGTTTATTGGCGTCCGATGGAGATGGAGTAAAGACAGCTCTGCCTCACGCTTCGTGTTTGCCACCTACGGCTGAGTCTAGAAGTAGCGTGCAAATACCGCTCGATTCCGATGCCTTTCCATCTGCGATCCTTCCGCCTCATGTGGGGCAAGGAGAACCTCGGTCAGGCGGTGCTGGCGATATTGATGCGGAAAAGTTAAAAATGGACGAGAAGAACACTGATCTGGAGATGCAGAAGCAAACGGGAACGGAAGTAGAAGGAGAGAATACCTGTCCAGTGGACGCAACTGGTGCACGACTCGCTTGTGGTCCTGTTCCTCGAAGAGAAACCAGATCAAATCCAAGTCGATCCGATTCCCCATTCTCAGGTGCACACACCCCCCGCCCACTCCGCAAGCTCTCTTCGCTCAAATGGCCTTATGTACCGGACATGCCATCGTACCCCGATCCACTCACGCGGGACGACCCCAAGCCGCTCAACCTCTCGCAATACGAGGCTATAGCGCGTTCTCCAGCCATCCGACGCGTACTCTCCTCCCACGCGCGTCTTCCTACGCTCTTACGATCACTCGACGCGCTGCGCGGAGACGCGCGCGAAGGGGCTATTGAGCGCGTGCTGGGCGTCGCGCCCGACCAGGCGTCGTTCGTTCTTGCGGGGTTACCGCCTTCCTCCGCTTGGCGCGGCTCTACGTCAGTAGGGCGAGAGGGTCTACCGGACGTGGATGATGATGAGGATATGCGAGCGCTGAGAGAGCTGGCTGAGGGTGTTGAAGCTGCTGTAAGAAGCGCTGGGAATCCCGATGCGAGGTTTGGGATGGACCCGCTTGGATTGGACTGGGAGAGTATGGAGGCGTAGTGTATCCAGTAGAGTATTCTAGCATCAAAGATATTTAGATATTTAATCTGTTTGTTCATCTGCAAGACAAATAAATGTCTATCGCACAAGCCGGAATTGAACCTACACCCTTCGCTTCGTTCCACCCCGGCGACTGACAAAAACCCAAAAACGACGCGAGACCCACCTACGTTCCCACACTTCATATTGTGGCTGGGGTGGCCACAAATAACCAATGCCCTCGCCTTTTACTAGGGCATTCCGTGTGTCCGCCCCGCGTTAAAGCCACTTACCCAATCTTTGGAACCGCAACTCTCTAGTTGCACTGATCTTATCTTATTATTATTCTTTTTTTTTTGTAAAGTTTTGTTGAGTGAGATGTATGGAGTTGATACGCGTGACTCTAAATCATATATACTTCTTGTGTCAGAATCCTGGTTGGTTCGAAGTAACTTGTATTTGAGTCTTCACCGCGTCCTTCTTTCCTCTTCTCTTCGCCCGGGTCCACTCACCATGTCCTCCCCCACCACCCCACTCCCACTCCCGCTATCGACAACGAAACCCCTCCGACGGTTCGCGCACCACGCAACGACGACCTGCGCCGCCCAGGCGGGCGCGTACGGGAAATGCATAGTCGCGAGGTACCAGGACGACATAAGTAAGGATGCGTGCAAGGCTGAGTTTGAGGCGTTTGGGAGGTGTTTGAGGGAGGCGGTATGTGGTCTTGTTTTCTTTTCTTGTGCTATTGATATCCATATCTGCGTCCTGTGATGTGAGACTTTGCTTGGTTGATGACTGACTGGCGTTGTGTTTCTTGTCCTTGATGGATTGTAGATGAAGCGGAATTGGTGAATCGGCTTCGCCGCGCACGAAAACTAGCAGTCCTCGATCGATCGATCCTCGAGCGAAGAAGGAAATGATGCATTCTTATTAAACGCCGAGCATATTAAATAGCGATACAACTACAGTCGAGCATCGGGGTGAGGAGAAGACTCGTAGGCGTGTATGTGTATGTATATGTATATATGGAAAGCGAGGGAGAGTAGACGACCGAAAGCAAATGGGAGAAAGAGAAAAAAACACGTAGGCGTAGGAGACGGAACGGTAATATCGATATCCAATTATTGGTGTTGAAGGCATGTATATACTATCCCTCGTCCTCGTCCTCAATCGCACCCGGTATTCGAGCTGTCCTCGGCCTCTCATCGTCTCCACCACCACCTCCTCCGTCACCGTTCTCTTCTCGATTTCGGGCTGACCCTCCTCGACCCGGTCCCCTTCCCTCCCCATCCTCGCCATTACCATTACCATCACCATCACCATCACCATCACCATTACCACCCCCACCCCCATCCGCCCTCGAAGCGCGCCGCAAGCGCCTCGCCGCCTGCTGCTGCTCCCTCTCCCTCTGTCTCTGCCTCTGCCGCGCCTGCGCAAAGATCCGCAGCGTGTGCGCGACGCGCACGGTCGTGGTGTTCGGTAGCGGCAGTCTGAGCACGGCGAGCTCGTCGTCCCCGCCGTCGAGCCCCTCGTTCGCTGCTGCTGCTGCTGCTGCTCCCGCCCGCAAAAAGGGAAGCTCCGGGATGGGGGACGTGAGTCGGTGGATGATGTGTCGGAGGGTGAGGTCGATTATCGGGAGAGGAGGCGGGAGGGGGTCGTGCGGTGTTGGTTTGCTGTTGCTGTTGCTGTTACCGTCATTGTCACCACCATCGTTGTTGTTGAGGGACGAAGATGGCGGCTGGTCCGTCGAGGCATCTGCGTGTGTAAGCGAGGAGGAGGAAGTCGGGATTGGAGGCGTCGGAGGGTATGGAGTCGCCGAGCTCGCCGTGGCGATCGACGATGTGTCGGGTGAAGAATAGGGGAGGAACGGTGCCGTCTCTTCTTCAGAAGAAGAAACTCGGAACCTGATCGAGGAAGATGCTGGGAAGAGAGGATCCGGGACGTCGGACGGCATGGCATGCGATAGTGAAGTCTCGTAGGATATCGTCGTGAGGATCGCTTGCAGGAACATGATAGTCGCGTCCAGCAGTAGGAGCTGGAGTTTCGTAGGTCTGTGTCCTGTAGAAATCAGAAAAGATTGAGCGCATAGCATCGAAACACAAGTAAGAAAGCAAGTTCGAAGCAACGATCCGAATGAACGACAGATCCAGACCAAAACTCACCCATCCCAACAAAATCAAGCAGAACACTCTTCTCTTCCCCCACTCCATGTCCTCCTCCTCCTCCCCCTCCTCCGCCAGCGCTGCCGAACGCATGCGCCCACACGGCACTAACATTAACCAGCGCAACGAGCACGAACCAGAACCGCAGGGAGCGCCGCCCGTCGAGCTCGCGCGCGCGGGAGAACTGGAACTGCGTGATGCACCTGCAGAGGAGGACGAATACGCTCGGCGCGAGGAGGAAGGAGAGCGTGTGTAGCTCGTAGAGCAGGCCGTCGAGCTGTTGTTGTTGTTGTTGTTGTTGTTGTTGTTGTTGTTACGATTTTTTTTTTTCGCGTGTTCGTTCGGGTGTTTTTGTTGGAAAGTTTGGAAAGGCGATAAGTGTACGTGTAAGTTATTTTATGCGTCCCGATGAGCGAGATCGTTGCCCCGTCGTGTCGTCGCGCGTCGTGTCGTGTGTCGTGTGTCGTATGCCCAGCCAGCCAGCCAGGTCAACCCGTCCCGTCCCCCAATTCGAATCAACAATCAACACACCACCAGCGCACAGCAGCCCCATCCCATATAACACACACACACACACACACACACACCAAAAAAAAAATTCCAAAATCAAATCAAGTCAATCAGCAGTCAGCACCTCCTCATGCACCCAACAACAAGCCCCAACCCGCACACACTCACCGAGTAAATGACATGCTTCCTCTGTGCATGATATCGTATCCGCATGGCATCTCATCCGTCTCTCTCTCTGACAATTGACTAGTACAAAACCCAACTCGTAGTAGCAGTCTTGTGTGTCTGCTCCTTTCTTTCTTGTCGAAATGAAGATGCACGCGTCGTGCGATGAATAAAGGGGATAAAGGCGGAAGAGGGAAGATTGCTGAGGCTGAGGCTGAGGCTGATGGACTCGCAGCGCAGTGACCCTACCTACCTCTTTTGGTCGTGCCGATCAACGTGTACTGTACTTTCTCTATGTAGTAAGTGTGTTATTTACTATTGTTTACTCGGATAGAGAGCGTCGAATATTTGTTAAGACTGTTTCTGTCATTATCACATAACTATGTTCCAGTACAGGAAGCACAAAATGTCTAGTCGTACGAAGTCATATCGAGCTCGAAAGAAAGAGAGTCCTGGAGTCACGATACATGAATGGGAACGAGGGTTTCATAAGAGTAAAAAGTCCAAGACAGACTACACTGTAACAATCTCGTAAGAAACAAGTCCGTAATAGCTCAACTACGATACACAGGTGGCGGAGAAAGTGCACGCGGTACAACCGAGGATTCTCGGGACCGAGAAGTCGGCGGGATAGCAGGTGCAGCACCAGGAGGCAATGCCAAAATATCACTACTCCTGCTCCGTTCTCTCTCCTCACTGGAAACCTGCTCGACGGGTTCCGCTCTTGCATCAGCTCCAGCAGTGATGCTTGCACTCGTGAGCTGTCTCTCCGCTTCGTTACGGTGCCGCTCTATGCTAGCACCCTCGTCAGAGCCTATACTCCTCTCCCTTCGTTCCATACGCGCAGACACGAGAGTCGACGTCGGCGAGTAGCTCCTTCGGTGAGGATCATACGTCGCGTATGGATCGAATGGCTCTACGCGTGGTACATTTAGCAAACCCTCCTTATCCGCTTCGAGATCCTCTGTTGTACTGCTGAGTGCAGAGTAATGCTTGCTATGAGCTTCTGAGACTCCCAGTCCATCAACGGATGAGAAGCGTCGGTGGAAGGCGTCATATGCGCTTTGCCTTGCCATGATACGTGACTGTCGTGCATCTCGCTTCTCATATCGTAATTGGTTAACGTAGCGCGTTACTACAAGAGTACAGTCTATTTGATGAGTGACGGTCAATATTAATCCGGAGAGATCAATTAGAGTAGCATTAACTTACAAGCTTCAATTGCCAGTACGATAACTGAGATTGCCCAGTATACGCCCTTTGTGATATTCAGCAATCTTTGCACTGGTCTTGTCCTTGCGGATTACGTATGCCTTCTTCGCAAAGCTTGACGATATCCACGTTCGCAGTATGTGTGATCATCCATAAGAAGTACGCAGCGACACCAAAGTTGATGAAAAAGTGGATGTAGAGAAAGACGGCAAAGATCAGTACGAAGGACTGCTTTTTCGCACATGTGCCGATGAACCTGGTGAAAAGTATAAGTCAATAAATCCAGGAGATTTAACTTAGCAAGCGACGAATAATCTTGGGGCGATGCCAGACATAGACCAAGCAAAGCGAGGTATCACGATTGTAACCGTATACACGACCAAACAATCAAGTCAAAAATGACAGGTCGTGACACATCCAACGCAGAAGCATATGCACCAATAGCCATGAAAGGAACTCGAAATTTCCTTTTTCAACACCCAAGTACACCTCAACTCGCCTCTTATTATGGCTCGATCTCCCAGCCCACAACCCGACACAGCCCCGCGTCAACTCCGTCGTCAACTCATTCGACAACAAGTGCCACCATGATGACTCGATGAGAGAGTACTCACCCAAGCGTAGATGCTATGCACAAGAAGGTCTCCAGGACGGCCGCCAAGATGAACGCAGTCTTCTCCTTGTTGGACATGAAGTAGTTTGCTGCATCACATCAAAGATCATCGTAGCTTTCCATCAGCACACGACATTCTACGGACGGAAGGAGCAACGTACTAGCCACTTCAAACCATAGGATAACCGCAAGGAGACCCGATACAAGAAGAGTGAGAAGGGCAAGTACGGCCGCGCCGAAGCGCGCGGGGAGGCAGCAACAGAAGCGCTGCCGCCTAAAGACCCAGTCTGTCACACAGTTGCCCATTGCCACCCTCGCAGCGCTACTCGATCAAGCTTGAATTCCACCGATCCCAGGCAGACAAGAGCACAAGAGCAGGAAAGGACAGGAGAGATGGTGGATGTTAAATGGAGAGAGGCAGAAAGGCGCTGCGGCGAGCAAAGGAGGCGGTGACAGAGGAGCTAAAGCTGCATAGTGACAAGAATACCCAATAATAATAAGAATCCCAGCGTGTGGGAAGCATGTCCTGTTCTGCATGATGGTGAGAAAATTCTGGTATTTCCTTTTATGGTATGACCTTTAGTGGCACGACCCTGATCTGCAACGACAAAACACTTTCAGCGCCTCGGTGGATCGCTCGACATTGCCTACGCCCTTTAGCCTCAAAGTCATTGGCTTGTTTCGCAGCCGTTGTCCTCGACGAGAAAGTGATCAGCGACATTCGAACTGGCCAGGTGAGCCGCAGCTGCGCCTCACGAGCCTGTTTACTTCCGTCGCATCATGATATCAATCACTTTCGAAGCAAGATATCAGGCAGCGGCATCCGATTCGTGTCGTGCCTCACCGCTTTCCCCTCATAAACATCTATGATCAAGGCAACAAGATTGGAAGATTATAGGCGGCCGACGCTTTCTTCCATACTCTGTCTCTGACCTTTCCTTCTGGTCTGGTACTGGGTCAGATTCACGTGTATCGGCTGATTATGTAACTTACTTACTTCATTCGGCGTTTCCATGCTTTCTTCCACTTATCACCACAGCATCATGGATGGACGAGCTGGGACGAGCTTAGGACTTGGGACATATTCTTCATAGTGAAGACCAGTAAACATACTCAAATACGTTCGAAGTGATGAGCGGCATTTGGGCGCTTTGTTCGTGTGAGGAAGTTGCAGCGACGAGGTGCGACGGCGTCGGACGGCGTCTATAGTATATATAGTCTTGGCAATTATGGGCGCGTCCCGGTCCCGGAGTACTGGGCCAAACACGGCAGCTAACGGCTCCAGCCATCCATTCCTTTGGCAAATGAGGTGAGGAGGTGAGGTGTATCAAGGGAGATGAGATGAATGACTGATGGTGATGTCTCAAGCCGTATAGAATCATTCCATGCCGCCTTTGCGTGGAACGAACGGAGGAGCCGATCCGGTGTTCTAAGCAGCAGACACGAATCAGCGGTTGCGCATGCGTCCCCTTGCGCCGAATGGCCCGGCTGCGACCCCCATCTTGGAGATCCAGGGACCCGACTTGACCTTTAGGAGACGGGACGGCTGACCTTCCGATGATGACTGCGCACTGCCCTTTAGGCGAAAAAACAAAACTCGATTTTCTGATATTAATATTGATAACGTCGTCTCTCTTACTTACTCCTTCGTTCCTCCTACTTCTTGGCGTCTCTCCTTCACCAGGCAGCGCCAACAATGCTTTCCGTATCCCTCCAGCGTCGACATTACATTCGCATTGCCATCCTCCTTTTCGTGCTGATTGTCTTCTGGCGGCGTATAACGGTCGGCTTGACTCTTGCATACACCTATTTCGCGTTCACTTTCTTGCCGACGGCTGTATTAGGCCAAGGCGATGGTTGGGATCTTGAAAACCTCATCCCTCCACCAGATGCGCCGGAGGTCGTTCCCCGCATCATTCACCAAGCGCGTCTCGGCGACCTCAAGATGAAGGACAGCTGGATCGAAGCGAATGAGAGCTGTGCAGCTCTGCACGCGTCACCGGAATGGCGGTTTGAGTTTTGGGACACGCCGCGCGCCAACGCGTTCGTCGAGGAAAATTACCCAGACTTATTGGAAACGTACCTGGGGTACGGGCAAGGTGCATTTTTCACTTTGCGATCATATGCCAAGAAATCACTGGCGTCGCTAACATGTCTGCCATCTTGTTCCAGAGATCCAACGATCCAACGTCATTCGATACCTCGTGCTGTACAAGATGGGCGGCATGTACATGGACCTTGACATCAAGTGCAAGGTGCCTCTCGACTTCTTCACTACCGTCGACTGGGTGTCGCCTCCAGGTGTGCCCACAGGGATCAACAATGCATTCATGGCTGCCGCACCTGGTCACCCATTTCTGAAACACGCGATCGATAACTTGAAACGATACGACCTCAACTGGATTTCTCTGTATGCAACCGATATGTGAGTTTCTAAATCCGTTTGTGAAAAGTCCGGTCCGAGAGGCGCACTTCGTCAAGTGCGCTGACACGTGTATCATCGCGTCAGTGATTCCCATTCGGCAAGCGTCATCGCATTGGCGCCTGGGTCTCGTGTCTACCATCAGCAGGCGCGGGCGCGGGACTCGGATGATCCAGACCAGATGATGACGGAATACTGCAAACCGTTTCAAACGGGACCGGTGCCTTCTATCTCGGGATAAGCTTAGCTCATTGCTTCTTTTCCCAGGTTCACAGCCGGGTGTCATTACATCTCGACAATGCACGCGACGTATTCGGGACACAGCAAGCTGCGCGTGTTGCCGCACGAATACAAGCTCGGTGAGTTCGTAGTTCACGCGACGAGTTTCGTTGACTGACAGTTTCTTGTAGGCGGATATTCTGTTACACCAATCTTTGAGCACCTCGGTGCGGCCAGCTGGCACCGTGGGGACGCCAATGCGATCAAGAAGATCGGCGACGTTGTGACATGGCTTCTCGTACCTTGGAAGATCATCGCGATCACAGTGATCAGCCTGTCCGGCTGCGTCTGGTTCTGTCGCCGGCGGGTACGCAGAGCAGAGAAGATCCGCGCGCAGGATGTGGAGCTGTTCGACATGGAGCGCGAGATGCTGTTGGAGGGCGACGCTCAGGCGGAAGGCGGAAGGCAACCCGAGCGCGAGCGGAGAAACCTGCTGTTGAGACTCTGGCGCGACTCGATATCTGCGTCTGGACCAGACGAGGCGGACGCGCACCGCTCGGTCTCGCCTGCATCTCGCATGAGCTCGTCGGACAGCACGCTGCGCGATGACGAGGACGAGATGGACGAGATGAAGAAGGAGCGCAAGTCTTCTTAAACAAGTCCATTCCATTCCATCAAATTCCCCGACGCATCAAAATATATATTATTCGCAAACAAACATCTCGCTCTGGGCCTGTCTGAACCTCTTCGATTTCAGGTCTGATCTGATTAATGGTCCTCGGCCTAGTACGAATATTACTCACTCACGCTAACGCTGCCCTTGACAACTTTCTTTCCACTTATTTTCTATCGGTATTGGATATGGTTCGTACATATCATATCTCTATTGTAGCTGCCAGTGTATTCTACGTATACCTTGTCCGTCTGCGCCTGCGACCTGCGCATTTGCTTTTTTCTTTTTTGGTTCTGCCCCATAAATCTCCGTCCTGTTTTATCGTGCATGGAATTTGCAAAAAAATGCAATACGAGCATCTTTTTTTTTTCTATGATGTTTGTCCTGTCCTTTGAAATATCCTGCATCGGTTTGTTTGTTGCGCAAATAGGGGAGATCTTAGGATCTGATCTCTCGACTCCGATAATAACATTAATTTAATATGACTTCATACATAATGTTAAAGTTCATCCGACTCGATCAATCTCATTGGAAGTATATACGGGAAATCACTTGAACAGATCGTACCCAACAGCGCGGGAATAGATTATGCCTGTGCGGTACGTGGACGTGAATTTCTATCCTCATTTGAGCGTCAGTGAAAGTTCCTGTGAACACGCCAATGAGAAACGTGTTCCCAGTTGGGATGAACAACACTTCTCCTTTCTCCGCAAACGACGACGCGAGTTATACCGGTGCCTCCAATCTAGACGAATCGACGAATCTTGCTCAGAACGGGGGTTCGAGGTGTGGTTAGAACTGCCTTGATATGGATTCTCCTTGACGGTAACTGAGTAAACTCTGTGTTGGCCTCCCGACTCGGACTGACATATCTCATCGCTTGCTCGCGGTTTGAGTAACGAAAAGAGTCATTGAAGACTTGCGTCGAATTTTCTGACTATTTTCTAGGCCGAACATTACTCAGGAGACGAAATACAAACCAAGAGAATATAATATATACGACAGACTCAAAAGTTACATTCTTTCCTTTCAATTCCAGTGTGAACTATATCCATCTGGGTACGGTTCTACAGTTTATCTCCAGCTTGGGAAATATAGGCTCCAGTCCAGCCTAACTCGTCCGTACTCGCACACGGTGTCGGGTGAGTGAGGATAGAGAGATGGGAGTTTATACGCATATCGGGATTGCGCTCGATAGCGTCATCCGTTGCACGGGACCGCATATAAGCACGACAACATCTGAGATGACGGGAAGCGTCCCTCAGCAGTATTCGCGTTTTCTTTTGTGTTTAGTCTTGTATAACGGGCTACGAGCTACGAGCTGCGCGTTGCTGAGCCATGGCTTCTAAGCACGACTTCACTAGCGTCCCCGTTCTCGATTACAACCTGCTCCTGACACCGGAAGGGCGCGCTTCATTCATCCTGCAACTCCGACACGCGCTCATCTTTGTCGGGTTCTTCTACCTCAAGAACCCGCCAGTCCCACCTGCGCTCGTCTCTTCTCTAATCGACTATATACCGAAACTCTTCGCGCTCCCGCAGGCGAAGAAAGATGCCCTCCGGATGGCGAACTCCCCGCACTTCCTCGGATATTCGCGCTTCGGTGCGGAGCTCACGCGCGGAGCTACGGATCAGCGCGAACAGTTTGACTTTGGGACTGAGTTTAGAGGAAGACAGCAGGAGGGAGGGCCTGAATACTTGAAATTGCAGGGCGAATCGCAGGTATGCAATGCATTGCATTTCGGTACCAGAGATGTCACAGTCTCACCGATGATCGAGTTTAGTTCCCAGACGAGCAGGACGTTCCCGGGTTCAAGGCGACTATAAGCGAATACTACGCCCGGCTGACGGACCTGAGCTACGAGCTTATTGGCCTCCTCTCCGAAGCACTGGGTCTCCCTCCGGATGCGCTGTCAGCGTACTTCGAGTCGCCAGAAAAGATCCAGCACCGCGGCAAGATCGTGAAATACCCCGCACCCGAGTCCGAATCGGACTCCTCGCAGGGCGTCGGCCCGCACTTCGACGCGGGGTTCCTGACGCTCCTGCTCCAGGCCTCGCCGCACCGGGGTCTGCAGGTCCAGTCCCTCTCTGGTCAATGGGTCGACGCGCCTCCTCTGCCTGATACGCTCGTGGTTAATCTTGGGAAGGGCCTGGAAGCGGTGACGCGTGGCCTGGCTCGCGCAACGAGCCACCGTGTCTTGAGTCCGCAGGTCGGCTCGACGCCTCGCTATTCCGTCCCGTTCTTCCAGCGGATAAACCAGAATATCATCCTTTCTGAACATATCCCAGAGTGTACGTGTCATTTCGCATTGCTAGGCCTGTATGGCTTATAAAGCTCTGGTATCTACAGTTCCGCCCGAGATCTTGAAGCTCAAGGATGAACGAGGACAGACTGGGGCAACAGACTGTACGTTCTTCGTCGCTGCTTGTGCTCTTCGATTCCTACTTACCATAATTCGTCAGCCGTCAATTACGGAGAATATAACACACTTCCCAGCGGTCAGGTAGAGCTCATCGGCAGAGTAAAGTACGTGTCCCAGCTTTTTTTTAAAAAAAATCAAACTTCTCCGTTTCTGACCGACGGGAATGGTATATAACAAACTACAGGAGTCATCCGGATGTCGCCCAGCGCCATTATCCAGACCTCTTCAGCCAGTTCTTCCCGGACGGCATTCCGGAGAAGATAAACGTGTATTAGATGATATGTTTTTGCTTTTGTATATGTATGCTTGATCCTCCCTTCCTTCCTTACCTTTTTCCCTTGCTTTTCAATGGAGATCTGAAAGAAAGTGTATCTGTCCCCGTGTGGTATACATGTCCATGTAATTGAAGAATCTGGACACGCGTACGAATCGCATCGGTAAAGTCTCGCTACAAGCGACTTGAAGCCGATGTCCTGAATTGAATGATGGACCCGTCGTGCACGACGGAGTCTTTCCGAATGCAGATGATATATATTCGCAGGCCTGAGGAGGAGAAGCTGAGAATGTAGATCCTTAACCTGCTTCAAAAGCGAAGTGTTGTCTATTGAACTGAACGCGATTGACTCGAACTAGCGACTAGTATTTTCGACCAAACCTTCTGGGCATGAATCCTAGTCTTTGTTACTGCTTATTCCATACTATCTGTTGGATCTCGGGGAATCGAATAAGAAATACGGCTCGTGAATATAATTGAGACATCAAGTTCAAGTCAATTCGATTACGAAAAGACTATGCAAGAGATATAGCTCAGATACTGCTTTTTTGTTGGTAGTGATCTGCACCTTCTTAGAATATTCTGTCCAATTATTTAAGATGTGTCTTATCAGTGGACAAAATGAAAAATATAGGAGTTATTATGCTATGAGAGGTACGTCTATGCAAATTTTCGTAGAAATCCTGAGTGGATATTTATGATCTGCGCGATCTGCTAAGGTCACGTGACTGACATGCCAAGCAAATAAATGTAGCTTCAACCTTCAGACAGGGTCGACTTTCACAAAATATGGCATCATATGTATTAGGCTGAGACTTTCAAAATGGACCAAGGATGAATCAGAACTAATTAACATGCTAAATATCAGATGGAGAGATACAGAACTTGAAATTTACTAACTAAGCATGGGAAAGTTGTGTTTCAAGGAGTGGTGGTTACGTTACGAGAATTCGGACTGAAATGATGAATTAGGTACAACAATTTTTCCATTTGACGTTTCTGCTTGAGATTTTGTGTAGACAATCACTGTAGATGCCGTTTTTACTGTGGTAACTTTTATTTGAAATAATATATACATAGAAAAGCAGAATCGAAATGTACTGTTTCAAGGACCGGTCCATGTGTACATAATATTATTATTAACTGGAATCCCGAGGATCAACCGTACTCACGTGCTCACGTGCCTAGAGCCTAACTCCGAGAAGCTCCGAAGCTGGAATGAAAATTTTAAGCAGGCAAGCTAGGCCTACTTATGCATGTGCATGTATGCACTGCGTGGTAGTAGTGAAGAAAACCTGCGCAAAAAAGCAAGAGTACAATGTGTAGAGTGTACGAGTTTGTTTTGTACTTCTGGCGCAAAGGAAGATATGGTGTCGAAGGCAAGAACGACAAGAAATAAGTAAAAAAATCAAATGGAGTATCAATCAACGAGAGAGAATCCGGACCAGAAGTGAAGAAAATATATACGTTTAAGTTCCTCTCCTTCAGCGTACACAATAAATCGTTTCAAATATTTCACAAGAAGATCGTAATCATGAAGAATAGAAATATACTTGTGAACATGAATATTCATCACGCAGCAACGGCAAGCTTCTTCGTTTCGTCCTTCGCATTTACAGCACTTTCATCGTTCCCCCTCTTCCTCTTCGCACCGCTCGACGCCTGGCTCGGACTGGGACTCGGGACGACCTGAGCACCTTGACTAGCACCCGTAACTCCCACAACAAGGCCCTTCAACCATCCGTTTTCCCTTCTCAATCCCTCGCACTCTCTTTCTAATGTGTTTACACGAGCCTCGAGTTCCTGGGCGCGTCTCTCTAATGCGGCTTCCCGTTCTTTCTTCTTCAGTCTGAAGCGAGCGGATGCGGCAGTATTCCTTCGGCGCTTGTCCTCGGCTGCGGCCATAGTCTGCACCACGACTGAGCCTGACTCCGGAGATTCGCCATTTTCACCGTTAGTGGGAGAAGAAGGGGAAGAAGCCTTTCGAGGACGAGATGTACGCTTTGGATGAGTCGGTGCTTCGGAAACAGATTGTGAGGAAGTCGGACTGGATTGTGCGGTCTTCGACAAGGCGGCCGGTGCAATCCCTGGCAGCTGCGCTGCATGAGGCAAGAAAGGCGCGGCTGCGAGCGGATAGCTGGCAAGAAGCTGCGCAAGGGTAGCTGCCTGTTGAGGGACCGGAACAGGAGGCTGGGGAAGGGGTAACAAGTACGGATCGATACCGAATCCCGAGAGAAAACTTTCTGTGTCATACGGAACTTGTCCATGCGGGACTACAGACTGTTGAGGGTTAGACACCGGAGTAGGATTGACGGGATTAACGTGTGCCTCAAGTGGGGCGGGGCCTTCCGCATCGGTGACATCGTCATCCTTGTCGTCGTCGCCGACTAACGAAGGAGATGCTTGATCGTCATCCCGCGGCTTACGGGCGACCGAACGGTCGATAGGGGATTCGTCGGTCTGGAAGGTGAGATTGGACCACAAGTCGAGCTGGGCGGCCAAGTCCGGGAAATGAGCGTTGGCAAGCAGAGAGTCCTGGCCGTTGTCTGCATACTGGTCCGAAGCCGAGTCCGTCTGGACGATGTTAAGCCCATGGAGAGGGGACGGCGCCATTATTTCGCAATCTCGACTTCAGCTAATCAAAAGTTTCACTATTCTGGATTGTCGATGGCGTGCAGTCACTTTGAGCGGGAATTTCGAGCGAGTGACGAGCGCCAGATGTAGTCACGAGCAAAAGCACGAGCACAGACACCTCCGACTGAAGGGGGGAATCAACTGGGCACGGTGACGACGTTGGCCAGAAGTAATGGATAGAAGAAGAGCTGAGGATAGAGTGGGGTAATGCATCTCAGGTGCACGTGCTTGGATTTCGGCTTATAAATCCTCCCTCTTTTGCCTTCTCCGAACCCGGTCCGATAAGCATCTGGCACATGCACACTTTACTTTTCCTCTCACATCGTGCATTGTATTCAAGACAGGTCGCATTCATTTTTTTCCCCATTAATATACATCTACTTATTCCGACTGGTCGGGACCACGGAATCTCTGAATATCCTTCCAGAGATATCCTCAGCTGTAATAGGTGTTTACTCGCCTTCGAGACACCGCAACCACTACTAGTACGTATGCTAGCGAACGGCGATGAATCCGGACCATTAGTAACCCGAGCGAGCGACTGCATATCATAGAATAGAACTCCCGTGTAATCAGTCGTGGGGGGTTTACACCGCCCGTCTCATCTTCCGCGAGGTCATGTGTCTTGATTTCTGAGTTTTGAATGGTCAGTCGAGAACTTGGCGCTGATTGTTTCTATTCTAGCTCACCACAACTTAGGGAGATGTGCGCTCCAGAGATGCCTTGAGGTAAGATAAGGATGTCCACCCAATGATCCAGGTAGATTGGAGTACTTAGACAACTCCGTTAGGTTGCTAACGGCGTCTGGTGGAAAGAAGTTCGTCATCTGGAGAGACGAACAAAGGACGACAACAAACTTTGTGTCGGATATGCTTACTGCTTGCCTGAGTAAGCTCGATGCTCCAGGCTCGGGCTTTGTAAGCTTTACCGTAGAGCGCGCGCCAGTGGGAATTGAGAACAATGTGGCCAGCGTCGTACCGTAGCTCCGGCGAAGATGAACCACCGCGGATGTCCTTTCTCGTCAAAAGATGTGTTTTGAGAATGTCATAGAATATCCTACATAGTCGTCATAGAATTCGTTTACGTTCTTCAGTCCTTCCCGGTATGGCCACAGCCTTCACCTCGTCTTCGGCTTGAACTACATGCAAGGGAGGAGAAGCCCTATCCGCCGCATTGTATTCGCATTCTTGGACGGCATTTCACAGGCATGTGCACTAGTTCGCACTTGAGAATCGATCGTGGAAGAAACACTTTAGCTTCTGGAGGGACGAACAATCGAAGCACGAAAAATATCTCACCTATGCCGCAGGTTCCCGGTCCCAGCTGCAGCCCAACATATGGGTGCTCAGCACTGACGTATCTACTAGCAGCGGTCTTCCATGTTCCTGAGGTGGCAGGCCCATCCGATAATCCTACGAGTGTGCCTTACCAGTATCATAGCATCTTGAAGAAGGCACAAAGGACTCTCGCATAGCTAGCGTTTATACCAATGATCCTTCGTGCCCATCTTGGCTGTTCGAGCAGTGTAATGGCCTGTGCAGGCCTTCAGATGAGGACAAAAGGATGCAAGGGGTTCGAAGCCGTTATTACCTCGGTAGAGGAAGTGGCTGATGAACCCTAGAGACCCAGTCTTCGACTGAAGGGGCATGGTCCTTTATGTATTCGCGTCGTATGCGAGTTTGCCACAGGGACAAGTTCGTCATCCCAGTTCGAATTTGCGTCGACGGAAGCAAATGAAAGAACGCAGCACGTCAGAAAATGAACCTATCGCGCCATCTCAGGTCCGGCCAAGGCACTCCTTATCTTCATCCATACCTGTGTTCTTGACTTTTTGCATTTAATTCATTGGAACTTGTTCGAAAGAGTATATTTGTAAGCAGATCAAGCTCCTTAAATCTCTCGAATCTTTCGAACGACGCAATGCAGTCTGCAAAAATTTTAAATTTCACTCCGATCTTATTGAAATCAGCCTCTGAAAGACAGAAAGGGTTAAGTACCGAGACTTTTTCTCGGTCTTTGGTTCCACCGATGATCGATGAAGGCCTCATTTGAGCAAGCCTGCGCGAAACCAGACCATGACAGAATATAAGCGTGTGCTAGCAAACAAGATGCACTGTAGAGAAGAAATTGGATACCTAATCAAGTAAACAACGGTAATCATGCAATTCAGAAGAGAATAAAAGTCAAAAACCGACCTAGACAACTTCGGAACCAACAAGGCGAGGTGAAAATCCAGCGTGTCCTTAGAACTGAAAAAAAAAATCGATGTTCATTCACTTTTGGAAATTCAACATGATGACATAATCTCTCCTAGTCGTTACACGGGAGGGCATAATATCCATGTGTTTTATTCAATCAAACGATGACTACCTCCCGAGGAAGGCGTAGTTAGCGTTCTCATCAGTCGATTTTTCTACAGTGAAAGTTTACAATTTGCGTATCACTACCTACAGTTTATGGATCTGGCAGGACCGTTCGTCAGCATCCCAAGAAAATGTCGAGGAGACAAGCGAACTTTTTGCGCAAGCTTATTCATGTCCTGACAGAAGTTGTTGATGAGAGAAAACTTCCGGAGGATATCGGTAATCTCTTGTACCAGTATTGTCTATATTGCCGAAGACCTAATGTCTCGATGGCTGGATAGACGATATGCCCCGGCTCGAGGAACGAGGCAGCGAGACTGTGCCGCGTAAGCAGAGTGACTAATGCTTTGACCGTATGTATCTAATACTTATTGCATTACATTTCAGATGAGGATGATAAGGGGTCGAGTGCGTCACAAAATGAGTTCCTACTTCGGAATTGTTTGCTAATTGAGTGGAAGGTAAAGATGCAGAGGACGAACAAAAGCTACTTCAAGAAATGGTCTCAAAATTTGAACCAACGAATGTGATTTATCTCCAGAAGTGAAAGCCGGCAATATCTATCACATGAAAATAGCGTATGACTGACGGCTTGACTACATAGATTTCCAGACAAGCATAATCACCTGGTGAGAAAGCTCGGTTGATTAAGATGCGAACTAATACACTCATAACTTCCAGGTGCATCATGTCAAAGCATTGCTCAATACACTCGGAGGTGGTGAACGCACTGCAAGAGCTTTGGAGAGGATGAAGGATGGCCTTGGCACGGTGTGGTATGAGATGATCTGGTTAAGCAATGACTAGCGTCTAATGTCCCTTGCATCTAGCAGCTCCTTCTCCCGAAATTATCACCGCAAAACAATGTTCTTGAGTAAGATACATGGCGTTTCTCAAAGTTTTCTGACCAAGATGAGCTTCAGATATCGAATATTTTTCGAAAGCATTATCTGCTCTGGATGAGATTGTATCGGAAATGAGGGATGCGTTTGAAGAGTTCGGTGTTTTCAGCACAGCTTTTTTTGATAGTCTCCGCGACGTGAATGCGGACGCGCAGGATATTGCGTCACAACTAGATCAGGAATTCGGATGTGATGGCGAGGAAACAAGTATGAATCGTGCAGCATAATTTTCTTCATTCACTCACGCTAGTCCTAAGGAATGGATTGCAACGTGGACAAGTATCTTGACTCGGTGCTTAATCCATTGATCAAGAGTCTCGAAACGTACATCCAAGAGCTCACCAGCATCGCCGAAAAGGGTGAGCTTGATTTGCCTCTTCCATAGACTTTTCTAATTCTATGAACAGAGATTCCAGCAATTCGACAGTCCCAAGAATTTGTCAGTCAGCGATATCTCAATCTCACCACCATTGCGACGTTTCTTTCTAGTGTCACCGCAACGACGCTGCAGATCACCGCAGATGGTCCTGTTTCCATCCTTACTAAGACCACGAACTCGTTTTGGTTCATCTCACTGGTGTTCAGTACCGCATCAGCAGTCTACAGCCTCCTGGTGATGACGTGGCGACAGTCACCTATGTTTGTATCTGCAACCGCTTGTTGGTCCCTTAAACTTACACCAATTTTAGTCGCCGACCTGACCGTTCATTGCCGTCGCTAGCTCATACCTGGCTTCGGAACGCACCAATGTTTGCTCTAATAGTGGCTTTGACGACCTTCTCGATCGGATTGTGTCTTCTGGCATTCCTCACAGCCGATCAACAGGCGAGCAGGCTTCTGCGTTTGCTTACATCCAATTGATTTCTCATATCCCTAGGAGCGATACGTCTCTGCTGCTGTACCTACTGCTTTCGCAGGTCTCCACGCATACGCGATTTTTTTCCTGTCAGCATGGTATCTATTTGAACAGTGGAAAGCAAGACACCCGGAAGGCTGGGAAAGCATGGTAGGTCAGATGAAAGCTCAGATAAAGCAGCGGGGCAAGATGGCGGCCCTGTCAGTTGGGAACATTTTGAATAGCAAATATTTCTGGACGGATCGAACATCGCGCGATGATGTCGAGAAAGGTAAGTATCCCTAGTCTGGCTCGTTCGTTGCATCTAAAGCTTCGCTAAAGGACCGGATCAACAATCATCCAACCTTTCAACTAATCACAGTTCTCCGTCTGCTCCTAGTATTACACAACAGCACTCCGGACTGGAGATGGATCCCGCACCTCCAGAAGCCGGACTTGCTATTCCTGAGAGTCTGAGTTTGGCAGAGCTTCCGAGACACTGCATTGACAATTCTGAAGGCATCTCATCACTGGTAAGCCTTATTTAGACTGAGCATTCATTTCTGACTTTCACTAGGTTGAGATGTGGAGCGCCCGACACGAGGATCTAATGCAGTTCTCCGCCGACTGCAGTTTCTTGGCATCAGCTTTGTACGTCTCTTGCGTCTTTGACGATATGATTATACATGATTTTGCGTTGTGCAGCTCAAGAGTCGTGACAATCTATAAGACCGTAAATATAAGCTCAACAATCCGGGGTTCCTGCCCCTCGTCTGACGTTGAAAATATAGAGATACTCCTTTGAAATTCTGAAGACGATCGTAGTGCAGGATGCGAGCCCGGTACGTCAGATACTGTGGTACGTGCAATTGAAACGAAACAATACCCTTGCTCACCGCATTTATAAGGAATCCAAACGAACACAGCAACATGGACTATAAGAACAGAGAAGTAGGGCAAGGAGACCTGGTGGTGAGATCGTCCGAAGGGGTCTACGTATACGTTTTTGTTCAATCGGCGAGCATCTCTTATTCCTAGAATATTCACGAGAGTTTAACCACACTTCTACCTCCAGATCAAAACTCCTGTGCATAGACTTGTGGAGCTTGACGGTGCCGTTGGACCAGTGCGCTGGATTCGCGAGAAGGACAACGGACTAACTGGTGTGTTCGAATACAAGGAAGTAAAGCGCAACGTTCTGAGAATGTTGGCAGGCTTATCATGTCTGCTGGATAACTCCCTCAAGGTCTTCGAGCTTCCTTTCTTCGACGCGAGCGGTATTTCTTCGTCTAAGGATGAATTGCCCTATGAAGATAAACATTGCAAGGTGCTACTCAATCCGATGTCGTTTGCTGTAGCCTCACCTTCCCGATTAGGAGCTATATTCATTCGACTTCTCGGACCTGTCGTTTACCGGACCCGTATTGGACGCAGTATTGTATCAGGAGGACAAGATTGTATGTCTTGTACAGACACGAAGTGATCAGACACGGGTAATGGGTATGAATCGATGTTTTTCAAGAACGTCTCATTGGTTCAAATACCTGCCAAATATGTTCAGTTATTGATCGAAAGACCAAGTCTATCAAGCAGTCAGTCCTCCGAAACCTCTCTTTATCCCACCTTAGTAATCGGCATTTCCAGGTCATATGATATCTTCCAAAACTATACGTCTATGTCTGTATCACAAACTTCTGGCAGGATTTTTCTCCGTGGCGGAGGGGTATGTACTCGACAATGTCATAGAGTTACTTCGAGTTAATCGCATTCCGCAGATCGCAGAGATGATTGAACCTGATGGCTTAGGATCTATTGAGTCGGTGCATGAAGCTTTTCGATGGTCGGAGAAGGAGGTACAAGAAAGAGCAGTTGGCTGCTTTGGAAAGGACGAAAATTTGGTCTTCATCGTCGTTGACAGTGAGTCCGTCATTTAACCATTCGAAATCTGTTACATGACATGTATTGCAGCGGAAATCCGTATACTCAGTCGCGTATCTGAACTGAATCTAACAAGTACAAGGAGATTACACGTATTCACAACATCTTCCAGGAAGGCCATCGTCGAGAGTCCCATAAGCTTCGCGGTCGGGCACTCGCGTCAGTCGCCACCGTATCTTTTTGCCTTCGGCGGCAGCGATGGTTCCGTAAAGATCTGGTCGATACAATACAATACTATTCTTGATTATTGCGAGGGAGCACAATTCTTCGAGGTTCATGACACATTTGACGGGGTTGATGTTAAGGATTCAGTTGGCAGATTTTTGACTCTTCCAACACGTGAAATTCCGGAATTGGCACGGCCTGCCTTTGAAGAGTGGGGCGATGCTGCAGAGTAAAAAGTGCATTCGTTGGCACACCTGGACACCCTCCATGCAATTTCGACTAGAATTGCCGCATCTCGGAACCTGCATTCTCTGGAGGTGGAAGAAAGTGGAATGGAAGGAGAAGCTGGACCTCTTTTGACGCGCGATCAAGTATACATGTACGTTGTTGACCTTGCTCGTTCTAAGCTTGGACGTTTCGCTGTTGTCTTAACGAAAATAATACATTGTTGGATACACTTCACCTTGAATGGTAGAGAAAGTGGCTAATGAGCTAAGGACCGGAGCCTTTCCTCGTCCTGTACCGTGAAGCTTCATTTGCACAAGCACGCGCGAGACCAGACCATGACAGAGTATAAGCGTAAGTTAGCAAGCAAGATGCCTGCAAAGAAGAACTTTGATGACCTTATCAAGTAGACGACGGTAACCATCCACCAGTTTCGAGCCAACAAGATGAGGAGAAAGTCTAGCATATGTATATTAGAGCATCCTTCCTTGTCATTCTTACATAAGCTATCCTAGTCCTTTACGAACATACTCGTATCCATGTATTTTGTTCCAACAAATGATGACTGCCTCTCGACAATGGCGCAGTGAGCATCCTCATCAGTCAATTTTTATACCGCGCAAGTACAATACTGATGTGCAATGCGTATCGCTGCCTACAGCTTATGGAAAGGACAGAACCGCTCGCTGGCATCCTAAGAACCTGTCGAGGAGACAAACGAATTTTTTGCGCAAACTTATTCATGTCCTGACAGAAGTTGTTGATGAGAGTGACCTTCCAGAGGAAAGCAGTAAACTCTTGTATCAATATTGTATGCATTGCAGAAGTCCTAATGAACCGATGGCTCGACAGATGGCATGCCTTGGCTTGAGGAACGAGGCAATGAGACTGGAATGCGTAAGTGGAGTGGCTAAAACCATGCCGACTGTTTCGGGATTGTACGCTCATTCTAGTGGAAGGTGATGCAAAGGACGAACAAAAACGACTTTGAGAAATGGTCTCGAAATTTGTGCCAGCGAATGTGATTTATCTTTAGAAGTGAAGAAGGCGACTCTTTCACGCGAAAATATCATATGACTAACGACTCAATTACACAGCTTCCCAGAGGAGCATGAGAATGCTCATCCAAATGCACGCGATCTAATACATCTACACCTTCTAGGTAATGGCCACACGTTCAGATCTCAGTTGGCAGGCTTTTTATTCTTTCTCAGCCTGACACATCGGGCCGGGAATAATTCTATCTGGTCATGAAGGAAGGAATGATGCTCCAGAGAAGAGCGATATTCATCTATTTGTGGATACTGTTTGTGCAAGTCTGATTAGGATGCTACTTTCTAGGACGATATGGAAGAAGAGGGATCAAATAGCAGATAGACTGCATTCTGATGCTTAATCAAGAATACATACAGTACATACGCCGTTGATTTTTGTTATATAAGCTTTGATTCTATGCACGTCGTGATCATTGGTTACGAGCACAGGACCTGCAGCAGAGCTACAGCGAGAATGTTTGCTTCATCGTTAGCAAATGAACAACTTGTTACAGCCTGCGGGGCATTATACGTTCTCTATGGAAGAGATAGTATCACTTTGGACCTCGCGCGACACACTTCTACTTGGCTAATACGATCAATTGGTCTAGCCTAAACATGAAATGAACAAAAATTCATCTCTTACAAAGTTACTTAATCAAGTGGAACAAACAAGCGCAAATAACACCAAAGGACAATGTCACGTGGTGACAATACGTTTTGAGTTTTGTCCATTTGCTGCTGGAGGAATACGGGGAGGAATACGGGCACTGCCCAGTAATATATGAATAAGGAGCAGGGAAAAGACAGGACGTGATCGTACTACAACCACGCAGATAATCAAGCAACTAACTAAGATAGTCACATCTACAGATCACCATCGTCACCATCATCGCTACAATAGTCCGTAAAGATGATGAGCACGAACTTCCATAAGCACGTATCGTACTATCATCAGCAACAACATCCTAACGGGGTGGAGCTCGAACTCCACGGTTTAGACTTTCACGTCCTCGAGGTACTTGTCCTTGCCAGGTTCGGCTTGGTAGCTTGGTAAGGCACCTGCAACGCTCATTCGTGGCAGGCCGGTTTGGCCGGGTGCGTAGGGGTAGTAGTACGCTGCGCCGGTACCAGCGTCAACAGGTGGATTAATGTACTATAATCACAGGGAAAAGCGAATAAAGGAACTTTTGTTAAAGACCGGACGAGTTACGAGGGTCAAGTAGATGGACTTACGGAAGGCAAATACGCGTTCGGGTGGAAGGGACTTGGGCGGGCGTTTGGCGGAGTTGTGATTGTCACGACCTGTTATCATAGCGCACAAACAATCAGCTGAAGAATTCCAAGTAGAGTGGGCTCGGAGCAGACTTACGCAGGTCGACTTGAATACTGTTGGCATCTTTGCCTTCCAAACGGGGACAAATGCAGAAGGCGGCTTGCCCGCGCGATCGACATTCTCCCATCCTTGCGTCAGCTTGCGAAGACGTCTTTTGCCCTATGATCCACAATGTGTAACACAGCCATAAGAAATGACATAAGCCATAAGTACTTTCTCCGCCTGAACGTGATAAAGCTAAATATACGCACGAGAGCCTTCCAGATAAGCATAGGTGCCCAAAATACGACGAACGTCCCGATAAAGACGGCAAACGAGATGGCTCGTGCGCGGTAAAAATGTTCGGCGGTGTGAGGCAGTTGATTCTCGTACAGCGCGTTGAAGATGACTTGATATAGAGCTATCGGGATGATAATCACGGCACTATGTTATCAAAAATACGTATAATTCAAAAGTCTTAAGTAAGTAGGATAGAAATGAGGACGGAGCAGAACTTGCAGTGATGCAACGATGAGCCACAACCGCTCAATCATTGGGTGGTAATACCGGAATGCGAGGTCCCGGATGGCCAAGACGCGCGAGTGCCAGTCATCAGGGAATACCTATGAGCAATTTCAGTATCTCATTGCTGTCTTCACCAAATCAGATGCTATTAAGCTTACATGCTCGTGCAATTCATAGGGAACCATGTCAGGCACAGGCTGTCTGGGCGAGACGTACTGCAAGAACATAGCTGATCAGTATCATAGCAAGGTGGCTTGAACATAGTCCGAAATGAAGCGCACCACGACGACGTTGTCCTGAGTCCGACATGCCTGCGCTCCGTAATTGTAGCCGTTGAAGTTCGGGTAGGCGCTCATGCTGGGCGAGTGTTTACAATTCACACGGAGTACACTACAAAGGCGATAAAGCAGAATTCATAGTCAGCACCTTCCCCAGGTTGAAATATAAGAGCTGCACGTACACAAGCTAAGCTTAACAGCAAATCAAATAATTTTCTTCTATTTCCGGTCTCGTGTTTTCAGAAAGAGCGGTCTCGCTGAGCGTTAACGTGAAAAGAGCGTAGCGTTTACAATCGAGAACGCGGTTTGAGCGAGCGAGGCCAGCCTCTAATATATTCAGGTGTTGAGGGTTGAGGGAGAGAGAGAGAGGGAGATGAGATGGTGGTGGGAGGTCGTCTAGAGAGAAAGAGCTCGTTGTGTAGTAGACAGTACCAGTAACGGTGATAGCCGGGAGCAACCGGGGTTACATTTATATTTAAGATACAGGAAGTATAAACTCGACTACCTGTCACGCGTGACCTGATGACCCTGACGGACCCTGTATTAGCCCGATTAGGAAGGACCCTGTGGCAAAATTCTCGAGGTTGAATTTTCCGAATGCTTGAAAACCACTTGTAGTTCATGTGGATGCACTTAGAATGGTGAATATAGAGTATTTATGCAGTTTTCACCCTTATTGTATTGCTTGAAGCACTCTTGAGATCCATTGGAAGTATTGCTTACTTAATTGTAATTTGTAATATCTTAAATTACTATATATGGAGTAGTTTAGTCATTCGGTAATGTCCGGAGGCGGCAAAAATCTCGGGTTGAAAATTTAAAAAATTCCCGAAATTTTGCCAGAAGGCTGGAGAATAAATTCTGGGTTGTTTGGCACAAAAAGATTTATTTCCATAATTGGGAAGCCAGCTCCTAATATTTTTGAAAATTAAAACCGTAGATGTGTAGCTAATTTCAGTCTGAAGATATCTTTGGAGTCCAATTCGATGTTTGTGCAACACAAGAGGCAGAATTAAGGTGTTGTGTTGTGGTACCAAATGAGGTAAGTCAGGGTCTCGCGACGCGCGTCACAGGTAGTCGAGTTTATACTTCCTGTATCTTAGAAGCACTGATCATCAAATCATTTTCTTTTATCCCTGTTTGATTTATGAATGGAGCGTAGTCACGGCCACCGACGGTATCATGAGAACGAGCAAAACTGCAGTGCTTTTGCAGCCGAAGTGCGGTATTGTTACTGATTGCTGTACTGATAACTACAACTGAGATGAAAGTTGGCTCATGCGCGGCGCGTTTGGCTGCGGGCACAGCGGTGATTCCGTCGTTAAGTGCCGAGTCCAGCCTTTTCTCTCGCAGATCTCAAAGAAGTGGGCCTGTAAAGCTTCAGAACCTCCTTCAGTGTTGTATAGTGTATATCCAGATTGTGTCATTAATAGTGTCAGGGACAGAAAAGACAACTCAACAAATAAATAGTAAAAAAGCTGCGTCTAAAGTACATCTAATTCATGCAAAGACCTGAATCCACGAAAAGAACAGTCCGAAAGATTGACGGAGATGCACAAGGGTGAGAATCATGAGTGTAGGACAGCAAGAAATTCCAATAACGCGGGAATGCAAGATTAAGTAGTATCATTGATAAGATGTCGTGAACACCGGGTAGAAGTGCGACGCAACCTCTGTCCTAACGAAACCATCAACACTGACCAAGCAACTCCCTATTCATGCCAAGAAAGGAAACAGATAAGAAAACTGTCCGTCCCTAGTGACGACTCAGTTCATCCGTCATCCCTCTTCAATACTTTCGGGAGCTGCATCTGCGGAGACGGCTTTAACTGTTCCGTCTGTAGTGGGACCAAAGGGGTATCCAACGAGTCATCACCATAGATCTCGCCCATTCTTAGCGTCTCAATAGATGCCATAGAGTTTCTGTTTCTCTTTTTGGCTTTACCCTTCCCTTTAGACGACAACGCACGGACACGTCCTACTGACGGTGTTCCTTTTCGTGAGCGACTACGGGACTGTCCAAGAATATCCATCTCGTGTTCTTGATCGCTGGAAGCCGTAGACGATGTTTCGCTGGAATCAAGCGACAACCGAGGAAACAGTACTTCTCGCGAGGGAAAAGGTAGCGTTTGGTACAAAGCTGACAGGCTCATTACACCTGACGATTCAGACTGCACCCGTAACGGAGTTGGTGCTCGTGGAGGTGTGGGAACCACTGAGGAGAACGTTATTCGCTTGCGATCTGAGTCGAGTGATAGAGATGGTTGAGACGGTGGAGGGAAGAAGGCTAGCTGGGATGATGGGATACGCTGGATGACGACCGAGGAGCGTGCGGAGGTTGATGATTCTGCGGATGATTCACCATTTATTGTTTGGTCTTCACCATGTTCCTGGCAACATAAGAATAAATATCAATACAGGGCGCTTTCTCTGGATGATGGGACAAAATACTTACATTCATTGGATAAAAGAGGTCTTTCCTACTCGACAGATGCAAGGGAATATACAGGACTTTTCGAAGGTGAATTGAATCTGAAGCCCAGAGGTGGTTCGCTCGACGCAGGTCAGTCGGGGATATTCCATACTTCAGAGCAACTCCGGCCATGGAATCTAGTCGCGTAACCTAGACGGATTACACTCAATATCCACAACGCTTAATCATGTGTAGATCACTACTTACTTCATGAACAATCACCATAATCTCCGCTTCACGAGAGCTTTCTTGGCCATAGCCTCCCAAATCACCTTCAGATGAACCGTGTTCAGACTCATCCAAGTCACACTCGCTATAGGTTCCTAAAAGACGCTTTAATGTTGGCCGAGTGATGGCACCATCCAACGTTGGTTTCCTCGACGGAGTTTGGGTTGGGGTAGTCGGAGAGTGGGTTTGCAAAGGATCGGTGGAGACAGACCCATCTATGGTCGATACTCGTCTATGCGATCCCGCTCGTCGGCTTCGTAGACCAGACTTCCCAGATGGCGAAGGCGAGGATGAGGTCGAAGATGCAAGTGACTCTGGTGTGGAAGCATTTCTGCTCCCATTGATCAAACGAGTAGGGAAAGGACTAACAGGGATGATGTTGCTGTTGTTGTTATGGACATCATCATCCCAAGGATTTACTGTGATTGTTGATGTCACATCGCCATTTGGATGCGGCCGGAGAGCGTCGTAGGCATTGGGCATCGAGCATAGGACATAGACTCCTTCAACGCCGTGCAGACGTAGACGTGGACGTGGACGTGGATGCTGACTGGAACTGGAAGCCCGGAAGAGCGATGAGCTAGCATAGCGTCGATCACAGATCGGCATCTTCTCCCCTTCTACTTTTGGTAGGAGCTCAATACAATAAATCTTTGACTTTGGTACCTTCTTCAATTGATTCCACTTCCTGCCTGGCTTAGGCTCTATCGGCTGTGTTCACGATGACGAGATATACCAACCTTGGGCGTAAAAGGAGTTTCTTAGAGGCTGGCTTTTCAGATGACAAGATCGAACGTACAGTGGGCGATGTAACCGATGATAATGTACTTGCTAACGTGGACGAAAAGCCTGAGAGTCATCCGAGTCAAGCGCCAGCGAAAAAGCAAAAGAGGAGTAAAGAGAAGAAGCCGAAGGAGATCGAGAGACCATCGGATAAACAGGAAGGGAAAGATAATAATGAGCTGGCGGAAGATGCAGAAGAGAAAGAGGAGAGCCAGCTGGTGAAACAAGCGTACTCGAAGGGTAGTAGGGAGAAGAATCGCAAACGTTCGTGTCGCTTCGCTCCTTTTGTGAACTTTTTATGTAATTCATATCATATCAGAGGAGGCGATTAAGGCTGCCCGATCAGAGCAGCGTAGAATACAACGAAAACAGGAAAAGCTAGCTAATACGACATGCTTCGCGTGCCGAAAGAAAGGACATGCAGCGAAGGATTGCCCAAAAGTGAAATCTGGCGAGATCTCTGATAATAGGACAGGGAACTCCAATACGATCACTGGAATATGTTACCGGTATGTCTCATGTACCTCCGGCGTCACTTACGAGACCCTCATTTTGCATGTTTCGTTATCTTAAAAGTTGCGGATCCTCAAAGCACACGCTGTCTAGGTGCAAGAAACCCGAGAATCCAGACAATCCGCTCCCGTATGCATCGTGTTACGTATGCTCCGGGAAGGGGCATCTAGCTTCGTCATGCCCGAAAAACAAAGAGAAGGGCGTGTATCCGAATGGAGGATGTTGTAAGCTATGTGGCGAGACTTCTCACTTGGCAAAGAATTGTCCCACTAGGAAGCAAGGCAAGTCTTATTGCTCAGTCTATTCCCTCTCCGCGGTTCTGATCCTGATTCTTGACCAGCCAACGATTCGAACACTCTACTCGTAGGAACGGGTATGAATGCCAGCCCGGATGAAGATGATTTCCATTCGTTTAAGCGAGTCGATGCCGAGATCGATTTGGAAGACCAAAAGGAGGCGAAGATGAAGAAAAAGAAGCGCAAATATCAAGAACCCAAGGTGGACAGTGATGCCTTGTACAAGACTCATGCGAGCACGGTCAAGACAAGTACGCCGTCAACTTCTTATTCAGCGAGCAAAAAGAAAGTTGTCGTCTTTTGACCTCGGAGCTGAGAACTTGGGTTTTGCTCTGACTCATGGCCTATTTGTTTGGAAACTCGTTCTGACCGAATATCACAGGTGCGCCTCATGACTTCTGTGATACTTATTCTCGTGCGTGGTGTTTATGCTGATCCCTCATGCCTTTTCAAATAAAAAGTAAGAACGTACACGCTCAGCGCCTGTTGTTGACCTTAAATTGGTAGATTACCAAATAAGTAGAGTAGATCATATATGGTTTCATAAGCGTGGTCAAAGATCCGCGCGACACGACTCATGAGCCTTTTGCGGCTCAAGCTCTTGTCAGTTCACAACTTAGCGGCTGCACAGTATATACGTTCTGTACTGTACTCAACAATGGAGGGTGACGAATTTGGGACGCCGCCGCCGGCGCCCAACAGGTCCATAGATGTCGAGCTCAGCGGGCAAGAAATTGTTGCTATTGACTTGGACTCACTCGACCCGGACCCGCAAGACTATATTGACTTGTTGCTTGAAGCGAAGGGCAATGCGACGGTGTCGATGTGGACGAGGCTCGCGTGTGAGTACTGTAAGGCCGGGCTGTATGAATCTGCGGAGAAGATATTGGAAAGTGCTGTTCATCGTAAGTGGTTTCATGGTTATTGGCGTAGGTCATGGCGTTGATGTTTTGAGGGGGTGCAGAATATGAGCACGATTCCACGTTGAAACGGCCGCTTAGCCCGATTTACCAGCTATTGGCTAATATAGAGCTGGCCCGTGCGCGGAAGGCACCGAAAATTATTCTGGAGAAAGCTCGTAAGTAGTCCATAACCACATTTTCATTCTCATTTATATCGAACTTGCTCTTAAGGTCAAGACAAGTTGATGAAGGAGAAGCCAAAGGAATTCTACTACACCAAGGCTGCGAGACAAATCAACTATACTGGCTTGACAAGTGAACACGACCTCAGTGCCATTCTTACTCGAGGTATCTTTGAAGCTGTGAAATTCATCTGTCTATGGCTCACTTCTTTGCTTAAAGGAATTTTTCACCTTGCAAAAGCTGAACTCGACGATGCCATGCGGTCGTTCACGCTCGTTCTTAACAAGAAGCCGACGAACGTTGTTGCTCTATTAGGCAAGGCTCGAATAGCCTACGCAAGGAAACAATATCCGTTGGCACTTCGGACGTTCCAACGCGTGCTTGAGTTGAAACCGGATGCTCAGCCGGATCCACGAATAGGTATTGGTTTGTGCTTTTGGACAATGGGTCAGAAAGATCGGGCAAAAACGTGTTGGGAGAGGAGCCTGGAAGTGGTGAGTACCCTATCGTCTTGTGCTATATCTACCTCTAAAGATTTACTATTTGTCAGCACCCCAATAATTGGACTGCTTACCTTCTCCTTGGTTTGGAGGCGATCAACGCAAGCAAGAATCCAGACGAGGACGATGCAGACCGGACGGAATCGTTCATCAGAGGTACTAAACATTGCGAACGTGCTTTCAAGCTGAATAATAGGAACGCCGCTGCCGCAAACGTACTTTTCGACCTGTTCCTGCAGAGAGGTGACAAGAAGGTTTCTCTGAAGCTTGCCGAACGGACGATACAATTTGCGGAGACCCTAGCTCTGTTTAGTTCGGGTCATATCAATGCCGGGAGGCTCGCACAGATGGAAGGTGCAACGACGGAAGCAATGAAGCATTTCAATGCTGCATTGAAGGGAAATCCGAAGAATGTCCTAGCAGCCATTGGACTTGCTCAGACGCAGATCAAGAATGGTCCGTTGACATCCGCTTCTCTGCTTTATGTTCTGTCTAATCATTTCAACAGATGAGATGTCCGCTGCTATCCATACTCTCGACACCCTAATGCAGCCGCCTAACCCTCAGCGATGTTTGGAAGTAACTGTCCTCCTCGCCTCCCTCCGGGCGTACCCACGGCCGGGATTCACGGCATCTGAAGCTGCCGCTGAGAAGCAGAAGGCCAGAGATCTCTTTGAGAACTTTCTGAAAGCGATGGGTATTTTCAATTCACCGGGCGTGAATGGCAACTCTGAGCGAATACGCTCCAAAGAGGAACTGTATCTGCAGCGCAAAGCTCTCACGAACTTTGGGGACGATGCAGATTTGTTCATCGAGTCTGCGAGGTTATGGCAAGACGAGAATCGCGAGCGAATGCGTCGGTTGCTTGAGGAAGCAGTCCGCGTCGTCCAAGAGCGAGTAAATGCCGGAGGAGCGACTGAGCCACGACTAGTGAACAACTTAGCTGTACTAAAACATAATGCGGGCGAGCTTGCGGATGCTAGGGCGATGTATGAGACTGCGCTTACGGAAGCGAGCGCGGTTGGAGGCACCGCGGGTGAAAGTATGGCGACCACGATTTTATTTAATCTGGCGAGGGTGTATGAGGATCAGGCAGAAACGAATCTGGCAAAGGAGGCGTATGATAAACTGCTCGGGAGGCATCCTGAGTATGCTGATGGTATTGCTTTTCACATACCTTCCGTATTGCTTGACGCTGACGAGTGTCCTGCAGCTAAAGTACGACAAGCGCAGATTCAGGAATCCTTGGGACGCTATGACGAAGCGCATGAGTGGCTTAAATCTGCGCTGTCGTCGCAAAAATCGAGCCTGACGCTACGCGGAGCACTGGCGCATTTCCTCATGGCACGCCAGCAAATGAAACTCGCAAAAGACTTCACAACCGCAACACTCAGAGAAGGCGGTAGCGCCGACACGTACAGTCCCTGTGCATCGGGATGGGTATATTTCAATCTGGCTCGTGAAAATCGGGATCCTTCACCTCCCGGAAGTCGCAGAACGCAGAAAGCATTTCATGCGTGCGGCAGAGATATTCGAACGCGCCTTGCAGGTCGATCCGAAATGTGCTTTTGCGGCTCAAGGTTTGGCGATCATTGCTGCGGAAGACGCGCTTGGTGCTGCTGGTAGGCCTCCTGGGGCACCGCACGGTGCAGATGATGCGATTCGAAGAATACAAGGCATACGGGAGGCCCTGGATATCTTCGCGAAGGTTAGGGAGAGCCTGAATGATTCAAGTGTTTATGTGAATATGGGACATTGCTATTTCTTCCGCGACGAATTTGATAGGGCTATCGAGAGTGTAAGTACACTCGCCATACGCCTGCGCGAAGAATCATCTGATAAACGTATCTTTCTAGTACGAAACAGCAGTCAAACGATGTTCGGGACCAGATATCACGGTGCTGCACTGTCTCTGTCGAGCGTGGTACTCCAAAGCAATCAAAGACCAATCGTTTGTGGCCCTTCGCAATGCTCTCAAGTTCGCTCAGCGAGCACTGCATATCGCTCCTCACGAGAAAGCAAATATGTACAACTTGGCTATGATTGAGCAGAAGGCTGCAGAAATGCTTATTGGTATTCCTCCCGCAAAACGCACGCTTCCAGATTTGAAGCGTGCAATCGATTATGGACATCATGCGCAACAGTGAGCTCATTTTTGACAAGGAGGCATAATCAATACTAATAGGCATTTATCGCATACGTAGTTTGTTCGCAATGCTAGCAGGAGACAAATCACCAAGCGTCCCGTATAGCCGTGAAATCGCCGACCAACGTCGTAAATACGGTGAAAGCATCTTAAAACGCTCAGACGAGCAAATTGCTTCACAAGAGCAGCACGAGACCGCACAGGAAGCTCGTCTGGCCGGGGCGCGACAAAAAAGATTAGACGAAAAGCGACGAGTAGCGGAGGCTGCTGAACAGCGCGCTGCAGAGATCGAGGCAGCAGCACGCGAGCTAGCGGAGCAACGAAGAAAAGCTCGCGAGGAGATGAAGGAGTGGACGAGAGAGTTCGAGGAAAGTGATGACGAGAAGGAGAAGGAGGGGAAGAAGAGCCGAAAGGGAACGAGGAAAACCAAACTCGAGACGACTAGTGGGATCACTAGCGAAAATGATGCGCCTGTGCCCGTGGAGGTGAAGCGAAGACGGAAGGGCAAACTCAGGAGAGGTGCGAATGGTGCTGCTGTGGGTTCGGCTCCAGTTTCAGGAGCCGAGGTGGATGGTAGTGAAGAGGAGGCGCTCTTTAGTGGTGGTGAGGATGAAGATCGACCTAAAAAGGTAATGCAATTTGTTACTTCTTCTCATCTTGTACAGATTTCTAACGATGATCTTTCCCAGCGACTACAAAAGAAGCGAGTCGTGCGCGATGATGATGATGACGAGGCGGTCTCTGCGCCTCGTAAAAAGCAATTGTACGTCGCTGAATTTTACTGACTTGATATTGAGAATTGACGTTGTGTTCTACAGTAAAAGCAAAGAGACGATATCTGATTCGGATGAAGAGATGCCGTAGCAGCATCTTTCAAGTTTTTTTGCCTTGTGTAGTTGTTACAGTTGTATAATCCATATCCTTCACGTCCTTTTTAGAAATTTCTTTCTGCATATCTTATTTGATGCTATTTTTGAACCTCCTCGACCAGACCTTGCAACGAATGCCGACGCGGCATATGCGTTGTCAACCAGCAAAAGCATGCGGATACGATGCGAACAACAGTATAGTACAGATTCCTTATTGGTTGTTGATCGGGGAAGTTTACATCACGTGCGAATAGTTTCCAAATAAAGCAATAAATTGTGAACAGGAGGTAACGTGAAAGTTACCGCACGCGACGCGCTTTTGCCATTGGCACTGCCCGCTCAACGCGCTCGAAGCGTCCGCAACTACTTCCCATCCTTCTTCGACATACACAAGCAAGAACATCGAGCGTCTTGACGACAACTGTAAGTGCTTCTCGTCAACATGTCGACAGGCGGGAAGCCGCGAACTTCAAGCATACCAACCCCTGGCCGTTTACGCTCCTATTCCTCCTCAGCCTCTGCCCATGACCCACGTCCACCTGACTTGGAGGCGACGAGGGCTTTTCAAGATGCGATGAAGTCGAATGATCCTGCTCGCTACTCTGGTCGTTCTGTCTCTGCAAATAACCCGCCTACTCAAAGGCCACCCTCTGCTGCTTCAGGTGCAAACTCGCGACCAAAAACACCGAGCGGGCAATTTAGACGGATATCTCACCCACAAATTCGCCCGGAGAGTCGACAGTCAGATCGTACGTCACATAAGCAAAAAGATTTCGTTGTTGGTGACAGCGTACGAATCGAGAGCCTGGGTTTTGAGGGTAAGTTACGTTATGTTGGAGAAATTGCTGGAAAGCAAGGAACATGGGCTGGCGTCGAGTTGAGTGGAGGTTTCACTGGACTAGGCAAGAATAACGGCTCAGTCGGAGCGTAAGTACACCCATGAAATCATGTTTTTACTTGGGAGGCTCATTTAGTATAGTAAATCCTATTTTTCCTGTCCAGATAAATGTGGAGTTTTCATCGCATATAGCAAACTATCTGCTCCCACTGTAGCTAAAGGGTCTCATTCGAGGAGCTCGTCCGTAGCTTCGTCAAGAGCCTCTTTACCTGGTCCTGGACGTATATCCTCGTCTTCGCTGTATAATGGAAGAGTGACTCCTGTTGACGGCGGGCGCGTTACGCCTGCAAGGAGCAATGGCCGAGTGACGCCTTCGTCGAGTCTCGAGTTCTCGTCATCTATGACCACGTCGCGAACTCTCCCGAGACCGTCTTTCGGTCTTCCTTCAGCTTCTAATACCCCATCAGCGACGGCGATGAGCAGAATTACCGCAGGAAGCCGAGCGAGTAAATATGTCGGCATCACAGCCCAACAGCTCTCCGCTCGCTCACAGAAGACTGGACCTCCTGTTAGTCCCACGAAAACAGGCATTGGTCTAGGTAGCCCGGCTCGTCTACGTGGTCCTCCCAGCCCTTCCCGCCCTGACTCAAGAAGTTCGTCAGGAGGGACTAGGACAAATACACCAGGTGGAACCCCGAAACCGAATACGCGACTCAGTTTTGGAACACCGAGAGCGTTTGGTACGGGGAGGCCTTCTCTTACAGCGACTCCAAGGGCTCGTATTCCTTCAGCCGTCGCGATGCCTCCGCCTCCTTCACCGCCAAGTGTTGGCTCAGGCCAGAGGAGCATCTCGCTCAATGACAAACCCGCGACGCCGACTTTCAGTACTACAAGCAATGAGACTGCAGTCGATGACGATGGGATGGAGAGCCTGGCGAGCATACAGAATAACAGCAAAGCTCTGCAGGACAAGATTCAGAGCCTTCTATCTGAGAAATCTAGTCGTGCAGAATCGCCTAAACGACGGTCCAGTACTACTGCTTTACAAGAAGATCCTCTCTTCAGTCCAAAAACCGTTGCATCGCGTCAGTTAGCGCAAGATCGTGTGGACAGCCTCAAGCGGGAAAATGCACAATTGAAGGCGGAGCTCGATGAAGCTCGCTTGAGTGCATCTAAGCCGGGAGAAACTGAGGTTCTCACAACGGAACGCAACAAAGCCTTGGACAGAGTGAAGGAGCTCGAGTCATCGTTGAAAACGTCCGAGCGAACGATTGACGAGCGCAATACCAAGATCGAGTCGCTGGAGCGTTCCGTTCAAACATCGAATAGCGCCTTGCAAACTCTCCGCGCAGAAGAAGGTGCTCGTGTAAAGGACCTGGAAACCAAACTCGAAGATTCGCAGACACTTATCACTAGTCTCAAAGAGGCAATTGAGGCAAAGGCAAATGAAGCTGGACAAAATGAAGGCCTCTTACAAGCAAAGGATGCGGAGATCGCCTTGTTGGAGGGCCGCGTAAAGAAGGCAGCGACGGATCTTGAAGAGACTCGAAAGGACCTATCAGCACAGATCGAAGAGCTACGTCATGCTGGTCAGGAGACGATCGCTCTTTATGAAGAACGGCTTGCTGCTGCTGACGGGAGACGCTATCAATTGGAAGACGTCATCGACAAGTTGGAAGAACAACTCAAGAGGCGCGGTTCGCTATCGAGAAGCGTTAGCAGCACCCACGACTCTGCAGAAGCAACTCGAATCGATAACGAAGCACTTCGTGAACAAGTACAGCATCTACAAAGCAAGATCTCCACACTCGAGGATATGCTGGAAGATGCACGGAATAGTCTGGAAAGAGAAGAAGCGGTTGCCAGGAATCGGATACAGAGGCATAAGGAGAACGAGGCAGTTTTAAGGAACGAAATTACCGAGGCAAGAAGGGCTATGGAAACGCTGGCGAAGAGTGAAAGCTTAGCGAGAGCAAAGGCTGAGGAAGCTGAAGAAGCGCTCAGAGAGAACACGATGACGCTCGAGAATGCACAAGCAGAAATCGAGGGTCTCAGGACAGAAATCGCTGTGAGTGTCTTGTCCTTTAATTCTCTTTTCAATGTATAAACTATCTCTGACTTCTCTTTAAAGTCACTCGAGAACGTCCAAGCTCGTACCTCATCCGAGCGTTCGCGAGACGACGAGTCGTCTCGTGTCCTGGCTATTGAGCGTGAACGGCATACCGAAGAAGTATCTCAGCTTAAAGATCTTCTTGAAGCTGCTCGAAATGCGCGGAAGGAGGCGGTACAGGACTTGGATTCTGCTAGGCAGGATGCCCTGAGCACCTCAAGTTCGATATCTAACCTCAAACAGGCAGTTGAAAGTCTCGATGCTGAGAAAGCTGAGGTGTGTCCTTCTCCGCTGATTCACGCTCTTTGGTATTGACGTCATATCGTGATCTAAAAGCTGGAGCATGTTCGCTCTGAACTAACATCCAAACTTGAGCGCGAACGGACAGCTGTTGCAGAATTGCGTCGAGCGTTAGATGAGAAGGCATCTGAGCTTGAGACGGCACGCAAGACGCTCAACCGTGATCGACCGATCAATGTCGGCTTGCAAGACATGCCTACTCCTACCGCTTCCTCTACTCCAACAAAGCAAGACCTCAACAGCTATAAAGATGAGATTAAAGGTCTCAAGTAAGTTCTTCGCAGTAGCTGTCGTGTCCCGACGAGGATATAAAGGTGCTCATTTCATTTGTACTTCCACAAGGCATATTGTTCAGGAGCTCCAGAAGGAGGTTTCTGCGCTCTCCGCAAGGAATAAGATGTTGGAGTCCGAGAATAACATGCTTACGAAGGAGACTGATACCCTTCGTCAAGTAAGCAGACCTCTCATAAAATTTCAGTCTTTCTGTTAACTTTCTCTGTGCTCAGGAATTGAAGGTATTGGAAGAGAACGTCGAGCAGAACTTGCTTAACGAGGAACGTGCGCTTGATTCAGCCTCTGGAGAGCGAGCGAGCGGTGAACCGAAGATTTCTGTACGTTCTCCGGTCTCTTTTCCTATGTTGACTGGCATTTGAAGTAAAACAATCTCTTCAATCTTGCAGCAGGCTGAAGTTGAACGACTACGGAAGCAACTTGCTGAGGTGGAGAAGAAGAACGCTCGGACGATCCATGAGGTTAGTCATTTCGGTCGATGCGACAGAGCTCGATGGTCATTTACGTTATTACTTGACAGCTCAATAAAGAGGTTAGCGAGCTGGAGAGTCTTGTCGAAGCGAAGGTGCGCAGTTTCTTTCCTTCCGTGCACATGTCAAATAACTGACGGTCGTAATTAATTTCCTATACGTTGTGCGTATCTACAGATCTATCGCGAGGTACGTAATTTCCCATCGAACAACATTGCCTCGTGGATTACTATCGCTAATGCCTTTCATTCTACAGGATGAGCTTGAACGTGAGATTGAACGTCTCCGACAAAAGTCGTCCAAGCGACCTTCGAAATCAAGTACCGAGACACTCGGGAATACGGAGCCACGGTATCATCACTCCGCAACGAGCAGTACTGGAACAATCAGTCTGCACGTTAATGGCTCTTCTGCCAAATCAAGTGCGGAGAAAGACAGAGCAGATGCCGAAGCGGAGCATGACTCGGAGGTGTGTGAGATTTGCGAAGCGCCAGGGCATGATATCTTCTCTTGTCCTCTGCTCAAGGATGGTTCTACGGAGTCCGCTGCGCCTGCGAATGGTCACAAAGGTGGCTCTGCACCAGTGGAGACGGAGTTGTATTGCGAGGATTGTGACGGACGGGGCCATGTGGCTGCTGATTGTCCGTATTCCTCTGATGTGTTTTGAGTTCTGACCTTCAGTTCGACTCCTCTCGTCGTTGTCTCTTGTTTCCTTTCTTTCCCCTTTGTTCAGCCATCCCTCCCTATTCACATGTGTATATACAAACATACATATGGCATCGTCTCCCCCTCTCCATTTTTATTCAGTTTATCTCACAACTCTCTTCCGCCCACGCTACTTTCCTTCAGTTTACCATTTTAGTTTGTCTTTCTTCTGGAAGCTTTCAAGCTATCGTCATTGCCACCACTCTCCTTTCCCACTGTGTACGGTTCTCTCTGATTTATTCCTTTTGTTCATCCCGGAATTACATACATACATACTTGAGTTATTCATGTACAGTATCCGGCCGTCATTCCCTTATTTTTAACCTTTCCTTCTGCTGTTCTAATCTGTTTTGTTGGACTGTGGAGACGGATACCCCCTTATACGTTCATTCTCTTCTCTTCCTTTATACTACATACATCTCGCTCGTTGGGTATCAGCTGGATTGCGTGCATAGCTGCTTTCAGTGGTTACATTAGATTCATTTCTATTATTACCTGGAATTTATACTGTGAACGAAATGAATGGACTAAAAGGGGCATCCGCACAGGTTATTGGTACAGTAAACGTACACCTGATCTATTATATCTAAATTTACGTTGTTCTACATCTGATACATCCAATGAAAGAGTACACATATCCAGAGAGTACAAGGATTAAATCCACCCAAATGAGAACATAGTGTACAGTAAGTAATCCGACCGAGATCCGAGAAGGAACAGGGATAAACAGCAACAATACAAGAAAGATGCACAAGGGGAATAAGGAGGATAAATAGGATAAAGCGCGAGTATATCCTTAGAAATCTAGATCTATAGGATAAAATCATGAAAAGAAAGAACGTGGTAGAGTACGGTGGGGATAATGATGACAACAGGACAGGAGAAGAATCAAGGAGGGAGAGTCACGAGAATCGACACATCGAGGGGTAATCCGGGGTAATCAACGCGGGCCCCAGGTGACGTATCGTCGCAAGATCTTCTGACACCGTGCATAGAAACCTTCGTCGGCAGGCTTTCGGTTACAAACGACGTAGACGGGTCGGGAAGACGATGAGCCAGGCTGGCGATGAACGTGTTGTCGTCCGCTTGATGAGTTGGATGAATGTTTCTGACCTGCAGAACGAAAGTGATCTAGAAGACATAATAAATAAGTCAGCAAAAACGTGTGACATGCCAAGAATAGCGCAGTAGTGAATTTGAGAGAAAGGCTTACGTGGGGTAGTGGAGTGCGAGGTCCTTCCGCCGCTGCCAGAGCTCTTTGAATGTGGCTTGGAGTTGTTGCCATTTGGCTTTGGAGTGGGTGCCGAACGAGATCGCGATGGCTGCGCCGACCGAGGCTTAGGCGAAGCAGCCTTTGATCTGCTGTGGTGAGCTGAGGAAGTCGACGGACGGTGCCTCGGAGTGGCTGCCGTCGTCGGTCGACGAGCCGGAGTGGGGGCACTCGCAGAACGCTTGGGAGGCGTCGGCTTAAACGCCGGCGGTGGCGACATGCTCGTCGACTGCTTTGAGTTGTGGAAACGCGTCGGACGAGATGCACCGGGTGCAGCTGGCATCGAGCAAGCGAGCGGGGTAGCTCCGCAAAGGAGATGGGTGAGTAGAAGAGAAAGATGAAGAACAGAAGAGAAATAAAATAATAAGTGGAGTACAAATATTTTTAAGCTTACTTACTGAATTGATCGGAAGGTGATCGGAAGGCGATCGGCTTAAGTAGACACGCCCAGCCGAGGCCCCGTGCCAAACGCGTGCATGTCACAATGTCACGCCGCGTGGTTGCAACGCGTCACTTCCGTACGTGCGCTGTATTTAATTTTCCGGCATCTGTGTACTGTTCGCTCATGTTCGCCTCGACTTACTTTCTTCCCGCCATCCCGATACCACGAAGGAAACACGCCCGATATTGATGTCGTCGCAGGTTAGCGTCCAAGCGACTGCAGCGCGCTTCGAAGCGGTTTCATCCCATCAATAGCTATCAATGAGCCGATCGAAAAGTCGAAAATATCAATCTTTCTGTTACCTTTTGCGTCAATAAGACCGAGGCGAGGTCGGCACACATTGACCTGAAAGCCTGATGCCTACTCAATGGAGCCTCCTTCTATATTTGTGTTGCGGTTACTGCGAGCCCGCTGTTCTTTCTTAGTATCTTACTCCCTGCGGCTTCTGCCCCGTGATCACAATCATCGAAAGAGAGCCAGATCATTTTGGACTTGGGTTCTTCTTGAGGAACGTTCGATTCTCTTTGAACCCGAACCTTGAGCTTGCTTCTCTCTTCCGTCTTCCCTCTCCCGGAAAGCAAAAGCCACTGTGCTTCCGCTGGTTGCTCCTGTCTGGCTTACTTTTCCATTTGTGTGCTGTCCTGACAGCGATCAGACGGCTTGATCTTGCACATATTCTAGCTGGACTTCCATCGTATCTCGGTGCGGATGCCATTGCCAGGGTTGGTATAGCACCTCAGCTAGTTCGACAAGAGAACGCCAACACTTGTCTATATTTATCGTAACTTATTCATTCGTTTTCTTGGAGTTTTTTCCCTTACGCACTTGTGTCCTTCTTTTCAACGACCACCTCAATGTTGCATTCTCTTCTCATTTCTCTCCTTTCCTCATTTCTCTTTTCGCCTCTTGCCCATGCCGCACCGACAAATGTGACCATCGACGACACGAACGGTGATGCCGTTACGGGTGCACAAATCACGTATAATCCTGCTCCAGTATGGCAAGCTGGCCAGTCATGTCAGAACTGCACCGCCAAAGTGGATGGCAGTCAAGCGTATGATGGAACTTGGCACGACGCGTCGTATAACCCACCTGGCGGACTTAGCAATTCCTATCCCGGAACTATCATCAGTGCGAGCGCGGATTTTACTGGTGAGTAGCTTCTCAGCGATGATCCTCGTCGGGCGCCTTTTTTAACGGGATTTTGTACTGATTTTTTATTTGCAAACCGTGCTCCTAGGAACCGCGGTGTACATCTACTGCATACTGACGAGTTCCAGTTCCTCTCCGAACGGGAACACAGATATGACTTTCTACGTCGACGACCAAGAGGTTGGCAGTTTCTCCCGTCCTTCAGACGGCGACAGATCGTACCAGTACAATCAAGTTGTGTTTTCATGGAGTGGGCTGGATGGAAGCACGAATCATAATGTGAGGCTGGAGAGTGGACATTCAGGCCAGCAGGCGCTCGTGTTACTGGATCGAATTGTATATACGTGAGTGGTTGATTGATTTTTGTTTTGCTCAGCAGCGCGATATCATCATGTTTCTTTTGCTAATGCCAGGACGGGCGATTCGTCGACAACAACGTCGGTAATACAGACCAGCTCTTCTCCTCAGCAATCATCAAGTTCGTCATCGGGATCCACTACACAGGAATCATCAACCTCACAATCCTCCTCTCCATCCTCCTCTGGTTCTTCCTCTTCTTCTCAAACGCCCATTTCTTCTGGAAATTCAGTCCTTACCTCCACTCCTTCAGTCTCATCATCTTCCGATACCTCCCAAGCGTTCCTCCCATCGCTCTCTGTTTCTGACTCTTCGTCTTCCCCCTCTGGATCTCCATCAAGTGATTCGGGCTCTTCTGATTCAAGTAGCTCAAATACAGGAACAATTGTTGGCGCGACAGTCGGCGGTGTCGGCGGGTTGTGTCTTATCGCGGGGATTTGGTGGATGTGTTCGCGACGACATAGAAGCAGGGATGAAGACGAGGCTGCACAGGCCATACAACCTTTCTTCTCCCGAAACACTTTCGGAGGGGCGCCTGGAGGACCCGGCGGTGGTTCAGGCGTGAGAGGGGATCAATTCGTCGGAACGGGATTAAACCTGAATGGAGATCAACTCGTCGGAGGAGGATTAGGTCTGAATGGGCAAGCAAGTGCCTTCCACGGGCCTACTTATGTGACTCTACCAGTCATCGGAAATGCAGACGGGGCGGCGAGGGCGGGGACGGGGACGAAGGGGAGTACGACGTTAATGGAGACGAGTACATCTTCGCCTATTACACCCACGACCCTCGATACACCGCATACACCTGTTTCGCCTCCCCCTCATGGGACGATGTATACCACTGTCAAGACTTGGGCGAACACCGGAGCTGGAAATGACCCAGACCAGCATCCGTATGCGATCAATGTTAGGTCTGAGAAGATGCGGCAGCTTCAAGCCCAGCAATTACAGAACCAGTCCCGGGGTCAGGCAAGAGGCGGCGTTCAGGGTCATTCGCGAAGACTTCCGAACAGAACGCTGCCGTCTCCTTTCAGCCCGATACCGCTTTACGCTCCGACCCAAGAGCAGAGCGACGTCGTCTCGCCTTCCTCGGCATCTGCTACCCTCTCTGCCGTCGAGTCGAATTCACAAATACATAGTCAGGGGCATACAGAGAACATGCGTGAGAATACGGAGTTGATAAGAAGGTGGAATTCTACCGGTAGACCGAACGGAACAGGCGCAGGTGTAGGAGAGGTGAGCGGAACAGATGGGTGGGACGATGACTCAAACGCTACGCCCGAGCCTGTATCACCGTATAGTCTTCTCCGACCAAATCGACGTCGCGAACTCGCCCCGTTAGATGACCGAGCTATCACGCCTAAGAATCCTCCACCTCGGCCTCAACGATCTCGCGTCCGCCGGTTGACGCGAATATTGGAGATCAGTCATACGGGTAACGAAGCTGATAACGATGTCTCTGAAAGACCGCGAGGAAGGGTAGGAAGCGGAGGAGGGCAAGGACGAAGAGGAGGTATAAATATCGACGCTGATGTGGTGAGCGACGACGGTTCAGACGTACGCTGGCAGCGGAAGCTCGCGAACCTATTCACGCCGTCTAGTGCCGCTGCTACGGCTGGTGATGGTTCTGCACAAGATGTGGAAATAGGAAAAGAACGACAGACAGGCTGGGAGGGGACGCGGCCTACACCTCCGCCGGATCCTGTCGTCTACATCCCTTCGTCTAGACCGCAGATGAGAGCCGGGCCTACTCCACCTCCGCCGTACCAGCCGGGTTTGGGAGTCTAGGGGTTTTCCATAAAACTTCTTTGGCCTCTTTCAATGTCTTTCTTCCTTTCATCTGTATCGGGTTCGCCGTTTCTTGCCGGCGATGGTCCTCTTGGACGTCCATCTTTTTCCGTACATGTTGATGAAGATAGCCTGCATAGTAAATATATCTGTTGTTCTCCTGACTCTGACTCCGAAAGTTCTCTTCTCGACTTCATGGACGACGGTGCTGTTTCTCACTTCTCTAAAGTACTTGGGTCGGGCTGACTATGTGATTTTCCCTGACCAATTGCGTGTTTGAGTCCCCTGGCACTCTTACTCGCTTGACCGGGTACGTGCCCAATCTCGTTATGTTTACCGAGCAAATCGTCGAGAGAGGCTTCGCTTATAAGAGCGAAAGCGGTGTGTATTTGGATGCGGGTGCGTTTGAGCACGTTGATGGTCAGGAAAACTTCAGCCCGATAATAACGATAATATGGAGCTTCTTGAGGAAGGAGAAGGTTCGAAGATTATCTGCATACCACCGTATCTCTCTCAAGTATGCTGCACCCGAAGAAGGCGGTGGGTCGGCGGTCAGAGACCGCTTTCGCCTCGTGGAAGAAGTCGAAGCCAGGCGAGCGTTTGGCCTTCTCCATTGGGAGCAGGCCGTCCTGGATGGCACATAGAGTGATCAGTGATGGCAAACAGGGTTTCCGGAGACAATACGAGTATTCAACCTGGAGGCATTGACTTAGTCGTTCCCGCATCACGACAATGGATTGTTTCTTTCAATCTGAAGTGAGCTGACGACCACTTACTGATTTTTAGCCATAACGGCTTATTTTCCCCTCAATGTATCACTGTAACTAACCGCCTGACACCATCAGACTCTACAATGCATCGTTCTTTCGCAGGACCTACTTGGAAGGCCTGACAATGCGCAATTCGCTCATCAAGAATCTCATCACCGTCGCCGCGAGTGAATTCAAATCCTTATCTGACTTTGTATCCGCCTTTCTGAAATCACGAGGTTGAATTTCTGGCGCTTTACGCAGATAGGAAATACCTCAGAAGTATTCTGGGCGAAATTTGCGGCTCGTGTTCATCGCGCAGCTTTAATATTCGAAAGTCGACTTTCCCGCTAGCTTCATAAGCTGCGCTACATGGAACCAAGCCTCAATACATTTGTTTCTTCTCTTCAACGGTCCAATGCAGTGCTCCAGCGGCGAACTCATGCAATTCCATCATTCTGTACATCATGTCTCCTTGATTACCTTGCTAAGCTTCACATTGTCCATTCTCCGTGGCGCCAGTACGAACCGATTACTTCTCTCGCTCCGTGGACAGAACCGTAAAATTTCTTCGCTACTATTACTGTAAAGGCATTGTCCTAGCGCTGACAAGAAATCAAATGACCAGCATCATGAATTCGGTACTCCCGAACGCGATATGCAGAACTTGTACATGCTTTCCCAGGACTACGCGCACATTCACATCGATTCTGCTACGTACTGACTCGATTTCTTACTCCGGTTCATAGCGCACGCTCTTTCATTTTAGCTTCGGGGAGTCTCAGTGCGCTTACTGGGCTGCGTGTGCGATTCTTTCAACACACCCCAGGTACTTGAAGCATTATTTAAATTTGTCTCTCAGACGAATGTATATAACAATTCACAAGGAGGAAACTCGGATATCGCTGTCGTAGCATGAATTCGTGCGATGGGTCGTGAGGATATTGCGAGTTTTCGGTCTCGGTGAGCTCGGGTACCGAAATTGGTTGAGGTGCGCGGGAGAGTTCTTCAAATAAGCCGAATTACTACACGTGATTTACTCCTAAGCGTAGTATCCATTTATTACTCTGGGCGAATCGCGATATTGAAGACTTGTCATTATCATTCCAGAAAGAAGAAGCAATTATGCTCTACTTGCGAACCCATTCTGAGATAGGGTTAGACGACTTGCGTTCGCAGGTGGAAATAGATCGCTCACCCACCTTCTGGTGGCGAAGGCTACTTAGCAGCTGAGACGGAGATGCATAGTCTTGAGAGGGACTCAGGCCACCCTATCAGCCTTTCAGAGCTCCGAACGCACTTGAAAACCTACGGATATTATCAAGGTATTGCCTTTGCTACGGCGAAGGGGCAATTGAGTACAAACGCCGCGGAGCATAGTCGGAAAATTTTACGACGCCAAGGTGAAGATACTTTCTGACATAGCAAGCAAGCGAAGGCGATTACCGGGCCAGAGTTCTTGCGAGTGGCGTCTATCTGCATTGGTCGTGCGGTGAACGCTTGACTTTGATCAACTTGTAACTCAACTTAAGCATATCTGGACAAATGCATTTACATTGACATGCTTCTACGGTTCCCTTCCATGCCAGGGTGAGTGATGATTATCGCTATATGTACATCAAAGGACACTTCTAACAGCACACCTAGCCATTTTCTTGAGCAAAGCCGAACAGATATTAAATTCGCCAGACCCTGGGCCTTCCCCATGACTAAATAATTGTTCGTCGTGCCCGCTCTGAACGACAAGCCATGTCCATGATCTATTCAGAATATCAGCAAAGGAGATATTCATTGATACAAAGAAGTAAACCGTATCAGGGCCTTCGTCGTGGCTCATGGGAAAGATAAAGATGTTTTGCTTTACCATCTTGTACGCCAGGGTCAAACACGCTTGGTGGGGCAGATCCAGGAACCAGAGTGGATCCCTCACTATTGCACGACCCCTGTCTAATCCTACAGAGGTCTGAGGCCAAGAACCCACATATTTTTGACCGATTTTTGGAAAAGGTTTGAACGTCACTTCGATCAAGCTGATGTACATGAATTCAGAGGCCGTGAGAATTCTGCGCGTGTGTTTTTTCCGGACCGGATTTTACCAATACTATTGTCGTGCGCCACATCGCGGAATAATAATACAGTACTTCGTGATGGATTTGAATGACGGTGGTTATCGTAATGTTATCGTTCTCATCGGCACGTTACGGGAAGAAGCGTAGATGAGCATCAACAAAATCGTGTACAGGGCGGCCAACATAGTCCATTCGCCGGATTTGCTCATTGTCCGCTGCGAATCTCATGTCATGGATATCCAGTCAAGATCTGAGGTGTGGTCTGGGCATTTATTACGCTTCTTACACGTTATTGAAGTTGATCATTGAAGTGCTTCGCACACACGGAAGCGGAGTCAACGGCGTCTTGCTAATCACCAAAGACTGAATAATACGCACAACCGAATCCGCAGCAGAACAAAATTAGATTCGGTTGTAGGCGAGGGGTGGATCCATCTAGAGCATCTGGCTAATTGTAAATCGGAAAAGCCGATCCTCTTTATCCTGCTGCTGTTCCTGCATTTAAACCATCTGGCTGATACAAAACTAATGAGCCAAAAGTCCTTATCCCTGAGACAGAGTTATCGGCGTTTACCAATAAAAATTCAACCATCTTAGCTTAAATATGCCAGCGATGGCTGTTCACAGGATCCCACATTCCTCACAACTCGAGTCGTGTATCGTCACCACGATCCATCGGCCTTACCAAGAATGCAACCTCCAACCTGCACTGGAATACGGGTCCGCTCCGTCCATGATGCTCACATCCTTTTTCATGCCGTCTATCTCGAAATTCTTCCAATGGTGACTAGGCGCCTAAATATTGAAGAGCGCTGTGCTGTGCACTCTGGAAACGTTTATATCTGGGAACAGCGTGGCCGCAATTCTGAGACTACTGGAGTAAGCCAGTATCATTTCACTCGAGGATTATTATTTGACTGACTTTTAATCTCTTAGTTAGGGTTAGAGCGATGGACGGATGGGATCCGATGGAGTGCATCCCGCGTCCGTGATGTACAGCTGTTCCGCGTTTTGATTATTTAATTACCTTGACTGAATTTGAATGTCTGTTAGGAATTCCTTCTATATCACGAACGCGATCCATATACCAGCTATGCATTCACAGATATGGAGCTGTTGGTTGATATTCCGCTTGGCAATCCGAAGTACTGACAGGCGTCTAGAGGAGCGAGCTATCGTCGTATCAAGCAAACCTATTCTGCTTTCGTCGAAACGAGCCAGGGATGGCGCAAGTGGCATCTGAGTACGCTTCTGATCATCCTAGAAAGATTCAATAACTCAAAGATGAATGCGTTTTACATGATGATAGCTGCATACTTTATTCCCGCGACTGTTGGCCAGCTACGTACAATTGGTGATATCCCGGCCCTTGCAAATATTCGGCCACCCGAAGGCATGTACGCCAATGCTAGGATGGATAAAGGTCGAGCTCGCGGTGAGTATTATCCTTCCGATATCCACAGTGGTATCTCCGCCGCCGCGAGCTCGATCATGTCGGGACAACAATACCCACCACCACCCATCTATGCTCCGTATCCAAGCCCATGGCTGTCTTCGCCGTTACCACGCGAAAATTCCTCACCGCGAGGACTTCACGCACCGAGCCGGCATGAATCTTCATCGTCTTCGCCTCCTTCGACAGGCCTCGATAGACAAATGCAAACGAACACAGCTCGCCTTCTACCCCCTCCTTCTCCTAGACTGTGCCCCGCTTCACCAGTACAAAGCTCTTATGCGCCTCGTCATCCAATCGACAGTGAGGCTTTACGGTCACTAGGAAGGAGCTTTTAGTCAGAATTCCGAATTGACCGGCGTCTCGAAGTCAGAAGAATCCCATCTTATGAGATCACCCTGTTGATTTAGCAAAACTCCATTCCCTCGTTCGTGTGCAATTCAGATGCTGTTTGTTCTAGCTTCTAAAAAAATTGTTTCTTCTCTGGTTGTCTTTTGTGATTACCTAAGCATTGAAACGCTAGGAGATGTCGAAATAGCGCAGGCTCAAAACATAGCTTCAAAAGGATACGGATCACTGGTCATATTAAAGGAGTATGACTGTGAGTACTCTATGCATCTCAAATATGTGATGACTCGGGTCTGATCCTAAGATAATGACCACTTATCTTGATACAGTGGCGGACAAAAGTGTCCGACACACCCATGGCGCGTCAGAACATTGCTTCCAGAATTATTTATTCGACATGTAATGCCAACAAATTCAACCAAGGATGTCAGCTTTCGTGCTCTGTAAGTTCAAGGTGAGAGGTGGCGTCAAGAAAAAAAAAGGCCGGAAAAAAATGGTGTGCACCCTTTTTGTCGTTTGTCAAACAGTAAATGACCAGAAATAGGTGACGTCCAACCTGACGAACTCTGTATCTCAAACGGAAACATAATGGATAAAGGCCTGATAAAGAAGACAGACACTTGTAGAGATTGAATGCGAGCACTCATACAGCCGTTGTGCACGCCAAACTCGCACAGACTCAGTCAAGCTTGAACAGTACAAGATCACTAATGAGATTAGTTACAGAGTAAGGAAGCGAGATACGCACCGATATCATTCATGCTGAACATGAAAAAACGCCGTAGGCCGCAAGTGGCCCACTTGTTAGTAGCTCCGAGAATTGGGAACTTCCACGGGTGGAGATAGTCGATGTGAATTGACCCGAACAGCATAGAGAAAGTAGTCAGAAAAATAGTCAGTAGACAGGAAGCAAGCCGATAGAGTACGGAGTGCAATGCTATGAAGGACGAAACGGTGGGATGTAGTGACTGAGACCGATACGGAAAGAAAAGGACGAAAAGGACGAAAAGTGAGGTACAGCAGATGTGTCGAGTCTGCAACTTCGAGATCACAAATTTCATCAGTTACACTAGACGACCGGGCGCCTTGAACACGGAAGATGAGGAGGGCCCTCGATTTACCTTGGCGCAGGAGTCCTGCTCGATCAACGGTCTCTTGACCGTCAAAGGACTAAGATGAAGATGAACGAGATGTTGAAGAATGAGAGAATGCTGACCTTGTCGGAGTTGATACGAGATCATGATTTCTCGGCAAAATCCGTCCTTTCTGTACCGACCAAATAGAACTGACTCTAGGCATTGCATGTCTTGACTTGTCCGACTTCTGTGACTTGCAGCAATGCATTTGAAACAAAATAAAACAAAACCTGAAGAAATATGCTCATATACTCCTTCAAGTTGTAACGACACGAAGATTGCAAATTGCTATCAGGATCATTGCATCAATCGCACGGTGCACTGGTTGATGGGCGAACTATGAATAATCTCGCTCGACTTCAGTACCTCTTTGCTTACTTCCGTCACCACGACCATTGCGACGTTTTTATTAGCGCCTAGTAAGCTCGGTGATAGGAAGGACACATGAGGTCTATTTCCCAAGACAGATGCGGTAAGTTCGTGTCAAATTTTGCGCCGTGACACCGCTTTCTTATACTCATCGTTCGTTCTATAGGTCGCAGTCTCAGTAAAAATCATTCCATGCAAGCCGAAACTCAGAGGCAGTTGTCAAACAGACAGAGAAAGTTCCTGCGAAAGCTTGTTAATGTCTTGACAGAAGTTATTGATGAGAACAAGCTCATAAACGAGGACTGTAAGCTCCGTCTGTTGTCGAAATCGACTTAGTCTTATACCTTCTCAGGTTCCAGCCCAGCTCAGAACGAAGAAGACGATAGCGGAGACGAAGCGACCAATTCTAAAGTTCGCATGGCTAATGATTGTATCTCAGGCAATAAGAACATTATGCAAAAGTGTGGGTCTCCATTGCAATCATTTGATATTGTTTAAATGTTGATCCCGACCGGGAATCCAGATATTCAGGATGAGAAGAAGCAATTACGGGACAGGGATCCGAAGTTCGGGCCAATGAATATTATCGCCCTGAAGAAGTGGGCAATCTATTTTTCCTGCCAGATATCGAATGCAGCTGACAGCAACGGGGTCAGATTTACAGACAAGCACAATCCACTCGTGAGGCAAGATCTTCAGGCAGGTACAAACTGATATACTAGCTCCTTTCAGAAACAACATGTCCAATCTCTGCTCAATACGCTGGGTGGTGGCGGACGCACTGCAAAAGCTCTGGAGAAAATGCAGGAAGGGCTTAATTGCTTGAGGTAAGAGTAGCAATAGCCATCGTGTAGCAAAAAATCGTCTGACAATTTTCATTCTGAGCGAATCTGTTCAATGTTCTCTCCAACCCTACGAGATGAACAAATACTACTTATGTAACACAAATGACGCTGTTTGGGATGCATAAATTCTGACAGTATCTAGATCCTGATGATTGCGTGAAAGCTCTACGTGCTTTAGATGGTATCATTGCTGAAATGACGAAAGCTTTACGAGAGTTCGGCGTCTTCAACACGAGATTTTTCCACATCCTCCATATAGTTCAAGGGGATCTGCAGGTTTGAATCAGTTGGTTTTTCCTTTTACAGGGACTTAGATACGAATAGCGCACCACTATCCGACTAAACGGAGAGTATGGACACCATAGTGAGCTTTTAGATACTTCTCAAACGTCCTCATTTTTTCACTGCTCATTCTGCAAAGGATGCTGCGTTGAGGAGTATCTTGATTCTATATTCGGGCCATTGGTCGGCGATCTTGAAATATATGTCAAAGAACTCACGGGCGTCGCTGAGAAAGGTAGGCTCGGTCTACGTATTTCGGGGATATTTCTGACCTATTTTGAAGAAATACCAGCAATTCGCCAGTCGCAGGAGTTCGCTACTCAACGATATTTGAACCTCACTACAATCGCGACGTTTCTATCCAGTGTCACCGCAACGACTCTGCAGATCACCGCAGGCGGTCCTGCCTCTGTTTTGAATACCATCACAAACTCATTCTGGTTTGTCTCGCTGGTCTTCAGTTCTGCATCGGCTATTTACAGCCTTCTGGTGATGACATGGCGACAGTCGCCTATGTACGTTATGCGGTTTTACTTACCCACTATCCAGACTAAACATCATTCCAGACGGAGACCCGATCGGTCACTGCCATCATTGGCGCATTTCTGGCTTCAAAACGGGCCTATGTTCGCGTTAATTGTTGCGTTGAAAACATTCTCAGTTGGTCTGTGTCTCCTAGCATTTCTTGTTACTGGTCAAATGGTGAGTAGGCTTATGAGTTGCATCGTATGAGCTAGTTTGATATGTGTCTCAGGGAATTGCCTCAGCTGTTGTCCCGACTGCGCTTGCGGGTTTTCACGCACAAATCATTCTGTTCCTCTCAGCGTGGTATCTTTTTGAACAATGGAGAGCAAGGAATGCTCACATCTGGGCCAGCGCACGAGATAAATGCATCTCTCCAGCGACGCAAAGCATGAAGAATATGTTAATACAAGTAAAAGTCTACGGATTTCGAATGATGGATCAGATCAAGCTCACGATAAAGCGAACAACAGCCATAGGCTGGAAATTTATATTTCAGATCCGATCTTTGGGTGCTCTCTTGCATAGATCTACTCGGAGAACGGATTCTTGCACTGAAGAGGGCAAAATGTTGCACAGAGATACTGAACTGGGTAATTATTCTTTCAATTCTATGCGAACTTACAGTAAACCTAATTCCAAATGTTTTCTCCAAGGATCTCAATACTTGCTTGAATCCTCCGTGCATGCTGTCCTACACACAGATGATGTACAGCAGCATTCAGAACGAGAGCGAAATTCTCCAACTGCCCCGAATTTCGCTGAACCAAGCTCCGCATCTCCTGAAGCTCTGGATCACAAGTACGGACATCCACTTCAATTCTCCACAAACTGCAAATTTTTGGCGTCAGCTTTGTACGTTACCTCTATCGATATCACTAAAAGCGTATATCATCAATCATTAACCAGTTCAAGTACCGTCACAATTTATGATGTCGTGGGTGTAAGCTTACGAGACCACCGATTATCTACTTATTGCATGTCCCCAACGCAGGCAAAGGCATTCGAAATCCTGAAAAGTATCGTAGTGCCGGATGAAGGATTAGTAAAGCAGGTTTTGTGGTGAGTACAGAGCGAACTGGTTCAAGACGTTTACTGAATGAATGAATTTACAAAGGAACCCAAATAAGAACATAGGGACCCATTGGAGACATGGTCGCAGAGAACAAGGAGATCTGCTAGTGAAGTCATCCAAGGGTGTCTTTATGTATAGTCTTGCCCGACCGGTGAATGCCTCGTTATTTTCCACGGGACCGAATTCAAAGCATCAGGATACTCATAATGCTTTCCGCTTGTTAGGCTGAATCTCATGTGCTTAACATCAGGAGTCTTGACCGCGCTACAGGAACAATACGGTGGATTTGCGAAGAGGACAATGGGTTGGCTGGTGAGTTCGGCTGAAAGCGATCAAGTTGACGAAAGATGAACAACAGCCTGGCAGGTCTATCATGTCTCCTTGACGGTTCACTCAAGGTCTTCGAAGCAGGCTCCTTTGATACAAGACTTGTTTCTTCATCCAAGAACAACCCGATGGGCAAGGATAACAATTGCAAGGTATTTTCATTCATATTGTCATTGTACATCCTATGCTAACTCAGTTGTTCAGGAACTCGATTCCTACGACCTCTCTGAACTGGCAAAGATTGAAGTCGCGTTGGATGCAGCGTTTTATAAGGAGGACAGAATCATATGCCTTGCAAGGACAGAAGCCTGCGAGACACAGTTACTAAGTGGGACGCTTTCGCATATTTATTGATACTCAAATGTTCACATCCGTCCAGTTATTGATCGGTACAACATGTCCATAATGCAGTAAGTCTTGATCAGGCCTTTTTTCTCTTTCCTTTCTTTTTTTCAAACCGAAGACGTGCTTTTGTACCTCTAGGTCGTACCCTGCACACCCCAGCCATAGCTTTTTCACGGTGTCCCAGAAATCAGGGAGAATTTTGATTCTAGGTGCAGAGGTACGTGCTCTTGCTTATTATTAAAAGGTCGCGAACACGATTGTTCAACAGACGACCGATGCAATCGAACTCGAAGGCTCTGCTCGAGTTGAAACACTGTATGATGCCTTTCATTTGTCTCCCCTAGGAAACAATCCTCGAATCAGAGCAGTTGGTTGCTTCGGCAAGGATGATAACATGGTTTTCGATGTCATGGACAGTGCGTTTGTTTTTCTATGATCCGGAGGTGCCCATCTGATGCTGAGAGATGCAGGCAAACTTGCAATATTTCATCGATTGTCGGAGCCACATTCAATAAGCACATCCTGGTTGCACGAGATAACCACGCCTTCCCAGAATGCCATACCCCGAAACTTCGTGAGTTTCGCGCTTGGGCATCATCTTGACGTTTCGCGTCCGTATCTCTTCGCCTTCGGTAACAAGGATGGCTCCATCAAGGTCTGGTCTATTCTGACTAATCGTGCCTTGTACGAGTGCGAATCAGCGGAATCGTTTGAGGTCCACGATCAACGAGATGGACGTACTTCAATCTCAACTGGGCGATTCCTGAATCTTCCACAGCCCGATGCTCCACCCCCAGCCGGGTTGGATAAGACAAATGCGATGGAGGCTTCTGAGTAAAGCGGTCAACTCTGTCCTTTATTCATGGTTCGTGACTTCACTCGACAACAACACAAAAGACTTACGAGTAGTACTGAATCAGATTAAAATACGGAAGAGTACTACCCACAAGTCCGAGCGTCTTGCACCCCACCCATGCGTCTTGTTCATTTGACAATACTTTGTACAGATAAATCGTATATCCAGATAGTGATCTTTGATGACGATTCTTCCGCGAGCATCGCCAAAATCCATTCATCCAGAGAAATGAAGTTACCCGTATATTGCATGTTGAGGAAATGTATTTTGCGCAGGAACAAGATGCTACTAGAACTCCCTGCATAGTCACCACATAGGTATACATATGCATATGAACTGACTGGTCATACAGCAATACGAGCGATGGAGGAATAACATCCCAGTAACGACATAGAAAGAATCAACCACGCTTCTTCGACACACCAACAGTCTTTCCGCGTCGTCCTGGAAGAGATCACCTTAAGTATTCATTCAGGCCATTCAAGAAAAAAGCGCCACATACCAGTCGTCTTGGTGTGCTGACCCCTCACACGCAGACCCCAGAAGTGTCGCAACCCCCTATGCGCACGGATCTTCTTCAGGCGCTCCAAGTCGTCACGAAGCTTCGAGTCGACGTTGTTCGAAAGGATTTGATAGTTCTTCCCATCGACAATATCCTTTTGTCTGTTGAGGAACCACGTGGGGATCTTGTATTGCGTAGGGTTTTGGATGATGGTGACAATGCGCTCGAGTTCGTCCGAGTTGAGGTCACCAGCACTGTTCACACAACGTGAAGTATGCGCAGAAGTAACGGTGTAAGGAAAGATATAAGAAGAGTACGCAATCTCTTAATCAGACATCTCGATCCAAAGACAAGTCCACCCAAAAAACTCACCGCTTGTTCAAATCAACATCCGCCTTCTTGCACACGACGTTCGAATAACGCCTCCCAACACCCTTGATTTCCGTCAGCGCGTACATGATTTTGCGCTTCCCATCGACGTTCGTGTTGAGCAGACGTAAGATGTGCTGGAACTGCTGGTGCTGCTCTGGTAAGACGAGCGACATCTGGGTAAGATAGTCAGTAATCCATCCTTTCTCTTCAAAGTTTCAGATGGATTAAAGCGTGCAAGGACCAACTGAGGGCTCTATTTGTATGCACAACGAGTGAAACTACTCACTTTGGTGGATGATGGGCGTTGAGTACGTCGTCAACGGTGATGAGCTCGTACAGAGCCCAGAGTGGTGGAAAATGCCGGTGGCTGTGTTTACGCGTTTTCGATTCCCTGCCTCTGCAGCTTATGAGGATAAAGGTTTTCACTGACTGATCAACGGTTCGCAACTCCCTCCAGTCAAGTCATAATAAAATGGTCTGTTATAAATTTCCACAATATCCAAGACATCCGTTTAATAATCAATTAGATGGGAAAAAAGAGACAATGCGACATGTGTTCGACCTGAGGAAAGGTAATACAAAGCAGAGAAACGTAACAATGCAAGTAAGCTACAAACACCCCGATCCACAATGCGTTAATAAAACAGAGAAGGAAAACAGAGAAAAGAAACACGCTGGGAAAGCAGAAAGAGAAAAGATCCTTTACATCGACTATCAAAGTCAAACTCGAGCCCCATTGACGTTACCGATTCTCGGCTCTCGGCATAAAAGGTACGCGAGCTTCATTGTGTACTGTACGTCCATTGTGTCCGCGTCCTTTTGAGCTTTCCGACTTGTGCTTCCTCGGACGCGTGTCGACAAAGAATGGATTCGCATCCTCCGTCTTAGCCTTGTCTTCATGGTTACGGTGCCGCCGGTGGTCTTCACCTTTAACCACGCGCTCTTCAGAAACAACAGCCTCTGGTACCGAAGAGGACGCTGGAAGACGCTGAACGTCCTGCGGTAAAAGCTCGCCTTCGTCCTCTTCCTCAATAGCGTTTTGGTCCATTTCGAACCCACGCTGGATTGAGACAAGGAGCTTCGATATCGGCGTCGCAGGAACTTGGTTCCTGCGCGCAGCGAGGGCTTGGCGAAGGGGTGCTGGAGTCTCGGGCACCACTGGCTCCGGAGGCGACGGAGGGAGAGGGACGAAAGACGCGTCTATGCCCACCGCGTCTTCGTTGGAGTCGACTGGGGAATTACCAGCGGAGGCCTTGTGGATGGCTAACGGCCTGACTCCGCCGTATTCACGAGGGCGTGAAGAAGGTATCTTTTCCACCTTCGTAGGCGTGTGAGGTCCAGAGGTCTTTTCTAAAGGCAGTATTTCCTTCGTCAACGGTCCGCCCTCAACATTAGTAGGTCCCTTACTCGAACCTCCCGACATATCATCGTCATTTGTCGCACCGACAAATTTAGATTTTAAGCCTGCAGAAGACTCTGAGCGCAGCGGTACGTCTTTTGACGCAAGAGCTTGTCGCTCCTCTGACCCTTGCCGGACGATTTTCCCCGGAGCTGTCGATTCGCTCGGATTCACCAAATCCTGAGGAGGATGCACGTCTTGGTGCTTCCTTCGCGTCGTCTCAGCCTCCTCATTCTCACCTCGCCGCTTCTTAGACGGCACCTCCTGGTCACTCCTCTCTTTGCCCCTCTTGGAAGGAGCACGAGTCAGAGCCTCGGCAGCTTCCGCTGCGCGCTCCGCACGCCGCCGCCTCCGTTCTTCCTTTGCCAAAGCGCGGGCTTGAGCTTCGGCTTCGGGATCAGCGACCTGTTGCGGCCGGACTGCAGCGGATGGTTGCTCGATCGGCCTCTTCTTTCTCGGCCGCTCTGGCGCGGCAGGCCCTGCGCGAGACTCTGGTCTCTCCTGTGCCTTCTCCATTCGCGACGGAGGCCGAGAGAAGACAGGCTTTGTTTCCGCTCTGGGCGGAGGCCGGAAGACTGGCTGTCTCTCGTCCATGCGAGAAGTCGGTCGAACATGCGACTCCCGATCTTTGGAGTCTGCTCGCTTGTGGGATGCCTCCGCACGAGACGCGGGACGCGGGCGGAAGGCCTCTTCTTCCCGGCTCTCGGTCCTCTTGCGCGCCTCTCTCCCATTTTCCTTTACTCTTTCCTTCTTCTCAGTCCTCTCATTGTGTCTCATCGGCACCTCCTCTTCGCCAGTGTGACTGGTGGTCGAGGAAGCGAGCTGAGAAGGTGGCCGCGAACGCGCGTGCCCATCCGTATGGGTGCTCGTTGTCGAAGAAGTTGATGTAGTCGGTTTTTCTTTGTCCTTCCCCTTTTCCTTTGTCGTTTCCTCGAGGCTTTCCACCTGCTTATGGCTTGAAGTCGTAACCGGCACGGCCTCAGACTTTGGGACGCGGCGCGGTCCAGTAGTTGAACGCACTCTGGGCGGTTCTTCAGTAGTAGGATGTGGGGCAGTTTGCGCGGCATCCAATATAAGCGAAACAGAAGGCGGAGTCGGTGCCTTTTCAGGACGCTGAGCACCGCCGTATGAAGGGATGGGTTGACTTTTGGTAACATCAGGGACCATGGAGCCGGACGTCTTTAGGTTCGGACGAGAGGCAAAGCGGCCAAGCCTGGGTCGCGTCGGCGCCGCAGCGGCCGCAGCTATAGCTTGCCTCATTGACGGAGGCGGACGGACAGGACCCGATGAAGATTTCTTCTCTGGCGGAGGAGGCGGAGGCATCAAGACGCTATCCGGAGCGGGTGCATTTCCAGCACTTGGTGGCTTGGAATTCGCACTCCTACTCGGTTTTTCGACCCGGGTAAAGGTAGTGGTGGTAGAAACTGCGGCGCTGGTACTGGCGCTCTTTGCGTGACCTTGGACGACTGGCTCGGAGCGTGACAGGGTATCGGCTGATTGGGATAAAGACGGTACCGAAGGAGCGGAGGTGGATGATGACAGAATTGGCTTGCGCTGGTTAGTCGCAGCATTCTTTACATCAAGATATTTCCTCATGGTAGGAGTTAGAGGCGCAACGAAACTATCAATACGGCATCGTATCAGAGAACCTAGGTAGCATCATGAAGGAAGGTGATGAAAGACTCACGCATCCACTCGAGAGGGAAAGAGAATCTTGTAAGCCTCAAAGGCCTTTCTGCTGCTCTTGCGAATATCAGCGTTTGGATCGCGTGCCGTCGCCCTGATAACGACCTCGATATCTTCAGGCCTATTTGGGGCCTCGAGGTCAGGTGGGTTGAAGCAGTTGAGACAAGCTACAACCAGATCAACCACAGTGAGGCGAAGTGCGACGGACTTGTCCGAGATGGCATGTCGGAGCAGAGGAAGGATGGCAGGCGACTGACAGTTCTCGACAATAGCCAATAGGCAAGCCTTTGCTCGAGCGATGAATATCTTATTTGATCGAGCGGCGAGTGTGAGAAGAGTAGGTACGAAGTGTGGAATAAGCGCCTCAAAGGTTCGCTGAAGATGTGTTGCAAGCGACGTGAGCACATCCGTGGCGGCGCCCGATAATCGAGACCGCTCGGAGGCGAGAGAATTGATGAGAGGTCTCACGAAGCCTTTGCAGGCTGCGATGAGTTGTGAGGGATAATCAACTGCTGAACCAATGGCAATTGCATTCAACCGTAGTAACGCATTGAGGATTTTGTCCCAACTGTCCTCCGTTTCCATTATCTCAAGACCTGCACGAACTTCGCTGAGTTCATATTCAAGCAGTGCAGTCGACGAGCAAGAGATGACTGAAGGTATTTTGGGAGCCATTGTGAGAAAGTGGCTAGAGGAGGTGGAAGTAGAAGGACAAGATGATGAGGGAAGGACGAGAAGGACTCGGGGACAATTTGAAGACGCGAAGCCACAACAATTTCAACAGGTCATGTGATCGTGAGCTTCCATTTACGGAAGGTATCTTTGCTAGCCACAAGAAATTCGCTGATTTGCTCCGATGAACAATGAAAGATGTGGCTGATAAGGGATGGTTGCAAACTGCTTGATAAATTCAAATATTTCCATGCAACTTGAGTCAATATATTCCTAGAAATAAAAGTTGCTCTGCATCCGAGTAACAAATCCTAATCTGGAAGCGTCGATCCTTCAAGGTGCAGTCAAGCAACGACCGCCTTGAGTGTTACAGTTGAGCTCGAGCCAACGAGCCCAGCATTAATGGCCGCACCACCAACGCAGCCCAACGTTCATCAGCTCTACAAACGTCTTGAGACAGTCGGAAAGGGCGCCTATGGCAGCGTACACAAGGGCATCGAGATTGCAACCGGCAATGTCGTCGCCCTCAAGATCATCAACCTCGACACCGCCGACGATGATGTTGCCGATATCCAGCGTGAGGTCGCTCTTCTCACTCATCTTCGCGATGCGGTGAATATCACAAAGTATTTCGGATGCTACTTGGATGGGCCACGCGTATGGATTGTAATGGAGTACGCTCAAGGTGGATCAGTTCGTACGCTAATGAAGGCGTGCAAGAACAATGTCATTCAGGAAAAGTACATCGTTATTGTCACTCGTGAACTCTTGCTTGCGTTGTCTTCCTTGCACAAGGCTGGCGTCATTCATCGAGACATCAAAGCGGCCAATGTCCTCATTACCGCAGCCGGCAAAGTCATGCTCTGTGACTTTGGTGTCTCTGCTCTCCTTGTCACTTCACATTCAAAACGTAATACACTTGTGGGGACACCATATTGGATGGCACCAGAGGTAGCTCAGCCTGTACCCAACTACGACACAAAGGCGGACGTATGGAGTCTTGGTATTACCATTTACGAGATGGTTACCGGCAGTCCACCTCATTCCAACCTCGATGGACTGAAGGTCGTACAACTTATTCCTCGCTCCAAACCTCCACGCTTAGCCGAGAATGAGGGAAGTAGGGAACTCAGGGAATTTGTTACATCTTGCTTGCGCGAATCTCCTTCAGAGCGACCTACCGCTGACGAGCTTTCGCGATCGAAATGGATCAAAGCTACTGCTAAGACACCTGTCTCTATCTTGAAGGAGCTCCTTGTTCAGTATGAACAGTGGCAGCAAGCCGGTGGGACACGTGCGAGTATCGCCGAGCCTCTGCCATGGGAAGAAGAGGAAGAAGAGTAAGTAGTCTGACCTAATCAATCTTCATTATCGTCTCATGGTTCTTGTAGGGATATGGAAGGATCAACAGGACATGACCAAGAAACTTGGGAATTCGATACTGTTCGAGCGCGCTCGATGGTTGGAACACAAGCAGCACCAACTGAGGATCCAGATACACATCGTTCTCCAGCCTTTAACGCTCGTGTACCTTCATCGCTCCGAGGTCTGTTCGGCGAAGAAGCCAACCCAAACCCACCCTTCGCATGGTCTCAGAATAACACTCCAACTCCCCCTCTGGTCTCCTCGTTACCAGCGCAGAGTCCTATGCCGGTAGCGGGAAGTCAGTCAGGACCTAATCGTGGACGACCAACGCCGAAACGGGGCGTAACCACGGATGATCGTACAGCAGAAGATACCGCGCGGCAAGCAAACTTTGTGTTCCCCCCTCGACCTGCGGCTCCTACAAGAGCCAAATCTAAACTTTCGTCTTCGGTGCCTTCATCAGATAACGAGAGTGCTCTGTCTTCATCGCCTGAACGAACGACACGTCTCCTTCCTATGGGTCCTGGACATGGTCAGGCACACGGACATGGTCTTGCTCATGGTCACGGCCACGGACGAGGAATAGGTGATTTGACGATGAATGCTACAACCTTCCATACTAAGCCTCCTTCGATAAGCGGGGATGGCTTACAGGCCGGTACAAGTGGAGGTACTGGCGGGAGTACGATCCGTCCATCGCCAGGCTATCGAGAAATCCGAAACTCTCGTGGTGTACCCAACATTTCAATCCCTCCTGCAAATTTGCACGCAGGACTAGGCATGTCCGTCGACGCTTCCGCCTCAGCATCTTCTTCGCTTGCAGATGGGATCGATGATGCCTCTACGTCACTCGCGCCAGGCGACTCACCCAGTCGCTCAACCTCGAATTCAACTCGGCCGATTTTCGGCAGAAAGCGAAGTCAGAGTAGTGCAGCTACATCAACACCTTCTACAGGTTCTTCCTCTCCTGTCAAGTTTCGAAATAACGACCGCCCAGCATTCCCACATGACTTCCATTTTCCTGCTGCCTCAGCGGCTGGAGCAAACTTCGCTGGATCGTTTTTGCCTTTTCCCGTTCTCCCGCCTTCCCGTGCCAGTAACTCATCAAGCGGAAGCGGAGGCGAGCCAGGAAGGAGCCCAAGTGCACATCATACGACATACTCACTTGATGCGTATCGAGATCGCGAGCCTTCTCCGGCCGGATTAGCGGGTATCGGGAGGAATCTCGTTGGAGCTGGAGGAGGGCTCGAGTTACCACCCTCGATATCAAGAGCACATAGTGCGAATGCGCTTTCCGAGAGTATCCCTTCCCCGGCTGTGACTCAACAAGGATCTGTGCCTATGACGCGAAGGTTAAGCATCACTCGACAAGCGAGTGTCGCAGTTATGGAGTCCGTCCGGTCTCCTTTCACTGCGAGTGCTTCTCCAGAACGTGATCGGGACAGAGACAGAGATCGGGATAGGGATCGTTCGGTGGAATCAACGCCCGTACCAGGTCTCAAAGACGTGTTGAAAATCCCCGCCGTCACCTCTGAGATGCGCTTGGGGATGGGGACTGATTTACTTCCTCCGAGTCCGAGCGCAGCATCTGCCAATAGGAGGTTCTTCTCTCCCGCACCGAGTGGCTTGAGCTCGAGTATCGTCGCTGGTACTATTGGCGCAGGAGAAGGATCTAGTGGGAAATTGCCATCTTTCGCTCAATCGTCACGGACGGCGCCTTCTTCTCCGTCGACCGTACCCTCCTCACTCACTTCTTCCGGCATGAGCGCTAACACAAAACAAAATGGTCCCCCGTCGCCTTCCCCGGCTGAACGTCAAGGAACAGACACCTCCGTTTCGACCAGTACAACGATTGGAACATCAAGCACGCGCTTTACGCATAAACACTCTCATACCGCTTCCTCGTCTACTTCCGCATCAAGTATCGGTTCTGCCACCGGACTGTTCGGTGCGGGAAGGAGTGGGTTTAGTATGGGAGGTCCGCCTGTTCGTCCTCTTGACTTTGCGCCACTGATGGCTTCGCATGAAGCGACCCATGCTGCGCTGGCGAGGACGGTAGACGAACTCGTCCAGTGGTTAAGCGTTGTTGAGGTCGGATTGAGTGCTGTGCTTGAAAAGACTCTGCCGGAAAACAATGAGGGTAGCGGTGGAGGCTCAGGCGGAATAGTTGCAAATGGTGTAGGGATAGGGCGGGACGAGACGTTTCTCGAACAAGTTCACGAAAGCGAGGAAGACGAGTACGTTGACGAGGCAAAGACGGCAGACCTTCCGAGTGCAAAGAGCGATACTCTAACCTTCTCAGCCGAGGACGACCTAGACGCCTCAGCGGAAGACACCTACACCGAACACGAGCTAAGTGAAGCAGGTAGTTCAGCCGATGCGAGTGCGATAGGCACTTTCGAGCACTTCCTCGCCAAAGTACGCAAGCACGAGCAGGAGCTCGGAGGGGAGGACGATTGGCTTGCAGATGATGCATTGGGCTTGCCACCTCCGACTGGTACGAATGCCAATGGATTCACACCTGACAAGGACAAGTTTTCTTTCCCTCCTTCTCATCACTCGTCTTCTCATTCTCATTCATCTCATTCACACTCTCATCATCGGCATTTGGACGCTGTACATGTAACGTAGCTCTGCTTTGTCTCTTCGCTTTCTCCCCTTCTGTCTTCTTCCTAGTTTTGCTTCAGATCTTGTCTCTGTTCGCTCTTTTTTTTGCATGTCTTGCCGTTCCTTGTCGAAGTGTTACTCTGAGAGACACTGACCGATTACTGCATTCATTCCCATTCTAATCTATACCCAGTTAGCTTCTATACACCCCTTCTTCTCTTCAGTTTTCTGTGCCCGGACCTTTCTCCTGTCTACATGTACTCACTAAATCCAAAAACAAAGCATATTTGGATAACAGGTTCGAAAGCACTTGAGGCTCTAGATGTATCCTCGTTGTTGGAGGTACTCTGCGATGATTCGTACACTTCCGTTCACATCCACCTCGTCTGTCTTGATATGGATCTCAGGTTTCAGAGGTTCTTCGTACGGCGCAGAGACGCCAGTGAAATCTATATCGCCACAAGATATCGAATCAGTCAAAGCAACCATCCAACAAGAAAGTTGGAAATGCATACCTTTAATCTCTCCTGCTCTAGCCTTCTTGTACAACCCCTTCGGATCGCGTTGCTCCACGACACTCAAAGGGGCATCAACGAAAACTTCGATGAAATCGATGTCACCCTGTACGTGTAAAGTGCGTGCGGTGTCTCGGTCGACTCGATACGGGGAGATGAAAGCAGTGATGACGATGCATGCTGCATCCGCAAAGAGCTTTGCTACCTGCATCCAATCGAGTATAAGTCATCCGAGTTCTTCATAACAAGGGAGTTGAAGAGAAAGAAGAAGCAGAGACGAACCTCCCCGATTCTCCTGATATTCTCATTTCTCGACTTCTCATCGAACCCCAGATCTTTGTTCAGCCCAAATCGGATATTATCCCCGTCTAATCTATACGCGAATTTCTTGAGATGGAGGAGGTGCTGCTCGAGTGCACATGCAATGGTTGATTTGCCGCTTGCACTGAGACCTGTTAACCAGATGGTGACTCCCTTTTGTTGAAGGAGTTGGGAACGCTCTCCAGAGGAGACTGAGCCTGGTCATATTTGACGCGGGAGGAATAGATGATTCGAATAAAAATAGATGGTAAACCAGGAGACGCACCTTGGTGGAATGTAATGTTGGTCGCCATCTATGATATCTTTGCGTGGCCTATACACTGTCCTGGCTCTCACTTGAGTGATTGAAGAGTCCTCATGAAGACTTTAGTATTCCAGCAAGGGACTCGAAATCGATGGACCAGACATAGAGCAATGATTGCGTGACGGTCGACCGATGATTGGAGGCTGAAATCTCCAGGAAATTTTCTACCCGGCATCAAGCACAAGCAAACAGCTGATACTAACAGGATCATTCCTAATGGGTTTCATCTAGTAGTTGAATCAAGACTTTGAAGGTCTCCATAAGTCTGCAGCGAAAAACAAGCACTACGGGCAATTTAGTATTTTACATCGGATGATAAATGGATTGATATGTAATTTGATATTTTCAATATCATTCAATATCATACTGAATATCCTCATTAGGGATATTTAAAATATCATCAAAGTATTTAGAATATCATCAAAGCAGATATTCTGATTGACCAATCGGCATAATTTTTAGGGATATCTGCTTCAATGATATTTTAAATATCCCTAATGAGGATATTCAGTATGATATTGAATGATATTGAAAATATCAAATTACATATCAATCCATTTATCATCCGATGTAAAATACTAAATTGCCCGTAGTGAAGAAAAATATGGAACAAATTCGATTGGAGAAAATAGCAAGTCACGTGTCCCTGCTGTTGTGTGAGTCAGGCGCGAATCGATAGCCCAAAAAGTAACGGGTGTATGCACAGAATCAGTCTGCCAAAGGCAGCTTTCCTCAGATCTACCATCTCCCTTACTTTTCGTCGCTGGTCGCACAAAATGGCATATAAACCGTACGAAGGAGACTGGACGTCGAAGAAAGTCCGTCAGACGTTCTTTGATTACTTCAAGGACCGTGGACATACTTATGTCCCGAGTTCGTCTACGATTCCGTACGAGGATCCGACGTTGTTGTTTGCCAATGCTGGAATGAACCAGGCATGCATCTTGAAGCTGTGGAGGCACATATTTTGTGCTGATTGTTGATGTAGTTCAAAGCTATTTTCTTGGGTACGGTAGACCCTCACTCGGAGATGGCCAAATGGAAGCGCGTGTATAACTCTCAGAAATGCATCAGGGCTGGTGGAAAGCATAATGGTACGTGCAGACTTACTGTCACTTATTCTCTTTTCTTAATATACCGTGATAGACCTCGACGATGTTGGCAAGGATTCATATCACCACACTTTCTTCGAAATGCTTGGAAACTGGTCTTTCGGCGATTACTTCAAGGTCCGTCAAGCTTGTTCCCTGATAAAATTTGTATCTAATCACATCGCATCCTTCAGAAAGAAGCGATTGCGTTCTCATGGGAGCTTTTGACTGAGGTCTACAAACTTCCGAAGGACCGATTATACGTGACATATTTCGAAGGCGATCCAAAGAATGGGCTTGAACCTGATAACGAGGCGCGAGATTTCTGGAGAGCGCAGGGATTACCAGATTCGCATATACTCACGGGTGATGCAAAAGATAACTTTTGGGGTAGGCAGACTTTACCTTGCATGCATCGTTGCGGATGCTCACGCGAGTATATTCAGAAATGGGTGCAACCGGTCCTTGCGGACCATGTAGCGAAATCCACTACGACCGAATCGGTGGTCGAAATGCTGCACATCTGGTGAATCAGGACGACCCGAACGTACTAGAGATATGGAACAACGTTTTCATCCAATTCAACCGCGAACCCGATGGGTCTTTACGACCCTTACCCGCGAAGCATGTCGATACTGGTATGGGGTTCGAGCGACTCGTGTCGGTCATTCAAGACCGTTCATCCAACTACGATACCGATATATTCGAACCACTCTTCAAGAGGATACAAGAACTAACAGGTGTGCGACCTTATGCGGGTAAATTCGGCAAAGACGACGAAGATGGGATCGATATGGCTTACCGCGTCGTTGCGGACCACGTACGCACACTCACCTTTGCACTTGCAGACGGTGGCGTACCAAACAATGTTGGACGAGGGTACGTCTTGCGTCGAATCCTCAGACGTGGAGCTCGTTACGCACGGAAAAAGCTAGGAGTGCAAATCGGGTCGTTCTTCTCATCCTTGGTACCGAGTGTGGTCGAAGAACTTGGCGACGTCTTCCCCGAGTTACATAAACGCACTGACGAGATAAAAGAGATTCTTGATGAAGAGGAAGAGTCTTTCGCGCGTACTCTTGATCGTGGTGAGAAGCTCTTTGAAGGGTATTCGTCCAAAGCTCTCCAGTCTCCTTCCAAGACTTTAAGCGGCGAAGACGTCTGGAGGCTCTATGACACTTTCGGCTTTCCTGTCGATCTCACACTTCTTATGGCCGAGGAACTCGGGTTAGGAATTGACCAGGAAGGGTTCGAGAAGGCTCAAGCTCGGAGTAAAGAAGCTAGCAAAGCGGGAGTGAAGAAAGGTGATAAAGACCTCGTCAAGCTCGACGTACACGACATCGCTGCACTCGATAAGAATGATTCCGTACCCAAGACGGATGATGATCCCAAGTTCGAATTGGGCACGATCAACGCTACTGTCAAAGCTATCTACCACGATAAGTCCTTCAAAGATTCCACAGAGGGTATTACGGAGGATACGATGTTTGGGATTATACTCGACCGCACGAATTTCTATGCCGAGGCGGGCGGACAGGAGTACGATACGGGTAGTATCACTATTGACGGTGCCGCGGAATTTGAGGTCACAAATGTCCAGGCGTACTCCGGCTACGTCTTACACACGGGCATCCTGAAGTACGGAAAACTTGCGGTTGGTGATGAGGTTATCGCGGCCTATGATGAGGTAAGTTCTTTCTACCCTTGTAAACCCGATTATCTGGCAATAACGATGTAAAAAAATTATCCCGCAGCTTCGAAGATGGCCATTACGAAACAATCACACCGCAACACATATCCTCAACTTCGGTCTACGCGAAGTTCTCGGGGACCACATAGACCAAAAGGGGTCTCTCGTCGCTCCGACAAAGCTGCGCTTTGACTTCTCCCATAAAGCTCAGATCTCTCCGTCTGAGCTCGAAAAAATAGAAGATATGAGTATCGATTGGATTAAACGAGACGTGAAAGTGTACTCGAAGGAGCTGGATCTGAAGAGCGGGTATAAGATCCCTGGGTTACGTGCTGTGTTTGGAGAGGCATACCCTGATCCCGTGAGAGTTGTGAGTTTGGAATATGATGTGGACGAGATGAAAAAGGACTTGGAGAATCCCAAGTGGAGGAAAACAAGCGTGGAGTTCTGTGGTGGAACGTGAGTAATTTCGTTATTCTCTAATGGAAGAATGGATAATGATCATGTTTGTTCCAGTCATGTCAACAAGACCGGAGATATCAAAGGCTTCGTCATAACCGAGGAATCAGGTATCGCGAAGGGAATTCGACGTATCACAGCTGTTACAGGCCACGAAGCTGCAGACGTCACTCGACAGGCGAAGACGTTAACCGCGACGCTCGACAAGATAGAGAAGGTCACAGGCAAGGAGAAAGACGCGATGTTGAAGACCTTCCAGATTGTATGCCTTACCAAGTGCCCTGTACTATTAGGCTGGATTAACTCTTCTGGTTTATTTAGGAACTGAATCAGGCAGACATCTCAGTATTGAAGAAGAGTGAACTGAGAGATCGACTGACTGCGATTCGGAAAGCCTTTGATAAGCAGACGAAGGAGCGGGAGCAGTCACTACAGAAAGCTGTAAACCCATTCTTTCCTTTCTCAACGGTCATAGTAACTGAATAATAATACCTCGCGGGTCTCACAGGCAACTCAGTCCTTAACAGACTATTTCACGACCATCTCACCAAACTCCTCCGTCTACATCTCCCTCATCTCCGTCGACGGCAACGCCAAGATGCTCCAATCCATTCTTGCTCAGGCGAGGAAACTCAACAAAGCCGCGTATTTATTCTCGATCGACACCGAGGCAGAAGGAGGGAAGGGCAAAGTAGTGCATGCGAATTATCTACCGGAGGCGTTTAGGAAGGATGGGTTTAACGCGAAAGTATGGGCGAATGCCGTGAGTGAGGTGCTTGGTGGGAAGGTATGTACCCTTAGAGGCTCATTTGTTGGGAAGCTGTTGACCAGTGGCTTTTTTATTACTTAGGCTGGAGGGAAAGACGAGGGTGCGCAGGGCGTAGGCGTCAATGTAGATAAAGTTGACGAAGCCCTCAACATCGCGAAAGAGCTATTCTCGAAAGTTGGCTCGATCTAGAGGACGATCATACCCCTTTCCTCCAGATATTGTAGATCTCCTTTCTCTCATTTCCAACTGGTTTTGATGTACGAATGCTGTGCACATAAGTAGATTACGAAATTCAACAGAATCGTCGTCATCATCGCGTTCTTTACTCGCGACTTACTCCTATGTAGTGACTTTTGCTCGCTTGTATGACTCCGGATCGGTGCGCTTTCAGGGCTGATGTGTGCGATCGAGCGTGCCTAAACCACCATGTCCAGAACATGATTACCGACATTCTCTTCTCATGGTCAGTGAAACTATGATGCAAGCTATGATACTACGATACGACACAGGCGGTAATTTGAGTATTGCACTAAGCGGTACTGTACAGCATGCAGCTACATTAACGTATACCTGATACATAAACTTAAAGTTCGTCGAGTCACGCTTGATATCATCTAGCGATTTTGGAGACTTCACACATTCAGGACGAGGCCTGACGAGACTCCGTGTCGGTGATTCGGTGATGTCGGGATGCCACATAATCATTTCCCTTCAGTTCATAAAAATAACCCTCGACATCAAAACCATCATCCCCTCATCGCTGGTGCTATCACCAATATCTGTCTTCTCCAACATTTCAAAACGCACTACATCATCAACCCGGGGAAACTTCAAGCCTCACATAATAGTACATGTAGTTTTACTTTCGAAAGCTTGGCGAAACATGTCGTGATCGCATATATGTGCACCATCTTTTCCTATCCTAGAATTGTAACTAATATTTGCAATTCTATTACCTTGGAAGACATACAAACAAGGAGCGGACGTGCTAGGTACCCTCATTTAGGAAGAAGGTTTCAACACAAGAATAAAAGGAAGGGAGTAAATAAAAGAAAGGTCGTTCACAGACGTAGAGCTCGAGCTGGCCGTCCTTCGTAATGGATAATCGCGTGCGCGTGCACTTTCGAGAGAGCAATTTCAATTAAGTAGAAATTATAAGAATTATGGACACACTGCCAGTGAAAGAAAAGAAGCAAAAGACGAGCAGTAAAAAACAGAAGTAAGGCAAAGGTTGAATGAAGAACGAAGATGGAAACAAAGAGTAAGAAAAGGCACGCAGGTAGGGTTCGGGGTCTGCTGAAAGGGGAACAAGACACTACTAATGGGCAGACTTCGGAAAGGAACATGAAAAGATAAAGGATAAGGGTCAACAGGAAGAGCAAGAATCCCACCCAACGACGACGGAACAGAAAGCCATATTACACAGAGAAACTAAATCGACACAATCTGATTCTGATTTTGACTCGCTCTCAGCCTAGCAGCCCGAAATGCCGTCACTTGCAGCAAGCCGCTGCTCGTGATATCTCGCCGTATTACAATCCCTGCGCCCCAGGAAATAGTATGATAGCCCATCAAAAGCACAATTACAGGAGCCCGCATTCTCTTAAGTGGAGTTGCAAGAGAATATCTTGAATAGCGCTCAAGACGACTAAAAGGATAATGGGAAAAGCCGATGGGCATCAGTGAAATTGCGTAACGACGGTGTGAGAGAAAATCCGTGATGCACAACTTACACTTGATCTGCTGGGTATCAGTAGCACAGGTATAGTGGGCATAGATCTGCTTCGTCGCGGCATTCTGATTCAACGAAACGAATCGGTGCAGTAAGTATTCACAGGCCGCATCGTAGTTATCACCACCAGTGTAGTCTGGGAAATAATCGCCAAGCGGGGAGTGCGGAAGCTTCTCAGCAAACAGATCGATCTTGTTCAAAAACAGAATCTGCAGATGACGGTGATCGTTAGCAAGTTTGGATGAGTAAGAAAAAAACAAAGTTGCCTGTATATGGCACGTGTACTCACGATTGAAGTCTTGACGAACCACCGGGAGTTACAAATAGAATCGAAGAGCGTGAGCGCCTCTTGCATACGGTTCTAAATGGGAAGAAACGTGTTGGAAGCATCACACGCACGAATAAGAATAGCAGCCAAGCCAACGTACCACAGTCTCGTCTTCATACAACATCTGGTCATATTCACTCAGGGATACCAAGAAGACCAGAGCCGTGACGTTCTCGAAACAGTGGATCCATTTCTTACGCTCGCTCCGTTGACCGCCGACGTCAAATAGTCGGTATGTGAGTTCGCCTACGCGAAACATAGTCTCGGTGATACCGGTTGTCTTGACACGAGACCGAAGAATATCCTGGTCAGTCGGCAAGTAATTCGGGTCTGCCATGCGGTCAATTGCATTGAAGTAACTATGGTTTCCATAAGAGGGGTGCAAATATGCACAAAATAATATACGTGACTTACTAAACGGCTGAGTCGTTAAGCTGGAACTCGCGACTCCTACGCACGGCTTCTTTTACCCCTGGATCTCTCCAAAGGCCGCGGATAGCATCGGCGACATCTCGTGGCATGTAGTTGGTTTCAATCTGACCGGGCAATGAGAGGATGATGTTTCGGCGGGCGTCGTTCTGCGGAGCAAGCTGGAGGTCCAGCTGAGGCATAGCCTCAAGGATGGCGCTACAAAGTCAAAACGTCAACATCAAGGGGAAAGCGGACTAAGGATGAAGAGCGGCCCAAACGCAAACATCGGAGTCCTCGGATGGGCCATCCGGTTCCCAATTTGCCGGCGACGAGCAACGAAGCATGGAAAGGAATATCAACTTACCGCATAGACTGAATCGTGTTCGAAAAGATAATTTCTTTATACGAATCCCGTTCCTGTTCGTTGTATCCGCCGTGGTGAATGAGTTTCATTTGCTTCAAGACCGTTGACTGTCATTGATATGGAATGTGGCCGTTAGCCACGGTGAGAAAACGAACATGCTGCTACATAACGCACCTTGCCCGATTCTCCAGCACCAAGTAGCAACATCTTGATCTCATTCTTCGCGAGCATACGGTCGCGCTTCAGTTGGTTTTCAATCTCATCGTTGCCTGCAAAAACCAAGTGGCGTCAGTGCTCTCTGCTTGCAGCATGAAGGACGGATGGTACGCACGAGCCTTGGCCTCCTCATCGATGATACTTGATTGAGCGCAACCCATTTTTCCTTTACAACAAAGACTTGGCGGATGTAAGCGTGATAAAAAAAAGAGAAAGGCCCGGTGATTAAGGAAAGAACGGCGGTGATGAGATATTCGTTGAGTGGAGAAATATACCAAGCACGACGAAGAGGTGCCTGCGCTCGCTGCTGTGGACGACGACCACGACGAGGGTGAAAGGGAGGAGGATTGTGAGCGTTGAGGACAAAGATGAAGATAAAACTGGAAGCGAGACGGGTCGCATCTACTAAACCTCCATCCGTTGCCGGAGTTTGAAATGTTTCCATATCGAGCATGAATTTTCCTCGGTCCGCTGACCAATCCACCTGCCGGTTTTATGTTTTCCTTTGAGGCCTTTCTTGAAACACTCCGTCCCTATAGGCAGTTTCGGCCCTTTCATTCATCTATTTTTGTTTTTATGAGTCTTCTAGTTTGTCTGTGCTACGATGTTAAATTACTGCTGGTTCTACAGAGCTGAGAGTGCGCGTGAAAGTAAAATATAAAACGACGATATGGATACACCGAAAGACCGGACAATGATATGTATGCGGGAAGAGGTGGGAAGTGCACGAGTGGGAAAACCCTACGTACTGTGCCATCGATTGAATACCAAGTGGAGAAAGCTTGAACGAAACAAGCGGTGGAAAGTGGTGGCGGAGGCATCTGACAACCTTGTCCATCATACATCATCATCAATTTGTGATAGACACTTGCGAGTCGGTCCGCTCTAGCGAAATACGGAGGCAGAACAGTCCCAGCTGTCTCGCCTCGCCTCGGCCCTAAGAACTGCACCAGACTCTACCAGACGCGTTCCGTGCTTATTGCAAAGGCCATATCAGCGTAGGATCCGAGCGAGACCTCCGAAGTATCGTAAGACGCTGATTTAGTGATTAAGGAGGACTTCGAACACGCCCAGACGCGCAGTAGAGGCGGCGCGCAGTGATAATCCAAGGACCTTAAGGATACTGCCGCTCAGGACTTTGTCTGCAAAGATAGATCAATCAATGTTGATCAGTCCGAGGAGCATTGCTTTTTGCAGATGATCGAATGGAAAGGAAAACTTTCTTACCTGTTGTGAGGATTATGTTGTAACGTCTGATGCAGGGTCGCGTAGGGGTGTGAAGGCACTCTCATCGTCGCTTGCTGGTGTTGCTGTTGCGGGTACTGACGCGAAGTGACATTGGCACTCCAACCGCCCGCGCCAAGTTCCTCACGAGCGGAACTTTGCGGAGCTACGACAGAAAGGAATTGGCCTGAAGTCGACGCGCGCACTGCGCGACTGATCGAAGATATAGGTGGGTCCGGTACCAGAGGCGGCCCAGAAGGAGGCGGAGTTGAGTGAATGGATATTCGTCTCCCGACATCAGACCGTGTCGGAAACCCGTTCGGTGGAGGGTGTACTGGAAGAGGCATGACCGGCTGAATATTTGGCGTCATCATGGGCATGGACGTTGGCGACTCGCTAGACCTGGTCGTGCTCGGAACGACAACATGATGCCTGAGTGGAATCGGGTCCACTCTTTGCAAGCTCGCGCCGACTCCTCCGATTCCACTCCCAGATCGCTGCTGTGCAAACTTTTCATTCTCATGGAACCACCGCCAATTCGCATGACTCTTCAGTGCCTGCTCAGCATCGTTCATCTGAGATGTTGGACGTGTCGAGCCGGGCCTGGTGGACCAGGGCTGAGAAGGTACAGTAGGCGGAGCTAATCCGGCTTGCGAGGGACGTCTTTCCACGGGTCCGCCAAGGTCCCATCTTTTGTCCTCGCTCTGGAGATACGAAACCATGCTAGACCCAGGCTCTGGCAGCGCCGACTTGATACTGGTCCTATTTCCAGAATTCCAAATTTAGCACCGTGTCCCAATTCCCGTTACGGGAAGTATCAAAAATATCGACTCACAAGAACTTCCGAGCCATGATCCAACGAGACTCACACATTTCAAGATACTTGATACACTTCTCCACGTCCTCCTTGTATCGTTTTCGTTCTTTCTCCCTCGCGACAAGATCAGCTTTTCTCATTTTTCCAACACAAATTCCTGTACCAGAAAGCTGCGAAGCTTGCACGTTCATTAGTAATGTCACCGCCGCAAGATGCGCCACGACGATCAAGACAGGAATATTCGACATCCCACGCTGTGTCTGTTCGTCTATGATCCTAATCGCCGAACGTGCAGCGCTCGTACAGATAGAATCTGCAGGGAAGGGGAAGTTTTTCACTGGGCGCGTGGGTGCGTCTTGATTCGGAGATGGGATAAGCGCGGATGCTTGTGTGAAAGGGCGGTAAATGAGTATGAGTGCGAGATAGTACGATGCGTAAATGGAGGCGGATTGGTTGGAGAATATGTCGTTCTCGATACTGGAGGACCACCGCACTACGACAAAGAGTATCAGGACATTAGTCAAATCCACGATGAAGTGACGCACTTACGATGTTCTGGGACCGATTCGACCCACTCGTCAAGAGCGGCATTAAGCTGGCTGACGATCTGCGCCTGCCAGTCATCACTGACAAGTCCCAGAAGGACCTTTGACTTGTCAATGCAGTACTAAAGGAGATCATTCTCAGAATAGAACAAATCAATATTAACGCATTGAACTCACGATCGTTCTCAGCGCATGCGCCTTGATCTGCGAGATCTTAAGCATGCAAATGAAACCCGAAACAATCGATGGTTTGCCTTCGGGCTGCTTGAAAGCCGGTTGAGAAGGATCACTTGGAATCCAGTACTCATCATCGACTTCTAGCGGGGAATCAACATCGAAGCTGAGCCTTTTCTCAGTATGCACTCCCTATAGAGGTAAGGATATCACGTACTCCTCGTCACGAACGCAAGTCGGTCGGCCGAGACTTGCACTTCCTACCCGATCAAACAAGACCAGCATCCTAGATGCCTATTAATATCGAAAAAAAAGGACGATTACCGTATCCCTCACCAAAAGGCTCTCTTCCAAAGCTCGTTCTCCACGCTCGGCTCCGGACCATACACTTTCTTGCGGTGAGCCCCAACATCCATGGCCTTACGTAGACCAGTCCCGATAAGGATCCAGCCTGCCGGTCCAACGGACGATCCGCGGAGAAACGTTGCTCCAAGCTAGTCAACGAAAGCACGGTGCTCTACGTTACTAAAGAGTAGTTTGTAAAAGATAAGAACACCTTACCGAAGCAAACTGCAGATCAAATAACGACGGAGGGTTGAGTGATGTTATTGTGAACGAAGTGCCGTCTATCCAGGGAAAGAAGGTAAGTATGAGTCTTCCCTAAGAATACCACCGGCAAGCAAGCGAAAAGTACTCACCCAAGCTCCTTAGGAAGAACCTCCAGCCTGCACTGGCCCACTCGAGCTCTTCAGCTGCCTCCTCGACTTTAGGCACGTCAGTGTTCTTCTCAGAGCCCCATCCGTCCCAAAGGACCCGTCGATCGTCACTCCAGCGCGAGGCAACAGCCATTACTGCCCATACGACACCAGCGAACTGAGCATCACGAAGATGCAAATTATCCCGAAATTGCGCGTAGAATGTGGGGGCATGAAGGAGGGGAAATATTACATTGGTGTGATGGAAGTAAAGTGAAAGGAGAGGCAGTGCGAGGTCTGAAGGGGGGAAGTCGAAGATAGCTGGTGTTGAACCCTTTGAGGAGGACGAGGTATCCGGAATAAAGTATGACTGCTTGCGTTCCCATGCCTCTTCCCACTGTTTGCAGCAACATATTAAACATACGTGAGTACGGCGGGAAACATGAACGAATGAGGCAAGTCCTACCGGTGCAACAGTCCAGAACCTCTCTCTACGTCTTCTGGGGATATTGCTTATCCCAATACGGCCCGCATCAGACCAGACCTCGTCGGAACCTTGTCCAGGTTCATGGAAGCCATCATCTCCAGCAGTGTCGCGCATGTACTGTCTCGTCGCTTTTACAAGCGGAAACAATGACGACTTGCCAAGAAATCTGATGCTGCTACCGTCTTCTAATTTGAACCCTGTTCGCGAAGAAGAACCGGTACTAGTTGAGAAGGCTTCATTCAATGGAGAGTCCACAGACCCGGTTCCAACGGGTGACTCCGCGTCAGAAGACGCTGCGAACGTTGACGCGCCGCGGACGGTGAGCCGCCTCCGTGGCCAGTCGGACACCTCCAGAAAATCTTCCTCGCTCGAGTAAGAGTCTTCTGCAGAATCGGAATCATGTTGGCCTTCTGCCACCTTACGAGGTAGCAAGGAGGGAAGAGAAATACTCGAACTAGGAGCGGAATGTCCTGTTTTTGAACTCGCGTCGCTTGCTTGTCGGTTGTGGGAGCCTGGGTACCGTTCCTGGTCACCCTTCCATGATCCCCTCGGGACGGGAGGACCAAGGATTTCGGTGAAGTCAGTATCGGGTCGGAGCTGAGCAAAACTTTGGTAAAGACTCATTATTAATATAGAACAAAGACGAACCCTCTTGAATAATCTTTCAAATCGTTCTATGCGATCTTCAAGTGCGGTAACATAACTGTAACATCAAGCATGGATCCATTAGTAGAATAAATGCGCAATTCTCGTGTCATTACTGACGCCTTCGGTGGCCCTCTGGGTCTTGAAGCTTCTCTACAGAAATAGTCATCAGAATTAATAATCAAATCCGACGAACGGAGAGTAAGTTAATGAGACATACAAATAAGTGCAGGGACATTGATTTTTCCTGCAGTTTGAGCACTTGGTGCTGAGGTTTGGAGCGCCGTCACAACGCGTCTTACGTCTCCGACAAAAATCGCATGCCCTGTCTGATTTTCTTACAGCACTTGTGGACGCAGGAGTGGATGGTCCTGGGTCGAGCTCTGGTCTGTATTCGTCAATCTTAATGGAGTAAAGCGAGCCGGACATAAGCTATAGCGCAAGGAATGACTGCGGGTAGCCAAGAGCCACAAGTGAGGCACGCAACAAGCAAGACACGACGCGACGAGCGCAAGGGATTGATATGGAAGGGAGGCAAGAAAAATGGCGGAGGCGACAGAAGAGAATGATGATTATGAATTTATAGATCATTTTATTGAGAACTCAGACTGGATGTGAGGTGCTGCGGAATGACGATTTGTCCAGATTTGGCTACGTCTAAACAGAATCTCCGTCCGGAACAGATCTTACTATTAGGGTTTAATTCCCTTTTATGGAGGTACAGATCCCGGGAAACCGACTTGCTCGTGGCACTGCTAAACCGGGACGGTACCGAGCGGGCTGGGATCCCGACGCTCTCACGCTCGGATTTATTCTTCGTCAGCGTCAAGCTTCTTCCGATTCCACGGCGAAGACGCAGAAGACGGCATTGTGCGTCGGCATCGACCGACGCGGCGGGCAAGCTTACCGTCTTGAGAGAACATCCGACTTATCCCGAGACAGTTGCTACAACGCCTTCGTCACCGACCATCATGTCGTTGTCATTGAAATCCTTCAGCAGAACAGTCGCCGCCGTTCGCCAAGTGCGCTTCCTATCGGCCTTGCCTTTGAACCGCCCAGCGCCGCCGCCGCTCCCACCAAAGGAACAGCGCGAATTCGAGGAACTCGTCCGCGCAGCGGCCGCACCGGCATCCTCATCAAACGCAAATGCAAAAAGCGCTCTTGCCTCGGAAGTGTCAGACCTCCAAGCGCGCATCGCAAAGGGCGAAGAGCTTCATCCCGACGCGCGAAAGCCGCTCTCTCCGGAATTCGAAGGGGATACAAACCCCGTAACAGGCGAAATCGGCGGCCCCAAGCGAGAGCCCCTCCGGCACGGCGACTGGAGCTACGGCGGTCGAACAACAGATTTCTAAATGATTTTTTTCATTTCCTGCGTGAACTCTGGACACCGATTTGGGATTCTGATGCGATGACCCGGCCTGGTTCAGGTTGGGTTGGGTTGGAGCAATGGACGTCCCGACGGAGACTGAATAATGAACTACTGGACCTTTGTTCCTGACAAAGCTGCTGCGGATAGCGTGGATAGCGTGGTCCTCTTTCGCGATCGGGAGATCCCAACACTTTTCGTGACAATTATCGTCGTGGTCTAAAACTTGCCATGGTTTCGGGGTAAATCAGAAATATTGCTCGCTTTGCAGTCGTCTTCGAACATCATCTCTCCATGTGCGCGTTGTGAGCTTGTCAATCAGCTCTTGTTCTTTCTCTTACTGGGCAGGGCCATTTGTATTGAACGTATGTAGAACACCTTCTCGCTTCACCCCGAATTCATTCATTCTTTCCCCGCACTTCGTGCAAGCCGTGCTCTCGACTGTCTCTCCAAATTGCTGCGCATTAGTTGTAAATTGCAATAGCACCCGGCAGTTGTTAAAGTACAGTCGTCAAGACATTCATATTACATATGTTTCTGCTTCTTTCAACACAACCTTACCGCCGATCAGGTCCGAGACCAAGGGACCAATCTGCATCGTCATCTAGGCGTTCTGGAGCCTTTTCAAGATCCATAACCTTAATGGTTGTTTTAAATTCTTAGCTGCGGATTCAGGAGAAGCACAGCACAATTCCAATGTCATGGTTCGTTAGTCTGCTAAGATGCCGATGTTTTGCGCAGCAGCAGCAATTGGAATAAATAGCATGTGAGTATTTTTACTTGTCTAAGTGATGAAGCGAGGAGACGAGGGAACGAGAAGGAAATAAAGACTTAACCTCCGGTCCGAGAGTCGCGGGAACAGGTAGAAAGATTATCAAAAGCACTTCTGAGCGAATTCGCATTTACACATACACTATTTTTGATATAGTTTTCGCAGCGCTAGAAGATAACAAGTTGAGTAAAGAATAGACTAGATACAGCTGGCTAGTCTGGTAACGAGAGAAGCTCGAACTGACGACGGCGCGACGTGGCAACGCGCTGCTAGCAACGGCGGTTCAATGGAGATTAGTTGAGGATACAAGAACACACTATTGCGTATGCGTCTGAAGCAGCTGATTCTCATCAATACAATGGAAGATACTGAAATCGACGCTGTAATAATAGATGAAGTACCTATAAGTTGACTCGGTAAGTTCCAATAGCGAGGAATTACATAGGAATCTTGTCCAGGTCCTCTAAGGTCCAGTACTTCTTCATATTCTCTCCCCGCAGGTCGTCTACTTCTTCATCTAGGTGTCGCATGAGAACGTCCCTGTGAATAACGCGTGTAATTCAATCAGCTAAGCAGAGAGAAAAGGGAATGTTCAAAAAGAAAAGGACAGACAGAAGGGGCTGAGGCGGGGTAACGATCGAGATTATCAATACTATGTAGATGGTGTAACGGGCTTCGAAAGAAAGAGAACTTCGAAATAAGATTGGCTTCTCTTTCCCTTCCAGCCAGCCAGCCAGTCCGTTCGCTCTCGGTACGATAGAGCACGTGCACACTCCGAAACGGAACGGAGGTGATAAGTAAGGTAAGACGAGAAAGCAAGGTAGAAAGATAGAAGAACAAGGAGACGAATGACTGGGATGGTAGAATGAAAAAGAAGGGCGCGAACTCACCTGAACGAATCAAAACACTCTCGCATGCGCTGCGGAGAATACGTCGACGGCTGTTCTCGGAATTCCCGAATCAGCGAGCTTAGCCTCATCAATCCTGTGAGTACGGGAGTGAGTAACACGCATAAAGTAATCGGCATTAAGAAGTATGTTTATTTCTGGGATCTTGGCTAAACGTACGCACGAACGCCACGGATAAGCAAGAGAAATGGAATAGACTCACCGTCATGGATACCCTCATGAGATTTTCTATGTTGTTCATCCTCTGCAAAGGACGGCATTTTCTTCGCAAGTTCAAGGAATATAAATCGCTGGGATACATATTGATGTCATTGTTGTAAACCCTGGCTTTATGGATTTGACGTACCTCTTCAATTGTATGGTGTCTCTCGAGATCTACATGACGAGATGATCAAACAGCACAAACACTTGAAGGAAGGCCGTGTTTTACGAACGTTTCTTAAGATTTTCTGCTGCTCTGAGGTACATTTGCAGTGACATTCCCTTATTGGCGAAGGAGCCATCCGCAAGCTTGACTTCTTGTGAGTGGACTTCATCGATTTCATTGGCGAGGACTGTCATCTACCTCGTATAATTGAGAGACTGCGTATCAAAAGAAGTATGGCATATTAGAATCCTTTCACAAGACGTGGAGATAAGACGGACATTCGCTTTTGAAGTAACTGTGGAAGGTTTCCATTGTCACTGCAAGCTAAACATCATGCTCCATTAGAACTTCAAACAACGATGCATCGTTGAAATAAGCACCTTGTTCCATCGTCTTTCCTCGTCCCTTGCTACCCGATCCGTAAGAGTCATGAATAAACGCGGTGTGCTGCTGATAATTTTCCCTGTGCAGGAAAAACTATAATTCACTTGAAGTCTTGGTCTCCAAGATACAGCCCTAAGCATCTGCAACCTCCATTATATCTGTCTAGAGGAACAACTTATATATCCTCTCTAAGTGCTCACCAACCAAACCGAGTCGGGTATCAAAATCGATTACAGCAGCGTGAGTAATAATCCGCGGATCCCTATTGGGCCGTTGGAATCACCTGCCTAATCCGGGAGTCGGGTTTGGTCGGAATGAACCCAGGTCAGAGGCATGGCGTCCAGTGAACGTGAATTCACTTCTTCATCGTCAACGACGGTGACGAGGGCCCTTTAAGCGTCGGTTGCAAAGCATATTATAGAAGAAAAAGGGCGTTTTTCGATGTCTTTGCCAGTGTCTACGCTTTTACGTGCCTCGCCGGGCCTGCGCCGCCCGATTGCGCGCTCGATCGTTGCTCACATGCAAGGTGTGTGCGCTGCTTCGTGTTGCTCTGGTGTTTCACTGACTTTCTACAATCATCTCAAGTCCGTTCGGCAGCTACTGAAGCTCCTCAGTCACCTGCTTCCTACAAGTATGTTCCAGGTGGACGTACGTATCTCTAGCACTGAGATGACATAGTCAACTCATGATGGAATTCTGTCTAGCCATCTTCAAAGGAACAGTGAACGACCCAACACCTTTCCCGCCGCCTTCTAAAACACACGGTTCATATCACTGGGCCTTTGAACGTCTCCTGTCTGGTGCGTTGGTACCGATCACTGGTGCCGCGTTTGTGACAACGGGTAGCCAATACCCGCTTATCGACGCACTTCTCGGTGTCTCGTTGGTTATCCATAGTCACATTGGCGTGAGTTGAGTTTTCTCTGTTTCCGTTATTCTCCCAGCGTAAATTATGTCTTTGTATTCGTTGGATGGCGGATGCTGTGAGCGGCTCGCGCCGCAGTGCGGAAGCAAGCATCTCAATCGCTGTTTATCACTTTTTTCATATACTGTCTGTGAATTGTATTCTGCCTCCGTGGATTGGTTTCATTTCATTGCAACCTGACTGCGCACATACACAGTCTCGAAGTTGAAGAGCCAACACAGCTATTCATTCCCTGTGCCTCGGCTTTCGTCGATTTTCTTTCACGACGGACTCAGCCACCGCATGTACACGTCACATACTTCATTGCATTGCATGGTCTATTAGCTTGCTGTACTGACTCCTTGGCTGCGCAGTTTGAGTCGATCCGCATCGACTATCTCCACCCGCGGAAGTTCCTCATTCTCGGGCCTATTACCAAGTGGGCCATCCGCGGATTAACGGCTGGCGCCGTCTATGGTGTCTTCATGTTCAACACTAATGATATCGGTATGAGAATGACCTCGCCTTCACTAACGATAACTTATTCTGTTTTAAAGGCCTATGTGAATTGATTGCTAGAGTTTGGCATGCATGATGAGTTATCATGCTCATGTCCATCCTGTTTTCTCCTTTCATCAAGTCATGTATCATCCGTGTCTCCTTTTTCGCAATACAAAGTACATCAAGTTGAACGTGATCAATGTCCCATCTCGGCAGGCATCACTGTGTACAGAAATAAGAATAAGAAGAGTGCATGCATCATTTGGAGGAGAGGAGTATGTAATCTCCAGGTTGGACCGTTTGACAACTACTCCTTGCTTTGAAGGTAGAAGGTGCGCTATATGTATGATTCTATGTAAGTAGGTTTCACGCGACCAAATAGGATAATACAGACGAGTATCAGACTGCACTCTCGCGCTCGCGAATTGAGCAAGGACTTCGTTTTCATACGGATACGCGAGTGAATGCTCGAAGCTCTAGGAGGAAAAGGAGACAATGACACGGGTCTACTTGTACAGTCTCTGGTAGGGCAGGTGGTGGAAGTGCCAGGAGTCTGCCCATCCTCACCGCAGGATCAGAGCCCTATTCTTCTTCATCGTAATACTCAAATAATTTCGCTGATTCGCTATCATCCAAAACGCGGTTGCTTGGGATAGACCGGGTCTTCACAGAGCCGTCTTCGTTGCCAAATGCGAAAAGGTATGGACGTGTAGATACAGGATCATGTCCGAGCGCAGAGAAGACAAAGTCTGGAGCGGCGGCGCTTGGCGAGGATGTTGTGATTTGGTGCAAAAGGGAAGACGTCCGACTGTGATATATATCCACTCGTTCTACAGCGATTCACGTCACGTGAGGGAAAGTAAGCCTTACACTACGGGCAATTTAGTATTTTACATCGGATGATAAATGGATTGATATGTAATTTGATATTTTCAATATCATTCAATATCATATTGCATATCCTCATTAGAAATATTTAAAATATCATCGAAGCAGATATCCCTAAAAATTATCCCGATTGGTCAATCAGAATATCTGCTTTGATGATATTCTAAATACTTTGATGATATTTTAAATATCCCTTATGAGGATATGCAGTATGATATTGAATGATATTGAAAATATCAAATTACATATCAATCCATTTATCATCCGATGTAAAATACTAAATTGCCCGTAGTGTTAGCGAAAGTAAGCTGCTGTTAATGCCAGGTACATCGGATGAGAATCGGACACGAGTGAGCGCTTCTGTCACCTATCATACACCTTAGTTTGAAGATATTTTACTGACCTATGGAAAGGCACGTACCCGTTCTCCATAAACAAGTACTTTTCGTGATGTCGAGTCCGCTTCTGTCATCTATCATACGTTTTGTTTGGAGATGGTATACTGACCTATGGAAATGTACGTACCTATTTTTCCATGAACGCAAGTACTTTTCCTAACGTCCCTGACTCCTGAGATATAGTCAAAGATGGATTCTAGGGATCGCTATCCACAGCGACGGTTCTAAAAGTAATAAATGAAAAATGTTCATCATAGGCGATGTTTCGGAGACCAACTTCTCAATGGACATGGTATCTCTCGATCACTAGATAAGGTCCATGAGCTACAAAAACTCTTGGAAGAGAGGAAGATCACCAAAAAGTGTTGTGTCTTCGGCAAATGTTGCAAGGCAGCAAATCTTGCTGAGGAACACCGCATCCAAGACGTGTTCGAAATCTTTAGAGAGGAAGGGTCATACGACTTGAGTTCCTGAAAGAGTGTGAGAGATCACAAGAGATGCCAATGGAATGACTCGGACCTTGCAACTGTTCTCCTCATTTGCCCAGGTATCATGGGATGAAACACTGAATGAAGGAGGCTCGGAGATCTTGAATGAACTGCCCAAGGGATATGATTTTTTTTCCTTAACATTCACTCGATCTCTCGATACCGAGCATACCATCGTATCCATTATCTTCCTCAGGAATCTACCGTATCGATCCAATGGCGCGGTCAAGATGGTATAGTCTCCGCATCTGATGAGCACACAGTACCATAAATATCACGGTTCTTGTCCAGAAAGACACATCACTCACCTGTCGGGCGGAATGATACACGTAGACATGCTTGGACGATCTCATTACGAGATGTCCTTGCTCCGATCCAACCTCAATGGCCACGCCCGGATTTCTGCCCAGATGCAGTGAGTAAATCTATTGCTTCAGTTCAAGCTCTACTTACCTCAATACTTGTAGCACAGGACTCGCATCCGGAACAACGATTGTATCGTAGACATCGAAAGAACAATACTGAAACTGCACTTCAAAACTTAAGAAGCCAAAAACCAGCATTTTGGCGCTCACGGCACTGTCTATTGTCACAGTATCTTTGCTGCTCGGAGTGAATGATCAGCTATTCTTGTTCATATAGCCAGAGGCGTGAAAGACATACAAAACATATACTAGGAAGCAGCAGTTTGGTGAGAACTGAATTAGGTTCCCGGTTCGAACGCTCTGGCTTTCAGATTGAAGAGATATAGATATGTGTCTCCTAAATACGCACGGCTTACCATTGATGATGTGGATTCTAAACTTCCTATAGGCTATTCCAGAGGTAAAGTACTTTCGAGTTTAGCAACAGGCTCCAATGCAGCTCGATGATTCCCATCATTTCCTACATCCCGGTGTTCTGCGGAGTTCGGAGGAATAGGATCATGGTTGTAATCAGGGCAGAGTAGTGGGGCCTGACAATGCCTGGATATATCCCTTGCGTACTCAAATCTCCTGAAAGTAGCACTTCCATCTTTCGAGATTCATGACTAATGGCTCAAACATAGAGCCTACGTATTCCGCAACGAAAATGGTGTGATTCCCTGGAAGAATAAATGGGATGGTTGCCTTTGTTTCCTCGCGATCGCTTCCGCACTCCACATCTATCCTGGTCATGATGCACTATTCTTTATCTTTTATTCTTTGGTGAATGGGGAGATTCTGCAGACTCGAACCTCTGAAGTGCATTTACATAACGGAGCGGAGGATGTCAAAGAATTCGGCATTGTAGATACAGAATTCCTCAAGTGCCCCAATCATCTCATCAGCAATTCTTCGGAGATTTTGCAGAGCGTCCTCACATGCAATGGGGTCCGCAGATAATTTTGGTCCAAACTTTCCAGAAAAGTCATGTTCCTTACCTAGATAGTATCCGAGATCGCCTCCAAGCGGTTGATGGATATATTTGCTTTCACGGACAAGTGTCAGGCACTTTCGAATGCACTAAAGTTATCTCGTACATGAACCCATCAAGTTCTTTCTGCATTTCTTTCAAAGTTTCTGCAGTCAGTCACTTCCTTCCAGGGCTTTGAGCAAAGATTGAACATGATGTCTCTGCGGACGAAACATGTATCGACTTATGTTACTTCAAAGAAGCCGCCTTACTCCCGGATTATGCCTTACAGGTGATTTATGTCACTCGTCAATATACATTTTTGAAAGCATGGCCAAGCCAACTCATTCCCTGAGGGCGATCACCTTCTTTGGTTCAAAAGTCGAAAGCTTGTCCTGTGGCCTGGCCTGTTCATCCTCTTCCAATGTCTTTTATGCAGAAGCGTCATATCAGAACATGAATCTGGGGAAATATCCGATGAAGCACCTTTATCTTTGACAATTTCCTCGCCTGCGGTGTGGCACAGAAGTTCGATGATATGTATTTATATATTCCTTACTCATCTTTCTCAGTGACATTGCCACGGCCTTCGAGTTGTAGAATATCTAAGATAAACTTGTACTTCATCAAATAAGCTAAGAATCTACCCTCGTCTCCCGTGAGATCCTCATCGTTGATCATTTCTCGCAAAAATTGCACGAGCCACCGTAAAATCGACGTTTCTGTGTCTGCAGGAGGCTGCGGTGTTCTAATCTGCCTGGAATTTGCGTAATTCTCTTCACGACCTAAAAAACGATCAGTTCTGAGCGATTACCTACAAAGATACCACTGGAACTTCTCAGTGAACGACTTGTAGTTTCTTGTTGAGCTTTCAAACTCACTCAGGAAATGAAACATGAAATGATGTAGAAGCACCAATAGTGTTGGATTGAACGAGTGGAGAAGACAAGGGCTCTGATCCAGCTCTGCCGTCTTCGTTATGTCAGTTGACCAGTGCATCATCCAGATCGGAACGGTCAACGGTAAAGACATTACGATTCACTTGGGATCCTTTTGCTTTCGAGAGTAATTTCACTGACCATTGAAATATGAAAGCAGCAATTGAAGCTTGAGGCCATCGAGACAAAAAATCTGTTGCAATTCAACTAGGAGACTTCTGTAATTCAATCCAGCAGAAGACTATCTTATTGGGGGCCAAGGCAAGTTGAAAAGACACCTGCCAACCGTCTGGTCAGCCTTCCCCGAGAGATCTTCTGACTTTCTTACGTAACCCACTCTCGTTCCTCCGCTCAGGGATGTCATATAGTGAACATCATTCCACTTTTTCATCAACAACGATGGCGGCAAATCTAAACATTGGATATGAAACATGATAATTTAGGAAAGGGGTGCCGCTCGAAGTTACTGCCACTGTCTGTGATCATACGCGCCTCATCGGCCTTGCACCACCCAATCGTGCTCTCAGTCGTTGCTCACGGCCAAGTTCTGTATACTACTTCCTTTGTACTGCTATGATATTCTGCTGTCTTTCTACATGATCATCTCAAGCTCGTTCGACGGCATCTCAGGCACCTCACTGCCCCACGCCTTCAAGTATGTTCCAGGTGGGCCTACGCATCTCTGACATTAATATTGAGACGAATGCGTGATCATGGAGCATGCCGCCTTCCATTAAGAAAGTGCAATTCTCCACCAAGTGCCCATCCCTTCTCACCCTTGCACCTCGATTGTACAGAATTGTGATCCGTTTATCGACTGTTTCCCCTTCTGTTCCACTTGTCGCCATCCAGGTATAGACCGAATGAAATCTCATTGTGCCCCCGTTCTTCATAAACAGACTCTGCTAATTTACATACCGCAGGCGGCGGAAGGGCAGAAAATCTGAACTTCGAAGTCTTCAGCCGATTGGCAACCTTCCAGACTGTTATTAGTCAGGATAGACCAGATCTTCACGGAGCCATCTCTGCTACCGAAAGCAAATAGGTATGGATGCGACTTGTGGGAATGTCCGATGGCGAAGCCCGTCGGATTCTACTCGATCACTTGGTAGACGGCGTCGGGATTACAAGCAAGCGCACTATACTAGCCAACTTTGGACTAGTTGAGAGATAGGTTATATCGATTCCTCCTACAACAAATGGTAGGCGAAGACAAATGAACCATCGAAGACGATGAAGGACATGTTATCATCCTTTCCGAAGAAGCCAACCGCCCTTTCTCGTAGGTCGTTTTCCTTGAACCAGTTGATAACGTATTGTACTGGGATAATTACTTCTAACCCTTTAAGATCGTTCATATTCGATTAGCAGGGAAGAACATTAAAAAAATTGGTGCGGTGACTTCTTGATGGACATAGCATCCTGATCAATGCCGGCTCATGCGCATTAAGTAGCTTGAACATCATTCTATAAAGACAAAGGGGTCCAACCCAGTACCTGTTGTCCGTCTCTTTCCGGTTCTTGAAAGACAGACAATTGTGTCACACAACACTGCATCCAACACAGTTCCAATGTTCGATATTTCGGAGAAGTGGTGCGAATAGAGCTCCTGAATGGACAGATAAGGTCTCAACAAAGATAAAGTGAATGTATAGCACCTTGCAACTTATGTCCTTAACCGACAGGTCATCATGATGGACTACTACCCGGATCAAGTAGGGGAAGCTCAAAGAACTTGAATGATTTATCAAGCTGACACAATACACCTAGTAGACCTTCAGTATTTGTCATCTTCCTTTTCAACGCTCGAACACACCAGTAAGCCCATTGTCCTTTTCCCGAACACACCGTATCGTACCAACGGTACGATCAAGCCCTTCAAGTTTATACACAGAATATTTGAATTGGGGGCGCTCATAGTACTTGAAGCGGAAGGATCAATGATTCTGAATTAATGCTCGTTCTAGAAATGATGGCACTTTGGAGTGACACTCACTGATCTAGAAAAGAATACATGTAGATACAGTTTGAAGATCTCACAAACAGATCTACGTTTTGCATGAGTTTTCTCATGGAATTTCAATAATATGGTGTGTCTGGATTCCTAATTGAATGCAGTGAGCAAATGTCTTATAATACAGCTGGATGACAAAAGTGACAGTCACTGTCACAAAAATCAGGTGACATATGGGCCGTGCCCTCGCTTCGTCCGTCTCTCATCGTTCACCCACCACCGACCTACCCTCCCAAATGTCAGGGGCATGCCTTCAGAGGTCGCAGCTCGCATCTCCAGTGAAGAACCGCATTGTTGGTGCCATGTGTGGTGGCCAAAATGCATCTGAAACTGCGAGGTTGTTTGGTGTGCCCCGGACAACTGTGAACCGTATCTTCGCCCGCTTCAAGGAGACCGGTACAACAAAAAACAAGCCGCGAACTGGACGTCCACGCAAGCTCAAGGGTCACGCCCACCGTCTCCTCATACGCTATGCCAGAAAAAACAGGTTTGCACCATACAAAACCCTTGCGAAGCAGCTGCCTGTCAAAATCAGCCCTCGAACCGTCAAACGTGAGCTGGAGACCGAAGGACTCAAGCGTAGGAAGGCCCGACGTGCTCCTTACATTAACAAGTCACACCGTGTGCAGAGGCTGGCCCGCGCAAAGGAGCTTGTGAAGATTACAATGAAGGAATTAAAGTCGGTCATTTTTTCTGATGAATGCTACATTTATCTTGGCTTGCACCCTGGCTCTGTTTACTGTACGCGCAGCCCTGATGAAGTCTGGCATGAAGACTGCATTATTCCAACCTTTACCAAGTCGCCTGTGCGTGTTATGGTCTGGGGATGCATTATGTATGGCAGGAAGGGTCCGCTCATTGTACTTGAGTACCTGAAAGGATCCGCTCAAAACTTCGCATCACGATCGACGCGATCGGCAGATCAACAGGATCGGCACTCCGAACGTGACCAGTAACCGGCCCAGCAGTAACGCGCCCAAGACAACGGTCACCGGTATCACCGGTATCAACGGCAATACGCGAGCGCCTAGCAACCATACGTAAACCCGCAAGGCACTTAACACCGCCGACAGTTACCTTAACACCACCGACCATATACGCCCGACCCGACCCGATCAAAAGAACTCAAGAAGCGCTCTAGAACACCAGAAGTCCAGAAGTCCAGAAGCACAACTACTAAAGCCTAACGCCTAATCGACTAAAGGCTAAATAAATCCTAATGGAGACGACACTGGCATTCCAGCACTGTCAGACGTGTGCCCGGACGTACATGGCTCTCTATGAGATATACTTTGTAGTATGCCATGCTACAACTGAAACTCGCAACTGCCACATTGAAATTCAACGTCGAACACAAGAACAACTCCATGCCAATCCACCAAATCCAATAGTACCCAAGCGACATGAAGAACTCACTGTCACCACTCGAACCCCTCGAGATGCAGACCCGATAACTTGGAAGATACTAGGATGGTACAAACCAGAGCTGCATGACCCATGTCCAGCTTCTACAGTGCAAGCAAATCTCTACCTACCAAGGGACGCGAACCTGGAAACCAGACAGTTACAACTGGCACTCCAACGAAGGATATGGCATTACATTCGCGATGTTCGACTCAATGGCAAAGCATGGCTAGTTACTCGAACTCAGAGGCATCCACCAGCGGAGCACATACAATTCCAGCTGTGCATCGGACCATACACTACACCAACTCGACATCTCAATACTGATGTCCGAGTTACACTCTCACCCTTCGGGCCACGGGATGAACAACGGAAGGTCACATATCGAGCCGCTTACATTGCACCAAGAGCCAGAGTCCCCAATGAAGACCTCGACGTCATAATGGAGTACTGACTCATCACTCCAACTCGGAACTACGTCTCAGTCAGCAACGCCACAAAGGCTCTGCAATAGCGAAGACAATCTTACAAATCTTGGAGCAAGGTGGCACTCAGTAGCACAGCATGAGTAAGGCAATGGTGGAGCGAAGTGGAGCTGAGTGGAGTAATGTGGAAGGAGATGAGTAAGATATAGGACGGAAAATGAATTATCTGAAGAGCATAAATAGGGTTAGAAGTAGGCCCTCATTCCCCATCTTTCGATCCTCTTAACACACTGGTGATCATCGTAGCTTAACGATTATTACTGTGTGCTTTGTACTACTACGCCTCTTGGAAATACCAATCTGCTCTTGCTTACCTTGTATCTGAAAGTATCCCTTGTCAGGATTACGACTAGGAAGGATAGTAAGGGGACCGCGTAGTACAGCCATACGTGGGTAGATAGATCACCTCTGCACAACATACCGCTGCTTAGGCAAAAGGATCGAACCCGGTGTAACTCCGGACCTACACCTCTAACATTGGATTGAAAGATCACTCACTAGTTTTAACACCACCTCTCACGGGCAAGGTTCTTGGCTAGTGTTTTATCGAGGCGAGGACCGTCGACCTCAAGTCCCTATCGACGCCGCTAGTTTCGAGATTAGCAAACCCATTCCCTAGGACAAGTGCACAATCCTGGAGAACACATACGACTCACTCAAATCAACCATCTACTATCATAACCCCTTCACCAACGAAGTGTATCCGATAGCAAAGGCATCTGGTTGCCCTGCAGTTGGAAGCACACAATCAACAACAACCAAAGTAGTGACAGTACCATCTACTATTGCTACATTCGACGAGAAAGGAACGGTTTGGTCTGCCGTACCTTATAACACCCCACCTGAAGCAGTACTTGAGAAGGAAAGTTCATGAACCAGCCAGAGAACGGAACTGGAGGAAGTAACGGTCATAGAACGAACGAACATCCGAATACTCGAACGAACAACCGAGGCAGAACAGGACTGCAACAGGAGCTCAACCATATCCAAGGACGACTGGCAAGATTGGAACTAGAACGTGATATTCTTTGGGGAACGAACTATCAATCAAGTGACGAATATCCACCAGTTATACGATACCTACGACAGAGGGTAGTCCAACTTGACGGAGTACAATCCAGTCTGGCTAGGGCTCAGGCAAACAACAATCTGCCAAGCGCAGCATACGCAACTACAGTCGGAAATCGACTCGAAGCACTCGAGATTAATACCAACGGACTAGGAGCACAAGTGGCAACACTGCATCGAAACGACGACGCACTAGATCGAGCAGTCATACTCCTTAATCAACAAGTCACCTCCGAGATAACAGTAGTGCAAGAGGAAATAGGACAAATTCGTTCTACGCTCAGTGCATACGAACAGCGTATCCAAGCAGTCGAGATAGCAACCACTGAACTTACAAGAATAGTTCAGGCAACTCCGAACGTTGCACAAGATATCAACAACCTACGAGAAGCACTCCTTTCACTAGGACGCACAGTCGAAGCGAGTCAGGAAGGTTATCAAGCACTATTGGCAGCAGTCAATTCAACAGAGAACACTGCAAGGAACATACTCGAGCACGCAGACTTCCTCAGACACGAAGCTCAGCGAATCCGAGAAATATACGCACGGAACGAACGCCCGTCCGACGATTCAGTATCATCAGACGAAGAGTTATCTCGAACTCTAAGGCCATACGCACTACGAACATTTCGTGCACGAGGAATTACTATTCAAGTTCCAACAGGCGGTTCAGTAGCAACCCAAACACCAACAACGCCAGAAAACCCACCTACCTATTCGCCACCAGCAGTACCAATAGCAACATACGATAATGTCGACAACCGACCAGAGGGTACAAACGCTGGAGACTCAACTACAAACTCTTCAGACACAACTCAATAAACACAGCATCAAATTGCCGAAGTACTATGGCAAGCGAAACGAGGATATTGATCTGTGGATTAGTCGATGTGTGTCGAAGCTGGCACAACATGGAGTCAAGGATGAGGAGGAGATTGCGAAGAGCCTATTCGCAGCACTCGAAGGCGACAGTTACGATTGGTTTGCGGAGAAGCAAACATTGACATCATTCGACAACCAAGGGAAGCTCAAACCAGTACCAGCAATCATCAATGCGGCTGGGACAGGCATGTTCAAATCATTCAAGGAAATGATCGATTGGATGAGGATCCGAGCAGGACATCCAATAGTAGGAGAACAGGAAGCACTATTCCACCTACTATGCATCCAACAGAAAGGATCAAGCATCAGAGCCTACAATGACGAATTCCGACGGCTCAAAGCGAGAGCACCAGACTCACTAGATGTTACTATGCTCAAGTACATCTATGTCAAAGGGCTAGACAACTGGGTCAAACGACGAGTCGAATCCGTACAGCCTGACGCTTTCGAAAAGTACAAGCTCGACGAATGGATGACATGGACGACCAACCTAGCAGACGTTGATGCAAGACAAAAGTTGATCGGAAGCCAGACATACACTCCGAGATTCAAGACAAATGGGCAATCATCATACCGACCACCAGTTCAACAGACGAGACGAGATCCAGATGCTATGGATGTAGATGCACTCCGAGGCTTGCCGAAGAAGGGAGCGAAATGCTACAACTGTGGAAAGACTGGACACTACTCAAGGAATTGCAAGGCACCAAGGAAGCAAAAGGGTTCTTCCTCAGGACAGCTGAAGAAACGAACCAACGGTCAGAAACGAAAGCCGATGACAGCACGAGCTGTAAACTTCAAGGAGACATGTCCCGATCCGCATTGTCGAAAACCAGTCCACTATGATCACATAGCATGGGCTAGAGGAGACGAATCAGCAGGATATACATGCAAGCATGACGAAGAATATCGAACCAACTTCCGCAAATCCCTAGCAAGTAAAGAGCAACAGGGAAAAGACTAAGACCTCCATCGAACGAGACTGCGCGATGTGAGTGTAACAAGGGTGACAAGAACAATGGTTTCAACAACCAGCGATTCATACCTCCTGGGTTCAACCCCAGTGAAGCGATGTATAATAAGCGATTGCCAATACATGCATTGCATCCTCGATTACCCATTCGAGTGAAGGTTGGAACGAAGACCCTAGCAGTCCAAGCATTAATCGATTCCGGAGCAACTTGTAGTACGATTCACCCGAACTTGGTACGACACCATAACCTATTCAAGAAGAGGCTTGATCACCCTCGACCCCTGAATAACGCCGATGGAAGCCCAAACCAAGGAGGAGCAATCACACACGAGGTCTATACATTAATCTTCGATGGACCTAAGCCACAGCCACAGACACTGGCAGTAGCGACTACAGGACAAGATCAAGTTATTCTAGGCATTGACTATCTGGCCAAAGTCAATCCAGAAATTGATTGGAAGAATCAGATATGGAATCGGAATGGTAATGCTATACCATTCGAGCTCAGTATCATACGAGCTACCAAGAAGCGAAAGCGCAGAAGGCGCAAACGAAAGCGGCAAAGGAAAGGTAAATCTGACAAGACTAGACCTAGGCAAGACACAAGGAAACAAGCTCTGAACAGAGACAACTATCGACACTCTGGAGCACCAGGAATACTATTCGCACCATGGAGGGAAAGTAACAATGGAAACCCTCAAGAGTCGAAGCCGCAAGCGAAACCAATGACACGACCAGGAACACCACAACGGGAGCAGCCAGAGAAGGCTGATGTACCAAAGAGTCCGAGCATGGAAAATATACCAGACTCTATACCAAGGCAACCATCAGAACAGACGAGTATAATGCAACGACGAACAAGGCACATACCACGAAGGATGATCCCAGCACGGCAATTGTACCAGACATCCGAAGACGAAGTTACAGAAGTAACAGGCAAGCGCAGCCATGACGAACAGGAGGAAATAAATGACTCTCCTAAGCGATGGAAGAAACAGCCTTTAAGACAGAGAAGGCCACTACCACAGAAGAAACCAGACATCGAACAAACTCAACCTGTGCCAAAGGAAGATCCTGGGATGACAGTCTATATTCATCCACGAGAGGAACGAAGGTCAGAAAAAGTGGTAGCAGGAATAAAACGACATTGGACATCGAGACCAATACCAGTCAAGGAAGCTATCCCCACACCGAAGCGTACAAGATGGGCAGCAGAAGACAGCGATATCGACATGCAGAACGAACAGGAGACAACAGAAGACACTCCAATGTACGATATAGAGCCACTAGACATCGAAAGGCTCAGGACGACCAACCAACCAATTACCCTTACCAGAAAGGAGGAGCTCGCTGAAAAGCTAGAGCTAGACCTTAAGCGAAATTGGTCACCAAGGCAGCAAGGCCAGGTTTCACAACCACTGAACAAAGCTAGTTCAGTATCACAGCAGTACTCACAGCAGAAGGCAGCTGCAGAAGGATTACTCAGCACAGCAAACCGAGATTGGCGAAAACTCCTACCGAAGCAAATTGCAGACTATGCCGATGTATTTGATCCAGACAGATCAAGGAGGTTACCCAAACATACAAAATGGGATATGGCGATAAACCTCAAAGAAGGAGTACCACTACCGAAACCAAGGCCAATTATCAAGCTCACTCGAGAAGAGCAGGCAGCACTCAATGCCTATGTCCAGGAACTATTGGACAAAGGATGGATCGAGAAGGTTCACCCACATGAACCATGTCCGGTAGCAGCACCAGTCTTCTTTGTTGGAAAGAAAGACGGAGGAGCACGAGCAGTAACCGACTACCGAGATATCAACGATGCCACAGTATCAGATCCATACCCCATACCGATCATGAGTGTTCTACCAGAGAAACTGGAGAAAGGAAAAGTCTTCTTCACACTCGATATGCGATCAGGATACAACAACCTGAGAATTCGAGAAGGAGATGAATGGAAGGCAGCATTCAGAGTTGGCAATGCAGTCTATAAACCGAAGGTCATGATGTTTGGGATGAAGAACTCACCTGCAATATTCCAACGATTCATGAACGACAACTTCGAATACTGGCTCAGAACGGAGGAGGCACTAGTCTACCTAGATGACCTCATTGGCCAAGCACAAACCGAAGAGGAGCATTGGACACTCCTCAGGGCAATTCTACAGAAATGCCGAGAGCTCGACATTTACCTCAAAATCGAGAAATGTCATTTCCTCCAAACCCAACTCGACTACCTGGGATTTGTAGTAGGAATGAAAGGCATCCAGATGGATCCTTACAAGCTGAAAGCGATTCGAGAATGGCCAACACCAAAGACGAAACGACAGATCCGAAAGTTCCAAGGCTTTTGCAATTTCTACCGAAGATTCATCAGGAACTATGCCGATTTATACACACCAATTGGCGAACTCATCAAGAAGGATCACAAGTTCGTTTGGACAGAAGCACAGAACAAAGCATTCGAAGCTATCAAGAAAGCATTCGAAACCGAAGTGGCACTAGCAATGCCAAAGCCTGACAAACCATATACATTGGAAACCTGTTAGAGGTGTAGGTCCGGAGTTACACCGGGTTCGATCCTTTTGCCTAAGCAGCGGTATGTTGTGCAGAGGTGATCTATCTACCCACGTATGGCTGTACCACGCGGTCCCCTTACTATCCTTCCTAGTCGTAGTCCTGACAAGGGATACTTTCAGATACAAGGTAAGCAAGAGCAGATTGGTATTTCCAAGAGGCGTAGTAGTACAAAGCACACAGTAATAATCGTTAAGCTACGATGATCACCAGTGTGTTAAGAGGATCGAAAGATGGGGAATGAGGGCCTACTTCTAACCCTATTTATGCTCTTCAGAGAATTCATTTTCCGTCCTATATCTTACTCATCTCCTTCCACATTACTCCACTCAGCTCCACTTCGCTCCACTTTGCCTTACTCATGCTGTGCTACTGAGTGCCACCTTGCTCCAAGATTTGTAAGATTGTCTCCACTATTGCAGAGCCTTTGTGGCGTTGCTGACTGAGATGTAGTTCCGAGTTGGAGTGATGAGTCAGTACTCCATTATAACATCGAGGTCTTCGTTGGGGACTCTGGCTCTTGGTGCAATGTAAGCGGCTCGATATGTGACCTTCCGTTGTTCATCCCTTGGCCCGAAGGGTGAGAGTGTAACTCGGACATCGGTATTGAGATGTCGAGTTGGTGTAGTGTATGGTCCAATACACAGCTGGAACTGTATGTGCTCTGCTGGTGGATGCCTCTGAGTTCGAGTAACTAGCCATGCTTTGCCATTGAGTCGAACATCGCGAATGTAATGCCATATCCTTCGTTGGAGTGCCAGTTGTAACTGTCTGGTTTCCAGGTTCGCGTCCCTTGGTAGGTAGAGATTTGCTTGCACTGTAGAAGCTGGACATGGGTCATGCAGCTCTGGTTTGTACCATCCTAGTATCTTCCAAGTTATCGGGTCTGCATCTCGAGGGGTTCGAGTGGTGACAGTGAGTTCTTCATGTCGCTTGGGTACTATTGGATTTGGTGGATTGGCATGGAGTTGTTCTTGTGTTCGACGTTGAATTTCAATGTGGCAGTTGCGAGTTTCAGTTGTAGCATGGCATACTACAAAGTATATCTCATAGAGAGCCATGTACGTCCGGGCACACGTCTGACAGTGCTGGAATGCCAGTGTCGTCTCCATTAGGATTTATTTAGCCTTTAGTCGATTAGGCGTTAGGCTTTAGTAGTTGTGCTTCTGGACTTCTGGACTTCTGGTGTTCTAGAGCGCTTCTTGAGTTCTTTTGATCGGGTCGGGTCGGGCGTATATGGTCGGTGGTGTTAAGGTAACTGTCGGCGGTGTTAAGTGCCTTGCGGGTTTATGTATGGTTGCTAGGCGCTCGCGTATTGCCGTTGATGCCGGTGATACCGGTGACCGTTGTCTTGGGCGCGTGATCGGTAGTTTGGTCACGTTACTGCTGGGCCGGTTACTGGTCACGTTCGGAGTGCCGATCGCGTCGATCGTGATGCGAAGTTTTGAGCGGATCCTTTCACTACCCCCCTTCTAAGATGGACTTTCGGAGAAATGTTCATCCTAATCCGTGAGAAAGCTTCGGATAAGGGAGTCGGCTTGTGATAGTTGGTTTTGCTATCAAACCATCATCAAAGTCGCCCAAATATGTCAGCTGTCGCCGCCGTTCCTGCTGTTTTGATCATCCTTGTGGCGGTTTTTGTGCTGAATCTGTGGTGGATAAAGCGCTATCGTCGCCACCCTGTGAGTGCCCTGTCTTTTGCATTGCAAAATTGCTGACCTCCTTGGTAGAAGAGCGAAGATTACGAAATGCAATCGATTCCTGCAGCTGCTACTGTGAAGCAGGCTGCTAATAAGGTCGAGGTTCCACCTCTCGAGGCTGCCAATCCCGATGAGCTGAAGGTTGTCCTCGATGCAGGCGCTTCGGCGCAAGAGAATCATGTGAAAGGGGCTTGGTTTGACATCGCATTGTAGTGGGTGGTGGGAAGGGATATGAAAGAAATATTAAATGAAATATGCGTCATGTAAAAGGATTATGGTATGAATGAAAATGATAAGAAAAGAACAGTCATAGCAGTCAATGATGCATAAGTTTCATAATAATTTGTCGGTGATCTGCATGATGTATTTCTCGCGACAGGGCTGTATTAACCAGCCTTGTTCACGAGCAATGACTTCATCCTTTAGATCAGAGCGACAAAATGCATGTAACGAAAATAAAGTTTGAGTCGGAGGGCCTGATAATCGCAATGTTTACTTTGTCAAGCTGATATGCCTAGGCATCCCAATTTGACAAAGGAGGTTTAGGAATAGTTGTTATGTCGCTTTGACAGATATACTGCCGAAGGCGTCACAACGACTGTTCACTTCTTGGCTCCTCCTCCTCTGCATAGAAGAGTAAAATGTAAGCATAGTGTGCTAATTCGGCAGCTGGCTCGATAATGCATGTGCTAAGAGTTGGAACATTATTGGTGCTCCGACGCTTTGCATAATGCCTTATCGGCTCAGCCTTCCGAATGAGCATGAAAAGGATGGTGCATAATGCATAGGCTGCCAGTCTTCGCTGTCAGGTTCAGGGTTGCTACTTGACTTGGCAGGGAATATGGCGAATAGATACCATAGCGGATAGGGAGTGATGGTAACATAAAGCATAATTGGCCATTTGCGTCATGAAAAGGGGTTGCATAAGAAAGGGGTTCATGGAGTGAAGAAAAGTTTACATATCATCGAGTTCCTCGATCGCAGGTGAAGCCTGTGCTGAACCTTCTGGTGTCGGTAGTGGTTCTGTTGACCCATCTTCCTCACTTGATTCCGTGTCATCCGAGTCCATGTAGCTGTCCTCTCGCATTGACATGGTGAGCATCTTGTCTGGTTGGTAAAGCTCGTTCGGATACTGGTAGATTGAGATCATTAGATCCTCGTCTATTGGGTGTCTCGTCGCTTCCAGTCTCTCCCTTGCTTCTTCTTCGTTCTCATTGAGTTCTATGAGGTACTGGGGGTCGTAGTTGACTTCCTCGCCTTCGACTATGTGGTGTTCGACTTCGTTGATCTGGATACCATTCGTCTGGTTTGGAGATCCTTGCTTTCGCATTGTCCTCTGGTATACAGTGCCCTCATAGTACTTCGTTGTATTAAGCAGTGTCATGTACTGCGTGGTTCCAACTGCATAGAAGCCCGTCTTGTCAGCTAGGTAGTTGATGTATCGCATCGTCTCGTTGCCTGCTGAATGGTAGTGGCTCCATCGCATCATTCTGTTAGTGATTGCAATCAACAGGTCTCGTCGGTATGCACAAATTTGTGCCGCTGAATGATAGATGCCCATGATGTTCCTGTATGTTGGTTCGTGGTTGAAGTCGATTTGCCCTTCGTTAAGAGCTCGTACTTCGAGTTCAACTGTATAGGTAAGGAATGCATCATCATTGAGTCGTCGAATTGATGCCGTTCGAGCATTGCTAAGCCTGATCAGCTCGCCGTTAGGTGGGTCTGGTATCATGAGTTTAGGACCTTGCTTCTCGGTGGTATGGATGGAGTGCCACTTGTCATAGAGGTCGTCGAAGTACTTCCCTGGGCATAGGGGTACGATCTCTTCTTCGTAGTTCTCTTGATTGAAGCGGTTACAGAACTGTGGCCATTGATAACGTTCAGTAGGTGGCCTGAGTACGAATGTCCAATCAGGTGCATCTTCGGGAGTAGAGAAGGCATGTAGTTCATTGAAGATAGGCATAGTTGAGTAGTGGTTGTCTTCGAGAGATGACTAGTTTGCTTGAGTTCGAGTTGATGATCTTCAGCTCGAATTGCTTTATCTTTTATACCATGTCTGCTGGTATATCGCCTTTCTCTTGCCTATTTTGTTTCTCTCTGTCTTCGTCTTGAGGTGCCACTGTGATGTCATTGATTGGTAAGGCCATCGGAGGTCTTACTCATCGTTTGCATTGTGGCTCCTAAGTCGGCTCCATCAGGTGGAGTGCACGTGATGTGGTTATCTCCTAATTCGTCTTCGTTCGGCGATCCATTGACTAAGGTCTGGTGGCCTCATCGCCTGAGGGTACTTCTTGTGGAAGTCTTCTACCGCTTGATAGGAGTTCTTGAGATTGTCAAGTGGCTCCCAAGTACGCTCTTGGTATCCTTTCCATTGAATAAGATACTGAATCTTGTTTCGATGCCGCCTTGTGTCATGAATCTTCTCCACTTCATATTCCGCTTCTCCCTCTACTTCAATAGGGGGTGGTTCGTCCAAAGTGGGTCTTCCAGGGTATTCCTTTCGTTTGTAAGGCCTGAGAAGACTCGCATGAAACACCGGGTGTATCGGAAGGGTTTCGGGTAAGCGTAATCTGAATGACACTTGTCCGACTGCCTTCTCGACTTTATAAGGACCTGCCCACTTCATTGCAAGCTTCTTCGTTGGCTCCAATCGACTGAGATTCTTCATGTCTAGTAACACTTCGTCTCCTGGCTTGTACTCCGGCAGTTTGCCTCAATGCAGGTCTGCATAAAGCTTCATTGCCTCGTTCGCTTGCCTAATCGAATTGTAGGCTTCTTGCTGTACTTGTCAAAGCTCCTCTAGGTGATTTATTGCTTCTGGGACGTTTGAGTCCCCGGTTTCCGCTACGTCCAGGTGAGGGTGCCATCCATACAGTGTATAGAATGGTGACTGATGCGTAGTGCTGTGTTTCCGATTGTTGTAGGCGAATTCTGCCATATCGATGTACTCTGCCCAATCTGTTTGACGGTAGGACACGTAGCAGCGTAAGTACTGCTCCAGTTCTTGATTGAGTCGCTCGGTTTGACCGTCAGTTTGTGGATGGTATGCTGTACTAGTTTTCCAATCGACATTGATGAGTCTACAGAACTCCTTGAGGAATTGCGCCGTGAAGTTGCTACCTCGGTCGGAGATTACTTGTTTAGGGGCCCCGTAGTATTTGAAGATGTGTTGGCGGAACAAGCGTGCCAACTGCTTAGCATTGGGTATTCCCTGGCAAGGGATGAACTTCCCCATTTTGGTGAGCTTGTCCACTATAACAAGTATCGAACTGTAGCCTTCGTTGCTGACTGGTAAATCGGTGATAAGGTCACAGGTTATGGTTTCCCATGGTTGATGCGGTGCCTTCAACGGTTGGAGGGGTGGATTTCGAAACTGTCGAATCGGTTTTGCACGTTGACATATGTCGCAGGATGCGGTATATTCTCGGATCATCTCTTCCATCTTCGGCCAATAGTACGCTCGCTTTACAAGCTCTATGGTCTTTTCTGCTCCTGGGTGGCCTGCAAGTTTGTGGTCATGGCGCCTTCGGATTAGCAACGATTTTAGGTTGGCGGATGGCGGGACATATAATGCACTGGATACGTAGTGCAAGCCATTCCTGTAACTGTAGCCATTGCTCTTCTTGATTGCCATAATTTCCTGCTTCGCCTCTTCGGAGTTGTAGTGTCTCTTGATGGTTCGAATAATTGGATCGGAGATAGTGACCATTTCTGTCTCTAGTCTGTATAGGCCATTGATCTCAGTTCGTCGCAATGTCTGCTGCTCGATCATGTCCGGTGGTAGCAAGGTAACTCCCAAGTTATCCTTGTCCTCTGGCATATAGTCGGGTCGTCGTGATAGTGCATCTGCTTGATTCTTCTTGCCTGGCCAATGGAGAATTTTGAAGTTATATCGTGATAACTCTAGTGCCCATCTCGCTTGACGTCTTGTCAGATTCTGAGCTGTCATGAAGTATCGGAGATTTGCATGATCGCTTCGGATGGTTAATGGTTCCTTTGTTCCTTCCAGTAGATGTCTCCAATGTCCGAGTGCTTCCATGATTGCTAGCATCTCCTTATCATGCGTTGGATAATTTCGTTGAGCACTGGATAGTGTCTTCGACATGAAACCTAGCGGTCTCAGTTCTCCTTGGCCGTCTTCTTGTTGTAAGACTGCTCCAATCGCTACATCGGATGCATCGGTTTCCAACGTATATGGTTTGTCAGGCTTTGGCATTGCTAATGCCACTTCGGTTTCGAATGCTTTCTTGATAGCTTCGAATGCTTTGTCCTGTGCTTCTGTCCAAACGAACTTGTGATCTTTCTTGATGAGTTCGCCAATTGGTGTGTATAAATCGGCATAGTTCCTGATGAATCTTCGGTAGAAATTGCAAAAGCCTTGGAACTTTCGGATCTGTCGTTTCGTCTTTGGTGTTGGCCATTCTCGAATCGCTTTCAGCTTGTAAGGATCCATCTGGATGCCTTTCATTCCTACTACAAATCCCAGGTAGTCGAGTTGGGTTTGGAGGAAATGACATTTCTCGATTTTGAGGTAAATGTCGAGCTCTCGGCATTTCTGTAGAATTGCCCTGAGGAGTGTCCAATGCTCCTCTTCGGTTTGTGCTTGGCCAATGAGGTCATCTAGGTAGACTAGTGCCTCCTCCGTTCTGAGCCAGTATTCGAAGTTGTCATTCATGAATCGTTGGAATATCGCAGGTGAGTTCTTCATTCCAAACATCATGACCTTCGGTTTGTAGACTGCATTGCCAACTCTGAATGCTGCCTTCCATTCGTCTCCTTCTCGAATTCTCAGGTTGTTGTATCCTGATCGCATATCGAGTGTAAAGAAGACTTTTCCTTTCTCCAGTTTCTCTGGTAGAACACTCATGATTGGTATGGGGTATGGATCTGATACTGTGGCATCGTTGATATCTCGGTAGTCGGTTACTGCTCGTGCTCCTCCGTCTTTCTTTCCTACAAAGAAGACTGGTGCTGCTACCGGACATGGTTCATGTGGGTGAACCTTCTCGATCCATCCTTTGTCCAATAGTTCCTGGACATAGGCATTGAGTGCTGCCTGTTCTTCTCGAGTGAGCTTGATAATCGGCCTTGGTTTCGGTAGTGGTACTCCTTCTTTGAGGTTTATCGCCATATCCCATTTCGTATGTTTGGGTAACCTCCTTGATCTGTCTGGATCAAATACATCGGCATAGTCTGCAATTTGCTTCGGTAGGAGTTTTCGCCAATCTCGCTTTGCTGTGCTGAGTAATCCTTCTGCCGCTGCTTTCTGCTGCGAGTACTGCTGTGATACTGAACTAGCTTTGTTCAATGGTTGTGAAACCTGGCCTTGCTGCCTTGGTGACCAATTTCGTTTAAGGTCTAGCTCTAGCTTTTCAGCGAGCTCTTCCTTTCTGGTAAGGGTAATTGGTTGGTTGGTCGTCCTGAGCCTTTCGATGTCTAGTGGCTCTATATCGTGCATAGGAGTGTCTTCTGTTGTCTCCTGTTCGTTCTGCATGTCGATATCGCTGTCTTCTGCTGCCCATCTTGTACGCTTCGGTGTGGGGATGGCTTCCTTGACTGGTATTGGTCTCGATGTCCAATGTCGTTTCGTTCCTGCTACCACTTTCTCTGACCTTCGTTCCTCTCGTGGATGAATATAGACTGTCATCCCAGGATCTTCCTTTGGCACAGGTTGAGTTTGTTCGATGTCTGGTTTCTTCTGTGGTAGTGGCCTTCTTTGTCTAAAAGGCTGTTTCTTCCATCGCTTAGGGGAGTCATTTATTTCCTCCTGTTCATCATGGCTGCGCTTGCCTGTTACTTCTGTAACTTCGTCTTCGGATGTCTGGTGCAATTGCCGTGCTGGGATCATCCTTCGTGGTATGTGCCTTGTTCGTCGTTGCACTATACTCGTCTGTTCTGATGGTTGCCTTGGTATAGAGTCTGGTATATTTTCCATGCTTGGACTCTTTGGTACATCAGCCTTCTCTGGCTGCTCCCGTTGTGGTGTTCCTGGTCGTGTCATTGGTTTCGCTTGCGGCTTCGACTCTTGAGGGTTTCCATTGTTACTTTCCCTCCATGGTGCGAATAGTATTCCTGGTGCTCCAGAGTGTCGATAGTTGTCTCTGTTCGGAGCTTGTTTCTTTGTGTCTTGCCTAGGTCCTGTTTTGTCAGCTTTACCTTTCCTTTGCCGCTTTCGTTTGCGCCTCCTGCGCTTTCGCTTCTTGGTAGCTTGTATGATACTGAGCTCGAATGGTATTGCGTTACCATTCCGATTCCATATCTGATTCTTCCAATCAATTTCTGGATTGACTTTGGCCAAATAGTCAATGCCTAGAATAACTTGATCTTGTCCTGTAGTTGCTACCGCCAGTGTCTGTGGCTGCGGTTTAGGTCCATCGAAGATTAATGTATAGACCTCGTGTGTGATTGCTCCTCCTTGGTTTGGGCTTCCATCGGCGTTATTCAGGGGTCGAGGGTGATCAAGCCTCTTCTTGAATAGGTTATGGTGTCGTACCAAGTTCGGGTGAATCGTACTACAAGTTGCTCCGGAATCGATTAATGCTTGGACTGCTAGGGTCTTCGTTCCAACCTTCACTCGAATAGGTAATCGAGGATGCAATGCATGTATTGGCAATCGCTTATTGTACATCGCTTCACTGGGGTTGAACCCAGGAGGTATGAATCGCTGGTTGTTGAAACCATTGTTCTTGTCACCCTTGTTACACTCACATCGCGCAGTCTCGTTCGATGGAGGTCTTAGTCTTTTCCCTGTTGCTCTTTACTTGCTAGGGATTTGCGGAAGTTGGTTCGATATTCTTCGTCATGCTTGCATGTATATCCTGCTGATTCGTCTCCTCTAGCCCATGCTATGTGATCATAGTGGACTGGTTTTCGACAATGCGGATCGGGACATGTCTCCTTGAAGTTTACAGCTCGTGCTGTCATCGGCTTTCGTTTCTGACCGTTGGTTCGTTTCTTCAGCTGTCCTGAGGAAGAACCCTTTTGCTTCCTTGGTGCCTTGCAATTCCTTGAGTAGTGTCCAGTCTTTCCACAGTTGTAGCATTTCGCTCCCTTCTTCGGCAAGCCTCGGAGTGCATCTACATCCATAGCATCTGGATCTCGTCTCGTCTGTTGAACTGGTGGTCGGTATGATGATTGCCCATTTGTCTTGAATCTCGGAGTGTATGTCTGGCTTCCGATCAACTTCTGTCTTGCATCAACGTCTGCTAGGTTGGTTGTCCATGTCATCCATTCGTCGAGCTTGTACTTTTCGAAAGCGTCAGGCTGTACGGATTCGACTCGTCGTTTGACCCAGTTGTCTAGTCCTTTAACATAGATGTACTTGAGCATAGTAACATCTAGTGAGTCTGGTGCTCTCGCTTTGAGCCGTTGGAATTCGTCATTGTAGGCTCTGATGCTTGATCCTTTCTGTTGGATGCATAGTAGATGGAATAGTGCTTCCTGTTCTCCTACTATTGGATGTCCTGCTCGGATCCTCATCCAATCGATCATTTCCTTGAATGATTTGAACATGCCTGTCCCAGCCGCATTGATGATTGCTGGTACTGGTTTGAGCTTCCCTTGGTTGTCGAATGATGTCAATGTTTGCTTCTCCGCAAACCAATCGTAACTGTCGCCTTCGAGTGCTGCGAATAGGCTCTTCGCAATCTCCTCCTCATCCTTGACTCCATGTTGTGCCAGCTTCGACACACATCGACTAATCCACAGATCAATATCCTCGTTTCGCTTGCCATAGTACTTCGGCAATTTGATGCTGTGTTTATTGAGTTGTGTCTGAAGAGTTTGTAGTTGAGTCTCCAGCGTTTGTACCCTCTGGTCGGTTGTCGACATTATCGTATGTTGCTATTGGTACTGCTGGTGGCGAATAGGTAGGTGGGTTTTCTGGCGTTGTTGGTGTTTGGGTTGCTACTGAACCGCCTGTTGGAACTTGAATAGTAATTCCTCGTGCACGAAATGTTCGTAGTGCGTATGGCCTTAGAGTTCGAGATAACTCTTCGTCTGATGATACTGAATCGTCGGAAGGGCATTCGTTCCGTGCGTATATTTCTCGGATTCGCTGAGCTTCGTGTCTGAGGAAGTCTGCGTGCTCGAGTATGTTCCTTGCAGTGTTCTCTGTTGAATTGACTGCTGCCAATAGTGCTTGATAACCTTCCTGACTCGCTTCGACTGTGCGTCCTAGTGAAAGGAGTGCTTCTCGTAGGTTGTTGATATCTTGTGCAACGTTCGGAGTTGCCTGAACTATTCTTGTAAGTTCAGTGGTTGCTATCTCGACTGCTTGGATACGCTGTTCGTATGCACTGAGCGTAGAACGAATTTGTCCTATTTCCTCTTGCACTACTGTTATCTCGGAGGTGACTTGTTGATTCAGGAGTATGACTGCTCGATCTAGCGCGTCGTCGTTTCGATGCAGTGTTGCCACTTGTGCTCCTAGTCCGTTGGTATTAATCTCGAGTGCTTCGAGTCGATTTCCGACTGTAGTTGCGTATGCTGTGCTTGGCAGATTGTTGTTTGCCTGAGCCCTAGCCAGACTGGATTGTACTCCGTCAAGTTGGACTACCCTCTGTCGTAGGTATTGTATAACTGGTGGATATTCGTCACTTGATTGATAGTTCGTTCCCCAAAGAATATCACGTTCTAGTTCCAATCTTGCTAGTCGTCCTTGGATATGATTGAGCTCCTGCTGCAGTCCTGTTCTGCCTCGGTTGTTCGTTCGAGTATTCGGATGTTCGTTCGTTCTATGACCGTTACTTCCTCCAATTCCGTTCTCTGGCTGGTTCATGAACGTTCCTTCTCGAGTACTGCTTCGGGTGGGGTGTTATAAGGTACGGTAGACCAAACCGTTCCTTTCTCGTCGAATGTAGCAATAGTAGATGGTACTGTCACTACTTTGGTTGTTGTTGATTGTGTGCTTCCAACTGCAGGGCAACCAGATGCCTTTGCTATCGGATACACTTCGTTGGTGAAGGGGTTATGATAGTAGATGGTTGATTTGAGTGAGTCGTATGTGTTCTCCAGGATTGTGCACTTGTCCTAGGGAATGGGTTTGCTAATCTCGAAACTAGCGGCGTCGATAGGGACTTGAGGTCGACGGTCCTCGCCTCGATAAAACACTAGCCAAGAACCTTGCCCGTGAGAGGTGGTGTTAAAACTAGTGAGTGATCTTTCAATCCAATGTTAGAGGTGTAGGTCCGGAGTTACACCGGGTTCGATCCTTTTGCCTAAGCAGCGGTATGTTGTGCAGAGGTGATCTATCTACCCACGTATGGCTGTACCACGCGGTCCCCTTACTATCCTTCCTAGTCGTAGTCCTGACAAGGGATACTTTCAGATACAAGGTAAGCAAGAGCAGATTGGTATTTCCAAGAGGCGTAGTAGTACAAAGCACACAGTAATAATCGTTAAGCTACGATGATCACCAGTGTGTTAAGAGGATCGAAAGATGGGGAATGAGGGCCTACTTCTAACCCTATTTATGCTCTTCAGAGAATTCATTTTCCGTCCTATATCTTACTCATCTCCTTCCACATTACTCCACTCAGCTCCACTTCGCTCCACTTTGCCTTACTCATGCTGTGCTACTGAGTGCCACCTTGCTCCAAGATTTGTAAGATTGTCTTCGCTATTGCAGAGCCTTTGTGGCATTGCTGACTGAGACGTAGTTCCGAGTTGGAGTGATGAGTCAGTACTCCATTATGACGTCGAGGTCTTCATTGGGGACTCTGGCTCTTGGTGCAATGTAAGCGGCTCGATATGTGACCTTCCGTTGTTCATCCCGTGGCCCGAAGGGTGAGAGTGTAACTCGGACATCAGTATTGAGATGTCGAGTTGGTGTAGTGTATGGTCCAATACACAGCTGGAACTGTATGTGCTCTGCTGGTGGATGCCTCTGAGTTCGAGTAACTAGCCATGCTTTGCCATTGAGTCGAACATCGCGAATGTAATGCCATATCCTTCGTTGGAGTGCCAGTTGTAACTGTCTGGTTTCCAGGTTCGCGTCCCTTGGTAGGTAGAGATTTGCTTGCACTGTAGAAGCTGGACATGGGTCATGCAGCTCTGGTTTGTACCATCCTAGTATCTTCCAAGTTATCGGGTCTGCATCTCAAGGGGTTCGAGTGGTGACAGTGAGTTCTTCATGTCGCTTGGGTACTATTGGATTTGGTGGATTGGCATGGAGTTGTTCTTGTGTTCGACGTTGAATTTCAATGTGGCAGTTGCGAGTTTCAGTTGTAGCATGGCATACTACAAAGTATATCTCATAGAGAGCCATGTACGTCTGGGCACACGTCTGACAGTGCTGGAATGCCAGTGTCGTCTCCATTAGGATTTATTTAGCCTTTAGTCGATTAGGCGTTAGGCTTTAGTAGTTGTGCTTCTGGACTTCTGGACTTCTGGTGTTCTAGAGCGCTTCTTGAGTTCTTTTGATCGGGTCGGGTCGGGCGTATATGGTCGGTGGTGTTAAGGTAACTGTCGGCGGTGTTAAGTGCCTTGCGGGTTTACGTATGGTTGCTAGGCGCTCGCGTATTGCCGTTGATGCCGGTGATACCGGTGACCGTTGTCTTGGGCGCGTGATCGGTAGTTTGGTCACGTTACTGCTGGGCCGGTTACTGGTCACGTTCGGAGTGCCGATCGCGTCGATCGTGATGCGAAGTTTTGAGCGGATCCTTTCAAAACCGATGCATCCGATGTAGCGATTGGAGCAGTCTTACAGCAAGAAGACAGCCAAGGAGAACTGAGACCGCTAGGTTTCATGTCGAAAACACTATCCAGCGCTCAACGAAATTATCCAACGCATGACAAGGAGATGCTAGCAATCATGGAAGCACTCGGACATTGGAGACACCTACTGGAAGGAACAAAGGAACCATTAACCATCCGAAGCGATCATGCAAATCTCCGATACTTCATGACAGCTCAGAATCTGACAAGACGTCAAGCGAGATGGGCACTAGAGTTATCACGATATAACTTCAAAATTCTCCATTGGCCAGGCAAGAAGAATCAAGCAGATGCACTATCACGACAACCCGACTATATGCCAGAAGACAAGGATAACTTGGGAGTTACCTTGCTACCACCTGACATGATCGAGCAGCAGACATTGCGACGAACCGAGATCAATGGCCTATACAGACTAGAGACAGAAATGGTCACTATCTCTGATCCGATTATTCGAACCATCAAGAGACACTACAACTCCGAAGAGGCGAAGCAGGAAATTATGGCAATCAAGAAGAGCAACGGCTACAGTTACAGGAATGGCTTGCACTACGTATCCAGTGCATTATATGTCCCGCCATCCGCCAACCTAAAATCGTTGCTAATCCGAAGGCGCCATGACCACAAACTTGCAGGCCACCCAGGAGCAGAAAAGACCATAGAGCTTGTAAAGCGAGCGTACTATTGGCCGAAGATGGAAGAGATGATCCGAGAATATACCGCATCCTGCGACATATGTCAACGTGCAAAACCGATTCGACAGTTTCGAAATCCACCCCTCCAACCGTTGAAGGCACCGCATCAACCATGGGAAACCATAACCTGTGACCTTATCACCGATTTACCAGTCAGCAACGAAGGCTACAGTTCGATACTTGTTATAGTGGACAAGCTCACCAAAATGGGGAAGTTCATCCCTTGCCAGGGAATACCCAATGCTAAGCAGTTGGCACGCTTGTTCCGCCAACACATCTTCAAATACTACGGGGCCCCTAAACAAGTAATCTCCGACCGAGGTAGCAACTTCACGGCGCAATTCCTCAAGGAGTTCTGTAGACTCATCAATGTCGATTGGAAAACTAGTACAGCATACCATCCACAAACTGACGGTCAAACCGAGCGACTCAATCAAGAACTGGAGCAGTACTTACGCTGCTACGTGTCCTACCGTCAAACAGATTGGGCAGAGTACATCGATATGGCAGAATTCGCCTACAACAATCGGAAACACAGCACTACGCATCAGTCACCATTCTATACACTGTATGGATGGCACCCTCACCTGGACGTAGCGGAAACCGGGGACTCAAACGTCCCAGAAGCAATAAATCACCTAGAGGAGCTTTGACAAGTACAGCGAGAAGCCTACAATTCGATTAGGCAAGCGAACGAGGCAATGAAGCTTTATGCAGACCTGCATCGAGGCAAACTGCCGGAGTACAAGCCAGGAGATGAAGTGTTACTAGACATGAAGAATCTCAGTCGACTGGAGCCAACAAAGAAGCTTGCAATGAAGTGGGCAGGTCCTTATAAAGTCGAGAAGGCAGTCGGACAAGTGTCATTCAGATTACGCTTACCCGAAACCCTTCCGATACACCCGGTGTTTCATGCGAGTCTTCTCAGGCCTTACAAACGAAAGGAATACCCTGGAAGACCCACTTTGGACGAACCACCCCCTATTGAAGTAGAGGGAGAAGCGGAATACGAAGTGGAGAAGATTCATGACACAAGGCGGCATCGAAACAAGATTCAGTATCTTATTCAATGGAAAGGATACCAAGAGCGTACTTGGGAGCCACTTGACAATCTCAAGAACTCCTATCAAGCGGTAGAAGACTTCCACAAGAAGTACCCTCAGGCGATGAGGCCACCAGACCTTAGTCAATGGATCGCCGAACGAAGACGAATTAGGAGATAACCACATCACGTGCACTCCACCTGATGGAGCCGACTTAGGAGCCACAATGCAAATGATGAGTAAGACCTCTGATGGCCTTACCAATCAATGACATCACAGTGGCACCTCAAGACGAGGACAGAGAGAAACAAAATAGGCAAGAGAAAGGCGATATACCAGCAGACATGGTATAAAAGATGAAGCAATTCGAGCTGAAGATCATCAACTCGAACTCAAGCAAACTAGTCATCTCTCGAAGACAACCATTACTCAACTATGCCTATCTTCAATGAACTACATGCCTTCTCTACTCCCGAAGATGCACCTGATTGGACATTCGTACTCAGGCCACCTACTGAACGTTATCAATGGCCACAGTTCTGTAACTGCTTCAACCAAGAGAACTACGAAGAAGAGATAGTACCCCTATGCCCAGGGAAGTACTTCGACGACCTCTATGACAAGTGGCACTCAATCCATACCACCGAGAAGCAAGGTCCTAAACTTATGATACCAGACCCACCTAACGGTGAGCTGATCAGGCTTAGCAATGCTCGAACAGCATCGATTCGACGACTCAATGATGATGCATTCCTTACCTATACAGTTGAACTCGAAGTACGAGCTCTTAACGAAGGGCAAATCGACTTCAACCACGAACCAACATACAGGAACATCATGGGCATCTATCATTCAGCGGCACAAATTTGTGCATACCGACGAGACCTATTGATCGCAATCACTAACCGGATGATGCGATGGAGTCATTACCATTCAGCAGGCAACGAGACGATGCGATACATCAACTACCTAGCCGACAAGACAGGCTTCTATGCAGTTGGAACCACGCAGTATACGACACTGCTTAATACAATGAAGTACTATGAGGGCACTGTATACCAGAGGACAATGCGAAAGCAAGGATCTCCAAACCAGACGAATGGTATCCAGATCAACGAAGTCGAACACCACATAGTCGAAGGCGAGGAAGTCAACTACGACCCCCAGTACCTCATAGAACTCAATGAGAATGAAGAAGAAGCGAGGGAGAGACTGGAAGCGACGAGACACCCAATAGACGAGGATCTAATGATCTCAATCTACCAGTATCCGAACGAGCTTTACCAACCAGACAAGATGCTCACCATGTCAATGCGAGAGGACAGCTACATGGACTCGGATGACACGGAATCAAGTGAGGAAGATGGGTCAACAGAACCACTACCGACACCAGAAGATTCAGCACAGGCTTCACCTGCGATCGAGGAACTCGATGATATGTAAACTTTTCTTCACTCCATGAACCCCTTTCTTATGCAACCCCTTTTCCATGACGCAAATGGCCAATTATGCTTTATGTTACCATCACTCCCTATCTGCTATGGTATCTATTTGCCATATTCCCTGCCAAGTCAAGTAGCAACCCTGTTGTCCCTCGGAGGCTGTCCAACAAGACAAAATCTCTGGAACAACAAGTTGCCCTTGAACTTGACAGCGAAGACTGGCAGCCTATGCATTATGCACCATCCTTTTCATGCTCATTCGGAAGGCTGAGCCGATAAGGCATTATGCAAAGCGTCGGAGCACCAATAATGTTCCAACTCTTAGCACATGCATTATCGAGCCAGCTGCCGAATTAGCACACTATGCTTACATTTTACTCTTCTATGCAGAGGAGGAGGAGCCAAGAAGTGAACAGTCGTTGTGACGCCTTCGGCAGTATACCTGTCAAAGCGACATAACAACTATTCCTAACCTCTCTTTGTCAAATTGGGATGCCCAAGCATATCAGCTTGACAAAGTAAATATTGCGATTATCAAGCCCTCCAACTCAAACTTTATTTTCCTTACATGCATTTTGTCGCTCTGATCTAAAGGATGAAGTCATTGCTCGTGAACAAGGCTGGTTAATACAGCCCTGTCGCGAGAAATACATCATGCAGATCACCGACAAATTATTATGAAACTTATGCATCATCGACTGCTATGACTGTTCTTTTCTTATCATTTTCATTCATACCATAATCCTTTTACATGACGCATATTTCATTTAATATTTCTTTCATATCCCTTCCCACCACCCACTACAATGCGATGTCAAACCAAGCCCCTTTCACACGATTCTCTTGCGCCGAAGCGCCTGCATCGAGGACAACCTTCAGCTCATCGGGATTGGCAGCCTCGAGAGGTGGAACCTCGACCTTATTAGCAGCCTGCTTCGCAGTAGCAGCTGCAGGAATCGATTGCATTTCGTAATCTTCGCTCTTCTACCAAGGATATCAGCAATTTTGCAATGCAAAAGACAGGGCACTCACAGGGTGGCGACGATAGCGCTTTATCCACCACAGATTCAGCACAAAAACTGCCACAAGGATGATCAAAACAGCAGGAACGGCGGCGACAGCTGACATATTTGGGCGACTCTGATGATGGTTTGATAGCAAAACCAACTATCACAAGCCGACTCCCTTATCCGAAGCTTTCTCACGGATTAGGATGAACATTTCTCCAAAAGTCCATCTTAGAAGGGGGGTAGTGAAAGGATCCGCTCAAAACTTCGCATCACGATCGACGCGATCGGCAGATCAACAGGATCGGCACTCCGAACGTGACCAGTAACCGGCCCAGCAGTAACGTGCCCAAGACAACGGTCACCGGTATCACCGGTATCAACGGCAATACGCAAGCGCCTAGCAACCATACGTAAACCCGCGAGGCACTTAACACCGCCGACCGTTACCTTAACACCACCGACCATATACGTCCGACCCGACCCGATCAAACGAACTCAAGAAGCGCTCTAGAACACCAGAAGTCCAGAAGTCCAGAAGCACAACTACTAAAGCCTAACGCCTAATCGACTAAAGGCTAAATAAATCCTAATGGAGACGACACTGGCATTCCAGCACTGTCAGACGTGTGCCCGGACGTACATGGCTCTCTATGAGATATACTTTGTAGTATGCCATGCTACAACTGAAACTCGCAACTGCCACATTGAAATTCAACGTCGAACACAAGAACAACTCCATGCCAATCCACCAAATCCAATAGTACCCAAGCGACATGAAGAACTCACTGTCACTACTCGAACCCCTCGAGATGCAGACCCGATAACTTGGAAGATACTAGGATGGTACAAACCAGAGCTGCATGACCCATGTCCAGCTTCTACAGTGCAAGCAAACCTCTACCTACCAAGGGACGCGAACCTGGAAACCAGACAGTTACAACTGGCACTCCAACGAAGGATATGGCATTACATTCGCGATGTTCGACTCAATGGCAAAGCATGGCTAGTTACTCGAACTCAGAGGCATCCACCAGCGGAGCACATACAATTCCAGCTGTGCATCGGACCATACACTACACCAACTCGACATCTCAATACTGATGTCCGAGTTACACTCTCACCCTTCGGGCCACGGGATGAACAACGGAAGGTCACATATCGAGCCGCTTACATTGCACCAAGAGCCAGAGTCCCCAATGAAGACCTCGACGTCATAATGGAGTACTGACTCATCACTCCAACTCGGAACTACGTCTCAGTCAGCAACGCCACAAAGGCTCTGCAATAGCGAAGACAATCTTACAAATCTTGGAGCAAGGTGGCACTCAGTAGCACAGCATGAGTAAGGCAATGGTGGAGCGAAGTGGAGCTGAGTGGAGTAATGTGGAAGGAGATGAGTAAGATATAGGACGGAAAATGAATTATCTGAAGAGCATAAATAGGGTTAGAAGTAGGCCCTCATTCCCCATCTTTCGATCCTCTTAACACACTGGTGATCATCGTAGCTTAACGATTATTACTGTGTGCTTTGTACTACTACGCCTCTTGGAAATACCAATCTGCTCTTGCTTACCTTGTATCTGAAAGTATCCCTTGTCAGGATTACGACTAGGAAGGATAGTAAGGGGACCGCGTAGTACAGCCATACGTGGGTAGATAGATCACCTCTGCACAACATACCGCTGCTTAGGCAAAAGGATCGAACCCGGTGTAACTCCGGACCTACACCTCTAACAGTACCCGGGTGGAAAGGGTGGAGGGATGACAGCGAAATGGTACATTGAACAGGTTTTGGAAGGATATCTTTTGGACTTTTACAGTCAGAGGTGACGACGGAATCGGCTGGTTACGTTTCAGCAGGACAATGCATGGTGTCATACAGCAAAATCAACGGAGCAATGGTTTCAGCAACATGGCATTTCGAGGTTTCTACACCCACCCTCATCACCAGACATCAATGCGATTGAGCCTTGCTGGCTAGACCTTAAATGGAATATATGGGCCCGGCCCCATCCTCCAACGTCGCTCGGAGAGCTCAAACAGGCTGTACTCGAGGCATGGGAGCAGATACCAATAAAGAAGATAAATAATTACATTTTGTCTATACCACGTCGTGCAAAGGCAATAATTAATTCTAGAGGAGGACCAACTAGATACTAAGACCATAATAGCTAATTGTAGATACTCATTAATGTACATACAAAAAATCAAGCTGTAATTTTTTGTTTTGCGTGGTCGAGGAGCAGATGAAGTTGCACGGTCGAGACGCGAGTTATGGTCAAGCGTGACAGTGACTGTCACTTTTGTCACCCAGCTGTATTTCGCTCTGTACTCACCATGAAATCTGTTGGACAGGATTCGCATGTGGTATCGTGAATGACCTTACAACGTCATAAAGTGTCACAATATTTGAGCTAGGTAATGCTAAGTAGTGCACGATTGTCCGGTAGAGAGTAATTGCCCACAAAGCTGATGCCAAGAAACTGCAGTCACTTGTGAACTGAAGAAGATATCCGCATCGCCCATTCTTGACCTCAGACTAGCAGAAAATTAGCCGTAGGTTTTCAGTGACTGAAAAGCTCACCAAAACCGACGTAACTACAGGACTGCTAGAGCAGCTTCTCGGAAGTTCTGCAGAATTTAGGACATTGTCAACATTCTCTGATTTCGGCACTGCAGAACCTTCTTGTTCCGAACGCTGCTGTCCACCGTCAATAGAAGAGAGAACACTTTGATGGGATGAAATGCGTGATGGTTGATCCGTCCCTTTTGTAAATGCTTTAGGTATTTTGCGAATGAGCCTGAGGTCAAAGGACTCACCCAGCTCAACGTCATCAAATGGTATTGCATCTCCTGTACAGAAGAAATTGTACTTGAGAAAGTTTGCATAGCACATCTTGCCTCGGAGCTCTAGCTGGGGTCTTGTCCAATTCATCGCAACCTTCATAGCTTGCTACAGTAGAGAGATATTTTATCTTTTACATCATTTCAGCTCTCCGGATGTATTGTTTTCCACTGTTCAACCAGATACCTTTCTCCTTAATGCAACGTATGAGTTTAGTCGGCAACAAGTTGCTAATGTCTTCTTACCTGCTTATCGGCCAAAAGGAATGCCAGATGTCCGATCGAAAATGACGTCAAAGCAAGTATCAAAGCAAACATAGATGCATTCCGAAGCCAGCCATGTGCCAGGGACGGCAGTAAGCGATCGGGACGGCGACTAGAGTTGACATTAGTATCTACCGCGAATAACGCCAGTTTCACGTACATAGGCGACTGTCGCCATGGCATCACCAGAAGGCTGTATACAGCCGATGCAGAACTGAAAACATGCGAAACTAGCCAAAGCGAGTTCGTGGTTGTAATCAGAACGGAGACAGGGCCGTCTGCGGTGATATGCAGCGTCGTTGCTGTGACACTGGACAGAAATGTTGCGATTGTGGTTACAGTGGTAAGGTTCAAGTACCGTTGGCTGTCGAATTCTTGTGATTGTCGGATTGTTGGTATTTCTGTCCGTAGAGTCAGAAATGTCGATCGACAGACAAGGTAAATTTACCTCTTCCTGCAATGTTGTGAGCTCTTGGATGTACACTTCAAGGTTCCTGACCAACGGCCTAAACACCGCATCAAGGTATTCATCCACGATACAATCTTCTTCTCTAGATCTGAATTAGAAAACGAGGACGATCACGCTACAAATCACGTACCCGTTTCTCCACCGGCGGTTGTGTACTCCCTGTCCAGACTCGACGCAGTTTCCCTGGAATAGAATGGAGGACAGAAAAAGATTCTGTGCTGAAAATATCAAACTCATCAATAGCGTCGATGACTTCCGACACAGTGTCATAGAGCATGTAGTGCATTTATGCAATCATCTGTTCCTGGAAATCATTGTAATCGGAAACATCTGGAAGCTCCATGTTTCTTACTCAAAAACATATCAATCCCATAAAAAGCTTGATAAAAGGAGGAGCTAGGCACAAGCGACATCAGACGTTGTTGCAGCTTGTTCAGCATCTCGCGCACTCAACCATGAAAAGGACCTCCTTCATTTTCTCCAGGGTTTTTGCAGCTCGGTCGCCTTCGCCGAGCGTATTCAGCAAAGTCTTGACGTGTCGTATCTGACAAGCATTGGCATGTCAGTTTAGATGCATACAAAGTTCTCTTACGAGCGGAGTATGCTTCTTGATTCAATGTGTCAACTATGCGCCTGCACTTGCCACAGTAGACCACCTCACTTCTCCAGATTACACAGATTTTTTGCCTCGAATTTAGGGGATCTTTCACGTAATCGTTTTTGTTCATCCTCATCTTTAACTACAGTGAATCTACAGAATTGTGGAAAGCCAGTATCTCAAAGAACGTACTCAATTCTGTGTCGTGTTCATTGCATGAAATATAGTGAGAAGAAGGTGTACAGATCCATTATTAGTCTCTCAGCTTACAGCCGTGACGAACCCCTCCTGTCTCAATTGTTTCAAGTGCTATCGAACATCGAGATGGCCTAGATTGCAGAGGCAAGGAAAAAAGTACCAGTGTCATCAGAAAGGTCATCCTCATCAACAACCTCCGAAAGGACATTGACGAGCTTATGCAGAAAGTTCTTTTGTCTAATCGACAGCCTGATGGAAGAGTTGGTCTGCCGGTTGGAAGTTCTGCTTGAACTGTAAACTGACTAAAAGAGATAATGATACGTCTTGAGGTTATACAAATACTGAAAAATGAAAGATGAGGCTGCTCACTACGCCTTCCTCGTAAGATAGTCATGGCTGGCATCAACAACAAAGGATGCAGCGTCGTTGTCGAAAATAGCTCATGTCGACAATTTCTCGGTGATCTCCGAAGACAGCTGCTTCGGATATTTCCGACTTTTATACATATTACACTCACCGTCCTGACTCCTGGACCTGGATTAACTACTTCTGACAATACTGAGAATATATAAACAAAGACTTGGGATGCCTTGAAGCATGGATGGATTGCCGAACGAATTCCTATTGATCAAATTGTCCTTTTTCTTGTGTGGGAGATCTTGGTTGAATATTTTCTTCTGGCAAATCTCATTCTCTTGATCTCTTGAACTCACATTCCTGTGTTTGTCTGTCGACTCTGTCCGCAACACCTCTCTTATCCTCCTCCGAACTTACTCGAATTCACGGTCTACTGACGGATTTGGGGACGATCAACCAGGTGATCTCAGATTCAGAAAAGTAATATCATACATGCGTAGTGGAACCCCACACGACGACGACGAGCTTCTGTATATACCAGTGGCGCTTGACAAACTGAAGGGCAAATAGAAAATGGACCACTTATTTTACGTAAGGCACCAGAACATTTCATCGTTTCAACTCATGGCCAAGTGCATCATTCATTATCACGTTCATTCCGGGCCCTCCGGGACACGGATCATTCATTCAAACGACGCTAGTGAATGCTCTAGAATACCATAATGTAATTATTTGATGGTGCAAGCACACTGATTTTCTGATACAATACATACCCAACTGGCCCAGTAGCGTGAGTAACATCATCATCCGCACTATAATCATATCATGGCACAATGCGAGAACGAAAGGTCACCAGTCTATGATTATTACAATATTTCAAACTCCAGCTGCTTCCTCAAAAGAAGGCGGTCTCTGTAGGAAGCTTAAAGGCAAAATGGCACGCTGGTGGTGGCGGCGCAGCGAAGAGCCTCTTTGCAAAGACTCTTCGCATCCGTGCCTTTCACGACAGTTCACACCGGCTCCAAAGAAGTATCCGACCCCATCGCGTCGCGTAGCCGACGGCCTTTATAAAGTGAGTTCTGTGTGGCTTGAAACGTCCCTTGATTTACGGGTTCGAGTCAAGATCAGGGAATACTTAAGTAGCTTTGATGGCCCCGCCGCCCTGTTCACATGGTCTGCCAGAGAGCAAAGCACGAATGAGAAATTGCGACAGTAGATGTAGCAAGAAACAGATCCATCTCGTTCGATGTCCACCACAGCTTCCATGGTCATGTGGTGCGAGTCCATCAATAAGTAACTGACGTCGGGAGATAGTCCGCGCTCGACCTTACATGACAAGAAGGCTAATGTGTAGGAGTTATCAAGTGCCTGACGCTGGCTTGACATGGTCTCCATTGTTCAAGATATGGATCGTCGGTTTTCTTACGGCCTCGCTAACAATACTCGGTTGAAGAACCGAAGGGAAGGAGCTGCTGGACAGGAGGAAATGTCTGGTGTCCTGGAACTGACAGAAAATCAATTCTCCGACGCATGATGCGCAGCGTCAGTGAGAGCGGATAAACCGAAATGTAAGCTCATCGTCAGACTTGCATGGTGGTTAATCCAGAGGCAGAGTTGTGGTCCTGATTAGTAAAGCACATGAGGACGGCCATTCAGAAGCACCGACTCGAATTGAATTTGAAAAGGAAAATGGAATTCGGGCAAGGATGGGGCGGTACTGTACACTCACAGCGCAGAAACATCTTTCAATCTACTTACGTATGTCTTGTATTCTGTATTATCGGACCAAATTTAAGAAGTCAGAAATGCCGGCTGGATAAAGGAATCCGGTTGAGCACGCGAAAAGTGCGCGAAGCAGGTGGTCAGCATGTATTAACTCCAATGCTGATTCCGGCGCCGTTTCACCGGATGACCGCCCGGCCCTCGGCTGCGGGCTGAACAAAAAAAAATGATGGCAAGAGTTTCTTGAATGGCAGGTAAACTGAGGGATGGATCCAGAGCGGGATTCTGATGATGAGGCAGACCTGGAGGACACTGAACACAAAGGAGCTCGGAGGCCAAAGTGAATAGTGACCTTGTATTGTTGCTGAAAGGGGATGCAGGTGGTGTATGTCAGAGATGGACGAATAAAAGGATAGGCGGAAATAGAAGGACGAATGCGACCCAAAAATTGATGGACCCTGTCCATCATTATCACGTGATAGACAGTGCAGATCCTGATCAATGACCAGATTCCTTTCTTGGAACCCATCATCTCGCAAGTCCACTCCTTCGTTTCTGACCGTCATCTTCCCTACAATGGCCGTCGCAACATCTTACAACGATCTTCAGCCCGTCCGGCGCATAGATGAGGCAGAGGCGCGCGCAATAAGCAACAGAATCGATGAAGAACTCAAGGTATGGTTTACCAGTTCTGGTCGGGCGTTTCACGAGACCTGTTGTTGATGCCTGCACTGGCATGTAGGCGGAGAGGGAAATGATTCGAAAGAAGAAGGCGCAGAAGAAAGACGTCAAAGGTATGCTATTGCCACTTTAGCTGTATGTGCTTGCCTAGGCTGCAACATTGTGAGACGGGTCGGGGGCGGCGGATATCTGACCTGGATTTTGCTCATGGGACTCCTGCGGCGCCCAGACGAGTCAACCTTATTGGAGTCCATTCGGTAACGAGAAGAGGCCTTAGGCCGGCTACTCTCAAACTATGAGCTTCACATAGCTTCCGGCCCTCGCTCTTCGTCTACATCACGTTCACATTTCTGATGGTCATTCATAACTCATTAATGTTCACCTTCAATCACAGTGATGCTTCTTGGCCAGGCCGAGTCCGGAAAGTCAACGTTGCAGAAGCAGTTTCAACTTTATTACGCCTCTCATTCACTCGAAAAGGAGCGCCCTGCATGGCGACCGGTGGTTTACTTTAACATCATTAAAGCCGTCCGAATGATTCTTGAGGAGCTTGATTACGAGTTTTCCCAGTCGCCTTCCCAGGCGCGTCCTCAACTTGCGTCAACACCTCCTCCCTTACCACCCATGTCCGAAACGGCCCGAGGCAAGCTTCCTGCTGTCCCAGGCGCTGGCGCAGCATTCAAGGCTGGGGGTACAGGCTCATCCGACACTAACACCTATAGCAGTCCGAACGGGAGCGCGAGTAATGTAAGCGGGGGCTGGCAAGACGATCTTGCTCAGTTGCGTACGAAATTGCTCCCCCTGGTCGCAGTGGAAGATGCGCTTGCTCGAGATTTGAGTGGCGGTGTGACAATAACCGGTGGACGTACTGGTATATATGTTCGGTCAGGCTGGCAAGCTCTTGTCGCTCCTATGGCTAGTCGAGGTTGGCCAGGAACAGGAAATGGGGTATCCGGTGGTCCGCCTGTCAACGATCTGGTTGCACGTATGCTAGCCGCTACAAAGGATGAGGTCTCAGCTCTCTGGCGACATCCAAGCGTGCGGTCACTCGTGAAACACCGAAAACTACGGCTTGAAGAAAGTGCTTCATTGTGGGTATAATAGATGGCTAAACTCCTTATTTCCGCTTTACTGACCATTGATCCAACAGCTTTTTGGAAAATGTGCATCGCATAGCGGAGCCGGATTATCTTCCTGCTACGGGTGAGTTTTGCTGCGGTTGCATGCCCTTCCGATAAGCTGAATTTTCTGTTATCATTCATCAGAGGATATATTGAACGTCCGATTACAGACGTTGGGTGTAAAGGAGCATTCATTCGACATCAGTCTTAGCGGAACACATGTCAACTGGTTGCTATATGATGTGGGCGGTGCTGTGAGTATCCTTGTTCCCATCATCGCTAATTTAAGCACCCTCTCCTAAACGATTCTCTCCGTGTTTTATCCGTTCGCCTCTTGTCTCTATCTTTCCCAACCAACTTCTTGTAAAATCCGGGTGACGTGTAACTGACCCTTGCATTTCTTTACGTTTTCCGATCGGCCGGCATATCGATTCCTAATTTGGGAACACGCAGCGAGGCCAGGCAAGCTTCACTTCTTGGTGATTTCCCACCGTTGGACTACTTCTAACGATCAGCTTCTTTTTCCTTATTCGGTAGCGTCACGCGTGGGTGCCGTACTTTGATGATGGTGAGTGTCCACAATGCATCGTCCATTTCATATTCTTTTTTCTCGATATCAAACTGCCTCGTATCATGCGACCGAATACGCCCTCAGGCTGTCCCCTTTTGACAATCTCCTGGCGCACTCTTGTCCCAGCACCGCGGAATTACTGCTCACCGGAATCTTGCGTGCGGGAGCTCGTTGTGCATGTGGAGAATTTGATAGCGATCTGTCGTGACGTTACGCGATGCGACTCAAAAGGCTTTGCGCTGAAACATTTCCCGGTGCTATCTAGTCGCGATCGTCATGACTTCTCGCGAGCTCCATATCGTTTCCCCATCTGGACGAGCTCTGCGCATCATTCTTATTATTCGTCTTCGATTGTATATTTCAATGTCTGTCTCATTGACCGGACCTCTCATCACAGCCACTGCGATCATTTTCCTCGCACCTATTAGCGCTTTTGATCAAGTGAGTGTCGTCGCAGTTTATATCCGTTTGGCATAGCTTATTTTTGTCGCATTTCGCAACAGTATCTCGAAGAAGATCCGCGTACGAATCGGATTGACGATTCGTTGCAGCTCTTCACGGCCATTTGCTCGAATAAGTTGCTCAAAAACACGCATCTTGTTCTCATGTTGAATAAGGTACAAATGACATCGCATTTTATCAATGTTTTCATGTGATGTTATCGTTTCCATTACGCGAACGCATCATATGGGTAATCACCGTGTCTCTCGGAATCAAGTCTGATGCAATCTTTGTCAACAGACCGACCTATTGAGACAGAAACTTGCTGCTGGCATCAAAGTTCGGAAATAGTATGTCAATAGATCTACTCAATTTTGAAACGCTTCTAATCATTGTTCTTTTCTCAAGCATAACTTCGTATGGCGACCGCCCGAACAATTATCAAGAAGTGTCCGAGTATTTCCGAGCGCATTTTCTCCAGGTGCATCGCCGAAATGATATTTCAAAGCGCGCGCTGTATTGTGTGAGTTGCTTCACTGTGACGACCCTGAATTCGATTTTCTGATGTTTGTTTTTGAAATCTTCCAGCATTTCACTTCGATGCTGGTGCGTGTCACGTTTATAGTGTTCATCTCCAAGAGGATGCCTCGTGGTTTGATACCGGATTTTCTGATGCGCAATTTTCTTTAGGATATCAAGGCGACGCAGAAGATTATTGTCAATGGTGCGTGTCGCGCAGTTCCTCTGGGATCCCCGGGAGCAGTGCTGACTGAACCTCTTTACGCAGTCGGCGAAGCTATCATCCGATCGTATATTACTGACGCTGGGCTCACGTAGCATCTCGCCCGCGACATTCTTCTATTACTATTTTTCTTATACATCTGTAAGATTCACATTGGCTTACATATGATGATGCGGAATAATATGTATACCACCGTCTCTCCCATGTTATTTCTCTTCTGCGACACGCGACCCCGCCAATATCTTTTCCGGACCTATGTCCAGATCTTTTAGCCTTATTTCTCTTGTTTGTCTTCAGGTGTAATGACGCATGATGATAAATACTGTATTTTTCTGCTTGTTGTGGCTTATATGCACCGGTTCTTCCTATAATACCGTTGTGTATTACATACATCTTCGAGCGGCCAGTTGACCCAAATACCATGGCAGAATAGAACTGAATACTAAACCTTCACCCCAAACCTTGTTCCTATTGTTCCTTTGATCGTTAGATGTATATGGGATTGGGACGAGCATTTTACAGAACAGCAGTGTACAGATAATTTTCGATACGCTCATGATATGTATAGATCTGAGTTCAGCTCAATAAATACATCATCCCGGGAGTACACCATAGTAAAAACAATGAAACAGGAGAAGAGGAATTGCCGAGGCGTGGACTTATAACATACGAGCCGACAGCCTGTTGGTTAGTTAATCCATCGCTATCATCTAAGATGGGCAATCGTCGAGATCGGTGTCACCGTCGGGGCAGGCCGGGATGAGTGAAGCAGGTCCGGCTGAAAAAAAGTGACAGTTGGTAACTTGTACTTTGGAAGGAAGGAAAGGGATATTCTCACCGTCAGCGCTGAGGGCCGGGAAAGGCGTTTCGGCGCAAGCTTGCTCAACATCGTCGGCAGTAGTACCGGCCGGGAACCTGGAGTCAATGAGCATGCAAGCGGAGTGTACATAAATGCGAAGGCTTACGTTGCAGACTTGCCGAGGGGCGGAGTGGCCTGGGGGACGACTTCGGAGCAGTCAATAAGGTCTTCGCGGTTGTGACCTAGGATAGCCAACTTCGACATTGCAGAGGCGAAGTTGCTCATCATGAGCTGTTGGTCGTTCACCATGCTCTGCCATTCACAAGCCGTGCGCTGTGATGAACACATGAATTTAAAATTTAATATCCAGATAATTCCACGATCACAAACCTGGTCACGAGCGAGCGCAAAATCGGACTGGAGGCGCATCTCTCCAGATTCAGGAATAGGCGAATCGACTTCTGCGCCATCCGTGTTGTTGACTCCAAATGGTACATCGACACCCTTGAGCAAAACCTAACAAGTTCAATGATTATTTTTAAGATATCGCTTGAGATAATATGTTCAAATACCTCTAAGAAAACTTGCGTGTCAAACGTGAACGGCGTGCTGTCGAATGGTACGGCTTCATGACCAGGGACGAGTGTGTCTGAACGGGCAACAGAATGCGAGGCCAACAAATGGATCACCTCTGCTGCTGTGAAGCCGGCATCCTCCATGCGATCCAGAATCGTGGTGACATCGCTTTGCGGCAGTGGAACGGTGTTGTCAGAAGCCGGGAAAGTCGCGTTGGGACGGCCCGCGAGGAACTCAAGTCGAGGAGCTCCAGGGCAGTTGGTCCTAGGAAATTAACGAAATTCAATTTCGAGCATACGTTCTATTAGGAAAATGCACTTACGTTCCGACCGCTCCGGCGAATTGAATCAGATCGCCAGCCGTGACGTTGTGTCGGGTAAGGAAAGGCGCAAGTGCGTTCACGGAGTCGTCAATACCATCGTTAGCAGCAAAGTTGGGTTCAATGTCCTTGAAAAGGATCATCGACCCGTCGGCGCCTGTTCCGTTCAAGACACCGGATAAGGAGAAGCCAATAGCATCGTGGAAAGTGAGACGAAGAGACTCGTGCACGTCTTCGCCGCATTCGCCGTCAAAGAGGTTCTCCTGGAGGTCGTCGCGGAGAGCGAAGAAGGCACAGCACTAAGGAGAAGGTTAGGTTAATCGATTTCAGCTTGTAAAGGTTGAGAACAACGATGTACAGCTTCATCAGTTGCAGTGTTGACACCGTCTGGGCAGGCAACTCGTTTGTAGTTGGCAGCTGAAGCGAGAGCTGCAAGTGCGACGAGCACAGCACTAAGCTTGAAAACCATAGATATCAAGGACTTTTGACACCGCTGAAGACTCCGGGAGTGCAGAAAAACGGAATTGCAGCCACCACTTTTATATTATGCATCGAGCTAAGAATACATAGTCGTTAAATCATCGTGTTCAAACTTGACCCAGTTGTTCTCGCGAGTGGTCATAGATGAGAGGATTTGATATGTACCAGATAGCCAGTAGCAAAGCAGATGTTGAGTAATGCAGAGGATATACCGCCTCGAGAATGCAAGCGCTTGGTTGAAAAGTTTATTCCGAAGAAGACGTGAGCCAGGCTACATGCGGACCAGACAACGCCTTCTCATGAACGAGCGAATGAGTGCAAGATTAACCGTCGGCGTGATCTAAAAATTTCGCGATCCGGACAAAAGAATGCAAGAATAGCCCACACCGACGCCACGGTCGTGTATGTCTGGCTCTGCCCAGAGACGAAGGAATAGACAATCGCCCCAGAATATCGGGATGCATATCACATGAGTGGCTGACTGTAAGTCTAGCCATCTCAGAGACGACACCAATATGAGCACAAGTCACGGTGAAAGGAACGCCTAAGTACTCGAAGGCTACGTTGAGGCTCGGCAGTTCTTGACTGTTGAACTATGTACAAGAAACGGATTAAACCTCATCGTAAGCGGACAAATCCTAGAAGTCACAAGAACAGAAGAAGAATCTTGCTTATTCTCAGGCAGCTATTCTTAGGATACGATATAGTTAGATGGCTTTCAGGAATCAAGGGTTTCAAAACAAACAAACCTTGCCTCCGCAGATTCCTAGACCGTCTGGAGTCGCCCACTGGTTGATGCTTTCTTATCCTCTGGAGCGATTGGTGCTGTCTTTGAAAAATCGTTAGATCAAATAGTCCAAGAAGGAAGTGAAGAGAGATGATGTCAACGCACGAGCCCCCGACATTCGAACTGATCTTCCAAAAATTTCCTGATCCTAATAGTATATGGAAATCAGGCACCAAAGTTCCGCTCAAAGGATCCGCCAATTGGAGCGGCGTTATTCCATGGTAGCTCAGCACGGCCTCGTGGTTCAGCCCGTGTGGACGGGTTCTCTTTTCGTTGGTACCTTTCAATAAACTGCGACCATGGCTGAGCTTCAAATAGAGCATCGACTGTCCGAGAATAGCTTCGCAATGGAGGACGAAACGGTCGCGTTTTCTAGGATACTGATGATCATAATGTTTAAGCGTTGCACTACACTGTCACTATGTTGTAATTAGGGAAACATACCAGGCACCAGAGCAAGACTAGGAATGATTTGTGCTGGACCTCTAGCACTACTAATCATCGCACTAGTCCTAATCAACGGGATTTATTTCGTTGAGAGGGTGCACTATTCCCATAACCATTGTGTTGGTCGGATACCAGGAAAAGAGATGTGGTCTAAGCTCTTCCTGTACTGAATCAACCGCTTCTTTGTCTTCTTTTCATGCAAGTTCCAATTTCATCTCGTCAGCAGGAGTTTACACGCGGGACGCAGTTCGTGTCGAGAATGGTGCTGACGATGGTGGTGAGTACGCACAGAGACACGTGATGGTTTATATAAACAAACAAAGCGACGAAACGATATGCGCAATGATGCGAGAAATACATCGACAACCGACTTCTTCAATACAACGACACAATTCGAAACATCTACGTGATACAAAAAAGTTGCATTGCGCACGCAATGCATTCACTCCTCCATCACATCAGCACTATCGTCCACGTCATCGCCCTGGACACTACCATCGTGCCTGAATGTCGTCGGCCAACGTGGGTACACGCGTTTGTACAAGGACATGCAGACAGTGTCCATTTGGTTAATAGGTCCGTCGAAATGCGCCTTGAAATAACCGTGTGTACCGAGCGAATCTTTGATATGCCCCGTGCGACCGTACTTGGTGTGAAGTTGCACAGGAGCGAAGTACGCAACGTCCTCTGGGAAATAATGAAAAAGTACATTAAGCAAGGGAACAACAAACTTAGCATATGATAGGACACCATACCTGAATTGAAAAACATGTAGCGCACGGTAGCAGTTTTCCTATGTACTTTGAACGGATGACCTGTAAGGGTGATCCGTTTTGCAACTATACGAGTCGTATCCGTATTCAAGAAAGACCCCATGGCCACAAGCTCTGGAGCTAAAAATTGCGATCATCAGAAATAGATATCTAGGGACAAAGACAGTGCTGCAAGAGTAATCTAATTATATCGTACCTTGCGGATCTCCGGTCTCCCGCAGAAGCAGACAGGGCTGATTGCCAAACGCGATAGGGCCAAAAGTGGACGCGACGCTTGTTTCGCCGTGCCTTAGCCAGCGCTCGAACTTGTGTACGTTGTTCACGCCTTTTCCGCCGCCACGTGTATGTTGGCTGTATATTGGATTTGTGCGTAACCGACGAGGGCCGTAGCATAAGATAAGGGGATCCTGAGCAGATCACAGAAAATGAGATGAATTGGATCACCGAATGGGTAGGAACTGTACCTTTGAGCGGACAGGAGCATCGTACTCGGTATTTCGCTGAACGGCGAAGTTGAGGACAGTGGCCTTGTGCTCGTGTTGTAAGAGGCCAAAGAGGACAAATGGATCAGAAGGGTCGACTTTGGCCGCATCTTCGGGCACGTTCCTCAGCATCAGAGTTACTCGAGTACCTGGCTACATAAAGCACGGCAATTAGTTCCATCGAATTATGTTTGAGATGAGCTCCCCAACCTCAATGCCATATCCTTCCGCCTCCATTCGTTTTCTTACGTTCCGCTCCGTACGCCGAAAGTCTTCGAACTGGAAAATACGAGCATAGTCACGAGGCAAATTTTCGTACGCATCCCAAGGACTTGTACGGAATGAGCGCAAGCCTCGGTATCGCTGGAAGCGCACACGTGCAGGGATGTCCTGTGGCGTGTCTAGTTCATCTGGGAAAGCAGCGTCCTCCGCTTCCTCTTTTGCGCGGTCGCGAGAACGCCATGCGTCAAGTCTAGACATAGGTGGCTTCAGTTCAATTGCTAAGATCAAGAGCTTTTCGCAACTTACTGTCGTGTTTCCTCCTCTACGTCCAAGTCCTGGAAGTGCACGCTTTTATGGGTAGAAGTTTCCATGTCTGCCTCTGGGAGATCTATCATCTCTTCTTCATCCTCTTCGTCCGCTACACCTCGTGTCTCGGACTCTCCTTTCATTCCTACATCGCCATCTTTCCCTGAATCTTCGCCGACACTCTGTCCATCCTCATCGTCTTCGCCGTCTTCTTCGTCTTCAGAGTCGACGATCCACGCAGCTTGATACTCACTCCAGCCCTTCGGCACGCGTTTTACGCGCCGTGGTGTTGTGCCCCTATGCGCATCAGGTAGCTGTTCCTCATTACCCGGCTCCGCACCTTGCATCTCCTCTTCTGTAGGCCACGTCTGCTCATTAGCAAGGTCATCCGGAACATTCGTACTGATAAGTGAATCGGCGTTTTCCGAGTCTGGTTCTGCCAATAGCGACGGTTCTATTTCCATACCTGCTCCTCTTCCAGAACGAGGTAAAGGAGCCGACATGATTTTTTCTACCTGGTAGTCCCCATGGTTTGGTATATGGACCAACCGGTTCGCTGACAACGGTGCGCCTCGTACGATACCTGTAACGTGTAGATGTCCTCCATTCGCGTCTTCTCCCGCTTCCCAACGTACATCTTCTGCGAGTAAATACGGACGGCCAGAACGCCAGCGTACGTCGGCAGGATGCCCTTCGCATAGTGATCGTAATGCGTTCGCACAGTCCGAAGAGGACGCAAGGTCGAAGACGCGCGATAGAGAGGGTACGAAATACTGCATGAAGGAAAGCAAAGACTTCACTATTCCTGTACGTGTCTTTCTGTCTTCAGAAGGCGGCTCAGGAGCCACACATGCGACGACATGCGGAAGACCCTGGGCCTGAAGAGCTCGTAACAGCATCTCTCCCCATGCATCAACTTCAATAGAAGAAGAAAGGACGAAGACTACATGGTCAGCGACTTTGCACGCGTCGAGAGCTGCGTACAGATGTCGATAAGGGAGATGGATAAATTGGAGTGAGGTTTTGAAGCGATCTGCCCTGAGAATGAATCGAATTGATATGCTATAGTAACCTGAGGTCAAATTTTAGTACACTCACTTTAATTTCCACAGACCAGAATCAGGACCAGCGTCCGCGTTTGGATCTAGAGATTGAGAAAGAGCTGTTCCTGCCATCCGAGAACTCACATCCTCGCAGAGAGGTACAATGGCGACGATTCGCGGCGCTCCATCGACTCCATTGAAGATTCGAGTCGCGGAAACAAGAGCCTCGCGCTTCTTAAGTTGTGCTTGTTTCGCTGCATTCTTTCTGTTCAGACGAAGCTGGGCTGCATCGCTCTGTGCATGTCCGGCCTTCGGAGACTGTCTTGAGATGCGACCTGCGACAAGGATTGAATTTAATGAACAGAGAAGAGACCAGAAAGTAGCTACCTTTTGCTTGCTTCTTGATGGATGATTTAGATGCGTGTCTGGACTTGAAAGGTTTGTTTGTCTGAATACAAAGGATCAGCGAACATCCTTACATGGCGATAATATCGAATACGTACCTGCTTCAGAGTTGGTCTATGGTGATGTACTTGTTCGACAGCCATTCTTAAATGTGGCAAAAAAATTCAAGAGCAAAATTGGAAGTGCCTATTCGTAACGAAGAGTGAATTAGCGAGGCTATGACGAAAAGTTGCACACAGTACCACTCTTATGAAATTGGATTGGAGATAAGATACACGTCACAATGGAATTACTCTCGAGTTAGTTGCTGGAATATAGTTCTGTTATCTACGGTGCACATGGCCCAAAGGCGAAAATTTCAGTGAATCACCTTTGGGTCTCGTATAGTCGAGTACACCTACGCGAAAATACGTCAAATTTCTGACATAATTCAGAAAAGTCAGACTTAAGCTTACCTCTACTGCCTTGACAAGGTAATGAATAAATCAGGATGCAACAGAAAACGGCCAACCGGGATGTGGAACGTGGACTTGACAAACTTCAAAGGTGGTGATTATGTCCTAGTCTTGCTTGGCCAACGACCGAACTTGGATTACTGATATGTCTTTGAGTCTCCTTTATCATCCATATACTCTCGTTACGCTGGTTGATGTAACTTGTGCAGGAAGAAGGGAAACACACGGGCACGGCGCTGAAATTTAATTGATATGCATGTCGAGTCACGTGCAAACGTTTAGTACCGACGACCGTCAGTTGTCAGTGCTTGTAATTCGCCACGATGTTCTCGAGAGCAGCTCTCCTATTATTGCTGGCCGACCTTGCGCTCGGCATTCGAGTATTTCTCGATCCTCCGCCACAGCCGTCAACGCCGTTATCCACGCTCTCGACGACGCAAGCGAGAGCTGTCGTGTCACATCACCTTTGGCTTGAAGCTTTTGACCCCGTTCAGGACGTACAGGGCGCTGAGCAACTAGTTTCCGGAGAGTTTGTAGGAAAAGATTTTGGAAATGCTCTGCTAATAACACTAACCGAAGACGTTGCGCGTGGTGAGAATCCATGTTATTTCAGATGCTTTCGTCAGCTAATACATAGTCAGACGTAATTTCCTCTTCCCTCAAACAAAGTTTCTCTCTTTCCGACCCTCCGTCAGTTTCTTCTGAGATGCCATTGGTTGTTTCTTCGTATCTGCAGCGTGCAGAGCATGTTTACAATACGATATATTCGAAGTCGCCATTTGCGGCAGCTCCGCTTCTTCTAGACGCCTTCACGACGCATCCATCCTCCGCAACAGATGCCTTCCTGTCCGAGACTTCGCAGCTCGTCGTCTGTGTGGAGTCAGAAGAAAAAGAAAGTTTCGGCGCTTTTGACTTGAAAGGTCTTGCAGAGCTTCTGGAAGAGTACGGAAAGGACAGCGAACTGTACCAGCTTGCAGCAGAAACGACGCGTGCTATTCTCGAGTCCGCTATCAAGAAGCCAGAGCTTTCTCTTGTAGTCATTACTTACCCAGGAACGCCAACGCACTCGTTCTCCGCACGACAACAGCCTCCCCAATCTCCCTTACCACCACCTGCATCACCGTCTCCGCAACTTCCTATAGGTGGTGTATCAACATGTCATGAGTCCACCGAAGCTTGCGGGAATGCTACTTCGTCATGCTCGGGCCATGGTTCATGCGTCGAGGCACAAAAGGCTGGCAAGACGTGTTTTGTGTGTACTTGCAGCGTAACTCGTGGTGATTCCGGTCGTCCGCAAGAATGGGCAGGTGATGCCTGCGAGCGGAAAGACGTTAGCGCGTAAGTTCTGCCATGAGAGCATCTAAACATGAATCTTGCTCACTTGTTGTGTAGTCCGTTCGTGCTCATCACGGGTACTGTCATCGGTATCTTACTCATCGTATTTGGATCGGTGTCGTTATTGTGGGGCGTAGGCAGTCAGGAGCTTCCCTCGACTCTCGCCGCAGGAGCAGCAGGGCACGCAAAACATGAATGAAGCATTCTGTCTTTGTTATAGCACTTTAATTGCATAATTTATCCGCAGATCTGATCATCTTGGACGAGGTGAAAATCGCACTACTGCGTTCGTGTTTCTAACGAAGCACATCTCAAGATCAGAAGGGGCTATGGATTCAAGTGTCTGCGAAAGTCCGACATAAATGTACGTAAATATAGTGGGCTGCAAGGGTATACCAACGATAAATAAAAGAATAAAATAGTTCAGAGCAAGAAGACTTCCGCGAAACCCGGAGAAATGGAAGTACCATGGAGGCCAAAAATTTCTATGTGTATCACAGACCGAGAACTATTCATGTTGAATGAGCTACTACCTTTCGGCATCAGTTATGAGTAGCTTGTCGTAATATACTCGCACCGGAGACCGTTGGGAAAGGTACAGCACAAGACCGTTCTACATCATCATAGCATTGACCCGGCGGGTATGCAGCGGATACGAAGTCGTTCTTCGCAAATAGGCTTGGGATAAGGGAACAGGTGTCGGAACAATCAACAAGTTCTGCCTTATTTTGGCCGATGACGGCGAGCTTTGACATGGAACTCCGAAAGCCTTCCATCATAAGAAGCTGGTTATCTGTAACACGAATGTGTCCGCTGAGCTTGATGATATTCTAGGCGCGAAGATTGAATAATACATACCAACTAGAGACTGCCAGGTACATGCAGTCCGATCATCTCGTGCAAGCAAGTAGTCGGAGTGAAGACGCATCTCGCCCTCTGAATACAATGCAGAAGGTGCTTCGAAGGGGTTGCTGCTCCCATTTCCTGGATACCCTCGGCCTTTCAGCAAGACCTCCAAGAAGAATTGAGAGTCGAAAACCTCAGGCGAAGAGTCTAACGATGCATTTACTGAGCTATCAACATGGCTCGCACGAGCAATTGAGTGACCAGCGAGGAGGAAGACAAATTCCTCAGCCGAAAAGCCTGCATCGGCAAGTCTGTCCAGAATTGTAGTCACATTATCACCAGGGGAAGGAATGGTCCCATCACTGGCAGGTCTAATTGGGTCCGGCCTCCCAGCGAGGAATTCAAGACGCGCAGCCCCAGGACAGTTAGTCAGCCCGACAGCTGCGGCGAATTGCACTAAGTCTCCAGCAGAGACTTGACTATACCGAGTTACGACAGGCTTGAGAAAGTTCACAGGAACATCAATGCCGATGTTGGCTAAGTAGAGTAGCTCGATGTCGCTGAAGGTCAGGAGTGAGCCATCCGCACCGTCGCCCTCGTATTTTCTTGAGAGAGAATAGCCGATGGCGTCGTGAAATGCAAGTCTCAATACTTTGCGTACTTCCGATACTACATCAGAAAACATTCAAGGCATAAGTGAGAGGCTGACTTACCAGCGTCTCCACAACTATGCTTGAACAAGTTTTCCTGAAGATCGTCTCTTAGTGCATAAAACGCACAACACTGAAAGCGTACGTCAATGATTTAAGGGCAAACTGAGCCATGTGAAATAAACTCGCCTTTTCATGCGTAGTGGCATGCTTGCCACCCGAACATACCACAGCCTGATAACTTGCCGCAGAAACAGCTTCCAAGAGCAAGAAAATCGGCAGACAAATGACGACGGCCAAATACATCGCCCCAGACTTCATCTCGCAGCCAGCGCTCCTCCTAGCTTAGCGGAAGCAATCCAAATCTCATGATGAAATTTATAAAATGTGTGCCACAACGACAATCCCCTTCCAGAAGAGGAAATGTTCTGGAAATGGACATCCAGTCCGCACAGCATTTTATTTTTATTCGAAGCCGGGGATACCTCATTTTGTTTAAGAGGCGAGAACGCACATGACGGAAAAACCACGTTAGAACCGTGCACAGTTGATTGAGACAACCCGAACTTAAATTAGCACAGTATCCCCAGGCGTGTCCGGAAGGTTCGAACTTGGGATAATTTTAACCTGTATAACAACCGTACTGAACAAGGCAAATAGCCCCGAGCTACTAGCGGACCTTCAAAGAGAGAAGAATGACGAGAACGGGTCATTGCCACGACAGGCAGTGCATCACTAATGTGAGATCGCACAGAAGACAAATCAACATAGCGCACGACGCCTCCAAAAGACGCTTTATCATGGGCGGATGATTCATTTACAGGATACATGAGCTGTTGAGAAAAGAGTAATTTCATCACTATTGCGTTGATCTTTGAGAATTACTCATGAGAAGCTATTGCGTGACAACACACATACTTCGGACCGTCTGAGTCAATAGGCGAAAGCGCGGAATACTATTCGGCGCAGGACGGACATCAAGGCGATATATATTGTAAGATGTGACGACAAGAACGGAAAACCGCGCAGGCTTCGTTGATTTATTATCAAATGCGAAATTTGAGATCTACGTATACGGACTGCCGCGAGTAAGTAATCCGGAGTCACAAATAAAGACTGCAAGACATCTTACAAGAAGGTATACTACGCCAAGTCTTAAATAAAAAGGAAGCACAAGCGTGACTGAATCGCGTTCAGGTCTTGACTGGCAGTCCAAATCGCTCTGCTCGCTTTCGACGCCGCTCAGCCTCTTCCGAATCGAGCGTCTCTTCTGGCGCAGCCCGCTTCTGACCGGTAATGCCCTTCGCGACTTCAGAAGGCTTCGCTTGACCAGTGACACGAACTGCGGCCTCCGAAGAGGGCTTCACATGCTTCGTTTTCTCAGGCAGACCGAATTTCATTGCACGAGCTTTCAGCTTCTCAGGATCCTAGCAAGGCCGTTAACGGATGGCTCCCAACGTGAAGTACGTGACCCACCTCTACAACCGTTTTAGTAATCTTTGGCTCCTTCGTCTTTTTAGCAGTGCCATTGGACGTCGCTGCCGCTGCGCTATTGTTTGAAACAGCTGGAGCTAGCTTGGCGCCTTTCCTAGCCTGAGTCTGCTTAGGCGTGACGAGCGGAATGCCAAAACGCTCTGCTCGTGCTCGACGCTTCTTAATCTCCTCATCCTCTTCGACTACAGGTGCATCAGCCTTAGGAGTCTCTTCTGTTGCAGTTTCTGCAATCTGAGTCGGAGCAGGCTCCCTTTTAGACGATGGCTTAACAGAAGTCTAACGTAAAGGAATTGGCACGAAATTGAGCCTTGTCCGGACCAGGGAGCAGAATAAGGCAGCTCTTACAGTTGTTAAAGGTTTTGGAGTTGGCTTTGTGGACGCATCGGTAGCTGCATCGGCTCCAGCTGACCAGTCAAATCTTGAGGCATCATGAGCGATTGCAAAAAACATAAACTTGAACACGAGAAACTTACGGCTCGGGAGGCGCGAGCTTTAACAAGTAAAAGTTAAGTCAATGACTTGCACCTACAAAAAGGACCGTAATACGTACAATGTCTGACTTTTCTTGCGGTTTCGCCGCTGGTTTGGACATCTCCACGTCTACATCTTGCCCTGCAGACGGTTTTGGCGTGTTCGCACCTGAAGGTCTTACGCTACCTCCTCCGTGAATCTCATCAAAAACGTCAAGTGCGGCGGGACTATCAATGATCTTTGCTATGAGATCAGGCTTGTTCGCCTTCGCAGGAATCGGTATTTCGGCGCGCGTAAGGAGGTCCTTCAGTTCTACGACCTTGAGAGCTTTCCTATGACGACATTAGGAAAACAAACAAGAAAAGGAAGAAAGAGACGGACAGTTTGGACTCCATAGCAAGTCTACTCAGTTTCTATTCACCAGGGAAAAAAGAATTGACCAATGGATGAGAGGACCGTGGTTCAACTGGTTGTTGCTTGTCGACATCATGTGTCTGAACTGACCACACACACCTGATTTTGATCACGTGCAAATTTCCCGTTACGTCAAATGTTGCATTACGCAAGCGACGCTCTTTTTCCTGTTTTTTGCAGTCCGAGTCGTTCTTGATGAACCACTGCGGCATGAAAGACTCTGTCTAGCATCTTGGGAAGAAAAATATCACGTTTATCATTCAACAGGCCACTCGACGCCTTCCTTAACCTAGTAGCCGATCATCTCGGGATGTAGATTATAATCTTAAGCCTTACAAGAGGGTATCTTCTCATGATGTTCCTTAACAACTCATGGTCTTCTAGTTCTTTGGATGGTGTACCTCTGTGACAATAGAGTGGTGACACAGCGGTCACTTTGAGAACCGGCGACTATTGACATGTACAGTTCTCGGTTCTCGCGACTCCTTCTCTGAGGCCAGTTCTCGAAAGCTATAAATATACAGCAAGCATTGCATCAGAGTACCTTTACTTCTTCTGGTTAATCTCTGAGTGGGGTTGCTGGACCGCCGGCACATGCCGCGGTGCTTCGAAATCGCTCTTCGTTTACCAAATTGGTTGGCTAAAACGACGGGATATTTTGGAGTCAATCGTTACCCTCTAGATTTGCGAACCTCACCTTATCCTCGTTGCAAACTCTGTTTGTTTTCAGATAGAAAACGGCCTTACGTCTTTCCCCCGAGTGTTTAGAAACAGCGCTTCTACCATCCGGGGTCATCAAACCACCTACATGGACATGATAGTGAGCAAGTTGTTTTACCAGATTAGCTGCCATCTTGTTGGGAAGTTCTTCATAATCAGATAATCAGGGGTTAAGTGCTATCTTAGACGTACACCTTGAGGGCAGTGGACGCTCGTTCGGATCGAGTCTTTCCAGGAACATTGCTCTCCGAATCCAATCTGTCTGCCGAGCATCGGACCATTGCGTTGGCGCGTCTGTGCGTGAAGAAGCGAGGGTCGCTACTTATCAAAGGTACGCTTGTCACACTAGCCGACAGAACGTTGCGATTGGACAATGAAAGTGTCATCAATCCCAATGGGATAATAGCCTTCTGGAGCATTGTGTCGAGGTACGATCGTGACTGAAACCCCACAAGAATGTCGGCATTACACTATCGGGCACATGCGGGTCCCCCTTCAGACTGAAGTGTTTTCATTTTACAGTGCCTTCTAGCTCGTCATCAAGGTCACTCCGTGGGTCTAGGACTGAAAATGCAACAGTGGTCTCATGCGAAGTTATTCAGGAGTTTGAGGACCTTGGTAGGCACTGTCGCTGCCAGGAAGGAGAACCTGCTGCAAAGATGATAGTAATGTTTTCCGCACATTGAAAGTTCCCTTCTTGTACTCCTGCAAGACGGTTTGTGTCCCATCAAGCACTTACCTATAACGAATTATGAATTGGATTAATGTTCATCAAGTCTCTTGATATTGCAAATAATATCGCTAGACAGGTGCTATAAAGCCGTGGAATCGGTCTAATGAAGCGACAGGTCAGCAAGAATCATGCGAAATTATTAGGGTAATTTCAACGAGTTCGAATAGGGTCACATTCCTTTCGACATGTTTAGAACTGAACCAGATAATTCAGGTGCAGGGATGACGGAGCACCGTCTTGCTGTTGGCATGTGGTTTGCCACAGTTCGGTTAGTCCAGGTACATGCTGCACCAAGAATTAATGCATCAATATTTGTCTGCGCGCGATCCTCGGGTCCATACAAGCTGCAGAATTCCGCAACAAGCTCTACCGTTTATTCCTCTTGTAAATTCTTAGGTGGTATCTGATAATTTGCTATCAAGCTCTCGGGTGCATAACCGCGCATGTTTCACCTGAAGGTTCTTGCGATTCGGGCTCCGGATAATTGCCTAATTATTCGTCATCCTCGTTATATTTTACTCGGCGAGTTGCGGCGAAGGCGCCGCCGCCGCGAGAATTGCGCAAAAGACGAAGGCTATTCATCAGCATAGTGGATCAGGAGCGAATTGAGATAAAAATCGTCTTGAGGACCTCAGACTTCACGCTAGACAAAAGCGGCGCTGCTCAATCTGATTCTAAAATTATAGAGTTTAATTTTTAGGAACCATTAAATCTAGTCGTCGTGTGAATCGTGCATCTGGACAAAAAAATAGTTAGAACAGGACAGGCACTGAATTTGATCCCGTTAGAACGAAATCATTCTCTCTGACGTACTATATTTCTGACCGAAACGCATGATCAAGCCTTGCTGATGATGCCTCTGCCGGACCTTTCAAAATTCGCGGCTGGGCCACAACATACATGACTTCTTGAACCTGTCTCTTCCATGAAAAGCTGGACGTACCAACACCTCGGTTCACTTGTGCCAAGCAAGAAGGATTGGGATCTCAAGTGCCTCGTTTACACGATTTTCCATTTTGATCCCAACGCGAGTTACACACCAATCACTCGGTGCGTGATTCTTCAGGGTTGTCTGACGCCTGGATAGGTGCATGGAGTGCGTGGTTTTGGTCGGGTCTTCCACTGAATTATAGTTGAGTAATAATCGCGACCAAACTAGCCTCGCTTTGGCCTCTGCAAATTTATTGCACGCCTTTCTATTGCGTTCACACAGACTCGTGCAGTAAGCCATGACGCCCATAGCTGGCGCTAAATCGGGTCCAAGTACGGTCTGATTCCGGAGTGAAGGTCGGACTAGCCAAGAACAGCATAAGTCAGATCGTGATCTGTTATATCTACAGTTAGGATCGTGAAATGTATAGACATCTTGTCGTAAGATGAGCACTAATAAACAAAAGGGGCAGATACAATAACCGAAGAAAATCAAGACACACGAGGAAATACACGATGGGACCGATAACGCTTGCTGAGACATGCCTCGTTTGATACTTGCTCGACATGTTTCCGTCTTCCGACATTTAAAACGATGCGATGGAGCGACTTACTTTCCGCGATGCCTTCGGACGATCTGCATGGATCGTACTCTTGCCTCGCACGAAAAGCCGTGATTGATCTTGGCCGATTGGCGTTATGTATACCGCTGATCAATGGCAACGGGTAGTTCGGTCAGGTCAGGAGCACTGGAGTGGTAATTTGCAGTAAATTACCCTGAGGCACAAATCCACGCAATTTCTGAAGTTCCTGTGGAATACGATTGCCAAGTGGATGGCAACGACGATAAGCCTGCGGCTTCCGCGGGAACCCATGTGCTGGATAGGGAAAGACAAGAGAGAAGAGAAAACTTGTGGATAGAATTAGCTTCCGATGAAGGCCATTTTGCTTCCGCTGACCGTGCATCGGCTTGTGGGTGCGTGTGTATAGTATATATCTGTGAGTATGAATATTAATAAGGGCACAGGGAGTGTATCAGATCGCAGCCATTTTGGGAGATTCAAGTCTGCTACAGGGTGGTTACTGTGACACGTGTCACAAGCAATAAATAATTTACCGAGACGATTTATTAATAAAAAAATAGCTTCCTCGGGGTTTACCCGAGAGATAAAGTTGAAAGAACTGAAGATGCCGTGACATAAGTAACGGGAATAGATCCCAAGATAACCTTCCCAGGTACTTGGCGCGCTAACTTGTCTAGTAAGCATGAGCTAGGCCTTTCTCGCAGGCCACTCCTCGTACCCTCTCCTCCTTTCTTACCCTCGTACTCCTTGCATCCTTCGCTGCCCTTTCCTGCGTCGTGCGCGATTCCAAGCGCTTTCAAAGGACGCCGAGAGACGCGTGCTTCAAATTTGAGGCGCGTTATCACGAGCTTGATACTCCTCTGGGTTGAAGATCTTCCGCGCTTTGGCATTCCGTTACGGTCTACGCGGTCGGTGGTTCCAGTAATCCGTACGCGTGGCTCCCTGTTGGTTCATCATTTCTGCCGAGGAGGCTCCCGAGAGAATTTCTACCGGCTGGGTGTGCGATTCCTGTGAGCTATTTCAAATCCCTTCACTGGTCGTGTTTGTTATACTTGCTGCTCATTCAACTCGCAATCCATAGGAAAGTTGAAGCCAGGATCCAAAGAAGTTTTGGTTCCGTCTTTCCCCCTATCTGTGAATCAGCGGCCCGATTTGTTCATGCGGCCAGAAGCACCGAGTCCAACTGGTAAGCTTGTTTTGGCTTCAATTCAATTTCCCCCAGTCAGACACGTTCCTGTAGTGGATTGTAACGTAACGTGAGTTACGTATCTTCCTTTCTCTTGTTATCTGTGTCTTCTTTACATTTATTGTCGAATTCTCTCCCGCACTGTTGCAATCTAGCCATAGTACTCTATCTGACCAATATTATCTTAGCGCGCTTCTGGGATTATCTGTTCATCATCTTAGCGCGCATCCGATTTTGATTGCTAATATCATCCTACGACTGCGGGTTATATTGACGTAGATTTCTGAATACCTAGGACCTCGTTCTTTCTTCCCCCTCTATGCAGATTCCGACTTACTGACTCAAAAACGCTGGTGAGTCCATGTGCTTTTATGGATTTTCTATTTTTGACTCAGTTCCGTTCAGAACATCTGCATTTCTCACTACTTTCAAACCGGGCTGTAAAGGAACCTCAGTCGAGTTTCAAAAATTTCAGGGTAAGTACACCAACTTGATGACTAGGCTTTCCTTTCCATTCCTCTGACCGGCACTTTTTAAGGCGCGAATCAAGGCGAGCACCCGCGATTCTGTGCTAACCGACCAGCCCGTCCTCCGCTTCCTTCGTTTCCCGTCGACTCTCGGCTTTTCCGCATTGCACATCAACTGGAGCATCACCTCTGTTAATCAACGACATCGCCACACCCTCTTGAAAGGGTCTAGTGCGAGTAACTCAGCTTCTTTGATTCACCTTATTTAGTCAATAAGGTAAGCGTTCTCAATCTTATTTGGAGAAGTCCCGGTTGGTTTTTGATCTGATCCATGTCTGACCAATGTGAATCTTCATGTCGAATCTTCAGTCCCACCAACTCTGGACATCGCTTCTTATTTCAGTTCCCTAGATTCATATCCACATTTGATTTCGAAATATTCAGAACACTGCATAAACAAATCCCGGGTAGCGATAAACAGAACAGGACCGCAGAGTTCATACTTAAGGGCTCGCATTCGGCCCCTTTCGAAATGTACACTCATGCGCGAGACCAGGCCTCCAGGCCAACTGCGAGCCATACAACCATTTACCCCACCTCGCAATATAATTTCGCGACACCAAGCGGGTCTGGATTTACATACGACGCCACCGTTTATCCTTCGATCCGTTCAAGCCCGCTATCAATTCCGAAGTCCTCGTCCTCGTCCCTAGCTGCTGCACTGGATCCTGCGCCTGAGTCGGATTACAATAGATCGTCCGCGTCTCCATCACCATTGGTAGAGCGCGCGGGCGAGCAGTTCAATCCAGTTGCTTTCGCAAACCTTTGCGCAGGCTCTAGTGCAGGAGACGTAGCGTTCCAAGCGAGCACGTCTGGTCGCTTTTCGAAGTCTGACGCGCAACAATTCTCCGATCCTTCTGTTGCATTACGTGCTCAGCATCAAATGTATCACGGCGAAAATGGGCAGAATCAATCACAATCTCAGCTTGTATATGCGCAAACAAATGTGTCGTTGACTTCGCCGTCGTCTTACGATCAATCCCATCAACTGAACGCTTACATGCGATCCGACGTGCAACAGTGGCCGAATGACGTGACTTTCTCTGGATATCCGACCAGTATGTCTCTTTCGTCAGTCTCATCGACCGTCGCGGGATCCTCCCAGTATCCGATCATCCCCGATGATCATACCTTTAACGCTGTGGATAACAGTGATCGGACAATTGATCCCTATAGTAATGGCGGTGGGGTAGAATTGTGGAACTACGCACAACCGAACAACTCTTACAATGCTCCCGATGAAATGTACCTCGGCTTCAATCACTCGAACATCAACGCGAGTGCGAGCAGGGGTTCATGGTTCAGCTCTCCTCTGGCTTCACAGAATCGAATACCAACAGACCCAAATACGCCGTTTCTCGACTCGTCGATAATCGAACAACGGTTTTGGCCCGGTTCTGCTTCGCAAGGTCAAAGCAACTTGCAATTGTCCGGTGTAGAGGCCGGATCTGGTTCAGTCAGTGGGGATCACTCTCATGAACCACGGGACACTCGATCAATTTGTCACGCGCTCGAGGAGAATAGCATCGCAGACGTGCAGAAGCAATATCAACCTTCGGCTTCGAGAATCGGCGAGTCGGTGAGTGTTGATCAATTCCCACAGGTTCTTTGTTCTAAAATCTTCAATCCTTATGTCCTGTTCCTTCAAATTGCGCTTTCATCAAATCAGATACACATGCCTTTGACGCATACCGACTCTCGTCAGTCCGCACCTCCTTCTCTACAGCCCACTCCCCCTCGTAGCCATTCGGCACAATCCTCACCGAAAATTGCGAGCGGTTTGCAGCGAAGCTCAGGACCTCAGCAACTACAAGGGCACAATGCCTTGATGCCACCACCTCCAATCCCTCCTCGTGCACAAACATTAGCCCCGGCACGTCCGGAGTCATCAAGTCGCCCATCTCAAGGTAACCTGCCGCGACGACATACCGTCGCAGCCCCACCAGGTCGTGACAATGTCGACGAGAGTAGAAATACTTCTCCAGCGCCGTCGTTTGCAACTGCCAGTGCTCAGCCATCACCGGTTGTTCCGGAGTCGTCGAGCGCCTCAAGTCTGCGCGATGAAACTTCCGAGGAAAGCCCCACAACTCCCCGGATGGCGACTCAGACACTAAATGATGTCCAATGGGCTCAGGCTCAGAATCTCAATCGATGCTCATTGGCAGAGTCTTACCGTCTCTCGCATGGTCGCGATCCGCCTGTCGAGATGCGCATTAAGCAGACCAGCGCTCTCGAGCGGAGTATAACAAATGATGCAGCTTTGTTTTCCTCGCCAATCGAGAAGGGTCCTCAAAACGATAGCGCTCCTGATGTAGGTGGAGGAACCACGGGAGAGCTCACACGTGAAGCAATGGCGCGCCATGGGAAGCCGGCCTCTGCAAGTCCGGAGGAAATGAGCGACGAAGAGTTTTTCAGCCAGTTGCCGGTACAAAGTTGGGTCCCCGCACGTTCGGCCTTTGAAGTTGAACAAAGGACGGACGCTATAAAACCACATCTAGGGACAGCCTCACTCGTATCTCCTATTTCACCGGCGATTACCGATGAACTCATCACGCCAGGTGATGCATCTGCTCCTTCTGTTAGACGACCCCAGGTGAATTATGCTTACGAGACACCAGCGAATCCTGAAGCTGTTGTCGGGCCTCTGCCTTCCTCGATGAAGAATGTAATATCAGTGATGAGACATGACGGTCATCTCTTTACGCACGTATCTGGCCTTGGAGGGACATTCGTGGAACCATATGATGGACGCTCATACTTGACTGATGACTCTGAACTAGATCCTGTTCATCTTCCACCCTGTCCGCCAGGTGCTCGAAGTGGGGATCACCCAGCATTGGAGACCGTGCTGCCTCACCCACTCATGAAACGTGGTCAGCTCTGGCACGACCTTGTACATCCCAAACCCAAGTCGCAAACGTCAGAGGAATGCCCTGATCAGCAACAAGACATCGTAAATAATTCCCACCGCGATAGTCCAGACAAGATAGAGGATGCAGATGCCGCAGAGGAGCGAGCCATGCTGAAGAAGCTTGAAGCAGCAGGTATTAAGGAAGAAGAACAAGGAGAGGGTTGGGGCTTTGTTGAGGGTGGCTCACATGGACCACATTTGTCACTGCCTGGAAAGGGTAATGGTGGGCCAGGCTCCAAGCAAACGCAGCGCCTTAAATTATCGACGGAGAAGAAGACACCTCCGAAGATGGCTTGTCATTTTTGTCGCAACAGGAAGATCGCATGCGGCGCAAGCAAGTGCGGCGATCCGACAATATGCAAGTGCGTAAATGATTTCCTGCTATATTCTCACCGCTTTTGCTCCGCATGTAATTGCTGATTATTTTTCTGAAACAGTCAATGCGAGCGTCGGAATATACGATGTACATTCCCGACCATGTCCAGGCGAGGGATGCGCACAAGAGCCCCACGTTCTGCGCATACAGTTGACGGTACGGACGAAGCAGATAAAGATTCGGCGGATTGCGACGAAACCGCAGCTCAAACAGATCCCCGGTCAGCAAACTCATCCAGTACCGTGGGTGCAAAGAAGACTGGGAAATCGAAAAGGCCATACGAGAAAAAAGACAAAGAAGCGATGAAGGGGAAAGGACGTAGCAGGCGGAGACGAAAGACCGATAGTTCCGGGGACGGGGACCAGCAAGGCCCTTCCGTGCAGGTGGACGGAACTTTGGACATGATCAACAACGATCAAGAGTCTTACCCCGAGATGCAGATCGACCAATCGTCCGGACATGATGATCCTCTCGCTTCTCTCGCTGCGGAAATGCAGTGGCCTCAACAGCAGGATGGGCCTTTGCCCACCGACTCTTCGGTGCAGTTCGAGACCCCGGTATCTGCCGTGTTTTCTGCTCCGTCGACTTCTTCCCTATCTGGCGCATTTCACTTTCCGTCTGGTTCGTTTGAGAATTCATTTCCAACACCAATGTCTAGTGATGATTATACTTTATCTGTTGATCCGCCACCGGGTCCCTTCACGACCAGTCCTCTCCAACGCAGAGGTCAAAGCAATCCTACCATGTGTCCGTGATCACATCAAATTTATGTGTCTTTCTCAGTTTCTCGCTGTCGATACCATTTATGCTTTTGTGCTCTTGTATGTCGTTCTGCTTTCATTATATTCCGTTCCTACATTAGTCCGTTTGTTTCTCAGCTTTCATGTTCTCCGTGTTCTGTATCGCACAACTCGCCTGCACCCGCTCTGTACGAATATTCCATAAGCACTGTGTTCTTTATTTTTTCGTATCTCTACGCGGATATTGCGTTCCCGGATGCATGTTTCAACCAGTTTTACACAATGTCTTATAATTATAATGACGTACGTTTTCGTTTTATTTTCTGGTTCATTGGGTAGATAACTGTCATTATGTAAAAGGAATCTGTTCTGCTTCGGGATACATCGATTATAATCTCCTTATTGGCCATTCTTACAGAAAACCACTTCTTTCGTTTGCGTCATGTCGAAGTGCAACGTGTCCTTGGCAAAAATGTCTCTCCAACTCCGCGGCAAGTAGGGATGTCTGGAAGATTTATAAGTGAAGACTCGTTTAAAGGCTTCGTTTACGTGAAATTCTACGAGCTCGATCACGAAGCAGACTTCTTATCGGTAATGCATGTGAAGTTAGAGATCCACCACTCTCAGGCAAATGAATGAGGTTCGGATGTTCGAGGGACGGCACGCCGCAGGAGCACTGGATCGCGAGGCTTTCACATGTACGAAGAATTGGAAGCCTTTGTGGTGGAGTTAGTAGTAAAAAGATGAAACACGGAAAGGTTCCCATTACATCGTCACTTCATTCTGGTGATATATGCTTTAAAGATTTTCAATGTATATAAAATGCCTTCGAGAAAGCAGGTTTACGGACAAGACACGACCTTACGCACAAGTATTATCGAAATCTTAGAGAGTGTAGTTGTGTATCTGTCCTCTTGCTTGATAGTTGCAAATAGATGGCCTAATTTTAGTGTCTATTGGAACTCTGTTCTTTGCCGCTCTTTCTCCGATAAATCGCACCTTCCGATAAATCGCATATTGTTTTGAAAAAAGGGTGAAAGGAAGAAAAGGAAAATAAAAACAAAAAAACACTTGGTTCGTTCCTTAATATTTTCCGTTCGTCTCGGGTTTCGTAGTCACCATATGTACTTTGCCTCACTAGCATGGTTTCTCGCGCACCAAACCCAATCTGCATAGGAGATTTAATTTGATTTCCGAATTCTTGGACTTGCACTGTGTGTATTGGGACCAGAAATAGAGTCCAACATATGCACGATCATCGTACCTTGACGCCATTCTCTCATTGCCTCAAAACATAAAGGACAAGGTGGGAACACACGGCCGGGTCCTAGACAGAGAAAATGCCCTAAGAAGATAGATGAACACGGCTTTCCTCAGTTGGATTCGAGGTGATAAACAACGGCACGGTAAATTTGGCCAAGTCTTTCGGCAGAGGTTCATTCAGATCAGTACCATATATCAAGGAATATCTCATTCTTTGATTAGGTCTCAAAGCCGAGCTGCAAATCTAGTCCTCTTCTGTACAGTTGCAATATACATAGAGAAGTTCGGTAACAACGCTGACCTCCTTCAGTAAGCCAGATCTCTGCAGGAATCACGGGCTCGGCGATGGGCTTAATTATTTTTACTGGCACTTCTCGGGCATGACCGATGGAAACGAGTGGGAAGGTAAGTGCGTGTGCCTCGCATACACAAGGACAGCTGCAAGAAGACTACAAGGATTCGCTTCGAATGAGGCTTGGCTGACGGAGATTACATGCTGAAGCACCAGAGTAAGTCTGTGGAGAAATGTATACAGTATGATAGCAACGAGCGCCAGAGTCAGTGATATTTCGAAACCCCGATGGCCGAACCTTGACCTTCCTATATTCGTATGTCCAGTCTCGTGTCGCAATACTGTTCTGTTACCGCCCAAGCGGCCTTAAGAATAAAGGAGTTTCCAATAAAACAGATCAGTGTCTGTAGCAACAATCAAAGGCGACAGCGGGAAAAGAAATCCGATGGGCTTAGCCTCGCAGTAAGTATAGGTTGCCCTGCTTTTCCAGAAGTGGGAGAAATGATTGCAAAGATTTATCAGCATTACGGGATTCTTCGGTGAGATGCATGACCGATCCAGAGTGCCTGAAAAAATAGTCGACGTCAGAAACACCGACAGGCCGTCAGAGCATGAGAACGTCTATCTTACATGATCAGTCCTGCATCTTGCAATATTCCATAAAAAATCATGTGATCTAATCGCAACCATTTGACTGTGCCGTGGACTGAAAAGAAGATGACAAGTTATGGTGTTACTCTTGGGCAACGGCAAATTTCAGGTTGAACTTGGTGGACTAACTTGAAATTGTAACGAACCAGCAACTCGGCGTCGAGACTGCTCTGGGCCTTTCAATCTTGAGGCTGTACAGTACATGCCTTTGTCCTTTTCACGATTAAGTACTTACAACTGCCCATATCGTCTTAGTTAAAAAACGGTCGACTTGAAATAAGACTGACACAGTGACAGGTGGTGGTTGAACGTGACTGACAATGGTTTTCGCGTCCTGTCACACACGGTGACCAGAATTCCTGACGTAATCCCGCGAATCTCTGTCACACGACACGCCTCTTCAGAAGTCAATGTCGACATCCACATCGAAGAGAAATATTGCTTCAACTCTCCATAGTATTTTGGAATGCAATGTGATGCCATCAATCGTTGTGCCTCGAGTTGTGCATGAGCCTCATAGATATGAGGTTCATGCAAGATTGAGGAACTTCCGATGTGCCAATAGACTGGCATCCGCAAGTGTATCATGCGCAAAATTTTTACAGCGGGAAGCCGGATGGGCAAAAGGGCGTTCAACAGCCATTGAACGAAGCCAGCTGGGTTTCGACATAACTTCCACAGAAATCAAGCGTATCATTGACGGATAACATGGAGTTCAGGTTTGTTCAGCGTCGGATCTCGCAAGTTTGTAAGTTCCATTTCTTTACTGATTCATGAAGAGCCTCTTGTTTTTGAGCACATTTGCTTTCCCGGATGGATCCACCCCGTTGCTGAGCAAGGCAAAATGCTGTTTCTGACGCACCTATGTGCATTTTTGTCATCTTGAATAACAACGTTGTCGCGAGTTGTTCGAGATTCTCTGAGAATCTATGTAATATCCCTGCATACATTTAGCAGCCAGCTCTAACTCTGAGCCACGTCCGAAAGATGTGATGACTGGAACAGATTTTTTCTCAACAGCTCAACCTTTCTACGTCCATCAAGCGCTTGGTGTACTTCTGGACCGTTCCGCTGCCTCGTACGTATTCGGTGGTCGTCTCAGATTCACCACCGAAAGTAGATTCTCATCTTCTTCTTCCGTTATGTTCACAGTTTCTCCGCGGGCCTCAAAATATAGCTCCCTTTAAAACAGATGATGGATGAGCCTCAAGGATAGGGTCGCTACGAACGGATAACATGCAGTCGGCGAAGCAGATTGATATTGTGGAATCATTGCGTTCTAGGTAGCAAACAGCAACGAGGCAAGCATAGGTAAGTTTGATGTCGGGAATAGCCGTCCTCGGTCAGAGTTCGGGTCCAACTCCTCTCAAGGTGAACACGTTCTTTGATCATAAGTGAAGTGCAAGATTGAAGCTCGACTTTAGTTGAAGGGCCAAAATACATGCTAGATTCAGAGTCCTATCACCATTTGCTCGTCTCAAGGAAATCAAAGAAAATTTCATCCGGCCCAATCATTCACAAGATCTCAATATTGCATTTCGCGAGTCAGTATGATGCTCTTTCTTGATCCGCACGCGTCTAAGAGAGCGAGAGTCACTTTGTAACTTTCTCGATAAATTAAAAATTCCGCGTTGCAGTCTGCTCTATGGCACATCGTCAAAACGAGGCATCCTGCTTGCAAACGCCGCTTTCTTTCTTCTGGTGGTCATTTTCTCTCGAAGCTTGATGATGGTCTGGACATTGTTATGTTGCATGTCATTGGCCGATAGATGAGCCAATGGTCTTCACGTCGAATGTCGGAATTGGAATCACTTACTCGAATGAGGATTACGTGTTCTTCACCGTGTAAGTCGTGATCGCCACAGTTGTTTTGACATCCTCAATGTGCGCTTTCTCTCTATGATGCTGAATTTTGTTCCCGTCCGAAGTTGCCTCCGTGCTAGACTGGAGGCGTGAATCATTTGAAGTTTTAAATGATTACGAGGCACGACGACATGATTAGCGGAATTTATTTATCTTATCCAGACCCCGCATGGATTATTACCGACGGCTCATCTGCTCTCTGATGGTGGCCAGGTATTATTTCCCTCAGGAAATGCTCATTACCTCAAGTACTGTGAACCTTCATCCACGACTTCTGAGAAGAATTTCGAACTGCGTCTAGCAAAACGAGTCTATTGTGTAAAAGCCGCTCACGAAGGACCTTCCAGTGTGGTGCACATGCAAAGTGCTTACTGCTGTCCGTCTAAGAATACTTACAACCGGCTTGGATGGGGTAAGTGATTGTTCTGGAGGGTCCAGCCAGTTGACTGCATTACTGTAACAATGATATGGGCGCTAAAACCTATTTTCGTGCCGCACAGCTTGCTGTAGCAATGAGGTCTGCACAGAAGTCGACGTGAAGTATTGACACGTCTTTCAAGCATTGTTCCTCGTATTTATGCTCCGCACAACACTTGCGGCGACAGCCATCGTTTTCTTCTTCTACATACTGACGAACTCGAGTATTCGATTTCTCATGTCTACGGTGGCAGAACGTCCAAGTACTTCTCGCTCCTTCTCCTTATACGTTTTGTTAATCCTGTTATAGCCTTAGCTCCTACTGCGGGTGTCGGTTCCGACTCGAACTCCTGTAAGAGGATCCAGTAATTGTTCTTTTTTCGCTCTGGCGCATAATTCGAAACAGCGCAGAAATCCGACGAGACAAAGATCAGTAAGTCTCGGGTTACAACCTTTTTTTTTCTGCTGTTGAGGCGTCAAACAGATTCTCGAGAGAAGTTACGCAATGGCCGAAGATCGAGCAGAAATAAGACCATACACGAATATGAAAGATTGCATAATTTCAAAAAGTGAGTCAACCCTTGCATATTGGCTGGTGGAAATTGTCTTATTGCCTTATCGCGGAAGGTTATGTGAAGACCATGCGCAGTTGGTGAGTTGCTTATTTACTTAGACATGTCCACGAGTTAAGCGTATTCTAGACTCTCCAGATCCGAGGTTTACTCAATGCTCTTGGGGATGGTAAGCCAGCTGCAGAGTCTCTAACAGAGCTTGACCGCTCGTTTCAAAAACTCAGGTCTGTCTTTCCAGTTTATGACAGACCAATCTTTCACTCCTGATCGCACAGAGAGCTATTCGGAGACTGGACCAAGAAACCCGCGGTTCTGAGTATGTGCATAGAGACTTTCCCAATAGATTTCATACATTGATTTCCCGCAGAAACTAGTGCCTTCCCACATTCACTTCACGAATGCAGAGACACTGCTTCCAAAGTGCTGGAAACGTTTAACGAGCTTGGTGTGTTCGACAACAAGTTTTTCGGCTCGCTTAAGGAAATAAGGAAGCACGCAAAGGTGCGAATGCATCTTCCTCTTTGACGTCCGAAGTGAAGCTAATAATATAGTAGGTCATTGCAACAAAGATTGACGTCGAGTATGGTAAGAGACGCAAGCAGGATTGTTGACAACAGGTTAATTTTTGGTTCACGTCCAGGTACTCAGAGCGAATGCCAGCTAGACTGGTACCTAGAATCCATCTTTGGGCCCATTGATAAGCGAACTTAAAACCTTCGTTGATGGTCTCAAGCACATCGCTGAAAAGGGTGAGCTTTCATTTGAGCCAGTGTACATTGTAAAGGGAGCTAAATACACGGAAGACATCGAGAAGATTCGCGAAGCTCAGGATCAGCGGGACCAGAACTTGACTACTGTTGCAACTTTCCTCTCGGGCGTTACTGCATCGACGCTGCAGATCACTATTGGCGACAGTGACAAAGCTTTGACAACAGTGATAAATACATTATGGTTCATTTCGCTTGTGTTCAGTACCGCAACTGCAATCTACAGTCTTCTCTCCATGATATGGCGCCAATCATCGGTGTATGTAACTATACCGGATATCATGACTGATACTAATGCATTTAATTCAAAAGATATCGACCGAACTTGGCTCTTTCCACTTTGGCCGATGCAATCTTCCATGATGGTCCTGTGTATGCTCTGATAGCAGCACTCTTGACATTTGCTATCGGATTATGTCTTCTTGCATTTCTGGTCGCCAATCAAGAGGTGAGTATAAATCATACCATCTGCTTGAGATTGAATGGACTGATGAATTTATAGGGTGTTCTTGCATCTGCTATCATTCCTGTAGCTTTTGCTGGCGTTCATGCATGCTCGATCTCTCTCTTCTCTACGCATCTCCACGCAATACGTACGAAGACCTGGGAGAGAGCCTGTGACTTAATCAGAGCATTATGGACCCGCTTTAGCACAGAACCCAAATTCCGGGCATTGCGGGAGCTGGTTAAGGCCACAATTTCTACGTTAAACATGCATTCAATCTACGAAGTTCCAGTCGGCTCTGACGGAGACAAAGGTGACATCGAAAAGGGTGCATTACTTAGTGTTCCCAGGATTCTGCCATACATATATTCTGATCTCTTGTGAAGGTCAACCTGATCATAATGATCCTTCTGCTGCATCAAAGAACGATCAAGACGTCCCCACGATTCCAGATAAACTCAGTGGAGGAGACTGTCAAGGCTCTGAGGTAATAAAAACCGTTTCTTCTTACGTTTTCGTTCTCAGAACCACAAATGCAAGGTTGCGTTCGAACAACTTGAAAGATTGCTCCAATTCTCGCCAGATGGCCATCTCCTCGCATGTGCATAGTGAGCTTATCGTATATCGCCAAAATGGAGTCTTCTCTTCTCACCTTCTTCCAGCGAAAACACAGTGACAATTTACGATATGGTGAGTATCATCTATCACAAGCATCCCTTTGTTTTTCTACTCCATGGCATAGGAAAAGTCGTTTTCTAGCATCTGCACGATAAAGACACCAGATGGAAATGACGTGAAGGAAATATTGTGGTAAGTATAAGCCAATAGAAATAATCGGAGCATCTGACTCTCTTTTTAGGAAACCTAGAATGTCTCGTCGGATTGAAAGTCCCCGTGCCGCTATTCTTAGAGGTGCCTCAAGCGCGATATATTTCGACCAGTTTGAGGAAAAGCTTCTCCTGAAGTCACACAAGTCTATTTCCGTTTGGAACATACAAGATCAACAGGTAAGCTGGATGTCGTGTTTGCAATATCAGGATTATTAATACTGGATGTAGAGAATTCAGGTGCGTCCGTTGGGATGCCTCATGGAGGAACACAAATTTGTTCGGTGGTCCGACAAGGATAATGAAGATGTTGAAGATTTGTCCGAATCAGGTACAACTGATTCGACAGGATTTATTTGCGTAGCTGGAACTAGCATCAGGGTATACGTGAGTGCATTGCTTGAAGTACACGATCTACTGCTTTATTGTCCCATCAGAATGAGGAATGCAAGGTGATTTAGACTGAACTAGTGTCGCCCCCTTGTGAACTCATCTCGTGTCATAGCTGCGTCGGTCATTCGATCTCACCAAACTGACTGGCATGATCAAGATCGATTGCGTAGTTGGAGCAGTGTTCTGCCGGAAGAAATACTTATTTTGTCTGGTTAATTTGCCTTGGGACGAACGCTTCTCGTTACTCCCACCATCCGGTCTGTTACGTACGTTGACCCAGAGACTTTGCTTGAGCACGTCTTCTCTAACTATGCTTCAGTGATCGATTTGCAAGACAAGAGGAAGCATAGGTACGGGCCTGATCAATGCACTGCCGCTTACTGCTGAAGGAATACGCAAACCAAGCAAACGCGCAGTTCTGCGTGGACACACGTCAATAACGTTGCAGTCAGCTTGCGAGAAGATTCTGCTTCACGGGGGACACGTAAGTCGTCTCAAACTGTGAATGTTCCCAATTTATTAAAATACAAGGAAGACCCAAGCCGAGCTAGTTGAACTTACGGTCTCTGAACCAAATGGTACCTTGAACATCAAAGAGATCAACACATTGTGGAGAAGTACTCGGCATGGTCATGAGCCCAGTCCGCCCGAAGAAGCTGTCACTTTCCATGGACATAACGACAAGATTGTTGTTGCTTACTCTGAAGGCGCGTTTTCTTCTTTATACGCCATAACTGCCACCTGACGCGATGGTTGAACATAGATGAGGTCGTTATGCTATCTAATATACCTGGAGACAATAAGCTCTCAGCTCTGCACATCTTCACGACAACAACTCCCAGAGCAATTCCTCTTGATCCACTGAGCTTCACGATAAATCCGGCATTCTCTTCCCTACCATACATGTTCGCGTTTCTCGACCATTCGGGCACCGTTACGATCTGGTCCATCCAGTCAAACACAAAGCTTCAGGCAGCATTCGAGACATTCAAAGTTCACGATAGATGCAACGGGCGTGGGAACGATCCGATAGAGTCCATGGGGAGGTTCCTGACAATACAATCACCGTCATCCGTAGCTCCAGGCAGCCAACAGACTCTCGTCGAGGAGCTATCTCAAGGAAGGCCAACGACTTCCTAATGCTCAATCGCACTACCGACTTGTTCCAATATTTCCTTGGATATCATTTTGCTTTCCCCCAAATCCTGTTCCAGTGTCTCTCGTCCGTGTCCGTGAATCTTCATGTACTTCCTCAGGTCCGATTTTTTTTAGAAACCGTTAATTATACTAGTCCTGCTGCGCAGCATCCTTTTTACATGTACCCTAATCTGCGCCCCCTACTTGATCGGTTTATTTACTTCGGTTTGCTCGCTTTGTCGTATGTATTGACTGTATGCGTCTTGGGTTTTATGTTACAGCTAAATGCATAAGTAATGGCACTCCCAGGTGATTCTGAGCGAAGTAGAGACAAATTATAACACGTGACGAGCGGATTTGGTGAAAATTTTTAGTTGGATTTGAGGGTCAACAGCATCACAAAATCACCAGTTACTGCTGCTCTTCTTGACTGAAATTTGGTTTACATGTGCTGCTCATGAAAAGAGAAAAGAACAATTTTTCTCAATTGCGATATCTGATGTAGATCTCCTTGGGGTGACTTCCTGCCCAACCTCAACACTAGAAGACGTTCAATTATATTCTACAAATCAATTCTTTTCTTTCAAATCTTGACAGGCAGCAGACAGTCAATAACTAATTTAGAACTTGTTCTGAGCAATTTGGTTGAGAATTGAGCTCGGGACAAAATGGGTAGTACCAGAGGAAAGGTGGAGGGCATGCCAGATGTGGAGTTGTAACGGCGAAGTCCATTTTCCCATCTGCTTTTGACACAAGTTTTCTTCATTCAAAAAAACACCTGGGAGTGCCATTACTAATGCAAACGACTGAAATCTGTGCAAATGCCCCATGCATGTTCATAGAGAACTCCAATCTTGCATTTGATCCCAAAATCACGAAGTGAATGACGAGTATGAGAGCGAGTCATTCTCAGCACATACCACAAGCATGAGTTCTCAAATGTCTTGTTTCAGACAACATAGTACAGTTAGAAGAGAAGTAGATCTGTCCGACCAAATACCAAAATTTTGCAAAGAAATACGAATGCATTGCAACTCATTTCCAAAACCTCTCCTTCACCTCATCCCCATCCTAGACTTCCTCTTTGTCAAGACCGGTACCGGCGGAGGAGGCGTCTCCTCCAACCTCCCTTCCAGTACAGCCCTCAAATGATCAAACCTCGGCGTCAAACTCTCCCTCACCCACTCACTTCTCCGGCCCCACGCACTCGCTGCGCTGCACACCGAGTCCGATGTACTCACAGAATCACATGAAAGCCTAGATGATGAACGGGATAACTCCGGTGAGGGAAGACAGTGTCGCGAAGCTGAAGAAGGCGAAGGAGCGAGGAATGACAAGACTGCCGAGGACTTGAAATGAGGCGTTGGTGCACAGCGAGCTATGTATGTAGCCGATGAGATAGCCTTAGAGCTCACAACTTGCGCAGAAGCACGAACTGTTCTAGAAGAAGACGTCGCCAATGAAGTAGATACCTTTGACGCTAACGGTTTTTGTTTCGCGGCTAGACTTCTCTGATTTCGATCTGCACCAGAATTCCCAGAGGCTCTAGTAGTCGAATCCGATAAGAAAGCAAGCGAAGAATCCTCACTGGCTGGGAAAGCCTCGTAAAGATGAGTAGCGGTGCTCGGTACCGAGAATGAAGGTAGACTAGATAAGGGTTCTTGCACTCTAGCAGAGAGGAAAGTTGACTCTTTTTTGTTCCCGAGCTTTTGTCCTTGGTCAGAGATAAGCTGCGCCCGAGGAGTCAAAGAACCAGAAGCAGTAGTTTTCCTGGAAGACGCTTCAGATGACTTAAGAGTTCCGGATACAGTCCCAGTCTCGGCAGCAACTCCATGTCTTGCCAGATACTCGGTTTCGTCTTCGTTCTTGACCTTCAGTGATGCGCTCCGCGCTCGTAGTGCTCGGACATGCATGCCCACCTTACCCTGCATCTCGTTCCGCGATGCGCCTGCACTGGTTCTACTTTGATTCCTTCCATGCGCCGCTCGAGAATCAATGTTCGTATCGCGCTCTCCCAAAGGTATCCTCGGAGTCGAATCTGCCTTTGCATGCGCTTTGTCCACCCTCTGCGCATAATTTTGCGCGGTCTCACTGGTACTCCGACTTCTTCTGCCAGCTCTTAATGACATGCGACCGTTCGTGACAACATTCGTGTCACCGTCGACATCGACGTGTGTGAGTCGTAGTTCTGACGGAGTCGCATTCAAGCTACCCACCCAGGCATCGTATGACTCCTTTTCCACACGCATCGTCTCCTCTCGACTAATTAACACTTCTTCTGCACGATCCGACTTTTTAATACTCTTATTTCTCCCTGGCCCGTTTTTTAGCAAACTCTGTCGCTGACGTCCATTATGTGATACGGGATTCCGTGGCTCCAGACGATCCATTTTATCAAGTTCGGGCTCGACACTGTCGTCGAGATATGCGATTAGGCTGTCGAAACTCTCGGATCCTAGGGAGCGCATATCGTGCAGCTCGCTCTTTATGGTCTGGTCGACCGCACCTACACCGAGTCCTTGTCGCTTAGTGGTGTTGGAACGTTTCACAGACCCAGAGTGCGATGCAGATCGAGGTTTCTCGTCTACGTCCAGGTGTGCTGCGATTCTCAATTTCTCCGCGGAGGTCGGATAATGACGAGAGGTTCGCTTTTCCTTCAAAGTCGATCTCCTGCGGGCAACTGCTTGTTCACCCTTTTCTTGAGGCGCTGTTGTTTCAAGAGCAGCGGAGGCGGTACTAATCCTATACGCAAGTCGGACATCCTCATCACTGGGACTCGCAGGAGACGAAGATCTCGCACCAAGATTCTTCGAACTTCCAACGTTTCTTCCGTCGCCAGCAACGATGGTTTCACGCCCTAGGTTTATCGTACTAATACCCAACCCCGAAACTGGGCGTGAACTTTGACTGGCTGAGCTATTGTTCCTCCGAAGTCCGTCTCCAACATTCGACTTGGAATTATTTCTAGATGTCGCGGATCGGGAATGCTGAGCATGAGTAACCTTCTGGGAATGGCGTTTCGTTCGCTTTTCAGCGGGCTGATTCGGGACGTCTTGTGCGAGATGCACCTCTATACGTGGTACGGGCGGTGTCCGCGCCTGGCATATGCCAGAGACATGCCGGTCATGTCCTTTGGTGGTGTCTGAGGCTGTATCTGCGATATTATCCGGACGGAGTGGAATAATGCGAGAACGTCGATGATACGCTGGCGGCCTATATGCCCTCGGAGCATGCGAAGGGAGTGCTGGAGCTTGTGGCATCCCAATCCCAACTCTCAGAGTACTACTTTGGGTTTGCTGACTAGAGTACGGTTTTACATGATGAGATGCACTGCTCGTTGCTTGATTGCCGTTGGATATGACAGATATAACATCTGAGACTGGGATATTGACCCATCCGCCTCCACCGTATACTTTTCGCCTCCCTGGTTCTCGTTCCCTCATGATCGTCTCTGCGTCTAGAATCTCCCCACGACCGCTTGCCAGACCAATACCAGCTCTGTTCGCAGTTACACTTGACGAGAGATATGCGATACTAGGTAGCGTAGGTCTCCAATTCGGAGGAGGAGGACTAAAGTCCAAAGCACTCGGAGAAGCGACTCCATAACCAGTTCCGGCACTTCCTCTCCCGGATTCTAGAGGAGTTCCTATTACTCTTCCCCCTTCCAATTCGTCAGGAGAACCATCGCCTCGTTTTCGTTTGTGCTTTTTGCCTCGAAGCTTGTTACGTTTCCGACATCGTGTGCAACAATAGAGGCCAACCGCGAGGATGGTAAACGATATTAGAGCACTGGCTGTGAGGACAATCAGGAGTGATGGCGATAGCTCCGGTGGTTGGGACGTAGAATGATGCGTATTTGGACTCGGCATCGATAAACGGTCCGAAGGAGACCTAGAGTTTATGGCGGGTCCGTCCAATAGCATGGTCCCCTGCGGAATGTGCCGTACAGAAAGCATAGCTGCAAGCCTATTGGATGTAGATACTTCGCTAGGATGTGAATTAAGACTAATCTGTTGCGACACTTCAGGAGTAAGTTTCCGCGGCCAGAAATAAAAATAGAACCTACTTCAGTTGGATCATGCACTAGAAGTTCATCGACCGCACGAGCCGAGCCGCTTTCAGATAGAAGCTGAAACGGCCGAGCAGGAAGTTGAAGCATGTCCAAATACTTTCAGGCGCAGATGTCCTAGCAGATGACACGACCAAACGTAGCACCGGGACTGTAGAAACTTGAAGGACGATGGAAAACCGACCAATTTGGGCCCACAAGCTTTCCACGTTCGCCTGAAACAAGCGGAGAATAAACTCATAAAACAATTCCGGTGAACAGAACGAAGATGAAATGGTAAACGACGAGTGGCAGAAAACGAAGTGGCATACGAAGCGCGTCCATCGAAGAAACGCGTCACAGTCACATGACCCTAACATCCGCGAACCTTAACCTTACGAACCTGGAAGGCTGCCGACGTCGCCAGGGAAGATGAGAGAAGATGAGAGATGGAATGGAAGAGGGACGAACTGAGGAGAAATCGGATAACAGATGAGTTACTTGATGTCCCAATCACCTTGAAAAGCGAGTGCTCTTTTTTGATGCATGATAATATCGTTCATGCGATTGGTGTGATAAGAGATGGAGATGAGGATGAGGAAGATGAGCAACATGCGACATAATCGGATTTTCTTGGTCTTGGTATGAGATCCGAATCTGCCTGGAAGATGATGTGTTTGTATAAAATTTGTATCGAGGAAGTCCCTTAGAATAGTGAGAACTGTTCCAAGAATTTCTTTCGTTGGCCAGGAACTATGAATTTTTTTTTCCTCTTCGCAAGTCTGCTCAGCCGCGACACCCCCTCCCTCTACTACGCCCAAACAAACTCCAGTTATAGTTGAGCGCTTGATGGCGATGGCGAGTGAGAGAGGAGTTCTGGCGACATGCGGAAGCAAATGTATTGTTTGACTACGTAAAACGGAAAGGGTAAGACAAAAGCTGACATAATAACACGGGGATGTTACCTTATTCGGGAGTGAAGGAGAGGATGTTGTCCTCCTCAGCGAATCGGTTTGAGTGTTTGCCTGAGCCAATCATGGAGGGACATCGCAACGTCGTCGATCAGCTGTTCACGGCTTATCACCTCCACCAGCTCAACCGTGCGTACTTCCGCCGCTTGTTCTCTTCCACCATCTCACTCGTTTTACAATAGAATACCACCAGGATCATTCCCCGTCGCCAACTCAGCAGCAGCAACAGCAGCACCCTCAACACAACAACCAGCAGCACCCCCATCCCTCTCTCGGTGACATCCATTTGAGCCAGATTCAGCACGGCCAGCATGATGTTTATGCGCACCAGCGCGCGCAGCAGGGACAGGGTCAACAGCATGCGACGCACCAGCAGCAGATTTATCACGGGCATCCGCATCTAGCGCATCAACACGCTCAGCAGCTCCATCGCCCACCCTCTCGCACTTTGTCACCTCAGGTAAGCGAGCGGGACATCAGCACGCCCATCGGGGAAGACGACTACCTGATCGCTCGCCATCCTCATGCGCTCGGCCATCAACATCAGCCGCAACACTCGCATCTACACCATGAGCTTGACCTCGAAATGACTGACGCTACAGTACAGCAGCCTCAAGCTGGTCCGTCTTCCAGTGGACTCACTGAGCCGCCTGGAACGGCAGGGACTGCGGTCACGACTGTCTCTGATCAACCGCTTGATGAGGAACCTTTGTATGTGAATGCAAAACAGTACTATCGGATCCTGAAGCGTCGTGTCGCTCGAGCTCGACTCGAAGAACTGCATAGACTTTCTAGGCAACGGAAGGTGAGCTCTTTTGTTGATGATCCCCCTTAATTTTTTCTCTCTGTAATAAGAGGCAATACATTGGGTATAAGGGGTTCATCGGAAAACTGGGATGCTCGCATGCCAGATTTGTTAGTCAGGAGTACACCTCACTGTTGGCGGGTGCTTCTCCCGCGCACGCACTTTTCCCACTGTGATCCTTCAGCCTTGCTGCCCTCCCCGCCTAAATTTTCTCCTTATCTGGAAGGTGCCCCACAACCACTCTGTTTATCATTCTTCGACTTGGGACATGTCTGTCTCAGATGTCCCGCGTCACTTTCAGCTGATTCTTTACGATCGTTTTGTCTTCTTAACTTTGCCTGAACACTTCTGCGCTGCGCCAGGACCGCGCCAGGAAGTGTCAGTCTTTCTCTCTCCTTGAGTTGCCGAGCTATATACATGTCGTGCCTGGCGCACAAGCTCACTTTACTCTTACTCTTTTGTTGTTCATGTTGACACCACCGTGCCCCGCTTTCCTTCATCCTTACCAGTTTGCAAATAGCATCGTCGAGTTGCCTCGATGCGGGGATGATGCTTTCATTTATTCCTCTTTTCGTGCGTGCGAATGATTGCACATGCTTTGGCCCCCGCCTTGGCATTCCTTACACTATCTGACATATTTGTGATTGACTATTTTCGATATGATTGTGATTGACATATCACGTTTTCTCGGACGTCAAAAATTTGACAGAATTTTGACATTGCTGACTCAATCTGCTCTTTCCCACTTTAGCCATACCTGCATGAATCGCGACACAAACACGCGATGCGTCGCCCTCGCGGGCCTGGCGGTCGTTTCCTCACCGCCGAGGAGATAGCGGCTAAGAAGAACGCTGAAGCGCAAGAGGTGTCCTCGCCCAAGGTTGGAAAAGATGAAGATCATGACGCAATTGCGGATCGGGATGATGCGGACGACGGCGATATTGAGGGAGACGCAGATGGTGAGGGTAGTCCAGATACGGAGGGAAAGAAGACTCGAGACCAAAGTCAGGCGCAAAGTCAGACTCAGACTCAAATGCAGACTCAAGAAAGGACCAACTCGATGGTGGATCCGCGCTTGCTCTCACTGTCGATACCTTCTGGCGCAGGACCTGCTGGAGACGAACAGAAACAACCAGCAAGTGCGTCACCAGTTTCGCCATTTGCGCCCCCACATATACAACATCAGCACCAGCACCAGCACCAGCACCAGCACCAGCGTACGATGATGTATATGCAGCGGCAACGCCAAGGGCAAGCCCAGACTCAGATGTTGCACCCGGGCTACGGAATGCATCGTGGCGGCCATTCTAGCGGCCATTCACCCTTGTCAGCGACGACCGTGACGAGCGGAGACGGTGCTCACGCTACTATAAGTGGGACTGGAGGGAGCGTGACGCTGCACACGCCTTACACGCCTTCTCCGAACCCGCATTCGCCCATTGCAGGCCCGGGTTCCTCTCCCTCTTCCTACTTCCCTCCGACTCACAGCCCCGGGTCCGGAGGGGATGGTTCGAACCAGGCGACGAACTCAACAGCTGCAGTTCAGCAGCAGCCCCAGGCTCCGACGCAGTTACATCATGTCCCGCATCCGCACGCTCATCATAGCCGGATACATCCCCGAAGTACGCACGTACATAGTCAGCCGCACCCGAGCGAGTCAGGAGGGCTGTACAACCCGTTCGACCTGCCTGTCCCCGTCGACCTCGACCTGCTCTCCTTGGGTGTGGGGCCTATCTTTGGAGGCAGCATGACCAACGGAATTACCAATGGTATGACGAACGGTCTCGGAGGGAGCGAGGGTTCCAACGGGATGGAATTCTTGAACGTCGGTCTGGCCGGAGGCGTCGCACCTGGTGCAGTGCGTGTTGGTCGGTCTGGCTTGTCAGCGGGCGACGAAGCGGACTTACAAAGACGTACCGAGGAGATTCTCTCGTTCAGTGCGAGGAGTAGTATGGGTGGAGCTGGGGATAGCGCGAGAAGGTAACACTTTCGTGAGCTTCACTGCGCGAACCCTCGCAGAGAATATGGAGATGGAGGAAAAGGATGGAATAAGGATCTTGGTTTACAGATATATGGATATATCTACGTAAGGGGAACCTCAGCTGGATTGCGTATGTAGTGCTCGGAACATCTCACTACTCTTTCTCGAATTTCTGTTTTTGTTTGCTTTTCCCCTAACTTTCTGTTGCTTCTTCGGTGACTAGTACTGACTCACATGATTCTATTCTGGATTAAGACTTTTGGTAACCAGTTTGACTTTTTTTCCTTGTTGCTGTTTCATCTTCTGCCTGACTCGTTTTTGCTTAATAACATTAATTCTTTCGCTCACTATTCTTCTGTAATTAAAATCCAAGTTGATTTCATTCCCATTCTGAATATACCGTTCGCTTATACCACTTACGTAATCGGCCTTTGTCAATGCTCACCACTCATCCATCGGCTTGAAGCTATTTGGCCACTAAAGACGGCGAAATAAATGAAGGAGAAAACTATTTTGCGAGTACGCAGACATCTGTAGATAGATATGCACTCACTGCCTTGCATTCAAGTTTTTGACCCTTACTGATCGGGATTAGCATCGTCTTTCAACGCCGATTACATATGTTGTGTACCTCAATAACAATAGGAATCCGGGCGCTTGATCGGGTGTGGTCTTGAAGATAGTCCACGCGTGCTCACACGTATGAGAGTTCATACCGTCCACCTTCAACGCTTCAATACATCGGAAATAGAGACGATACCCTCCTCTTTGGAACTATCACGACTTCGTTTTTTTCCTATTCATTGTTCGGATTCATCCAGATCAGACACTTCGTCAGGTGGTCCTTTTGTTTCACTGACCGAACTTGAAGGTTTCTCTCCCTCCCACGAGATGTCCAAGGACGTGGGTTTGGGGCCATTGTACTTGTAAGCCCTCCGAGAGCGCGTCTATAGCACTGATCTTCTCCCGGTTTTCTTGTTTCCCTTGTATCCCTTCCAAGTCACTGTCCGTGGCGCACAACTTCTGACGTGGCGAAACAAAATAAAAAACAACGGCTTAATGACATTAATAATTTAAACAGACAGGGCGAAGCAAGCCAAATTCGACACCCTAAAACAGTACATATTCTGAGTCCACTGCCGATCGCTTTCAAGGAAAGATATTCAAGGACAGGGGATTTCTTTGAATTTTTTTTCTTTTTCTATGGATAAAGAAAGACGCGAAGATAATAGATAAAGAGGTGCATGGCTCCATAACTTGCTCCATCAGACAGGCAGACCGGTGTCTGGGTTGCTGTTGTTGTAGTCGGGGCAAAGAGCTTGCCAATCGGCTGTGGGGCACAATGGGTCAAGAAGTCTGATATGTAAAGTATATGTTTGGACACCAACCATTCACAGGGTTCTGGGGCGTAACGTTATCAGCATCCTCGGCGAAGACAACAGCAAGGCCTCTGTAATACGCGTCAGTTGATTTGTTATCTAAGATAAAGTGTATGACTGACGCTTCGAGATGCCAGTCGATGTGACAGTGCAAGATCCACGGGCCAGGGTTGTCCGTGGTGAAGCGGATCGTGACGTTGTCCGAAGCGGCGCCGATATTCACTACGTCGCGGCGAATTGGGTTGGCATAGTTGTATTCAGTGGAGCCGGCGACTCGTACGACATCAAATGCGTGTCCATGGAGATGCAGAGGATGCTGTGATAGTTTTAGTCTTACCTTTCTCGCAAGGCATGTTTGGAGCTGCTTACGGGGAATCCTCCGGGAAACGAGAGTTCTATGCTGCTGTTTCCGGGGAGATTGTAGACTGAGCCAGATGGAAGAAGGTCAGCAGCACTCGTCGTTCCGCTAAGGATCTGGAGGAGGACAGGGACTCTGAAACGTTGATAGCAGCTTTAGGAAGTGGCGGTGAAAAAGAACGATCGGAGAAACTTACGAAGCGGACTGGTAAACCACACCGTTGACCGGATGCTGACCAGTGGTGAGATCGATAGTAATTACCAAATTCTGCGCAAAGTCGACACCGCCAATAACAGGATCACCAGGCTAGTCAAAGTTATAAGTGAGATTGAGACCTAGTATTGCAATCCTTGATTCACTCACAGCTCCTGGATTAATGAGCGGATGAACGTCAGCCTCGTTGAGTACGGTTCCTTCCATGTTCTGAATAGATGTTGGGTCGGCATCGGGGGCACCGTCGTAGCGCAAGATAGCCGAGTTAGTTCCATTGGTGAAGCCTGTCGTGCCGGCAGATGGATTCGCACGGATCCCTGGTAAAGAAACATAAGAGTGAGACAAGTCAAAAGAGTCATTCAGCTTAACTCACAGTAATTATCCACAGGTTGATCTGCAGTGAGCACAAAGGAATAACGCTGGCCAGGGAAGATGTTGAGCTGATCAACTATCACCACGAGCTTGAGTACAGTATCGTGCAAAATCGCTCGTTTTACATACCAGTAACAGGATCAGTCTCGATACCGTCTGCCTCTATTACAGTCAAATTGTGTCCGTCAATGGAGAAGGTGAACCTTTAAAAAGTATGATCAATTGCACACATCGACCGTGAGTCGATCACTTTACGTACGTCGGAAAGCAGCTGACGCTGACAAGACGGAACCGATAGCTATGGATTGCAGAATGGTTAAGTCAAAAAAAGGAAAAGCAGTTGGAAGTATAGTTCGACTTACCGTGTTCCTTGGGTGACATTCACAACTGCTAAAGGATCTGTTCCATCACCATTGGCATTCCTACCAAGTCCATTTATGGTGGTGGTATCTGGAATGCTTCAGTGATACGTACATCAGTAAAGATAGAAGATAGTGCATCAAAGGACTTACGGATCTACATCACCCTAAAAGTCCACGGCAAATATCCAATTAAGTCTCATCTTGGAACACCGAAATCTAAACTCATACCTGATTGGGGAACAGGCTCGGCGAAGGACTCTGAAAATGGAAATGCGAAAAATATCAACAATTTGTTCCAAATAGCAGGGATAAAACAATGTACCCGGTACCAATCACCAAGAACGATTAATGTGCTTTCATCATCGACATCATAGAGGTCTGCATGTGGGTCATTTGGATCATAGATAACCAATGGGCCGCTTCAGAAGAAAGAAAGGATCAGCATGGTATTAGGTATGGGAATGGGCATCACTAACCGCAGTCCATCGCAATATTGACTTGAATAATGGGAATGGTACCAATATGTACCGGACTGATCAGGAACGCTGAAATTGTATCTACGACGGCATCGACTATCTTGAGTGGGTGTTTTTTTGAAGCAAGAGTCAGTGACTTCTTACAAGAATGAGTTTCCCGGAATGATAGGACACTATACAGTCGTTTGAGTACATCAAAATAGAATAAACTAATTTCCGCCTACCTGAGAAACGAAGGCAGGTCCATCCATTTCCGTGGTAGCTTAATCAGAAAAAAAGAAACAGTTCGAGAAAAAAACTTCCGAGCAAGTCAATCAAAAGCGAACTTCTCTGAAATAGTCCATGCCAGTGCTGAACAACGAAACGTGAGTATAACTGTAAGTGGCTCTAGCGAACTATGAGCGGCTTACAATGGAAGTAGCCCGATGCATAGAAGCATCCGTCAGGCTGTCGATCACGTTAATCTGCAAGTTGTCGCCCGTGTTTGCTGAGATGAGTGGGGCAGGAAATTGTCCGTCTGCGACAACGGTGCTAAGACAGCAGAGGTTATTGACATGAAGTTGGAAAAATGAAAGTACATACGATCGAGATACTCCATCAGGAGCAAGGTTCGCATTTACGATAGTCAGGTCCCTCGAAACGACAGCAGAGTAAACGAACTGCGTCAAAGACAACAAAAGGAAGCAAAACAGCACAGAGCCGTTGAACATGGTGAGCTGTAGAGACAGAGCTGTAAACAAAATAGAGAAATGCAGTTGAAGGACTGCTGAAGAGGCCGTTCTCCTCTCACATCTTTTATACTCTTCAAGTGCAACAGTCAAAGGCAGAAGTCAGCGACTTTATCATAAGACATCGAGACGAGAGTCGCACGACTCGACGCACATCATGCGTCAGAAGGAACAATTCCGCTGGCATTGAACAACTTTCCTCTGAGATTGAGGCAGCAGTGTATTCTTTCGGGACCGCTGAGTCTCAGAACGAAATACTGAAGGTGTGCCGGTATTCAGGAACACAGGAAAAAAGTTAAGAACCGATTTGTCATAGTCAGTGTGGGAGAAAAACATTGCTTTGCAATGGAGACTGTCGACGGAACTCCTGGGATGAAGGGGGGCTAAGCTCAGATTGTGTGAAAAGCCGAGCATCGTGCAAGCGCTCTGCGGCTCCGCGACCAAATAGCCCCGCGGATTTGCATACGGTTTGTTGTACCTGACGTGATCTACCAGGACAATACATTATAGACATATCAGTGCTGCTCGGGGCTTGAGATTGATCAGGGTTTCAATCTCTTCGGGAGAAGTAAGACCAAAGACTTGGGGTGCTGCGCCTCTGACAGGGGCAGTGACATAGAGAAGAAGGAACGGAGGTGAACACCCCGTAAAAGACCTTACGCACCATTATTGTAATGTTCTGGTCTATCATTTCACTGTGTCACTGGCTAACTGTGTCACTGGCTAAGAGTCATTTGTGGCCACCTGGACTACCATCGTAGAGTCGATCCGTAATTCGGAGATCTGTTAGTCATGCAATTTTCGGAGGAGGAATCCGCACCGCCTGATATCTTAACATTTGAATTCTCCGGAGACCGCGCTACCATGTCCACTTTGAATTCGTGAGAACTGCCAGGTTATGACAAAACGGTATCGAATAACGACTTACTCTTAATGCAAGTCCGATATCCATACGATACGATCACGAGTGTCATTCCCACGACCATACGGATTTGATGGAGTTATGTGGAGTTATGTATCAAGTCAGTTGAGGTGTCATAAATCGCTTCTATTCTCTGATTAGGGCCGGCTCTTTCGCGTTTCGTAACCAGGGCGCCGTCACAACACCGTTCCTTCCTTCTTGACAAAGAGCATCAGCATGCAACAATCATTTTCGTCTAAAGAGAGTCGGAGTGAACTCGATGCGGCTCCGGTGTCAGCTTCAAGGTCGACCGATGTCTTCTGAAGAAACTGAATGGCGGCATAACTAGCTCATTACCCTCGGTTTGTTTTCTCCCACGTTTAAGTAGGACACAGAATATCCACTCTGTCGGCTACATCATTGATTTCCACGCAAGAGCTTGCTGCCAAGACTCGGCACAGAGAAAGCCGTGGTGAGTAAAACGGATGCAATGAGACCTATCCCCACGCCTCTAAACCACGTAGTCCGTCTGGAGATATGACGGTGGTAAAATAACCCTATTCGGGTGCTTCAGAGGCATTGGAGGAAGGAGCAAGTAAATTGCTACCTGATCGGGCTCAACTCGATTGAATCCCTAATGACATACCTAGTTGATAGTTCACGACTGTATTTTATCATCCCCGTTTGACGGCCAGAAAGAGGGCATTTCCTGAATTCCAGATGATCCCGGGTCACTTCAGTCCAGGACAAGTCAAGGTGAGAACTTATTATGTATTGACTGGCCTTCTTCAGACGCGGATTGAGCTGGCCTGACTATCATGTGCAGGAGGTCAACGATTCTGTTGATGAATGTGGATTGTAGAACTACACTACCGCCTTGGTTCGGAATATGCAGTCTCTGGAATAACCATCACTACTCTTTCATTACATCCAACGGCAGCGTCCAGTAGAGTTCGGCATTCGGCTCTGATACTCTCGCTTTAGAAAACATGTCCTCAGCCGCTGGCAAAATGCGTGGAATCCTGTGGACTTTCGAAAGTGGCGCGCAAGAATATCGACCTGTAAGGTTAACAAAGACCAGTAAAGTAAGATCCGATGGAAAGACAATATCTTCCGCTCTGAAAATCAGATATAGATACGTGAGACTCGCACGAACTGGATTGCAGAAGTTATTGAAGTGAAAGTGATGGACGCCGTGACCTCCTTACTGGCTAATACGGCATTTGCCGTCTCTATTTTTTTCTTCTCACGATCTGGTTGAACGAGTTCTCAGAACAGAATCCTCACAGACAGTAGTAGTTGTGCATTGCATTACTGCCTAGTATGTGGAAATAGAGGACCAGTCTCGCGTCGTGTATAGAGAGTACCAGCAATGAGACAATCAATTCCGGTTCATTCGGCTCCAGAGCATCGGTATCTGCCCACACCCTCTGAGAGCATTCGGTCTTCGGCACTGCCACCTCGTTGTACTACGTGAGTCCAAGGTCAAATTATTTGTCAGTCTGTTTATTTCTTGCTACTCTTCATTATTAAGAATACCACTTGTTCCGAATATATACTCTGTCCGACTTCTTTGAGACATTAGCCGGATAGAATGCAATAGTGGTGACGTCGGGCACCCATGTCGGCAACGACTCAATTCCGCAAAAAAACAGATACATTGCCACACATACTGTGATTACTGACTGGAAGCTCCTTGACTGGCTGAGCGAGGAGCTACCTCTGTAAGACTATGTGAACAGCGAGCCGCAAAACATAACCGGGGAAGCTTTCGTCGTTGAAGTATGGATCAGTACTCAGGGTATTTAAGGAAGTCGATAATACTTCCTGAACCTCACTCCTCGAGTCCAGATCATCCTTTATCTGTGGATTCGGAATGGTATTTGGAGTTGCGATCTTTGTCGTTGCTCTTGCTGCTCTTGCTGGTGCTGCAAACTTCAAGCGAGTTGCTTGCCCTGACGGCAACTTCGCTAGTCATGAGGCTGTCAGTTTTCCTTTTTGTACCCGCCTTTTTGCTTTTCTAAATGTCTCCACCAGTGCTGCGCATTCTTTGCTCTCCGAGACGACCTGCAGCAGAACCTTTTTGACAGTCAGTGCGGGGAAGACGTGCATGAGGTTGTGCGCCTCACTTTCCACGACGCAATTGGTTTCTCCAAGTCTGGGCAACTCAGGGGCAGAGGAGCCGATGGTTCGATCATCCTCTTTGGCGACATTGAGACGAATTTTACTGCAAACGCGGGTGTTGATGAAGCTGTTGACGCACTTGCCCCATTCTTGACGCGGCACGAAGTATCTGCAGGGGACCTGATACAGTTTGCTGGCGCTGTTGGAACGTACATGTCACGATTAGGTACTAAACTTGAACACCTTGCTAAACTCCTCTTTTAGATCAAATTGCCCGGGCGCACCACGTCTTCAGTTCTTAGCTGGTCGCCCGAACGCTACGTTCCCGGCTGACGATGGCACGGTACCACTTCCTCAGAGCAACGCGACGACGATTCTCGAACGCATGGATGACGGTGGATTTACACCTGCGGAAACCATTCATCTTCTTGCCAGCCATTCCATCGCTCGCTCAGACACTCTGGTCACAAATCATTCCGCGGTACCTTTCGATAGTACACCTTTCGTGCTTGATACGCAAATTTTCTTAGAGGTATTTTTGAAAATATCATTTGAAGTGCCGTATAAGAACTAAGAAATTTTATCATAACCCTTTTTCAGGTTCTCCTTAAAGGAGTCGGAGTTCCATTCGGCGTGAACAATACCGATGGTGCCGAAGTCGATTCTCCACTCCCTGACTCCGGAGAGATGCGCCTGCAATCCGATTTCGCTCTGGCCCGAGACAATGTATGTCGAATTTACTACTTCCAAAGGATTCTCGCTGAATGATGTTGTAGCGGACCGCCTGTGAATGGCAGAGCATGGTCGATAATCAGCAACTCATGATGGACAACTTCAGGAAAGCCATGGCCAAGCTAGCGGTTGTCGGACAAGATGTCGAGAAACTTGTGGACTGTTCGGACATTATTCCCCAGCCTACTGTCTTATTGAACAAGAGGGCAACGTAAGCTGCTTCCTTGTTATTGTCAAAACATAGCTCGTGATTTTTTCTCTACAGATTACCTGCTGGAAAGACCATTGCTGATATCGAGCAAGTCTGCACGGCACCGTTCCCGGCCATCGCTGCCGATCGTAAGTATCATGCCGCGTTATTTCATGTGGGATACTTATTCACTCATTTTGACTTTCTGTAGCCGGGAAAGTTACCCAAATTCCAGAGTGCCCTGATGGTGATCTGAATATTGATAATTGCCCTTCCTGAATGACCCCGTATGCCTCATATTCCTTGTAAATGTTGACCACATAGCAATCAATAAAATTTCCGGTTGTTTGATTACATGATACAATGAGAACTCATTCTACAATGCTCCTGGGAAAGTTCTGAAATTTCTAATACGCTTGCCGCTGCCATGGATGCGAATATATTCTTCGTCATGAATCGAGCTATTCCGGACTCCATGTCTACAGTCTCCTATCTATCATGCCGCTAGGCATGATATGGTCTTGGCTCAAAGAAAGAAACGCATGCGTTGTCAGCTCGAATAATCTGAGTAGTAGGCCTCCAAGCACCCTTTCTTCGTCGCTCGACTGATTTCCGCGACGAAAAGCAGCCATATAGTTCATGAATATTTTCGACTGCTTTATGAAGGGCTAGCATGACGAGTGCACGTCTTGTTCCGTATTGCATTCCATTTTGGGCACGCGCACATTTCCGACTCAGTGTTGTCGCCTTGCCACGTGGGTTGGACACGATTCGTCACATGTGTCATGGCGCGTCTTTTTGTCACGCAAGACATGTCCTCTTGCTCTGCTCTTCATTTTACCTCCGCCACCTCAAAAGAGCTTTGCAATGTCTAATTGCACTGAGATCCCACAATGTTGTGTATGTCAGGAACCGTTCAAGAAGAACGTTCGACTTGTTCGACCTGGCACATGCGGTAAGTCAGCCTCGCTCAGGCAACAGGTAGACTGATTGCGACCATTCATGCAGGTCATATTCTTTGTGAGGCCTGTGCAAACGAAATGAAGGACCTCATCTATAAGTGCCCTTTCCATTGTACAGCTCCGACCAGTGCTGGCTATGAACCGGTCTTCATTGATTTTGGCAACCACGAAGTCGTGGCTCTTGGATCGCTGGAGGCTGAAAGTGGATATCAGTTAACTGTCCATTCAAGCGATGTTCGCTCCGTAGAAGCCCAAACACTCGGGCGCCTTCTCGGAGAGGTTGCTAAGTCTTTCCCAGAATCTTGGTCTGGCACAAGCATGTCCGGAAATCAAAAGGGATTGGTTTTTCTTCGAGCGTGCCGATTACTACATAAGATTGGAGACGGTGTACAGGGCGATGGTAATGTGAAGGTAATGTCATTCGCGAGCTGTTAATTTCGTTCTTGATCTTTTCGGATAGGAATTCCTACATTCCCTGGCTACGGCCCTCGGCGATTTGATGAATGTGCGTTCTCTCGCTTGCAGATGTATTCATCACTCAACCATCATAGCTATATGATTCTGTGGCAGATACGATCCAGGGTAATGCCCTAGTAAGAAAAAAACTGGAAGAAATGAACGACTCTCTCCGTGACGACCTTGCGAACACGAGAAAGACCTTGCGACAAAAGGAAAGTTGGTATATGGAGAAACTTAACTCTCAAAGATTAAGCCATTCTGAACGCGAGGAAAAGCTGCGAGCGGATCTCAGTGCAATGTACATGAAGTGGAAAGATGAGAAATCTCGTAGAGTGGCTGCCGAAGAAACAATTACAAGTCTCGAGAAAGAGCTGAATCACTGGAAAAGACATACTACCAGATACAAGAAAAAGGTCAGTGAACGTGTTGTCTTCTCTCGTGATCCGAACTCTAACTAGTTATGTGTCTTCGAATTGGATTAGTATCAGCATGAGAGGATCGGAAACGACTACCTTCGTGAAGAGAATGGGAAAGGAATCCTAAACGACGTTGGCTCGCAGTTTCTACAAAGCGCTGTGCAATCCGACGACTCCCTCGAAGTCGAGGATGAGCATCTTGACTCGGAGGTGACAAACGTAGAGGAAGTCTATAGTACGGACCCGACAACACCGCCCTTGTCAGCGTCATCGGAAGCAAAGTCAGCCTGTACGTTATATGTCTTCTAAATAATAGCACAGTCAACAGAGAACGCTGATCTTTATTCAGCAGCTTCTTTACCGCCCAATCAAGCGAGTTCATCGGTTTGCACGTCCAAAAACCACGCAGATGGCGACTCCCAGCCTTCATCTTCATTAAGCTCGAAATTCACCTCTGGTGCCCCTCGAGGAATTGGAAGGGCTCACTCTGTCGGAGCAGTGAAATTTCCCGCTGGTCATGAACTCGGCCGGCCGCGGCCCATTCCGGACAAGCCTACGCCAACTCAGGGATCCAACCATCCTTCTTCAAGAGTGCTATCACGAATACAAGCTTCTTCGATTCAGCATGACGCGTCCGATTCATCATTGGCACCTAGACTCAGGTTCAAGGCACAGTCCTTTCTTGCAAAGCTAGCCCTTGATCCTGAGCTTCTCGAGCTGTGTCCAGATCTCCTGATTGACTCGAAGAGTTACGATCACCCAAACAAAAGGACTGCAGGTGAAAAACCTCGGAGCACGCGAATCTCGAAGACGGTAAGCGTACCGACTAATCCACTGGCGACACGACAGAAACCTCAAAGTTTACTTGGGCCGGAGAGGAAGAAGCAGCGATTGACAATGGGAATAGGTAGCGATTGAACAATAAGAAGTCTCTTTCCATCCCAAAAATAACATGAACTGCGTTATCCACGACATTTAATATCATCTATAAATAAATGTTTGAATTTATAGGACAGCATCGTCGCTATGCCATATAAATACACCGGTCCTTTATAATCTGCAAAAACCCTACAGAGATAATTCAAACGGTATTGATTGCGATGCTTTAAGACGGGCAATCGTCGAGGTCGAGGCTGCCATCGGGACAGGCCGGGATTTGAGTAGCTTGGCCGGCTGAAACGAGTTGACATCAACCTCAAATTCAGAAGCAATAAAGGATACTGCAGATTACTCACGATCGGTACGCAGGGCTGGGAACGGCGACGGGCAGGCCTGTTCGATGTCCTCACGGCTCGTGCCGGCAGGGAACCTACACAGATCATCCTTTAATATTATGACCAAGGTCAAGAATTAGGAAAGAGAGCTCACGTTGCGGGTTTTCTGACAGGTGGAAGCGGTTGAGGGATGACCTCAGAGCAATCAACAAGTCTGTTCGGATTGTGGCCGATGACGGCAAGTTTAGCCATCGCTCTCTTGAAGTTGGACATCATGAGCTGCTGGTTGTTGATCTGGGCTTGCCATTCGCAGGCAGTGCGCTATGGAGTAATGTTAGTTTTGCTAATATCAAGATCAGAGACATAAAACACGTACGCTATCGCGAGCAAGTAAGAAGTCGGAATTGAGACGCATTTCACCTGACTGCGGAAGGGGTGAGTCGACCTCCGCTCCGCCGGTGTTATTGACACCGAAAGGTACACCGTTACCCTTGAGGAGAGTCTAAAGGGAGATTGGTGAACTTCTAAATATTTTTGCTTGAATAATCTTCGAATACCTCTAAGAAAAACTGCGAATCAAACGTGAACGGCGTGCTGTCGAAAGGCACTGCGTCATGACCAGGGACAAGAGTGTCCGAACGGGCGATGGTATGAGAAGCCAAGAGATGGACCACTTCGGCTGGTGAAAAGTCACCGCCATCAGCCATACGTTCCAAAATCGTGGTCGCGTCACTCTCAGGAACAGGAACTGTGTTATCGTCAGCAGGGAACGTTGCATTCGGCCGGCCCGCAAGGAATTCCAAGCGAGGAGCACCGGGGCAGTTGGTGCTGGTACGGATGCATTTTAATTTTTTTTTCGAGGTGAGGACTGAACAACTTATACTTACGTCCCAACGGCTCCCGCAAACTGGATGAGGTCACCCGCAGTCACTAAATGCCTAGTGAGGAAGGGCGCCAGCGAGTCGACAGCTTCGTCAATGCCATCATTCGCTGCGAAGACCGTCTCGATGTCACTGAAAAGAATCATGGAGCCGTCGGCTCCTGTGCCCTTCAAACTTCCAGACCTAGAGAACCCGATGGCATCGTGGAAGGTGAGACGAAGAGCTTCGTGCACGTCTTCGCCACATTCACCGTCGAAGAGGTTCTCCTGGAGATCGTCACGTAGAGCAAAGAAGGCACAGCACTAGGAATAGGTATTTCAGTATGACGCATATTGATACAACGAACGTTTGGAAAAGGGATACTAACAGCCGCATCGCTAGCGACATTACCATCCGGGCAAGTAACTCGCTTAAAGCTGGCGGCATTCGCGAGGGTAGAGAGCGCAACTGTAGCGATAGCGAACTTGAGGAGCATTCTGAAGGCTCTGAAGACGACGGCAGGGAGAAGAGGAGATTCGAGGCCTGCAGCTCCAGCAGCATCCCGCCAGCCTTAAATATTCCGCGAAAAACTTATTTTCTCCAAACAGCGGGACCATAGATTGATAATGTGCGGATGATGGTTCACAGACAAAACTAGGCTGAAACAGCTGATCGTCCAGTTATAATGCAAGTAAAGAGTAAGACAGACGCAATGTGGTAAACATTCTTTCTCCAAAGGGAGCGGCGCTCTGATGAAGCGCATGTTCATGGTCAATTTTGGGCAACAAAACGCAGGCGGGAGGACAAAAGAAGCACGAAGGAGCACGAAGAAGACACGCAGCCGGGTGCGAATGTCATCCCGATGGACCACTCGATGATGCGCATGCCGGGATTGGAGGAGGCGTACAGGCCACGCTCACGTACCTGGAAAACAAACCGTGGTATCGGTTTGTTTTTAGTGATACTCTCAGAGGCGGTGGGTGCGTACCATTGTCCTGGTAGTGCATGGAATGTTGCTATCCTTTATAGGAAACTTTTACTTGGCATGGAGCATATGTCGGTGCTTCCCGTCATATTATAGTCCTCCTGAAAGATGGCATCGAAGAAACTTCGTAAAGAGTCAGAAAATCGCGATGGTAAAATAATTTGCGCTTACAACGAGAAAGCGCTGAGATATCCGTGAGTTCCCTCACCAGGCACTATTCATTGGTGTAACCGTCAAAGGAGACATTGAGGCACCCTTGTAGTAAATATGTTCTCATCGAACGGGAATTACTTTGTTGCTTCTCGGATGCATATGCTGTGTTTTGAATACAATCAGTTCCCAACGATCACTTGAAATTGGACATTGTTTGGTGGCATTCGAACCAAATCCGAGGCTCCTGGCTGACAGATATTGGAGAGTTTCACAACTAGCCGCGAACTTGGCATCAGAGGTCTGCGGCAATATCATGCGATGTTATTATTCGCCTCTCTTCGAGGCATAAAGTGGATGTGATTCTCCCGAAGTCGGGAGCATACTGTGTAAGGAGTTTGTCTCAGAGAATGTCTACTGAATATCCGCCGAAGTCGTCGCGAGCTGACAATATAAGTTGGCATGGTCCATATGAATGCTTGCATTGTAAGACTCACCTATCCTGTGCTAAACCAGTCAGAACCTGGCCATTAGGCTCTATTGCGCTGATTTCGCTCTAATTGATCGAGAGTCTCGACAGTGACTGATAAGCGAGGTTCTGATTGATCGTACCTCGTGTGTAAAGGCGTTGCTTTAGGTTCCAGGAAAGCTTAGTGATCTTATTTAGTCGATATATACGCAAAGTCTACTGCAGAGATCATCCGAAACTCCTAGAAGGGGACGCGTGTAAACAACGACTCTTCGATGCCGAAACGGCGGTCGAGCAGAGTCTCAGTAGATCCTTTTTGTATTCAGTAAGTCGCACTTTTGTTGTATTTCGACTCGGAGATATCAAGGTGAGATTTCAGAACGTTGTCTGTGGGAAGGTTGTTCTGCAACAGATTCCCGTCGGGAAGGGAGCGGACAGACACTGAGAATGAATTGCCTGAATGGGGCTTGACCTCAATAGAGTTTCTTCAACTTCACACAGTCACGGTTCTGAATCCGCACAGAATGATATAGTAACTTTCTCGTACATCACTGTTTTCAACCGTCTCGTCTCACAGTGAGAATTTGAGTGGATTGGGCATATTGCGCCTGTAGAGTTCCTGGTTACTGCTGAATTAAGTACATAATTTGTCAAGTTTTTGCGCTGCAAACGGAGGAATAGTCGAACTCTTGATATGCCGCCAACAATTGATCTTCTGCCATTGCAATGCGTCAAGTCTAACAGCCGCAAAACCGCCATATGTATGCTAGTCATATGTTTGGCCATCAGCAAACTTTTCAATCGATCATCACAACGTCTCCTGCCCTTTTTGACGATTGGAAAGCTCACCACGAACTCCTCCATCATCCCGTTTGCTCGTTCGGAGAGATGCAATCGAGCCGGATTTGGGATGGGACTGTAATCATGACCTGGTTCGAGACTGATGTATGGCATTGCCCGCTCGAAGCATGCTATTACATTTTCTTTCTCTTGTAGGAGCTATCCAGTGGATTGATAATAAACTGTTTGAAATGAAACCGATTGCGCATCATACCCGAACCGACTACGTGGCCCTTTGGCTTCCTAATTGTATGTCTTCCCTTCGGAGTCTTTGAACTTTACAGGTCTGTACGAAAAGCGTCAAGTTTCTTCAACCCAAACGCATTCAATCCCAGCGTATTCACTCGCCTGGAATATGGCATCGAGCTCTTCTTCAACCACTTGCTCAGCTTCTTATCTTTCGGTCCGCGCCTCGGCCAGATGGTCAAACTGGAATGAGACAACCGACGCAACTAGTTCCCCATTCGAAAGAAAGACGATCAGTGACAACAACCAAATTGCTGTGTCCTGGTTTCTTCACTATTTGGCAACGTGATTCGACCTCATAGAGAGGCTTTTCGTTGAGAGAGATTACACAGTCGTCGGGATTGTCACGAGAGAAAACAAGAGTAGAGGGGATTGGAAACTTGAGGGAATCGGTCAATCCCAATGTTTGGTAAAGTATGGAGCGCTTAGACAGGAGAGCCAACTTGAATCACAATTCTTATATTCAATTGAGATACCCAGAAGAAAGGGGATGAAAAGGAATGTATGGAGCGCAGAGCCTACCAGAAGTAACCGAGATCTATTTTTGATCAACTGCGGAAGCACCGAAGAAGATTCTAAACAAGTCTATCGATTTCAGTAGCTTGTAGACGGCAATGTGTCCCGGACTGTGAAACAATCCGGAGCAAAGCGATTTGAACAGTTGAGCCTAGCAAAATCGCGCTAAATAGATATACCTAACACGTCGCCAAGAAAGCTACATTTCAGGCAATCAAACCTAAGTATAATACAGGCACTTACCACAGATAGACTACCAGGGCGCAAGGTGGAGAATATTCGCGGAACTAGATGCCATTAGGGTCTGGCTGTCGGCCCAGTTTTCTATCGATCCATCGCTGCGGCGCCTATCTTTCTCTACGATGAGGAAACTCAGTACGACTTCCTCCATCATCTCATCGCCTCGCTCAGATAAATGTAGTTGGGAAGGCTTGGGAAAGGGATTGTAATTATAACCTGGCTGGGGATTGACATATGGCATCGCGCGCTCAAAATATGCGATGATCACGCTCTTGTCTTCGAGGAGCTGGAAATAATGGAAAACTTCAATTTAGACAAACAGTTCCGAGCGGTTTAAAAAGAAAAGTTACCCTGAATTGGTTACGCGGACCTTTTGTGTCCCATCGATACGCTTTGCTTCCAACATCTTTGAAAGTCGCGTTGCTTATGAAAGGGAGAACGGGTTATAAATAGATACGGATGAAAAGGAGACACAGAGTATACTTAGAAAATGGAATCATGCTCTTCTTAAGCCACTGGGCCAACTTTGCATTCCTCAATCCACGCCTAGGCCAAGTGATTAGATCGGAGTTAACACCATGCCAGACAACAGAGGCAATCAGCTCTCCGTTTGGGCTGAGGACATCAGTGGTGACAAGGAGATCGTTATGACCCAGTTTCTTCACGATCTCTCGTCGTGTCCTGACTTCATAAATAGGTTTTTCGTCAAGAGTAATTGTGCAATTGTACGGATTGTCCTGCGAAAAGACGAGAGTGGTAGGAAATTGAGAGCCTGAATATTCGGTTAGGGTAGTGAGTGAGGAGGTGGACATTCTTGATGATATCAGCGAGGCTCACATTTTTCAGGTATCTCGGGGCAAGCAACCTTATAAGGCCCAGCCACCACTTATTTATAGCACGATGAATCCAAGAACGGCGAGGCGATGAGAAATGATTCAATAAGTCCCGCGGATGCCTGGATGCCGGCAAGCCGACGCTGGCCTATGCCCCTTCAGGCCACCTCCCATGACCCTGCCCTGGGATACGATATTGTAATGCTGTGCATTTTGAGCGCGAACAGCGCACGCCATGATTTCAAATGTTGTTGATCTGCAAATATTGCGCATTGCTGCAGAAATAAATTCATAAAAAATATGCGATTGATTCCTTGCTATCTGAATCGTCTGTTCGCGATAAAATACATCAAGAGATGCAAGAAAGAAACACATTAAGTTTATTAACAATCCTGTCGTAAGACTGTCATATTTCCCGCACCAAATTGAGCCAGACACATCCACTCACTATTATTTCAGCAATATGAAATCGGCCACTAGCGTCCGCTCCGTTTCCGAGTCTTCTCCTCATCAGCATCACCTTTTCCCCTCTTCCTTTTCTTCTGATCTATCGGTATCTTCCCGGATTCGGAACGTCCCTTGCTCTGCAAGGAAGTAGATTTCACTTCTTCTAGTATGGCCCTGTATTTGGAAGCACAGCCTGCTAATATCCGTTTCTCACCGAGGCGCACAATCAAAGCGTTGCGCATCTTATTGGAGAGTGTTGGGGACAAGGCGAGGAGGGTTTCGTCGTGCTGTATCATAGAACGAAATAAATATCGGAACTGAATAAATGACTGCTACTGAACTCACATCGAGGGATGTCGGATACCTTGCCATCCTCCTTTCAATCACTGAGAGAACGTATGGGAGGATTCGTAGCTTGGCGTCTTGATCTAGTTTAGGCTTTGGAGCTTTGTCTTTTGTACGTGCTCTTTCCCAATCCTCTAGCGATAAGAGGAGTTTGAAAAAAGAAATTAGGTCATCTGGGAGCTCAAAGTCCGTTTCGACCACGAAAGTGCTTCAAAGCAAATGTCAGGCTATTGGGCGAGTTTTTAGTAAGTAGAGTATGCACTCATCGCATCCCTCTTCAAGCCACCACTCGATACGCTCCTTGAACGTGTCAGTATCGACTCCAAGACTTGCTGAGACAACTTCAACGATAAGGTCTGCGCGAATCTCGACTATGTCGGCCGGATTTCCTTCTCGACCAGCGCCCGCCGAGAAAGGAACTAGGTCAACATGCCCGTATTCACGGAGCAGCCCAGAGTTTGGTGGGTTACCATACGTGTTGTACTTAAAATTGTCAATATCCCATTCTAAGTCGGGTTCATGGCGCGATGAAACTTACAATCTGCTCGCCTGCCTTTATAGGCTTCGTCGTAATCATCTTGAGCTCAGTAGGTTCGTAGAAAAGCTTAGCCTGCGAAGAAAGCAGTCGTTGCAGCACTGTTTGGTCCAGCACCACCTGAGCCCGGGCAACTTACATTTTCGGAACCGTACCGAGCATTGAGCATGTCCGCCATTGGGACCATCGCGACATCTGAAGGGTCTTCTGTCTCTTCGCCGTCACTATCTTCCGCCCACCTCCAGGCTTCTTCAGCATCCCCATCCTCAGCTTCAATCTTATCGACATCCATAGAATGGTAATTCTGTCGTACTTCGGCCTCTTCTTGTGCACTCTCTATCCCTTCTTCTCGCCACCTCTCTACATGGAAACTCCGGGAAAGAATACGGCTGCCCATACGGTGGTAACTTTCCAAAGAATAATAGGACGATAAATGTGCAGGATTGAACAGATTTGGACGACTCTGTTGACAACACTTAGCACTTAACATTCCAAACACTGCGTTACTGAAGAGCGCACCAACACCACCGGGGTGAGCTTCTCGCGAAAATCTCTTTCTGCCTCTTCCTTGCCAATCTTTTCTGTAGTAGCACATCAAAACATTCAGTTTATGCACTAGAAATCGTAACATGAGTACTTCTTATACTGAATGGGCACATACCCAGCACAGCAGTTCCTTCCAATTCCTTGAGTTCATCTTCGCTCCAGAACATTGGTGTATCGAATTCCATTGGTAATATTTCTTCAGAGCAAAGTCAGCAGAAATTCTTTACCGAGGATAGCATCAGAATAACCTAGGTACCCTGACCATTTTGAATCTGATCCTCTTGATTCTTCCCACATCATACATAAGATGAGCCCGATCCATCCTTTATTGAGTTGGAAAGACCTCCATGACGCGTCGCCAAGAAGTCGCGGTAGTGCAGAGGTCCGCGTTGAAAGAGTCAAGGAACGAGGTATTGTAAACAAAGTATGGCCTTCCTGCCGTCGCAACCGTCCGTTTCTGTTTCCGATCGACTATAAGAGATATTTTGTCCGAACGCACTGGGATATCCTGCACCGCAACTGCACCTCTTCCTTGGCCTGGAATATCTACCAAGCCCATACTAGCTTTATCCAGCCATCCATTTTCTTTAAAGAACCAGGAAATAAAAGCGTCCATAAGAGGAATATTCCGAGTAAAATCAAAAAAGCTGTACAGGGAGTTCTACTCTACGAATTTGAAAGAATCAACCAACCGAGACAGAAGTGTCACAGCGTGGGAAATGATGACAAAAGCGTGTCAGCGCGACAAGCCTCCGCAGTCACGACACTGCATATATAAGCTCTTCTCCACGACGACCACCTCGGCACTTTAACACTCATTACGCGGAGCAAGATGACAACAACAGACATGCCAGTGAGAACTCCGTCGCCGACAGAACCTGCAGCGCCAGCAGAGACGACTAGCAAACCAGTCACGTCCTCAGATACCCCTTCATCATCACCAGGCGGAGCTGACCGTGATCGGGCAGCAGACTCGACTATTCTTACGCAGACTTCAGAAGCCGAACAAGCTATCCAAGTAACGGACGAGCAGCCTTCACAGACTCAGACAAGAGATACCACCGACGAGCGAGTATCTCCAGAAGTAGAAAGCTTAAAGGCAATGTTTCCTGATTTCGATATCACTATTTTGTCAGTTTTCTGCTTTGCTGTCTCTTAAGCTTCCTTTATTTACTTATTTTCACGTTTCCAGGCAGTCTGTTCTGCAATCGGTTGATGGTGATCAAGAGCGAGCCGCAGATGTCCTCCTTGGAATGAGCGATCCGAACTACGTCTCACAACAGCACACTACTCGCGTATGTCCTTTTCATCCCTGATATCCCAGGAACGCCCTCATTTCGTCATACATTAGTCGCAGTCTGATCTGGACGAGGAATTTGCTCGTCAATTGGTGCTTGAAGAGCAGCGGCAACAAGCCAATTGGCATCCAGATCAGCCATATCCTTATCCGCAAGATCCAAGAACAGGCGCGAATGTGCCATATCAGCCTCGCGTACACCAAGGGCATCATGCTTACCAACAACAGTGGGGAAGCCCTCCACCGCAAGCCGAAGGCGGAAGAGATACAATGGCGGGTGTTCAGGAGCAGTTCACTAAGATCGCTGAAAGTGGGTGCAGTTACTCATGGATCTTTGTTTAGCTGAATGCCTGAATTATTTATATTCGCACGCAGCTGGCAAGAAGACTTTCTCATCCCTTATGTCAAAAGTCAAGGCCAAGATGCAGGAGTACGATCAGGGAAAGTACGTTTCTTCACGCAGCGATTTATTTAAATCTATTCGAGCATTCATCTCATTCTTTTCAAAGTAACCAATCCGGTTCTTCGCAACAATCTCAACAAACTTCTTGGGGTTCCGGTACACCGTCAGGTGTCTCACCACCTCAGAACGAATACTCCGCACCCATCCAACCTCCCCCGCGAGGAGCACGGTCACCCCCGCTGGCAGAAGCGGTGCAGGGGTATGATGCAAACCCGTCTTCCGCAGCAGGTACGGGGCTGAGCTCAGGGCCCGCAGTTTCGGCGACGCCGAGTCCGATACCTGCGCCTGCGGAACGCATACCTGCCCGACCGCCGTCTGCGGGGAACGTCGATCCTTGTAGGTTTCTTCCAGCGACTTCTTGGTAAGAACCGAGCTGACGTATTGCTTGTTTTGTTCACAGCCAAAATCGGTATGCTTCCCAAACGACCGGTCTCGCTCCTTGATACCACTGGTTCTCGGCCCCAAGCTCAATCAAACGCCATGGCTCATCGAGACTCGGCCGACGACGAACTAGATTACGTTGAGAATCCTTTTGAAGAGGGGAGAAAATAGTGCTCTCGGCCCCTCTGCGTTAATCAGTTATTTCTTCTCTTCGCGGATTTTCCTCAGTCACTAATGATTATGATATTCACATATGGACGTTTGTGGTGCTGTGTTGTCATAGTTACGTGTATTCATGTACTCATGTCGGAAGTTATGTATGTCTGGCTATCTTGTTGTCGATCAAACCTCTAAGCGTTCATTGCGTTGACTGCGTGTGGATGAAATACTTCGTTCAATTATATCAACACAACATTGACTAAACAACCCGAGGATTTTCAAGACCAGAATTAAATAAGATCACAGAGGAGCCGATTCCACAACCTGGAAAGCTGACAGCTGTTCAACAAATGGAATCGGAAACTTATGGACAATCATCGAGGTCGAGTTCGCCATCTGGGCAGGCAGGGATCTGGGTCGCTTGGCCAGCTATTCAATTGACATCATCAGACCAATATTTCTGAAAGATTTGAGTGAATATGCTTACGGTCCGTTGGGAGGGCTGGGAAAGGCAAGGGACAAACTTGCTGAACGTCTTGACGGTCCGTACCAGCTGGGAAGCTATATATAGACAATTAGCGCTGTCGATTGACGGCCCGAGGCAAGGTACACAAAAAGACTTACGTAGCGGGTTTACGAACGGGAGGGACTGGCTGAGGAAGGACCTCAGTGCAGTCAACCAGGTCATTTGCGTTGTGGCCGATGATGGCCATCTTGTCCATTGCTCGTTTGAAGTTGGCCATCATAAGCTGCTGGTTATTAATCTGAAGTTGCCATTCGCAGGCTGTGCGCTGCATGTCACTCAGATTAAGTACTAGTAGGTACATAAGGTAGAGGACGTAAGACGAACCTGGTCGCGAGAGAGCAAAAAGTCGGAATTGAGACGCATTTCGCCTGACTGTGGAAGGGGAGAATCGGATTCAGCTCCATCCGTGTTGTTGACCCCGAATGGAACGCCTGTGCCTGCGAGGAGAGTCTGAGAAGGATATTAATGATTTTTATTTTATTTTTCGCTCTAAAGATATTTCCAATCACCTCTAAGAAAAATTGCGTATCAAACGTGAATGGCGTGCTGTCGAATGGTACGGCATCATGACCAGGGACGAGTGTGTCTGAGCGAGCGACGGTATGAGATGCCAAGAGATGGACAACTTCGGCTGCTGAAAAGTCGCCACCATCGGCCATGCGTTCCAAGATTGAGGTCGCATCCGCCTGCGGCAGAGGAACAGTGTTGTCCGACGCCGGGAAAGTCGCATTCGGACGACCTGCGAAGAAACGAAGCTGGGGAGCTCCAGGACAATTCGTACTGCATAAAATGAATTTAAGTTTTGTATTCGGTTAGATATAAGCCAAAACGTACATTCCGAGAGCTCCGGAGAACTGGATCAGATCGCCAGCAGTGACAAGGTGGCGAGTAAGGAAGGGGGAAACGTCGTTCACAGGATCGTCAATGCCTGCATTTGCAGGGAAGGGGAGTTCAATATCCTTGAAAATTATTATGGATCCATCAGCTCCTCCGCCTGTCAGAGCGCCAGACCGCGAGAAGCCGATGGCATCGTGGAAGGTGAGACGAAGAGCCTCATGCGCTTCTTCGCCACATTCACCGCCGAAAAGGTTCGCCTGGAGATCGTCGCGTAGCGGGAAGAACGCGCAACACTATCATACAAGACGGACGTGCTTGTCAGAAAAGGGGTCAGGCAACAACAAAGAGTATAGTGCATACAGCCTCGTCGCTGGCTACGTTGCCGTCGGGACAGGTGACTCGCTTGATGTTTGCGGCGCCTGCGAAGGCAGCAAGAGCGACAGTAGCAACTGCGACCTTGAAAACCATAGCAATCCTTGGACGAGAGGCTTAGGACTCGAGAGGAGTGAGGTTCAGCCAGCTCTTTCATCCTTCTTAAATACCATCGTGTGTCATATTTCTGTTTGTTTGGTTTCTGGCCCAATGTTAGACAATTGCTGTCTGCAGATGGGACTGAGAAAAGATAACCGCTCGTCCAGTCGGAATGTGGCCAGAGCGTAATGCTGTGGTGCCGTGGTATCAGAAACACTACGAACGGGTGCGAGGTATCTTCGTGAAGCATACCGATGATCATATATTTGGACTACTCCAGCCAATTCACCCAATGAAGATTGAGGATTTCGTATAGAAAACCAAAAGAGACACGGCAGGCGTGTTGGATATCTCGGAGGCGATATGGGATAACTCACATGAAGGATGTCGGATCCCAATATGTCGGTACTGGCGGGTCCATCATTCACAGAGTCGGTGGGCGGATCCGCCTGCATGGGCCATGACTAGTCCACATCTGTGCTGTTTTAAGGCAGGATGCATATGCTTTAGAAGTGCCTGGACTTCGGCATTGGAATAGAACAATAAAACACTTCGGTTACAGATACAATCTCGTGTATCATGCTGGTGATTGCATAAGATCTGTTAAGAGAGCATTTTCATGATGCAGTGAAAGGAGAAAAGGACATACGACCGTGAGAAAAACAGAAGAAATTCTTCGAGAGCGAAAGTAGGGACTGTTCGAGACCTATCGTTCTCAACAAATGAGCCCTCGAGAATTCCGATATCACAATACGAGTTATGAGCAACAGTCTTGTAGGAGCGCGCGAGAGCAACATAATGCATAAATGAAGAGACCTCTGGAAAAGACGTAATCCGAGTATTTTCGATGGTCTCGCGCCAGTTGAGTCGGAATCCTGGCCTTCCCACTGACACCTTGAGAGAAAAGCGCGATCCGAAGAAATGGAGCGTAACGCGCTCGAACACACTCCGGAGAGCAAGAATCCATCGATACCCACGTTCGGCTCCGAAGCTTTGGTAATATCGCACGCATTAAGGCATCCATATCCGACCCATCAACGCTGGAGCATTGCCAATACAAGGTGGTAGGTCAAATCGAACTGGTTTCAGAGGTTGACACGTTACAGGACAGCGCTTCCACTGACTTTTCAAAGCACTTCGAACAGAAATCACGTATTATCAAGCTTAGGATTCTTTCCCTGAGCGTAGAAATCACCGTTTGGCTTCTGCTGGTCATGATGCATGATATTTTCCCAAGTGGAGTAGTACCACATATATGGTGCTACGGGAAAGACGTTCCATCATGAGAATGTGAAGAATAATTTGAACATGGTGAAGGTACGCACTAACATTGCTCCGAAATGGCTGGACAACCCTAATATATCCCTGGAAATGAACAAAATAGACAGTAAGACATGGGAATGGGTGTATTATCCATCATCCATCATCCATCATCCATCTTAAATCATTGCTAGAGCAGGATGGTCAATCACTTACTTAAAATGTCGTCATGGACTGCCATGTTCCAGGATCCAGCTTTCATCGATTTTCCCAGATTGCTTTGAACGGAGATCACTCGCTTTGTATTTTCTGGACCGAATGCACTGATGTAGTCTTATCCGCAAATGGGGCAGCACTACACGGTGCTAGAGGACGCAAGAATCCTTTGAAATAGTCAACTCAACGAAAGGAAGTGCCAGCATCACTTATTTTGGTAAGCAAGAAAGCAGTGCTTGGCACGTGAGCCTTTCGGCAGTCGGCATAAATACTCCTAAACAGCGCCATACACACAGCCTTGTCTCCGCAGTATGATATAGACTCCCATTCCAGCTCTTTCGTTTCTTCATTCTCACCACCACAACCTTTGCCTATCATCATGGTAAGGTCATCACTTTGTCGAGCATGTTCTCATTCTGACTTTCACTGATCTTTTGTAGACGGAAAATATGAGGCAAGTCGGAAATCGCGATGCCAGAAACGCAAAGGATGCTGAGCCCAGTACAAATCCACCTTCGTATGAGTATGCTACCGGAGGTACGTTTCTCCCAAGTGGTGAAATTTACTGATATTTATCATTAAACCTACAGGCCAAGCTCCAGTAAACAAGAACTTTAACAGTGCTGCGGCTTCTGCCGCGCCAAAGCTGGATCCATCGCTTCCTTATGCACCAACTTCGGCCCCTCTAGCAGGGCCAAGCGGAAGCAACGTGTACCATTACCAGCACCCTGTCAGTGGTCACGTAATCACCACATCCTTACCTCCAGACCATCCCGAGATGATCTGTTTGCAAGCGGGCTCGCACATTCGCTCAACTCGCTTTGGCCTGTTGGGTGTACTGGCTGCAGTATTTTGGTTCCCGCTTGGAATCGGTCTATGTTTATTGGACCGCCGTATTGTGTGCAAGAGATGTGGACGCGTGATTGACGATGGATTTTCTTGTTGAGCATAAGATTTGGCTTCTGTTCGTTTTCGTCACCTACTGTTTTGCTTCTGTATCGCACTTTTGATTGTAAAGCATACATGTATATCTGTCAAGAATTATATTAGCATATTACAAATTGTTATAATTTGTATGATGCCGACTTCAATCGCGAAACCCGGGGATCCCGGGACAACTCTTTTAGTACAATCATCGGCGAATATTTGAAAGGCCTGGTCTGTACAATAAAAACACCTCCCATCATCTTGTCCTTGCCTCCCACTTCAGTCCCAAAACGGCAAAAGAAATGTCCTCGCCAAGAGGCCGCCGTAGTATGCCACCACGATCTCGAAAATGACTCTTTTTAATGTTGAGATAGGTCGTGACTCTCGGGTCTCCCCTTTGGAAAGGCGAAAGAGATCACGGAAGCTGAATCCCGCTCAGAAGAAGCTCTTTCGGAAACTCTTGAACATATTGGGAGAAATTATTGATGAAAAGGGTCATTTCTCGACCGACGATGGTAAACGTGCCGATTTACTAGTTGTGACCTAGGCTTATATCACCAATCAAAATGGTCGAACTCAGACGCGATATCCGCTATCTTGGAGGATACAGACACCGAATCGGAAAGTGGTGTGCATGGTGATCAATTGGTTGACTCTCTTACTGTAATGACTTTTACATTTAGAAGAGAAGAAAGGTGTTTATATAGAAGGTGTGTCCTTTCTTTGCGCGACTCAACCAGTTGTTTACCGTTGTTTGATCACGTAGTTGCTCGAGAAGCTTCTCGACAACCACTCTTCTTACAAGGAGGTAAAGCAAATGAGATGAAGGAAGCATCAGAAGAAACCAAGAACATTCTTCATTTCAGCGAGTAAGGCTGCGATCACTATTGTCGACTTCCTTGTTTCCTTCGTAGTGACTAGCAGTTCCATTCGAAAGGTTATGTGAAAGTCACAGTCAACTGGTGAGCTGGCGAATATGTCTATTTCTGAAATCCAACTGACAAATACCTAAGACAGACCAAATCCGTGGTTCGCTTAATGCTCTCGGTGGTGGAGGCCGAACTGCAAAAGCATTGGAAAGGATGCATGCAACAATCGACGGGATAGTAAAGTGCGCTATCCAAGATCGGAGGGTGCCATGTCCATGCGTGCTTACTCTGGGGCAAATAGGACTTGTTTTACCGTTGACGGGGAGAAAGTCCAACGTTTTGGTAAGGATTCTTTCTTTGTAGTAAACAGTGAACTTCTGATAATTGTTCTCGAATAGATACTTCTACCTTCAAAACATCACTCGATGCTTGTCGACATGCAGCTTCAGAGGTCAGGGAAGCTTTCAAGGAGCTCGGAGTATACAACAAAGTCTTGTTTGATATACTTGGAAAGATCATGGACCAATTACAGGTTTTCGTTTACCGTCTAACACCGATTATGGGTCTAATCAGTAGCGCAGGCCATCGCAACTAAATTTCACGTAGAATACTGTGATTAGCATTATTACCTAGTTATTCTGGGCAAGGATTCATTAACAAGTTTTGCAGCCGCCTACAGCACTTGCTGTGCAGACCAATACTTAGACGATGTTTTTGAGCCGCTCGTGAAGTACTTCGATTCTTTCATCAACGAACTCACGAATATTGCTGATAAAGGTGAATGTCGTTTGCAATACATGGATTAACACTAATGACCTCCAGAAATTGCGGCAATCCGTCAGGCGCAAGACTTTCGCAGTCAGCGGTACCTGAATTTGACTACCGTTGCTACATTTCTATCAAGTGTCACTGTGTCGACACTGCAGATCACTGCAGACGACGGCGTATCCTCCTTGGCGTCGGTAACAAACACTTTATGGCTCATTTCGTTGGTGTTCAGTACCGCATCAGCTGTGTATAGCCTTCTCATGATGACGTGGCGGCAATCGTCAGTGTAAGCCTCCGCATTTCCACTAATTGCTTGTATTCATCCTGGGCCGATCAGGTGTCAACCTAACCTGGCTTTACCTTCGTTTCTGGACATCTGGTTCCGGAACGGTCCGATGTACGCTCTTATAGTGGCTGTAATGACGTTCTCGATTGGCTCGTGCCTTCTTGCTTTCCACATTGCTGATGAACAGGTAAGCTGAGATATATTCGGTTTAAGATAGTACGGCCTGATCAATGAGAATTAGGGGGTATTGGTTTCCGCTGTTGTTCCGACAGCGTTTGCTGGTATTCACGCATACGGAATTTTTATTTTTTCCGTGTGGTTCCTTCTTGAGCAATGGAAGGACAAACATACGGAGAGCTGGAGAAGAATTAATGATGTCTATCTGGGCCCCTTCAGGAAGAGCGTCAGATATGGTACTGAAATGATTAAAGAATACGGTGGACAGGCAACAACACAGATTCAAAAAATGCGGGCAGCTACAAGGAATTGGTGCGAGACTCTTTGGAGTCGTAGGGTTGTCCTGCCGTCAGCAGACGCAGCTGAATTCGATGTTGAACCAGGTATGTTCTACAGGTGCTTGGGCTCAGTGATACTGACTCAGGTTTGTCTTCTACTCGAGGTTTCGTCTTCGACTCCTTCAATACTTTGGCCCCGGAATCACCATGTTCAGTGTCTGAGCGAACAGGAGAGGAAACTGACGTGCCAGGATCTGTCCAAGCGGATATTGTTCAAGCCATTCCTGAAGGGACACCTGATGCAGCTGAGGAGGAGGAGGAGGAGGTAAGACCACATGTCGATAGACACGCTGAGAAGGTGAAGACCGACACTTGTCTAATATGCAAATCTAGGCAAAGTATATTCCATTTGAGAACTTGCTTCATTTTTCACCGGATGGATTTCTCCTTGCCTGTGCCCAGTGAGTCTCCCACTTATGAATCGGAATTTTGCCCGTTGAACATGGTGCAGTGGTAATAACGTCACGGTATACGATGTGGTAAACTTGCCCTTTTTTTTAATCAGTTCGTTATTTCTAAAATCCGAGAAACAGGAGGATAAGTTCAATGTTTTGACAATCATCACGACACCCCTTGGCGACCAGGTGAAGCAAATATCATGGTACGCGTAAATAATGAGATCAGAAAATAATTTTGTTAACGCTTATTTAGGAATCCTGGAAGGTATGGATACGGACGTTGGCAGAGGCTCAATCATCTCGCTGGTGACTTGCTGGTGAGATCCTCTGAGTCAGTCTCCTGCTGGAGTATTCGAAGGTCCGAAAGTACAGTGAGCAGAGAATAACAGCAGTTGGCACAAGATGCTCATGATTTAATCAGAAACTCGAATCATCCCTGATGGGTGTTCTGAAAGAAGCAGTACTATTCGTTTGGTGGACGGGAACTGAAGACGCGGGAGTCGAAGGTAAAAGAACTCACTGAGTGCTGGATAAATGCTGAACGGTCTATAGGTTTCGTCTGTGCAAGCAATACCACAGTCAGGCTGTTTGTGAGTACATCCTCTTCTCCTGAGAAGTGACATCTGCTTATTTCATCCTCAGAACGTTGGATGCAAGGTAATTGTAACAACAGGTCTCCTGTAACTTGTGACCTCATAAGATGCGGCAGGAACTTCGGTCGTTTGAAATTGCAAAAATGCGCGAGATCAGTCGTGTCAGCCATGCACTATTATTTCGCAACAGATTCTTGATCTGTCTCACGGACGATAGGGATCATTCATCCGATTGCCTATTAAGTAAGTCGGTTCTCGTGTTAATTTATTCACTTTAATGATTCTATCTGCCTTATACAGTAGTCGATCCGAGCAGAGACACCGTTCAAAGGTTTGTTCCTGACATGTTTTATTGTCTGCGGAACTGACACAAGAACACTATCGAAGCACCTATCCAGTGCATCTTGGACATTCTTCGATGTCGGTATCTTCAGACTCCAAGAAGATTCTGCTTCACGGTAGTAATGTGAGTCATCGACTATTGTGAGGGTAACTGTTTCATAAGCAAAATGAAGGCGGGTGTCCAGATAGCCGAGCTGTCGATATCCGAATCGGGAGAAGACCTCAGCATCAGCATCACAGAAGATTATTTACTCTGGGATAGGACTCATTTTGACGAAGAAATGACTGAGCCGGAGGCAACTGCTGCATTTCACGGTGCTGACGACAAAATGATTATCGGATATTCAGCGAGTGAGTTTCGTCTTTAATGCATCAAATATTTCAGCTGAGAATTTAAAAAAAGACGAGGTTGTGGTCCTCTATCGTTGGTCTTACAACTTTTCAGCACTGCATATTTTCTCGACCCCGACCACAGACGCGATTCTCGAGATACCCATGAGTTTCACGGTAAATCGAGGGCCCGAGTCGGACCCGTACATGCTTGCGTTCAGTGACGAATGCGGGTCCGTCATGATTTGGTCTATCCAGTCTAATAATCAGTTATCCGAATGCCCTTCCGCAAGAACATTTACGGTTCATGATCGAAGAAACGGGCGTAAGCAGGATCCAACGATCAGGACCGGCAAATTTTTACTTCTAACTCCGCCCACGTCTTCATAATTCAGTTTAGCAACTGACATTCTATACAAACGTTGATGGTCGCCCAAGTTATCTGGACTGCACGAATTTCAAGTAGGGGCATGTACTTACTATACGACAGACTGCTCATCCTGGACCTGTTATAGAGTGTGTATTTTATACATAAAGTACAATCTCTCCAAGCGGTATATTACAATCCACTAGAAGTAAGACCCTGCTCCAGCATACGACGGTGACTTTGCTAAGGGTGCGTCCTGTGATGGACCATCCGTGGTGTCATCGTTATTGGCGTTCAGTTCCAAAAGTTCCGTCTGGTGTCGAGTGTACTCAAGGGAGCCTGGACCAAATGCAGGTATAGGTGGTGTAAATAGTTTCGGTGCGACAGCGGCTCGGCCCGCTGGAATCGTATTCTGAAGCTCAGTAACCGAAGGCACAGGTTGAAAATGCAGCGTGTCGTTCATCTTCTTGTACTGCTTCCAGAACACGACGACCGCATCGAGTTCCTCTTGGACCCGTTCTTTCATTCGACCTCGTGTCTCGCGCTTATCTTTGTCGAAGTTGACGGAACCGAGCTTTCGTCGCCCGTCTCGTAGTTCTTCGAGTTCTGATTTTGCTCGTCCGAGAAAAGCAACTGCAGCGCCACCTTGAAGGGTACCACCGTTTTCACCTGCATCAACACCGAGCCACTTATGGGCGAGCGCGCTACAAAGTAACGCTGCGTCTGCAAGGTAGTGTCGCAGTCCCGGCGTGACTTCATCGCTGTCTTTTCCTGGTGACTTGACGAGTGCACGCGCGGATGCATATGATGAAGAACATTCAAGATAGAGCTTGGCGATAAGCGAGGGTGAGGGGTGGGATTTCGGGAGCGGTGGCCCTGGGGAAAGTGTACTGTCATATGCGGACTTTGAGAGGAGTTTGCGAATGGCGAGCTGCTGGGCGTCGGCCAGAGACATCCTGCATACGGAAGTACAGATTAAACTTCCAATGATCGGGGATTATAAGAGCGGCTGACTTTGATAAAGCATTTGTAACTTGTTGGGTTACATCTGGAGGTCTGCTATGCGGCGACGAGCCGCTTTTCTCCCATTCAGGAAGTACTGTCTCGCTAAGGTGTTTGAATATTCCACTTGCACGACACAGAAGAGTTACCGCAAAGTTGAGCTTCTCGTCCTTTGCCTTTCGCTCTGCATCTGAAATGGTCCGCTCAGATTCGTAATTTCCGAGAGAGGCGACGGTGCTACGCGCCAGGTTGGATAGCACGAATGAGTATGTCAACAAGGTGAACGCAAGATCGGCATGTAACGATGGCACGGAGCGGCGAGGCGAAGAATCAAATACGTTCGCGGACAATGTAGACCTCCAACTGAATGCTAAGAGATCACGGTTGACAGGCCAATTCTTCAACGAGTGTATGCACACGCACCAGGCTCAGAAGATAATACAATCTCCTCAGCATCGAAACAGGCTTTGATGCCATACAGGTGAGGCAGATAGTCGTCAACGACCTACTCGCTGCCGTCAGGGCGAATGCGAATGCAATGAACGAAGGGCGCCTCGCACTTTCACAAGACGCAGAAAGTCTCTTTCACCATCCGTATGCTTGCTCTCTTTGAGTGCTGCTCTGAGATTAGCACGAGCCTGTGTTGCATCAGCTATGCTCATGTTGTATGATGAGGTCTTGTCGACACAAAAATCGCTGAAAGATATTGCTCCCGTTGTCGGGAGTTCATAGAGATAGGTTGTCATTGTTGAAGCTTAAGACTAGAATAGTAGAAAGCATGGAATAAACTCGTTGATACATGATCGTGGGACTATATTTGTCAGTAACATATAATTATGCGATAAAACGTGTGTATCACACGAGTCTCTTCGAGACCTCAAGGACAAAGGCTTGAAATACGGTTTCTCCCCGGTCTGTAATCTATGCAGACGGCTTGGTAACATACAGAAGTTCTAGTAAGGACCCTTGGGCCATGTAAAACGCGGGACTGCTGACAATAACAGCTCAGATTTGTAGAACTGAAGCCCTTAACATGGGAGACTCGCGCAAATCTGTCCCATCGTTCTCAAGCTTCACGTTCAAATCGATTGGAAGCAACTCTTTGTTTAGTCGTATCTCTGACCGAACTCCAGAAGCGGTAGCCGTGACTACGGTCGAACAGGACGAAGGTGACTTACACTTCGACATGGACGTTGACCTCCCTGAGCCACCCGACTCGCCCCCGAGCCTTCTGGCAAGATTCAGCGACCAACCTAACGAGTTGGATCCTCTCAGATCCACGTTTTTCCACGCGAACGGGACGTACTCTCCTCTTTTCCTTACTCCAGGTCCGGTCCAGTATGACACTGTCCTGAATGACAGTACTCGAGACAACGATCTGAATGAACCCGTCTGCCTGGATGTTGCATCGTTCGATGAGAATAGAAAGGAACGATGCACGGGTCCGGCAGAGCAAGAGCAAAACTCTCAGGCGTTATTTCCGATTCGCCCCGAGCAACGTTCTCCCGCTACGACTCTAGCGCTTCCGTCACGGACAAATGCTAGTATTGGTCTTCTCACCCCTCCTCCTTCTGGTTTGCTTGCATCATCCCCGGTTAATGGGTCGATTACGTTTGCGTATCAAGCGTCGTTCTTGCCGAAGAGCAACGACTCCGTCGATTCTGCTTTCCCCTTTACACCTCTCACGAAACTTCTTCAAGAGGAACGCGATGCTTGGTCAGAGGTGCTGCAGACAAAACAAGCTCAGGTTGATAGGGCATCTACATGCACACAAGCGCTAGATACCAACGAACGAGATCTACGTGCTGGTCCAACTGACGATGATCGTTCCCGTTTATCTGGGCCAGCGATACCCAGCAACGTACCGCAGACATCCCTTTCATGCTTACCGAGTCAAAGTCAGCAGAACTTGTCAACATCGGAAGTCGCGTCGGGCGCAGAGATCGCTCACAACAAAGCGGAATTATGCTCAAGTCGTATCCCCACATCAAGTCCTGATTCGTCAAATTCTCGTGCTGCTTTTCAGCCATTTCTGACCGCATCCCAGCGGACATCCGATAAAGCCAATGGAGATAATGTCCCTCAGCAGAACCCGAAGGATCAGGTCCATCCCGAGCAATCTTCAATTCAGTTCACTGACGTGGCAAAACTGCCATCGCCGCGCGAAAAGGAATTGAAAAGCTTGCTCAAGGCAAGGGCGACATCTCACTGCTCAGGGTCCGATAGAGCACCAGATGGAGGTACTCATACTATTTGTTCTCGACTTAGCCCGACAGCATCAAAGCACGAGAACATCACCAGGCCAAATGACCCAACGAATCCAGAAGGAGTCTCCACGACTGTCTCTTTCGGAGCGACAGAGCTTCCTACGCCTCTTATCGTTAAGACCGGTATGCCTTCCTCACGCACCCCATCAACAAACCTAGAGCGTTTGCAGAACGATGGGCTCAAAATAAGTTCCCCGCAATCGTCGCGTCCTTTGAGCACTTGTATTTACAGTGAACCCTCTCCGCGTTGTTCGAGCATTGCGACCATCCAGCAAGATCCGAAGCAGCTCAAGCCGAGAGATGGACTGATGAAAGAGAACCTCTGTTCTGAAACTAGTCGGATTTCCTCCCAGGTATCTAAAGCCTCCGTGTTTGCACCGAACCCAGTAATTCGCCAACCACCACCTACTTCGGACCGCCACGCTCCATATAGCCGAGTTACTTCATTCACATCTAGTGATGGAGGGAAGGCGAAAGGCGCTGCTGATCGTGTTCCGGTCGTAAAGACCGAGGATAGCGACGGCGGCTTTACTGGCCTTACTATGGACTCTTCGACGAAGATCAAGAAGGAAGAGCAAGAAGATATCAAAATTCGCCTGAAAGTCGAAGACGACTCAAAACCTCTTCCGAAAGATAAATCTACTTTTCAAATTCCGGCGAGAGACTGTCCGAAGGTAGCGAAGAAGGAAGAAGACCGTGACGGCATGCTCATTTTACATGCCAACGCAAATGCCCAAGCATCATCCAAAAAGAAGTCATTTTCGCAGGCTGAGCATTCTCAAAAGGTTGCGTATGCTCCGGTACAACAAGTGGATATCCGTCAGAAAGACTGCTATGATGGCGCAACAGAGACGGGCCTAGCTATCAACAAGCCTACTGACAACACGGATCCTTCTCGTTCTCTTGGTACTCAGTCTGAGAATACTCTCTCTGCTCAGGAACCTGCCCCTGCGGATTCTCTTGTTCAAGCTGAACAAGCCATCCCGCCTCCTTTTTCAAGGGAGGCTGCTGCTGACTCTGTGGGTGCAGAGCCGGTCCCTCGCGATCTATCGGAGCAAGTTCCCTCTCGAACAGCATCACAGAACGCTACAGCTCAGCTGGCCCAACCGGAACCGCTTTCCATTAACGATAATTCCTATCGTAGTTCTAGTCCACGCCGGAGAACAGACAGTTGGGTCCCAGAAACTTCACGACATGTACGCCAGCGTTCACGCGATCGCGAATATCCTACACATCTGCTTGATCATTGGTCTCCTCCCAGGCTTTCCGCCCCCAGAGCCCCTGCACCCGTCAGGTCTCGTCCTGTTGCGGATACATACAGACCTCCGTTATCGCTCCGCGAACGTGTACCTCGTAGGTTTCGCGATGATCCCAGGGACGAACATGACGAAGATAGGTTTCCCCGTCGCCTACGGGAAGGCAGAGCAAGGTTCTCTCCGGAATATTTGCCAGATCCGCCGTTCCGTGGCCGCAGTTCTCCCAGACGAACCGACAGAAATCGCGCACGAGATAGCCCTCCACACCGAAATACATGTGCTTTTGATACGAATTTCGCTTCATCACACTCCAATACGCAGGCCACGATTCCTCGTCCTTGTACTCCTCATGCAAGTAGGTCCCATGTAGGCTTTGAGGAAGGACAAGAACACAATAACCGAAACATGTTGCCTCGACGCGAATTTCCGCGTAGCCCCGTCAATAATACGCAGCACAATCCATACTCTGACCAGGTAACCGCTCATCGCGGTTCCGATGATGCACCTCGTCACGATTCCAGATATATCCAGCAACATGCTAACGGAGCAGTACAAGGTCTTCCATCACCGGAACGCCGATTTGTTCCTGATTCAACGTACATGCGAGCAACGGAGAACGAACGAAGGACTTCAATACACGATATAGACGTTGCTGAAAACGCCGTCAATTGGCATCATGAAACACCAGCTAGCCCATGGAACGAGTGGACGTTCTATACAGATCAATCAAGTCAAGATCCCAGCAGTAAGACAATTGTTTGTCGCGATGAGATGAATACCTCGGCCAACAGAGTGTCAGAGCGCAGAGAAGGGATAGTTGGATCAAGCGACTTATTGGACCGACCTACTCAGTCCCATACCGCTATGCCTATGTCAACTCAGCCTTCCCATCCGTATATATCCGAATTGCGAGTTGATACCCTTCGTGATCTCTCAAAAACACAACCGGCGACGAAGCGCGGTAGCGTTAGCGACCGGTCTGAAGAGAATTCCAAGAAGAATGTTTTGCATGAGGTTGAAGAGGCCAACGATTCTACGACGTCACACATTTACGGAAGAGACGAAGATAGTCAATCTCAGACGGGAAACAGGTTTGGCGATTGTCGAGTAGAGAAGGATGTTCGGCCATCTCGTGGCATGGCAGAATCCTCGCTTTTTAGCCCCTCGGACCCTCAAAATGCAACTGGACATACTTCTCTTCCTTCAACTAACACCCCAATACTGAACGAGCTGTCGGCTCCTGCTTCTTCGCTCAATAGACAAGCCGTTAAAGGATCAGGATCTCACATTTCTCAAACTGACTTGTCCACTGGTGCCGAAAGGAGCGGACAGACTTCAAGTATGGGCAAGGCAGAAAAAAACACTAAATCTCGATCTCTTGCGCAGCGTATCGACAACGATCCTGTTGGACCAACGGGGTCGATGCAACAGCTTGGGAATTTTACAGAGTCGCCTCGATCACCCATTCCTAGTCTCTCCTCTCGCCTCGGAGATATTCTCATACGTGATGGATCAGACCATTCAAAGGAGCGAGTTGCGTCTAAGCAAGTCTCTTCTCCTTCTGACCTTCCGCTCGGTAGCCGCATAACAAGCGCCAAACGTGAAGCTCGTCAAGCTGAACATTCGCTTTCACCCAAGCCGGTGCGGCGCCAAATGTCACCTACCATTACTACAACTACACAAGATCCTCGCTCCACGATTAATCCACCAGTACTACTAAAGCGTATGAGGTCTTTGACCGATGTCAATGACTCGTATCGTCCCGTAAAGCAGTCACGGGGGCGCGGTGCTGCAGGCGGACGCGGACGCGTCCGAGGGAACAACGGAAGTCATTATTCACCACGAGGATCATTTCATGCTTCACCATCGTCAAAGCGCTCACTCGAAGATCGATTATCTTGATACTAGGCAAGTGCTCTAATTTCGTAATTCCTTTTCCTAGGCTTGATTCGATGGTGCTAAAGCTACGGCCACATGCTTCTCAGGAACTGCAACAGATCGGAGGTACTGTAAGATTCACTTGTCCTCAATTAACGTTTCTGTCGTATAATCGTGGAGAGTTCCAAGTTATCGGTTGTTCTCTTTTCACTCTTCATAATGAATCGGACCTAGTGTATAATACAGCTTCATAGCAAAAAAAAGACTATTTTCTGGGAACCATCATAGGGACAAGTGAAGAAAAAAAGCGAGGATATCTGGAAAATAGAGGCTGGTTTAACTTGCCCCACATATTGAAAGCTCACGCATCTCCTGAAGGACACCTTCCACTTGTGCATCCAGTTGTCCAGCAGCATAATCATCACGCACGTTATCAGCGAAATATCTAACGGAATTGAGAAAATCGGTCAACGGTGTGAGAATCACAAAAGCAGACGAGAATGTGGCATACCGCTGCACGCCGCCCAGCTTCTCGTACCCTTCTTCAGCGAACTTGCACTGCATGCGAATCATGGCCTCAAAACTCGGGTCGAAGAAGGGCACACGGAGCTCGAGAAGTTGTGGGAGCTCTTCAATAAGCTGGTGGTTAAGATATTCGAAGACTTCTTGAGCTTCGTCGTGTTCCTGTTGAGCCTGTGATGATAAAGTGAGTTTCTGAACGCACTTGATGGGCTTGAAGAGCAGAGAGGAAGAGGTGTAGCCAGAATGACGGGTCGAGGCTCACCTTTGGAAGCTTTGTCGGGTCCTCGCTTGGCTTGTCGATCGTCTTCCTTAGCTTACTGCGTGCAGCATCGTAATCTAGAAGCTATCATCGTCCCACCGCGGAAAACAAAATACATTGCATCCAAAGAGGCAAGGAAATCCAAATAGGTAGCATCACGAGCAATATGGGTTAGTGGACCGATCCGCCGGTCAGTTTGAAGGAGTGTATACCTTTTTGTTTCGCTTTGAGATTTGTTCGTTGATCACTGGGAAGTATGCGTTCATCTTGCCGAGGGGTTCCATGATTGTCGTGCGGTAGGGTGCGTCCTGCGCGATTATCAGCGTTAGTGTTAGCGACGCGTGGAAAGAGTGGTGTCAGGACATGGGTACGGTGGGATAGGATAGGGTAGGGCAAGGCAGGGGAATGGGCTGTGGAAGGAAGGAAAAAGACGTACGAGTTCCCGCCCGATCACGTCATCAAGCTCGATGACGGACTGCTTGTATGCGTGCGCTGCCATTGCACCGTCGGAGGTCCGATCGGCGGCGGAGTAGAACGTGGAGATGTGGTCTGCGATGCGTGTCTGGGCTGAGGTCATTGCTATTCACGCCATGAGTGTGTGATTTAGTATTCTTTGAAGATGCGGGTGTTGTGTAAATTGGGACGTACCGCGCATTGCATCGAGGTATGCTTTAGCGTCTTTCTGTAGAGCCTGGCATTCTTTCTCGAAACTGCATAGGGCACTGCGTTAACGTAGATGCAGACTGGGTGTGATGAAAGATAGACGTACGTCTTGAACTTGGTCTGCTCGTCTTGGAACTCTGTATCGATCGTACGCTCAATCTGACCGGTCTTTTGCATCAACTGTTTATATTGTATAACATGTACTTTAGTAGAAGTTCAGGGATAGGTGTGGGTGTAGTGCGCACCGTCGTCCCCGTCCGATTGAGCGTCTTCTTGAATCTGTTCCAATAAACATATTTCAGTATATGCCGAGAATAGAGTGTATGGCTCCTACGCACCCTGACCAACTCATTTTGTGATAATTTCAGTAAGTAAAGAGAGATGTGCGGTGAAGGTCGTGATGGCCTGAGCCTGAGGAATAGGTGCGGTCCGGTCACGGGGTCGGACCACTGCATCAAACCTTCTTGCCGACTTCGGATGGCTTCCTTCCGGGTGTCGATCCTCGGAGATCTCTCAACGTGGCCTTCGGCGGGAAAGCGCTACTACCAACAAATATGAGAAAAATTCTACGATGCTCGTTATTTTTAATCCTATCTGCATTTGTCAAGTTTCAATCTCAATTGACTTATTAGGGAAAATATTTATTTTCCAGTCCAATCCCTCTGATACTGATTCTCTCAGAGGCGTGTACGTGAAATAAATTACTCAGTACTATGATGTAGCGTAGGTATATAAGTACACAGATGTTCCTCCAACTACTGAAGCATTTGCAACCTTGATTGTTAGAAAGTACAATTACGCCGTATTGTTTTTGCTTGTGGTCAAGCATGCGATTGAATAAAAGAAGCAGCACGGCACTCGGTGTCACCATGGGAAACGAATTCCACGTACTCAAATACCTCTGTTATAAATAGATTCAGACCGGTATCACCTGGGAGTTCTTAAATGCACGTAGCAAGAGCAACAAGTGTGATTTTTATGCCTGATGACTGGTCTGTGCAAGATGCACAGGATCGTCCTTTCATGATGAATCTTCGCGAGTTGATAGTATTTGATTGTGAGAGTGGGCATGGTTATTATTGTGGCTTTGGCACTGCTGTCATTGTCGATGTCCTTGTTGGTGTTGTTGTCGATGATGACGATGGACGGTTGATAGGCGATGAAGGAGGTGAAACATATCGAAACAGAGCTCGATCGATAGTTGGGTTGTTGCTGCTATTTTTACTTTACTTTTTATTCGCGAGTTCTCATGAAGAAGAACAACGGATAGAAATGGAAATCACCCGGATTAGTTTGGGAATGATGAACATGATCTTCGTGATCGTTTAAAGATTGGTCAATCACGAAAAAGCGGTGGCTGGGAGGATCATGGTGAAACGATGGAGGCTCGGATGATCATCTTGAATTATAATTAAAAAAGAAAAGAAATCTTTGTTGCGGGTTGCGACGGACATCATGAGTAGTTCATGATTGGGTTGAACGATGATAGTTTCCATTTGTTGTCGTTGGTGGTTAAAGATTTTGGAAATATGTCTGACCTATGAGAGTTGTTAGATGCATGGTGCATATGCTGCATTCCGGGACCACGGGACTCGAAGTGAGACGTAAAGACGAGTTAGTTAGCAAGGCAAAGCTATGTCGACTCGTCATCATCATCATCCGCAAGCTAAGGAGAGTTCTTGTTCAGCTAAGCATCCTCTCCGATCGCACACGGCATTAGCTTTAGCTTTCTCTTCTTGTTCTTTTGATGGTCCTTGTTCTTCTCCCGCTTCGGATTTGTTTTGGAGAGTTTGTTAGGGTAATCGCCTGTCTTGCTTCGGAGCCGGCTGTGAGTCGTGACCGGGGGAAGAAAAGATTACACATCAGATGCGTGGCCGGGAAAAGCGGAGGCGAACGTGGTATTATTTCGGCGGTGAATTCTCAGGTGGGGAAGCTGAAGAATGCAAAAATGCGCGAGCCGTATATAGAAAGTTGAAACGCACAGAGAGTGTGTTAGCATGATTGGTTTCCTCTACTTACTTCTGCACCGGAGTGTTTGTAATGCAGAACACAAATAGGAAGGCGGAGAAGAATAGCTCTAGATGCTTGGGCTGGTGGTTGGACTACAGGATAGGCTAGAGAAGCAAGTCGAAGGTCCTTCTTGGAAGAATTCGATGGAAAACCCACGACATCTCGGAGGATTGACAAACAAAAAAATAGAGTTTCCTTAAGATGGTTTTTCAGGGATTGGAAGATACTGTGGACAAGTTACTGCAGTGTAAGATATCATGTGCACCAAAAGGACCGACGCAAGCGAAAACAAAGCGGAGACGCCTTGACACCGACGAAGCCGATGTCTGAGGTACCTCAAAAGTGAATAGATTCCGTCAATAATGTAGGACTGACTAGTGCTTGCCATGTGTATTGTAGATAATGAAAGTAACGTGGTGTTTAGCATTAGACGTTTTGGCAGAATATGTCAACATAATTATGTAATGGACGTAATACAAGGGATACCCGATATGGTAATAACAATATACAAGAGTTCTCTCTCCGTTTCATTCAAAAATTGTATTTCTTTCTTCTTTCTTCTTGCCACCACCATCCCTCTCGTCGTCGTCGTCGTTCGACATCCTCGAGGCAGTCTCGTCACCGTTGCTGTCGGCGTCGACGAGTTGCATTGACGCTGAGCACGCGTTCTGAGCTTCCCGCATCATCGCTGCACTGAGCCCGCCTCATGCTCCAAGCCAAACGTGACTCTCCTATGCTGATGGACTTGCACTCCCATTATTACCTTCAATCTCGCTCGTCCTCGTTCTCAATCCCCGTACAGTCAGAAAACGTATCTGCCGCCGCCACCGCTAACATCGCTGCCGCTCATCGCCGCAGGTCAAGCGCCTCCCAGATCATTCCCATCGTATCCCAGGCCCTGTTCGCCGCGTCTGCCACCGGGACTCGGCGTTCTCCTCTCGCCCCTCTCGATCCTCAGTTCTCATCCTTCGCGACTCACAACAAGGACTTTGGTAGTGACATGGCTCACGATGACCCATATCAGTCTGGAAGGAAATCCTCGTACGTCGTTTGCTAGTCATTCCTTTGTTGTATTCACGGGGGCTCAATCATCCTCCATCTATGCAGTATCACTTTGACAAACGCAACGAGACCGACCCCTTATGTGCAACGCAATCTACCCCGACGATATACTAATGGTCAACGACGAACATCCTTGCCTGCCCTTCACCCATCTCACGAACCCCCGCCGCCATTGCCACCTCTCCCATCAGCGAACCCAGTATCTCCTCACGAACTAGCAAGCACTCATGATGATGATATTGATATCTACAGTCGCCTAAGTACATTCACCTTTGGTGACGTGCGATCTCCTACTACCCTGCAGAACCTATCATCGTCCTCCCGGTCGGACGAAGCCGAGGGCGTTTCGCCGCTAGACAAGACGCCGAGGCCATCAGTTGCTCATGTTCATTCGTCGGGTAAACTGCCTCAGGGAAAGCACGCAGCGCCCAATGGCTGGTCAAGCCCATCAGAAGATGAGGAGGACCGGAAGCGAACGAATACGCGGTCAAAGATGCGTGCAATTGATGATGGTACGCGGAGGCCCTCGTTGCCAAGCAATGACGCTCTGCAGCAGCTGCAATTGCAGTCGCAGCACCATGGCTCGAGCTCGGGTTTATCTACTGACAAAGGCAAAGGGAGGGCATATACCGAAGGCGATAGGGAAGGGTTGAAAGCCAGGAAGGGCATACCGTTGTCGCCATCATCGCCGACGGAGGCGGAGCTCGATACTGACGTGGATTTGATGATGTCGGCTGATGACACTGATAGACGGAGAAGAGGCAGGTATCACGGGATGAGTGACCGCTCCAGCGTCCACATGAGCAGTGACGTTGGTTCTGTCTATGGCGGGGCTGATGTCAGGCATACACAACATACGGAGAGCAAGGGTAAAGCTAGAGAAGGAGGCGAAAGCGCGGCGATGGATGAAGATGACGTTCCTGGAGAGGGCGGCGCAAGTAATGCGTCGCGAAAGGATTCTGCGCGGACGTGGACTGAGGAGACGGGGAGGCGGGGTTCCCTGCCGATGGATATCCCCTATCCGACGTCTAATTCTTCAGCTCGTTCTGCACATGTGCACGCACATCCACAAAGCTCATATCGAGAAGAAAGCGCCTTTGATGCGCACGCTCGGGCTCAAGCGCAGCTTCGTCGACCGTCGCGTAGCGTTGATGATGACCTTCAGCGCGCGGCTTTACACTTGCAGAGGAAGGCGTCGAGGGTATCTGTTACTGCGTCTGCTGCTGGATCTGGACATGGTTTGGAGACTGCCGGTAGTGGACCGTCGAGCGAGCCGGATATGCGAGGCGTCGCGATGGCGCAGGCAATTGCACAGGCTCACCTTGACGCTCAAGCACAGGCACACGCGGAGAGCAGCGTCAGCTTAAACCTCAGTACAGATGTTGGAAGTACGAGTGACGAACCCTACCAAGGACTTGATCTTAATTATATTCTTTCTGTTTCTGGCCCGCAAGGTTCGGCGGCTTCCGTGGGAGGGAAACGCGGGAGTGATCAGTGGAGTGGGCGGTTGAGCGTGGGGAGTAGCGTTGCCGCTGCTGGGCGGGAGCGGGATCCTAGTTGGGCTGCTGGATGGGGGATTAGCCATTCGGTTGGAAGGAGACAGAGTACGGCGACTGTTAATGATGATACTTTCTTACGGTGTGTCCCATATTCTTTACTCATGAGAATCATTATTTACTTATTAATTTCATTTTCGTAGATTTGTGAAGAAACATGATTTCTCTTATGACGAGCGAAAGCGTGAATGGACCTTCATGCGAGAGCGTACGGAGGACACCGGACATGTTCCTTCTCGAGCTGGACAGGAAATCTGGAGATGCCTTTGGGTGGGGAGGTATAAAGTTGATCGAGTGCATAGTAAAAATGGTGAGTAGCAGCTATGATTTTGGATCATGTTTATAATTATTAATGATTGCTTGGTCTTTTCAGCCGAACCATCGAAGCCCTTGCAAGTCCGACTGAATATCCGCCACCTTCCGGATCCCTACACAAAAGCAAGCACGCGCGGTGGGCCGTTGACGTTCATCCACAAGCATTCGCGTGCGCAGGCGTTCTCTATCTTCCGTGGGCACTCCTTACCGCAACGACATCTCAAGACGAGCTCGAGTATACTACTTGCGCCGAAGAAGGTGCAAGAGCAGTTTACAAGCACGCGCACGACGAGTAAGCTTAGTACGCATGGGTTACTCGATGAGAAAGATTCCGGCGCGAACACGGCCTCGAGCTCGAGGAGAGGGGAGCAGAGTCAGACTGCATCGGGATCGGGAACGAATAGCGCTACGACGAGCACGACGAGTGTGAGTGGCACGTCACACGCGCATACTGCTCCGGGTAGTTCTGCTACGATGGTGGGGAATGCGTCGGCGGGGAGTACTAGGTCCAAGACATCTATGGTGGCTTCGTCTGCTGGGGAGCATCATCAGCATCAGCACCAGCATGGTCCTGCCGGAAATTTGAGGCTGAGGATTGAAAAAAAGGAGTCAATTGAATCTACGAGCACGAGTACCAGTATGGGAGGTGATCGGAAGGGGAAGAGTGTGCTTAGGTCGCCGGTTGAGGGCCCTCCGAGCGCGAGTCAGGCGAGTATGAGCATGGGAAAGTTGACTTCTGCGTCTTCGCCTGATAGGGACAAAGGATCTGGCGATGCGGAGACGCCTGTTTCTCGTATGAATGCATCGTCGCGCCTTGCATTCTCCGCTACTAATGACTACACTCATCGGCAAATGGACGTTGATTTTGACGCTGGAGGCGGGGGTAGCAGACCTGTTTCGTCGATTGCAGAGACGGCGTCTGTGACTTCTGAAGGATCGCAGCAATTTAGCTCTGCATTGTCTGCCTGGGACGGGTCGTCCATCGGTTCCTCGCAGAGACGAGTAAAGCGACCCCCCCCTCCGGATTTGAGGCATCAGATTCAGAAATTGCCGATGGATACGAGAGGGTCTGTGGGTTCGTTGGATGATATGCCGATCAGGACTAGCCATGCAGAAGCTTTTGCTACGCTCGAGCCGCCGTTCATTGAGTACTTACGACAGCATACGGATAAGTACGATGGTGCTTCGGACCATGATTCTCAGCCGTCGAGGTTTAAGGGCCTTCGGAAGTTGTTCCACCCGCAGCCGCTGAAGGGTGCGTCGAAGCATAGCCCGCAAGGTACGGGTACTGGGAACGTTGCAGTGCTTGAAGGGCATTATACCCCGCCCTGGTTAACGATGGCTGCGAGGTCGAAGCAGGAAGAGCAGGAGCGTGTGATCAAGAATCTGAACGATTCGTTCCGCGATGTAGGCCTGCTGCCTTCGTTCAAGCCAAACAAGAACAGGCAGAACAAGAAAGGGAGGCGGTCGAGTGATAATGTGTTTGATCAGATCCCGGACGATTCGCTGTATATGCTCTTGCCTATGTGGCCAGGGGAGACGGACCCGACTTCTGCCGCGCTGGAGGACGACTCAGCGATGGAGGTGGATATTCCGATACATGAGAGGCAGTATTTGTTGGTGTATTATGTGCCGAATGAGCTAAGCAAGGAGAAGAAGCCGGACGACAAGAAGAGGACAAGAGGTTCGCATACATCGAGCGCTGCAAGCCATCATTCTGAAGTGTCGACTGCACGTAGTGGTGCGGATGGAAGGGGCGGGAGCGGAGGTGTAGGTGGCGGCAGTGGGAGCGGGGGTAAGAACTCAGTGTGTCTTAGTTCATTCAACGTCCTTGCGCGTCTGGTGTCCTACAAAGACGTGAACGGGTCGGGGATCCGCGTGCCGACAAACGGGCTAGCAGTGACGGGCCTCATGTCCGATGCGATCGCGGCGATCCCGCAGGTTCGATTTCAGGTTGACGACCTAGCGCTGATGATTGCGTTTTGCGCGAGCAGAGAGAGAGGGGTGGAAGTCGTACCGGAGGGTGCGGAGAAGTTGGGGTTGTGTGTCCCCCGAACGAACTCTGATGATCCTGATTCAGATGCGCCCCTTAGTCCGCTTGGGCGTGCGGCAGTGGAAATGGCGTGGTTGGGTGCGTTGGCGATAATGGGATTTGAAACCGTTGCTGGTGGTGGTGCTGGTTCTGGTGTTCTTTAGTAGCTGAGCACGTCTGTTTTACTTTCGCTTTTTTCTATCATGCCCGTATGTTTGATTATTTCTACGTTTGGGAAGGAAAGGTTTCATGTATCAACTTTGTTTGTTTCTGCTCTGGAATGCGTACTTGCATACTGTCTGTCTGATACTACTGAAACTTATATTCGATTTTTCTACTCTCTCCTTTCAACGTATCGACTACATGTGGAATCATCCGATATTCCACCGGTATGGCATTGGGGCAATACCAATTTAGCTTTGAATGTCCTTCACCGGGACTCGTTCGCCTGTTTCTTATTACTTGCATAGATTTAACAAGTGTCACAACTTGAAACTGTGCTTGTGACGTGACACTACGTGTCGTCCGAATCCGAGTCCGAGTCCGTCACGTCCGGTTTGCTATGTTTGCAAAGACAATCATGTGTCTCCTTGTGTTCGCGTTCTCCACGCAGATATGAAGAATTTCGGTGCCGCTTTCTTCTCCCGCTTCTGAACCACATGCTTTCGCTTTGCTGCCGATAGCTCGCGTTTTTCGTCATCAATAAGTATCGACCGTAAGGCTCACCCCAAGAGAGACTGCTTTATTCGGATCGATCAGGTGTATCATTCGAATCGCGTGCAAAAATAAAGATGCGGTGTCTCCACGATGATTGTGATATGGGCGGCCCGCCAGGGGTGTATATAATGTTTTTATGTGGATAGCTTTCGTCAAGCGATGATTTGCTTCCGGGCAGTTATGTTTGCGAAGTCTCATCTTGCACTTGTCTTGGTGTTGGGATTTGTTGGACCCACTATTGCACAGTCTGGTCGTGAGTTAGCTCTGACTGCATAGAAGTAATGATGTGATGGTCTTTTACTTACGCTTTTTCGCCAGTTGCAGCGAAGAAGTACTTGAACCTGCCTCTTGGAGCTATCAAACCGACTGGATGGCTGTTAGATCAAGTGCGCGTGAATGTCTATGGAATGTTGATTCGAAAACTAGAACACCCTTTACACAGCTTAACGTACAGATGAATGGCCTCTGGGGCCACGAACATGAGTTTTATCATTAGTGGGTTGTCACGTACCGTCAATCCGTTATTTGATTCTGATATTAGTGCCCCCGGGCCAGTGTTTCGCAAACGGACTGGCTGGGTAGGCGAGACCAGTTCTAATCGTGGTATCATCGTCCTCAACCCCCCTCTTCGACACAGGTGGTGACTCTTACTACTCCAACTTGGAAGAAGGTCTGTGGTTTTCAGAAGAACATGACGGACATTCTAATGCTTGAAGTGGTCTAGCTGGAAGTTACTGGTTTGTGCGTACCCTGCGTGTTGCAATTCATTCGCTTTTCTTGAATCCCTTTCTATCTAGAATGCTATGGTTCCCGCTGCCGTGCTAGTCGACTCTGCTGAAGTGCAATCTCAGACGCAATATTTTCTGGACTTCGTGCTAGATAACCAGGACGAGACTGGTTGGCTCGGCCCCGAAGTCTTTGATTCTAGGTTATTTACCTACCAGTGCTTTATGTTTATGTTTCGAATGCTTACTGTAGCTACAGCAAGCCGCGCTTTCTCTGGGCTCGGTGCGTTTGCTGCAGTCGTCTTTTTGATAAACCTGATTTTGTGTTTTCTCAGGTATCCATATCTATTTGGCGCGATGCAGATGGTGGAATATAACAATACACTCGCGGACCGTGTCATCCCGGCGCTTTATAAGTTTGTGACGTTAGCGAACTCTATGATGAAGAACGGCACAGGCCTTGAAGACTGGACTCGCACACGCTGGGAGGACTTCGTCATTGCTTTGCAATGGTATGTCGAAATCGAAGAGACGTCCTTTCACTTGGACTCAGTTTGGATCTTGTAGGCTCTACGACTTTTATCCAAATGGAAACGAGGACTTGCTGATCGAGACAATGCAACTTCTGAAATTGACTGGCGATCCGTGGGAAGGTCCGATCTTACTTATCTTATACTGATTCCTTTACTGAATCCCTATATCTTCAGATGTCTTCACAACCGAGGTATATCCTATCGTTCTAAACTAAGGTACATTTTTAACTTAGATAACTGCAGAACTTCCCAACTACAGCAGTGGAGAATCTCCGTAATCCGTTTCCTGTATTGGTAGGTGTTTCATATATTATCGTCTGTTGTCGTAACCGCTGATAAGCCCGGTCTTAGACGTGGCACGGTGTTAATATGGCAGAGGGCTTGAAAGCTCTTCCTTCGACGTACAGGTTTACTCACAACCAATCAGGTAAGGCGGATGCGCTTCGTTTCACTTTGATGCACAAATCAAGTACGATCCAAAAGATCTCGACCGCGCGAGTGAAGGATGGGGCGCACTCTTCCAGTATCACGGCCGTCCTAGCGGAATATTTGCTGCAGATGAATATCTAGCGGGTCTCGGTGCCATTCGCGGGTACGTTTCAGGATATCACGACTTGTCGACTATGCTCATCACTCTATTTTGATTCTCAGAACCGAGCTCTGTCTGGTTGTGGTAAGTACACGTGTATCTGCATGTTTGTCAAGATTAATCACGTGGTCAATCAGGAAACTATGTTTTCGTAAGAATTTTAGTAAGAAAATGTGCGCATGTTCTCAAGGACCTTCTTTAGTGGCTCGTACCTGTTCCAAGTCTCTGGAGACCTGAAATACGCTGATCGTGTAAGAAGCTGTGCTTTTTCTCATCTCTCTGTACGTCGCTGAGTGGCACCATGACAGGTGGAGAGAATAACTTACAATGCACTGCCTGCAACACTGACCGGAGGTGCGTTGCTTTCATACTTTCCCTGGATTCATCAGAATGATGACTTGAGTATTCTCAAGACATGTGGTCTCGGCAGTACCTGCAAGAGCAAAACCAGATTGCGGCCCAAAACATGAATCCGTGAGTTATTTTTTATACTGACCTTGTCTATCCTAAACACAAGCAGGAATCCGTTCCCCAATGATGGACCTTATTCCAACGTCTTTGGCCTGGAGGTATGTTTTACCTGCGGTGGAAGTGTGATGTTTGCTAATGGTCTGTCTTGCAGCCCAATTATCCGTAATTACGTTTACTTTAGTCCTGCCTATGCTCACTCTCACATTATCTCAGATGCTGTACTGTCAATCATGGCCAGGGCTTCCCAAAATTCATCACGAATTCATTCGTCAAGACCAGCGACAACGCCTCTTTGGTCCAAGTTTACTTCGGCCCTGTCGCTGTTCAGACTGTCCTCTCAGGAGACAACACGGTTTCTGTAGTTGTTGATACTTTATATCCATTCAGCGACGCCGTCAATCTAGCGGTATCTGCAACCAAAGAGTTCACATACTATGTCCGTATTCCGAGCTGGGTCTCCGGAGCGACCGTATCAGTTAACGGGGATGATGCGAATGACATCCAAGCTGATAAGAGTGGACTAGCTGCGATCGACGTTCCTGCCGGAAATTCGACTTTATCGTTAAACTTCCCATCAGAAATCGCAATAGGTACGAGAGCTGCAGGATGAAAATTCATTGCAAATACTAATAAAAGTCTCTTAACTTAAGAGAACCGTCCGAACAATTCCGTCGCAGTACATCGCGGTCCACTCAACTATGCATTCGATATCCCACGGAATCAGACTGTTCTCGCTCAGAACACTGACGAACCTCGCGCTGTCGACCTTCAGTTCGAGGCAACTGCTCCATGGCAGTATGCGATCGATCCGACGACGCTGAAGTTCAACGCGGGAACCCCTCAGGGTGGACGACTGCCTTCACCGATTTTCGATTCGGGATTACCACCGATTAGCGTTGACGCGACTGCGTGCTTAATCGAGTGGCCTGTTGCTGGTGATACATTCGCGAGTGATCCGCCGCAGAATGTATCTTGCGTCGGAAACGCCACGACTATCAAGCTTATACCTCTCGGGGTGAGTTTGCATCTGAGTTACTTGCGTCGCGTTTTGATTCACATTTAAATTGCTTGTTCAGGCGACGAAGCTGCGGATTAGCGAGTTTCCTGTTTTTGACTCCGCAAATGTCTAACGGGACTATGGTGCAGAGCGGCTAAACCCGGCAACTGAAGTCGTGTCAATTTGTTCTTGTTACTCGTTCACCAACACACCTTAGATTGACTTGTAAAGTGTACTACTGGATAGCTAGGGTTCGTAGGACTAGATTTTGCATTTTTAAAACATTCATCTCAAGGTTGAAGAAATTGTTCACCGAAAACTGAAATGGAATATTTAAATCATTTTAAAATCATTTTATTTAATAGTAATACCATCAGTCGCGACCAAAAACGAGTAATTACATAATACGATCACGTCGATCATTGCCATTCCGAGATAGCACCAAGAAATAGCGGGAAAATGACAAGAAAATAATTATTTTATTCGATTTTTTCGCGATTTTTTCCTAAAAAAATTGAAACTTTTGATGGTCCATCAAAAACACCGGTTTCACGCATAACTTTGTTACTTGTATTATAATAAAAAATTTGCCCGGGTCAGAAATTCAAAATTACGGCTTCCACCGAGTTGTCGACACGTGATGCTCTGCACCGTAGTAGAAGCTATCCAAATATGAATCACTAGTGAAGTAAGAGCCTGTCCGTCTCCCTTTCAATGCAATGTTTGTACCTGGGATGACGAAGAGAAACCTCGTGTCTTTGAATTGTTTCAACCGATCTCCGCTGTACGAGGCTGTACGGCACCGGTGCCGATCTTGCATATCCCATTGTACATCAACTGACTACCTCCAATACACGTCATCAAGCGAGCGTCTTACACGTCTGTGGTTAACTGTACGGTCTTGTGACCGTTCTATCGGACAGAAGTTTGCCATTCTTCGGTCCGCGGACAATGAGTCCATTTCAGAAGCTACGGAAGGAATTGCTCTTTTTTGTTCACCCGGGCCACGAAGTCGGTCAGAAGCTCCCGCCAAGTCCATCATAACATGTTCCATCATATCTGCATATTTCTCCTCCGGCATTTTCCCCTCGTTATTTGTTTCTATTTGTTTCATAATGTTCCGGTACCAAAATGGCAGGGATCCTCAATCATACCTTTACAATAAATCATAGAGGAGGAATGCAGATTTTGACTTGCATTCTGATAGAGTAAAATTACACTTATAAATACCAAGTAATTCTAAGTCACCATCAGTCGTTGTACGTAATTTCTAGACGTGGAAACTGCGTCGATCACATTTGTGATCCAGTGATCAGCAGATGCTGTGTGCTGCCGTCTACATTACCTCACAACAGGGAGACTCCGGGTCGAGACCACGAAGTTAGTCTTTGGATAAGTTATATCCGCCGTTAATTTTTGTACCGATCAGACCCTAAGAAATCGGCGGAGGAGTTGTGGTCATATGAGTTTGAGAAAACTAGAAGAACTTTGGGAACTTGCAATGTCGACGGTCCGCAACACCTTCGGATATATTTTCCGTCACGGGAGCACATTTTCGAGTTATATATGAAGGTGTGTCATTATTCATACCAGCTGCTCGAGGAATCTTTACAATGAGGCGACTAATCCTTAGTGGTTTGCTCACCGCGACAGCTCTTGCGTCTGCACCGCGCGGCCCTTGGGATGCTTTCAATTATGCTCCTAAAAGTCGCTTAGTTCGGCCAACAGGCGTTTTTCAGACGGTAGGATCTGTCGTCAATGCGAAGGAGCTCCTTTCTGAGACGGGAACCGCGTCGATTACTGGCAACGCTTCATATCTTACCCTGGACTTTGGGAAGGAGGTGCGATGACAGTAATGAATTTTGAGGCCTACTAAGGAGCGCAATACAGGTCGGGGGATTAGTGTCTTTGACAATTGTTTCTCGCTCGTCTGAGAACAGTTCTCTGTCCCTGTCCTTCGCGGAGTCTCCTTTATTTATCAGTCCCGTAACATCTGATGATTCAGTACATTCGGTGGCCAGCCAGAATTATGATGGCGTACTTCCGATCCCAGCTCCGCTATCCACGGGTCTATGGACATCGCCCAAAGAACGTTTACGAGGTGGATTCAGGTTCCTAACAATTGTCTCAAACGATCCTTCGACCGTTTCGATCAGCAACGTCTCTTGCTCAATTACGTTCTCACCTCATATCGAGGATCTTCGTGATTATTCCGGCTATTTTTATGCGAAGGACCTTTCTTTTCATGATGAAGATTTCTTGACGAAAGTTTGGTATGCGGGAGCATACACTTTGCAGACAAATGTGTTGGCCGCAGATGGGGGGAGGTGGGCTCCGAGTGTGCCTTCTCCGGGTAAGTTGATTTTCTTGTTCTTTACTGTTGATCCCCGAAGACTCCTTTGTGTTCTAGGCTGGGCGAATAATGGAACGATTAGCATAGGAGGGCCCGTAGTCACAGATGGGGCTAGGCGCGATAGGTAAGAAAGTTGCCACGAGTTCGCATGCCATTTGGCTCAAAATCAATTTCATCGTAGAAATATATGGCCAGGTAGTACACACGCGACAGATCCAGGAAAAGAAACTACTAATTGCGTTTGAATTCTTTTACAGGAGATATGGGCATTGCCGTGCCCACGCAGCTCGTATCGACAAACGATCTCATTCCGACAAAGAATGCCCTTGCGACATTGTTCTCCCTCATGGATCCTACTACTGGTCGCCTGCTTTATTGTGGCCCACCTTTGTGCACTATCGGAGACGTCGCTACTTCTGGGCTGAAGAGCGACACATACCATGCCTGGACTCTGATTGGTGTGCATACTTACTTCATTTACACTGGTGACAAGTCTTTTTTGCAAGACTTGTGGGCAAACTATGTGAGCACAGCAGATCCATCATCATTCAGTGGAGAATTGATGCACTCGACCAGACAAAGGCCGTTCAATTCCTTGAGAACAAGGTACAGCCGTCGGGACTGCTCAACATATCGGATACGGCAGACTGGTCGCTGCTTACACGTGGGGGCGAGAATTCGGAGGGTAACGCACTCTATTACAAGGTATAAGTTTCCTGGAGGCTCTGGTGTAAAAGGCTTACGTGTGAGAAATTCCAGGTATTGACGAACAGTGCCGAACTGGCGTCGTACCTCAATAAAACTGAACTTGCGTCAGCTTGGACCGCAAATGCGACTGCACTGAAGACAACGTTTAATAATGCCTTCTGGTCGAAAGAACTAGGGATGTACACGGACAACGCAACGACAACTTTTGTTCCTCAAGATGGGAACTCATTGGCAGTTATTTTCAATCTCACGACTCCAGAACAGGCACAGTCGATTAGCGCAGGGTTGACGAAGAACTGGAACGAGTTCGGAGCCGTTTCTCCTGAATCCCCGGATACGATTGCGCCATTTATCGGTGGTTTTGAGGTACGACAGATACACATTAAGACCAAAGGCTATATATTCAAGTTGATGATGCGTGCAAACAGTTACAGGCTCACTTCATTTCCGGAAACGGAGAACGAGCTTTAGATTTGCTTCGACTTGAATGGGGATACATGCTTTACACAAACATCAGTGTTCAGTCAACCATTCTGGAAGGATACACGGCGAACGGGTCTCTCGGGTGAGTGAAACGAACCTTGTGCTATCCATAGCTGATGCTAAGATAATACAGTTATCGAGCAGCTCTTGGGTACAATTTCGATTACTCATATACTTCCCATTCTCACGGTTGGAGCACTGGACCGACGTCTGCTCTGACGTTCTACGTTGTTGGTCTGCAGATCACTGAGCCACAGGGTTCAGCTTGGACACTGGCCCCACATTTCAGTGGTCTGTCAGCTGCCGAAGGTGGATTCACGACTCCTCTTGGATGGTTTGGCGCTTCATGGAAAATCAAGGACGGGCGGGACATTACGCTAAAGATTTCGACACCATTAGGTACTCGCGGCACAGTTGACATTCCCGCCAAATTAAAGGAATTGTACACCGACGGAGAGCGTCTGACACCTAGCGGAACGAAGATCTCTGTGACTGGCGGGAATCATACGGTGGTGGCTAGGATGTAATTATGCTTTGAAGTTGCGAAGTGCAAAGTAAAAACGGTCATTTACCGGTCCGTTGAACAGTACCATTCCTTTGAACACCCCACTTTTCCGCACTCAATGCTCCAACCCACAGCTCAAATATTTTATGGTAGATGCACAAAGTACGTATAGATAGTGCAAAATTCCGTGACCTATCAAATTCAGAGAAAATATTTATTGAAGAAATTCAATAAGTAAAGATGAAGCAGATGCATATCACTACCCATTCATGCTCTTGGCGTGGCTCAAAAGCAGATAGACTCATACTGCACTGCTTTGAGTACATGCAGCCGAGTTTTTGTTACAAAACATCAATCGAATGAATTAATATAAGGTATACAACAAAAAGCATGACAACCATGTCACGCGGTATTCAAAGGAGTAGCTTTTGTGACATAAACCTTACTTTTTTCACATGCCCGTACTAATTTTTCCTGCACATTTCACAGCTCAAAAATTTTCAGCATACGGCCTCTATAGTAGACTACTCGGATGTTTAATAAGACTTTTAGAAAAAATGTTGTGGTGTTGTGTCCGAGTGGATCTGTATTGGGTGTTCAAAGGACCGGCAGTTGCGATTATTTCCCACAGTTCATTTGGGTATAAAGTACACGGTCCCGTGATCCGCATCAGTCGGGCGGGCGAGAGTCGCGAGACGCGTCAAGAAGTTCTACTTCCACCTCACTACATGGTACCTGGCTGTGCACTTAGCGCGTACAGTGATCATGCATCACTCTGTATGCACATAAAATGATACGAAGCGCCATGCATAGCGCGCGTGGCTTGATGGCTTCGGTTGTACCTGGCAGTGGTTCATCAGGACACAATTTGAATGTGACGTGCTCAGTGGAGTTCTGCCATGACGATCAACTATACTAGAACAGATATCTCTTTGAACGTCTAGCATCTTCATCAGAGAAACGCAGAGATCGTATCCCATTAACTGGAGCTAGCCGCTTCCTCTGCATCCTTCTGGCGCCCAAAGTCCCTCTTTCATGAAATGGCGGATCCTATGTTTGTGTTTTCCGCACAGTAATTCATTAAGTTTCTTCTTACCATCACAAGTACTTTAATCTTTAGATAAAAGGGACCGGCAGTTTCTTTATTATTAAACATGGACCGCCAGCGACAACTGTAACTTAATCAGTTCCCTTTTCCGCAAGCGGATGTTCGTTTCCTGTTGCGACATCGTTTCTGAGTCTTGAACTCGTCTGCTTCGCCGTCACAAGGGACACCATCTGTCACGAACCAGGCGAAACTACTCGTTTCGCGGATCCTGCGAAGCTTCTAACGGCTTGGAGAAGTGCATGGACCCTATGTACCGTGGATGATCAAATATGATTTCGGTCTCATTTATTGCCGGCCCATAGTTGGTATAAAGGCTTAGAAATACGCCTCTACTTCCATTGCTTTTGAGCTCTCCAAAGCTTAAACAGTTTCTTTACTTCTCCGATGGTGTTTATCGACTGTACTGAGGGTCTTTGCGCTGAGTCTGGGATACTACATCAGGCAGTCAACGCCCTTTATATCACGAGATTATTCTGCCGTACGTACAGTTCATCCTTGGTTTACCACTGGATCTATATATACGAGTTCCAGTGTCATCTCTGGTTCTCTTTCTTTACGATATCAGTAAGGCAGTTCTCTATCCTTGCGGAATGGAAGCTTACATGTTTTCTGACAATAGTTATTTCGATTGACCATGAAGTGTCTCTTATGTGGGTAAGTTTGATTGAGTATATTACGATGATTCATACTTCTGATTATTTGACGAACTTCTCCTGGTTTACAGCCATCAAGGCTAAATCTGGGGAAAATCTTGTTCTTCTTGGTGAGACCGATTAGTCGCAATAAATGTTACAGTCATGAATTGATTATTGGTAGATCCGATATTATACACTTGGCACCCTCATGTAAGTACTTAGTGGGCGTCTCACCGTCGTTTAACCTTACTTATGGCCTTGCCCTTCCCTTTAGTTTTGTAAACATCGGTAAGATATTTCGAGTCCTTCCGCAGCAAGATACGTGAATTGAAACGATCGGAAGTCCTGTTCTTAAAAAATCCGTCAGAAGAGGTCTGTCCCTTCACTGTAGCATCTATGGACGCCGATACTAATTATGATTGACAGATGTAAGGTGCAGAATGCTAATACCTCTGAGACAAGCTGACTCTCGTTCCAGCTGTTTGTCGTTGTAGTATCACAAACAAAAAAACAGAACGTGCTCACATATGTTCCAGGCAACTCGTGGGCTTCGTTTCAATGGATTTCTGGCATAATCCTTTCCCTCATGACGGAGCGTGAGCATGGTTCGAACTTCTCAAGGAGACTAAAAGGTCGTTAACTTATCTGTCTCAGTCACTCTTGAGCTTAGAGTCTATGCCATGTATGGGAAGAGCCGGGCAATTTTGGCCTTGCTAACCTTATCTACTGTCATAACAATCACGTTTTGCTTGGTGAACGCGAGCCGCGTGATTCAAGAAGAGAATCGTAAGTGATTGGTCAAATCATGATGATATTGGAGGCTAGCAATTTCTCGTTAGCATTGATGATACGCATTGGGCCGGAGACTGTCATATGTGACGTTACTGGACTTCCTGCTCTTCATAAATCCTGGTGGATTCCCGCACTCTCTATGGAATTGATGCTGTTTGCGCTTGCTGCCTTTAAGGGGATTCAAACCCTCAAGAAACACGGCGCGGAAGGTCCGATAAGTCGGCTTTCCATCTTCCTCGTCAAGGACTCTGTGCTGTACTTTCTGTCGTAAGTCTTCAGTCGTTCCGATCAAGTAAACTGAATTTATAGATCACCTTTCTTTGCGACACTAGAGTCTTCGCGATTTACTTAGTTGCTCAGCTATTTTGGATTTTCAAAAGTGTTCGGTTTTCTCTGGACTAGGTTCGTAATATTCGGATCCGTTCTGATAGCGCTGTATTTAGGTGGATTATATGGAGGTCCCCGTTGGCTTTACTTACTGCATGGAGGGCATGATGAGCCAGAGGCTGCTTCTAAATATTCGTGCGTTAGCCACCGCACACGCTCACAATTCACATCCCGATAGAGAAAACATCGTCTTTCTTTCGCCACCGCAAAATCAGTCAGACAATGGTCGAACCCACAGCACAAGGATTACCATTTCTACAGTTGTCTCGGAATTTGCATGAAGGACTGGCTCAATTTGCCGTGAATTGTTGGTGATTCTAATGATTGAAGTGTCGTCGTTCCACATGCTTCCTGTATTTATTTGGGTCTGCATTACTTCCCTTACGTACGAGATCTTTATGCACTCAGGCCGTAATGCAGAAGCCCACTGTCATAATTTCCAGAGGTGATTTATGCTCTGGGAGCCCATTTAAAAACTTTCTACAAAATGGACAGACACGATTGGTGTCTACGAGTGACGAGGGCGAATTTCGACAGTGGTGAGTGGCCGTGAATGCTGTCCTCTTGCACGAAGCACGCTAGTCCCTTTGTCTTTGATCGGATGTGCCGCTTAGGGCTAGCCGAAGATGATTAACCAGAATTGACGCTCCTTGTCCTCAATCATTAACTTTAAAGGCATCCCGCGGAATTCTAGAAACTATGAAATACAAGAGCGAACTAAACAGGTGAATCGAGATCAGGAAACAGGTCCGTTCCCCGGTTCCTCTTTCGCTCGCTCGGTGTAGTAGTGAAACAAGAGCATATTATCAAATCTACGTGCCAGACACATTTTTTAGAATTTGCCATCTCAGTGCAGTCTCTTTCTTACTCTCTATGAGACTCGGACACGTATCTTGCTAACTTATCCTTGCGATGCCGATGCCCGTGTGTGTTTCCGAACAGGAATTATAGGAGAAAAAGACTAACGAATTGTTTCAGCTTTACCGAAGCCGGATTTAACTCTATAAGAAAGAATTCTTGGACTGCTACGTTTCAGAACTCGCCAACGACGATTCGTATCTGAATGTCGATGATGTTATCTCAGAAGACACGCGCCGAGTTCGCACGATGCACGCAGCAGACCTCGATGCACTCGAGTCGATGGAATAGCGCATGGATGCAATTATCTTTCGATCTTTTCGTCGAGGCGCAGACTCGCGCGTGGTACAGCTTACAACTATGGCCGCGCGCTAGGCACGACATGGATACGCATCGGACTCCCGCGCTTACCGTCATGCGGCATAACATCGATCTACGTACTGCCAATCATAACGGAGAGTCGAGCGCCCTCTCCTCTTCTTCGGAACCCGCGCCGGTATCGGATGTCCAAAGTGTTGTGGTCATTGATTATATCGACTCGTCCAGCTGGAACGACCCGAATGCCATCTCGGGCTTGGAGCGGCGCGTGCGAGCGCAGACGGCGCATATACTCGGAATGCATCCTGGAGAGTATGGGTATGGTCGGAATGCGGTGTTCTTCATACTCGCTGTTGGGCAGAGCTGGCGATTTGGTATGCGGGATGCGGATGGGTTCAAGTATATCAGCAATTGGCATAGCTCGATTGACAGTCTGGAAGCCCGGAGGGATCTTCAACGGTTAGTGGATTCGGTTGAGATATTATGAATTTTGTTTTTATGGGTATGGGCGTGGGTGTGGGGATCTTATGAATGACAGTATCCTTACAAGGCCAAAGTGAGTCTGATTCGTGATTCCAGGATGTCTCAGTTGACTTGATTCGTTCTGTAGCTTGCGGTCCAGACTGATATGACGAGTGTATCTCAAATATGACATTTATTCTTCGAGTCGACCAAGTCGACGAGGTTTCGTACCCTGGGGGAGTTTGGAATTGCAGATGTAGATGCTGTAGGCATCATATGTATCATAGAAGTTTCTCGTTTGTTCGTATTTCATGCACGCACCGTTCAATTTATAGCAAGTAATCCAGAGTCTTTACGTACTAGCAATATTCTGATTGATCGTTTTAAGGTGGCAGGAGACAAGCAGTGCTGGGAACGACCGATCATCATGGGTGGAAGAATTGTTGTATAGTAGCGTATAGCCCATTGAGTGCGGTTGAACAAAACGCTTCTTGGAGTGATTAGGCCATCAACATTTCTTCGCGCATCGAGATGTCGGCGCAACGTAAGAATAGATATAGAATGTTTTCCCGTGTATGCCGGATCAGAGAGAATTTGTTGAAGAAACAAGTACTTCAATGATGCCATCAACCAAATTAGAATAGGTAGACCTTCAGTCTCTTGGAATAGCACTGTCCTGACGAGATTTCTAACCGACGCCTAGAATTAGAAGGGAATGAGATGAGGCCGCTACAGCTGATGCAAGAGTCGAGGATCAAGCGATCTGAGCGGGTTTTTCCTTTAACGGTTGGCGCATGAGAGAAGACCGTGGAGAGGATAGCTCCTTCCTTGAGACAGAAGCGTGTTGTCCAGTAAAGTAGAACGAACCTGAGGATTGGACGACAAAGATCTCGTTGATAGAGGTTTTGGGGGCTACCATTAATATTGTGCTGAATGAAAGAGACTCACGTAATACAAATGGCTGTCGAATGCGGTTCTCAGCGGTAAAAGGACATCGTGACTGCCCTGAAGGAGAACGCATGGGATAGTCTACAGGTTCCCAGGCGTCGTTCTAGTCCTGTACCTCGGCTTTTTGATACCAGAACAAGAAGACGGATTGCCACCGCCATGAAGACAACCAGATCTGTTATATCACTCGAATCGCGATACATACATGAAAGATATTGACGGCAGCGCTACATGTATACGTTTCAAAACAGTGTGCCGATGTCGACATGCTCATGCGGTAGAAGCCCGAGGCTTGACGCGAGTCATTCTAATGTCGAAGAGAAATAGTTAAGAAAGACGTTGATCATGGAAGAACTTGGCACTGCAACTTCAACAACAAAGAGTCAAGTCAAGAATCAACACCGCGTGGGAAAGCGCCAATCTGTCGCACGTGATGATCGCCATAAAACCATAAAAATTGGCATTGGCAAATTCGTGAAGGTCCATTACGGTTTTCTCGCAATACTCACGTCCGCGGTTCTTCACTCTGCTCGAGCACTTGTATGCCGCATTAGATACGCAAAAGGCAGATTTAGAAAAGCGTTCCTTCATGAAACAAAATGAGAATCACTGGGAGCTAATCTTGTCTGGCCTTCAAAGTTGGACATGTGCACCGAAGACTCGTTGGGAATGACATAATCCCGTGCACGGCTGTCTCTTTTTCTCCTCTTCCTCCCCCTTACACTCCTAGATCTCCGGAGTCGCTAGTGCTGGTTTGATGTCCCGGCATCGTAAAAGCCGGGGTCACGGCGGGATCACAATCTTCCTGTTCACGCATGGGCACTTTGATATAATCCTTGTCAGGCGTCGCTCAACGTGGGATACCGACCGGTGCTCTGTACGTGAAACAACTTAAAGGATACTCAAAAAGGACTCATATCGATATTCTTGTTGGGCGGAAGAAGTGATGAAATCTAGGAAAATAAAATCACCGATTGGAGCTATTTCTGAACCACACCACGGTAGCATGTGGATGGACTGGTGTTATTTCAAGCAAGAATAGCTCCTTATCAATATATCCACCTGCTCCAGTTTTAGCCGTGACGAAAAAGAATTCGGGTTCTGTAGATATATAGTCGACTCCCCGAGTTGATGTTCCCTCGACTCGCACGCACTTTTCTCTCGTGCGAGCATAACGGACGGAGCGCGTCGAACATTATGGCCTCGCAGCTCGCAGGTACCGAGGATGTCACGAGTCTTCCTCCTGGGCTGACAATTGCCGAGAAGACATCGGCTGGCGACAGTGAAAAGAATTCATCGCTGGAGAAGGACGTCGAGAGTGCCACCGCTAGCAATGACGATCTGAGCGAGGACGGTGAGGTCTTGAGTGATGCTCGAGACCTTGTCACCCATGTCATCAGCATCGACGATGACCCGAGCCTGAATCCCTGGACGTTCCGTACCCTCGTCATTGGCTTGGGTCTGAGTACGTTCGGTGGTGTACTTGGTACAAATACTTTCCTTTTGAATTTATCTCAATTAGAAACTAACCATCTTTTTAGCTGAGATTTACTACTTCAAACCCCAAACGGTCCTCGTCTCGACAATGTTCCTCGCCATCATTTCTTACGTTCTCGGTATCGCAATGGAGACGTTTATCCCGACTCGTGGCTGGTTCCGTTATCTCAATCCGGGACCGTTCAACCGGAAAGAGAATGCGATGATTGTGATCATGGCGTCGGCGGCTGCAAATAGTGCTCTAGGAACCGAAGTTCTCGCAGTCCAGCGCCTATTTTACAACATCACACCGAATCCGGCTGCGAGCATCTTCATGCTGTTCAGCAGCCAGATGATCGGATACGGGATCGGCGGTCTCATGCGCTGTAGGTGCATAATCGCAGCCTGGGCGACGCTTGACTGACTAGTTTTGCTTTACAACCAGCGATTTTACTGTACCCGTCTAAGATGCTGTATCCCGGTGTTCTGCCTCTAATATCTATGTTTGATGCCTTCTTCGGTGTCGGAAGCAATGCAAAGAAGAAACTGCGACTTTTCTACATCGCTTTCTTCGCGTACGATAGTCAAGATCTTTGACCTGATTTTGCTCTAATTCTCTTTTTGCTTCTAGGATCGCAGTTTGGGAAATCATTCCGGAATGGATCTTCCCTCTTCTCACCGGTTTTTCAATATTTTGCCTGGCGAACCAGCATTCAGCAGATTTCACTCGCGTCTTTGGCGGATCTAATGGAAACGAAGGACTGGGATTACTCTCAGTCTGCTTTGATTGGCAGTACATTTCGGGAGGTGTTAATCCCTTCGCCATCCCTCTCCAAGCGCAATTCAGTAACTTCCTCGGGTATCTTCTATGCATGTATGTCCATTCATTATTAAGGCTTCTCTGCGGCTAATTGGATGATAGGGTCGTATTCTGCGCTGTCTTCTATAAAAACATATGGCAATCGCGTAATTTCCCATTCGTGAGTAAAATCAATCTCTATTGTCACCGTTCCCTTTGATCAAACTCTACTTTAGTTATCTCAGGAGCTCTTCTATGAGAATGGAACAGTCTATGACCAGCTTCTTATCTTGAACGATAACTTTGAGGTAGACCCGACGCTTCTCGCTGAACAAGGTCTTCCTTTCTACGCCGGTACTTGGGTCGTTCAACTGCTCGTCACAAATCTGGGGATGGCAGCGACGTTCACGCATCTTTTACTCTGGAACCGCAACGACATCTCTGCTGCATGGTCTTGGCTTACACCATCTAATTTACGCCAGATGTGGGTGAACTTTGACTGGAAGTTCTGGAAACACGATGACCGTGAAGAGCGGGAACGACTGTATAGGGAGACCGAGGGCGACAAGAACATTGACCCGCACTACCGCGAGACGCTTAAATATGCAGATGCGCCGAATAGCTGGTACTTCGTCACGCTGATTCTGAGCTCAATTGTGGCGTTGGTGGTCATTTACAAAGCGAATTCGACGCTCCCTTGGTGGGGATTCTTGATCTCGCTGATGCTCGCGACGCTTTCCATCTTGTTCTTCGGCGCGTTGTATGCGATTACGGGTCTTGCGTTCATCATCCAGCCATTCGTACAGATGATTGGGGGTTTCATCCACCCAGGTCGCCCAATGGCTAATATGTACTTCGTGCTCTTCTCGTACAGTAAGTCTTTGTTATTATGCACGGTGGTTTCGGGCCGCTTGCTGATCTTATTACACACATTGGACAGACAGCGTCAGTCAGGCGCAGCTGCTTCTTCGTGACTTGAAGATCGCTCAGTACACAAAGTTATCTCCACGTGCGGCATTTACGGCGCAGACTGCAGGCACTTTGCTAGGTTCAGTCCTCAACTTCGTACTGATGAACAGTATCATCGACAACCAGCGGGATATACTCTTATCCGTCGAGGGTACGAACGTCTGGTCGGGTCAGCAGCCTCAGCAATACAACAGCCAGGCCGTCGCCTGGGGCGGCTTGTCGCATGAGTTGTTCGCCGCGGGAAAACGGTACGAGTGGGTACCTTGGGCGTACATCGTCGGGCTTGCAGTGCCCATTCCGTTCTGGCTTGTTCATAAGAAATGGCCTGGATTGAGGATGGATTATTTGTACACGCCGGTTATTTGTTATTATATTGGATGGCTGTGCGTTGGTATCAACTCGTCGATCCTCTCGTACTTCACCATCGCGTGGTTCTCGCAATGGTGGCTCCGCACGCGTTGCCCGCGATGGTTCGCGAAGTATAATTATATTCTCGGCGCCGGTGAGTCCCACATACATTACTGAGTACTCAAGAAACTGATTATTTTTAATTTGCTTCCTTACTCCTCATGTAGCCTTGGACGGAGGAACGCAGGTCATGGTGTTCATACTTTCGTTTGCCGTTTTCGGCGCTGCGGGGAATACCCACTTGTTCCCGCAGTGGTGGGGTGCGAACCAGAATGGAAATTACGATCGGTGTCTCGTTCTCGAATAATACATAACATAGTGAGCATCGAGTGTACTTATCGCAGAGTACTATTTGGTGGGTAGGATGCATAGAATAATATACAGTGATGATTGATACTGTGTTGTGTCTCCGGTATCGGAGGGGGTGTATAATATGAAATGCACTAAAAAACCGAGGCGTGTGTGTGTGCGTAATTAAAGTGGGGTACCAGAGTGATACCTCGTTTTTGAACGATGCAGTATGATTTGTATGGGCGAGCTCGCCAGCGAGATCGTAAATATTCACATCGGACTGGGTGATGGTGATGATGGCGGTTTGCTTGCTAACACCGAGCTCAACCGTACGGAGTCACGAAGTAAGTACGAGGAAGATCGAGTCTTTTGCGTCTGAGTTTGTCGAAGATGTAGTGAGATGCGGCTGCCTAGGACGCAGAAACTTGCTTTAAGGACAGGTACAAGAGCAAATACAAGAACTCTGCGTTGGAGTGGGAGGACGGAGTTCATGATGAGTGCTGTGGCGCTTATGGCTATATGTGTACAAGAATCGCAACGAGTCAGAAGTAATAGATTGAGATGTGTAATCAGAATCTCACCAAGCATTACACAGTAGTACGCGAAGCCGTCAATGACAAGAACAGGGAACAAACTTCGGAGAGGCCGTTCCTGTTTGGCTAGGTATTTATACATGTAAGCACAAATGTACTCGGGGTGGAGGAACAAGATGAAAGGATACTCACAGATTTTTACTGCGCGAACAATGGTCAAAATGAAGATGACGGTATCGAAGACGCAGTACATTGCCCAGCAAGGTAACATCGCATGCGGGTCGATGTTAATACTATCCACCCAACATCCGAGAATCTTTCGAGCCCTGAAAACCGCTATAAGCATTTCGGGTGAACTTCGATTGGTATCTGAACTTACGTTGGTGATTGATTGGGTGAGACTTTATAGAAGCGCTTTAGTCGATTCGTGTGAGTTCCATAACTACATCTGAACGCTCACAATGCATCTTTTGAGTCAATAAAGCCACTAGGACCACAAGGCAAAGATCCGTAGCCTACGTAACATTACCTTGAGATGCAATTGACTTCAGAATAAATAGATACGCACCACAGCCACGCTGATCAATAAGATGACTACATTTCGGTTACGCTCCCAAAGGGCGATAGTTCTCAGAATAACAACGACTACAAAAAGACTTGATTGAATCTTCGATATCAATGTGTAAGAGCACTCACTTTGCAAAGGGAAGAAAAATACTAAAGATCCCCTGTTACTTATGAGCAAGATATTCACGATGGCAAAGAGTAGATATCTCACCAAACAGAGAGGTAATAATCTATCATACAGCTGAACGGAGGTGATGAGACTTGGGCCGCTTAATTTTCGTATAAGATGGTTCACGAACAACTTGGGTAAAGTTGTAAGGACTAGATAACATAACATAAAGATGGATGAACATACTGGTATTGGTAAATCCGTCTCGAGAAGGGCTGAAAGAGCCTATAAGTCTTCTTAACGAACAGGAATGCGGATGTAACCATACTCAGAAGGTATAACAGCCCGTCGATTATGACAGGCCATCTCGTGACGAAGAAGCTATTACCGCCTGAAATGAGCCACTATTCTGTTGTTATAGATTGTACGACCCTAATACGCACAGGAATTTACCCATCGCCCCCTTTCGTTCCCAAACGCAGGATATCTATAGTAATGAGCAATGCCTTGAATTTCTCAACATTATCGGAAGTTCAAGAACAAGCGTACCGCGCTAAAAAAAGCATCAATGATAAATGTCAGATGTTAGCTCACACTTGAATCGTCTAGACGAAAAAGTAGTGCAAACTTGTTGCTTACTCTGAAATTGTAACAATGGCATCGTAGACCATCACGGAAAATGCGGCCACTTAAACCGGAATGGAGATTGACATATAAGTAGTCATGCAAGTAGGCTCTGAATCAAGTACTAACCATATATGGCCTGGAAGTCAAGTAATGTCGGTGAGAGAACTAGTAGGGAGGTCATAAAATAACTCACCTTCACTGTTTGAAAATCCTTCAAGTCCTGTACCGCATCTGGATATTGGGTCCAAAGTGCAGGTAATTTCGTGTCCATGGTAGTTTCCAGCCCAGCGCAGTCCAACCCGAGCCAGAGACTCGAAGGCATATTTCGATCGACTCCTTATACTTCTCGATTATAGAAAAACAATGGATCAATTGCGTCGTTGTTTGACAAGGAAATGAGTTTGCATCGCGAGTTGGATCGAAAGCATGGTTGCCCGATGGTTTCATAGCGACTGAACGTAGAACCCGCACAGCTTTGGAAGATGTAGTGATAGAATCCAGTGATCCTCCTCAGTCGACAAGATACGCATCAGGTACATCAAATAGGTCTTTTCCACTTTCAGTCATCTGGGAGACGTTGTATCGAAGGCGATGGACTTCTGTACAACTTGGGAGACCAGATCCAACAGGACGTTGCCTCTGATTAGACAGGGCTTGAGTTACAATACCTTACCCCACCTTGATCGACGAATTCTACACTGTTGCGGACGGAGGCTTATTCCCGCACCACGCTCGATAGGCAGAATATTATGGGACGGCTTGCTTCTTTTGCATCCGATCAACTTGCTCGCCTATTTCAGAACCATGCCACCGGCCACAACGGCGTCGCTGTCTTATCGGACCAAGTCAGAGCTGGATGTACAGATGCCAAGAGGACATCAACACGGGATTCTGTTATTTTCCGCGTGCCTAAATTCCGTAGCAAGTGGTCCAACAAGAAAGCCTCGAGGTGCAGAACGGTCGTTTCTCCGCCAGCATCTCGGCGGTCGCATACTATAGTATGCCATCGGATGTGAAATTTTGAGGGTATGACAAGATGAAGTCTCAATGAAGGTGCCTTCTTGATAAAATCAGCTCCTACGGAGTCTCTCGGCACGACTTCCACGGGAGCCGAGTTAATAATTACTACGTAGCCAATCCATCGGCGTACAGTAAACCTCCGGAAACAAGGATCTCACAAGCAGCAGTTTCAGTTCCGTTGAGCACGTTGGCGTGTACAATCATGATCTGGCGCGTTACTATGAGATTCATGTAAATATACGCGGTACATGTTGACTGTCAATGGATGGAGAAGGAAGATGAGGCTGAGAAGAGAAATGCGTCTCTTGATATGGAAACGTCGATCTACTACTATTCGTGAGCAAAATATACCAAATATGGATTATGATTGCGTGCTCCACTGAACGGATGGCGTGCTCAGTTATGCACGGCGCGAGCGCGTTTACGACGCGTCTCGTCCTTTCTTGACTTCGAACCACCACCATCTCTGCTTTATACTATGAGGATTTGGATTTTCTTTTCTCTAGATTTCTGAGGCTCCTGTCTGCATCCAACGAGCTTGGAAATCCTGATCATGACCTCTGTCACAATCTGTGACATTCAGGCTTCTCTGATTGGTCCAATACTCGTGCTATCGTCGAGACGCGTCGTAAAATGCCGGGAGACGGTGGACGGTGGACGGTGGACGTAGACGGCCGCGGACGACCTGGTCGAAGAAATTGTTTCTTGGGTAGCATGGCGGAAAACACGTACGTCTTCTATGCAGTTAGCCCTGTTCTGAGAGCAACATGATTGCTCGCCATCTGGCTCACTTTTCCCTACACACCGTCTCGAGCTAGCGACGCACCCTGTGCCCTTGTGTGTCGTTGATCCACGTGTCCTTCGTTATCGGACCTTGGTCTTCTCTGAAAATTTGGGGGCTTATCACGAGAGCCCGGTGCCGGTCGCAAGACGCCAATGATATCACCATACGGAACGGTTTACCGGTTACGTTATTCGCGATCATCGAGTTTGAAGAGATGCAGGGCATAATTTGCTGCTTAAACTGCTAGGACTTTCCTTTAAATTTTGTTAGAGAATCGTCTTCTGCTGATTTTCTGCATTTCTCGATTTTTTGACGCATTAAGGTGACGAGATATCTACAAATACAGTGTTGGGAGGCGTATTGTCTAGCGGATGATCGGAAGCGACTTCGCGTTTTCTCCATGGATGACCCGCTGCTCTGGTTCCATATCGTTTGGATCCCATTCGTCTGCACATTCTGGGGTATCTGTGCTCTACTGTTAAGGTCGCATAAGATCGCATCGTGCGCTGTTCATCTGCCAAGCATGCTCAATGCGACTGCCACCGTTGTTCTAGCTCCATTCTTTCAATAGATTCTATGTACGTACTTTTTCGCAGCATACCAATATAAAAACAGGCGCATCTCGCCATAAATTTTCATCCATGCCACTGGCTCTCCGTTCTGCAAATATCCCAAACGTCCTCAGTAACTTTACCATGTCCTCGCCTCATTCGACGCGCTCAGCCTCTCCAGAATCGTCGGTCTCCTCGCCTTCTTATTTCTCCGAGTTGTCCGGTGCATCCTCTCGTACGGATTTCACTGAATCAGCAGATCTGCGCCATTTGCTTGTAATCTCGCCGACTTGTGAGAGTCCAGCTGTGCTGGCGAAAGATTTGCAAGCCTTGTCTATTAACAAGGAATGCACGGCTCCAAAGTCATATTTGCTCCTTGCGGTAAGGCTCGTAGATGCGAATCTTGACATCAAGGCGGAGCGCAAGATGAGTGACGCTTTACGAACTCTCGGTGAAACCCTTGGAAGTGCGTTGATGTTCAACGCCTGGAAATTGAACAGTGGGTTATTTTCCAATGCATCCAGATAGATTGCTAAGTACATGTTTGCTCGCAGAATCGACTGGGTTTTATGAATCTACTGGTATCCCTACCAACGATACTGTAGCGGACATCGAGCAACAAATCACCCAACCTACGAAACTTACTCACAACGACATGCTCAACGTATTCGCCTCATCTAATCTACACGTAATTTGCAACATTCCTATCACAAACGGTGGAAAGCTCTATTTACTCGAACATGCTCCGTTCTCCTTCCCTCCTCTCAGGCCACTTTCACCTACCGCAAGCAAGATGAACCCTTTCGGCCCTCCGACGCGCGAAGAGTGGAAGGAGTTATGGAAAGCTTGGGATCTTGTTACGCTGGGTATGATCCCATCCGAGATGCTCCACCAGAAGCCGATTGATTTGAGGCATAAGTGCTTGTTCTACATTGGCCATATACCTACGTGAGTACACTTTCACAAAATTTGCAGGAATATTTAGGGCTAATGACTAATCGGCGGGTAGGTTCTTGAATATTCTCCTTTCGCGCTTGTTGAAGGAACCTTACACGCAACCAAAGAGCTATACTCAGATCTTTGAGGTATAGAGTAGCTTCTTATTTCTTCGGCCCAAGTCGTTTGATGAAGAACTTTCTGTAGCGCGGTATCGATCCTCATGTTGATGAACCAGCTTATTGCCACGTACGTAGCCTCCTTTCTGAAATTTCTCCATCTAAATTGACGAGGATCACGTTCTTCCCTAGTCTCACTCCGAGGTACCCGAAGTCGACGAGGACTGGCCAGTCCTTCCTGACGTCCTTGCTTATCGAGATCGTATTCGGGATAGGCTTCTGCAACTGTATGATGACATCGAATCTGGCAAGCGGAAGCTCAATAGGAGCCTCGCGCGAGTCTTGCAGATGACGCTTGAGCATGAGCAATGGCATATTGAGGTGGATTTATTTTCTTCCGCGCTGAGATGAGATTTACATTTCTTTCCCCTCTCAATAGACGCTGTTGTACATGCTTATCCAACGTGCCGGAACTGGAACGTTACCCCCGCCCGGATTCACCACTCCTCCATGGACCTTGCTCGCCGAAGAATGGGCACGTACTTCCGCACCATCATCTCCGTTTCTTACATTGGGACCAGCAATGCTCGTTCTGGGCCACGACGATTCGGAAGCAGATGATAGCGTACCTGGACTAGAAGATGATGTCCTTGAGCACGAGTTTGGATGGGACAACGAATCGCCGAGGCGGGAAGTTCCAGTTGCGAAGTTCCGCATTGATTGGAGGACCAGTCACGAATGGTCAGTTCCTCGTGTTTTGGGAGTGTGAAGGTAGGAAGGGAGGGTTTCCTGCTAGTTGGGTGGAGAAGAATGGCGAAATCATGGTGGGTTTATTGCAGTTCCATTTGTATTGACCAGAAAAGTGGAAGTGCTGATATGGTTTTAGGTTTTGACTGTGTATGGCCCTGTACCGATGTCAGTTGCTGAGCACTGGCCCGTGCTCGCTTCGTATGACCAGCTTCAATCTTACGCGCGATGGAAAGGTGGAAGAATCCCCACCGAGGCCGAACTTCGGCTCTTTTTTGATACGTACGAAGTTGGCTTCGAGGGAGGCGCGAATGTTGGGTTCCGCAATTGGCATCCAATACCGTAAGTTCTGCCTACAACGTGCATCTGCATGCTCAAACGATAACTTTGTTCTCGACACGTGACGCTTGCAGAGCAACTGCTGGGTGCGGTGATGACGATGGACGCGGCTCCAATGGTGGAGTATGGGAATGGACGTCCACTGTGTTTGATATTCATCCCGGCTTAGTGCCGACGAAGCACTTCCCGGGGTACTCAACTGACTTCTTCGACGGGAAGCATCAAGTCGTGGTGAGCACAGCTTGCATTGCTCTAGTCTCTATAGATGAATGAAAGAGCTTGTGTAAATTATGCAGCTCGGTGCTTCGTACGCAACTGTTCCTAGGCTTGCTGGGAGACGAACGGTGCGGAACTTCTATCAGCATAATTATCCATACGCATGGGTTGGAGCGCGTGTTGCGTATGATGCTTGAAGGGAAATTTTGCATTTGCTTCGGGTTATTCGCGAGTCATGGTGTTATTTCCGTATATCCTTCTGTATCTCGGTAACATGTATCTACTTTCATAGATCATTCTAAACAATATATCTGTGGACTGGTTTTGAATGAGGAGACTGCCGTAGTTGAAGCGACCCAGAAGCTGCCTGAGAATTCGCTTGGATTCTGCTTGGACAGCGATGGAACAGAATAAACGGTTTGATTCAATATCATCTGTAAAGGTCTCGAGTTATTCTATCTATCATACTAAACTACTTACTTCAAGCGAATTTATTCTCGAACTGCACATTGCCTTGGACTGCAGCTTTGCGACATCGAGACGCAGATGCTACAGGAACTTCGCTGCTCTACACGATAGGCAAGGTAAAGCGACTCCAGTGGGTCCAGTCACTATTTTCAGCACAGTGATAGGTGTGAGACGTCACCATTTGCGCGCTCCGAGTAATCCGGTAATAGGATATCGAAAAAATGCTGCTTTTGGTCTCTGTAATAGCATCAAAAACCTATAATCTTGCTTTATGGATCAAGGAGCGTAGGAGTTCTGAGCGCATTCCAGTGATATGGGTGAGCATTTGGCAAGTTTGACCAACTCACGTACAGAAAACACGCGTGATATACATACATTGGGAAACCTCGAGTTACTACCATCTGTCTGTCATTCGCTCTTCATTACATAGAGTCTAACTTCTTCAACCCGGACAGGTTAAATCATATAATATTTCACTAACGAATTTATACGGATATTATATGACAGATACATTATTATACGGTCTTGAAGACGACCGAGTTTAAAAATAACAAATAAGGATAGACACGAAATGAAAAATGAATGATGCAGAGATACTCCGTGCGACCCACAGTCTCCTCAAGGATAGGTGTTGGTTCATAAGGAACCTCAGTCAATCAAAGAAAGTCCAGTGACGGTGCCAGCCCATTCAGCCGGTCCATTATGCAACCCGCCCGCCTGCATAGCATGCTTCATCTCAGCCAGCTGAGGAAGCCACTCTTCCATGGGCGGATTCATATGCTCGGTTTCGTAGTAGACTGTGCTCTGGGGCTGCGCCGGCGTGAACTGAGCTGGGTGGAGAGAGTATGTGCGACTAGCATCATAGGTCTGCATCGCTTCGGTGGTGTAGGGGTAGTAATAATTGTGTGCATATCCCTGAGGATACGCTGAGACGGGTGCATAGTATTGATTCAGCGGAGCGGATTCCTGGGGTACAGGAGATGGACAAGTAGAGATTGAAGAGGACGCGGAACCAGTGGTGACGCTCTCAGCATCCGAGATCGAGGACGTCGTACAAGCTGGAGCGGAAGGTGGAACAGAGACGGAGATGGAAGGATAGTTGAATCGCGAGTTATACGACTCATCATGCGCAAAGGATGAAGCAGAGGGTGTCATGTCTTCAGCATCGCAATCCATGTTGCCAGCTTGACGCGTCTCGGTTCCGTCAAGCCAAATCTGAACCTTCTCATCGGACGGTGAAGTTTCGACTGCATTATCCATACGTGGACCTCCGCTAGATTCTGGACTAGAGGCAACCTCTCGATTCGTCGATCTATCAACATCAATAGGCTGAGGCAAACTCTTGACTGAATTTGCCCTAGTTCTGCCGGGCTGTCCGCGCCGATAATAGCCATGAGCACGTTTCTCGTGCCTGATCAAAGCAGGAATATCACTGAAAACTCGTCCACATCGTTCGTGATACGGAGAAGCGGAATTGAGAGCATCTTCAGCAGTGCATGGCAGCGTGCACTTATGTTTCACTTTCTCGCTGATAGAAAGAGAAAGAATTGGTATGAGAAACAAAGATGACAATATTGATAAAACTCACTGAACTGCTGCGATATGCGTCTTCACATTCGACTTCTGCAGAGACGAGAATTTGCATCCGCCGTAAGGGCAACGATGCTCGTATTGGGATCGTTTAGGGTCGTGGACGAGAAGATGTCGTTCAAGCGCGTACATCCTCTTGAAAATCTTTCCGCATGTCGAGCAGCGTGGCTTGGTGTCATCGTCAAATCCTGGTTCGACAAATTGCAGAGACTGCGAAGATGATGGACTCGAAGTCATATTCTAAACGTGTGCAGTTGCGAGGTTTGGTTTGTGGCAATTTGTCCGTTGATGAGAATAGCAAGTAAAGGGGCAAAGAGCAGGAGGAAAGAAAGAAAGACGAGGTGTGTTTGAAAGGACGTCACATATATGTTCGGTTTCTGGATGTGGCTTGTACTAATCGTGGCAGCGCTTAGTCGAAAGGGATTGATAATCCATTGAATAGAGAGGACAACGTAGCCATCCTCATGAACGCATGAGGACAAGCGCACAAAGTAACATCACCGGCGTCTCAAGTACTTGTTCTTGCTCATAACTAGTCTATTAAACAGAATTACAGATTTATCAGAAGTCAACGTTATCATCTCCGGTCTTGGTAGGTCTTGCCGCAGAAACAGTCCCAGAGGTGGATTGGCAGAAAGGAAGATACGAATTGGGAACAAAGGGCAACACGAGGCAAATTAAGGTTTAGACGCGGCCGCACAGCCGTATCTCCCAAATTGGGAAAGTGTTGTTCACGCTTGACTTACCGGGACAAAGGGCTTGTCCTCAATGTCGTGCACCTGCAAATCGTCGCGTTCCCGCGTTGTACCACGTTGCGCCAGCATCACTTTCTTGACCTTGTGCGGCTGTCGCGTCGCATGACCGGGCCAGGGCCTGGCGGGCACGCGGGCACTCGGGCGTGCCGGTATAGTATCATTAAACAGTTGTACGCGCTTCTTGAACAGAAAAAGCAAGGTTGCCTTAGCCCAACTTCTATATATCTTCAAGGTCTATCGCGTTGTTTACATAAGGCGACGACGCTGTTCTGCCTTTGCTATCATGCGGATTCAAGAACAACGGCTTCGTTCCTTGTTTTGGCGACATTGCTCATCACTACTCAGTTTTCTAGCCATCATCCATCTCAATCAAAAAGAGATGCTCCTCCGGAGTGCTACGATGCCTGTGCATATCACCTTGAATTCTGAAGCAATCAAGTGCACGCACGAGGTCACGGTGATCATGCACCCATATGGCAAACCATCATCAAGTCGTCTGCTCTCATGTCTCCTATGTAGTATCTGATACTTAGGATCAATATCAGAACGTCTGTAGTACGACTATTATTAAAGACTTGGGCCAGTCTACCTTCTCTCAAGGATGTCCGAGTCGTTATGCATCTTATGACATGTTGAATGCACGAGTCATTGATTGATTGCCTCTGCAGTATTCTTTGATCGTGCTATCCTGATCGAAAGATTGTCGGATAATCTCACGCATAGGAGGTCTATCCGCGCAGCGGTAACTCCAAGTTTCTCTCTCCAAGTCTCTTGGATGACATGTCGAACTTGGTCGGGGAATATGCAGTGGCAGCCTATGATCTCGCCGTTCTTCGATATGTAGGGTTCGCCGCGATCAGTCTTGTCGCTTACGAGACTGGTACGTTGACTAGTGCTCTTTGAATTGTGTGGTCTTTTTCAGTTGGGGGCACACAGTAATTACGGTTGATAAGGAGGTGAAGAGCTCCCCAGCACATCCCCTGACAGAAGCCTGACTATGTTCACACCCCAGGTCCAACACTTCTGGGTGAGTGGACCTCATGGATTCACCAACATGGCGTATCGCTGAGTTCGTCTGCAGCGTCGATCTTTGTCAATGGTGACAATCATTTATCTCCTGGTATGTGACTTCTCCATTACACACGTTTATTTTGCTTTTATTGTCCGTCAGAATCGTTACTTTGAGTTAGGCGTTGCCTTGCTCTATCTGTATGGTGAGCACCACGAGAAATAATGGACGAAATCCGACAGAGTCTGAGGATGGATTTAGGTGATACGCTTCAAGATCCTTCTGATGTCTCGTAAGCCCTGCGTCTAGCCTACAAATGGATGTGCGTCTAACGATAAGGTCAGATGTGCGTTCCATATCGTAAAACCTAACCATGACGTATAGGCATGCGCATCGTCAAAGTGGCTGCTTGTTGCGGTGAGTCAGTTGAGACTTATCGAGAAAGAAAAAGCGCTGGACGGCGATACTTTGACTCTAGGCTGGACCATGATCCTACTAGCTGATGGTCACTCGTACTACCGTCTGCCACTTTATATTGATTTAACCCATTTCCATCACATAAGCTATCATGGCTATTCGCGTGCACGCACTTTTTGGACGTAGTGAGAGATCTCTTCACAAGGTCTTGGATTCGTCTGATCACTCTTGTAGCACGCCTTGCAACAGTCTTCCTTGGATCCTCGTATTTTGTACAGTGTTCAATAATGTTAAGTATGTTGATTGTGTATGAACGCAAATTTGAAGGTCAGCATAATAAGCATGTCTAAGGCGAATTGCGAAGCTAAACTTGTAACCCACAGAGTTTGTTCTGAAAGCGCCTTGGGCTTGTGGGTCTGTCACTCCCAGTTGGTTTAGCACTTACTGGTTCGTCTTGACAGTTCAATCAATTGACGTCGAACTTACTCGCACTCTATTATCTACTGCATTTTCTTTATGTGACTACAGGATCCCTACACTGTTATTTGAGTTTATGCTGCTCTGCATGACTTTATACAAATCGATAGCTTCCGGTGCCTTCGAAAACAGATCTGGTACCTATAGGAGACCCAGTTTATATCGAGTACTCGTCAGGGACCAGGTGATATTTTTTGTCAGGTAAATGTTTTGCATTCTCTCATTTCATAGTGCGCAGCATATATACATTTTTATACTGCGAAAAGTATCCTACTCTCCGCAACGAACATTGCATTATGGCAGGGTCTCCCTGAAGGAAAGCCGAATAACGAGGGGCTAACATTGTCTGTTGCAATAGCATTCGTCCTGGGATGTCGAATTCTGCTTAATTTACGTCGTATGAGCAAGAGGAATTTACACTTTCTTCCACTCCACTGGTTCGGAAGGCAGGATGTTATTTCGCTGACTTGTCATTATTCGTCTACAGGCGGGTACAAAAAGTCTTCGGCACCCCCGTTTATGGAAGGTGATTTGCATGCCTTCTCGGGAAACAAACGACAGCGATCCCTCACCTTTGCCGATATGAGCAAGTTGGCGAGTGATACCCGACGCTTTTTATACCATATAGAGCATGCAAATTCTCCTTCCGAAAGCAGGGGGCCCGAAGACTTAATGTACCCACCTGTATGTTATATAATGATAATAATAATAATAATAATAATAATCTGACTAATCGGACAATGCCGATTCTTAACGACGATCAGCCACAACCACACCGCCTTTCAGGTTGACCAAAGCCAACTTCATTCCTCTCTACATCGAAGATGCTCTTTACATTCGAACGGCACGCTTTGACTTTTGGCCAGTGCTCGGTCATCTCGCTCTCACTGGTCTGAAGTATCATCTTTAAGCCTAAGATGCACAGTGGACATGCAATCGTGACGCTAACAATGTCGGTGTGGCTGTCTGAGGCTGAATTTACTTGCATGAAATTTAAGGATCTTCGCTTCATGCGCTCTGACTCCTCTCGTTTTCACCACTATCTCGTCTCTTCCCTTCGCTTTGCAATTTTCTACTGATTTCTATGGTATCGCGCCGAGTCCGAACGACGGAAAGGAGCAGGCCTGCTGCGTACGTTCCTCCTTTCCCTTCTTTCTGGATGGTAGCTAATCTTCGCGCCATGAGCTGGGAACCAGATAATCCAGAAGGTGAAAAGAAAGATCTCGTAAATGAACGCAGGTCGCGTGAACAGTCGTCTATCGATCTTTTCTCTGACTCCTCCGAAACCTTTGACCTTTCCTGCATTCCCGATGCCTCGCAGGGGCTAGAGCCATTTTCGCGCGAAGATATATATGAGATGCTCTCGGACTCGTTTTGGCGAGAAATACATCTTGAAGCCCAAAACGATGCAAAAACGTACCTAAATGACATTCACCGTCTTGAAGATCACCACGAGCAGTACTGGTGGACACTTGGCGTGGACCCACGAGCGATTCGGCGTCCTGAGCCACACAGCTCTCGTGTGGATGAAGATCTAAATATCTTCACCGATCACTACTTGACCGATGGCTCATGCAGACGGGATAAGAAAGCCAAAGTCACCGAGGCTTGTATTGATCCGTCTTTGATATTTTCGTGACCTGTACGCGTCGTATGAAGAATTTGATATAATGTATCCGTCTATCTCTCAATGACGATTTGACAAAACTGAATGTCCAAAATGTCGATTGCTCACCTGAGCCAAGGATTGACATTCCATCATGAAAATAACGGCTCCAGAGACGACATGCATTACAAGATATTATTGCTGCAAAGTCACTCATAGTCAGGTCGTGAAAAGGCATGGTGACTTTTGCAACTCGTGAAATTGAACCTGCCCGTTTCCCCTTCAGGCCCAGAGAGACGCGTAGAAGTAGGAAGAATTCTTGAAACCCTCACTGGCTCTTTTTTCGAAAACAAGTCTGCCCGATTCCAAAGAATAATATATGGGATGGATTGTGAAATCTGAATGAGGATCAGCAAAAGGTGAAGACGGAATTTGCCTTTGACCGAACGTGGTTACTGCCGATCTGTGTCGATTATCTCAAGCTGGACGAAAATGCTATGTAATGTAATAGTTATGACTGCACTCAATGTTGTATTGCTGCCGTCCCAGCACTCCTTCGACCTTCGTTTTCGCGTTACTTCGGCGCTGGAAGAGTTGTAAACACTCTCCATATCTGTAATCATCCACCTGATGATCGGAAGACCTCTTTGCGCCCCTTCAGTAACAGCATTCCGGGAAGATTACAGCGTGTTTCCCTCCCTCCCAACTTACATACCAAGCTAGTGACGATCAGGAAGGCCTGCATTGGCCGGAAGAGGCCCTTACGTCGACGGCTAATGAAGGCGGTGGATTCTATCCAGCGCGATTTGGAGAAACTTTCGACGAAAGACGATTCGTCATCATAACGAAACTTGGCTGGGGCGGGTCTGCGAGCGTTTGATTAGCAAGGGTTCGCGGGTCAATACCAGACTAGAAACTAAGCCATTCAATCGATAGTCCGTAACTTCTCTGAGTGAGTCTTTGCGTTTGACGTTCCAGGACTGCGTCAGCTTCTCCCTAACTGGAAATGTCGCGTCGTTCCTCACTCGAGTGCCACCTTGTTTCTGTCGATGACTTGTTACAGTTTGCGGCTATGGTTGGTCTATCGAACCGACCCGAAGTAACACGTCTTCAGTTCCTCGTCGGGCGTCCGAACGCAACTGCTCCTGCCCGGGATTGTACAATACCTGGTCCTGCAGACTCAGTCAGCAGCATTCTTTCCCCTTCCTCAGATGCCAGCTTCACTTCGGACGAAGTTGGGCACCTCCTCGCTCCTTACACTGAGGCTCGCTCCGAAGCAATCCTTCCAGATCAAGCAGCGGCGCCTTTTGGTAGCACGCTATTGATCTGGACACTCGATTTTTCTAAGAGACCACGCTAAAATGTACAGACGCTCCTTTCGACCGCAAGAAACCAGACAGGACTGGAGGCGAAGTTGAATCACCTCTTGCGGCCAGACACGAGATACGTCTCCAATCTGAGTTGCTGTTGCTTGCGATCATGCATGTCCGGCTTCTTGTGAGCTAGGAATCTGATCCGAGCACATATTATTTGTAGCGTATTGTGTATGCATGGCAGAGCATGGTACACAGTCAGAATCTCATGATGGAGAACTTTAGAACGAACGGCAATCATGAAGCCTCCAGTTGCCGGACAAAATACAGACGGGCCTGTCGACTGTTTTAAGCTGATTCGGGACCCGAAGATGTTTGTGAAGGCTCACAATACGTAAGAAGCTTTTTTTTGGTGCACTATTTGAAATATTCCCACTGACAAAAACTGATAGAGAGACATGATGTTCCAATGCTAATAGTTATCCGCGAATGCAGGTATCATTGTTTCCTAATTTATTCGCGAGACATTGTCGTTATCGTGATCCACTGGCTTATGCTCAATGCTCATAGGGCAGCTCGTACCTGATGGATATGGCGTGCTCCAACTTCCATCCAAGGAACGTTGACAGGAGCGCCCAATCATGGGACCATAGTGAATCCACTGTGGCTACAGATACCAATTGTAATATGAAAGAAGATCTTCCTGACGTCAATTACCACCTTGGTGCGCATAGCTGTGGTGTCTCCAGTGGGGCACCGACTATTATATATATTCTCATCCACCATTCCATCTCTGTATAATCACCTCTTGCTGGCCTGAGCAGGTTGCTCATCATCTCTTCAGTGCTAAATACTTCGTCGCACACTTGTCGTTATCTTGGTAATCTAACACGATGCCTCTTTTGAAGCACAAAAACCAACCCGACCCGGTCGTTGACCATGCACCCGATGAGTCTTCAAACCGCAAGGGTTCTCTTTTCTCACGACGCTGCCGCTCTACGTCCGATGACATGCAACTGAGCTCCCGTTCAGCGGAAACGGGTGCAAATGGACATCACGACGTCGATGGACGGTCCAATACCCGCGGGGGCTTCTTTTCTCGCCGTCGCTCTCGTTCTTCCGACGATTCAATGAGGAGCAGCGGCAATCGTTCTGGTATCAAGTCTCGCCAGTTCAACGATCCATCAATCGTTGCTGCACGTCAGAAGGTGTCCGGTGCCGAGGAGGCAGAACGCCAGGCAGATCGTGCTCTTGTCGAGGCCCGCGCGACAGTCCGCGAGGCAAGGCAGCACGTTAAGAATCTCGAACGCGAGATTGAAGAAGAGTAAGCTCGGCTCGTTATCTTCCGTTAGGTAGAATAGCATGCTTATTCCTATATAGAGCTCGCTTGCACAGGCTAAAACAGAAGGAAGCAAAACAAGTCAGCAAATCCGCCAAAGGCCTGGGTAGATATAGCTGAGCGGCACCCTCACTCATACGTATACCTATTCCACACGCATGTGCCCTTATTTCGTTTCTCTATGCCCAATGATCAGGGTACACTTCCTAATAGGCTCCCCTTTTCTAAGTGTACTTTTTTATACCATACCGGATTCGCAATATATTATGCTCCACTAAAAGGAATAAATACTAATGAGCGATAAGTACAAATATCAAGAATCAAACGTCAATGCTGTTATGCCAGGCAAATAATACACCGATCTACCAAAAGCCTACGCCTTAAGAGGAATCCTCACAGTCGTCGGTACCGTCTACGCATTGAGGGATCACTGTCTCCGGTCCGGCTAGAGAAAAGGACTTAGAACAAAGTGTCACGAAAACTCGCCACGCGGTCACTTACAGTCAGCGCTGAGGGTAGGGAAAGGCGATGCAGAGCAGGCTTGCTCGACGTCAGCCTGGCTTGTGCCTGCTGGGAAGGTAGCATGCTGCTTGACGAGCGGAGGGGGTGTCGGGAGAACTTCGGTGCAATCGACGAGTTTGCTGATGTCCTGGCCGATGTTAGCAAGCTTGATCATTGACGAGCGGAAGTTGTCATTCATGAGCTGCTGATTGTCGACCATGCTCTGCCATTCGCATGCAGTGCGCGGGTCGCGGGCAAGAGCGAAGTCAGATTGCAAGCGCATTTCGTGTGAGTCTGGGAGTGGTGAGTCGACCTCTGCGCCAGGAATGCTGCTGTTTACGCCGAAGGGCAGGCCAACTCCCTTTAGGAGCACTTCTACGAAAATCTGAAAGTCGGATTAGAAACGCTCTTAAAAAAATAAGATAGGAAACTCGCTTGTGAGTCGAACGTGAACGGTGTGCTATCGAATGGTACACCGTCTTGCCCTGGAACGAGCGTGTCCGATCGTGCCACAGTGTGGCTGATAAATTCCAGAATCAATAAGGCTGAGTAGGAAGAAAAAGGACTATAACATACGATGCGAGTAAATGGATAATCTCGTCAGAGTTGATTCCGACATCGGCAAATCGGTCTATAATGTGGTCCACACTGTCCTGCGGCTCTGGAACGGTTCCATCTTGTGCAGGAATGGTAGCGTTCGGACGGCCCGCAAGGAACTGAAGTTGAGGAGCACCGGGACAATTTGTCAAACCAAGCGCAGCGCCAAACTGGATGAGATCGCCAGCGGTGACATTGTGGCTCGCAAGGAAAGGCAAGAGGGCATCGACAGCATCATCTGTGCCGTTGTTCGCGCGGGTATTGGTCTCGGTATCCCTGAAGATAATAATTGAGCCGTCGGCCCCTCCGCCAGTGAAGGCGCCGCTGTTGGAGAATCCGACAGCGTCGTGGAAGGTCAAGCGGAGGACCTCGTGCACTTCTTCACCACATTCGTTTTGGAAGAGGTTGGTCTGGAGGTCTTCTGCGAGCTCAAAGAAGACGCAGCACTGGAACAGGCAAGTCAGGATTTCTTCGCTGGACAGATTGAACGTTTGGTGGACCTACCGCCTCGTTGCTCGCGGTGTTCTTACCGTCAGGACAGGTAACACGCTTATAGTTGGCAGCACCGGCCAGAGTAGCGAGAGCTACAGTAGAGAGTGTGATCTTGGAAAGCATTAGGACAAGCGAAAGGATTGTGGGTATTGGACGTTGGAATGCTGGTTAGTCGGTTGACTGAAGAGCAAGAGGTGCGCTGCCCTGGATTTTATAGTCTTCTATGTCATGGAAAACATTGTTCGACAAAACATAACAAATTATCAGCGGAACCACATCGGCCTCTGGTCCACCGACGAAGATTGAAGAGTAATTTGTCTTATTCCCATCGATGGGATAAAGCTCAGAGAGCTCTGACCATTCAGAATGAGTCGAGTTCTAATGTCTCATGGGCGGCGACATAGCTTTCTGTTCGCCTATCTTGTCTATGACAGAATATGAGGTGCATAGCGAAACAATCAAAAAAAAAGACACAGGAATTAAAAGAGACCGGACCCACGGTCAAAGATACAGGAGTGACCAAGGTTACGGATGTCCGAGCCTATGCCACGTTCCTGGTACCGAGGCGCCTCGACATTTTCATTTCGGTGGGAGCGCATCACTCGCTTTATTGGATTACTGCATCCCTGTGAGAGCGTGTTCTTCTGAAGGCACAGCTCGAATGAAGCGTCAAAATCCTATCGTGTCAGGTCCGTAAATCATTTGGGAGAATACTATGGAATGCAGGCAAGCCTGAGAACGAGTGTGATCGACTTCAATCAATGCAGCAGTCCTCATTGGCAGAGATCAGGAACACCCCAGACACTGATGATACCCGAAGAAGGCAGCCGACAAGCGACCTGCTGCCTGAGCGCCCACGCCGGCTCCAACAGCTTGCGTACTGCAGGCATCGTTCCGTCTACTAAATTTCCATTGCCATCTCCATTGTATAGAAGGGCCACAATATCATACGAGATAGCAATCGAAGCAGTCTTCCCACAGTAATTTTCCCTGGCAATTCTTGGCACTCACAAGTCAGAACGTTGCTCAAAGAACGGGAGACTGTAGCTACAGGACATACCTGATCTTAACCTGACTGCAGTAGTTGTTCGCACACTGGTCTAGTCCATATTGAACATCGATATCGGCTTACGGAATGGACAGCGCATATCGATGGCGTTAACGGTGAACTGGACCGCAGAACGAGAGCCATTTTGGGGCGTTGGTCGGCGACTAGTCGCCGACGATTCATAGAATCGCTCGAGCCATGAAATTTGACTGGGTGTTCGGGCCGCGAAGAGCTGATATCCGTACACTTGCTGTGTTCCCATGAGAAATTCGTTGCGTGCATCTTGTTCGGCTGCTCTGGCTGGTAAGCAGGCGGACGTGGATTAGTAGAATCAGTTGGACAAATCGAGTTTTGAGCCAGCAATCGATTGTTCGTGAAGGCGTGAAGGATGAAGACTCTGGCTTATCTGGATAGCAAGGCCAGTTACGTAACTAGATTATTATATTCTGTCACGTGGACAGTACCCGATGGGATTGGATCTGAGTTTGTTCACGGGATTGAAAAATAAAATGAAAACACCATTACTCTTGCTGCTGAAGCTTCTGGCCGAGAAAATGAATCGCATGATTACTGTACTACGTGTCTCCTTTCTTCTCCTCCCACTCGTCGCCATCGGTTTGAGGCGTCATGTTATTCACCTCGCCTCGTCCTCCTTTCAACGTTCCTAAAAAAGACATTCTCAGTTACATGTTCGGTACATCTTTCTCACAATCTCTGAATTTACGGTCTTATTGAAGTTGAATCTTAACAAAGATGACTGGAAACACGGTTGGGAAAAGCAACTGTACATCGATGCTGAAGATCCTTCGCAATTTATAACAGCCGGACAGCTCCTCAGCCTCACCAAGCGTATCGGCCGTGGTCTTCGCGAATGTGCTGGTGTGCGCACAGGAGACGTCGTACTGTTGAGTGCGACGAACAGTATTGTCATTCCTGCACTCATGCTCGGCATTATATGCGCTGGAGCTACTATCACAGGCGCAAACCCGAGGTTTACTGTGCCTGGTTGAGTCATTTGATTTGATCCTTGTCATTTTCGAAGATTGAACGAGCGGGTCGCTTAGAGCTTTCATACCAGATAAAAGATAGTGGCGCCAAAGCCATTTTCGCTGTTCAAGAAACTCTGGAAACTGTGCTACAATGTGTCAAGTCGCTGGATCTTCCTGACTCGATGGTATATGTTGTAACGTTGCATAAAGGTCCTTACATTGGTCTGAAGACCCTGGGGGATATTTTACATTTCGGTGAGATGGGTTGGGAACGTCTGACTACAGAAGGTGCGATGCGTAAACGGTCAGCGCATTCTTGACATTTTTTCCATGGTGATCGGAGCCTAACCTATTCAATTCCATGCAGGGTTGCCGCCTTAAATTATAGCAGCGGAACAACTGGCCTTCCGAAGGGCTGCATGATTACGATGTACAATACGGTAGCACATTGCGAACAGCAGCGCATCTTGCACGATCTTGGTCGGGAGAAGTTGTGGGAGCAAGGTGTGGGCATCCCCGATAACGACACTGTCATAGCATTTCTTCCCTTTTACCATGCCTGTGAGATATTTCTTTATCTTTATTATTACAATGCTGAATCATCCGCATAGTTGGCCAGCAACACTACGTTTTCAATGCTCCTCGGAATGGCGATACGACATACGTAATGTCTTCCTTTTCCTTTCCAGCTCTTCTTCGCTATATACCCGAGTATCGAATCACAACCTTCGCTGCCGTTCCGCCTGTAGCTGTTCTTCTTGCGAAGCACCCTGATACGCTCAAAACGGATTTCAGCTCCCTTCATTCAATACTTTGCGGCGCAGCCCCTCTAGGTGCGGAGACGCAGCTAAAGGCCGAAGCTGCAATGAACACCTATAAGAAAGGAAGCGTGCGAATAACCCAAGGCTGGGGAATGAGCGAAGGCGTATGTGGATCTTGTACGATCGCTCTGCATGAACGCGACCCAGATGTCTCCGGCGTCGGTTATCTGCTTTCTAACATGTCCGCTCGTATAGTCCCGGTGGACGGTTCTGACTACTCCAAGTCACTCGGTTTCAATGAGGAGGGGGAAGTTCTATTAAAGGGGCCAAATATCTTTCCGGGTTATTGGAAGAAGGAGAAAGAAACGCGCGAAGCATTCACGGATGATGGGTGGTATAAGACTGGGGACATTGGGGTGATGAAAAGAGACGGGATGATGCATATCGTTGATCGTAAGAAGGAGCTTATAAAAGTGCAAGGTACGTTTACTCGCGAGGAGGAGGTCCCGAGAAGGAAGCTAATGCATCTGATAGCCTTTCAAGTAGCACCCGCCGAGCTCGAAGACCTTTTGCTCAAGAGTGCTGACGTCGAGGACGTTGCCGTCATTGGTATTCCAGGGTCTGTGGTGTTCTTGCACTTTCTTGTCGAGCCAAGCTAACTCGCTCTTAGCGAAGGAACGGAATACCCTCGCGCATATGTTGTGCCTTCCTCTTCGCGTCGCTCGTCTAATGCCAAGGAACTTCAGGCCCTTGCGGAAGATATTTCACGATTTGTGGCAACTGCGTTAGTTAAGCACAAGCACCTAACTGGTGGAGTCGTCTTTGTCGAGACCATACCCAAAAATCCGAGCGGGAAGATCCTGAGAAGACAACTGAGGGACCGAGCCAAAGCGAGGGACAGTCAGGACAGAGTTTGGTTGACAGAGTACGGTCGCAGAGCAAACGCCAGACTATGAAGTATGTACTACAACACGGTGTGACTAGTGCACGTGCAGTGTGAGTGGTCACGTACTCGAGCGAGTACTCGTATTCGAGCTGTTCAGTTCAGTAACTTTTCAGTTTGCCTAACAACTGTATATACTATAATATCCAAATGGCAGATAAAATCAGGTTCCATACTTCCTATCGGCATCCGGATGGTGATATCATGCTTCGCACTTCAGATGATTTGTGTTTCCGCGCACATTGGATCATACTCAGATTTCTTGCTCGATATTCCACGGGTACACTCAGAATCACCGAGATATACAATTCCACTCTCAGAATCAAGCGCTATAATAGCTTGTCGGCTCGACCTCATCTACGCAACGGCCAATAGAGCAGGGCAGGACGGTGCGGCACACCTTCCGAAAATCATTACGTTTGCCTTTGCATGGGATATTTACAAACACTGCAGACAAGTACGAGATACCGCGTGCATTGGCTGTGCTTCGCGCGATCGTTATGAGCTCCGAGTCTCTATGGGTTCAGCCATTCGGTTTATTCGCGATCGCGAGTCGGTTGGAATAGTCGGAAGAGGCATGCATGGCATCGACAACTACGCTTTCGGTACCTTTGTTACGTCCGCAAAAATTTGTTCTCCTGTGATCTATGGAAGCGGAAAGCTGCTCGAGCTTCACAGGTCGGGAAAAGAGACGATCCTCAGGTTCTTCGAACTCTTTATCGTTTCTCAATGGGAATGCGCATGCTCGACAGACCTGGATGGTGCAAAGACCGAGGCATTTATGCGACTGTGGGACTCTATGCTATGTCGTCTTATTGGCTCTCATGAAGTGTCGCTTCTTGGTCAGGAGCTGCGAGAGCATACCTTCTGCTCCAAAAAGGAGCTTAAACTGTGAAATTTTACTTGCCATAATCTTGGTAAGATCAACCTTGATAAGAATTAGACCTTCAGACTGAGAATCTTCCTGCCTTTATATGATTGAAAGTATACGTCGGCTGATATGTTGGACTATTACTTCATACTATTGTAGAATACAACGAATAAACAATACACGCATTACACACCTTTGAAGAGTGTCCAGACGCCCTTCAAATACCCCACAATCTCATCCGCACCGAGCTTACTTTCGCCAAATATGCGATCCACAAACGTAATAGGTACCTCGCCGATCGTGTAACCCGCCGCCCGCGCACGAACCATCATTTCCATCTGGAAAACGTACCCGCGGGATTCGACGCTTGCAATGACGGAGCGTAGGACGGGAAGTCGGTACAGTCGAAACGAACCTGTCAGGTCACTGACCCCGGGTGCCAGAGCGGTATCGGCGAGGAAGTTTGCACCTCGCGAAACGAGCTTGCGTTTCAAGTCCCAGCCGTATACACCCCCTGGAGTTGTCCCAGGCATAGGTGGTGATGAGCGGTTCCGGTACCGTGTCCCGGTCACGATGTCGAGGTTGTACGCCTTTTGTAAGCTATGAAGGTAATTGGGATTTTGGTTCGTAGAACATCGCAAAGGCAAAACCTTACCGAATAAATTGTGGGATAAATTTTGGCTAAGTCGTTGATGTTAGCAATGCTCTCCAAAGATGATTATCGTACTTACATGATGAGAAAAGTCTGCATCCATGATGATGACAAAATCCCCGGTGCAGAAATTTAGACCGTGGATATACGCGGTGCTAGACGAATATCGGCATCATCTCCAGTACCTGACGTCTTAGCACGTACCCGAGGCCGAGCTTTCCAACCCTTGGTTTCAGAACCTAACGATGCGTGCTCAGACATAGTGAATATACAACAAACAATGGCTACTCACGATTTTGTCCTCACCGTACACTCTCGCAAGCTGTTTTGCCACGTCCTGCGTGCCGTCCGGACTTGCGTCGTCAACTACGATAATTTCCCAGCTCAGTGAGCTATGCGAACTTCAGTACTCCGAGATTTGGTAAAGCATGCTGATCGGCATACTTCTCTTCAAAGGTATGGGCAAGAAGCCAGATGATGATTGGGAGGTTTTTGCGTTCATTGTAAGTTGGAAGGATGACTGAGTATTTGTGAGTATCTGATGAGCTATGAGATCCCTGCATTTCCAGCGAGATGGCGCTCTCAAACGGGTTCATGTACTACACGAGTAGATGGTAGATGGTAAAGACGCGTCGTGACGTGTAAAGTCAGTCAATCACGTGTGATTATAGCAACAACATATAACATAGCGATATAAAATACAGCAGAAATTGAATAAAACAGCTTTTGGTCACATCTCGACATCCATATCCATATCCATTGGCTCTCCTGCCATCTCATCTTCCTGATCCATGCTCACACTCCCAACCGTAAAGTCCCCAGAGGGCGTGAAAGCACGAGCCTCTCTCTCATCAATCTCCTCCACTCGAACTTCATCGTCCCCACCCTCCCTTTGTACGGTGTTATCTGATGACGAAGGAGAGCTGAAGGCGGGGAGAGGCGGGGGCCTAAAGAGTACGAGTGCACCACTATTTTCTTCCCCGCCAGTCCTCGGCGCGTATGGGAAATTCGCCTGTCGCTTGATATGGTCAAGTAAAATAGACGAGATGCTATAGTCCGCATTGGAGTCCGCGTGCTCCGATGCATCTGGGTGGGATTCAGCCTCGGATTTATGTTCCTCTTCTTCGGCTTCTTGAAGTGCCTCGTCTAGATCTGTAATAACTATCCCTGTGCAGACTTCAGAAAAACGAGACGTTCCATCCACGCTAGTTGACTTACTGTCTTTCTGGCGCTCGTACCAAGCTGGCTCAGCACTCTTCATACGCACTTCCATGATCGTCGGCTCGTGAAGATGTTCTGAGGATGACGAAGGATTAAGCTGCACGTCACTCCGGAATGCAGGTGATACAGGCTCTTCTACCGCATATTGAGAGAGAAGAGCGCTTTGTGCAACGGGACTAGTACTCCCAGCAGTGTACGCATACGACGCATCGGATGCAGCCGAGAGTGTGGTAGACAAGGACGGGGCGGCCCAAGGTTTGTTTTGCGAATAACTAGCGTTCACTTGGCTTGGATCCGTGTTCCTCCCATCAATATACATGCGCGCCATTCGCCGCTCAATGGTGTCACATCTCCTGCGCTTCCTTTCGACATATTCCCCGTCGCTGTTGATGTAGCCGGCGCTCTCAGGTGGAGGAGTCGGGTAAAAGGATGGAGAGATCTCCTGATCGCTGTCGGAATTGCGACCGTTGTCTTCGTCGGATGAATCTGAATGCTTCCGTTTGAGAGACGAATGGGAGAACCAGGGGTGTCGGATAGGATCAGACACCGCCCAGGCAGACATCACGAGCGGGCTCGCGGTTAAGAGCGCCAGTGTGGACTAGTAATAGTGATAATAGTCGTTGATGCAACGCAGAGCTGGTAACTTGGTTATATGGTATGGTATGGTATAATATGGTGTGGTGCTGGACGACTCACGGAACTGGAACTCTCAAGAAAGTTCCATCCATATCTGGTAATAATATGTCACGTGGTCTTACTACACTTTAACATACTCCATATCATAACTTCAACTTGCCAGTAGAAAAGCACGAACAATGGCACCCTCTCCCCTACCCTTATCGCATAGACATGAATCACCGGGGGAGACTTGAGCTCACGTCTTGAGACCTCTGTCGAATGATCATAATGAGCCCCAAGAATGCAGAGCGTCCCGTCTATACCTCATTCACGTCTAGCTCAAGACCTATTACAACCTTCTCTGACGCCTCTGACAATTCTTTGGCCATTCTTGAATGCCATAGTCACTTGGGTGATAAACTTTTAGTCCGGGGTGGCGAAATGCAGAACCTACGTAAGTGGCTGAAAAGCAAAAGGCGAGGCAGCGGAAAGTGAGTATCTTTCTCCGTTGATCTGCTTCGTTTATGAATCGATTCTTTAAGAGGAGTCTCGTTCTCGGATGTCCAAGGCAATGCTTACACTTGGATCTGCTCTGAAGGTAAATGAGCTCTTCAAGTAAGCAACGATCCTCCAGTCATTATACTTTGTTTGTTGAACACTTCTACATAGCTTTTCGACATCACCGACAGCTCAATACCCATAGCATTGTACAACCCACTTATGCCCGGCAAGACGTCCGAGTTGGTCGAGCCTAAGCCGGCTGGTATACTCCTTTCAGATCAAGCTTTCATAGTAGAGATGAAATCGTCCTATCCGTTCTACTGCTTGAGGAGACCCCTAAGCTGGCCAAAAAGCCCTTTTCTGATCATCTGGACATCGCGAACAAGTTTTTGAACGCTGTAAATGGTATACTCGCGTTCATCTCATAATTCAGCCAGAGACTCTTTACCGGAGTATATAAGAGTACACATCATGACGTTAGATGTATCACCGATTCTCGTCTCCATCTTATGCCATTCTAGTGCCGAGTTGATATTGATCGCTTATATCGCTGAATCATGATGAACACTTAGGTGGTAAATGTTCGTATTATTTCTCTCATATTACAATAGGTCTGTCTGGTCCCTTTCCCATCAGCGTTGCATCTCAATCAAATATGGATCACTGGGAGAGCCCTCATCTGATTACTTTGGACGCCTGCCGCACTACCATTGCTCCAAGGGGCCAGAACGTCCCATCTATACCATTACCACAGACGAGGCAGGCTCGAATCCGGTCACAACCTTCACTGATGCCGCTGGAAATGCCTTCGCTACTCTGGAATGACAGCTTCATGTCAGCGACAAGTTCAGCATCCGAGGAGGTGAAAAGTTTAATGTGAGCAAGTGGTTCGAAAAGCAAGAAGCTCAGCAAAAAGAAGTAATGCCCTTTGATGCTGTTATTTGATGCCTGATCTCGTCATAGAAGGGGGGCCTCGTTCCCTGATGCTGAAGGACATACGTACACGTCCATGGAAGCTCGGCTCTTCAAGTTAGCTGGCACCCGGTGATCATACAGGTGGGTACATTAAGTCTTCGGCCACCCTGCTTTAGGAAGGACGATTTGCATGTTTTTGTACCCACCTGTATGTTGGTCATGTATCGCCAACTGATATTGTTACGTCCAACTTTACGTGGACGACGATGAATCTACGCCCGTCGTACAATACAACCCTCTCAGCTATGGCAGGAAATCTGAAGACACCGAATCGAAGTCAGCGAGCATTTTTCTTTTCGAACATGCCAACCAGAGTCGCGACGAGATTGTGTTGTTCATTCTTTTGCTTGAGAAAACTAGCAGCTTTAGCGGTAAGGGAGCCTCTGATGGAATGTGGACGTCCTGGAGTCTGGTAAAGTCAGAAGGTAATCCGCTTGACAGACTTTCATAAATGTGGTTGCGCGGCGGATGCTTCAAATTTCGTAATAAATTCAGTAAAAGACCCCACATCGAACATCTGTCGAGATTGTACATTTCATGTGCAAATGAGAATGATGAATTTGCATCGGGACGATACCGTACATTGCTGCACATAAATTTAGATGAATCGTCATACAGAAAAAGAGGTGTCGTCAGCAACATGCGATCGCGCGCCCGCGCATGTGCACAGTGGTTTTGGTGTGATGAATCGTGATGACCGAATTTAATCCCACCCGCTCGTTGCAGGCGCCGCTTCGGCGCCCCATGCGTCTGTGGCCGCCGGCTCTGCGGCCCAATCACCCCCACCCGTAGCGGGCTCCGCAGCCCAGTCAAGCCCACCTTAAATGCAAATAAGGACAGAGATGACAAATAGGCTACTACTTGTACTTACCAGACTCCAGTACGGCCGGGTTGATGGCACCAGCTGCTGGAGCAGCCGCGTTATCCCACTCTGGAGCCGCGGTCTCTTGTTGCTCGCCCGCAGCTGCAGCCTTGGCCTGTGCCTCCTCTGCTTGTTGCTTCTCCACCTCCTCAGGGTCGCGATAGAAGAACATGTCAACCATGACGTCCCAACCGTCCTTCGTTCGGGGAATAGTGCCTCGAAGACGAAGAACCTCACGACACAGCAACCACCAGATCAGACCGACAGCGTGACGGGCCTTGTTGTTCGTCGGAATCGCGACATCGACAAATTGTAGAGGCGCATCGGTGTCGCAGAGCGCAATGACGGGAATGTTAACGTATGCTGCTTCTCGGATAGCCTGGGCGTCCACACGGGGGTCCGTTACGACGAGTAGCCGGGGCTCCTTGAACGATCTAGTAATGTAATTCGTGAAGTTGCCGGGGGTGAATCGACCAGCAATTGCCTGAGCACCGGTATTCGCAGCGAATTTGAGGACAGCACGTTGACCATATGAACGAGCAGATACAACGCATACGTCGTGTGGGTTTTCAACAGCAGCGATGATACGGGCAGCGAAGACAACCTTCTCCCAGGTCTTTCCTATGTTGATGATATGAATACCATCCGGTCGCCGTTTCCAGACGTAAGGTTCCATGTGCTTGTCGCAGTTTTTTGAACCTATGTGACACTGAGCCGCCAGCAGAAGCTGGATATCGTCTTCTGTCGCGCTGAGCGCCGAGGGGAGTTTTGTGGACGCCATCTAGTAAAAGATGGTCAGCCGGTGTACTTAACATGGGAGACGGTATCGGCACAAGCAACTGCTATCTTCGCGAATGTTCCCCTGCGTACAACTTTTGCGCATTACAATGTCCATCCCAGAACGATTCTTCAGTCCGCTAACCATCCATACCCTATTCGACAAATCCATCCCCTTCTCCTCGTTCCGTTCAGATCTCAAACATGCAAGCCAAACTCCAACTGGTCTATAAGATGCGACACTTACTTTGTCAAACAGACTCTGGCGTCAGTGAGGACGATGAGGACGAGTACTCTGTCGTTGTGGACGGCGAAGAGGGACTATCAAGAATTGGTCAACAGCTGGGGCTGTGCGATAAGTCGCGTCTTCGATTCGCGCTAAGACCTTGTCTCCATTCCTGTATATGCATACAAATTCAACAATAAATCCAATATTAAATCACAAGAAATAACCAAAGCAAGTATCAGTGCGTTTTGAATATATAATAAGGATGGCGTAGTTAGGTTAGCAGTCACTGTGGATTGTGAAATTAGATACCGCAGCAGATAGATAGGTATCGTCAAGGATGACTTTACAAAGGGAAACGAATGGAAAGGAAAATAAATCAGCGAGACAGCAAGTTTAAGCCGCAACATCCGCCGAAATTGCCCGTGTTCGCTTTGTCGGCGCCTCGTCGTGCATACTGGCGTTCTCGGATTCTTGAGAACCGGGTGCACTCCTCTTCCGGGCGTTAGAAGTGGATGCTTGCTCGTTTCCGTTCTCGGTGTCCGTTCCGGGTGTCGACGATAGGACAGGCTCGGCATTGCCTACACCTTCAGCCGTCCCATTCTCATCCTTACGCGCAGTACTGCCCGTTTCTGCATTCTTGTCCGTCGGGGAAACAGGATCACCTTCACTTTGAGCATCACTGCCCATGCCGTTACCATTACCCTTGACATCACCAACAAGTACTGGGCTTGGATCAGCCGAACCTGCAGCGAAAGGATGAAACGGTGTCAAATGTCCGCTTGCGTCGAATTCCGCAATCTGCATTGGTCGTCTCTCGAGTCTCCGTCCCGGACTTCGATCCGCTGAAGGATCGCCTTGACTTGCTCGTGAACAGGGCTGGATCTCCGAGACCGCCTCGGTTTCAGGAGGCGGAGCCTCGTCCATCCGGATCTGCTCGAAATTCCCGGTGATGCCGGTACTTCGAAGCTCTTGAGACGCAGGAGTTTCTTTCGCAAGCGGTTCATGCGGAGGAGGTCGTGGAGTGCTCATCATCTCAGTGAAGGACCCAGCATTAGCCATGACAGAGAAGATGCTATCGTTTCCGGGATCGTCTAATGCTTCAGGTTCGCTAGCAGATAGCGGAGCTAGCCATGGATGCCTCAAGGCGTCTGTACAAGATAACCGTTCTGCGGGGTTCTCCTCCAAGAGAACATCAAGGAAATTTCGACAATCAGGTGAAATGTTGTGGCTTTCAACGAGAGGCCAGTCAATATACCGACGGCGAAAACGAATCGCTATAACTGATGCATCATCATCGAGGAAGGGCTGCGCATTGGCGATCCTTGAAGTATACAGATTAATCACGGCACTCTAAGGCGAAAAGGAAAAGAGCTAACATCGCGAAAACAATGACACCAACACTCCAGCTATCAACCTTATGGCTGTAAGTCTCCCTCGAATCCCGAAGTATGACCTCAGGAGCAAGATAGATCGGGGTTCCACACATTGTCTGTCGGAAATCAGCAGATGAATCTAGTACAGACTATGCAAATGCGCACCCTAAATTGCGTCACGCTATCGACCGCTTTCGCCAGGCCAAAGTCAGCGAGTTTCAAGTTCGGCGGGTCATCTTTTGTCATCAAAATGTTTTCCGGCTTTAGATCACGGTGGGCTATGGACCTTGCATGGATGTATTTCAAGGCTTTGCACAGCTGGAATGTGAGGCGACGTGCTTCGCCTTCCGAAAGCCCCCCACGACTGATAATGTAGTCCAATAAATCACCTCCGCCAACGTATTCAAGAACAAGAACGATGCTATCCGTTTCTTGGAAAGTAGCTTTGAGCTGGCAGATATTAGGATGACGCAAAGGTTCAAGAATCGCTATTTCCTTCAGGAATACGTTTGATGCTGATTCGGAGTTTGTGCGCAGCCTGTTACGACTGATCATTTTGATAGCATACAACTGCCCGTCTTCGCGACCCACGGCTCGATAAACCGTGGCAAAAGATCCGTGTCCGATTTCGGTACCTATGTCATAGTACTTATGTACTCCGCCCTGTGGTAGTCCGTCAGCCAAGTAACGGAAAATGTATCTGTGATTATCGGGGGTCATGGCCTGCGAATAAGGACCAAAAACTATTTCATTTCCTTCTTGTAGCATGGCCGTCATACCGCGTCCAATTCTACTTCCATTGATCTACAGTCGTACTTTCAACAGCCAACCTCAGTCAACAGGCTGTAATAGACGTACCCAGGTCCCATTGCTTGAAGTATCACGTACCAAAACATTCCTTGTTCCGTCCCAGGTGAGGACACAGTGTCTGTTACTGATTTTTAGAGATTTGAGCGCCACGTCGTTTTCGTGTCCGCGACCTATGCTGACGCTTGTCCTTTCTTTCTTAAAAAAGATACGGGGAAGCAAGTGGTGGAAAGGCGTAAGGATGCCCCAGAGAGTGTCATCCCAGGCTTCCGGAACAACCTGGGATTGCGATGCTTGTTGGGTCTGCTGGGTTTGTTGCTCGAACTGACTGACAGCATATGGATCGAACCCTGCATCGTCATAGGGGGACTGAGCATACATCATCTCACAGTCGGCTGGGGTACTATCAGTGGCTTGGACGCGTTGAGCAAGTGACGCGACTCACGGAAGCTGGACAATGAAGATGGGTTGCAGAATCAAGAGAGGGGACGCGGCCGAGAGTCCTTAGGGGTCCGTTGATATACTAGGTCTACCTTGTGCTCAAAAAAGGCAAGAAGTGCCAGATTCGTGGTGAGGCTGTTATATGGGAAGGACGGGGACCTGAAAGCTAGTATCTCGTAATGATGAGATGAAAGCAGCACAGCATGTACAGGAGCAATGCCGTAGACGCTCGCCGTTGTCTTTGTCGTTGATATGGTGGTGAGAGGAGGAAAGCAAGAGAGACAACCGATCCCGACTGGGACAAGGTTAAAGCCTAAAGAAAGACTTTGAAGCCATGGCCATGGTGGCTTGTTCCCACACGTGACCTCGACGCGTCTTATCAGCCACGCTTCTTTCTTTTTATCATCATCATATAGTACCAGTTCGTAAGTGTCTATGTTCATCGCGGATTTCTTCGCTCCGTACATAATGCTCAAACGACAGTATATCAACCCTATCTGATTTTGTGATTCATGTCATCCAAGTCATCTCTTCCTCGCCTCGTTCTTCTCGATGGCGGCTTGGTCAGTTATTTTCTTCTTCATGATTCCGATCCATTTCAAATATCTGACGTCCAATTAGGGCACAACTCTCGAAGATGTCTTTGAAAAAGATATTTCTAGCCCTTTGTGGTCAGCGTCAATTATAGACAAGGACCCTGACACAATTGTGCGGGTTCACTCTGCTTTCTTGGATGCAGGCTCAGATGTCATCCTCACAGCAACGTGAGTTCGCAAAACGAGAGACGTTCAAATCAGTTCTTAGAATAACTTGTTTAGATATCAGTGCGCATTTGAGACATTTGAGCGCGCCGGTTATTCCAAGGTGGATGCCATACTTCTGATGCGCGAAGCCGTTCGTCTGGCAGCGCGTGCTAAAAACCAGGTGTCACGAGACAGCGGGCAAGTTTCTATTGCTCTGTCGCTAGGTCCATACGGAGCTACCTTGTCTCCGCCTCAAGAATATGGTGGTTTCTATCCTCCACCTTACGGTCCGCGTGCATACACCGAGGATAGTGAAAATTTCAATGCTTTCACGGATATGAATGATGAAAGAGCCGCTACCTTGGCTCTCGCTGACTTTCATTACGAACGGCTCAAAGTGTTTGCCGACGATGGAGGAGATAGCGTATGGCCGCTCATTGATCTGATCGCATTTGAGACTGTTCCTCTCCAAAGGGAGATTTATGCAATACGCATAGCAATGGACCGGCTAAAATCTCATCTCAGTTTCAGAGGTTTGGCATACAAGCCGTGGTGGATCAGCACTGTCTGGCCTATGGACGCCAGTTACCACCCAGCGTATCCAGGAGGTGGTATCATCGCTTATAAGTGCATAGCGCATGCTCTACTATTCGGCCATGGACCTATTAAGCATAAAGGTTCTGTTATTGGAATGGCCGTCCCTGAAGGCATCGGCATCAATTGTACGCATATCGCACAGCTTGATGACGTTCTCCCCAAACTGCGGGCCTCCGTAGCTAGAATGAGGGTTCAAAAGATGCCCTTCCTTGTTTTGTACCCGAACGGAGGCAATATGTATGATATCATAAATCGTCGCTGGATTCCCGAAGAGGAGCTGAATAAGGAAAAGGACAAGACATCTCCCGAGATGTGGGCTTCGTGCGTTGCAACTATTGCCTCTGCAGAGCGAGATTCGGGTGTTTGGCAACAGGTGATGGTTGGAGGCTGTTGCAAGACAACACCAAAGCATATAGAAATGCTCAGTCGCGCTTGGAATTCTTCCGGTTCGATTGAGAGGGATGCGATTCGAACCTGAACGAGTTTTAAATAAAGGGTGTACGTTGCAGCATATCACAGTAATGTTTGTACAGGCAACTGTCTTGTAAAAAGAATAGATCTTTATAGCACGTGATGCCTTGGCCTATCATTATAATACTACAAAATACATTGTGAGCACCGACATTCACCACGGAAGCTCGCTCCGATACAAGGCAGGGAGAACTTGTGCTAGTATTCTCATGGAGAATACTCAAGAACAGGTACGTACTCACTCTGCGCTGTCGTAGTCATGGGACTGATTAAAAGAAAGGAACGGATAAGCAGCCTTCTCTTGTCTGCGACGGATATATCCAAGTACAACTCTGCTACGCAGCATCCATTTCTTGAAACCGCGCGCTTGGGGTCACTTGACGGAAGACTACTATCTCTTTGGCTCTCGCAAGATCGCATATATGCAGCTCATGCTTATCCCCGTTTCATCGGTTCACTCATTGCGAAGATTCCATTCGCTTCCCATCACGCCATCGATAGCGAAGCGGAAGCATTGAATCAGCGTATCCTATCTGTTCTGTCATACTCTCTTCAGAACGTTGTGAGGGAGGCACGTTTCTTCTCAGATACCGCCCAGAAGTACGGCCTTGATTTGGGATGCTGGAAGGAGCGTGCAGCGACGAAGGCATATTGTGCCGAGATGGCGCATGTAGCCAGTTGGGCGAGTCTTGAGGAAGGCCTCGTCTTTCTCTGGGCTATGGAGAAGGTACGTCTTGTATTTCGTTCAAGCGATGTCGATATATCGAGTTCTCGCGTAGCTTTATCTAGATTCATGGGCTTTTGTCTCTAATGGTTTATCAAAGCAAGGAGACTCTCGAGACGTCGCGTCACACGCGGTCAGGGAGTTCGCCAGTAATTGGACAAACGAGGAATTCGTCAATTTCGTAGAAGATCTACGTAGCATCGTGGACTGTCTCAATGTTGAGGTAGGATCAGAGCTCTGGAAGCGTGTGCAGAGCGCATGGGATAGGGTGATAGAGCTTGAGATAGACTTCTGGCCCGAATCAGGAGAAGAGAGCCAGGTGTGACCATGATACGCCCATGGACTCCTGGAGCGAGCCCAGAAATCATGAGAAGTACTGTCAGCTATTGTCGCTGTTTAAAAATGCAATTTGTGACTTATATGTGATTCTGTTGCTCGGTTGCTCCTGAGTTGTGCCTGTCAAGGCACGTATCGAAGGTACATATACTGAGCACTTCAAAGCGGAGCTTGAAAGAGGACGCGTGTTGAACCCGTGACGAGCTGATTTGCTTCCGTACGCGTATCTTCTCTCGAACCATCCTCAGCTCTTCTACCAACGTCTGGTCTTTAACACTGACTTTATTTTGCGGTAAATTCTTTTGTGATTCGAATGCGTGATGGCGTCGTGGTCTCCGAGTGGCGACCGACCAGGTCGCTCCGACTCCTCGCTCACAGTCAACGACGACAACTGTGAGCCATCTTCGTCCCAGCTCCCACACAGACCTCACTCGCCACAAGGGCCGCAGCTTGGTCGCAGAGCGCTTACAGAGTTGGACTTGGCTGCGCATAATCCTCGTCGGAACAGAGTCGCACGAGGCGGTGAGCGCGAGTGGACAGTGTTCGGCCAGCTCATGCAGGACAGCGGTCAACTCAGGACTCTAGACATTTCTCACAGCGTCAAGAAACGTCACTCGCAACGCAGCGTCCGGACTAGTGCTCCTTCCACGACCATGCCGAGCCGACCTGAATCCATATTGCAGGAAGGCACTTCGGTCGTCCAATCCCCGGTTCAAGGAACGTTTCCAGAACTAGAGACGACCAGCGCAGTGCACACCGACTATGATTCAGGCTCTGGCTCTGGTTCTGACTCCGAAAGCTCCACCTCAGTGCAACCTCCACCTTCAGTGCCTCGCCGTTGGCATATACCAGAAATCCCAATTCTCTATCGTAACATCCTCAAATGTGCCGTGGCGTACTTTCTCGGCTCCCTTTGGACATACGTGACTCCACTTTCTCTCATGATTGGCAGCATAACCTCTGGTGGAGATAGAGTGCCTTTCCCTTCTGGCCACATGGTTGCGACAGTGTAAGTGGCGTTACTTCACCATGTGACCCTCACCCCCTGACTATTTCGAAGAACGGTATATTTCAATCCGGCAAAGAGCGTGGGCGCAATGCTCGAGGCTGACCTCTTCTGTCTTTACGGTCTCGCGTGGGCATCACTCATTAGTTTAGGGAGCATGGCTATGTTCTGGTGGATTGATGTGAAACCCGGCTGGGAATGGCTTGCAGACGTAACAGTGATTACTTGGATTGGGCTCGGGATGACAGCTGTCGCGTTCATGAAAGTATGGATGGCCAAACCGACATTCAACACCGGTACGACGTCCTTCTTGTTCTTATTCCGACGCGCAATGCTAAGACTTATGATAGCCTGTAGTATGACGTCGATTATTCTATTCGTTGTGTAAGCTAGCTCGACAAGAGTTCCGTTTTCGAGCAGTGCTAACGCAATCCATCAGTGTCGTCAAGGAAGGTGGACCGGAAACATTGTTGCAGGTCGCAAAGGTGATTTTCGTCGGTTCGACCATATCGAACCTTGTTTGCTATTGCCTTTGGCCACAAACCGCATATTCTGGACTACAGAAGAACATTACCCGCACTCTGGATTCCTTTGCAACGCTCCTTGACCTGCTAACTCGAACTTTCCTTATCTCGGACTCAGAAGCAACCGTTTCTCAGAGTCATCTTCAACGTGCAATAAACGACCATCAGGCTAGCTTTACTGGCTTGAAGAAAAACCTGACAGAAGCACGGGGAGAATGGCTGCTTGGAGGTGCGGAAGCAGCCCAAACTTATGAGGATGCTGTTGGTTGTATGAACCGCCTCGCTCAACATTTGAATGGGTTGAGGAGTGGAACGCGTTTGCAAATCGAGTTGGCACAGGCAGCTCGCGAAGGTCGGATCGTACTTGAGAGAAATGCATCTAGCTCTCCGGGAAAGGACGGGCCAGCAGAAACTACCCAGAAGGATGGACGCATTGATGACTCGGTGACATTGCAGATTGCTGCACATATCTTTGAGGAGTTGATCGACGACATGGGGCCGCCTCTCAAGGCTCTATCTGTAGGCCTTTCAAGTGTAAACTAAAATGTCTGCACTCACTCTTTACGCCAGAATTCCTGTACAAATACTCTCCGCCAGCTTCGCAAATCCTTTGCTGAGAGTCAAGATTCCAGAACAAGTGATATTCAGCGTTTCGTCGAGTTGACGGATGGCATACAACGGGCACTTTTCACTTTTGAGAGCACATCGAATCAAGCGGTTATGCGCGTGTATCGACGCAGCAATCTTCTGGCGTCGGAAACTTTCTCCTCGGCAGCTGAGTCAATTGCTGCCATGAATAGTAGGAATAAGGACTTGTTCAGGGAAGATGAAAATCAGCTTCTTATGCGTTCTGGCGCAGACGAGACGGTTTTCTTAGTTTATTTGTAAGTGCTTTCTCTTACGCTTATCTGAGGAGCCTTGTGATGAAAGTGTCCAGCTTTATTTTCACCCTGCAAGAATTTGCGAAGGAACTAACGGCTCTTACGGAAATAATGTATCGTATCTATGCGATCGAACATACTGCTAACGAACGATGGTGGAGGAAACTTATCCGATTTTTTGCTTTCTCAAGCTGTAAGGAAAGAACACTGAGACTTCCGGCAAGTGCTAGCATGAAGCAGTCTAGACCAACACTTTCAAAGCGCTTTAGTATGTACTACGCATGCATTGGATGACGGTAGCTGATATGCTCTATAGGTACGTTCATCCTGCCGAACGCGAGGCAACGTCACCCGATCTTTCCGAAAGTGCGCCCCCATGCGCCAAACACACTCTTGACTCCAGGGCGCGAGCAACTCAGCTTTGTTCAGCGTGTTGGCCAATCGATATGGAGACTGAACGAGACACTCAAGCAGAACACTGTGAAATTTGCTTTCAAAGCTGGTATGGCTACAGCGCTTCTTGCGTCACCAGCCTTCTTTGAGAGGACGCGTCCGATCTTCACCGATTATCGTGGAGAATGGGCGCTGATTTCGGTAATCGATCAAAACCTGACCGTCGAATACCCTTTTTTACATTACTTTTTTAGTTCTTTGTTGTCATTTCTCCTACTATCGGAGCGGTGAATGTTTCGGTACTGTGCCCTGTTATTCGCGCTGATGGAATTCCTTTATTCCGAAGACGAACTTCCTTAGCCTCCATCGGGTTCTCGGAACTTTGTGAGATTTTCCCTCACTATTGCTTGCCGTATCGCTGACAGAGATTTTCTCTTTGCGCCTCAGGTTTGGTGCCGTGGTGGCTGTCGCCGCTTTCACTCTGTTTCCAGAGAACCCGGTTGCATTGTCTATTTTCGGTTTTTTCTATTCCATTCCATGCTTTTACTACATCATCGCAAAGCCTCAATACGCGACAAGCGGTCGCTTTGTCCTTCTGACGTATAATTTGACATGTTTATACTGGTACGTCAATAGCGCTTTAGATGCACTGACACTCGGTAATCTCATCGAAAATTCAGTTACAATGTCCGCCAGGACGATGTTCCGGTAACGGATATTGCATTCCGGCGGACCGTCGCAGTAGCCACCGGTGTAATTTACGCTGGTGTTATATCTCGATTGTGGTGGCCCTCGGAAGCTCGCAGAGAGCTCTCGAGCGCGTTGAGCTCGTGAGTTTTGTTTACTGCCTCTTGATACACCTCACTTAACCGTCCTGATAACAGGTTTTGCCTTAACATTGGTTGGCTTTACACTCATTTGGTCGCTGCTAACTCCGGCATTCTCGTTCGCACGTCTCCTTCACAGAGAGATTTGCACCGTGAAGCACAAGAGGCAGTGAATGGCATTGAGCGGGATCTGATACGGTACAGTGGCACTAGCAGTACTACGGAGACAGCCCGGCTGTTACCATCCTCAGTCAGCGAGAAGCTAAACGGGTCAATACAGACTTTTATGGCAATGTATGTGCGAGTATTCATCTATGCATTTGTTACTGATGGAACACAATTTTCAGGGAGCTGCATTTACAGATAAAACTAATTGAATTACAAGAACTATTGAAACAGACAGCACACGAGCCCCGTCTAAAGGGACCGTTTCCGATAGCGATGTATCGTTCCATCTTGACGAGTCTCCAGACAATACTGGACAGGTTGCATAGCATGCGTTGCGTTACTACGAGGGAGGAATGGTGAGTCCTTGCTTCATGATCAAGCTGTATCTGAAAACTAATGAACCGCTTGGCAGGCATACTGTGAGCGATTCGTCTTCAAATAGAGTACATTCGTTTGCTTAGGACGAGCGGAGCAGTCTGTTCGTCAGGATTTCGTTCTTCCGGTCAACAGGGAGCGACGTGAAATGGTTGGAAATGTGATCCTGTATCTCTCCGTCCTTTCGGCGGCTTTTAAACTCAAGACCCCTCTTCCTCCGTATCTCCCGCCTGCAGAGAAATCCCGTCAACGATTGGTTCGTGATGTTTTTCCCTAGGATGTATGCCTTGTGACGACCCATTACTTTCAGGTTGAGGCAATTAGAGAACTGGACATCGTCAAGAATCGCGATGTTCGGGGTTCGCAGCAACTGCTATTCTTCGCTTATGCGCTGACCATGAAAGGTGTGATCCAGGAGCTAGATTTCCTTGGAAGAACGTTACAGGACGCCTTTGGCGTTATTGGACAGTCGAGGGAGGAGTTTGAGGCCATGTTCAGACCTGACGGGCAAATTGATAAGTTAGTATGATAGCACAATACATGTGTGGCATGGGTTAATTTCTTCTGTAACACGAACATGGATACACTAATTCACTGCATTTTCTTATGTCTTGAATCTTCGTGGAATAAATTTTATTACGAACACCTTATAGAGTCCATATACGGTCTCTGTATTCCACGACGCACGGACCACCGACGCGAGGGGTATATAAAGCTTCAGGAGTGCGATTTTGAAATCCTCAGACTATACTCAGCTAGGATCTATTGTATAGGTGCTAACTCGAGTCTCGCATGTTTACACATGCCACACTCTTCAAATCCAGTAGATGACATCCGCGCTGCCTCGTCACACTGAGAATTATGCCTGTCTGCTTTCCAGCGTCGGGCTCGAGGACGTTTGGTTTGTCTTGCTATTTACATCCCTTCGTGGGTGTTGGGTGAGCTAACCAGCGAGAGCAGCGTTTGTCTGATGGATTTCCTTTCCGTGTTTCATTATTTGTAATATAGTTGTTGATGTTGGAATATATATTTGATTTTCGCTGCATTTTTACTGACTGATAGAGTGAAACGGGATAATCACGTAAGGTCTACTAGCATATGTAGGTCGTTGGCACCAGGTTCGTTAGAAGTAGGAAACTATTTATAAATTAGAAGTTTCAAGCGCCCACGGGCACAGTATAAGCTGAAGTGATACACAGTATAAGCTGAAGTGATACTTTAAGCGAGTCCATAGGGAGCAGAATCAGTACGAGGTGCTTCTAAATAATACAGATCTAGATATTGGTTTCAGAGATGCCTCGAAGAAATGGAAACGCTGTGACCGCCTGAGTTGTTCCGTCGGTTGCGGCGACCAGATGTCGTGAGGCCGACATCATCAGCGTAAGGGTCCCCATGGCCATGCGAGCTTACACCGTCGTTTCTTTTATCGTCTATTGGGCTGAAGCCGTCAACGTCACGCATCCCTGCAACAGGCTCTCCAACCTGCACAGTGCGCGTAAGGGGAGAACGAGCTGTCATTAGTCCAAGCGGGACACCGTGCCCTGTCTGTGCATCCCGTTCTTGCCGGTATTGGCGCGGGAGAAGAGCGAGTCCGGCAGCGTACAGTATCGGAAGAACCTGTAGTTACTATTAATTAAGAGCGAGCTTTCGCGTCTGACCATCGCAACTTACCACTACCCAAGCAATCCAAGCCTCGTTCACTCCTTTCGGTGCGGGTCCCCGTCCCATTGATTCCCATTCGCCCTTGTAGCCCGTTCGGACCTGATAGAACGATAAGCCAATGACGAGTAATCCAATGACAGCATGAGCGTAGTTCTGCGGAGGACGTGTGCGTATGCCGTTTCTTCTAGGAGCAGGCTTTACGTAATGGATGATGCTACCAAGCGCACATTGGACAAAATAAAGCACGAATATTGCTATTCCCCAGCGCTTATGGTCGTCGTTCAAGTGTTGTGCCCCGGCGTTGCTTACGGCTGCGATACCGAGAGCGACCCCGACCACGATAAGAGCACCCGCAAGATAAAATTGGATGATCCAATGCCCTTTAAACCAGTGTGGCGAGAAGGTACGTAGCCAACGAGCCAGCAACGCTCCGACTGGAAGCAATATGAGAAATGCGACGCCGAGAAGCACAGCGTGAGCGATAACGAGTTTCTGGAAACCCAATAGAGGTGCCGTAGATGAGCTTGAGCTACTTGCCGGATCTGTTGGGGACGATCCCGAACTTAGAGCTTTCGTTAGGTCAAGAGAAAACGTGCCGAAGGAGTCATGTTCCTGCAAACTCGCGGACGTCGAAGAGCCCCCGGGGTTTGTGCTTGAAAAGGCCCATATAACTGACTGAGTAGTGTCCGAGTTTGCCTGATAGCAAGCTGGGTAAGAAATCAATTGTGAATGCAGCGGGTTCAAATGTGCTTACTGGAACACTGTAAGCGAATTCGGGCGTCGCACCAGACGTGCTTGTAATGTTTGACAGCAGAGTCGCAACACGGGGCGGGGAAGAATCAACAGAAGGCTCTATATGACCGGATGCTATTCGCTGCGAGAGCGTGACCGACCCGTCTGAATTGGTCCACATTATTACCATCGGTGAGTTGGCCATTTGTGACCCAAATCCCCTTCACCAGCCACCGAAATAAGCAAGCGATTCTATCTGACATCCATCAAAGCACCTACATCGCCATCCATCCAAGGGTACTAGAGCTCGTACTCTGCAGGATGTATGAGACGGTTCCGCCGTTGACTACTGCGGACACACACATAACCTAGAGAAGCGCAAGGTGGAATCCAAATCCGGAATGAACTCAGTGTTTATGACAAGTTGAGAAGGGCGAACGTACATCGCTGCATTGGCTATCGCCCGTTTGTCCCGTCAAGTCGCTCGAAGCCGCACTTGAGCTGGAGCTACTTGAAGCGGACGACGTCATGGACGGAGTTGCACTGCTTGAGCTATCGTCGTCGTCGTTTCCCCCATGCCCGTTTCCATTGAAATCGTCGTCTTCACCAGGAGGACGTGCCACCGCGGAGAGTATAGTTGGCAGTAAGGCGTAGGTGAAAATGGTTGGGAGGCGCATCTCTAGATGCCAAGGGGCCGAACGCAAGCGAGAGTTGGGGGAAAGAAGTCACTGGTGCGTCGCGGGGAAGTTGGGGCGTCGCCTCTTAACGAAGACAGTTATAGCTAACCAGATATGAAGGCATCATATATGGACTAACGACCGTCATGTTTGTTTACGCATCTGAATTTTATCATTGGCCACGGAGAACACTGCTCTTCTGGGCATCTTTCGTGTTAGATGACGGAATTAATAGAACAGAACATATTGGACACCCACAGGGCTTGAATTCACTTGGCAGCACATTATAGGGCTTATGCTGGCTTGTCAAATTGATCGGAGACATGAGTGGTGACTTCTCCCACACACTCCGATCCTCTGGGTCCCATGCGAAGAACGTGTCCGCAGCAACGCCGTCCGCAGCTCAGGGCGCAGGTCAATGCTCGAGGTTCAACGTGTTTGTTCAGACATCAGCATACAATAGGAAGGACTGAACAAGCTTGTATTCCCTCCTACCTCAGGCGACTACTTACAGGCAATCCTAAAAAACAAGCAAAAACGAGGATGTTGCTCGGCATCCGTCGACACCGAGACCCCAAGCGTCATTCGACAACAATGGAAGAAGCACTGCGTCAAACTCGGAACCCTCGATGAAGCAATCTAGTTCATATGGGATAAGTAACTATGGCTCACTGGAGATTAGCTCTTGGCCCGTTTCCTTTTCCGGCCATCAGAGTGATCGGCCGGAGCACCGCCCCCAGCAGTATCCAACCTCGCCAACAGGCTGAGACCGCCACCGTTGAGCGCCCTAGCCCCATTGTCGCTTCCTTTCCGACGCTCCGCAGCACCTCGAATCTTGATCTCGTCCTCCCCTTGACTTGAAGCACCCAAAATACTAATACCCATTGGCTCATTTAGAGAACTTCGACGCGCCCTGTGTCTTAACTCCTCTTTTTCACCTAAAGTTGTCTGGGCTTCCCCATATGTCGAGAGATGTGATATATCCTTCCTCAGCGGGCCATGGTGTCCCACGACAGCGGAGGCCGGTGGCTTCTGGCCGCGGGAATTTGTATTGGTGATGAAACGCGGCGGGCCTTTTAGCCAAAATAAGTAGCGCTACAAAAAAGCATATTCTTTCTTTGGTCCCGCATACCTTTTCTTATCGGCAATGCCGCAGAGTCTGTGATACGCGAAAGCAAGTCACCGCCGCCGTTGGCATGTATGTATGCCTCACTGCTATCCGCGACGGAGCCGGAGACGCTTGACTGCATGGAATGAGATTTTACGGGGGTTGACGCTTCTGCCCCTAATCGGCTCAGAAGCGATGACGATCCTCCACTGTCTGCCCGGAAGCTGGTTCTGTTCTCGCTTTTGAGCTTCTTCTTTGGCTGGGAGGACGCATCGACGTATGCATCCTCGCTCGTCTCCTCGTCTGCCACCAAAGCTTGTGCATTAAGCAAGCTTGAAGTAGCAAGTCCAGAACGTGTACGAGATGGCACTCGCGAACCGGGCAAAGCGGATGCCAGAATCCGGCTTGCGAAATTCGAAGATTCGAGTCCATGAGGTGGCCCCTGCTGTCCATTCGACGTCTGTGTTTGACGATCCTGCCCTCGAACTCGATGACCCCGGTTTCCAACCGCCTTCAATAAACTCTGTGAAGCAAAAATTTAAAAGGAGAAAATGTTGGAATCCTGTCACCCCGTAAACAAAAAGATAGAAACAACGGAAGACGTAATGAAAGACGTAGTTAAGAAACACAAATAGCTGCGATAGTGGAGTTTGCGACAAAAGAGGGACAGCGCGAACCCTTGATATTTCCATTGCTTGCTTGGCATCATCGGGAAGTTGATGAGCGCGCGCTTCCGTAGATCCAACAGTGTTTGCATCCGCAGTCTGTGTTATCTTCGTATATGTGTCAGATGTCATGGAACCAATTTCATGTATGAGCGCATCGAGAGCGGCCGCTAAAGAAGGTGGAGGTGAAAAGTCCTCCTTGGTAACATTGACTTGCTGAAAGAACGTCAGCAGGCTTAGAAACACAGGTGTGGAATGGATCACACCTCCTCAATTGCACGCAACACTGCGTGGCATGAACGAGAAGTCACCTCAATTCTCTGCGTCGGCAAACATCTTCGCAACATCTGAATAGAAACGATTAGAAGGCAATAAGCAATATCTTTGTAACGCTTACAGTCAGTAGTCCCGGAGCAAGACCTAGAAATTGAACGGAAGCAGAATTCTTATTCTCGGGATTCGACGTTGAATCACATGTAGCGCAAATGCATTCAGCAACCTTCAAAGCGGCTCCGCATGGAACACGATCCAGCAACGAATAGTCTGCAAAGAATTTCAAAACCTGGAGCCCATCCGCTGCCGGCATAGAATGCATAGATTGAGTACGCAACGGCGGAAAGCTGGAGGATGTAGAGCGCGCAGCAAGCGATAGTGGTGTGACTACACGGACAGCCTCCTCAAGCAGATGACAGAGTTTATTGATGTCAGTTTGTTCCGCCTCCAATGTCAACTTTACGGCATCAAGTAGAGTTTGGAGGACGACGCTTCCACTCTGCGATGGTCCGCGAGAAAGGGAAGGAAGATTTAACAGAATGTCGGTAATAATCATGTGCACTTCCGAGGGGGATGCTTGAGGGATTGCCTAGAAATCAGATAAGCAGGATGAAAACGTCCAGGAGTTGATGATGTACCTCTAGCATTCCCTTCAATAGAATTGATTCAACTTCCTGGTTCTTGACCACTCTAATAATACACACGCGATACTTGTCGGCCAGAAACTGAAGCACCAAACTGCGTAACCGTGAACGTAATAGCCTTTCCTCGTCATCCCCGAGATCTGCAGGATTAAGTACACATTGTTCACACAAAACTTGCAATGTGCCCCGAGGATCCAAGTCAACGTGTTGTTGAAGAGCCCGCTTGACGACCGTCACCTCTCTTGGATCATCTGCGGATACATGAATTAATCTGGTTTGGGCAGGAACACGAATACCACACGCACCGCTCTGAAGCAGCTGGACGAGCACATCTGCGTTGCGCATAAGCCAGCTCTTATCTACTTTCGATACCGATGTGATGGCCCCGTATCCGGCAATGCGAACCTACAAAGTCAACGGACTCAGAGATAGCTTTTTTATAAGACGAAAGAAGGCGACTGATACCTCTTGATCCTGATCTTCGCACATGTCATATACGATATTGATCGCTTCATCTTGAAACTCTGGGAAGTCAATGAAGAAGTCCTTTACTCTCTCTACGATGAGTTTCTTGCAGAATGAATCGAGATCTGGTTCTTTTGCAAGTTCTAACATGCGCACAAAAGCGCCCCGTCGCTGAAAAGGATCGGATGAGAGTTCTGGCTGAAAAGAAGAGATGAAGAGAAGTGTACTTACAAATTGACTCTGTCTGTTGTAATCATTTGCAGCACGTCTGAAGTGATCCTTCAGCTCGAGTCGCTGAGCATCTGTCCTCGTCGGCATCGAAGAGGTGAACAGGAGTTGCAGCAACATAGGGGAAGCAGTGTGCATGATTACATAATCATACAGCTTACTTTAGCATGGTACTGGACTTGGCGCCAACCGCACCTCTTCGTCCTCGACAACCATGGCAGAGAACAAGGTCGTTCACCGTGTGCTTCGTAGGCTCGCAGGCTGGGCGGTCTGGTCCTTCTTCTCTGAAGTACATATTATCGGCGAAGAAAACGTGCCAGCAGATGGACCATTGATTGTGTATGTCCCATCTGGATTGTTAAATATACAACCTAGGAAATGACGAGCGCACACTAGTGTTGCAACACATCATAATATGATGCTTGATCCGGCCGTTTTATGTGAGCAAAGAGACTCTCAAGTGTTCAAAGAAAACACGCTCTGACACGAAGACAAGCGTCCTACTTCCCCCACAAGCGGATACTCAATTATTGGACAAAGGCTTCTCTCTTTGCTAACCCGGTACTCCATTGGATCTTACTCAGCTCAGGAAACATTCCCGTCGCTCGAAAGAGCAAAGATAATCGTGTCCTGTTCAAAGGCACTTTTGATGTCCTTGCTCGCGGGGAAGCCGTTGCACTCTTTCCCGAGGGAACGAGCTATACAGAACCTCGTATTATGCAAGTCAAGGACGGTGCCTCCTGGAGCGCACTCGAGTACATGAAATGGGCAAAGGAAAATCCCGATAAGACCGTCGACAGGCCACTTCTGGTTGTCCCAGCGGCGATCGTCTACACGAACAAATCCAAATACCGAAGCCAGGTGCGCATGATTTGTTCAGAGCTGGCACAAACTCACGGCTTTCTTGCTTTTCGTGCTTAAGGTTATTATTGAGTACGCGTCTTAAATCTAGTACTACGCGGAAATTGATGAAATCCAGGTTCGGCGAACCTATCTCGATGACAGACTACGAGTCACAGTTCTTATCCGCTGTCGAAGGTGAACCCCGCGTAGCGGTTAAGAGGTTGACGCAACGTATTGAAGACGAGCTGACCCGTGCTACTATAAATGCGCCCGACTGGTAAGAGCTTACTATCTAATGTTCATGCATGATAAGGATAAGCTCTGTCCAGGGATACTCTTTATACCGCGCGAATGGCTCGAAGCATATTGTGGGAAAAGAGCAGATCGATTGACCTAAATGATTTCGTCGCCATCTCTCAGACGTGAGTTTTTTTTCCTTTAATTCTTCCCGTTAGACAAATCAAATTTGCATTATTCTAGTCTCGTCGACTTGTTCTCAACTCCAAATGCCACACCCAATTCGGTGCAGGTACGGCGCCGCCTCTTGGAGTACTACTCTTTACTGCAGTCATCGAAGTTAAACAATTCCGCCCTGGCATCCCTTCCGCTGCCGAAGACGCTGGATCCACGACGGGCGGAGCCATTGCCCTCCCGATTACGAACTCTGCTTGTCTTACTACGCGACACGCTCTCGATTCTTGTCAGGATCCCACTTTTCCTATTCCCGTTAGCTGTGCATCTTCCCGCATATCTGGCTTCTCAGGCAGCTGCACGCCTAGTCGAAGATGAAGAAGAGACCCAAGCACAGAATAAAGTTGTCTTCGGACTTATACTCCTTATTATGATCTATCCGGCCGCGTTCTTTTTCTTATGGGCATTGTTTTGGTACACTCCGACTGGTGCTCTTGTAGCAGCCGCGATCGTTTGGTTGTTCGCGGTATATCATGTGAAAATGATCGATGGTGAGGTCGCTCATCTAAATCTCGTGCTGCGGATGTAGACTAACCTATGTTCGTTCAGATGTCTATGATCAGTAAGGCTTGACGTTCTACAAATGATGCCGATTCTGATCGCTTCGTAAATAGCGCGAAACAGCTTGTTGTGGCATGGCGCGTACTAGTTGGCGTATGGTCTCCGAAGAATACTGAATTGTCGATAAACGCGTTACAGCAGTATCTGACTCCAAAGACACCTCCAGAAAATCCGTGGATTGACAAGAACAAATCGAGAAGGCCGGAAACCCAGTCGCCGACGTCAGGTTCATCTCTGAGAGCGAACCCTGTGGGAACGTCTCCTACTCAGGTACAAGCAAAGACTCGAGGCCGCAAACGCTCGCCGCCTACGCGTCGGCTCATTCGACATGTCTTACGGGCTCGGGCTCGGGCTGTACATGCCCTTGCGTCATTCTTCGCTGAGCTTGAACGAGCTCCAGAAGAAAAGCATGTACACGCGAGCACACACCTCGCTCAAAGTTACGGTGGTTTTAAAAGCTCTTCTGTTGATGAAGATGGTGTGGTCTCTGGACTACAGGGTTGGCGCAAAGCTCGCGAGGTGCTAAGATTTTTGCGAGACCGCGGTGCAAATTTCTCGTCTCTTGAATCGCAAATTGCGGATGACTACTGGGCTGAGAGCCGAGCGATCCTTAGCGATCCCGAGGAAGACGGGGAGACGGAATACAGTAGCGACTTTCTAGAAAGTTCTCCGGGAGATGAAGACCTGAAATGGGTTGCGCCCGCGATACAATAATATTTCTGATAGTTTTACTTAGCTAATAAATATGCAGGTTTTCTCTCACCCACAGAAATCCTTGTACTCAAGTGATTTCACCACTTTTTTAGACACATAAGAGACTATAAAACAAATATCTTCATAGCTTGATAAAAACTCAACTGTTTTGTACAATCTATAGAGAATTTCATAATACAGCCTTTTTCATACAGGAGATTTTATAATAATTTAAACATGTAGTTTTTGCAGCTGCCTTCTCCCAGAGGTCTGCATCAGAGCATCCTTTAATGTCCTTCTATTGATAGGGTTTAGGACTGATATGTTGCACTCCTTATGCAGAGAACACATGCTCAGAGCAGTTGAATGTCTGAAATGCATACTTCAGAGCATCTTCATAAGACAGTAGATATCCTCCAGTCTTGCATTGTGTTAGACAGACAGCTCAGAGACTGAGATGAGGCAGGCCAATACAACAACAAATAAGCATCAATGAAGGTAAGTAGAATTCAATAAACAAACTATTACAAGAGTAGATACCTAAGTCAAAGTGAAGGTAAGTAGAATAGAAAGACAAGAAAACAAAAGAGTCAAACTATCTTCTTATATAGACTTTGAGCATGTGAAAGGTCTACTCTAATAAGAAGTCACATGATAAAAGAGTGGAGTGATTAGTGAGCATTGTTACTAAGGACAGAATGTTTTGGTGAATAGATGAATAAGTATAAGTAAGAAAATAGAAAGAAAAGGAAAAGAATATTAAAAATGAAAGATGATGTAAGAAAAAAAAAGAAATGTTTGAGTTCTTACATCACCCCCCCCCTTCAAGGTTAGATGTCCTAACCAACTGTATAGTCCTTCTGACAATGTGAACTTATACAGTGCATAAAGGATTTGATGAGATATCATTAGCTTTCTTGGCACATCTGAGTGTTTGCAATAGAATTCTTCAACTAATTCTTTTACATTATTACTAATGTCTAATTTGAGTTGTCAAGTAGCTTTATCATAACCAACCCACTTGACAAGAAACTAAAGCTTTCCTCAATGTAGATGTGAGTTAAGTATTTCTTTGACCTCATATTTCTCTTCATCATCAACAATTATGGGTGAAGGTAGAGGTGTTTTCTTTTGTGATTCAAAGGATGGTTGGACTGCAGGTTTGAGCAAGACCTCATTGAAGACTGGGTGAACCTTCTTCTATGTCTTTAGCAGTTTGAGTTAATATGCACTTGTACCAACCTTCTCAATAATCTCAAAAGGACTAAACCACTTGTCATCCATCTTCTTCATAAGGTGTATCATCTTGAAATTGCAACCATCTAAGAAAACCTTTTGGCCAACCTTATATTTAATGGATTTTTCAGTGTGACAATCATAGAAGCATCTTATGTCTTTATTTGCTTTGACCAGATTAGACTGAGCGATCTTGTATATATATTTGACATATTTGGCAAACTCTTTTGTCAATAGATTAGACAATGCAGTCCTGACTCTTGTAAAGTCTATCAGATGTATGCTTATATTGATGAAAAATAGTGAGAGCTTTATTGCTGATGCTCACAGTTATTGTATGCAAACTTTACTAAAGCTAACTAATCTGCCCAGTCCAATTATTGATAATTAATATATAATTGCAGGTATTGTTCAAGCTCCTGGTTGACACATTTAGTTTGACCATCTATCTGAGGATAATACACTAATGACAGATTGCCTTCGATGTAGAGAAGCTTGTATAGCTCTCTCATTATCTTTGTGTCAAACTGTATACCTTGGTCATAGATGATCTTTTAAGGTAGACTATGTAGACGAAAGACTTGGTCCTGGTAAATCTTAGTCATCCCTTCTACTGTTAGCTTCATTGTTATTGGTATTGCATGAGTTTGTTTACTAAAACAATCAATCACAATGTATATCACATTGAACCCACTTGACTCTGGGAGTTCTCCAATTAGATCAATCATGATAACTTGCCATAGTACCTCTAACACCTTGTTTAGATATAAAACCTTTGCCCTTGTCTTCTTTGGAGCCTTCATCTGCTGACAATGATTATATCCTCATACATACACTCTCACATCTCCACTTAACCTCAGCCACTAGTACTTTTTTAGAATCAGTTGAATTGTCTTTGTCGCTCCTGAGTGTCCTGACAGGGTCAAATTTTGGTGTTCCTTTATGACAATCTCTCTAACACTTGCAGGAATATATAGCCAGTTACTTATCCTCCATGCTTCATCTCTTCACTCTATGCTCTTTGGTCTCTTTGCCTCTTTCTCCTGTTTCTGCACTGTAGTACGCCGCACTAACCTGTACCGGTTCAGCGGCACAGGCCTATATGGAGCCTACACCCTTACCCTACACTTAGGACTTTCCATGTACTATTGCCTCCAATCCACCCTCCACCTTCATTATGCAGTACATACTCCAATCAATGGCTGCCAGGCTCCTACTGACTTCGCCGAACGCCTGCAGCACCACCACCACTGATCGAATAGTCTGCCACTGCGATGCCCTTAGTGCACCTCGAAGTTACTCCACTTCTCCAGGAAGAGAACATCCTAGGCTCCCCTAACCTCAGAAAGGCCATCTGACAGGCTGCGGTAGATGCATACTCTACTGCAGTGGAAGTATATGTCACCACAGCAGCGATGCCTGCCCACCGCCAGAACTGTTGAACCACCTCCAGCCTGGTTCAGGGTCATCTCTTCAAATGATTTATATCCTTATCTCACCACATCACATACCAGGCGCGTTAGTGCCCCAGCGCCCTTTTGCATATTCTCCTATTTAGTATTATCTGATGCCTTGGCATTTTAAATCTATACAGGCCACCGCCTTACTGATCTGAACACCCCCGATATAGAGGCACGGTGCCCAACTGCGTCTCTTCTGATTGGGGCGCCGTCACGTGTGAAGCGTCTTAGTGGCATGTCTTGGCATCAGCCCCCACCATCACGGTGCTCATGTCATGCCTCGCTGCCCACCACTGCTGTCACATTTATTGCTAGTAGCCTACAGTATATATTGCCTTCATGTACATACAGCTAGAGGACAGTGAATATAGGGGATTGCACCCAGACATTACAGAGATCCCAAGACAGTGCCCTCCTAAAGAGACCATCTTTCCTATCTCTCTTTCATCTTTGTGCTCGATTCGCCACTTGTAACCCGCCACCGCTGTCTGGCACCAGGTCATCAAAGGGGATCAGCGACTTGACCCCAGATTGGCAATTCTTTGATTATGTGCCTTCACTGTCCTGTTTCCCTCTGGTGCTTCTCACCTATAATCGAAGGATTCACCACCGCCATGGATTCTCCCACCATGCGGTGGACCTTTGTGGCATGCGGCCATTGTATCTGAACTGAGAGTCTCTGGATTCTCTGGAGCTGCTACTAGACTGAGATAGTTCCCCTTTTACCTTTCAAAATATTAATGCCAGCATCGCCTCTCTGTAGTCAAATGCCACTGCGGCATTCGACAACATCCAGGAGAGTCTGATAGTCTACATTTTGGAGCCCACCGCGAGGGAGGTAAAAAGGTGTCATTCCAACCGGTCTCAGGCCTGCCTAGGGGCACACGATATTTGCTGAGGTTGCAGAGAAGGGCTAAAAACAGCCAAACGGCCTTAGTGTTAGGACTCGAACATTTTTCTTTTTCTTTTTCTTTTTCTTTTTCTTTTCCTTTCTTACGTCCTTATTTCACTCATTTTACCTTTTCCTTATATGACTCATTCACCTTTACTAATTCCATTTACTCCGTTGTGGCTTATTCATCTTCAGTCATCTGCCATGACTAAATCCGTTCCTTCCGACTAAGATGCTCACTAATCACTCCACCCCCTTCTCATGTGATTCCTTATTAGAGTAGACCTTTCACACGCTCGAAGTCTATATAAGTAGATAGTTTGACTCTTTCGATTCCTTGTCTTACTATTCTACTTACCTTCACTTCGACAAAGGTATCTACTCTTATATTATTAGTTTATTGAATTCTACTTACCTTCACTTCGACATAGCGTGTGTTCGCTCGGCAGTTCGCGTCTAGCTTACTGTTTATTGTTGTGTTGGCCGCCTCAAGATCGACGCCTGTTAGTCTTGCTGCCTAACATAATAGTAAGACCTACCTCTAGCCCGCGTAAACGTTTGTTTGTGCTCGCTATCGCTACTCCACGCAAGGAGTTAACGTCGACGGTTTACCACTGCGCCCATCCCGGATTCATCCGAGCAACCCCTATCTAGCCCGTCGTTGTCCGATCGACTCCGACGTGTCCCAATAGTCTAAATTCCTAACAACCACTCACATCAACGTGGCACTCCGCATTAGTATCTGGTGAGGAGGTCATCTGACGTGTTCGTGGGTAACGCGACGAGTACAATCTTCTACCAGTCTTTCATTCGTCATCTACGTGGGAGTTTTTCGCATAGTCCTTCATTTCCACGACGAGCCGAACATCCGAGGTCGGGCCCGTTCGAACACACCCATTCCAGTCCCACCCCCAGTTCGTCAAGGTGGACCTAACTGACGAGCAACGTCGTGCTCTTCCCCAAGTCCATTGGAGCGAAACTAACAAGTGTTATCGAGCTCACCTTCACGGAACTTCGTACGACCTCATCTGGGATGACGCACGGAAGGTTTGGAAGTCGCAAGACGCAAAAGGAAGCTGGTTTCCGTGGGCACCCAATCCCGACGCAAACATCTCCTTATTCAACGTCCAAGAAGGCTCATCGAACATTCCACCACCAATCATCACAACTCCAGTTGAAGCCCCACCACTCACAACATCCTTGTCTTTCATGGAACCATGAGAGCCAATCCCCGAAGTCGAAAGTCGAACCACAACCCCAGAACCATCAATGGCTCCCCCAGTTCCAACAACGTCAGCGCCTGCTGCACAGCCTACGATTGATGCCACTACCCTCGCAACGGCAGTCGCATTAGCATTACGTCAAGTTAATGGCGGAGGGATGAAGAAGAGAGTAGCACCTCCACGCCAATATGAGGGTGGAAAAGATTACCTCGACTTCAGGCGCGAAGTATTACTCTACTTCAAGGCTTACGACTCGAGTTTCCAGGATGACGATGACAAGATCACCTTTGTCCTCTCTTACCTCAAGGAAGGATCAGCGGCGACATGGGTGGAGAATTATGTCAACGAAGCATCGAGTACTGGCCAATTCCTAATTGCAGACACTTGGAAGACGTTCCTCAAGGAATTAGATACCTCCTTTGTCAACCCCAACCGCCACCAGAAGGCCTTCGAGAAGCTAGATGGAATGCGGCAGAAAAGTATATCTGCTAGCGAGTTCTTGAATGACTTCGACATCAAACAAGTAAATGCTGGACTTACGAAGCCAGAACATGATGGCGTCCTCATTGACAAGCTGAAGAAGGCACTTAACGCAGCTGTAATCGATGGCGTGATGTGAACCAATCCTGAGCCACAGACGTATGATGATTGGAAGAGGCGGGCCATCATGGTAGACAATGTTGAACGCCAGATAAGGCACCTTCATGAACAACGTCGAGGAATACAACGTCCAATGGTACCACCTCCTCGTCAACAAAACTTCACCCGACCCTACCCTCAAGCAGTGGCAAGACCAACGACACCTTTCCCTCAACAGGATCGTTGTGATGCAATGGGAGTGACGTATGGAGGACTAGGACAGCCTATGGACGTCGCTATGAACCAAGCATGCGCCCGACGTGCATGTTACAAGTGTGGCAAGGTCGGCCACTTCATTAGAGATTGCCCACGCGGTCGTGAGGCAATACGGTCCATCATCGCCACTCTCGAACCAGAAGACAGATTGGCTTTCCTCGAAGAACTCGGCAATGCGAAGGAATCAGACTTTGAAAGCGTCAACGTGCGAGCAGTGCCAACTGAGCTGGAGGAGATAGTTGATGGTGAGGGTTTTCAGGACGACCAGGCATAAACGTCGGAACGACTGGTCAAACGGCTAAAGGACTCTTTTCGTCGCGTTCGTTAAAATATAATCGCCCCAATGTACACTACCTAGATGTGAATATGCGAGGCAGTTTTAACCTTCGAAGTGTCCTATCCGATGTGACACCCAACGAATCAGAAGAGGACGATGATTTCGGCGTCTATGATGAGTTGTTTGCTCGAAGAGTGAGTACGCAAGGAGGCGACTCAGATGTATGGAGGGCGGAAGAGTGGATTCAAACCGCTATAAAAAATGAGGTTGTGACGGGCAAACCTTACCGTGAGAACGTTGTTGCCCAGGCGAACGATACTGAGGCAATATGGGATGTTGTTGGCAGGCACGCAGCTGATGTATGGCGCGAAGGGATAGAGGATGTAACGTGTGGGGAATTCATTAGGAGGAGAGGCGGTCAAGAACTTGATGCCTTCGTCAGCATTGTACACCCACAGGTAGCGAATGACGATGAGGTAGATGCCTTAGAACCGCCGAAGCAGGATGAGTACCTAATTGACGCCCATGCCCTCATCGACTCGGGATGCACCGGCTCTTGCATTGATGAAGGTTTTGTTAAAAGGTATAACTTTCTGACACAAAAGTACATTCGTCCACGACCTGTTTTCAATGCTGACGGAATGAGCAACGAGAGTGGTCTGATCAAGGAGTATGTCATTGTATGCATGATCTTTGGAAGACATGAAGAAGAACTCCATCTGGCAGTAACCTCACTGGCATCGTCCAACATCTTCCTCAGTCATGACTGGTTGCAAAGACATAACCCCGAGATCGATTGGAAGATTGGAAAGATCGATTTTACGTGTTGTCCTGAGGAGTGCGGATGTGTGTTGTCGAAGGAGGAGATCGATGATGAGTATGTACAAAGGGTGAGGATGGACGAAGCAAAGAAATGGCCATCGTATCTCGAGGAGTACTCCGACGTCTTCAGCGAGGAGTCTTTCGAACGGTTACCTGATCATCGGACATGGGACCACGCCATTGATCTGAAGCCAGATTTTAAGCCAAGTGATTGTAAGGTGTACCCACTGTCGCCCAAGGAACAAGAGGCGATGAAGGCATTCATTGAGGAAAACCTTGCATCGGGACGTATCAGGCAGTCGAAATCTCCAATGGTGTCGCCGTTCTTCTTTATCAAGAAGGAAGACGGGAGTTTGCGAGCGATCCAGGACTATCGAAAGCTCAATGACGGGACAGTCAAGAATAAGTACCCGTTACCGCTAATCAATGAGCTCATAGATAAGGTCAAGGACGCTAAGTACATCACCAAGCTCGACGTCCATTGGGGATATTACAACATCCGGATCCGTGAAGGCGACGAATGGAAGGCAGCTTTCAGGACGAACCTAGGATTGTTCGAACTAACGGTAATGTTCTTTGGCTTATGCAATGCGCTGGCTACCTTCCAAGAATTCATGAACGACATTTTCTGAGACTTGATCCATGAAGGCGTTGTCATCATTTACCTCGACGACATACTCGTATTCTCGAATACCCAGGAAGAGCATCGCAAGCAAACCAGACGAGTCTTCGAGATTCTGCGTAAGAACAAGCTTTTCCTAAAGCCGCAGAAATGTGAATTTGAGGTCAATACTGTCAAATATCTCGGCCACATCATCGGCAACGGCGAAGTACGTATGGATCCAAAGAAGACGATTGCAGTCCAGGAATGGCCAATTCCGAAGAACGTCCATGAAGTGCAGCAGTTCTTGGGTCTAGGCAATTGGCTACGTCGCTTCGTCGAAGGATACAGTTCGGTCGTTAAGCCATTGACATCATTGACAGGGAAGGCAGAGTGGAGGTGGGGGGAGGAGCAGCAGAAGGCGTTCGAGGAGTTGAAGAAGCAGTTGATGAACCCCCCCGTCCTGGTGATTCCAAATAATGAGGACCCTTTCCGTGTTGAGGCTGACGCGTCAGATTTTGCAACCGGAGGCGTACTTCTTCAGAAGCAAGAAGGTAGATGGAAGGTTGTCGCTTATAGATCATCAACGTTCTTAGATGCTGAGCGAAACTACGAGATCTATGACAAAGAGATGCTCACTATTGTTCAGGCGTTGAAGGAATGGCGTCAATATCTTCAGGGAGCTAACCAACCATTTGAGGTTTGGACGGACCATGCCAACCTGACGTACTTTAAGGCCCCCCAGAAGTTGAATCATCGACAAGCCCAATGGCGACTTGATTTAGCAGAGTTCGACTTCACCCTTGTCCACAAGCCAGGAAAGACACTTGGAAAAGCTGACCTATTATCATGACGTGCAGACTATGACAAGGGCGAACACAATAACGAAGACGTCACCTTTATCAAGAGCGACTGGTTAGTCCGAGCAATGATTGAGACGTCAAGGGATGCGTTAATGGAGAGGATCAGAGAGGCTCAGAAGGAGATGAGCAAAGAAGACAAGCCATCAGGACTGGTGATGAGGGATGGCGTGTGGTCGAAGGAAGTAACGATCAAGGTGTCGACGACAAGCTCGAAGAAGGTCTGGAACGTCTTCGTACCAACATTGGTAAGAGAAGTTGTCATGAAGGAATGTCACAACTCGATGCTGGCGGGACACCCGGGAGCGAATAAGACAGTGTCAATGGTAAGCCGAAGCTTCTGGTGGCCAAACATGTATGTCGATGTTCGGAACTACGTGCAAGGTTGTGATCGTTGTCAACGAACGAAGGCTCTGCAAGTGACGAGGGCAAGGGTTTTGCACCTGAACGAGGTGCCAGAGGCGCCATGGCAGATTGTCACGGTCGACCTGATTGGAGAACTCCCTGAGTCCAATGGTTTCAATGCGATATGCGTTGTGGTTGATCGCTTCAGCAAACAGATTCATGCGATTCCAACGACGACGAAACTAACAGCAGAGGGCATGGCACGCATCTACTGCGACCAAGTTTTTCGACTACACGGACTGCCAAAGAAGATCATCCACGACCGAGGCGTTCAGTTCGACGCAAAAATGATGAAGGAACTGTACAAGCTCCTCCATATCGAAGGTAACCCCTCGACGGCGTACCATCCCCAGACCAACAGCCAAACTGAGCGAGTTAACCAAGAACTCGAACAATACCTAAGGCTATACGTCAACCACCGTCAATCGGACTGGGCAGACTGGTTAGCGCTTGCAGAGTTTGCATATAACAACTGCGAACACTCAGCGACGAAGCTGTCCCCATTCTTTGTCAACTCGGGAGTGCACCCAGTAGGCTTCACGGGCGTTTGGACTTCATCTTCAAACATGTCAGCCGAAGAATTCGCAAAACACGTCAAGGGTATTCATGAACTCACGCAAGCAAACCTCGTCAAGGCCAACGAAGACATGAAACGTTTCTATGATCGTCACACAGGAAAGTCGATGGAATACGAGGCGGGCAGTAAAGTTTTTCTTGATGGGCGTAATATCAAGACGACAAGACCAACGAAGAAGATGGATGACAAGTGGTTCGGCCCTTTCGAGATTGTCGAAAAGGTTGGGGCAAGCACATATCGACTCAAATTACCGTGCACTTGGAGGCAAGTCCACCCTGTCTTCAACGAGGTCCTGCTCAAACCAGCTGTCGAACCATCCTTCGAGTCTCAGCAAAAACCTCCACCGCCGCCACCAGTCCTTGTAGACGATGAAGAGGAATACGAGGTCGAAGAAATACTCGACTCACGTCTACATAGAGGAAAGCTTCAATTCCTCATCAAGTGGGTCGGATATGACGAAGCAACTTGGCAACCCGAATCGGACGTTGGAGATAATGTGAAGGAAGCAGTCGATGAGTTCTATCGGAAGCATCCAGGCACTCCAAGAAGATTGTCGATACCCCGGCAGAGTCTTCGTGCAATACGTAAGTTCACGACATCGGAAGGATATAGCGGTTGGTCGGGATGCCCAACCTTGAAGGGGGGGTGATGTTAGGACTCGAACATTTTTCTTTTTCTTTTTCTTTTTCTTTTTCTTTTCCTTTCTTACGTCCTTATTTCACTCATTTTACCTTTTCCTTGTATGACTCATTCACCTTTACTAATTCCGTTTACTCCATTGTGGCTTATTCATCTTCAGTCATCTGCCATAACTAAATCCGTTCCTTCTGACTAAGATGCTCACTAATCACTCCACCCCCTTCTCATGTGATTCCTTATTAGAGTAGACCTTTCACACGCTCGAAGTCTATATAAGTAGATAGTTTGACTCTTTCGATTCCTTGTCTTACTATTCTACTTACCTTCACTTCGACATAGGTATCTACTCTTGTATTATTAGTTTATTGAATTCTACTTACCTTCACTTCGACATAGCGTGCGTTCGCTCAGCAGTTCGCGTCTAGCTTACTGTTTGTTGTTGTGTTGGCCGCCTCGAGATCGACGCCTGTTAGTCTTGCCGCCTAACACTTAGCCACAACCGCCGGCCAACCATACCACTACTTCACACTCTTTACAAGGGGCCACACCAAAGAACCCCACCCCACTGCTCCCAGATCACCTTCCACACCAAATTGCCGACATGCATCTATCGCCGCAGATGACCTAACTGCCCAGCAACCCAGAAGATCATCCACCACCCCCCTTACCCACCACCCGCCACCCAAAGAGAGTGTAAGCACCACCGCTGCATAATTTCATTCACTCATTATTCTCTCCCATTTCATCCACACCCCCAAAGACCTCCGCAAATTCAAGATCTGCCCCAGCACCCATGTCCGTGTACCCAGTGGTATCGAAGACCTTTCAATATCTCTCCAGGAACCGCTGGCCACCGGCCCACTTGAAACAGACCTTTTCACCAACATAGACGACCACCCCACCAATTAACCCCACCCCACCAGCCTCCAGTTATACACCACCACCGAAGAATCAGAAGACGATGACCTCTATATTCCCGACTCGCTTCTTCACAGTTATGCCATCACCCCAAACTCACTGCTCACTCCCATCGAAGAAGAATGATCGACAAGGCTCTTTTCGCCCCTCCCTCTCTCACTGCCAACTCCAGCCCAGTGCCGATGGCGCTCCCCAATCAACAACCCCCAATCACCCTCTGCCAGTCCAACTCTCCACATGGCCTCACTACTAACCATGACTAGCGCACACACTGGCAGCCTCACCACACAATATGCGACTTTGGCATCAGTCCCACTACTGCCCCAACAACCCTCCCCCGCCATACCATATGTGACCCCGGCACCAGTTCCACTACCACCCCAACAATCCCCCTCTGCCGCACCAACATATACCACCCCGTCTCCCACCTCAATCGGTGCCTAACCCCCCCTTCCTGATCTCAGTGACCCAGACACCCACCCACTCAGTGGTCCCAATCCCCCAGTGCCAGGTGCTACAATGCTCTACCCGGGAGACCACCGCACGCTGAAGTTCAATGCCTCCGGCGACCCCATGGAAATCCCCATCTTCTTCAATTGAGTCTGGCTATTCGGACAAAGTGCCAGCCTGTCAGATGCTCAGATGATTGCGTGGGCGAGATGCTACGCCGACGCAAAAGACAACCAGTTATGGTGCAAAAGACTGGAAATAAGAGGAAATGACTTTATGGCATTTAAGGATGCCATCCTAAAGTACTACCCCAACACTACAATGCAATACATCCTTGGCAACCTCCACAACCTCATTGGCGCAAGCCGCAACCAAATTATGCTCAACACTGCCGCCCTCGGCAAATATCATAGGAACTTTATCACAGTCTCCTCATACCTTATTGATGCCGGAATGCTTTCTGAGTTCAAATAGAAGCGCATGTTTAGAGAAGGCCTTCATCCCACACTAAATAGAGAACTTGATCTGAATCTGTAGTTTGTAAGACATGATCACCCCAGCGGCATCCCTTGGGACATCGACACAGTCGTAAGGGAGCTCAAACACATACTTATAGGCAGCCATCTAACGACCACCGACCAATCCCTGATGTATTCAGCAACAGTGGCCATGCCTCCCTAGACCCATGTCACCACTTATACGACACCACCGCCACAACCTGGCACCCCCACCTACAGCGTCATCAATCAACCCCAAGTGAAGCAAGAAGAGCCTTGGGTATCTCTGCTAATCTAGGAGATGTGCGCTCTCCGAGAAGCCACTGAGAGATCGAACCGTTGAGCCCTGCAGCCTCGACAAGCCAGATTTAATGGGAATTGCGCCATCTGCGCCAGTGCATTGCATTCTACTCGAGACTGCCCTACCAAGATATCCCTGATCCAAAAAGGAATCATGCTCGCCAACACCAAAGGATACCTATACCCAGCAAATGGCAGACTCCCCCAGGGCAAACCAGGGATGTCGGTCCTGGACAGAATCAACAAACTCTTCATTGAGGACCTGAACTACGTGCCGGTCGGCATCTCACTCCCCATCCAGCCTGTACCCAACACGCTGCCGAGGATTGCGGTGCCCTGGCAAGAAACCATGTACCAGGCGCAACCCACGGTACAACACTCAATGTATCAAGGACACCTTTTGCCACAGGAATCTATGTACCAAACTGCTGACAGGGCACTGCCGCCTGCCACGTATGGTACTGGTTCACCGAATGGTCCGCCGCTGCGAATCTAAGAATCAAACTACTTCGAGGTGATCACATCTGATGACCCCCCAGACGATGACCCCTGTGAAGGGATCACCCTCATCTTCGAACAAGAGAAAACCCTTGAGGATTCCCAAGAATGCCTTGCCACCACTACAAAATGTTCAGAACTGAGAGAAGTTTTTGACAGTGTCGAAATTGTAACCAGAAAGGGACCCTCAGGATTGAAACCAAAATGGCAAGAAGATAACAGAAAAGGGAGACCACCCAGACACCAACCACCACCGCTGATCACTCCAGCTACGCCACAAGAAGAAATCGCCGCAGATCCCAAACCTCAATACCAAACTACCATACCAGTGTACAATGATGCCGCCGTCTCAAACATTTTCGGCAAGATCCTCAACTCAGAAGTAACCCTACCGATCAGAAGCCTATTTGCCGCATCCCCCGAGATCCGGCAAAAGTGCAAAGAATTTGTCACTGGTCACCGAGAACTAATAAGGGAAAACCCCGATCATGGGATGGCAATGTGCGCCTCGATCCCGTGGCCTACCTCACCAGTTCCATATGGTGACAAAGAGCCCACTGTTGCGCCACTGAACATCCCCCTCCATGAAATCAAAGTATGGCTCGACAACAAAATCGAAGTAAAAGCCCTGCTTGACTCCGGCTCAACTTTCATTGCAATGCCAAAGGAAGTGTGGAAAGACCTCGGGTCCCCTACTATATTGAGCCAGGCGATCACGGTAGAAACTGCCGACCGCCAAATTTCGCACTCAGCAGGACTCATCCCCCACGTCAGACTCACAATAGGCTCTTTCTCCATCGTCCTACAAGTCCAGATCATCAACAAGGCGCCCTTTCAGCTACTGCTTGGCTGGCCATTCTTTGTACACACAAGGGCACAGGTCATAGATGAGTCCAATGGCGATCAAATACTATACCTCACACATCCAGACATAAACAAAACCATGTCAATCCCAATGATTCAGCACGGTGCTGGGACTGAAAACCAGCACCCTCCTAAACAATGACGCCCCTGTGGTGCCCACCAGAATCTATGCGGCAAATACCCGTTTCTATACCCGACACATACATACTCCATCATGGACCGGCGACTGTAAATATTGGCTTCAATCCTCATACCATCGACGTTTCTATATCCTTTTCCAACCACTCTGCCAAAAAGAGCTCCATAGTCCAAACTAAACCACAAAAACATCCAGCTTTCTTTATTAACTCTGTCTTTGACGACAAATCACTCCCAATATGCAACCACACATGTCACTCCAACAGTGCCACTAATACAAAGGCCACTCAACTGGCCGCCCAAGCCTACAAATACAGAAAGGTCGCTCAGTATACCAAGCCTATCTTGGTGACCCTTCCTGAAGACTACCGTATCATATGCAAGGCACACCCCAAACCACTCAAGGGACTGCCAAAGCTCCCTGTTCATCTGCCGCACTTCGAACCTGGCCACCGCTTCACCCAGGAATGCATTGATGCCTTAGAAATCAATCCAATGGGCTTCCTCAGTAATGAAGAAAAGAAACTCACTTACTGGACGCTCCAACAATACAAAGATGCACTCACCTGGGACGAAACAGAAAAAGGCTCTCTCGACTACCAGTACTTCGCGCCGGTCTTGATTCCCACCATCGACCACATGCTGTGGGTGATGAAAAACATCCCCATACCACCAGGCATCTTCAACGAAGTCATCCGGATCATCAAAGACAAAATCAACTCCGGTGTCTACGAGCCATCCAATTCTTCATACCGATCCCGCTGGTTCTGCATCGTCAAAAAGGACGGCAAGTCCCTCTGGCTTGTACACGACCTCCAGCCACTCAACAAAGTCTCCATTCGAGACCCCTCCATCTCATACCCCACAGAACACATTGCCGAGACCTTCATCAGTCACGCATGCTACACCACACTTGACCTATTTGTCGCCTTCGACCAAAGGAAACTCGACGTACGATCCTGCAATCTCACAACCTTCCAAATGCTGCTCGGCGCATTCTGCCTCACCTCAATCCCTATGGGGTACACTAATTCACAGCAAATCATACACACTGACATTACATTCATCCTCAAAGATAAGATACCCCACGTCTGTATCCCTTATATCAATGATATCCCCATAAAAGGCCCCAAATTGAGATATGAACTAGCCGCCGGTGCATACGAAATGATGCCAGGCAATCCAAACATCTGCCGCTTCATATAGGAACACCTCAACGATGTCAATTGCATCCTCCAATGCCTCAAAGTGGTCGGTGCCACTATCTCTGGCAAGAAACTTGTCATTGCCGCACCCAAAGCAGTCATCGTAGGACATACCTGCAATTACTCTGGCTGAGTCCCCGATGCCTCTAGAATCAAAGCCATAATAGACTGGCTGCCGCCGCAGGACGTCCATGATGTTCGAGCATTTTTAGGAACTGCCGGTGTTCTAAGACACTTTGTTAAGGACTATGCCAGACTGTCCGCCGGCCTCAACAAGCTCCTCTGTAAAGACCAGCCGTTTGCACTTGACGAAGACGCCCGTCAATCAATAGACCTACTCAAACATGCTATAGCATCTTCCGGTACCATTCACTCCATCAACTATAAGTCAGGGTGCCCTGTTCATTTCTGTGTGGACTCCTCCATCCACAGCTATGGCGCCATCTTACTACAGCTCGGCGAGAGTGGTGAAAGAGTCCTATCTCGGTTCATGTCCAGAACCTGGAACCACAGAGAACAAAACTACTCCCAGGCGAAGCTAGAACTCTTCGGCCTCTTCAGAGCCCTATATAGGCATGCATATACCTCATTGGCATCGACCACTTCTTTGTAGAAGTTGACGCCAGTTACATCAAAGGAATGATCAACAACCCAGACCTGCAACCCAATGTCACCATTAATAGATGGATCGCTGGAGTGTTACTATTCAATTTCATGATTATCCACACACCGGTGGCCAAACACCTCAGCCCAGATGGCCTATCACGATGCGGAGCTGCCCAATCAGATCCACCACGCAATGAAGGTTTCGAAGAATGGATCGACCATCAATATTCCTTCCTAGCCCAAGATCGCCCCCATGTGGTGTACACCCAAAGCGGCAAATCCTTTCGACTCCCCAATCACAAAGCCTCACAAAAAGGGTTCAAAGACATAGGCTGCATCAAGCAGTTTCTGACCGCACCTTCCCACCCTGCCGACCTCTCAGACACCCAGTTCAAACAATTTGTATGCCGAGCCACCCAGTTCTTCCTCCAGCATGGCAAACTTTACAGAAAGAACGAGAAAGGCTGTGCCGCACTCGTTGTCCCACCGGAGCACCGAATTTTCATCATCAAGACAACCCATGATGAACTTGGCCACAAAGGCTTTTTCTCTGTCAGGACAACAATTCAGGACCGCTTCTGGTGGCCTGGAATGCACCAGGACATCAAATGGTATATCAGAATGTGCCACTGCTGTCAAACGAGGCAATTCACGAAGATCTATACCACACCGCAAAGTCCGACGCTGGTGCCGCTTTTCACTAGAGTACACATAGACATGATGCTAATGCTGCCCTCTGGTGGATTTAAGTACATCGTCCAGGCCCGTGACTCACTGGCTACCCCAAGTTTCAAATGCTACACAAAGACAACACTGCCACTATAGCACGGTTTGTCTTTGAAGATATTTTGTCAAGATGGGGATGAGTCGAAGAGATTGTAACAGACAACGGCACCTCATTCTCCAAGGACCTACCATGTCTACTCGCTAAATACAACGTTCAGCACATCAGGATCTCACCATACAATTCTAGAGCCAATAGAATTATCAAGCGGCGCCACCGCAACCTCAGGGAAACACTGATGAAACTTGCTGATGCAAGCCCAGACAAGTGGTCCCAACACATATACTACGCCATTTGGGCCAAACGAATTACAATCCAATGCCACACAGGCTACAGCCCATACTTCATGGCCCACGGCGTCGAACCGGTGCTCCCATTTGATCTTGCCGAACAAACCTACATCTCGCCAGCATTCATTTCCAAACTAACCGACATGCAACTCATTGCAGTGAGAGCAAGGGCACTCCAGAAATGACCAGAGGACCTTGAATGAGTCAAGGAATCTGTCATCCAAGGATATTTCAAATCCATCCAAGACTTCGAGAAAGCCCACGCCGCAACGATCAAAGACTACAATTTTGTGCCGGGATCACTAGTCCTAGTCCGAAACTCCCAGATCGAAAACAAACTGAACAGGAAGACAAAGCCAAAGTACCTGGGACCCATGGTCATCATGCAGTGAACCAAAGGAGGCTCCTACATCCTCACCGAAATTAGCGGCGCCATCTCAGCACTCTGATATGCCGCCTTTAGAGTCATTCCTTACCATGCATGCACTTGAATCATCCATCCTATAGAAGACCTCACCCAGAAATCAACCCCAGAACTCGATAAACTAGTAGAAGAGCCTACAGCAGACGATCCAGGCACTGACTCTGACTCACTCGAATCTGCTGCAGCCTCATAATATTCCCCTTTATTTCCCGTCCAGCCCCCAACTCAACCTTTTGAACCCATCTCCATCTATATACCCCCTCCCCCCCTAATATCAGCCGGACGACTGCGGCGAAGCACCCAGTCATTCTCCTTCAACTCTTCACACTGTCCAAGTCACTCTCTTCAGCCTCGGCACTATTTATAGATCACCCATACTACTTATTCACCCCCCTCTCTCTTACTAGTATACTGGATATCTTACTCCCTGGTCTCACACAAACAGTTCACAAGAAAATTTTTTGACTTGTTATTACAAGCCACTATAGTACACAAGAAAAAAGAAAAATACATTTTTTTTACTTTTATAATTTTCCTATATTTTTGTTTTTTTTCGGCCCATAAGCATTTCATGGTCACCTGAGACCTTGAACCAATGCTGCTTGCGTCATTTGGCTCGGAGCCTACCCATAGCATTTACCCAGGGCCTTTTCAGATGTCCCCCCTCCCACCTGCCGCCACTACCTCTCCCATCTCCTCCACCCACTGGCGCAGTACAGCAGCCTCCTTCTCCGCAAGGAGACCCGCCTCACTTTCTGAAATCTCGCACCAGTGGTGCAAGACTCGGCATGCCTGGCACAGAGGCACCGGCGGGCACCTTGTGCAGATCTCGCTGTGCAGGATGCACTGAGTGCACCCTGGCGATGTAGACTATCAGACTCTCCTTGGATGTTGTCAAAGGCCGCAGTGGCATTCAACCACAGGGAGGCGATGCTGGCATCAATATCTCGGAAGGTAAAAGGGGAACTGTCCCAGTCCAGTAGTGACTCCGGAGAATCCAGAGACTCTCAGTTCAGATGTGACAGCCGCACGGTGGGATAATCTGCCGTGGCGGCAAATCCTTCGATCGTAGGTGAGAAGCACCGGAGGGAAACGGGATGGCGAAAGGCATGTGATCGAAGAATTGCCAATCCGGGGTCGAGTCGCCAGTTGCCTTTGATGACCTGGTACCAGACGGCGGCAGTGGGTTACGAGCAGCGAATTGAGCACAAGGATGAAAGAGAGGTGGGGAAGATGGTCTATTTAGGAGGGTTCTCCCTTGGGGTCTCTGTGATGCCTGGGTGCAATCACCTATATTCACTGCTCCCTAGCTGTATGTACATGAAGGCAATATATACTGTAGGCTACTACCAACAAATGTGATAGTGGCGGCAGGTGGCAAGGTGTGACACGAGTGCCGTGACGGCAGGGGCCGATGCCAAGACGTGCCGCCAAGACGCTTAGTACCTGACAGCACCCCAATCAAAAGAGACGCAGTTGGGTACCATACCTATATATCGGGGGCGTCCGAATCAGTAAGGCAACAGCCTGTATGGATTTGAAACGCCAAGGCGTCGAATAATACTAAATGGGGGAATATGCAAAAGGGTGCCAGGGTGCTAATGCACCCAGCGCGTGATGTGGTGAGATAAGGATATACATCATTTAAAGAGATGACTCTGAACTAGGCCAGAGGTGGTCCAACAGTTCTGGCGGCGGGCGAACATTGCCACCACGGTGATATATACTTCTGCCACAGCAGGGTATGCATCTGCCGCAGCCTGTCGGATGGTCTCTCTAAGGTCAGGGGAGTCCAGGACATTGTCTTTCCGGAGAAGTGGGGTAACTTTGAGGTGCAGCAGGGGTGTCACAGCGGTGGCGGCATTCGGCAAAGTCAGCGGAAGCCCAGTGGCCATTGGTTGGAGTATGTACTGCATAACGAAGGTGGAGGGTGGATTGGAGACAATAGTACATGGAAAATCCTGGGTTTAGAGTAAGGGTGTGGGCTCCATACTGGCCTGTGCCACTGAACCAGTATAGGTTAGTGCGATGCACTACATCTCCTTCTGGTGAACTAAAAAAATGATTAAAAAAAATGCTGGGTAGTGTAGGGGTAATTAGATGGGAATGAGTTCGGCTGAAGGGAGCAGAGTGATGGTATGTTGGCGGCCTGTGCCTAGTTTAGTCTTCTATGGTGAGATCAATCATCAGTGAGTGTTGGTGTGGTTCGGCGGCATCTGGCGTAGGGTTGATGGCATTAGTGGCAATTTGTTGTGGCAGGTTAGGAAAGTGTGGGTGACATTGTATAGTTTCCTGGAGCTCGGCGAGGTGGTCTTCGATATCATGGGCCGCGGCGATTACTGCAAGAGAGTAGTGCTGAGATTGTAGCAAGATAGTGATGATATTGGCGGCGCAGTCATGAATGTCATCATCACTGCGCTTGTCAAAAAGACATAGGACTTGAATGATAGATGGCATTGTGGGCAAGTTCTGATGCCATGTCGGAGTAGATGATGGTGTTTTTGAGAGAGATGGGCCCCTCCCTTAGGATGGCGAGGGGGGCGTTAGGCAGAACGGCATCTCCGAGCGGTGCGCCAAGGATGATTGGGATTGTAGTGAGGGCGCCACCGACACGGAGCGTTTCTCAAATGCGGCAGATGAGTGTGGCTTTGTTGGTGGGGTTCAGGTGGTGTGTGTTGCAGAGGTCTGGGATGACTTGAAGGAGTGCGGTGATGTGTCTGGTGGGGCACGGCATTGCCGCAGGGAAGGCGTCAGTGAGGAGATCGCAGAACGTCTTCCAATTGTCACCGGCGAGGCGTGGGTCTTGGCTGAGGAGTTGCTGTGCATCCGGCGTAGCCCAGATGTACAGCAGGAAGATGAGTATCATCGTGTCAGGGCAGGGATGTTGGAGACTGCGAAGGGTGACAATGAGGATATGTGGTATGGCAGTGTATTCCAGGGTCCAAGGGTATAGAAGCATTGGGTGGCCAGGTATGGTGACTAACTGGGCGAAGTTTAAGTTTAAGAGGTGTTGGGCATGTCCAGGGAAGTGGACTGGGTGTGGGACTTGAAGGAGTGGTATCGCCGGTGCGAATGGGAAGGCTTCAGTGAGGTTGAGGAACGGTTGGGGCATATTGGAAAAGCACCGCAGGCAGCTGTACTATATGGGATAGATGTTTTTGGGCAGTGGAGAGGACACCGCTTGGTTTATATGTATTCGGCGAGTGTATTCAGGGTTGGTAGTAGCAGCTAAAGGCGTGTAGCAAGAGTGATTCGTCAGTGTTTTGGGTATAGAGGCCAGTATAGGCGAACGATGATGCGAAGTTCGAATGGAACATGCCTATGTGAAAGTGTTTCATGTAGAAGTTGCATCGGCGGGACGGGTAACTGGGTCAGGTGGGCTGTGGCAAGGCTATTTCACCGATATTGTTGGTACAGTAGCTGATAGCAGCGGGGGCGAAGTGTTCTTTGACTAATGAGGGCCTGGGCAAAGGAATTTCGTGTAGGCGGGGCATCGGTGTGACGTGTTGTTGGGTTTGGTAGGGTGCGGCGGAGCTCGTTTGCCTGTGTTTGTGGAATAGTGGCTGGAGGCGGCAGGAGGCAAAGTGATCTTCGACTATTTGGGGGCCTGGACGAAGGAATTTTGTGTAGGTGGGGACATCGGCATGACGTGTTATTGGGTTTGGTGGGGTGCGGTGAATCTCATTTGCCTGTGTTTGTAGTATAGTGGTGGGAGGCGGCATTGTTTAAGTGTTCTTTCGAATGGAAGGGGGGGGTTCTCAGAGGTATTTCATAAAGGTGGTGCATCGGTGGATTGGGCTTCGAATAGAAGGGGCATTGGAGGGAAAGTCTAAATGCCTAATTCTGAGGGGTGTCGTCATATTATGATTTTGCTCTGGAACCAGATATGGATACAGTGGGTAGGAGGCCCGAGTGGTAGTGGGTCAGGAATTCAGTTCAGCGGATTTTGGGAGTCCAGGAGCTGGTCGAGGACGCTTGGAATCTGCTTAGGAAGGAGTGAATGAAGACCTATAGGTTAGAGCTTCTGTGGTTATTGGATATAGCGCTATTTTGATTGTGTACCTTATCGGCGGTGTTTTTGTGGGTTGGCGGAATGATCAGTGGCCCTGGCAGGGGTGTGGAATTTGCGGCTGTGTCCTCAGAGAGATGGTCCGGTGGATTCTGTTAGGTATGAGAAGTGTAGAAATGGCCGAGTACCTTGTAGATTTTGGGTGGTAATAAAAGCTGCCGCAATGTGGGTGATTGAGTAATTGTTTAGTTAATCGGAGGTGGGTTGTGCACATGTCCAAGGGCTGAACTCGGAGTTTGAACTGTATCTGGTGGGCATATAGTCATTGGGGGTCACATGTGAGGTCCCCATCTTTCTTTTTCTCTTTCCGCCATGGCTCAGTCAGTCTGTGGCCGCAGCAGCAGCAACAGCAACAACAGCAGGGAGGACGAGGATGCCCTTGGTGAGGAGGAGGCTCCCAAGGAGCAGATGGAGGTGGATGCTGATGCGGCATTAGTGGCTCCCACTGCGGGTGGGATGGCGAGGGCGGCGAGCGGGCAGGAATGCCTGCCTGAGTCGCAGGAGGAGAGGGAAGAGGAGGGGGGGGAGGGTGGGGTCCATGGTGGCCTGTGGGCCACCATTATGGCAGTGAGGGGGTAGATCGACTGGGCGAACGATGATGAGGTGTTAGGATCAGTATTCTCGGACGAAGTGGCTAGTCCGAGCATACCGGAACAAGTCCCTGCTTCCTCCTTTCGTACTATTGTAGCTTGGAGAGTAGAGTAGTAAAGGTTAAGATGTACTAATAATAAGCGAGCTAAGGGCTCGAGCTTGAATTACTAGTAGAGCAGAGTTTCAATCAAAGGGGTACAGTTATGATTGAGAGTACAAAATAATTTTGCTGAGGGACAATGCCCTGCTCAGCTGACACTTATATAGACTTTCTACTATTCACTACTTGCTACCTACTGCTACTGGAACCGCCTCACCATTGGACAGGACAGTATGTTTCAGCATGAGTTGCTACCCACCTGTGTCGACACCAAGTCCTAGCACCGAGTTGCTATTGCCCTTGTGTCAACATCGAATAGAGTGACATCACCTGTGTCCACTCCAAATACTTCCTTCCACATTAGGTAGGCTTCCTTCTAACCTCCGTCGCTCCGAAGCTTCTTCCGTGCTTCTTCCAATCCCATCGCTTATCACATGTTAATCCTTTCCGCCGATCTTCCCACTGATCCTTCCTTGGTTTGCCGAGCACATGCTTCCAGGCTGCTCCATTATCTCGGCCGAGCTTCTGCCGCTAATCGGTGATCATGGGGCTGGCCGTGATCTCGGGATTTGCGACCGGCAATGCTTGCCGATCTTCTGAGGTTAATCTCGGCGGCTGTGTAAAATAGGCTTCTAGCCTAATGTGCCTAGCCGCTATTGCAATGTCCGATAGCTGTAGTCTGGTGCCCGTCGTTAACCTGAATCGCTGACCGATGTGTTGAGGTCCACGCCATTCGTCAACTGTAATAACCCCTGTATCTGATGTTCGCCAAGCCTTTAGGAATCCTTCGATTGCTTCTTCCGAGAGTTCAACTATGTCCGAGGGCGGTATCAAGTATACCGGCCAATCGACTTCCACTGCAACGTAAGGGCACAAGGTCTGGTGACGATGCTGATTGATCCAAGCTCTCACGCAGACCTTCATTGCATACATATCCCTATCGCTGAGCCATATGGTTACTTCGTGATTGTATGCGCTCATTCCGCGGTTCAGCAATGGTTGGTCTTCTGTTGTTTCCGAAGGCCCAGGCCTGTGCCGAATCTTGACATCGGCTGCCTCCTTCACCACTAACTGTTCCATGAAATTCTTGAGGAGCCATTCCGAAAGAACCCAGCTACGCTGATATGCCAAGTAGCAATTACTGCACACCAGACTCTTGTGAACTAGACGTCTGGTTGCACCTCGTCGATAACGTCTCTTCTGCAGGAGTTCGGTATACCTCGCGACATTACTGCTCTCTATCGTTCCTAGGCCTCATATTCGTGGAGGAGGAGTATGTCCAATATGCATCCTAGCTATAGTCGACCGTATGCCTACTGAATCATCACTCTCGCTCGATTCGACTTCATTGTTTGCAGCTACCTCGTTAGGTACTGGCTGTAGTAGCGGACCTGTATCATCCCCAGGTCGATAGCTTTGAAGCCCTTGCTCATAAGCTGGATTCAGTTGCATAATTCAGTGTGTAAATTGTCTGATACCACGCCGCATTAGCTAACCACGATTTTCGTAACATGAGGGGCCCATGGCAGATGAGCTCGATGAGCTCCTGGTATGTTTGCGTCCCCTTTATTATGACTGTGTAGGTTGGCTAATAGAAGTTTTTCTTTTTTTTCTTAGAAAGCGGTTGGGGACCAATTCCCCGCACTCAGCGATGAGGCAAGGGCCGAAAGGCCCAAGTTGTACTGTGCAGAGAGGTGGGTGGGGAGCCGTGGGACCCTGGTGGCATTGGCCGCTGGTGAGGCCAAGGATGCCACCAGGGGGCTGGCAAAGGCCACCCAGTTGGAGGTCGAGCGCCTCTGCCGGGTCGCGGCAAAGTTCGCCGCTCGTCGGGAGGAGGAGGCCTGCAAGGAGGCGAAAGCCTCCTTCCTCAAGAGGCTTGCGACCTTCCGCGGCAAGGCGCCAGAGGTCATGGCAGCCTTCTGTAGGTCGAAGGGGTGCGACGCGGTGGGGAACCTAGTAAGTAAAGTCTTGAATTTTGTTCTTTACTGTTTCCTGATTCCTTCCTTAGGTCGAGGCAGCACACACGAGCACCAAAACGAAGGTGCGGCCGTGTCCTGTGGCCAGGGAGGCAACAGGAAAAATGATCACCCTTACCAGATCGTCAGTTCCCAGATTTGGGGCAGCGGGCTTGGGCAGCGAGATGCCCAGGGGGGAGCTCGTCCCTGGGGGCAGTCAGATTGCGCAGCGGGGGCGTGCGATGACACTTACAGGAAAAACTGTCATCCTGAGCGAGGATGAGTCTGATGAGGGTGAGGTGATGGTCAAGGGGCCTGCCAGGATGGAGGTATTTGTCAATGTGTGTTTCTTGTCCTGGATTTTATTCTTCACTGATGTTTTCTTCTATAGGTCCCTTCCCTGCCGAAGCAGGTGCACAAGCCGGCATTTGAAGTGCCAGTGAAATGCGCAAGGGCACCAGGGGCGGCGCTCTCGATTGCAATGAGGGTGAAGGAGGAGGGACGGTGCAGCAGAGATGAGTCGGTAAGTATCACTTTGAATTTTGTTCTTCACCGTTTCTGACTATACTATTTGAAGGAGGATGGGTGGGAGCTCAAGAAGGTGGCCCGGCTGCCCAGGGGGCAGAGCCGGTGCCTCCTCAAGATCGTGTTGCCAGGGTGTGCTCAGTGCATCCTGCATGGCGAGATCTGCACAAGGCGCCTGCCAGCACCTCTATGCCAGGCGTGCCAAGTCTCACACCACCAGTGTGAGATTTCGGAAAGTGAGGCGGGTCTCCTTGCAGAGAAGGAGGCCACCGTACTGCGCCGGCAGGTGGAGGAGATGGGAGCGGTAGCGGCGGTGGGTGAGGTGGGTGGGGGGGTGGGAGGGGGGGCATCTGAAAAGGCCCTGGGTAAGCACCGTGGGTAGGCCCCAAGCCAAATGATGCAAGCGGCGCCAGCTCGAGGTCTCAGGCAACCATGAGATGCTCATAGGCCGAAAAAAAACAAAAACATAGGAAAATTATAAAAATAACAAAAAATGTATTTTTCTTTTTCTTGTGTACTATAGTGGCTTGTAATAACAAGTCGAAAACTTTTCTTGTGAACTGTTTGTGTGGGACCAGGGAGTAAGATATCCAGTATACTAGTAAGAGAGAGGGGGGTGAATAAGTAGGATGGGTGGTCTATAAATAGTGCCGGGGCCAAAGAGAGTGACTTGGACAGTGTGAAGAGTTGAAGGAGAATGACTGGGTGCTTCACCGCAGTCGTCCAGCTGATATTAGGAGGGGGTATATAGATGGAGCTGGGTTCAAGAGGTTGAGCTGGGGGCTGTACAAGAAAGAAAGAGGAATATTATGAGGCTGCGGCAGATTTGGGTGAGTCAGAGTCGGTGTCTGGATCATCCGCCACAGGCTCTTCTACTAGTTTATTGATTTCTGGGTGAGGTCTTCTATAGAATGGATGATTCGAGTGCATGCGTGGTAAGGAATGACTCTAAAGGCAGCATATCGGAGTGCTGAGATAGTGCCGCTGATTTCAGCAAGGATGTAGGAGCCTCCTTTGGTTTGCCGCACAATGACCATGGGTCCCAGGTACTTCAGCTTTGTCTTCCTGTTTAGTTCATTTTTGATCTGGGAATTTTGGACTAGAACTAGTGATCCCGGTGCAAAATTGTAGTCTTTGATCGTTGCAGCATGGGCTTTCTCGAAGTCTTGGATGGATTTGAAATGTCCTTGGATGACAGATTCCTTGACTCGTTCGAGGTCCTCTGGTCATTTCTGGAGTGCCCTTGCTCTCACTGCAATGAGTTGCACGTCGGTTAGTTTGGAAATGAACACCGGCGAGATGTAGGTTTGTTCAGCAAGATCAAATGGGAGCACCGGTGTAGTGCCCTGGCCAATCCCGTGCCAGGACACTCATACTCTGGCTCTCCCCTACTGCAGACACCATATACCACCACCGCCTACACCTCAGAAGACCAGGGGATACTCATATCACACTCTAGAGGCCATACGAGCACATATCTATAGATTCTAGCCTACGCTTTCCCCTGCGGCGCCCTCCAAGAGCCCAGATGAGTCCGCCGCTGGCTCCCTGGCACCCATACAGGTCCGCCGAAGGCTCATACCCAGCACCAGACACCATAGGAGATGTCCCCCAATCATTATAGGCCTTCGTTATTGCGATTCCTCATACGTACAGCCTCGAGGTGGATTTGGACGCCCCTGCGGCGGCCCCCCAAGCCTCAGATTGGTCCGGCGGCCACTCAGGCGTCCTCAGGTGCCCTCACCAAAGCCTCCCACAGCTTACCAGACAGTCCCCCAAAGCCTGCGAAGTTATCTAGTATCATCTCTGCTCATATGCCGCCGAAGGCCGCACTTTTATGAATCCACCGCCGATCGAGCGGCGACTTGCAGATCCGCCGCTCCGGCGCCCTCCTTTGTTACCATGGATCGCCTACACTCTATATTGAGTGCGGCGGCAGCCTTGGGCGGCCTAGGGACCCTGACTGATGCGTCCTCGATCTCATATATGCGATATTAGCCTCCGAACGTTGGCCCTGATGTTTCCCGACTTCCCCTCAAGCAGCGGGCGACTCTAGGCCATATATAGCAGGCAGGCATGTGGTACAGCGGCGTGCCAAGCCAGACTCTGCTGGCACCCGTTTTATTGCAGATACACGATATATCATACTATTGGATAGTCCCCTCACGTTGGCACCGCCGTACGCCTCCTAGGCGCTCCGGCAGCGGCCCTTGGCAAGCCCTATGCCTCAGGAGATGTTGTCAGACAGTAGGACTCAGCGGCGAGAGCAGTAGAATATATATAGAGTCTATATTTGTCAGTAGATAGGAGCGAAATATACATACAGAGCACATACATAGCAGACAGCGCAGACAGGCCACACATTATAGAAAGACCTCGGCGGCTCTCCGGCGCCCCAGGCCTTCTATTCTACACCCCTTCGGCGCCCTTTCCAATTACTGGCCGCACATTGGTCCTTATATTCATCTTACACAGCCCTTACCTTTCGACTACCTAGTTTACGCTACCGCGGCGGATTTGCACACGCTCCCTTGTCCCAGGCGGCCCCCTATCGACATCGGCGGCCCTCCATCGACCCAGGCCTCCTTTCATATTCCCCTTAGGTGTCCCTTTCATCCACTGGCCGCACATTACTTCTTATATTCATTGTACACCGCCCTTGTCTTTGGTCTACCGAGTTTACACTACCGCGGCGGATCTGTGTGACGCTCCCTTGCCCCCGGCGGCCCCCTATTTGACCTCGGCGACCCTCCGGCGACCCAGGCCTTCCATTGTATTCCCCTTCGGCGTCCTTTTCACCTACTGGCCGCACATTACACCTTATATTCATTGTATACGCTCCCTAGCTCCTTATTACTGAGATTGCGCTACTTCGGCGGACTCCTGTGACCTCCCCCTTGATCCGGCGGACCTACCAGATCATTCCTTTCATACCTCGGCGTCACTAGGCCACTCCATTATGTCTCTGACGGTCTTTGGCACCTGCCAGGTAGTAGGTGGTAAGGGTCTGATAGCTTAGGGCTTTGCTTCTGGAGGTTTCTTCATACATTCAGTACCCATAGTAGGACGGACATCGGTAGCACCTTCAGATAGGAACACCACCAGAATACTACACCGGTTCGATGCCATGGGCCATGAAGTATGGGCTGTAGCCTGTGTGGCATTGGATTGTAATTCATTTGGCCCAAATGGCATAGTATATGTGTTGGGACCACTTGTCTGGGCTTGCGTCAGCAAGTTTCATAAGTGTTTCCCTGAGGTCATGGTGGTGCCGCTCGATGATTCTATTGGCTCTAGAATTGTACAGCGAGATCCTGATGTGCTGAACATTGTATTTGGCGAGTAGGCGTGGTAGGTCCCTGGAGAATGAGGCGCCATTGTCTGTTACGATCTCTTCGACTCATCCCTATCTTAACAAGATATCTTCAAAAACAAAACGTGCTATGGTGGTGGCGTTGTCTTTGCATAGCATTTGAAACTCGGGGTAGCCAGTGAGTGAGTCGTGGGCCTGGATGATGTACTTAAATCCACCGGAGGGCGGCATTAGCATCACGTCTATGTGTACTCTGGTGAAAAGCGGTGCCGGCATCAGGCTTTGTGGCATAGTATAGATCTTTGTGAATTGCCTCGTTTGACAGCAGTGGCACATTCTGATATACCATTTGATGTCCTGGTGCATTCCAGGCCACCAGAAGCGGTCCTGAATTGTCATCCTGACAGAGAAAAAGCCTTTGTGGCCGAGTTCATCATGGGTTGTCCTGATGATGGGAATTTGGCGCTCTGGTGGGACAACAAGTGCAGCGCGGCCTTTCTCCTTCTTTCTGTAAAGTTCACCGCACTGGAGGAAGAACCAGGTGGCTCGGCATATAAATTGTTTGAACTGGGTGTCTGAGAGGTCAGCTGGGCGAGAAGGTGTGGCCAGAAACTGCTTGATGCAGTCTATGTCTTTGAATCCTTTTTGTGAGGCTTTGTGATCGGGGAGTCGAAAGGATTCGCCGCTTTGGGTGTATGCCGCATGGGGGCAATCTTGGGCTAGGAGGGAATATTGATGGTCGATCCATTCTTCGAAACCTTCATCTTGCAGCGGATCTGGTTGGGTGGTGCCGCGTCGTGATAGGCCATCTGGACTGAGGTGTTTGGCCGCCGGTGTGTGGATAATCGTAAAATTAAATAGTAACACGCCAGCGATCCATCTATTAATGGTGGCATTAGATTGCAGGTCTGGGTTGTTGATCATTCCTTTGATGTAGCTGGTGTTGGCTTCTACAAAGAAGTGGTCGATGCCAACGAGGTATATGCGCACCTCATATAGGGCTCTGAAGAGGTCAAAGAGTTCTAGCTTCGCCTGGGAGTAGTTTCATTCTCTGTGGTTCCAGGTTCCGGACATGAACCAAGATGGGACTCTTTTGCCACTCTCACCGAGCTGTAGTAAGATGGTGCCATAGCCGTGGATGGAGGAGTCCACACAGAAATGAACAGGGTGCCCGCACTCATAGTCAATGGAGCGAATGGCGCCGGAAGATGCTATGGCATGTTTGAGTAGGTCCATTGATTGATGGGCATCTTCGTCAAGTGCAAATGGCTGGTCTTTACAGAGGAGCCTGTTGAGGCCGGCGGACAGTCTGGCATAGTCCTTAACAAAGTGTCTTAGAACGCTGGCGGTTCCTAAAAATGCTTGAACGTCATGGACATCCTGCAGCGGCGGCCAGTCTATTATAGCTTTGATTCTAGAGGCATCTGGGACTCAGCCGGAGTAATTGCAGGTATGTCCTACGATGACTGCTTCGGGTGCGGCAATGACAAGTTTCTTGCTGGAGACAGTGGCGCCGACCACTTTGAGGCGTTGGAGGATGCGATTGATGTCATTGAGGTGTTCCCATATGAAGCGGTGGATGTTTGGGTTGCCTGGCGTCGTTTCGTATACACTGGCGGCTAGTTCATATCTCAATTTGAGGCCTTTTACAGGGATATCGTCGATATAAGGGATACAAACATGGGGTATCTCATCTTTAAGGATGAATGTAACATCGGCGTGCATGATTTGCTGTGAATTAGTGTACCCTATGGGGATTGACATGAGGTGGAATGCACCGAGTGGCGTTTGGAAGGTTGTGAGATCGCGGGATTGTATGTTGAGTTTCCTTTGGTCGAAGGTGACAAATAGGTCAAGTGTGGTATAGCATGCGTGGCTGCTGAAGGTCTCGGTGATGTGTTCTGTGAGGTATGGGACAGAGGGGTCTCGAATGGAGACTTTGTTGAGCGGCTGGAGGTCATGTACAAGCCAGAGGGACTTGCCGTCCTTTTTGACAATGCAGAACCAGCAGGATCAATATGAAGGATGGCTCATAGACGCCAGAGTTGATTTTGTCTTTGATGATCTGAACGACTTCGTTGAAGATGCCTGGTGGTATGGGGATGTTTTTCATCACCCACGGCATGTGGTCGACGGTGGGAATCAAGACCGGCACAAAGTACTAGTAGTCGAGAGAGCCCTTTTCTGTTTCATCCCAGGCGAGTGCATCTTCGTGTTGTCGGAGCGTCCAGTAAGCAAGTTTCTTTTCTTTATTACTGAGGAAGCCCATTGGGTCAATATCTAAGGTGTCGAAGCATTCCTGGGTGAAGCGGCGGCCAGGTTGGAAGTGCGGCAGATGAACAGGGAGCTTTGGCAGTCCCTTGAGTGGCTCAGGGTGTGCCTTGCATATGATACAGTAGTCCTCAGGAAGGGTCGCCGAGATAGGCTTGGTACGCTGAGCAACCTTTTTGTATTTGTAGGCTTGGGCGGCCGGTTGAGCGGCCTTTGTATTAGTGGCACTGTTGGAGTGGCGTGTGTGGTTGCATATTGGGAGTGATTCATCGTCAAAAATAGAGTTAATAAAGAAAGCTGGATGTTTTTGTGGTTTAGTTTGAGCTATGGAGCTCTTTTCGGTGGAGCGGTTGGAAAAGGATATGGAAACATCGATGGTATGAGGATTGAAGCCAATATTTACAGTCGCCGGTCCGTGATAGAGTATGTATATGTCAGGTATAGAAATGGGTATTCGCCGCATAGATTCTGGCGGACACTGCAGGGGCGTCATTGTTTAGGGGGGCACTGGTTTTCAGTCCCGGCACCGCACTGAATCATTGAGATTGACATGGTTTTATTTGTGTCTGGGTGTGTGAGGTATAGTGTTTGATCACCATTGGATTCGTCTATGACTTGTGCCCTTGTGTGTACGAAGAATGGCCAGCTGAGCAGTAGTTGAAAGGGCACCTTGTCGACAACCTGGACTTGTAGGACAATGGAGAAAGAGCCTATTGTGAGTCTGATGCAGGGGATGAGCCCCGCTGAGCATGAGATTTGATGGTCAGTGGTTTCTACCGTGATCGCCTGGCTCAATACAGTAGAGGACCCAAGGTCTTTCCACACTTCCTTTGGCATGGCGATGAAAGTTGAGCTGTAGTCGAGTAGGGCTTTTACTTCAATTTTATCATCGAGCCATACTTCGATTTCACGGAGGGGGATGTTCGGCGGCGCAACAGTGGGTTCTTCATCGCTGTATGGAGCTGGCGAGGTAGGCCGTGGGATCAAGGCATACATTGCCATCCTGTGATCAGGGTTTTCCCTTATTAGTTCTCGGCAACCAGTGACAAATTCTTTGCACTTTCGCCAGATCTCGGGGGATGCGGCAAATAGGCTTCTGATCGGTAGGGTTACTTCTGAGTCAAGGATCTTGCCGAAAACATTTGATATGGCGGCATCATCATACGCTGGTATGGTAGTTCAGTATTAAGGTTTGGGATCTGCAGCGGTTTCTTCTTGTGGCGCAGCTGGAGTGGTCGGTGGTGCTGGTCGATGTCCAAGTGGTCTCCCTTTTCTGTTATCTTCTCGCCATTTTGATTTTGATCCTGAGGGTGCTTTTCTGGTTACAATTTCGACGCCATCAAAAACTTCTCTTGGCCCTGAATGCTTTGCGGCAGCGGCGAGGCACTCTTGGGAATCCTCGAGGCTTTCCTCTTGTTCAAAGATGAGGGCGATCCCTTCACAGGGGTCATCGTCTGGGGGGTCGTCGGATGTGATTGCCTCGAAGTAGTTTGATTCTTGAATTCGCAGCAGCGGACCGTTCGGTGAACTGGTGCTATACGTGGCAGACGGCAGTGCCCTGTCAGTGGTTTGGTACATAGATTCCTGTGGCAAAAGGTGTCCTTGATACATTGAGTGTTGTACCGTGGGTTGCGCCTGGTACATGGTTTCTTGCTGGGGCACTGCAATCCTTGGTGACGTATTGGGTACAGGCTGGATGGGGAGTGAGACGCTGATCGGCACATAGTTTGGGTTCTCGATGAAGAGTTTGTTGATTCTGTCCAGGACTGACATCTCTGGTTTGCCCTGGGGGAGTCTGCCATTTGCTGGGTATAGGTATCCTTTGGCGTTGGCGAGCATGATTCCTTTTTGGATCAGGGATATCTTGGTAGGGCAGTCTCGAGTAGAATGCGACGCACTGGCGCAGATGGTGCAATTCCCATTAAACCTGGCTTGTCAAGGCTGCGGCAGTGCACTGGCAGTTGGCGGTGGGGCTCGACAGTTCAATCTCTCAGTGGCTTCTCAGAGAGTGTGCATCTCCTGGATAAGCAGGGATACCCAAGGCTCTTCTTGCTTCACTTGGGGTTGACTGATGATGCCGTAGGCAGGGGCACCGGGTTGCGGCGGTGGTATCGTATAAGTGGTGACATGGGTCTATGGAGGCACAGCTGCTGTCGTTGAATACATCAGGGGTTGGTCGGTGGTCATTAGATGGCTACCTGTAAGTATGCATTTGAGCTCCCTTACGACTGTGTCGATGTCCCAAAAGACGCCACTGGGGTGATCATGCCTTACGAACTGCAGATTCAGGTCGAGTTTTCTGTTTAGTGTGGGATGAAGGCCTTCTCTGAACATGCGCTTCTGTTCGAACTCAGAAAGTATTCCGGTGTCAATAAGGTATGAGGAGACTGTGATAAAGTTCCTATGGTATTTGCCGAGGGTGGCGGTGTTAAGCATGATTTGATTGCTGCTTGCACTGATGAGGTTGTGGAGGTCACCAAGGGTATATTGCATTGTGGCATTGGGATAGTTGTTTAGGATGGCATCCTTAAATGCCATGAAGTCATTTCCTCTTATTTCCAGTCTTTTGCACCATAACTGGTCATCTTTTGCGTCGGCGTAGCATCTCGCCCACACAATCATCTGAGCATCTGACAGGCTGACACTTTGTCCAAATAGTTGGATTCGATTGAAGAAGATGGGGATTTCCGCAGGGTTGCCAGAGGCATTGAACTTCGGCACACGGCAGTCTCCCAGGTAGGGCATTGTAGCACTTGGCACTGGGGGATTGGGACCACTGAGTGGGTGGGTGTCTGGGTCACTGAGATCAGGAAGGGGGGGTTGGGCACCGATTGAGGTGGGAGACGTGGTGGTATACGTTGGTGCGGCGGAGTAGGATTGTTGGGGCGGTGGTGGAACTGATGGCAGAGTCACATATGGTGTGGTGGGGGAGATTTGTTGGGGCGGTGGTGGGACTGATGCCAAAGTCGCATATTGTGTGGTAGGGCCGTGTTGTTGGTGGGGCAGTGGGACTGATGCCGAAGTCACATATTGTGTGGTGAGGCCGCCGGCATGTGTACTAGTCATGGTTGGTAGTGAGGCCGTGTTGGGGGTTGGGCTGGCAGAGGGCGATTGGGGGTTGTCAATTGGGGAGCGCCATCAGCGCTGGGCTAGAGTCGGCGGTGAAAGAGAGAGGGGCAAAAAGAGCCTTGTCAATTGTTCTTCTTCAACGGGGGTGAGCGGTGAGTTTGGGGTGATGGCATGATTGTGAACAAGTGAGTCGGGAACGTAGAGGTTGTTGTCTTCTGATTCTTTGGCGGCAGTGTATAACTGGAGGCCAGTGGGGTGGGGTTGATTGGCGGGGTAGTCGTCTATGTCGGTGAAAAGGTCTGTTTTGAGTGGGCCGGTGGCCGGTGGTTCCTGGAGAGATATTGATAGGTCTTCAATACCGCTGGGTACATGGACATGGGTGCTGGGGCAGATCTCAGATTTGCGGAGGTCTTTGGGGGCGTAGATAAAATGGGGGGAATGATGGGTGAATGAAGTCGTGCGGTGGCGGTGCTTACACTTCCTTCAGGCAGTGGGTTGCGGGTAAGGGGGGTGGTGGATGATCTTCTAGGTCGCCGGGCGGTTAGGTCGTCTGCGGCGATAGATACATATCGGCGATTTGGTGCGGAAGGTGATCTGGGAGCGGTAGAGTGGGGCTCTTCAGTGCAGCCCCTTGTAAAGAGTGTGGAGTAGTGGTATGGTTGGCCAGCGGTTGTAGCTGAGGCCATTTGGCTGTTTTTGGCCCTTCTCTGCAACCTCAGCAAGTATCGTATGCCCCTAGGCGGGCCTGAGACCAGTTGGAATGACACCTTTTTACCTCCCTCGCGGTGGGCTCCAAAATGTAGACTATCAGACTCTCCTTAGATATTGTCAAAGGCCATAGCGGCGTTCGACCACAGGGAGGTGATGCTGGCATCAATATCTCAGAAGGTAAAAGGGGAACTGTCCCAGTCCAGTAGCGACTCCAGAGAATCCAGAGACTCTCAGTTCAGATACGATGGCTACGTGCCGTGAAGGTCCACCACAGCAGCGAATCCTTTGATTGTAGGTGAGAAGCACTAGAGGGAAACGAGATGACGAAAGGCACATGATCGAAGAATTGCCAATCCAAAGTTGAGTCACCAGTCACCTTTGATGACCTGGTACTGGACGGCAGCAGTGAGTTACGAGTGGAGAATCGAGCACGAGGATGAAAGAGAGATGGGGAAGATAGTTTATTTTTGAGGGTTCTCCCTTAGGGTCTCTGTGATGCCTGGGTGCAATCACCTATATTCACTGCTCCCTAGCTGTATGTATATGAAGGCAATATATACTGTAGGCTACTACTAATGAATGTGATGGCAGCAGTGGGTGGCAAGGTGTGACATGAGCACCATGATGGCGGGGGCCGATGCCAAGACGTGCCACCAAGACACTTAGTACCTGACAGCACCCCAATCAAAAGAGATGCAGTTGGATACCGTACCTATATATCGGGGGCATCCAGATCAGTAAGGTGGCGGCCTGTATAGATTTGAAATGCCAAGGTGTCAAATAATACTAAATAGGGGAATATGTGAAAGGGCACTGGGGTGCTAACGCGCCCGGCGCATGATGTGGTGAGATAAGGATATACATCATTTGAAGAGATGACTCTGAACCAGGCCAGAGATGGTCTGACAGTTCTGGCGGTGGGTGAATGTTGCCGCCGTGGTGATATATACTTCTGCCACAGCAGGGTACGCATCCGCCGCAGCCTGTCAAATGGCCTCTCCAAGGTCGGGGGAGTCTAGGACATTGTCTTTCTAGAGAAGTGGGGTAACTTTAAGGTGCAGCAGGGGTGTCACAGCGGTAGACTACTCAATCAGCAGTGGCGGCACCGCTGGCATTCAGCGAAGTCGGTGGAAGCCCGGTGGCCATTGGTTGGAGTATGTACTGCATAACGAAGGTGGAGGGTGGATTGGAGACAATAGTACATGGAAAATCCTGGGTGTAGAGTAAGGGTGTGGGCTCCATACCAGCCTGTGCCACTGAACCAGTACAGGTTAGTGTGGCACACTACAGCGATACAATCTGCTCCGTTATCTTGGCTGAGCTTCTGCCGCTAATCTGTGATCATGGGGCTGGCCGTGATCTCGGGATTCGCGACCGGCAACGCTTGCCGATCTTCTGAGGTTAATCTCGGCGGCTGTGTAAAATAGGCTTCCAGCCTAATGTGCCTAGCCGCTATTGCAATGTCCGATAGCTGTAGTCCGGTGCCCGTCGTTAACCTGAATCGCTGACCAATGTGTCGAGGTCCGTGCCATTCGTCAACTGTAATAACCCCTGTATCTGATGTCCGCCAAGCCTTTAGGAATCCTTCGATTGCTTCTTCCGAGAGTTCGACTATGTCTGAGGGCGGTATCAAGTATACCGGCCAATCGACTTCCACTGCGACGTAAGGGCACAAAGTCTGGTGACGATGCTGATTGATCCAAGCTCTCACGCAGACCTTCATTGCATACATATCCCTATCGCTGAGCCATATGGTTACTTCGTGATCGTATGCGCTCATTCCGCGGTTCGGCAATGGTTGGTCTTCTGTTGTTTCCGAAGGCCCAGGCCTGTGCCGAATCTTGACATCGGCTGCCTCCTTTACCACTAACCGTTCCACGAAATTCTTGAGGAGCCATTCCGAAAGAACCCAGCTGCGTTGGTATGCCAAGTAGCAATTACTGCACACCAGACTCTCGTGAACTAGACGTCTGGTTGCACCTTGTCGATAACGTCTCTTCTGCAGGAGTTCGGTATACCTCGCAACATTACTGCTCTCCATAGTTCCTAGGCCTCGTATTCGTGGAGGAGGAGTATGTCCAATATGCATCCTAGCCATAGTTGACCGTATGCCTACTGAATCATCACTCTCACTCGATTCGACTTCGTTGTTCGCAGCTACCTCGTTAGGTACTGGCTGTAGTAGCGGACCTGTATCATCCCCAGGTCTGTAGCTTTGAAGGCCTTGCTCATAAGCTGGATTCAGTTGCATAATTCGGTGTGTAAATTGTCTGATACCATGCCGCATTAGCTAACCACGATTTTCGTAACATTCCTCCCCCTAAGATCCACTTCGGACTGCTTAAGGAGAGTGTGGATCCCTCTAATCGTGGTAACCCTTCATCTTCTTGCTGTTTCGCATAGGTGCCTCCCTAGCTATACGCTCCCGATGTAGTAGTCACACATTCCTCTTGACTAGGAATTGGAGTACCGTACATCCGTATTGATTAACTTGCTCAATACTTAAATGCCTCGCTGAGTGTTGGCTTCAACATACTAGATGCTTCCAAACATGCTAGGAATAGTTTAATGACTTGTTCAGGTCTTAGGCTTCAGGGTCTAAGCCTCGCTGCACTCACTATCCGAGGAGTCAGCACCCATGTTCCATCTGCGTGGAATCTTGTAGCTTCTGAAAGCTTTAAGTGCCGTACTTCGAGTGAATGGCCTTTTTGCTGGTCTCCAATGCCGCTTATGCCATTCCAGATAGGCAAAGTCGCGCTGCTTGATACCTGTTCGGTTTCGCTTCTTGATTCGTCTGATTACCCTCTGAGCTTCAGGCTCTCCTAGCGCTGAACTCAGGAACTTTACGTCTTCCTTGACGATCTCGACTATCTTCCATGATATGTCGATAATATCTGCGACCTTCTTCCTAGAGGGAAGGTCCATGGTTGCCGGCCAACCATTCCTCTCGTGATACTCCCGCAATATTTCTGGGGCATTGCGTAACCCTTCTACAGGTTCCCAGGTATTCTCTTCCTCTGGGTAGCCGAGCCACTTAACCTGATATTCCCATTTGTTGTGCCGTTTCCTAATCTCCCGGATCGCCTCAACCTCGTATTCGGTTTCTCCTGTGATGACTTCTGGTGGTGGTCTTGTTCTCTGTGCCGGATCTTTACGTTCTCGATAGGGAATTAATAGTCCTGCATAAAACACCGGGTGGATCCTCAACTCCTTTGGGAGATCCAACTTGTAGTTCACCGTCCCATGCTTCGCGATAATCTGAAAAGGTCCCAGGTTCCTATCACCTAGCTTCCTTGTGGGAACTAGCAGTGTTAGGTTCTGACCATCTAACAGAACCTTATCGCCGACTTCGAATTCTGGCATCGGGCCTCGGTGTTTATCTGCAAACTTCTTCATCGCTTCGCGTGCCTGTTCTAGCGCCTTCACCGCTTGTGCTTGATTCCTTTGCCTCCATGCCACGTAATCTTGAGTTCCTCGGATCGGAAGCTGAAATCCTATTTCTGGCTGAAATCCATAAATAACCTCGAATGGTGTCTTGCCTGTACTAGAGTGAGTCCGACTATTGTAGGCGAATTCTGCCATAGGCAGATGTTCGTCCCAATCGTCTTGTTGCAGGCTGGAATAGCAACGTAACAACTGTTCCATCTCCTGGTTTACTCACTCCGTTTGACCATCAGTTTGTGGATGATATGCCGTACTAAGCTTCGTTTCGATCCCGAGGGCCTGGTTCACCTGTTCTGTAAACCGGCTCGCGAATTGTGGTCCTCTGTCCAAAATTACCATTTTAGGAGTTCCAACCTTACTGTAGACATAATTGATCATTAGGTCCGCAGTGGTCTTCGAGTTTGCATTTATCGTAGTAGGTATAAAGGTTCCCATCTTGGAGAACCTGTCTACCACCATGAGTATAGTGTTGTGTCCTTTACTCGTTGTCAGAAGCCCAGTGACGTAGTCCATAGTAATTTCTTCGTAAGGCCTCGTCGCTATTGGCAGAGGCTGCAGTGGGGGTTGTGTCTTGCCTCGTCGCGCCTTCGTCCTTTGGCACACATCGCAGGTGCACACATATTCCTCGACCCATTCCCTCATCTTCGGCCACCAAACTCTTCGTTCCAGTTTGTCGATAGTCTTCTGTATCCCCGGGTGTCCCGATGCCGGTGCGTCATGGCACTGTCGTACAATCTCTTTCTTAATTTCTTCGTCTGGTGGGATAACCAATTTATCATCCTTCCACCAATACCCTTCTTCGAACGTTCCTTCAGCTGGCTCTTTCGAACGTTCATATGCTGCTCGAATCCTCTCTCGTAGTTCTGAACCTCCTGTAAGCTCAAATACCCGAATTGTGCACATGGGCAGAGCTGTGGTTCGAAATAATTCTGGAGGAAGTAGGACTTGTTCTGGCTGGTCTTCCTGGCCCTGTTCATAGTCTGGCCTTCTAGATAATGCATCCGCTCGTGAATTCTTAGTTCCTGGTCGATACTCAATTCGAAATCGAAACCAACTGAGAAATGTAGCCCATCTTGCCTGGCGGCCACTTAGCTTCCGCGCTCCCATAAAATATCGGAGATTAGCTTGATCACTGATCACCCGAATTTCATGTTTCGCTCCTTCCAAGTGGTGCCTCCAATTACTCAAGGCTTTGACGATTGCCAGCAATTCCTTGTCCATTACTGGGTAGTTATTCTCAGCGTCTCGATAGGTGTTCGACCAGTATCCAATGGGATGCAAAATTTCGTCATCCCCGAGCTGCGAGAGCACGGCTCCCATCGCAAAGTTCGATGCATCAGTTTCCAGCACAAATTGCTTGTCGTGATCGGGGCGTACTAGCATTGGTGCAGTGGTGAAAGCTTCCTTTAGTTTCCGAAAGCTCTCCTGTTGTCGTTCTCCCCAGGTGAATGTCTTCTTGCCAGACATCAGTTCCATAAGTGGCCTAGCGATCTTTGCGAAGCCTTCGATAAATTTTCGGTAGAAGTTCGCAAATCCGATAAACTTTCGAATGTCTCGCTTGCTTGACAGATCCGGCCATTCTTGAACTGCTTTCACCTTGTAAGGATCCATCTGCATGCCCGATTGGTTAACCACAAATCCTAAATAGTCGAGTTCCTTTTTGCCAAAGTAGCACTTCTCTGGCTTACAGAAGAAGTCTGCTTTGCGTAACCTGCGCAATACCTCTGCTAGCAGGTCCCAATGTTCCTGTTCCGTTTCTGCATAGACAATAATGTCGTCTAGATAAATGAGGATGCCCTGCCCAATCATGTCATGAAAGAGCTCGTTCATTGCACGTTGGAATACCGCAGGTGCATTCATTAATCCAAACTGCATCACCATCGGCTGGTAAACTCCCATGTGAGTTCTGAAGGCGGCATACTTCTCATGCCCCGGATGTATTCGAATGTTGTTGTACCCACTTCGCAAATCCAGCGTAGAGAACCATTTCGCATGAGCCAGATCGTCCGGAAGCATATGTAATAGAGGCATCGGTTGGTGATCAGGGATGACTACCACGTTCAGCCCTCTATAGTCGATTACTATGTGATATTCCGGCTTGCCGTCTTTACCTAGCATCTTCTTGGCTATGACGAATACTGGAGCGCAAGTGTTTGCCTTTTCCTCGGCTGGTACCTGATTTCCTACAACACGGATCCATCCCTTCTTTAGATCATCGCGAATCCATTCTTCGACCGCTCGCTTTTCAGCAGGAGCGAGTGGATATACTGGTCCAGGTTTCGGGAGCTCTGCTCCTGGTAGGAGCTCGATCTTCATGTCCCATTGGCTCGAGTTAGGTAGCCTTTTGGCGGCGTCCTTATCAAACCGGTCCCGGAACTCCCAGATTTGTTTCAGAAGAATTTCATCCAGGGATTTGTTACCTGCTGGGTCTGCCAGCCTTTCATCGAGAGCCTTCTCTTGGGCATATTTTTGAGCTATGCTGTTGTACTTGAGAAGGTGTTCTCTCCTAGCTGCGACCTGTCGATCACATCTGTATTGCATACGACGGATATAGGGTGGAGGCCTGGGTAGCCTTCCACTTCGAGAGGCGTCCTCCGCATATCTCCAGATAGCGGGCTTGTGCGATCCTAGGGTACCCTTGAACTCCGTCTCGGATCCAGCTCTTCTCTCTAGCACTTTTCCTTCCACTTTGGGCAGCCACATAACTGAGTCAACAGGCGTGCGCCATCGGCGCCCCTTCCACCCCTGCGAGAGCCCCTGCTCCATCGTGGCGTAATTCGAAATGAACCCATTACCGTTACCGTTTGTTTTCCCTGTCGGAGCAGGGCCCTGCATTTGGTCTCCTGACCGTGGTCTTCGCGGGCGCACCTGAGCTCCCAAAGCCAGCCTACTTGATGATTGCGGCGTACTGACTTCGGCCCTGTGCTCGTTTGTGGGGACTACCCTCCCTTTGGGGTGGACCACTTTCCTAGACACTAGCCTACCCTTGAACGGTGTCTCATATCTAGTTACTCCTCGGTCTATCGTAGGAGGAGATCTCGCTAGGTGGTCGAACCTAGTACGCTGCTGGGCATTAGTTCCCAGGCGCTCCCGACCCGAAGTGCTCCTGCTTGCACTTCCGTTTCGTGTGGTGAAACTGACCGACTGCTTTTGCACTGCCAGGGCTGAGTCATTATCGCCCTCGTGCATGGATGGAGGAGTCCACTCCACCCTAATACTCCTTATTACAGGGTTCGATTCATTACCACTTCCTCCACTCTTCTGTCTTCGTACCCTGAGCGGATCAGGACTGTAATGCCCCGGCTTCCCTACTTTCGGCGGCACACTAGGCTTCTTTCTCCTAGTGACATCTGATCCCTCGGCATCGACAGACATTTGCCCTTGTATTTCTGCTTGCACACTTGCTAGTGCATCGGCAAAGGTGGGCGAAGGTACATTCGAGGTATGCTCTTGAATCTGCAGGACTTGCAGATGACTCGCATACAGGCTGCCGTATTCATCCTGGAGCGCTGTTGCATCAGCCCCATTGGTGATGTCCCTCATCATGGCTTCATATTCCGCAGCATCGGCCTCCTCCAATGTATTGTAGTCATACCATTGGTGGTGATCCTTCGTTAGTCAGTATTTGTTCCCCAACTGAAAGAACTTCCACGTTCCTTGTTGCTTGACGAAGTATAACGTGGGTGGCTTTGGTGGTTCATACATTACTGCCGGAAACCTGACTGGGGGCTCGATCTGAGTGCTGCCTCGTGTATTATCCTCTTCTGGTGGTAAAATCGCTGGTTCCTCAGTTTCGACTTCTTCCTCCTTCTCGGTACTCTGTCCTGAATCCGCATCGCTGTGGTAGTAGACCCTAGTTTCCCATTCTTCTTCTCTCTCGTCGTCCGCATCCCATTCTGGTGGGATGTACTGGGGAATTCTTCGCCATCGTCTGCGCTTCCGGAGTTTCCTGGGGGCTAGGACTAGTTGTATGGTACGCAATCGTGCCGTACCTTTGAACGCAATCTCTTTGCCGCCCTTCCGGAGAGTTCCTCTTGTCCAGTCGATGGTTGGCTTATACTGTTCAAGCCAATTGTTCCCTATTAGAAACTTGTCTTTGTGTGTGTCGACCACGGCGATGTCCATTAAACCTCGTGTAATCCCTGTGTCCACTATTGCTCTAACGTTCCGTGTCCATCCTCCATGATTAATCGATCCATCGGCATTCCGGATGGTATAATTACCTTCTGCAGGCACCGTTCTTAGTCCTAGGCTCTGTACCACCATGGGACTAATAGTAGTGATCGCAGATCCGGAGTCAATCATAGCCGAGAGATTAACCTTTTTCTGCCCCTGAATGACGTCAATCGGTATAGTAGGATGGTTGGAGTTGGGTCGAGCAATAGTCCATCGGCGCTTTATTTCCTGTGTATCCGCTGAGCCCTCGCCAGTGTCCGATGTCGACTGGCGGCCCTTCAAAAATCCTCCTCGGAATCCTCCTCGAGGGAAATCGAAGCCCGTTCCTTACGCCTTGGTAACTTCGTTCGCTTGTCCAATAGTTCCTCCTTTGCACCCATCTCTTGTAGTTGGTACGGTGTCCACGGCTTCCCTGTGTATCTCGCCCTACATTGTTGCAGTCCCGTGCAAAGTGACCTGTTTTGCCGCACGCCCAGCAAGCCCCGGAATTTTCACCTCGGGAACCCCCAGTAAAGCGCCTAGATATGTCGATGTCCATAGGCTCACCCAAAAACTCAGCTGGACGACGAGCTTCTGGGGGCACTGGCATGTACGATACTGCTTGCCCATCTTTAAACATGGGGGTGTACTTCCTGTTACTGCCTATTACCTTGGCAGCTATAAGACTGGCCTCCAGATTGCTAGCATTCTCTTGCCATTGGGTCAGGTCCCACTTGGGGTGGTCTGTATTCGTGAGGAGCGCCTTTAGGATGGTCTGATTGAGTCCCCTCTTGTACTCATAAATCAGTGCTTGATGGTCGTAATGCTTAGGTAGTCTCATCCTGATGTCGTTAAAGGCCCTGTTATACTGCTTCACCCATGCCTGTTCCTGATAAATCGTCCTGATGTTTCGCTCGGCTTCTTCTTCTAGCCCGAAAATGCCGTTGTGGTTGAGCGCTAATTCGTTCCATAGGTCGTGTTCGCTGTCCCATCCACCCTTGAGATCAAGTACCCAATTGCCATGGTCGTCATGATGTCCAGTGGAGACTAGCCGATTTCTGTTCACAGCCCATTTGCCGTTCACCCAAGTCTGAGCTTGACCTCGCAGACACTCCAAAATGATCTTGACCCGCTTTTCTGGGTTGTCAGGATGTTTCTCATTCAACCGACTGATCATTTGGTTCTGAAAGTTCTCAAGTGACTCATAAGGGTTTCCCTTAAACAAGGGATACTTCATAATGTCTTTACTCGACATGTTGACCTAGACGAATTCAACCAACATTTTTCATGAGTATCACTGAAATTCAGCGCATAAATAATACATGGTAAAAGTAACTATGTTATCCAGCGAGTGCCACCTCCGCCTTTTAACTAGCTACCTTACCCTTCCTTTCCGATCAGTTCTTGGGCGTCTTCCTTCCTCTTGGCAAGCTCCCAGCTCTAAACCAAGGCCTATCTCCTTTATTCCCGAGTTTCAATTCGCTCTTCGCCGCTTTCGTGTTCCTCGCTCTCCTCCTCGCTTTCCCAGTCATCGATTGCATCGAAGAAGTCTTCCGTCGAGGTGCCTTCACTGACATCCTCGGTCTGCACGCCTACATCGCGAGTCTGCACCCAAACTATCTGCACCATGTTTACTACCCCCTGGATTGGCTGGCCTACAACCACTGTAGGGGCAGGCCGTGGAGGGCAGCTACTAGAGCGCAGGATAGGATCATACATATAGTCTGAATCAGGGGAGTACTCACTTGACGCCTGGAGCCTATCTTCTCTCTCCTGAATGACTTCGGCACTCGGAGTAGGTGATCCTGGCGGCGAGTTTTTGTGGGGGTGCTGGAGCTCGTTCCTCTCGATGTAGAAGCCGTTAACCCCAAGCTGTTGGGGGTGTGCTTCGACCAGTTCTCCAGCCTCGTTCCACATCAGCTCCGGTATATCTTCTTGTTGACCGGGTGGTGGATTCTCCCAGCCATTCCCCTGAGGCCATGGTCGTTGAGGCTCTTCGGGAATTACCTCTCTCAGCAACGCTTCTGCTTGCTGATCCAGGTTCGAGGGCTGAGTATCGGTGGAGACGTAGTCTGGGAGGTCCTGTTCTTCTTCTTCGGGTTTGACGCATTGGCGGACTTCCTCTTCCTCTCGCTGTTCTTCTACTTCCACTGCTGGCTCCAGGGATCGTAACCTTTCCAGGATCCCTCGAGCTGCTGCGTCTACCTCTGCCCGAGCGCTCATAAGCCTTTCAATGCTTTCCCTCGTCCTTCGGATGAGCGTCGGGTTGGTCCTGGCAACTTCGTTGATCGTCAGCCCTAGTACCTCAGTGGTTTCCGGTATTAGGGCGCGTGCTCCATCTGTAGCCTCATCTTCCCTCTGCGCACTTTCGCTTGATTCGCGGAAGAAGTCCAGCCTTGGTACCTGCTCCGGCTCAGAGTCTGTCTCGGCGCTCCAGCGACGATTGACCAGGGGGTTGCCGCGACCTTGGAGTGGAGAGTCGGGACTAAGATGTATCCCTCTCCTCCTTGCTCGTAAAGTCGTGTAGTCTTGTCTCATCCTGATTGTCTGCTGGACCCGACGAATTCCTTCCGTGAGTGAATACTGAGCGGCGACCTCTTCTTCTGGATTGCTGATTCGAGCTCGGACGGCCTCGGCTTGTTCGACCAAGTGACCGAGTTGGGTGTAGACATGTAGGAAGTCTGCACCGCAGAGCCGGAGGATCTCACATTGACTTTCGGCCAGCTGTTGCGAAAGGGCTGATTGACTGCCCTGGCTGGTAATGTTGATGTGGTGAGTGAGACGTCCTTGCAGCATTCCCAGAGCGAAGTTGAGCCTCGTATCCAAGCTTCCTATGGTCGCATGGAAGTCCCGACGAAACAAGTCGACAACCTGATCTCTGATGTGATCCAGGATGTGCGCCAGGTAGTTCCCAACCGTCTGCCCCTCGACCGTTAAGTTCTCTGAGAAGTCGGAGCCCATGTCGTATAGTCGAGCGACAGTAGCTGTGAGAGTTCGGAGGGACCTATCAACGCTTCCAAGTCGAAGATCAAGGGCGAGGATGGCCTGTCGTAGCCCGGACACAATTTCGTTGGTATGCCCGTATGGACCGACCACTCCGTCCAAGCGTCGGTGAAAAGCGTCGAGTCGGTCTCGGAGGTCAGCCAGAGTGGATTCCAAACGTTCTCCAGATCGGGATTGAGGTAGCGCCAATCGTTGTCGCGCTTCTTGTAGTATTCTCCGAGCGCCTTGATAGAATGGGGAGCCTGCTTCGCTGATTTGCCATTCCACCCATGTCCGTAGCTGTTCAAGGCCTGGAAGAATAACTTCTCGATGTCGGAGTCATTGAGCAATGACGAATACCAGGGAAGAAAACCAGATGACGTAAAGTGTAAACCAGAAACAAGTCCAACCAGCTTGCCACAGTTCCATCGATGGCATAGTGTCTTAGCTAGAGCGTAGTTACCTTGGTAGACTTGAGCGAGTACTTGGTGTAGGAAGTGTGAGTGTTTGAGTAGGGTGTATTCGAACGCTTTATATTGTTGGGAACAGGTGAAGAGTTCTTGCTCTACTGGAGTTGGGCCTCGGAGTACTTCCCAATTGAGGCGTGTTCCCTTCAGTAGGCGATCTAGGTGTTTGAGCAGGACCTTTCTTCCTGTCCTCTCGTGTTTCTCGGTGGCGAATTGAATCTCCAGGGCGGATAGTATAACCGACCGGTAGGGTTCTAAAATAGGGGTGTTTGAGCGCTTCTTACCTCGATAGAAGTTTATCGTGCGAAGTGCCGATTCAACTTCTCCTTCGAATGTGCGAAGTGCTCTAACAAAACTCCGATGGAGTGTGTAAGCCTGTTCGAGCTGTAAGCGATACGCTTATTGTCTTATCAGCACGGTTTTGTGTCAGGCACAGAAGAAACCCTCCCGGGGCAGAGCAATACTTACTGATCGATAGTGGGTATTGCACTATGAAACAGCAAGATTGATTGTCCCAGGATTGGAGCAAAATTATAATGTTAGGATCGGTATTCTCGGACGAAGTGGCTAGTCCGAGCGTACCGGAACAAGTCCCTGCTTCCTCCTTTCGTACTATTGTAGCTTGGAGAGTAGAGTAGTAAAGGTTTAGATGTACTAATAATAAGTGAGCTAAGGGCTCGAGCTTGAATTACTAGTAGAGCAGAGTTTCAATCAAAGGGGTACAGTTATGATTGAGAGTACAAAATAATTTTGCTGAGGGACAATGCCCTGCTCAGCTGGCACTTATATAGACTTTCTACTATTCACTACTTGCTACCTACTGCTACTGGAACCGCCTCACCATTGGACAGGACAGTATGTTTCAGCATGAGTTGCTACCCACCTGTGTCGACACCAAGTCCTAGCACCGAGTTGCTATTGCCCTTGTGTCAACATCGAATAGAGTGACATCACCTGTGTCCACTCCAAATACTTCCTTCCACATTAGGTAGGCTTCCTTCTAACCTCCGTCGCTCCGAAGCTTCTTCCGTGCTTCTTCCAATCCCATCGCTTATCACATGTTAATCCTTTCCACCGATCTTCCCACTGATCCTTCCTTGGTTTGCCGAGCACATGCTTCCAGGCTGCTCCGTTATCTTGGCCGAGCTTCTGCCGCTAATCTGTGATCATGGGGCTGGCCGTGATCTCGGGATTCGCGACCAGCAACGCTTGCCGATCTTCTGAGGTTAATCTCGGCGGCTGTGTAAAATAGGCTTCCAGCCTAATGTGCCTAGCCGCTATTGCAATGTCCGATAGCTGTAGTCTGGTGCCCGTCGTTAACCTGAATCGCTGACCAATGTGTCGAGGTCCGCGCCATTCGTCAACTGTAATAACCCCTGTATCTGATGTCTGCCAAGCCTTTAGGAATCCTTCGATTGCTTCTTCCGAGAGTTCGATTATGTCTGAGGGCGGTATCAAGTATACCGGCCAATCGACTTCCACTGCGACGTAAGGGCACAAAGTCTGGTGACGATGCTGATTGATCCAAGCTCTCACGCAGACCTTCATTGCATACATATCCCTATCGCTGAGCCATATGGTTACTTCGTGATCGTATGCGCTCATTCCGCGGTTCGGCAATGGTTGGTCTTCTGTTGTTTCCGAAGGCCCAGGCCTGTGCCGAATCTTGACATCGGCTGCCTCCTTTACCACTAACCGTTCCACGAAATTCTTGAGGAGCCATTCCGAAAGAACCCAGCTGCGTTGGTATGCCAAGTAGCAATTACTGCACACCAGACTCTCGTGAACTAGACGTCTGGTTGCACCTTGTCGATAACGTCTCTTCTGCAGGAGTTCGGTATACCTCGCAACATTACTGCTCTCCATAGTTCCTAGGCCTCGTATTCGTGGAGGAGGAGTATGTCCAATATGCATCCTAGCCATAGTTGACCGTATGCCTACTGAATCATCACTCTCACTCGATTCGACTTCGTTGTTCGCAGCTACCTCGTTAGGTACTGGCTGTAGTAGCGGACCTGTATCATCCCCAGGTCTGTAGCTTTGAAGGCCTTGCTCATAAGCTGGATTCAGTTGCATAATTCGGTGTGTAAATTGTCTGATACCATGCCGCATTAGCTAACCACAATTTTCGTAACAATTGTCCCTCAGCAAAATTATTTTGTACTCTCAATCATAACTGTATCCCTTTGATTGAAACTCTGCTCTACTAGTAATTCAAGCTTGAGCCCTTAGCTTGCTTATTATTAGTACATCTTAACCTTTACTACTTTACTCTCCAAGCTACAATAGTACGAAAGGAGGAAGCAGGGACTTGTTCCGGTATGCTCAGACTAGCCACTTTGTCCGAGAATACTGATCCTAACATTATAATTTTGCTCCAATCCTGGGATAATCAATCTTGCTGTTTCGTAGTGCAATACTGTTAGAGGTGTAGGTCCGGAGTTACACCGGGTTCGATCCTTTTGCCTAAGCAGCGGTATGTTGTGCAGAGGTGATCTATCTACCCACGTATGGCTGTACCATGCGGTCCCCTTACTATCCTTCTTAGTCGTAGTCCTGACAAGGGATACTTTCAGATACAAGGTAAGCAAGAGCAGATTGGTATTTCCAAGAGGCATAGTAGTACAAAGCACACAGTAATAATCGTTAAGCTACGATGATCACCAGTGTGTTAAGAGGATCGAAAGATGGGGAATGAGGGCCTACTTCTAACCCTATTTATGCTCTTCAGATAATTCATTTTCCGTCCTATATCTTACTCATCTCCTTCCACATTACTCCACTCAGCTCCACTTCGCTCCACCATTGCCTTACTCATGCTGTGCCACCGAGTGCCATCTTGCTCCAAGATTTGTAAGATTGTCTCCGCTATTGCAGAGCCTTTGTGGCGTTGCTGACTGAGACGTAGTTCCGAGTCGGAGTGATGAGTCAGTACTCCATTATGACGTCGAGGTCTTCGTTGGGGACTCTGGCTCTTGGTGCAATGTAAGCGGCTCGATATGTGACCTTCCGTTGTTCATCCCTTGGCCCGAAGGGTGAGAGTGTAACTCGGACATCAGGTATTGAGATGTCGAGTTGGTGTAGTGTATGGTCCAATACACAGCTAGGAACTGTATGTGCTCTGCTGGTGGATGCCTCTGAGTTCGAGTAACTAGCCATGCTTTGCCATTGAGTCGAACATCGCGAATGTAATGCCATATCCTTCGTTGGAGTGCCAGTTGTAACTGTCTGGTTTCCAGGTTCGCGTCCCTTGGTAGGTAGAGATTTGCTTGCACTGTAGAAGCTGGACATGGGTCATGCAGCTCTGGTTTGTACCATCCTAGTATCTTCCAAGTTATCGGGTCTGCATCTCGAGGGGTTCGAGTGGTGACAGTGAGTTCTTCATGTCGCTTGGGTACTATTGGATTTGGTGGATTGGCATGGAGTTGTTCTTGTGTTCGACGTTGAATTTCAATGTGGCAGTTGCGAGTTTCAGTTGTAGCATGGCATACTACAAAGTATATCTCATAGAGAGCCATGTACGTCCGGGCACACGTCTGACAGTGCTGGAATGCCAGTGTCGTCTCCATTAGGATTTATTTAGCCTTTAGTCGATTAGGCGTTAGGCTTTAGTAGTTGTGCTTCTGGACTTCTGGACTTCTGGTATTCTAGAGCACTTCTTGAGTTCTTTTGATCGGGTCGGGTCGGGCGTATATGGTCGGTGGTGTTAAGGTAACGGTCGGCGGTGTTAAGTACCTCGCGGGTTTACGTATGGTTGCTAGGCGCTCGCGTATTGCCGTTGATGCCGGTGATACCGGTGACCGTTGTCTTGGGCGCGTGATTGGTAGTTTGGTCACATTACTGCTGGGCCGGTTACTGGTCACGTTCGGAGTGCCGATCCTGTTGATCTGCTGATCGCATCGATCGTGATGCGAAGTTTTGAGCGGATCCTTTCACTACCCCCCTTCTAAGATGGACTTTCGGAGAAATGTTCATCCTAATCCGTGAGAAAGCTTCGGATAAGGGAGTCAGCTTGTGATAGTTGGTGTTGCTATCAAACCATCATCAAAGTCGCCCAAATATGTCAGCTGTCGCCGCCGTTCCTGCTGTTTTGATCATCCTTGTGGCGGTTTTTGTGCTGAATCTGTGGTGGATAAAGTGTTATCGTCGCCACCCTGTGAGTGCCCTGTCCTTTGCATTGCAAAATTGCTGACATCCTTGGTAGAAGAGCGAAGATTACGAAATGCAATCGATTCCTGCAGCTGCTACTGCAAAGCAGGCTGCTAATAAGGTCGAGGTTCCACCTCTCGAGGCTGCCAATCCCGATGAGCTGAAGGTTGTCCTCGATGCAGGCGCTTCGGCGCAAGAGAATCGTGTGAAAGGGGCTTGGTTTGACATCGCATTGTAGTGGGTGGTGGGAAGGGATATGAAAGAAATATTAAATGAAATATGCGTCATGTAAAAGGATTATGGTATGAATGAAAATGATAAGAAAAGAACAGTCATAGCAGTGGATGATGCATAAGTTTCATAATAATTTGTCGGTGATCTGCGTGATGTATTTCTCGCGACAGGGCTGTATTAACCAGCCTTGTTCACGAGCAATGACTTCATCCTTTAGATCAGAGCGACAGAATGCATGTAAGGAAAATAAAGTTTGAGTTGGAGGGCTTGATAATCGCAATATTTACTTTGTCAAGCTGATATGCTTGGGCATCCCAATTTGACAAAGAGAGGTTAGGAATAGTTGTTATGTCGCTTTGACAGGTATACTGCCGAAGGCATCACAACGACTGTTCACTTCTTGGCTCCTCCTCCTCTGCATAAAAGAGTAAAATGTAAGCATAGTGTGCTAATTCGGCAGCTGGCTCGATAATGCATGTGCTAAGAGTTGGAACATTATTGGTGCTCCGACGCTTTGCATAATACCTTATCGGCTCCACCTTCCGAATGAGCATGAAAAGGGTGGTGCATAATGCATAGGCTGCCAGTCTTCGCTGTCAAGTTCAAGGGCAACTTGTTGTTCCACAGATTTTGTCTTGTTGGACAGCCTCCGAGGGACAACAGGGTTGCTACTTGACTTGGCAGGGAATATGGCGAATAGATACCATAGCGAATAGGGAGTGATGGTAACATAAAGCATAATTGGCCATTTGCGTCATGGAAAGGGGTTGCATAAGAAAGGGGTTCATGGAGTGAAGAAAAGTTTACATATCATCGAGTTCCTCGATCGCAGGTGAAGCCTGTGCTGAATCTTCTGGTGTCGGTAGTGGTTCTGTTGACCCATCTTCCTCACTTGATTCCGTGTCATCCGAGTCCATGTAGCTGTCCTCTCGCATTGACATGGTGAGCATCTTGTCTGGTTGGTAAAGCTCGTTCGGATACTGGTAGATTGAGATCATTAGATCCTCATCTATTGGGTGTCTCGTCGCTTCCAGTCTCTCCCTTGCTTCTTCTTCGTTCTCATTGAGTTCTATGAGGTACTGGGGGTCGTAGTTGACTTCCTCGCCTTCGACTATGTGGTGTTCGACTTCGTTGATCTGGATACCATTCGTCTGGTTTGGGGATCCTTGCTTTCGCATTGTCCTCTGGTATACAGTGCCCTCATAGTACTTCGTTGTATTGAGCAGTGTCGTGTACTGCATGGTTCCAACTGCATAGAAGCCCGTCTTGTCAGCTAGGTAGTTGATGTATCGCATCGTCTCGTTGCCTGCTGAATGGTAGTGGCTCCATCGCATCATTCGGTTAGTGATTGCGATCAACAGGTCTCGTCGGTATGCACAAATTTGTGCCGCTGAATGATAGATGCCCATGATGTTCCTGTATGTTGGTTCGTGGTTGAAGTCGATTTGCCCTTCGTTAAGAGCTCGTACTTCGAGTTCAACTGTATAGGTAAGGAATGCATCATCATTGAGTCGTCGAATCGATGCCGTTCGAGCATTGCTAAGCCTGATCAGCTCGCCGTTAGGTGGGTCTGGGATCATAAGTTTAGGACCTTGCTTCTCGGTGGTATGGATCGAGTGCCACTTGTCATAGAGGTCGTCGAAGTACTTCCCTGGGCATAGGGGTACTATCTCTTCTTCGTAGTTCTCTTGATTGAAGCGGTTACAGAACTGTGGCCATTGATAACGTTCAGTAGGTGGTCTGAGTACGAATGTCCAATTAGGTGCATCTTCGGGAGTAGAGAAGGCATGTAGTTCATTGAAGATAGGCATAGTTGAGTAGTGGTTGTCTTCGAGAGATGACTAGTTTGCTCGAGTTCGAGTTGATGAGTCTTCAGCTCGAATTGCTTCATCTTTTATACCATATCTGCTGGTATATCGCCTTTCTCTTGCCTATTTTGTTTCTCTCTGTCTTCGTCTTGAGGTGCCACTGTGATGTCATTGATTGGTAAGGCCATTGGAGGTCTTACTCATCGTTTGCATTGTGGCTCCTGAGTCGGCTCCATCAGGTGGAGTGCACGTGATGTGGTTATTTCCTAATTCGTCTTCGTTCGGCGATCCATTGACTAAGGTTAGGCGGCTTCATCGCCTGAGGGTACTTCTTGTGGAAGTCTTCTACCGCTTGATAGGAGTTCTTGAGATTGTCAAGTGGCTCCCAAGTACGCTCTTGGTATCCTTTCCATTGAATAAGATACTGAATCTTGTTTCGATGCCGCCTTGTGTCATGAATCTTCTCCACTTCGTATTCCGCTTCTCCCTCTACTTCAATAGGGGGTGGTTCATCCAAAGTGGGTCTTCCAGGGTATTCCTTTCGTTTGTAAGGCCTGAGAAGACTCGCATGAAACACCGGGTGTATCGGAAGGGTTTTGGGTAAGCGTAATCTGAATGACACTTGTCCGACTGCCTTCTCGACTTTATAAGGACCTGCCCACTTCATTGCAAGCTTCTTTGTTGGCTCCAGTCGACTGAGATTCTTCATGTCTAGTAACACTTCATCTCCTGGCTTGTACTCCGGCAGTTTGCCTCGATGCAGGTCTGCATAAAGCTTCATTGCCTCGTTCGCTTGCCTAATCGAATTGTAGGCTTCTTGCTGTACTTGTCGAAGCTCCTCTAGGTGATTTATTGCTTCTGGGACGTTTGAGTCCCCGGTTTCTGCTACGTCCAGGTGAGGGTGCCATCCATACAGCGTGTAGAATGGTGACTGATGCGTAGTGCTGTGCTTCCAATTGTTGTAGGTGAATTCTGCCATATCGATGTACTCTGCCCAATCTGTTTGACGGTAGGACACGTAGCAGCGTAAGTACTGCTCCAGTTCTTGATTGAGTCGCTCGGTTTGACCGTCAGTTTGTGGATGGTATGCTGTACTAGTTTTCCAATCGACATCGATGAGTCTACAGAACTCCTTGAGGAATTGCGCCGTGAAGTTGCTACCTCGGTCGGAGATTACTTGTTTAGGGGCCCCGTAGTATTTGAAGATGTGTTGGTGGAACAAGCGTGCCAACTGCTTAGCATTGGGTATTCCCTGGCAAGGGATGAACTTCCCCATTTTGGTGAGCTTGTCCACTATAACAAGTATTGAACTGTAGCCTTCGTTGCTGACTGGTAAATCGGTGATAAGGTCACAGGTTATGGTTTCCCATGGTTGATGCGGTGCCTTCAACGGTTGGAGGGGTGGATTTCGAAACTGTCGAATCGGTTTTGCACGTTGACATATGTCGCAGGATGCGGTATATTCTCGGATCATCTCTTCCATCTTCGGCCAATAGTACGCTCGCTTTACAAGCTCTATGGTCTTTTCTGCTCCTGGGTGGCCTGCAAGTTTGTGGTTATGGCGCCTTCGGATTAGCAACGATTTTAGGTTGGCGGATGGCGGGACATATAATGCACTGGATACGTAGTGCAAGCCATTCCTGTAACTGTAGCTGTTGCTCTTCTTGATTGCCATAATTTCCTGCTTCGCCTCTTCGGAGTTGTAGTGTCTCTTGATGGTTCGAATAATCGGATCGGAGATAGTGACCATTTCTGTCTCTAGTCGGTATAGGCCATTGATCTCGGTTTGTCGCAACGTCTGCTGCTCGATCATGTCAGGTGGTAGCAAGGTAACTCCCAAGTTATCCTTGTCCTCTGGCATATAGTCGGGTCGTCGTGATAGTGCATCTGCTTGATTCTTCTTGCCTGGCCAATGGAGAATTTTGAAGTTATATCGTGATAACTCTAGTGCCCATCTCGCTTGGCGTCTTGTCAGATTCTGAGCTGTCATGAAGTATCGGAGATTTGCATGATCGCTTCGGATGGTTAATGGTTCCTTTGTTCCTTCCAGTAGGTGTCTCCAATGTCCGAGTGCTTCCATGATTGCTAGCATCTCCTTGTCATGCGTTGGATAATTTCGTTGAGCACTGGATAGTGTTTTCGACATGAAACCTAGCAGTCTCAGTTCTCCTTGGCTGTCTTCTTGCTGTAAGACTGCTCCAATCGCTACATTGGATGCATCGGTTTCCAATGTATATGGTTTGTCAGGCTTTGGCATTGCTAGTGCCACTTCGGTTTCGAATGCTTTCTTGATAGCTTCGAATGCTTTGTCCTGTGCTTCTGTCCAAACGAACTTGTGATCCTTCTTGATGAGTTCACCAATTGGTGTGTATAAATTGGCATAGTTCCTGATGAATCTTCGGTAGAAATTGCAAAAGCCTTGGAACTTTCGGATCTGTCGTTTCGTCTTTGGTGTTGGCCATTCTCGAATCGCTTTCAGCTTGTAAGGATCCATCTGGATGCCTTTCATTCCTACTACAAATCCCAGGTAGTCGAGTTAGGTTTGGAGGAAATGACATTTCTCGATTTTGAGGTAAATGTTGAGCTCTCGGCATTTCTGTAGAATTGCCCTGAGGAGTGTCCAATGCTCCTCTTCGGTTTGTGCTTGGCCAATGAGGTCATCTAGGTAGACTAGTGCCTCCTCCGTTCTGAGCCAGTATTCGAAGTTGTCATTCATGAATCGTTGGAATATCGCAGGCGAGTTCTTCATTCCAAACATCATGACCTTCGGTTTGTAGACTGCATTGCCAACTCTGAATGCTGCCTTCCATTCGTCTCCTTCTCGAATTCTCAGGTTGTTATATCCTGATCGCATATCGAGTGTGAAGAAGACTTTTCCTTTCTCCAGTTTCTCTGGTAGAACACTCATGATCGGTATGGGGTATGGATCTGATACTGTGGCATCATTGATATCTCGGTAGTCGGTTACTGCTCATGCTCCTCCGTCTTTCTTTCCTACAAAGAAGACTGGTGCTGCTACCGGACATGATTCATGTGGGTGAACCTTCTCGATCCATCCTTTGTCCAATAGTTCCTGGACATAGGCATTGAGTGCTGCCTGTTCTTCTCGAGTGAGCTTGATAATTGGCCTTGGTTTCGGTAGTGGTACTCCTTCTTTGAGGTTTATCGCCATATCCCATTTCGTATGTTTGGGTAACCTCCTTGATCTGTCTGGATCAAATACATCGGCATAGTCTGCAATTTGCTTCGGTAGGAGTTTTCACCAATCTCGCTTTGCTGTGCTGAGTAATCCTTCTGCCGCTGCTTTCTGCTGCGAGTACTGCTGTGATACTGAACTAGCTTTGTTCAGTGGTTGTGAAACCTGGCCTTGCTGCCTTGGTGACCAATTTCGTTTAAGGTCTAGCTCTAGCTTTTCAGCGAGCTCTTCCTTTCTGGTAAGGGTAATTGGTTGGTTGGTCGTCCTGAGCCTTTCGATGTCTAGTGGCTCTATATCGTGCATTGGAGTGTCTTCTGTTGTCTCCTGTTCGTTCTGCATGTCGATATCACTGTCTTCTGCTGCCCATCTTGTACGCTTCGGTGTGGGGATAGCTTCCTTGACTGGTATTGGTCTCGATGTCCAATGTTGTTTCGTTCCTGCTACCACTTTCTCTGACCTTCGTTCTTCTCGTGGATGAATATAGACTGTCATCCCAGGATCTTCCTTTGGCATAGGTTGAGTTTGTTCGATGTCTGGTTTCTTCTGTGGTAGTGGCCTTCTCTGTCTTAAAGGCTGTTTCTTCCATCGCTTAGGAGAGTCATTTATTTCCTCCTGTTCGTCATGGCTGCGCTTGCCTGTTACTTCTGTAACTTCGTCTTCGGATGTCTGGTACAATTGCCGTGCTGGGATCATCCTTCGTGGTATGTGCCTTGTTCGCTGTTGCACTATACTCGTCTGTTCTGATGGTTGCCTTGGTATAGAGTCTGGTATATTTCCATGCTCGGACTCTTTGGTACATCAGCCTTCTTTGGCTGCTCCAGTTGTGGTGTTCCTGGTCGTGTCATTGGTTTCGCTTGCAGCTTCGACTCTTGAGGGTTTCCATTGTTACTTTCCCTCCATGGTGCGAATAATATTCCTGGTGCTCCAGAGTGTCGATAGTTGTCTCTGTTCAGAGCTTGTTTCCTTGTGTCTTGCCTAGGTCTAGTCTTGTCAGATTTACCTTTCCTTTGCCGCTTTCGTTTGCGCCTCCTGCACTTTCGCTTCTTGGTAGCTCGTATGATGCTGAGCTCGAATGGTATTGCATTACCATTCCGATTCCATATCTGATTCTTCCAATCAATTTCTGGATTGACCTTGGCCAAATAGTCAATGCCTAGAATAACTTGATCTTGTCCTGTAGTCGCTACTGCCAGTGTCTGTGGCTGCGGCTTAGGTCCATCGAAGATTAATGTATAGACCTCGTGTGTGATTGCTCCTCCTTGGTTTGGGCTTCCATCGGCGTTATTCAGGGGTCGAGGGTGATCAAGCCTCTTCTTGAATAGGTTATGGTGTCGTACCAAGTTTGGATGAATCGTACTACAAGTTGCTCCGGAATCGATTAATGCTTGGACTGCTAGGGTCTTCGTTCCAACCTTCACTCAAATAGGTAATCGAGGATGCAATGCATGTATTGGCAATCGCTTATTGTACATCGCTTCACTGGGGTTGAACCCAGGAGGTATGGATCGCTGGTTGTTGAAACCATTGTTCTTGTCACCCTTGTTACACTCACATCGCGCAGTCTCGTTCGATGGAGGTCTTAATCTTTTCCCTGTTGCTCTTTACTTGCTAGGGATTTGCGGAAGTTGGTTCGATATTCTTCGTCGTGTTTGCATATATAGCCTGCTGATTTGTCTCCTCTAGCCCATGCTATGTGATCATAGTGGACTGGTTTTCGACAATGCGGATCGGGACATGTCTCCTTGAAGTTTACAGCTCGTGCTGTCATCGGCTTTCGTTTCTGACCATTGGTTCGCTTCTTCGGCTGTCCTGAGGAAGAACCCTTTTGCTTCCTTGGTGCCTTGCAATTCCTTGAGTAGTGTCCAGTCTTTCCACAGTTGTAGCATTTCACTCCCTTCTTCGGCAAGCCTCGGAGTGCATCTACATCCATGGCGTCTGGATCTCGTCTCGTCTGTTGGACTGGTGGTCGGTATGATGATTGCCCGTTTGTCTTGAATCTCGGAGTGTATGTCTGGCTTCCGATCAACTTCTGTCTTGCATCAACATCTGCTAGGTTGGTTGTCCATGTCATCCATTCGTCGAGCTTGTACTTTTCGAAAGCGTCAGGCTGTACGGATTCGACTCGTCGTTTGACCCAGTTGTCTAGTCCTTTGACATAGATGTATTTGAGCATAGTAACATCTAGTGAGTCTGGTGCTCTCGCTTTGAGCCGTCGGAATTCATCATTATAGGCCCTGATGCTTGATCCTTTCTGTTGGATGCATAGTAGGTGGAATAGTGCTTCCTGTTCTCCTACTATTGGATGTCCTGCTCGGATCCTCATCCAATCGATCATCTCCTTGAATGATTTGAACATGCCTGTCCCAGCTGCATTGATGATTGCTGGTACTGGTTTGAGCTTCCCTTGGTTGTCGAATGATGTCAATGTTTGCTTCTCCGCAAACCAATCGTAACTGTCGCCTTCGAGTGCTGCGAATAGGCTCTTCACAATCTCCTCCTCATCCTTGACTCCATGCTGTGCCAGCTTTGACACACATCGACTAATCCACAGATCAATGTCCTCATTTCGCTTGCCATAGTACTTCGGCAATTTGATGCTGTGTTTATTGAGTTGTGTCTGAAGAGTTTGTAGTTGAGTCTCCAGCGTTTGTACCCTCTGGTCGGTTGTCGACATTATTGTATGTTGCTATTGGTACTGCTGGTGGCGAATAAGTGGGTGGGTTTTCTGGCATTGTCGGTGTTTGGGTTGCTACTGAACCGCCTGTTGGAACTTGAATAGTAATTCCTCGTGCACGAAATGTTCGTAGTGCGTATGGCCTTAGAGTTCGAGATAACTCTTCGTCTGATGATACTGAATCGTCGGACGGGTGTTCGTTCCGTGCGTATATTTCTCGAATTCGCTGAGCTTCGTGCCTGAGAAAGTCTGCGTGCTCGAGTATGTTCCTTGCAGTGTTCTCTGTTGAATTGACTGCTGCCAATAGCGCCTGATAACCTTCCTGACTTGCTTCGACTGTGCGTCCTAGTGAAAGGAGTGCTTCTCGTAAGTTGTTGATATCTTGTGCAACGTTCGGAGTTGCCTGAACTATTCTTGTAAGTTCAGTGGTTGCTATCTCGACTGCTTGAATATGCTGTTCGTATGCACTGAGTGTAGAGCGAATTTGTCCTATTTCCTCTTGCACTACTGTTATCTCAGAGGTGACTTGTTGATTCAGGAGTATGACTGCTCGATCTAGCGCGTCGTCGTTTCGATGCAGTGTTGCCACTTGTGCTCCTAGTCCGTTGGTATTAATCTCGAGTGCTTCGAGTCGATTTCCGACTGTAGTTGCGTATGCTGCGCTCGGCAGATTGTTGTTTGCCTGAGCCCTAGCCAGACTGGATTGTACTCCGTCAAGTTGGACTACCCTTTGTCGTAGGTATCGTATGACTGGTGGATATTCGTCGCTTGACTGATAGTTCATTCCCCAGAGGATATCGCGTTCTAGTTCCAATCTTGCCAGTCGTCCTTGGATATGGTTGAGCTCCTGTTGCAGTCCTGTTCTGCCTCGGTTGTTCGTTCGAGTATTCGGATGTTCGTTCGTTCTATGACCGTTACTTCCTCCAGTTCCGTTCTCTGGCTGGTTCATGAACGTTCTTTCTCGAGTACTGCTTCGGGTGGGGTGTTATAAGGTACGGTAGACCAAACCGTTCCTTTCTCGTCGAATGTAGCAATAGTAGATGGTACTGTCACTACTTTGGTTGTTGTTGATTGTGTGCTTCCAACTGCAGGGCAACCAGATGCCTTTGCTATCGGATACACTTCGTTGGTGAAGGGGTTATGATAATAGATGGTTGATTTGAGTGAGTCGTATGTGTTCTCCAGGATTGTGCACTTGTCCTAGAGAATGGGTTTGCTAATCTCGAAACTAGCGGCGTCGATAGGGACTTGAGGTCAACGGTCCTCGCCTCGATAAAACACTAGCCAAGAACCTTGCCCGTGAGAGGTGGTGTTAAAACTAGTGAGTGATCTTTCGATCCAATGTTAGAGGTGTAGGTCCGGAGTTACACCGGGTTCGATCCTTTTGCCTAAGCAGCGGTATGTTGTGCAAAGGTGATCTATCTACCCACGTCTGGCTGTACCATGCGGTCCCCTTACTATCCTTCTTAGTCGTAGTCCTGACAAGGGATACTTTCAGATACAAGGTAAGCAAGAGCAGATTGGTATTTCCAAGAGGCGTAGTAGTACAAAGCACACAGTAATAATCGTTAAGCTACGATGATCACCAGTGTGTTAAGAGGATCGAAAGATGGGGAATGAGGGCCTACTTCTAACCCTATTTATGCTCTTCAGATAATTCATTTTCCGTCCTATATCTTACTCATCTCCTTCCACATTACTCCACTCAGCTCCACTTCGCTCCACCATTGCCTTACTCATGCTGTGCCACCGAGTGCCACCTTGCTCCAAGATTTGTAAGATTGTCTCCACTATTGCAGAACCTTTGTGGCGTTGCTGACTGAGACGTAGTTCCGAGTCGGAGTGATGAGTCAGTACTCCATTATGACGTCGAGGTCTTCGTTGGGGACTCTGGCTCTTGGTGCAATGTAAGCGGCTCGATATGTGACCTTCCGTTGTTCATCCCTTGGCCCGAAGGGTGAGAGTGTAACTCGGACATCAGTATTGAGATGTCGAGTTGGTGTGGTGTATGGTCCAATACACAGCTGGAACTGTATGTGCTCTGCTGGTGGATGCCTCTGAGTTCGAGTAACTAGCCATGCTTTGCCATTGAGTCGGACATCGCGAATGTAATGCCATATCCTTCGTTGGAGTGCCAGTTGTAACTGTCTGGTTTCCAGGTTCGCATCCCTTGGTAGGTAGAGGTTTGCTTGCACTGTAGAAGCTGGACATGGGTCATGCAGCTCTGGTTTGTACCATCCTAGTATCTTCCAAGTTATCGGGTCTGCATCTCGAGGGGTTCGAGTGGTGATAGTGAGTTCTTCATGTCGCTTGGGTACTATTGGATTTGGTGGATTGGCATGGAGTTGTTCTTGTGTTCGACGTTGAATTTCAATGTGGCAGTTGCGAGTTTCAGTTGTAGCATGGCATACTACAAAGTATATCTCATAGAGAGCCATGTACGTCCGGGCACACGTCTGACAGTGCTGGAATGCCAGTGTCGTCTCCATTAGGATTTATTTAGCCTTTAGTCGATTAGGCGTTAGGCTTTAGTAGTTGTGCTTCTGGACTTCTGGACTTCTGGTATTCTAGAGCGCTTCTTGAGTTCTTTTGATCGGGTCGGGTCGGGCGTATATGGTCGGTGGTGTTAAGGTAACGGTCGGCGGTGTTAAGTACCTCGCGGGTTTACGTATGGTTGCTAGGCGCTCGCGTATTGCCGTTGATGCCGGTGATACCGGTGACCGTTGTCTTGGGCGCGTGATTGGTAGTTTGGTCGCGTTACTGCTGGGCCGGTTACTGGTCACGTTCGGAGTGCCGATCCTGTTGATCTGCCGATCGCATCGATCGTGATGCGAAGTTTTGAGCGGATCCTTTCACCACCACCCGGTCAACAAGAAGATATACTGGAGCTGATGTGGAATGAGGCCAGAGAACTGGTCGAAGCACGCCCCCAACGCCTTGGGGTTAATGGCTTCTACATTGAGAGGAACAAGCTTCAGCACCCCCACAAAAACTCGCCGCCAGGATCACCTACTCCGAGTGCCGAAGTCATTCAGGAGAGAGAAGATAGGCTCCAGGCATTGAGTGAGTACTCCCCTGATTCAGACTTTATGTATGATCCTATCCTGCGCTCTAGTAGCTGCCCTCCACGGCCTGCCCCCACAGTGGTTGTAGGCCAGCCAATCCAGAGGGTAGTGAACATGGTGTAGATAGTTTGGGTGCAGACTCACAATGTAGGCGTGCAGACTGAGGATGTCAGTGAAGGCACCTCGACGGAAGACTTCTTCAATGTGAATGATGACTGGGAAAGCGAGGAGGAGAGCGAGGAACATGAAAGCGGCAAAGAGTGAATTGAAACTCGGGAATAAAGGAGATAGACCTTGGTTTAGAGCTGGGAGCTTGCTAAGAGGAAGGAAGACGCCCAAGAACCGATTGGAAAGGAAGGGTGAGGTAGCTAGTTAAAAGGCAGAGGTGGCACTCGCTAGATAACATAGTTACTTTTACCATATATTATTTATGTGCTGAATTTCAGTGATACTCATGAAAATGTTGGTTGAATTCGTCTAGGTCAACATGTCGAGTAAAGACAGTATGAAGTATCCCTTGTTTAAGGGAAACCCCTATGAGTCACTTGAGAACTTTTAGAACCAAATAATCAGTCGGTTGAATGAGAAACATTCTGACAACCCAGAAAAGTGGGTCAAGATCATTTTGGAGTGTCTGCGAGGTCAAGCTCAGACTTGGGTGAACGGCAAATGGGCTGTGAACAGAAATCGGCTAGTCTCCACTGGACATCAGGACGCCAATGGAAATTGGGTACTTGATCTTAAGGGTGGATGGGACAGTGAACATGACCTATGGAACAAATTAGCACTCAACCACAATGGCATTTTTGGGCTAGAAGAAGAAGCCGAGCAAAACATCAGGATGATTTATCAGGAACGGGCGCGGGTGAAGCAGTATAACAGGGCCTTTAACGACATCAGGATGAGACTACCAAAACATTACGACCATCAAGCACTGATTTATGAGTACAAGAGGGGACTCAATCAGACCATCCTAAAGGCGCTCCTCACGAATACAGACCACCCCAAGTGGGACCTGACCCAGTGGCAAGAGAATGCTAGCAATCTGGAGGCCAGTCTTATAGCTGCCAAGGTAATAGGCAGTAACAGAAAGTACACCCCCATGTTTAAAGATGGGCAAGCGGTATCGTACACGCCAGTGCCTCCAGAAGCTCGTCGTCCAGCTGAGTTTCTGGGTGAGCCTATGGACATCAACATGTCTAGGCGCTTTACTGGGGGTTCCCGAGGTGAAAATTCCGGGGCTTGCTGGGCGTGCGGCAAAACAGGTCACTTTGCACAGGACTGCAACAATGTAGAGCGAGACACACAGGGAAGCCTTGGACACCGAACCAACTACAAGAGATGGGTGCAAAGAAAACGATCTGGGAAGACTGACCGCTTCCTAAAACACTGAGAAGTTGGGATTAGCAGCAATTCTGAAATGGAGGAACTATTGGACAAGCGAACAAAGTTACCAAGGCGTAAAGAACGGGCTTCGATTTCCCTCAAGGAGGATTCCGAGGAGGATTTTTGAAGGGCTGCCAGTCGACATCGGACACTGGCGAGGGCTCAGCGGATACACAGGAAATAAAGCGCTGATGGACTATTGCTCGACCTAACTCCAACCATCCTACTATACCGATTGACGTCATTCAGGGGCAGAAAAAGGTTAATCTCTCGGCTATGATTGACTCCGGATCTGCGATCACTACTATTAGTCCCACGGTTGTACAGAGCCTAGGACTAAGAACAGTGCCTGCAGAAGGTAATTATACCATCCAGAATGCTGATGGATTGATTAATCATGGAGGATGGACACAGAACATTAGAGCAATAGTGGACACAGGAATTACACGAGGTTTAATGGACATCGCTGTGGTCGACACACACGAAGACAAGCTTCTAATAGGGAATGATTGGCTGGAACAATATAAGCCAACCATCGACTGGACAAGAGGAACTCTCCGGAAGGGCGGCAAAGAGATTGCGTTCAAAGGTACGGCACGATTGCGTACCATACAACTAGTCCTAGCCCCCAGGAAACTCCGGAAGCGCAGACGATGGCAAAGAATTCCCCAGTACATCTCACCGGAATGGGACACGGACAACGAGAGAGAAGAAGAATGGGAAACTAGGGTCTACTACCACAGTGATGTGGATTCAGGACAAAGTACCGAGAAGGAGGAAGAAGTCGAAACTAAGGAACCAGCGATTGTACCACCAGAAGAGGATAATACACGAGGCAGCACACAAATCGAGCCCCCAGTCATGTTTCCGGCAGTAATGTATGAACCACCCACACGATCCTTTGTCAAGCAACAAGGAGCGTGGAAGTTCTTTAAGTTGGGGAACAAATACCAACTAACAAGGGATCTCCACCAATGGCATGACTTCAACACATTGGAGGAGGCCGATGCTGCAGAATATGAAGCCATGATGAGGGATATCACCATTGGGCTTGGTGCAACAGCGCTCCAGGACGAATATGGCAGCCTGTATATGAGTCATCTGCAAGTTCAGCAGATTCAAGAGCACACCTCGAACATACCTTTGACCACCGTTGCCGATGCACTAACAAGTGTGCAAGCAGAAATACAAGGGCAAATGTCTGTTGATGCCGAGGGATCAGATGTCACTAGGAGGAAGAAGCCTAGTGTGCCACCAAAAGTAGAAAGGCTGGGGCATTACACTCCTGATCCGCTCAGGGTACGAAGACAGAAGAGTGGAGGAAGTGGTAGCGAATCGAACCCTGTAATAAGGAGTATTTGTTAGGATCGGTATTCTCGGACAAAGTGGCTAGTCCGAGCGTACCGGAACAAGTCCCTGCTTCCTCCTTTCGTACTATTGTAGCTTGGAGAGTAGAGTAGTAAAGGTTAAGATGTACTAATAATAAGCGAGCTAAGGGCTCGAGCTTGAATTACTAGTAGAGCAGAGTTTCAATCAAAGGAGTACAGTTATGATTGAGAGTACAAAATAATTTTACTGAGGGACAATGCCCCGCTCAGCTGGCACTTATATAGACTTTCTACTATTCACTACTTGCTACCTACTGCTACTGGAACTGCCTCACCATTGGACAGGACAGTATGTTTCAGCGTGAGTTGCTACCCACCTGTGTCGACACCAAGTCCTAGCACTGAGTTGCTACTGCCCTTGTGTCGACATAAAATAAAGTGACATCACCTGTGTCCACTCCGAATACTTCCTTCCAGACTAGGTAGGCTTCCTTCTAACCTCCGTCGCTCTGAAGCTTCTTCCGTGCTTCTTCCAATCCCATCGCTTATCACATGTTAATCCTTTCCGCTGATCTTCCCACTGATCCTTCCTTGGTTTGCCGAGCACATGCTTCCAGGCTGCTCCGTTATCTCGGCCGAGCTTCTGCCACTAATCGGTGATCATGGGGCTGGCCGTGATCTCGGAATTTGTGACCGGCAACACTTGCCGATCTTCTGAGGTTAATCTCGGCGGCTGTGTAAAATAGGCTTCTAGCCTAATGTGCCTAGCCGCTATTGCAATGTCCGATAGCTGTAGTCCGGTGCCCGTCGTTAACCTGAATCGCTGACCGATGTGTCGAGGTCCATGCCATTCGTCAACTGTAATAACCCCTGTATCTGATGTTCGCCAAGCCTTTAGGAATCCTTCGATTGCTTCTTCCAAGAGTTCGATTATGTCCGAGGGCGGTATCAAGTATACCGGCCAATCGACTTCCACTGCGACGTAAGGGCACAAAGTCTGGTGATGATGCTGATTGATCCAAGCTCTCACACAGACCTTCATTGCATACATATCCCTATCGCTGAGCCATATGGTTACTTCGTGATCGTATGTGCTCATTCCACGGTTCAGCAATGGTTGATCTTCTGTTGTTTCCGAAGGTCCAGGCCTGTGCCGAATCTTGACATCGGCTGCCTCCTTCACCACTAACCGTTTCACGAAATTCTTGAGGAGCCATTCCGAAAGAACCCAGCTACGCTGATATGCCAAGTAGCAATTACTGCACACCAGACTCTCGTGAACTAGACGTCTGGTTGCACCTCGTCGACAACGTCTCTTCTGCAGGAGTTCGGTATACCTCGCAACATTACTGCTCTCCATTGTTCCTAGGCCTCGTATTCGTGGAGGAGGAGTATGTCCAATATGCATCCTAGCCATAGTTGACCGTATGCCTACTGAATCATCACTCTCGCTCGATTCGACTTCGTTGTTCGCAGCTACCTCATTAGGTACTGGCTGTAGTAGCGGACCTGTATCATCCCCAGGTCGATAGCTTTGAAGGCCTTGCTCATAAGCTGGATTCAGTTGCATAATTTGGTGTGCAAATTGTCTAATACCACACCGCATTAGCTAACCATGATTTTCATAACATTCCTCCCCCTAAGATCCACTTCGGACTGCTTAAGGAGAGTGTGGATCCCATTAATCATAGTAACCCTTCATCTTCTTGCTGTTTCGCATAGGTGCCTCCCTAGCTATATGCCCCCTGATGTAGTAGTCACACATTCCTCTTGACTAGGAATTGGAGTACCGTACATCCATATTGATTAACTTGCTCAATACTTAAACGCCTCGTTGAGTGTCGGCTTCAACATACTAGATGCTTCCCAACATGCTAGGAATAGTTTAACGACTTGTTCAGGTCTTAGGCTTCAGGGTCTAAGCCTCGCTGCACTCACTATCCGAGGAGTCAGCACCCATGTTCCATCTGCGTGGAATCTCGTAGCTTCTGAAAGCTTTAAGTGCCGTACTTCGAGTGAATGGCCTTTTTGCTGGTCTCCAATGCCGCTTATGCCATTCCGGATAGGCGAAGTCGCACTGTTTAATACCCGTTTGGTTTCGCTTCTTGATTCGTCTGATTACCCTCTGAGCTTCAGGCTCTCCTAGTGCTGAACTCAGGAACTTTACATCTTCCTTGACGATCTCGACTATCTTCCATGATATGTCGATAATATCTGCGACCTTCTTCCTAGAGGGAAGGTCCATGGTTGCCGGCCAACCATTCCTCTCGTGATACTCCCGCAATATTTCTGGGGCATTGCGTAACCCTTCTACAGGTTCCCAGGTATTCTCTTCCTCTGGGTAGCTGAGCCACTTAACCTGATATTCCCATTTGTTGTGCCGTTTCCTAATCTCCCGGATCGCCTCAACCTCGTATTCGGTTTCTCCTGCGATGACTTCTGGTGGTGGTCTTGTTCTCTGTGCCGGATCTTTACGTTCTCAATAGGGAATTAATAGTCCTGCATAAAACACTGGGTGGATCCTCAACTCCTTTGGGAGATCCAACTCGTAGTTCACCGTCCTATGCTTTGCGATAATCTGAAAAGGTCCCAGGTTCCTATCACCTAGCTTCCTCATGGGAACTAGCAGTGTTAGGTTCCGACCATCTAACAGAACCTTATCGCCGACTTCGAATTCTGGCATCGGGCCTCGGTGTTTATCTGCAAACTTCTTCATCGCTTCGCGTGCCTGTTCTAGCACCTTCACCGCTTGTGCTTGATTCCTTTGCCTCCATGCCACGTAATCTTGAGTTCCTCGGATTGGAAGCTGAAATCCTATTTCTGGCTGAAATCCATAAATAACCTCGAATGGTGTCTTGCCTGTACTAGAGTGAGTTCGACTATTGTAGGCAAATTCTGCCATAGGCAGATGTTCGTCCCAATTGTCTTGTTGCAGGCTGGAATAGCAACGTAACAACTGTTCCATCTCCTGGTTTACTCACTCCGTTTGACCATCAGTTTGTGGATGATATGCCGTACTAAGCTTCGTTTCGATCCCGAGGGCCTGGTTCACCTGTTCTGTAAACCGGCTCGCGAATTGTGGTCCTCTGTCCGAAATTACCATTTTAGGAGTTCCAACCTTACTGTAGACATAATTGATCATTAGGTCCGCAGTGGTCTTCGAGTTTGCATTTATCGTAGTAGGTATAAAGGTTCCCATCTTGGAGAACCTGTCTACCACCATGAGTATAGCGTTGTGTCCTTTACTCGTTGTCGGAAGCCCAGTGACGTAGTCCATAGTAATTTCTTCGTAAGGTCTCGTCGCTATTGGCAGAGGTTGCAGTGGGGGTTGTGTTTTGCCTCGTCGCACCTTCGTCCATTGGCACACATCGCAGGTGCACACGTATTCCTCGACCCATTCCCTCATCTTCGGCCACCAAACTCTTCATTCCAGTTTGTCGATAGTCTTCTGTATCCCCGGGTGTCCCGACGCCAGTGCGTCATGGCACTGTCGTACAATCTCTTTCTTAATTTCTTCGTCTGGTGGGATAACCAATTTATCATCCTTCCACCAATACCCTTCTTCAAACGTTCCTTCAGCTGGCTCTTTCGAATGTTCATATGCTGCTCGAATCCTCTCTCATAGTTCTGAACCTCCTGTAAGCTCAAATACCTGAATTGTGCGCATGGGCAGAGCTGTGGTTTGAAATAACTCTGGAGGAAGTAGGACTTGTTCTGGCTGGTCTTCTTGGCCCTGTTCATAGTCTGGCCTTCTTGATAGTGCATCCGCTCGTGAATTCTTCATTCCTGGTCGATACTCAATTCGAAATCGAAACCGACTGAGAAATGTAGCCCATCTTGCTTGGCGGCCACTTAGCTTCCGCGCTCCCATAAAATATCGGAGATTAGCTTGATCACTGATCACCCGAATTTCATGTTTCGCTCCTTCCAAGTGGTGCCTCCAATTGCTCAAGGCTTTGACAATTGCCAGCAATTCCTTGTCCATTACTGGGTAGTTATTCTCAGCATCTCGATAAGTGTTCGACCAGTATCCAATGGGATGCAAAATTTCGTCATCCCCAAGCTGCGAGAGCACGGCTCCCATCGCAAAGTTTGATGTATTGGTTTCCAGCACAAATTGCTTGTCGTGATCGGGGCATACTAGCATTGGTGCAGTGGTGAAAGCTTCCTTTAGTTTCCGAAAGCTCTCCTGTTGTCGTTCTCCCCAGGTGAATGTCTTCTTGCCAGACATCAGTTCCGTAAGTGGCCTAGCGATCTTTGCGAAGCCTTCGATAAATTTTTGGTAGAAGTTCGCAAATCCAATAAACTTTCAAATGTCTCGCTTGCTTGACAGATCAGGCTATTCTTGAACTGCTTTCACCTTGTAAGGATCCATCTGCATGCCCGATTGGTTAACCACAAATCCTAAATAGTCAAGTTCCTTCTTGCCAAAGTAGCACTTCTCTGGCTTACAGAAGAAGTCTGCTTTGCGCAACCTGCGCAATACCTCTGCTAGCAGGTCCTAATGTTCCTGTTCCGTTTCTGCATAGACAATAATGTCGTCTAGATAAATGAGGATGCCCTGCCCAATCATGTCATGAAAGAGCTCATTCATTGCACATTAGAATACCGCAGGTGCATTCATTAATCCAAACTGCATTACCATCAGCTGGTAAACTCCCATGTGAGTTCTGAAGGCGGCATACTTCTCATGCCCCAGATGTATTCGAATGTTGTTGTACCCACTTCGCAAATCCAGCATAGAGAACCATTTCGCATGAGCCAGATCGTCCGGAAGCATATGTAATAGAGGTATCGGTTGGTGATCAGGGATGACCACCGCATTCAGACCTCTATAGTCGATTACTATGCGATATTCCGGCTTGCCATCTTTACCTAGCGTCTTCTTGGCTATGACGAATACTGGAGTGCAAGTGTTTGCCTTTTCTTCAGCTGGTACCTGATTTCCTACAACTCGAATCCATCCCTTCTTCAGATCGTCGCGAATCCATTCTTCGACCACTCGCTTTTCAGCAGGAGCGAGTGGATATACTGGTCCAGGTTTCAGGAGCTCTGCTCCTGGTAGGAGCTCGATCTTCATGTCCTATTGGCTCGAGTTAGGTAGCCTTTTGGCGGCGTCCTTATCAAACCGGTCCCGGAACTCCCAGATTTGTTTCAGAAGAATTTCATCCAGGGATTTGTTACCTGCTGGGTCTGCCAGCCTTTCATCGAGAGCCTTCTCTTGGGTATATTTTTGAGCTATGCTGTTGTACTTGAGAAGGTGTTCTCTCCTAGCTGCGACCTGTCGATCACGTCTGTATTGCATACAACGAATATAGGGTGGAGGCCTGGGTAGCCTTCCACTTCGAGAGGCGTCCTCCACATACATCGAGATAGTGGGCTTGTGCGATCCTAGGGTACCCTTGAACTCCATCTCGGATCCAGCTCTTCTCTCTAGCACTTTTCCTTCCACTTTGGGCGGCCGCATAACCGAGTCAACAGGCGTGCGCCATTGGCGCCCCTTCCGCCCCTGCGAGAGCCCCTGCTCCATCGCGGCATAATTTGAAATGAACCTGTTACCATTACCGTTTGTTTTCCCTGTCGGAGCAGGGCCCTGCATTTGGTCTCCTGACCGTGGTCTTCGCGGGCGCACTTGAGCTCCCAAAGCTAGCCTACTTGATGATTGCGGCATACTGACTTCGGCCCTGTGCTTGTTCATGGGGACTACCCTCCCTTTGGGGTGGACCACTTTCCTAGACACTAGCCTACCCTTGAACGGCATCTCATGTCTAGTTACTCCTCGGTCTATCATAGGAGGAGATCTCGCTAGGTGGCCGAACCTAGTACGCTGCTGGGCATTAGTTCCCAGGCGCTCCCGACCCGAAGTGCTCCTGCTGGCACTTCCATTTTGTGTGGTGAAACTGACCGACTGCTTTTGCACTGCCAGGGCTGAGTCATTATTGCCCTCGTGCATGGATGGAGGAGTCCACTCCACCCTAATACTCCTTATTACAGGGTTCGATTCATTACCACTTCCTCCACTTTTCTGTCTTCATACCCTGAGTGGATCAGGACTGTAATGCCCCGGCTTCCCTACTTTCGGCGGCACGCTAGGCTTCTTTCTCCTAGTGACATCTGATCCCTCGGCATCGACAGACATTTGCCCTTGTATTTCTGCTTGCACACTTGCTAGTGCATCGGCAAAGGTGGGCAAAGGTACGTTCGAGGTATGCTCTTGAATCTGCTGAACTTGCAGATGACTCGCATACAGGCTGCCGTATTCGTCCTGGAGCGCTGTTGCATCAGCCCCATTGGTGATGTCCCTCATCATGGCTTCGTATTCCGCAGTATCGGCCTCCTCCAATGTGTTGTAGTCATACCATTGGTGGTGATCCTTCGTTAGTCGGTACTTGTTCCCCAACTGAAAGAACTTCCACGTTCCTTGTTGTTTGACAAAGTATAATGTGGGTGGCTTAGGTGGTTCATACATTACTGCTGGAAACCTGACTGGGGGCTTGATTTGTGCACTGCCTCGATCGTTGTCCTCTTCTGGTGGTAAGATCGCTGGTTCCTTGGTTTCGACTTCTTCCTCCTTCTCGGTACTCTGTCCTGAATCCGCATCACTGTGGTAGTAGACCCTAGTTTCCCATTCTTCTTCTCTTTTGTCATCCGCATCCCATTCTGGTGGGATGTACTGGGGAATTCTTCACCATCGTCTGCGCTTCCGGAGTTTCCTGGGGGCTAGGACTAGTTGTATGGTACGCAATTGTGCCGTACCTTTAAATGCAATCTCTTTGCCGCCCTTCCGGAGAGTTCCTCTTGTCCAGTCGATGGTTGGCTTATACTGTTCAAGCCAATCGTTCCCTATTAGAAACTTGTCTTCATGAGTGTCGACCACGGCGATGTCCATTAAACCTCGTGTAATCCCTGTATCCACTATTGCTCTAATGTTCCATGTCCATCCTCCATGATTAATCGATCCATTGGCATTCCGGATGGTATAATTACCTTCTGCAGGCACCGTTCTTAGTCCTAGGCTCTGTACAACCGTGGGACTAATAGTAGTGATCGCAGATCCGGAGTCAATCATAGCCGAGAGATTAACCTTTTTCTGCCCCTGAATGACGTCAATCGGTATAGTAGGATGGTTGGAGTTAGGTCGAGCAATAGTCCATCGGCGCTTTATTTCCTGTGTATCTGCTGAGCCCTCGCCAGTGTCCGATGTCGACTGGCAGCCCTTCAAAAATCCTCCTCGGAATCCTCCTCGAGGGAAATCGAAGCCCGTTCCTTACGCCTTGGTAACTTCGTTCGCTTGTCCAATAGTTCCTCCATTTCAGAATCGCTGCTAATCCCAACTTCCCGGCGTTTTAGGAAGCGGCCAGTCTTCCCAGATCGTTTCCTTTGCACCTGTCTCTTGTAGTTGGTACGGTGTCCACGGCTTCCCTGTGTATCTCGCCCTACATTGTTGCAGTCCTGTGCAAAGTGACCTGTTTTGCCGCACGCCCAGCAAGCCCCGGAATTTTCACCTCGGGAACCCCCAGTAAAGCGCCTAGACATGTCAATGTCCATAGGCTCACCCAGAAACTCAGCTGGATGACAAGCTTCTGGGGGCACTGGCATGTACGATACCGCTTGCCCATCTTTAAACATGGGGGTGTACTTCCTGTTACTGCCTATTACCTTGGCAGCTATAAGACTGGCCTCCAGATTGCTAGCATTCTCTTGCCATTGGGTCAGGTCCCACTTGGGGTGGTCTGTATTCGTGAGGAGCGCCTTTAGAATGGTCTGATTGAGTCCCCTCTTGTACTCATAAATCAGTGCTTGATGGTCGTAATGCTTCGGTAGTCTCATCCTGATGTCGTTAAAGGCCCTGTTATACTGCTTCACCCACGCCTGTTCCTGATAAATCGTCCTGATGTTTTGCTCGGCTTCTTCTTCTAGCCCAAAATGCCATTGTGGTTGAGTGCTAATTTGTTCCATAGGTCATGTTCACTGTCCCATCCACCCTTAAGATCAAGTACCCAATTTCCATTGGCGTCCTGATGTCCAGTGGAGACTAGCCGATTTCTGTTCACAGCCCATTTGCCGTTTACCCAAGTCTGAGCTTGACCTTGCAGACACTCCAAAATGATCTTGACCCGCTTTTCTGGGTTGTCCGGATGTTTCTCATTCAACTGACTGATCATTTGGTTCTGAAAGTTCTCAAGTGACTCATAGGGGTTTCCCTTAAACAAGAGATACTTCATAATGTCTTTACTTGACATGTTGACCTAGACGAATTCAACTAACATTTTCATGAGTATCACTGAAATTCAGCACATAAATAATACATGGTAAAAGTAACTATGTTATCCAGTGAGTGCCACCTCCGCCTTTTAACTAGCTACCTTACCCTTCCTTTCTGATTGGTTCTTGGGCGTCTTCCTTCCTCTTGGCAAGCTCCCAGCTCTAAACCAAGGCCTATCTCCTTTATTCCCGAGTTTCAATTCGCTCTTCGCCACTTTCGTGTTCCTCACTCTCCTCCTCGCTTTCCCAGTCGTTGTTTGCATCAAAGAAGTCTTCCATCGAGGTGCCTTCGCTGACATCCTCGGTCTGCACGCCTACATCGTGAGTCTGCACCCAAACTATCTACACCATGTTCACTACCCCCTGGATTGGCTGGCCTACAACCACTGTGGGGGCAGGCCGTGGAGGGCAGCTACTAGAGTGCAGGATAGGATCATACATATAGTCTGAATCAGGGGAGTACTCACTTGACGCCTGGAGCATATCTTCTCTCTCCTGAATGACTTCGGCACTCGGAGTAGGTGATCCTGGCGGCGAGTTTTCATGGGGGTGCTGAAGCTCGTTCCTCTCGATGTAGAAGCCGTTAACCCCAAGCCGTTGGGGGTGTGCTTCGACTAGCTCTCCGGCCTCATTCCACATCAGCTCCGGTATATCTTCTTGTTGACCGGGTGGTGGATTCTCCCAGCCATTCCCCTGAGGCCATGGTCGTTGAGGCTCTTCGGGAATTACCTCTCTCAGCAATGCTTCCGCTTGCTGATCCAAGTTCGAGGGCTGGGTGTCCGTGGAGACGTAGTCTGGGAGGTCCTGTTCTTCTTCTTCGGGTTCGACGCTTTGGCAGACTTCCTCTTCTTCTCGCTGTTCTTCTACTTCCTCTGCTGGCTCCAGGGATTGTAACCTTTCCAGGATCCCTCGAGTGGCTGCGTCTACCTCTGCCCGAGTGCTCATAAGCCTCTCAATGCTTTCCCTCGTCCTTCGGATGAGTGTCGGGTTGGTCCTGGCAACTTCGTTAATTGTCAGCCCTAGTACCTCGGTGGTTTCCGGTATTAGGGCGCGTGCTCCGTCTGTAGCCTCGTCTTCCCTCTGCGCACTCTCGCTCGATTCGCGGAAGAAATCCAGCCTTGGTATCTGCTCCGGCTCAGAGTCCGTCTCGGCGCTCCAGCGACGATTTACCAGGGGGTTGCCGCGACCTTGGAGTGGAGAGTCGGGACTAAGACGTATCCCTCTCCTCCTTGCTCGTAAAGTCATGTAGTCTTGTCGTATCCTGATCATCTGCTGGACCCGACAAATTCCTTCTGTGAGTGAGTACTGGGCGGTGACCTCTTCTTCTGGGTTGCTAATCCGAGCTCGTACAGCCTCGGCTTGTTTGACCAAGTGACCGAGTTGGGTGTAGACATGTAGGAAGTCTGCACCGCAGAGCCGGAGGATCTCACATTGACTTTTGGCCAGCTGTTGAGAAAGGGCTGATTGACTGCCCTGGCTGGTGATGTTGATGTGGTGAGTGAGATGTCCTTGCAGCATTCCTAGAGCAAAGTTGAGCCTGGTGTCTAAGCTTCCCATGGTCGCATAGAAGTCCCGACGAAACAATTCGACAACCTGATCTCTGATGTGATCCAGGATGTGCGCCAGGTAGTTCCCAACCGTCTGCCCCTCGACCGTTAAGTTCTCCGAGAAGTCGGAGCCCATGTCGTATAGTCGAGCAACAGTAGCTGTGAGAGTTCGGAGGGACCTATCAACACTTCCAAGTCTGAGATCAAGTGCGAGGACGGCCTGTCGTAGCCCGGACACAATTTCGTTGGTATGCCTGTATGGACCAACCACTCCGTCCAAGCGTCGGTGAAAAAGGTTGAGTCGGTCTCGGAGGTCAGCCAGAGTGGATTCCAAACGCTCTCCAGATCGGGGTTGAGATAGCGCCAGTCGTTGTCGTGCTTCTTGTAATATTCTCCGAGCGCCTTGATAGAATGGGGGGCCTGCTTCTCCGATTTGCCATTCCACCCATGTCCGTAGCTGTTCAAGGCCTGGAAGAATAACTTCTCGATGTCTGAGTCGCTGAGCAATGACGAATACCAGGGAAGAAAACCAGATGACGTAAAGTGTAAACCAGAAACTAGCCCAACCAGCTTGCCACAGTTCCATCGATGGCATAGTGTCTTTGCTAGAGCGTAGTTGCCTTGGTATACTTGAGCGAGTACTTGGTGTAGGAAGTGTGAGTGTTCGAGTAGGGTGTATTCAAATGCTTTATATAGTTGGGAACAGGTGAAGAGTTCTTGCTCTACTGGTGTTGGGCCTCGGAGTACTTCCCAATTGAGGCGTGTTCCCTTCAGTAGGCGATCTAGGTGTTTGAGCAGGACCTTTCTTCCTGTCCTCTCGTGTTTCTCGGTGGTGAATTGAATCTCCAGGGCGGATAGTATAACCGACCGGTAGGGTTCTAAAATAGGGGTGTTTGAGCACTTCTTACCTCGATAGAAGTTTATCGTGCGAAGTGCCGATTTAACTTCTCCTTCGAATGTGCGAAGTGCTCTAACAAAACTCCGATGGAGTGTGTAAGCCTGTTCGAGCTGTAAGCGATACGCTTATTGTCTTATCAGCACGGTTTTGTGTCAGGCACAGAAGAAACCCTCCCGGGGCAGAGCAATACTTACTGATCGATAGTGGGTATTGCACTATGAAACAGCAAGATTGATTATCCCAGGATTGGAGCAAAATTATAATGTTAGGATCAGTATTCTCAGACGAAGTGGCTAGTCCGAGCGTACCGGAACAAGTCCCTGCTTCCTCCTTTCGTACTATTGTAGCTTGGAGAGTAGAGTAGTAAAGGTTAAGATGTACTAATAATAAGCGAGCTAAGGGCTCGAGCTTGAATTACTAGTAGAGCAGAGTTTCAATCAAAGGAGTACAGTTATGATTGAGAGTACAAAATAATTTTGCTGAGGGACAATGCCCCGCTCAGCTGGCACTTATATAGACTTTCTACTATTCACTACTTGCTACCTACTGCTACTGGAACCGCCTCACCATTGGACAGGACAGTATGTTTCAGCGTGAGTTGCTACCCACCTGTGTCGACACCAAGTCCTAGCACCGAGTTGCTACCACCCTTGTGTCGACATCGAATAAAGTGACATCACCTATGTCCACTCTGAATACTTCCTTCCAGACTAGGTAGGCTTCCTTCTAACCTCCGTTGCTCTGAAGCTTCTTCCGTGCTTCTTCCGATCCTATCACTTATCACATGTTAATCCTTTCCGCCGATCTTCCCACTGATCCTTCCTTGGTTTGCCGAGCACATGCTTCTAGGCTGCTCCGTTATCTCGGCCGAGCTTCTGCCGCTAATCGGTGATCATGGGGCTGGCCGTGATCTCGGGATTTGTGACCGGCAACGCTTGCCAATCTTCTGAGGTTAATCTCGGCGGCTGTGTAAAATAGGCTTCTAGCCTAATGTGCCTAGCCGCTATTGCAATGTCCGATAGCTGTAGTCCGGTGCCCGTCGTTAACCTGAATCGCTGACCGATGTGTCGAGGTCCATGCCATTCGTCAACTGTAATAACCCCTGTATCTGATGTTCGCCAAGCCTTTAGGAATCCTTCGATTGCTTCTTCCGAGAGTTCGATTATGTCCGAGGGTGGTATCAAGTATACCGGCCAATCGACTTCCACTGCGACGTAAGGGCACAAGGTCTGGTGACGATGCTGATTGATTCAAGCTCTCACACAGACCTTCATTGCATACATATCCCTATCGCTGAGCCATATGGTTACTTCGTGATCGTATGTGCTCATTCCACGGTTCGGCAATGGTTGATCTTCTGTTGTTTCCGAAGGTCCAGGCCTGTGCCGAATCTTGACATCGGCTGCCTCCTTCACCACTAACCATTCCACGAAATTCTTGAGGAGCCATTCCGAAAGAACCCAGCTATGCTGATATGCCAAGTAGCAATTACTGCACACCAGACTCTCGTGAACTAGACGTCTGGTTGCACCTCGTCGATAACATCTCTTCTGCAGGAGTTCGGTATACCTCGCGACATTACTGCTCTCCATCATTCCTAGGCCTCGTATTCGTGGAGGAGGAGTATGTCCAATATGCATCCTAGCCATAGTCGACCGTATGCCTACTGAATCATCACTCTCGCTCGATTCGACTTTGTTGTTCGCAGCTACCTCGTTAGGTACTGGCTGTAGTAGCGGACCTGTATCATCCCCAGGTCGATAGCTTTGAAGGCCTTGCTCATAAGCTGGATTCAGTTGCATAATTCAGTGTGTAAATTGTCTGATACCACACCGCATTAGCTAACCACGATTTTCGTAACAGTATTAGGGTGGAGTGGACTCCTCCATCCATGCACGAGGGTGATAATGACTCAGCCCTGGCAGTGCAAAAGCAGTCGGTCAGTTTCACCACACGAAACAGAAGTGCCAGCAGGAGCACTTCGGGTCGGAAGCGCCTGGGAACTAATGCCCAGCAGCATACTAGGTTCGGCCACCTAGCGAGATCTCCTCCTACAATAGACCAAGGAGTAACTAGACATGAGATGCCATTCAAGGGTAGGCTAGTGTCTAGGAAAGTGGTCCACCCCAAAGGGAGGGTAGTCCCCACGAACAAGCACAGGGCTGAAGTCAGTACGCCGCAATCATCAAGTAGGCTGGCTTTAGGAGCTCAAGTGCGCCCACGAAGACCACGGTCAGGAGACCAAATGCAGGGCCCTGCTCCGACAGGGAAAACAAACGGTAATGGTAACGGGTTCATTTCGAATTATGCCACGATGGAGCAGGGGCTCTCGCAGGGGTGGAAGGGGCGCCAATGGCGCACGCCTGTTGACTCGGTTATGCGGCTGCCCAAAGTGGAAGGAAAAGCACTAGAGAGAAGAGCTGGATCTGAGACGGAGTTCAAGGGTACCCTAGGATCGCACAAGCCCACTATCTCGATGTATGCAGAGGACGCCTCTCGAAGTGGAAGGTTACCCAGGCCTCCACCCTATATCCGTCATATGCAATACAGACGTGATCGACAGGTCGCAGCTAGGAGAGAACACCTTCTCAAGTACAACAGCATAGCTCAAAAATATGCCCAAGAGAAGGCTCTCGATGAAAGGCTGGCAGACCCAGCAGGTAACAAATCTCTGGATGAAATTCTTCCAAAGCAAATCTGGGAGTTCCGGGACCAGTTCAATAAGGATGCTGCCAAAAGGCTACCTAACTCGAGCCAATGGGACATGAAGATCGAGCTCCTACCAGGAGCAGAGCTCCTGAAACCTGGACCAGTATATCCACTCGCTCCTGCTGAAAAGCGAGTGGTCGAAGAATGGATTCGCAACGATCTGAAGAAGGGATGGATTCGAGTTGTAGGAAATCAGGTACCAGCTGAAGAAAAGGCAAACACTTGCACTCCAGTATTCGTCATAGCCAAGAAGACGCTAGGTAAAGATGGCAAGCCGGAATATCACATAGTAATTGACTATAGAGGTCTGAATGCGGTGGTCATCCCTGATCACCAACCGATACCTCTATTACATATGCTTCCGGACGATCTGGCTCATGCGAAATGGTTCTCTATGCTGGATTTGCGAAGTGGGTACAACAACATTCGAATACATCTGGGGCATGAGAAGTATGCCGCCTTCAGAACTCACATGGGAGTTTACCAGCCGATGGTAATGCAGTTTGGATTAATGAATGCACCTGCGGTATTCTAATGTGCAATGAATGAGCTCTTTCATGACATGATTGGGCAGGGCATCCTCATTTATCTAGACGACATTATTGTCTATGCAGAAACGGAACAGGAACATTGGGACCTGCTAGTAGAGGTATTGCGCAGGTTGCGCAAAGCAGACTTCTTCTGTAAGCCAGAGAAGTGCTACTTTGGCAAGAAGGAACTTGACTATTTAGGATTTGTGGTTAACCAATCGGGCATGCAGATGGATCCTTACAAGGTGAAAGCAGTTCAAGAATAGCCTGATCTGTCAAGCAAGCGAGACATTTGAAAGTTTATTGGATTTGCGAACTTCTACCGAAAATTTATCGAAGGCTTCGCAAAGATCGCTAGGCCACTTACGGAACTGATGTCTGGCAAGAAGACATTCACCTGGGGAGAACGACAACAGGAGAGCTTTCGGAAACTAAAGGAAGCTTTCACCACTGCACCAATGCTAGTATGCCCCGATCACGACAAGCAATTTGTGCTGGAAACCAATACATCAAACTTTGCGATGGGAGCCGTGCTCTCGCAGCTTGGGGATGACGAAATTTTGCATCCCATTGGATACTGGTCGAACACTTATCGAGATGCTGAGAATAACTACCCAGTAATGGACAAGGAATTGCTGGCAATTGTCAAAGCCTTGAGCAATTGGAGGCACCACTTGGAAGGAGCGAAACATGAAATTCGGGTGATCAGTGATCAAGCTAATCTCCGATATTTTATGGGAGCGCGGAAGCTAAGTGGCCGCCAAGCAAGATGGGCTACATTTCTCAGTCGGTTTCGATTTCGAATTGAGTATCGACCAGGAATGAAGAATTCACGAGCGGATGCACTATCAAGAAGGCCAGACTATGAACAGGGCCAAGAAGACCAGCCAGAACAAGTCCTACTTCCTCCAGAGTTATTTCAAACCACAGCTCTGCCCATGCGCACAATTCAGGTATTTGAGCTTACAGGAGGTTCAGAACTATGAGAGAGGATTCGAGCAGCATATGAACATTCGAAAGAGCCAGCTGAAGGAACGTTTGAAGAAGGGTATTGGTGGAAGGATGATAAATTGGTTATCCCACCAGACGAAGAAATTAAGAAAGAGATTGTACGACAGTGCCATGACGCACTGGCATCGGGACACCCGGGGATACAGAAGACTATCGACAAACTGGAATGAAGAGTTTGGTGGCCGAAGATGAGGGAATGGGTTGAAGAATACGTGTGCACCTGTGATGTGTGCCAATGGACAAAGGCGCGACGAGGCAAGACACAACCCCCACTGCAACCTCTGCCAATAGCGACGAGGCCCTACGAAGAAATTACTATGAACTATGTTACTGGACTTCCGACAATGAGTAAAGGACACAATGCCATACTCGTGGTGGTAGATAGGTTCTCCAAGATGGGAACCTTTATACCTACTACGATAAATGCAAACTCGAAAACCACTGTGGACTTAATGATCAATTATGTCTACAGTAAAGTTGGAACTCCTAAAACAGTAATTTCGGACAGAGGACCACAATTTGCGAGCCGGTTTACAGAACAGGTGAACCAGGCCCTCGGGATCGAAACGAAGCTTAGTACGGCATATCATCCACAAACCGATGGTCAAATGGAGCAAGTAAACCAGGAAATAGAACAGTTGTTACATTGCTATTCCAGCCTGCAACAAGACGATTGGGATGAACATCTGCCTATGGCAGAATTTGCCTACAATAGTCGAACTCACTCTAGTACAGGCAAGACACCATTCGAGGTTATTTATGGATTTCAGCCAGAAATAGGATTTCAGCTTCCAATCCGAGGAACTCAAGATTACGTGGCATGGAGGCAAAGGAATCAAGCACAAGCAGTGAAGGTGCTAGAACAGGCACGCGAAGCGATGAAGAAGTTTGCAGATAAACACCGAGGCCCGATGCCAGAATTCGAAGTCGGCGATAAGGTTCTGTTAGATGGTCAGAACCTAACACTGCTAGTTCCCACAAGGAAGCTAGGTGATAGGAACCTGGGACCTTTTCAGATTATTGCGAAGCATGGGATGGTGAACTACAAGTTGGATCTCCCAAAGGAGTTGAGGATCCACCCGGTGTTTTATGCAGGACTATTGATTCCCTATCGAGAATGTAAAGATCTGGCACAGAGAACAAGACCACCACCAGAAGTCATCGTAGGAGAATACCTGGGAACCTGTAGAAGGGTTACGCAATGCCCCAGAAATATTACGGGAGTATCACAAGAGGAATGGTTGGCCGGCAACCATGGACCTACCCTCTAGGAAGAAGGTCGCAGATATTATCGACATATCACGGAAGATAGTCGAGATCATCAAGGAAGACATGAAGTTCCTGAGTTCAGCGCTAGGAGAGCCTGAAGCTCAGAGGGTAATCAGACGAATCAAGAAGCGAAACCAAACAGGTATCAAGCAGCACGATTTCGCCTATCTGAAATGGCATAAGCAGCATTGGAGACCAGCAAAAAGACCATTTACTCGAAGTACGGCACTTAAAGCTTTCAGAAGCTATGAGATTCTATGCGGATGGAATATGGGTGCTGACTCCTCGGATAGTGAGTGCAGCGAGGCTTAGACCCTGAAACCTAAGACCTGAACAAGTCGTTAAACTATTTCTAGCATGTTGGGAAGCATCTAGTATGTTGAAGCCAACACACATCGAGGCGTTTAAGTATTGAGCAAGTTGTCAATACGGATGTATGGTACTCCAATTCCAAGTCAAGAGGAATGTGCGACTACTACATCAGAAGCGTACAGCTAGAGAGGCACCTATGCGAAACAGCAAGAAGATGAAGGGTTACCATGATTAATGGGATCCACACTCTCCTTAAGCAGTCCGAAGTGGATCTTAGGGGGAGGAATGTTACGAAAATCGTGGTTAGCTAATGCGGCGTGGTATCAGACAATTTGCACACCGAATTATGCAACCAAATCCAGCTTATGAGCAAGGGCTTCAAAGCTATTGACCTGGGGATGATACAGGTCCGCTACTACAGCCAGTACCTAACGAGATAGCTGCGAACAACGAAGTCGAATCGAGCGAGAGTGATGATTCAGTAGGCATACGGTCGACTATGGCTAGGATGCATATTGGACATACTCCTCCTCCACGAATACGAGGCCTAGGAACGATGGAGAACAGTAATGTTGTGAGGTATACCGAACTCCTGCAGAAAAGATGTTATTGACGAGGTGCAACCAGACGTCTAGTTCATGAGAGTCTGGTGTGCAGTAATTACTACTTAGCATACCAACACAGCTGGGTTCTTTCGGAATGGCTCCTCAAGAATTTCATGGAACAGTTGGTGGTGAAGGAGGCAGCCGATGTCAAGATTCAGCACAAGCCTGGGCCTTCGGAAACAACAGAAGACCAACCATTACCGAACTGCGGAATGAGCACATACGATCACGAAGTAACCATATGGCTCAGCGATAGGGATATGTATGCAATGAAGGTCTGTGTGAGAGCTTGGATCAATCAGCATCGTCACCAGACCTTGTGCCCTTACGTCGCAGTGGAAGTCGATTGGCCGGTGTAGGATTCTGGTGGTGTTCCTATCTGAAGGTGCTACCGATGTCCGTCCTACTATGGGTACTGAATGTATGAAGAAACCTCCAGAAGCAAAGCCCTAAGCTATCAGACCCTTACCACCTACTACCTGGCAGGTGCCAAAGACCGTCAGAGACGTAATGGAGTGGCCTAGTGACGCCGAGGTATGAAAGGAATGGTCTAGTAGGTCCGCCGGATCGAGGAGGAGGTCACAGGGGTCCGCCGAAGTAGCGCAATCTCAGTAATAGGGAGCTAGGGAGCGTATACGATGAATATAAGGTGTAATGTGCGGCCAGTAGGTGGAAAGGACGCCGAAGGGGAATACAATGAAAGGCCTGGGTCGCCGGAGGGTCGCCGAGGTCAAATAGGGGGCCGCCGGGGGCAAGGGAGCATCACACAGATCCGCCGCGGTAGTGTAAACTTGGTAGATCAAAGACAAGGACGGTGTACAATGAATATAAGAAATAACGTGCGGCCAGTGGATGAAAGGGACACCTAAGGGGAATAGGAAAGGAAGCCTGGGTCGCCGGAGGGCCGCCGAGGTCGATAGGGGGCCGCCTGGGACAAGGGAGCGTGTGCAAATCCGCCGCAGTAGCGTAAACTAGGTAGTCGAAAGGTAAGGGCCGTGTAAGATGAATATAAGGACCAATGTGCGGCCAGTAACTGGAAAGGGCGCCGAAGGGGTGTAGAATAGAAGGCCTGGGGCGCCGGAGGGCCGCCGAGGTCTTTTTATGATGTGTGGCCTGTCTGCGCTGTCTGCTATGTATGGGCTTTGTGTGTATGTTTTCCTCCTGTCTACTGACAAATATAGACTCTATATATATTCTACTGCTCTCGCCACTGAGTCCTACTGTCTGACAACATCTCCTGAGGCATAGGGCTTGCCAAGGGCCGCCGCCGGAGCGCCTAGGAGGCGTACGGCGGTGCCAACGTGAGGGGACTATCCAATAGTATGATATATCGTGTATCTGCAATAAAACGGGCGCCAGCGGAGTCTGGCTTGGCAGCGGCGGTCGGTGGCTTGGCACGCCGCTGTACCACATGCCTGACTGCTATATATGGCCTAGAGTCGCCCGCCGCTTGAGGGGAAGTCGGGAAACGTCGGGGCCGATGTTCGGAGGCTAATATTGTGTATATGAGATCGAGGGCACATCAGTCAGGGTCCCTAGGCCGCCCAAGGCCGCCGCCGCACTCAATACAGAGTGTAGGCGATCCATAGTAACTAAGGAGGGCGCCGGAGCGGCGGATCTGCAAGTCGCCGCTCGATCGGCGGCGGATTCGTAAAAGTGCGGCCTTCGGCGGTGTATGAGCAGAGATGACACTAGATAACTTTGTAGGCTTTGGGGGACTGTCTGGTAAGCTGTGGGAGGCTTCGGCGAGGGCACCTGAGGACGCCTGAGTGGCCGCCGGACCAATCTGAGGCTTGGGGGGCCGCCGCAGGGGCATCCAAATCCGCCTCGAGGCTGTACGTATGAGGAATTGCAATAATGAAGGCCTATAATGATTGGGGGACATCTCCTATGGTGTCTGGTGCTGGGTAGGAGCCTTCGGCGGACCTGTATGGGTGCCAGGGAGCCAGCGGCGGACTCATCTGGGCTCTCGGAGGGCGCCGCAGGGGAAAGCGTAGGCTAGAATCCATGGATATGTGCTCATATGGCCTCTAGAGTGTGATATGAGTATTCCCTGGTCTTCTGAGGTGTAGGCGGTGGTGGTATATGGTGTCTGCAGTAGGGGAGAGCCAGAGTATGAGTGTCCTGGCACAGGATTGGCCAGGGCACTACACCGGTATACTTGATACCACCCTCAGACATAATCGAACTCTCGGAAGAAGCAATCGAAGGATTCCTAAAGGCTTGGCGAACATCAGATACAGGGGTTATTACAGTTGACGAATGGCGTGGACCTCGACACATCGGTCAGCGATTCAGGTTAACGACGGGCACCGGACTACAGCTATCGGACATTGCAATAGCGGCTAGGCACATTAGGCTAGAAGCCTATTTTACACAGCCGCCGAGATTAACCTCAGAAGATCGGCAAGCGTTGCCGGTCACAAATCCCGAGATCACGGCCAGCCCCATGATCACCGATTAGCGGCAGAAGCTCGGCCAAGATAACGGAGCAGCCTAGAAGCATGTGCTCGGCAAACCAAGGAAGGATCAGTGGGAAGATCGGCGGAAAGGATTAACATGTGATAAGTGATAGGATCGGAAGAAGCACGGAAGAAGCTTCAGATCAACGGAGGTTAGAAGGAAGCCTACCTAATCTGGAAGGAAGTATTCGGAGTGGACATAGGTGATGTCACTTTATTCGATGTCGACACAAGGGTGGTAGCAACTCGGTGCTAGGACTTGGTGTCGACACAGGTGGGTAGCAACTCATGCTGAAACATACTGTCCTGTCCAATGGTGAGGCGGTTCCAGTAGCAGTAGGTAGCAAGTAGTGAATAGTAGAAAGTCTATATAAGTGCCAGCTGAGCGGGGCATTGTCCCTCAGCAAAATTATTTTGTACTCTCAATCATAACTGTACTCCTTTGATTGAAACTCTGCTCTACTAGTAATTCAAGCTCAAGCCCTTAGCTCGCTTATTATTAGTACATCTTAACCTTTACTACTCTACTCTCCAAGCTACAATAGTACGAAAGGAGGAAGCAGGGACTTGTTCTGGTACGCTCGGACTAGCCACTTCATCCGAGAATACCAATCCTAATAGCTAGCTGTATGTAGTCACATGAATTAAGGTGTGTGTAGGTGTAATGAAGGGGGGGCCTTAAATTAGGAGAGACTGTACAGAATGTCGAGCAGCAGCCAGAGCCTGAGTGCTAATCATATGTTGATTGTCATAGATCACTTAGCTTTGTTTTGTCAAGAGACTGGGGCTGGGCGGGGGGTCACTGATATAATCAGTCTCTCAACAATTATTAAGGGACATCGAGCCCACTTACCATAAGCGAAGGGTCCACCTGCCCCTTATAGTAAAGCTGCTCCTAGCACCACTTAGTAAGCCCTCAGTATAAGCCCTCAGAGAATGTGCCATCATCCCTTGTGATGTGCACACTCACCTTTGAGCAGCTGGGCTAGTGGCCCATACTCTTACTTACTTTACTTTATATTACTTTACTTTACTTTACTTTGTGTGCACTTTCTTTATCTTCAAATGTGCTTACTTCTATTCTAGGTGTGTACTCACTCTCCTTTGCTTCTTAATCAGCATCATTTATCTTGCTGAGATTCAACACAATATTCACAGACCTTGTCATATCGGCATTCTCCTCGGGCTGACTCACTCTCACTGGCTCACCACCACCTCTCTCCAAAACCATTAATGGCCTCCACTATTACAATGAGTGGCCTTTTTGCATGCAACAGAAGATTGTTATTGTCAGATTTTATGCAGAAATCAGGGCTGGCTGGAGCTTCTTCTATAACAAAGTTCACTTATCCTGGCCAGTATGATGCATTCTTGAGAGGCTGCCTCACTCATTCTCCTAGGAGGACCCTATCATGTTAATATTCTCCTCAAAAAGCTAGCTCACTGCCACCTCTGTAGGAATCAGAGCTGGAGCTTCTTCCATAATAAAGTACACTTGTCCTCACTATCTGTTAGAGGTGTAGATCCGGAGTTACACCGGGTTCGATCCTTTTGCCTAAGCAGCGGTATGTTGTGCAAAGGTGATCTATCTACCCATGTCTGGCTGTACTACGCGGTCCCCTTACTATCCTTCTTAGTCATAGTCCTGACAAGGGATACTTTCAGATACAAGGTAAGCAAGAGCAGATTGGTATTTCCAAGAGGCGTAGTAGTACAAAGCACACAGTAATAATCGTTAAGCTACGATGATCACCAGTGTGTTAAGAGGATCGAAAGATGGGGAATGAGGGCCTACTTCTAACCCTATTTATGCTCTTCAGATAATTCATTTTCCGTCCTATATCTTACTCATCTCCTTCCACATTACTCCACTCAGCTCCACTTCGCTCCACCATTGTCTTACTCATGCTGTGCCACCGAGTGCCACCTTGCTCCAAGATTTGTAAGATTGTCTCCACTATTGCAGAACCTTTGTGGCGTTGCTGACTGAGACGTAGTTCCGAGTCGGAGTGATGAGTCAGTACTCCATTATGACGTCGAGGTCTTCGTTGGGGACTCTGGCTCTTGGTGCAATGTAAGCGGCTCGATATGTGACCTTCCGTTGTTCATCCCTTGGCCCGAAGGGTGAGAGTGTAACTCGGACATCAGTATTGAGATGTCGAGTTGGTGTGGTGTATGGTCCAATACACAGCTGGAACTGTATGTGCTCTGCTGGTGGATGCCTCTGAGTTCGAGTAACTAGCCATGCTTTGCCATTGAGTCGGACATCGCGAATGTAATGCCATATCCTTCGTTGGAGTGCCAGTTGTAACTGTCTGGTTTCCAGGTTCGCATCCCTTGGTAGGTAGAGGTTTGCTTGCACTGTAGAAGCTGGACATGGGTCATGCAGCTCTGGTTTGTACCATCCTAGTATCTTCCAAGTTATCGGGTCTGCATCTCGAGGGGTTCGAGTGGTGACAGTGAGTTCTTCATGTCGCTTGGGTACTATTGGATTTGGTGGATTGGCATGGAGTTGTTCTTGTGTTCGACGTTGAATTTCAATGTGGCAGTTGCGAGTTTCAGTTGTAGCATGGCATACTACAAAGTATATCTTATAGAGAGCCATGTACATCCGGGCACACGTCTGACAGTGCTGGAATGCCAGTGTCGTCTCCATTAGGATTTATTTAGCCTTTAGTCGATTAGGCGTTAGGCTTTAGTAGTTGTGCTTCTGGACTTCTGGACTTCTGGTATTCTAGAGCGCTTCTTGAGTTCTTTTGATCGGGTCGGGTCGGGCGTATATGGTCGGTGGTGTTAAGGTAACGGTCGGTGGTGTTAAGTACCTCGCGGGTTTACGTATGGTTGCTAGGTGCTCGCGTATTGCCGTTGATGCCGGTGATACCGGTGACCGTTGTCTTGGGCGCGTGATCGGTAGTTTGGTCGCGTTACTACTGGGCCGGTTACTGGTCACGTTCGGAGTGCCGATCCTGTTGATCTGCCAATCGCATCGATCGTGATGCGAAGTTTTGAGCGGATCCTTTCACTACCCCCCTTCTAAGATGGACTTTCGGAGAAATGTTCATCCTAATCCGTGAGAAAGCTTCGGATAAGGGAGTCGGCTTGTGATAGTTGGTGTTGCTATCAAACCATCATCAAAGTCGCCCAAATATGTCAGCTGTCGCCACCGTTCCTGCTGTTTTGATCATCCTTGTGGTGGTTTTTGTGCTGAATCTGTGGTGGATAAAGCGTTATCGTCGCCACCCTGTGAGTGCCCTGTCCTTTGCATTGCAAAATTGCTGACATCCTTGGTAGAAGAGCGAAGATTACGAAATGCAATCGATTCCTGCAGCTGCTACTGCAAAGCAGGCTGCTAATAAGGTCGAGGTTCCACCTCTCGAGGCTGCCAATCCCGATGAGCTGAAGGTTGTCCTCGATGCAGGCGCTTCGGCGCAAGAGAATCGTGTGAAAGGGGCTTGGTTTGACATCGCATTGTAGTGGGTGGTGGGAAGGGATATGAAAGAAATATTAAATGAAATATGCGTCATGTAAAAGGATTATGGTATGAATGAAAATGATAAGAAAAGAACAGTCATAGCAGTGGATGATGCATAAGTTTCATAATAATTTGTCGGTGATCTGCGTGATGTATTTCTTGTGACAGGGCTGTATTAACCAGCCTTGTTCACGAGCAATGACTTCATCCTTTAGATCAGAGCGACAGAATGCATGTAAGGAAAATAAAGTTTGAGTTGGAGGGCTTGATAATCGCAATATTTACTTTGTCAAGCTGATATGCTTGGGCATCCCAATTTGACAAAGAGAGGTTAGGAATAGTTGTTATGTCGCTTTGACAGGTATACTGCCGAAGGCGTCACAACGACTGTTCACTTCTTGGCTCCTCCTCCTCTGCATAAAAGAGTAAAATGTAAGCATAGTGTGCTAATTCGGCAGCTGGCTCGATAATGCATGTGCTAAGAGTTGGAACATTATTGGTGCTCCGACGCTTTGCATAATACCTTATCGGCTCCGCCTTCCGAATGAGCATGAAAAGGGTGGTGCATAATGCATAGGCTGCCAGTCTTCGCTGTCAAGTTCAAGGGCAACTTGTTGTTCCACAGATTTTGTCTTGTTGGACAGCCTCCGAGGGACAACAGGGTTGCTACTTGACTTGGCAGGGAATATGGCGAATAGATACCATAGCGAATAGGGAGTGATGGTAACATAAAGCATAATTGGCCATTTGCGTCATGGAAAGGGGTTGCATAAGAAAGGGGTTCATGGAGTGAAGAAAAGTTTACATATCATCGAGTTCCTCGATCGCAGGTGAAGCCTGTGCTGAATCTTCTGGTGTCGGTAGTGGTTCTGTTGACCCATCTTCCTCACTTGATTCCGTGTCATCCGAGTCCATGTAGCTGTCCTCTCGCATTGACATGGTGAGCATCTTGTCTGGTTGGTAAAGCTCGTTCGGATACTGGTAGATTGAGATCATTAGATCCTCGTCTATTGGGTGTCTCGTCGCTTCCAGTCTCTCCCTTGCTTCTTCTTCGTTCTCATTGAGTTCTATGAGGTACTGAGGGTCGTAGTTGACTTCCTCGCCTTCGACTATGTGGTGTTCGACTTCGTTGATCTGGATACCATTCGTCTGGTTTGGGGATCCTTGCTTTCGCATTGTCCTCTGGTATACAGTGCCCTCATAGTACTTCGTTGTATTGAGCAGTGTCGTGTACTGCGTGGTTCCAACTGCATAGAAGCCCGTCTTGTCAGCTAGGTAGTTGATGTATCGCATCGTCTCGTTGCCTGCTGAATGGTAGTGGCTCCATCGCATCATTCGGTTAGTGATTGCGATCAACAGGTCTCGTCGGTATGCACAAATTTGTGCCGCTGAATGATAGATGCCCATGATGTTCCTGTATGTTGGTTCGTGGTTGAAGTCGATTTGCCCTTCGTTAAGAGCTCGTACTTCGAGTTCAACTGTATAGGTAAGGAATGCATCATCATTGAGTCGTCGAATCGATGCCGTTCGAGCATTGCTAAGCCTGATCAGCTCGCCGTTAGGTGGGTCTGGGATCATAAGTTTAGGACCTTGCTTCTCGGTGGTATGGATCGAGTGCCACTTGTCATAGAGGTCGTCGAAGTACTTCCCTGGGCATAGGGGTACTATCTCTTCTTCGTAGTTCTCTTGATTGAAGCGGTTACAGAACTGTGGCCATTGATAACGTTCAGTAGGTGGTCTGAGTACGAATGTCCAATTAGGCGCATCTTCGGGAGTAGAGAAGGCATGTAGTTCATTGAAGATAGGCATAGTTGAGTAGTGGTTGTCTTCGAGAGATGACTAGTTTGCTCGAGTTCGAGTTGATGAGTCTTCAGCTCGAATTGCTTCATCTTTTATACCATATCTGCTGGTATATCGCCTTTCTCTTGCCTATTTTGTTTCTCTCTGTCTTCGTCTTGAGGTGCCACTGTGATGTCATTGATTGGTAAGGCCATTGGAGGTCTTACTCATCGTTTGCATTGTGGCTCCTGAGTCGGCTCCATCAGGTGGAGTGCACATGATGTGGTTATTTCCTAATTCGTCTTCGTTCGGCGATCCATTGACTAAGGTTAGGCGGCTTCATCGCCTGAGGGTACTTCTTGTGGAAGTCTTCTACCACTTGATAGGAGTTCTTGAGATTGTCAAGTGGCTCCCAAGTATGCTCTTGGTATCCTTTCCATTGAATAAGATACTGAATCTTGTTTCGATGCCGCCTTGTGTCATGAATCTTCTCCACTTCGTATTCTGCTTCTCCCTCTACTTCAATAGGGGGTGGTTCGTCCAAAGTGGGTCTTCCAGGGTATTCCTTTCGTTTGTAAGGCCTGAGAAGACTCGCATGAAACACCGGGTGTATCGGAAGGGTTTTGGGTAAGCGTAATCTGAATGACACTTGTCCGACTGCCTTCTCGACTTTATAAGGACCTGCCCACTTCATTGCAAGCTTCTTTGTTGGCTCCAGTCGACTGAGATTCTTCATGTCTAGTAACACTTCATCTCCTGGCTTGTACTCCGGCAGTTTGCCTCGATGCAGGTCTGCATAAAGCTTCATTGCCTCGTTCGCTTGCCTAATCGAATTGTAGGCTTCTTGCTGTACTTGTCGAAGCTCCTCTAGGTGATTTATTGCTTCTGGGATGTTTGAGTCCCCGGTTTCCGTTACGTCCAGGTGAGGGTGCCATCCATACAGTGTATAGAATGGTGACTGATGCGTAGTGCTGTGTTTCCGATTGTTGTAGGCGAATTCTGCCATATCGATGTACTCTGCCCAATCTGTTTGACGGTAGGACACGTAGCAGCGTAAGTACTGCTCCAGTTCTTGATTGAGTCGCTCGGTTTGACCGTCAGTTTGTGGATGGTATGCTGTACTAGTTTTCCAATCGACATCGATGAGTCTACAGAACTCCTTGAGGAATTGCGCCATGAAGTTGCTACCTCGGTCAGAGATTACTTGTTTAGGGGCCCCGTAGTATTTGAAGACACTACGGGCAATTTAGTATTTTACATCGGATGATAAATGTATTGATATGTAATTTGATATTTTCAATATCATTCAATATCATACTGAATATCCTCATTAGGGATATTTAAAATATCATCGAAGCAGATATCCCTAAAAATTATGCCGATTGGTCAATCAGAATATCTGCTTTGATGATATTCTAAATACTTTGATGATATTTTAAATATCCCTAATGAGGATATTCAGTATGATATTGAATGATATTGAAAATATCAAATTACATATCAATACATTTATCATCCGATGTAAAATACTAAATTGCCCGTAGTGAGATGTGTTGGCGGAACAAGCGTGCCAACTGCTTAGCATTGGGTATTCCCTGGCAAGGGATGAACTTCCCCATTTTGGTGAGCTTGTCCACTATAACAAGTATTGAACTGTAGCCTTCGTTGCTGACTGGTAAATCGGTGATAAGGTCACAGGTTATGGTTTCCCATGGTTGATGCGGTGCCTTCAACGGTTGGAGGGGTGGATTTCGAAACTGTCGAATCGGTTTTGCACGTTGACATATGTCGCAGGATGCGGTATATTCTCGGATCATCTCTTCCATCTTCGGCCAATAGTACGCTCGCTTTACAAGCTCTATGGTCTTTTCTGCTCCTGGGTGGCCTGCAAGTTTGTGGTCATGGCGCCTTCGGATTAGCAACGATTTTAGGTTGGCGGATGGCGGGACATATAATGCACTGGATACGTAGTGCAAGCCATTCCTGTAACTGTAGCCGTTGCTCTTCTTGATTGCCATAATTTCCTGCTTCGCCTCTTCGGAGTTGTAGTGTCTCTTGATGGTTCGAATAATCGGATCGGAGATAGTGACCATTTCTGTCTCTAGTCGGTATAGGCCATTGATCTCGGTTTGTCGCAATGTCTGCTGCTCGATCATGTCAGGTGGTAGCAAGGTAACTCCCAAGTTATCCTTGTCCTCTGGCATATAGTCGGGTCGTCGTGATAGTGCATCTGCTTGATTCTTCTTGCCTGGCCAATGGAGAATTTTGAAGTTATATCGTGATAACTCTAGTGCCCATCTCGCTTGGCGTCTTGTCAGATTCTGAGCTGTCATGAAGTATCGGAGATTTGCATGATCGCTTCGGATGGTTAATGGTTCCTTTGTTCCTTCCAGTAGGTGTCTCCAATGTCCGAGTGCTTCCATGATTGCTAGCATCTCCTTGTCATGCGTTGGATAATTTCGTTGAGCACTGGATAGTGTTTTCGACATGAAACCTAGCGGTCTCAGTTCTCCTTGGCTGTCTTCTTGCTGTAAGACTGCTCCAATCGCTACATTGGATGCATCGGTTTCCAATGTATATGGTTTGTCAGGCTTTGGCATTGCTAGTGCCACTTCGGTTTCGAATGCTTTCTTGATAGCTTCGAATGCTTTGTCCTGTGCTTCTGTCCAAACGAACTTGTGATCCTTCTTGATGAGTTCACCAATTGGTGTGTATAAATTGGCATAGTTCCTGATGAATCTTCGGTAGAAATTGCAAAAGCCTTGGAACTTTCGGATCTGTCGTTTCGTCTTTGGTGTTGGCCATTCTCGAATCGCTTTCAGCTTGTAAGGATCCATCTGGATGCCTTTCATTCCTACTACAAATCCCAGGTAGTCGAGTTGGGTTTGGAGGAAATGACATTTCTCGATTTTGAGGTAAATGTTGAGCTCTCGGCATTTCTGTAGAATTGCCCTGAGGAGTGTCCAATGCTCCTCTTCGGTTTGTGCTTGGCCAATGAGGTCATCTAGGTAGACTAGTGCCTCCTCCGTTCTGAGCCAGTATTCGAAGTTGTCATTCATGAATCGTTGGAATATCGCAGGCGAGTTCTTCATTCCAAACATCATGACCTTCGGTTTGTAGACTGCATTGCCAACTCTGAATGCTGCCTTCCATTCATCTCCTTCTCGAATTCTCAGGTTGTTATATCCTGATCGCATATCGAGTGTGAAGAAGACTTTTCCTTTCTCCAGTTTCTCTGGTAGAACACTCATGATCGGTATGGGGTATGGATCTGATACTGTGGCATCATTGATATCTCGGTAGTCGGTTACTGCTCGTGCTCCTCCGTCTTTCTTTCCAACAAAGAAGACTGGTGCTGCTACCGGACATGGTTCATGTGGGTGAACCTTCTCGATCCATCCTTTGTCCAATAGTTCCTGGACATAGGCATTGAGTGCTGCCTGTTCTTCTCGAGTGAGCTTGATAATCGGCCTTGGTTTCGGTAGTGGTACTCCTTCTTTGAGGTTTATCGCCATATCCCATTTCGTATGTTTGGGTAACCTCCTTGATCTGTCTGGATCAAATACATCGGCATAGTCTGCAATTTGCTTCGGTAGGAGTTTTCGCCAATCTCGCTTTGCTGTGCTGAGTAATCCTTCTGCCGCTGCTTTCTGCTGCGAGTACTGCTGTGATACTGAACTAGCTTTGTTCAGTGGTTGTGAAACCTGGCCTTGCTGCCTTGGTGACCAATTTCGTTTAAGGTCTAGCTCTAGCTTTTCAGCGAGCTCTTCCTTTCTGGTAAGGGTAATTGGTTGGTTGGTCGTCCTGAGCCTTTCGATGTCTAGTGGCTCTATATCGTGCATTGGAGTGTCTTCTGTTGTCTCCTGTTCGTTCTGCATGTCGATATCACTGTCTTCTGCTGCCCATCTTGTACGCTTCGGTGTGGGGATAGCTTCCTTGACTGGTATTGGTCTCGATGTCCAATGTTGTTTCGTTCCTGCTACCACTTTCTCTGACCTTCGTTCTTCTCGTGGATGAATATAGACTGTCATCCCAGGATCTTCCTTTGGCATAGGTTGAGTTTGTTCGATGTCTGGTTTCTTCTGTGGTAGTGGCCTTCTCTGTCTTAAAGGCTGTTTCTTCCATCGCTTAGGAGAGTCATTTATTTCCTCCTGTTCGTCATGGCTGCGCTTGCCTGTTACTTCTGTAACTTCGTCTTCGGATGTCTGGTACAATTGCCATGCTGGGATCATCCTTCGTGGTATGTGCCTTGTTCGTTGTTGCACTATACTCGTCTGTTCTGATGGTTGCCTTGGTATAGAGTCTGGTATATTTTCCATGCTCGGACTCTTTGGTACATCCGCCTTCTTTGGCTGCTCCAGTTGTGGTGTTCCTGGTTGTGTCACTGGTTTCGCTTGCGGCTTCGACTCTTGAGGGTTTCCATTGTTACTTTCCCTCCATGGTGCGAATAATATTCCTGGTGCTCCAGAGTGTCGATAGTTGTCTCTGTTCAGAGCTTGTTTCCTTGTGTCTTGCCTAGGTCTAGTCTTGTCAGATTTACCTTTCCTTTGCCGCTTTCATTTGCGCCTCCTGCGCTTTCGCTTCTTGGTAGCTCGTATGATGCTGAGCTCGAATGGTATTGCATTACCATTCCGATTCCATATCTGATTCTTCCAATCAATTTCTGGATTGACCTTGGCCAAATAGTCAATGCCTAGAATAACTTGATCTTGTCCTGTAGTCGCTACTGCCAGTGTCTGTGGCTGCGGCTTAGGTCCATCGAAGATTAATGTATAGACCTCGTGTGTGATTGCTCCTCCTTGGTTTGGGCTTCCATCGGCGTTATTCAGGGGTCGAGGGTGATCAAGCCTCTTCTTGAATAGGTTATGGTGTCGTACCAAGTTTGGATGAATCGTACTACAAGTTGCTCCGGAATCGATTAATGCTTGGACTGCTAGGGTCTTCGTTCCAACCTTCACTCAAATAGGTAATCGAGGATGCAATGCATGTATTGGCAATCGCTTATTGTACATCGCTTCACTGGGGTTGAACCCAGGAGGTATGGATCGCTGGTTGTTGAAACCATTGTTCTTGTCACCCTTGTTACACTCACATCGCGCAGTCTCGTTCGATGGAGGTCTTAATCTTTTCCCTGTTGCTCTTTACTTGCTAGGGATTTGCGGAAGTTGGTTCGATATTCTTCGTCGTGTTTGCATGTATAGCCTGCTGATTCGTCTCCTCTAGCCCATGCTATGTGATCATAGTGGACTGGTTTTCGACAATGCGGATCGGGACATGTCTCCTTGAAGTTTACAGCTCGTGCTGTCATCGGCTTTCGTTTCTGACCATTGGTTCGCTTCTTCGGCTGTCCTGAGGAAGAACCCTTTTGCTTCCTTGGTGCCTTGCAATTCCTTGAGTAGTGTCCAGTCTTTCCACAGTTGTAGCATTTCACTCCCTTCTTCGGCAAGCCTCGGAGTGCATCTACATCCATGGCGTCTGGATCTCGTCTCGTCTGTTGGACTGGTGGTTGGTATGATGATTGCCCGTTTGTCTTGAATCTCGGAGTGTATGTCTGGCTTCCGATCAACTTCTGTCTTGCATCAACATCTGCTAGGTTGGTTGTCCATGTCATCCATTCGTCGAGCTTGTACTTTTCGAAAGCGTCAGGCTGTACGGATTCGACTCGTCGTTTGACCCAGTTGTCTAGTCCTTTGACATAGATGTATTTGAGCATAGTAACATCTAGTGAGTCTGGTGCTCTCGCTTTGAGCCGTCGGAATTCGTCATTATAGGCCCTGATGCTTGATCCTTTCTGTTGGATGCATAGTAGGTGGAATAGTGCTTCCTGTTCTCCTACTATTGGATGTCCTGCTCGGATCCTCATCCAATCGATCATCTCCTTGAATGATTTGAACATGCCTGTCCCAGCTGCATTGATGATTGCTGGTACTGGTTTGAGCTTCCCTTGGTTGTCGAATGATGTCAATGTTTGCTTCTCCGCAAACCAATCGTAACTATCGCCTTCAAGTGCTGCGAATAGACTCTTCGCAATCTCCTCCTCATCCTTCACTCCATGTTGTGCCAGCTTCGACACACATCGACTAATCCACAGATCAATGTCCTCATTTCGCTTGCCATAGTACTTCGGCAATTTGATGCTGTGTTTATTGAGTTGTGTCTGAAGAGTTTGTAGTTGAGTCTCCAGCGTTTGTACCCTCTGGTCGGTTGTCGACATTATCGTATGTTGCTATTGGTACTGCTGGTGGCGAATAAGTGGGTGGGTTTTCTGGCGTTGTCGGTGTTTGGGTTGCTACTGAACCGCCTGTTGGAACTTGAATAGTAATTCCTCGTGCACGAAATGTTCGTAGTGCGTATGGCCTTAGAGTTCGAGATAACTCTTCGTCTGATGATACTGAATCGTCGGACGGGCATTCGTTCCGTGCATATATTTCTCGAATTCGCTGAGCTTCGTGCCTGAGAAAGTCTGCGTGCTCGAGTATGTTCCTTGCAGTGTTCTCTGTTGAATTGACTGCTGCCAATAGCGCTTGATAACCTTCCTGACTTGCTTTGACTGTGCGTCCTAGTGAAAGGAGTGCTTCTCGTAAGTTGTTGATATCTTGTGCAACGTTCGGAGTTGCCTGAACTATTCTTGTAAGTTCAGTGGTTGCTATCTCGACTGCTTGAATACGCTGTTCGTATGCACTGAGTGTAGAGCGAATTTGTCCTATTTCCTCTTGCACTACTGTTATCTCAGAGGTGACTTGTTGATTCAGGAGTATGACTGCTCGATCTAGCGCATCGTCGTTTCGATGCAGTGTTGCCACTTGTGCTCCTAGTCCGTTGGTATTAATCTCGAGTGCTTCGAGTCGATTTCCGACTGTAGTTGCGTATGCTGTGCTCGGCAGATTGTTGTTTGCCTGAGCCCTAGCCAGACTGGATTGTACTCCGTCAAGTTGGACTACCCTTTGTCGTAGGTATCGTATGACTGGTGGATATTCGTCGCTTGACTGATAGTTCGTTCCCCAGAGGATATCGCGTTCTAGTTCCAATCTTGCCAGTCGTCCTTGGATATGGTTGAGCTCCTGTTGCAGTCCTGTTCTGCCTTGGTTGTTCGTTCGAGTATTCGGATGTTCGTTCGTTCTATGACTGTTACTTCCTCCAGTTCCGTTCTCTGGTTGGTTCATGAACGTTCTTTCTCGAGTACTGCTTCGGGTGGGGTGTTATAAGGTACGGTAGACCAAACCGTTCCTTTCTCGTCGAATGTAGCAATAGTAGATGGTACTGTCACTACTTTGGTTGTTGTTGATTGTGTGCTTCCAACTGCAGGGCAACCAGATGCCTTTGCTATCGGATACACTTCGTTAGTGAAGGGGTTATGATAATAGATGGTTGATTTGAGTGAGTCGTATGTGTTCTCCAGGATTGTGCACTTGTCCTAGAGAATGGGTTTGCTAATCTCGAAACTAGCGGCGTCGATAGGGACTTGAGGTCAACGGTCCTCGCCTCGATAAAACACTAGCCAAGAACCTTGCCCGTGAGAGGTGGTGTTAAAACTAGTGAGTGATCTTTCGATCCAATGTTAGAGGTGTAGGTCCGGAGTTACACCGGGTTCGATCCTTTTGCCTAAGCAGCGGTATGTTGTGCAAAGGTGATCTATCTACCCACGTCTGGCTGTACCACGCGGTCCCCTTACTATCCTTCTTAGTCGTAGTCCTGACAAGGGATACTTTCAGATACAAGGTAAGCAAGAGCAGATTGGTATTTCCAAGAGGCGTAGTAGTACAAAGCACACAGTAATAATCGTTAAGCTACGATGATCACCAGTGTGTTAAGAGGATCGAAAGATGGGGAATGAGGGCCTACTTCTAACCCTATTTATGCTCTTCAGATAATTCATTTTCCGTCCTATATCTTACTCATCTCCTTCCACATTACTCCACTCAGCTCCACTTCGCTCCACCATTGCCTTACTCATGCTGTGCCACCGAGTGCCACCTTGCTCCAAGATTTGTAAGATTGTCTCCACTATTGCAGAACCTTTGTGGCATTGCTGACTGAGACGTAGTTCCGAGTCGGAGTGATGAGTCAGTACTCCATTATGACGTCGAGGTCTTCGTTGGGGACTCTGGCTCTTGGTGCAATGTAAGCGGCTCGATATGTGACCTTCCGTTGTTCATCCCTTGGCCCGAAGGGTGAGAGTGTAACTCGGACATCAGTATTGAGATGTCGAGTTGGTGTGGTGTATGGTCCAATACACAGCTGGAACTGTATGTGCTCTGCTGGTGGATGCCTCTGAGTTCGAGTAACTAGCCATGCTTTGCCATTGAGTCGGACATCGCGAATGTAATGCCATATCCTTCGTTGGAGTGCCAGTTGTAACTGTCTGGTTTCCAGGTTCGCATCCCTTGGTAGGTAGAGGTTTGCTTGCACTGTAGAAGCTGGACATGGGTCATGCAGCTCTGGTTTGTACCATCCTAGTATCTTCTAAGTTATCGGGTCTGCATCTCGAGGGGTTCGAGTGGTGACAGTGAGTTCTTCATGTCGCTTGGGTACTATTGGATTTGGTGGATTGGCATGGAGTTGTTCTTGTGTTCGACGTTGAATTTCAATGTGGCAGTTGCGAGTTTCAGTTGTAGCATGGCATACTACAAAGTATATCTCATAGAGAGCCATGTACGTCCGGGCACATGTCTGACAGTGCTGGAATGCCAGTGTCGTCTCCATTAGGATTTATTTAGCCTTTAGTCGATTAGGCGTTAGGCTTTAGTAGTTGTGCTTCTGGACTTCTGGACTTCTGGTATTCTAGAGCGCTTCTTGAGTTCTTTTGATCGGGTCGGGTCGGGCGTATATGGTCGGTGGTGTTAAGGTAACGGTCGGCGGTGTTAAGTGCCTCGCGGGTTTACGTATGGTTGCTAGGCGCTCGCGTATTGCCGTTGATGCTGGTGATACCGGTGACCGTTGTCTTGGGCGCGTGATCGGTAGTTTGGTCGCGTTACTGCTGGGCCGGTTACTGGTCACGTTCGGAGTGCCGATCCTGTTGATCTGCTGATCGCACCGATCGTGATGCGAAGTTTTGAGCGGATCCTTTCACTATCACAACTTCAACTTCCTTCCCTGACACTTATTTTCAGAGGTGGTAAAGGCTTCAACAACCATCTCGTAAACCACTTTGTTCAGGAATTTAAATGCAAGAACAAGAAGGAAGAGTAAGTCTGAAGCTTAGGAGTGTACGAAGTTGCTACGACTAGTTTCACTGTTGTGCTGAGAGTGTGCCTGATTATAAGTTTTAATTTACTTTCTAACCAAGAACACTTCCACTGAGTCAACCAGACTTTTCTGCAGTTGAGTAATTTTCTTGGGTGTTCATTGTACAAGGGATTGAAACTCTAGTTGTAGCTGAAAGGTAGTGAAGACTGATAAAGGTTACTCCTGGCTGCTTCTAGGAGTGGAGGTTGGGTGTTTGGGGATGTAGTTCATGCACTAAAAAGAGAAACTCCTATTCTCTGATTAATATGCTAAGGTAGATTACAGATACTAGAGTCCTTTCTCTTAAAATGTAACTCTAGTAGGATACTTCTTAGATAAGACTTACTGACTAATGAGCTACAGTAACTTCTCTCTGAGCTACCTGTAATCTCACTTGAAATATTCTCAGGATAAAACTCTGAGAGCGTAGACTGGAGATATTCTCTTGTAGAATGTAGGTATTTGTAAATTCTCTTCTTATTGAGAACTCCTGTTAAGAACTTGTCCTCCCCCAGCACTCTGAGAGTGCTATATTTATGCTATCTACAATGTGGCTATGCTATAGAAATAAATATTACTAATTACAATTACATTACTCATCTACTGCAGTCATTAGCATAGAAATATATAGGTTTTATCAAGAAATGACTCATTCCTACATAGATTCGTAATACTATCCATCTTCACCTGAGTTAAACCTAGTCAGACTGAGTCAAATAAAGTTAAACAGAGTCAAATAAAGTTTAACCTAAGTCAAACTACAGCTAGTTGCAAAATTGTTGGCAATCATGTATTTTCATCACTTTTTATATCGTGAGAGCCTCAAAACACAGATAAAATCATATCTCACCCAAAACTCAACGGTTTCACATTATCTAAGTTGATAAATTCATCTTTTCGAAAGGGCTTTTATTCAGAAATAAAAATTCAGAAAATAGAGTAAAAATTGATACTGAAATGGCAAAAATATTGTTTTTTTCCTCTTCTTTGCATATGTATTTTTTTCTGTGCTCCCTGCTAGTCCAGCACCTCTCAAAATCTGTCTGAAATGATTATATGATTATATTATGATTCTAGAGGCTGAATTTGAGTTGAATTGTATGCCAGAATGTACTGCTTTGAGGCATGCCTGAATTACTCAAAACTTATCATTTCCCTCTAGTCTCCCAAGCTCCAGGAAAAATTCTTACAGGTCAGATTCATACATGTAAATTCATTTCAGATGGAACAGACTAGGTTTGCATATTAGCTAGGTCCTCAACATCTACTGGTGAGCTTGGGAGATGCTGTCTAGAATGATGCATACAACCAGAACCACTTGTTTAGCTCAGCTCCTCAGTGGATCCTATAGTAACAGGTGGTGCCCAAAGCTTATGTTTTTCATCTATAGTGAATTTACATGCATGAATCTGACCTGTAAGAAATTTCTCTGGAGCTTGGGAGGCTAGGGGAGAATGGTGAGTTTTGAGTGATTTAAGTATGCTTTAAAGTAGTACATTCTGGCACACAGTTCAACTCAAATTTAGCCTCTAAAATCATAATATAATCATATAATCATTTCAGACAGATTTTGAGAGGTGCCGGACCAGCAGGGAGTACAGAAAAAAAATGCACATGCAAAGAAGAGGTAAAAAAAAAATATTTTTGCCATTTCAGCATTAGTTTTTACTCTATTTTCTCAATTTTTATTTCTGAATAAAAGCTCTTTCGAAAATATGAATTTATCAACTTAGATAATGTGAAACCATTGCATTTTAGGTGAGATATGATTTTATCTGTGTTTTGAGGCTCTCGTGGTATAAAAAGTGGTGAAAATATGTAATTGCCAACAATTTTGCAACTAGCTGTAAGTCAAACATAATCAAATCTAGTCAAATCTAGTTGAACTAAGTTATTCGTACATTTTTTTGACTTGTTGGCTTACTTATCCCTAGCCTGTTGCTAACTGATGCTTACTAAGCCTTTTTATCACATTCTATAATCTTTTACGTCACTTTGCATAGTTCTGTCTTGGTATCAAAACAGAGTCTGGACTGATGAAACTACTGACTCCAAGTCCTGAGTTAACATGTTCTAGACCTTATCCTTCCTAGATTATACTCTGATAGTTTCTACTCTTGTTCCTCTATACTATTGCTCTGCTCTTGCCTTCAGTTATAAGTGAGCTTCTTGATTAAAGATCTTCTGAAATGTTACTGCCAGGTCGCCGCTCAGTTCAATTGTGTTCTTATATAATGCACTTGTCTATGATGCAGTTGACACAGTATTTGTTTAATCATACCGCCACATTTGTCTCTTCGAGCACATATCTCCCATAGTTGTCACTGCTTGCTATCCCGAGTGAGACATCGGTCTACAAATCATGCCTATATGCTCATCCTTCTAGAGTAGGTTCATGTTGTCTCTTGTATGTTTTCATCCTACTTAGAGTAAAATAGGGTCTTTATTAACGTAATAGTTACGATCAAGGTGTAATATATTATTTAGATGCCTGCACTCATTACCTACTATAAGAAGTATCTTCTGATGCCAAATGTATGTACTAATTCATGACATTGAAATTCTGTTCATTGACCTTCTTATAGTAAATGTCATCAAATAGTTTTGCATACTGATCCCTAGAGCTCTTCTTTATGCTAGTTGTCTCATGGTGCATGTATTGGTAAAATTATTCTTGTTTGATTTGTGCTCTGTGCATCTGTGTAATTATGTCGAATCAGGTCTCTGGCCTGACACTGCGGTATTCTGATAGTTTTCACCCAGTTTCAACTGGTTTTACTTGAACAAGAAGACTTAGCAAGAACGTCATAGTCTAAATAGTATGTGCACTGTTCCTTGATTAGCCATCACTTTAGACAAGGTGGAAGAATCACAGGGGCGAGTTTACACGCATCAATCACAAGTCTTTAGATCTCGGATCTGCACTTCAGACAAAGAAATTTAACTCTGCAACATCGTCCACAGTCCCTCTCCCTTTTAAAACCTTGCAGACTTATCTTGTCAGGCTAGCCAAGATCTTTCCACATCGTTTCTCTGAGTTCCATTTCATTCTGCTTAAAGATACTTGGTTCTGAAGGTTTCACTTATGTTCTCACTTTCCTATATGTGTCTTTTTTAATTCATTATGCCCTTGTTCCAGTTATGATTAGTATTGTTTCTTTCTGCTTTATGTGTCCCTTAATCATTCATATGTGCCCTACTCTTTTGTAGATAGTAGTATGCGTCCCCTTTTCTTCATAATATATGTTTTCTGGCCGATGAGAGACTCAGTTTTAGACATTTGATATAAATATAGCACGACTCTCATAGTAGAAGAACAACTTAGTGGGAGCTTAGCTAGGCACCTCTCTTATCATTTTGAATCTCTACTTCAAAGTTTAAGCTGTTATATTGGACTCTCTCATCTCTATAGTCTAATATATGCTATTTTATGTTCTGTACAGTCATTTGGTGATCACTCTTCACAGTAGAGCCATTTGCACATTTGTATAGTTCACTGAGTCCATATAAGAGACTTTTCTTACTTCTCTTACTTGTATCAAACCCTTCTTGTGAGTTCCGAACTGTTTTACCCAGTTTTACTTATAACCTCGTCATTTGGTGAAGCCTCTTGCACTTAGTCTTGCAATATCTCCTCCTCTCTATTGTTGTCAGAAAAGGATACTATATTATCTCCTTCCTCCTGACACTCCTTCTCATTATTGCAAACTATTGCCTAGCATTATCCTGTGTCATTTCAATTGGATACACTCAGTTCCACAGTCCCTTAACTGTCCCTTAACTCTCTCAGACCCCTTCTATTATCACATCACCTCTCTACTTCTCATATTGAGTTTTGAAATACTCAGCCATCGCTCTTCATTCATTGTATCGCATTTTGAATTATTACACTACGTTCTGACACTTCAGATTATAAGTAAAACCAGTTGCAGTTGCTTCCCAGTGTGTTAGCACAACTGATCAGTCACATTTGGGTTGGTGGTTTGACTAGTGTAGCTTAGTTTAATTTAGTTCCTACATTTGTATTAGTTGGCTTTAGTCCAGAGCTCATAGTTGAGCTAAAGAGTCAGTTCAGCCTTTGCACCACCACCGTCAATCTCAGAAGAAGTCCTTTCTCAAAATTCTTCCTTGAGCACTTTCCTCATAAGTCCCAGTTCTCTTATAGCTGTTTCATCAATTGTCCCTATCCTCCTTCTTACTATCTTGCCCTTGACTAAAGTGTTCTCCTATGCTGACTACTTTTAAGATATTTTAGAGCAGCTCCTTAAAATTTATACTCCCTATCCAGAACCAGAATGCACACAAGAGTTTCATTATGAATGTGCAAAGCAATTGACTCACTCTATGAGGGTATTGGCTTCTACACCTCAACTATTCATGTTTACTTCAAACAGTTGTCCCTGCTCAGGGCCTGTGACTATTTTTATACTGCTCACTCTCTAACTAAAGCATCAGAAGAAATATATAGATAATGTACAGTCCCACAATAGATCTTCCTTCCTTCAAGATATGCACCCTATGACAGCACTGCTTAATGATCCCTCAGAGTGCTACTTACATTGTGCTGAGGTTAAATGCATGACTTGGCTGGCTCTGGGAGTAATGCAAGTGAGGTGCTGGAAAGGCATAGTACATACAACTTGCTCAAGAACACTATGTTCTACATGCAAGTATCTATGTAGATGATTTATATATACATACATAGACATACTTAGTAACTGGTGAGCCATGCATGCACAGCTCTTGTCTCACTTTCACAATGTCAACTCCTACTTGACCTCAGTGCTTTGGGCATATTACATCTTTATCCCAGCACACTGCTATGTCAATACATCAGTCTTTTGTTCCTTCATCAATTGTGCATCAGCTCAATCATGCCAATCTGAATGAACTCAAGTTCTGGGCCCATAAATTCAATAAAGCTTCAATGCAGCTCTCTGACACAAAGCCCATCAAGTCTCTCAGTGTTCGAAAGGAGGCTCTGTCTCAGGCTCTGGCTGATCATCTTGAGATTGCCCTTTCTACTCCTATAACTGGAGATCTTCCTCTGGATGCTTCAAACATTAAGCCTGATGTCTCCAACATCAACTGCAATATCTAGCAGATCTAGTATGACCTCATACTCTCTGTATATCAGGTCTAGAACAACAGAGAGTTTAGTATGGAGATCAACACAGTTAACAAGATTACTGGCTTACTAGAGGCCATTCAGCATGGCATCTCAGGTGAGCTTGATGTGCTTAAAGAGAAGGAAAAGATAAAGAGAGCTGAATCTTATAGCTAGTTGCAAAATTGTTAGCAATTACGTGTTTTCACCACTTTTTATGACACGAAAGCCTCAAAACACAGATAAAATCATATCTCACCCAAAACTCAACGGTTTCACATTATCTAAGTTGATAAATTCATGTTTTCGAAAGGGCTTTTATTCAGAAATAAAAATTGAGAAAATAGAGTAAAAATTGATACTGAAATGGCAAAAATATTGTTTTTTTCCTCTTCTTTGCATATGTATTTTTTTCTGTGCTCCCTGCTAGTCCAGCACCTCTCAAAATCTGTCTGAAATGATTATATGATTATATTATGATTCTAGAGGCTGAATTTGAGTTGAATTGTATGCCAGAATGTACTGCTTTGAGGCATGCCTAAATTACTCAAAACTCATCATTTCCCCCTAGCCTCCCAAGCTCCAGGAAAAATTCTTACAGGTCAGATTCATACATGTAAATTCATTTCAGATGGAACAGACTAGGTTTGCATATTAGCTAGGTCCTCAACATCTACTGGTGAGCTTGGAAGATGCTGTCTAGAATGGTGCATATAACCAGAACTACTTGTTCAGCCCAGCTCCCCAGTGGATCCTACAGTAACAGGTGATGCTCAAAGCTCATATTTTTCATCTATAGTGAATTTACATGCATGAATCTGACCTGTAAGAATTTTTTCTGGAGCTTGAGAGGCTAGAGGGAAATGATGAGTTTTGAGTAATTTAGGCATACCTCAAAGCAGTACATTCTGGCACACAATTCAACTCAAATTCAGCCTCTAAAATCATAATATAATCATATAATCATTTTAGACAGATTTTGAGAGGTGCTGGACCAGCAGGGAGCACAGAAAAAAATACATATGCAAAGAAGAGGAAAAAAAACAATATTTTTGCCATTTTAGTATCAATTTTTACTCTATTTTCTGAATTTTTATTTCTGAATAAAAGCCCTTTCGAAAAGATGAATTTATCAACTTAGATGATGTGAAACCATTGCGTTTTGGGTGAGATATGATTTTATCTATGTTTTGAGGCTTTCGCGGCATAAAAAGTGGTGAAAACACGTGATTGCCAACAATTTTGTAACTAGCTGTAAGAAGGAGAGGAAAGATGAAAAATATGAGGAAGACAGGATTTTTTCAGAAAAGAAGTGGAAACAGGCATTCTCAAAAGGCTATTTGTATTATATTGGTAAGAAACTAGTTATAAAGCAAAAATAGGCAGATTTATACTAGAATTGGTTTCTTGTTGAAGTTTGCATATATTGTATATATATATGTATGTCCGATAGATCATATTATATACATACATATATCTGGTAGATCATATCATAAATATACATATGTCCAATAGGGCATATTGTAAACATATATATGTCTAATAGGTCATATTATAAACTTACATATTAGAATTGGTATTCTTGGATGAAGTGGCTAGTTCGAGCATACTGGAATAAGTCTCTGCTTCCTCCTTCTGATCTAATATAGATTAGAGAGTAGAGTAGCAAAGGTGAGATATACTAATAATAAGTGAGCTATAGGCTCAAGCTTGAATCACTAGTAAAGTAGAGTTTTAATCAAAGGGGTACAGCTATAATTGAGAGTACAAAATAATTTTGCTGAGTGACAATGCCCTGCTTAGCTGGCACTTATATAGACTATCCAAGAAATACTACCAACTACACCTCACTATTGGACAGGACAGCATGTTTTAGAGTATGTCAACACTGACTACACCTGTGTCACTACTGTGTCCTAGTACTCAGTGGTACTATCACTGAGGACTTGTAGTACCACTCAATACTTCCTTTCTAATTAGGCAGGCTTTCTTCTAACCTCTATTGCTCTAAAGCTTCTTTTATACTTCTTCTGATCTCATCACTTATTACATGTTAATCATTTTTGCAAATTCTCCTACTGATCCTTCTTCCATTTGCCGAGCCAATGCTTCCAGGCTGCTCTGTTATCTCAGCTGAGCTTCTGCTGCTATATCTGTAATCATAAAAGCAGCTGTGATCTCAGGATTTGCAACCAGTAATACTTGCTAATCTTCTAAGGTTAATCTTAGTGGCTGTGTGAAATAGGCTTTCACTCTTCTGTGTCTAGCCGCTATTGCTATATCTGATAGTTGTAGTCTGGTACCCATTGTTAATCTGATCTGCTGACTGATATATTGAGGGCTGCTATAGTGCACCATACTAACCTGTACCAGTCTAGCAGTACAGGCCTGTGTAGAACCTTCACCCTTACTCTACATCTAAGACTTTTGAAGTACCATTATCACTAATCCACTACTCACTTTTGTTATGCAGTACATACTCTAATCAGCAGCAACCAGACCTTTGCTGGCCTTGCCCAATATCTGTGCTGCCACTGCTGCCAATTGGGAGGTTTACTGTCATGGCGCTCCCAGCTATATCTCAAAAGCCCTCTCGCTTTCCCAACAATAAAATTCAGTGCTATCTCCTCAGTCTCCTCTGAGAAGCCATGCAATCGACTCAAATACTCCAAATACCCTGGACCTCATGAAGGCTGCCTGACAGGCTATAGTGGATGTATGTTCTACTGTGGCAGAAGTATATCTCACCATGACAGTGATCTCTATCTGTTACTATACCTATTAGATAACTCCTGGATTGGTTCAGGGTCACTTTCCTAAATGTTTTATATCCTTATCTTAACACTTCACACATCAGATGTGCTAGCATACTGGCACCTATTTGCATATTTCCCCTTTTAGTATTATTTAACCCCTTAGTGTTTTGGAACCATATAAGTTGCACCCTTAGTGATCCAGGCATCCCTGACACTTTAGCAGCATGCTCCAGCAGCCCCTCTTTTGATTGGGGTGCTTTTAGATCTTAGTAGCTTGGTGGCATGTTTTGGCATCGGATGCTGCTGTCACAGCACTAGTATTATGCCTCACCACCCATCACCACTGTCACATTTGCTGTTAGTAGCCCACAGTATATATTAGCCTTATATATCTACAGTTAGAGACAGTGAATATAGGATCTAGCACTCAGATATCAAACAAGTCCTCAGATCAGAGACTCCCTTATCGACTGCTCTCACTCATTACTCTTCCAAATATTGGTTCGCCGATTGCAACACTTTGCCAAGATGTAGTGCAGGTGGCATAAGTGTAAGGGACGTATACATGTATATTTATTTTTCTTTTCTTTTCCTTTTCCTTTCCTAATCCTATTATTATTACATATATCCATCCTACCATTTGTTTATCCTTTCTGTTCACCCTGACATCACATGGTCACTTAGTTAAGTTCATTAGTCATTCCTATTACCTCACTTTAATGCCTCCAATCCTCCAATCTGTCCGACTACATGACCTAACCCTGTACCCTATAACATCATATTTATTCTCTTAGTTGGTAGTCCTTTCCTAGGCTCAGTAGTCTATATAGGTAGCTAGTCTTCCTATAGAGGCCCCTTGCCTTAACATTCATTAGATCTTCAGCTATATACTTGTTTGTCTCCTATGCTCTTAATAGTTATCTAGATTATCTGGATGGTTGTTGTCTTGCTTATTAAGATTGTCTCTTAGTTAGTAGGCTTGAGTGTATTAGGTGATAGGCTGTTGCCTAACATAATGTTGAGGCCACTCTACTATCCCCACTCAGGAAGATCAGTGAGCGTCTCTAGGTTCATTCTGGGTCATAAGTCCTGGCCAGCTCTGCAGCTGTAGGCAGTAATTACTTATAATAGTTGACTTAAGTGCCAACAGGCTCTCTCCTACTTGGGAGGTTCTGTGAGCATCCCCAAGGCCATCACCTTAGGTTGTAAGTCCTGGCCAGCATTGCGACTATAGGCAGTAATTATTTATGATGGATGACTCAAGCAGTTCCTTCTTACCTATGTACTGTACTATGGTTGTGTAAGTCCTCTTTGCCAACAACAAGGTGGGAGGCCATGTATTCATAATGAGAGTATGTATCTTTGATTGCTAGTAGTACTAGTCCCCTGCCAGTGATGTCCCAATGTTCATGACTGTCTAGGTGTGGTATCTAATGATGCCGTAGTTGCTTATTAAACCGAGTGCAGACATTGCTTAAAAATGATTGATGCAGCATCCCCAATAGTTCATTCTAGCCTGGGCTGACCACCCAAAGGTTAGACAAGTCTGGGTGTATGTGATGCAGACTATGCCTCCTTTCGCTCTGCAGTGCTCCTTATAAAAAAATTCAAGTAGAATAACCTCAAGGAAGCATTTGCTCAAGAGCAGCAGAACCATCAAGAGCACGTCCAGCTTCAGCCCCAGGCCATGTTCACATCTACCAGTAGTGCTGCTAAGCCCATCTCCTCTCAAAATGTCATTTGCACATTCTGTGGCATTCCTAGACACACTGAGGAGAACTGCCATATGAAGCAGGCAGCCTCTAAGGATGCACATGCCAGGGCTAAGAGAAATAGAGAAGAGAAGAGGAGGAGAGGCTGGAAGGGCCAGAAGGCCCATATTGCTCAAGATGAATCTGCTGAATCTGCTGAATTTGCTGGCAATGCAAGTGCTCTTGACTTCACCAATCCCCATTCACCTCTTATCCCAGATGCAGGAACTGACTGGATTGCTGATACAGGTGCCACTTGCCACATGACTGTTAGATCACACAAGTCCAGCAATGAACCACTGAGTCCAGTGGTGAGTACACTTGATGTTATATTAACAGTCTAACTACATACCTGAGTCCAGTGGTAAGTACACTTGATATAGGGTACTCACCAATGGACTGTGCCGCTTTTACAGGAGATTACATAAGCATCACATGATTAAGAAAGCGGACATAACAAAACAATATAAACAGAATAAGAAACAACAAAATAGTAACAGTGTCAGAATCACACTTCTAACACTCCCCCTTGATCTGACACTTCTTCCTTCAACATAATCCCAGCATCCTACATATCTCCTGCACCTTCACTCTGCTCAGTGCTTTGGTCATGATGTCAGCTGGCATGGTCTGAGTAGGCAAGTAATGCATATGTTAGATCACACAAGTCTAGCAATGAACCACTGAGTCCAGTGGTAAGTACACTTGATGTTATATTAACAGTCTAACTACATACCTGAGTCCAGTGGTGAGTACACTTGATGTTATATTAACAGTCTAACTACATACCTGAGTCCAGTGGTGAGTACACTTGATGTTATATTAACAGTCTAACTACATACCTGAGTCCAGTGGTGAGTACACTTGATGTAGAGTACTCACCAATGGACTGTGCTGCTTTTACAGAAGATTACATAAGCATCATATGATCAACAGAGTAGATAATATAAACAGAATAATAAAGAATAATAACAGTGTCAGGATCACACTTCTAACACTCCCCCCTGATCTGACACATATTTGTCACATGTATGTCACATATGTGACAGGGTGTGACAAGTCACGGATGCGTACACATCCACTCTGTGTGACATATGTCACACTCTGTGACACATCTTATTTCAACCCCAGCATCTTACACATCTCTTGCACCTTCACTCTGCTCAGTGCTTTGGTCATGATGTCAGCTGGCATGGTCTGAGTAGGCAAGTAATGCATATTGATATGACCAGCCTCTACAACATCTCTCAACCAGTAGAAGCGCAGATCTAGGTGTTTCATGCGTCCATGATGCTCAGGATTGTTTGCCACAGACAGAGCAGACTGGTTATTAATGTACAGGGAAGAGGGTGCATCAAACTTGTAGCCAAACTCTGTAAACAGATTTCTAAGCCACATAATCTCTTGTCCTGCACTGACAGCAGAAATATATTCTGCTTCAGTGGTGGACAGAGTCACAAAGGGCTGTAGCTTGCTAGCCCAGCTGATAGCACCAGTTCCCATCTTGACAACCATCCCACTTGTAGAGCGTCTGTTATCCTCATTTTCTCCATAGTCAGCATCACAGAAGATAGTGAACAGCTCAGGGGACTTAGGATCAGGTGCATAAGTTAGCCTGAAATCCTTGGTGCCCTGTAGGTAGCGACATAAATGTTTTGCTGCCTTCCAATGAGCTGGACCAGGATTAGAACTGAAGCGTCCCAAGACACCAACTGCATATGCAATGTCTGGCCTAGTAGCTATAGCCAGATACATGAGTGCACCAACCAACTGCTTATAGGGCACTTGCTTCATGTATTCAGTCTCTGTAGGGGTCTTAGGAGCCATGTTTTTGCTGAGCTTCTGCTCAGGGAGAGAAGTAGTAACAGTGCTACAGTTGCTCATGCTGAAACGCTCTAGCACATCAATAATGTACTGTCTCTGTGACAGACTGATAAAGTGCTTAGAGTAGTCTCTCTCAATATGAACTCCTAGTAGAAATGAGGTTGGGCCCAGTTCATGCAGTTTGAAGTGCTTGGCCAGCTCATCTCTGACAGATTCATATTGCTGCTTAGACTTTGCAGCAATGGTCATGTCATCAACATAGACTGGAATGATGATGCGCACTTCATCCCTGCTGTACACCCAAATGCTGTAATCACAGTGCACTAACTTGAAGCCCATGCTCTTCATCACTGAATCAAGCTTCTTGTGCCATTGATGGCCAGCCTGCTTAAGGCCATAAATTGACTTGATCAGCTTAAGAACAAATCCAGGGCTAAAGTAGTTCTCAAATCCTTCAGGCTGGTTCATGTACACATCATGCTCCATCTCACTATTGAGGAAAGCAGTAGAGATGTCAATACTGTACAGCTCAAGGTCTTCAAATGCAGCCAATGCCAGGATAGCTCTAAGTGCAGCCCACTTGGCTGTAGGAGCAAACACTTGAGAGAATTCAAGTCCTGGTTGCTGTGAGAATCCCTTGGCCACCAGCCTTGTCTTATACCTTCTGCCTTGTGCTTGAGCTTAAACACCCATCTGCATCCAATAAGCTTTCTGCCAGGAGGCAGTCTGACTGGCTCAAATGTGCCATTCTCAATCAGACTGATGAATTCCTCCATGGCTGCCTTCTCCCAGAGGTCTGCATCAGGGCGTCCTTTGATGTCCTTCCACTGATAGGGTTCAGGACTGATGTGTTGCACACCTTGTGCAGAGAACACATGCTCAGCGCAATGAGATGTCTGAAATGCATATTCTAGAGCATCCTCATAAGACAGATAGATGTTCTCCAGTCCTGCATTAGCACCAAAATCCATCAGGCCAGTAAACATCAGTGCTTCAGCTTGCAACTCCTCTTCTGACATAATGTCCAGTTCATCAGGTGAATCACTGTCCATCTGAGCATCCTGCTCTGGCTGCTCTACAACATCTGGCTGAGCTGTAGAGTCAGAATCAGAAGGAGTGTCAGGTGCAGTGTCAGATGCAGTTGGCTCTGCTGAGTTGAAGTTAAAGCACTGTGGTGGAATAGGAGAGCCTGGCACACGTCTGGGAAGGCGCTTTCCAACATAGTCCACATCCCACCAGCCAGTGGTATGATGTCTAATAGGCCTCCACATTGGATCTGGCCACTAGGGAGATGCAGGCCTTTGTTTCTTTGAGGCCTGCTCAGATGGCAGAGGTGAAGTAGTATGTTCATGCTTTGGAGGATGAGTAGCTGGTGGTGAAGGATGATGATGTGAAGGACCATGTGGTGGAGGACTAGGTGATGGATTGGGTGGAGGACTGGGTGTAGGTGTGGGTGTAGGCATAGGAGGATCTGCTGGATGTCCAGGAGCAGGTGGAGGAGGAGGAGCTGGCAGAACATCAATAGCATCCTCTACTCCCCCCTGTTCTGGCAGGTCTTCTGTCTGTGCAGGCATATTCACTCTCAGGTTAACTGGGTTTCTGGATGTACCAGGGAACACTCTCTCATCAAACTGAGCAGAGTCACTAATGACTTCCTTCCTGGTAAGAGGATTCCAGAACAGCCAGCCTTTATAATTGGAGGGGTAGCCTAGGAACACACATTTCTGTGTGTGGGACTGCAGCTGCTTGTGTTGATCTTTCTTCACAAGCACATAGGAGGTGCACCCAAATACACACAAGTGAGAGACATCTGGCTTTGACTGATACCAGAGCTCATAAGGTGTACTGGCAGACACAGCAGAGGTGGGAGAGTGGTTGTGCACATGCACAAATGCTGCCACTGCATCCCACCAGAAGGTAGAGGGCAGATGTGCTTCATTAAGCATAGTAGTGATGCCCTCTGCAAGTGTCCTGTTGGCACGCTCTGCAACACCATTCTGATGAGGTTCATCTCTAATAGTGTGCTGCCTGTGGATGCCTGCAGTGATGCAGAACTGGTCCCATTCCTTAGACACATACTCTCCACCTTTATCATCACAAGTGGCCTTGATCTTCACTCCCAATTGATTCTCTGCATAGGCCTTAAATTGCTTGAAGGCAGCAAATGCATTACTCTTCTTCTTCAAAGGGAGAACAGCCCAATAGCAACTGTAATCATCAATGAAGGTGATCCAATACTTGAAGCCATGTCTAGACTGGACAGGCAATAGACCATGAATGTCAGAGTGAACCAATTGGAGGAGACCAGAAGCTCTGTGAGATGCAAGTTTAGAGACATTAGACCTGTGCTACTTGCCAGCAATGCAAGGTTCACAGATAGGATCTGGAGTGCTCTTGGACTTGACAACCATTCCCTTGACCAACTCCTCAGTCATCAACCTGTTCACATCACTATGATTAAGGTGTGCGAAGCGCCTGTGCCAAAGTGTAGTGTCAAGTGGACAGGTGCTTGTAAATGCAGCATAAGCAATGGTGGGGACAATGTGGCCATTGAGAGTTGCTGCATTGTTGGGAGTGATGTTTGCAGTGAACAGGACTGATTCATGACGATGGAAAAGCATTTTGTTATGATGAATAGTGACAATATATGATTTGGAGCGAGTCAAATACAGGACTGAGAGGAGATTGTTTTTAAGATCAGGAACATGCAGTACATGTTCAAATTCAAGTAACTGTCCAGGTTTGCCACCAACTACAGGCTGAAAGCGCACTGTGCCAATGCCAACTGAATAAATAACTTGGTTGTTGGCTAAACGGATTGGAGTGTAATTTGTTGAATATTTGGTGAACCAATGATGATGTGGAGTCATGTGGCAAGTGGCACCTGTGTCAGCAATCCAGTCAGTTCCTGCATCTGGGATAAGAGGTGAATGGGGATTAGTGAAGTCAAGAGCACTTGCATTGCCAGCAAATTCAGCAGATTCAGCAGATTCATCTTGAGCAATATAGGCCTTCTGACCCTTCCTGCCTTTCCTCCTCTTCTCTTCCCTGTTTCTCTTAGCCCTGGCATGTGCATCCTTAGAGGCTGCCTACTTCATAAAGCAGTTCTCCTCAGTGTGTTTAGGAATGCCACAGAATGTGCAAATGACATTTTGAGAGGAGATGGGCTTAGCAGCACTACTGGTAGAGGTGAACATGGCCTGGGGCTGAAGCTGGATGCGCTCTTGACAGTTCTGCTGCTCTTGAGCAAATGCTTCCTTGAGGTTATTCCACTTGAATTCCTTCATAAGGAGCACTGCAGAGCAAAAGGAGGCATAGTCCTCAGGAAGAGCACGTATCAGGCATGCACATGCAAGCTCATTCTCAAACTCCTCAAGTTTGAGGGTGGTAGAACGAGTGCTTCTGATCTTGTGCAATGCCAGCTCAACCCTGCTCACCAGGTTGGTGAGGGACTCATCTTCCTTCTTGGTGATGTTGAAGAACTCATCATAAGCATTAAAGCGCGCAGCTGGGTTGTCCTGCTCATTAATCTTCTGAAGCTCAGTCCACATCTTGACTGGATCATCCATGTAATCCTGCACCATGACCTGCATGCTATGCTCAATTCTCTGATAGATCAGGCCAGCAGCTTGCTCAGCCTTCTCTTCCCAGAGCTGAACAGCATCATCTGGAGCACTAGGCTTAGCTTCCTGACCAGAGGTCAAGTGCCACAACTTCTTGACTTGAAGTGTAGCACGCATATCATGCTTCCAGACAGAGTAATTGCTGTCATTGAGCTTGGTGATGGTGGATAGCGTCTCAGAGGTGACAGGATCAGACATGATTGTTGGAATGAGGTGTGGATGAGAGTGGACAGGTGATGCTCAGAAGAAATAAGCAGTGAGGGAGTAATGAGGGAGAGAGCACTAACAAATTTATGCCTGGAGGTGACAGATCAATGCCAACCAGTGCAGTCTTCTACAGTCACTGAAGTATACACAGATTTGCCGCAAGACAGTGCTGGTCTGTTGGTCTACTAAGACCCCGCAGGCACCACTAACTGAGAGAGGCTCTAGGCTTAAGTAGACACTAAAAGAGCGACTACAACCAGCAAACTAAGGCCAGGCAGGCAAGCTTCACAGTCTGTAGGCTAGGCTGATCCAACAACAGTGATGGAGCCACACACCAATTGACACCAGAGCTGCCAGACACAAAATGCAGTGCAGAGAGGGAACTGATAAGCAGATTGGTGTGCAAATTGGCACGCAAATAGAGGACGACGAGCCGAATCGAACGGTGCAAGGAGCACGCGGATCGGATTAGCGGATCGGCGGCAATCAATGATTTCCGACAGAACAAGAATAGCCAGCAGCGCAGTCAAACCGCAGCCGATTAAGCTGAAAGTTGGTGGAAGTGTGCAGAGGTATGGAAGCCGTATGCACACCAAAGGGCGTCCGGATCGGATTAACGGATGCCGAGAAAATCGGAAATTGGCAAAATGAGGTTCAAAACAGAGAACCTGCAATAAGTCGGCGAGTTCTTGACCGATTTGGCTGAAACTTCGCGACAGAGGACGTGGCAATAGGCCAAATAGACGTGCCAAGTTTTGTGAGAAACAGATCAGCGGTTCCTCTGAAATAGGCAATGCAAGTTCAAAGATAGCCCAAATTGATAGAGCTGCAGTGGCGTCAAATCACAATGGATCGGACTGAAACTCGGCAGGACAGTAGACCTATATAGACCGAGTAAACGTGCCAAAGGGCGTCAAAAATGGCTAGACGGTTGTGGAGCAATCAAGCGGCAAAGTTTTGGGGAAGATTTGGCACTGATAACAGCCAAAAAAAGCAGCAGAGGGCTCTGGGACTGTGGAAACTGCACAGAAGGGTGCAGAAGGCGATGGGAACACTGGGAACACACCAAAAGGCCAGTCTAGAATACCAAAAGCTTCTCTGACAACAACAGCAGCTCCAAACCCAAAAATTCAAAAATGCGGTAGTGTAGATAGCTAGAGCTCAAGGCTCATAACCTGTTAGATCATACAAGTCCAGCAATAGACCACTGAGTCCAGTGGTGAGTATGCTTGATGTATATTAACAGTTTAACTACATACCTGAGTCCAGTGGTGAGTACACTTGATATAGAGTACTCACTAATGAACTGTGCCGCTTTTACAGAAGATTACATAAGTATCATATGATCAAGAGAGTAGATATAAAGAAGAATATAATATAAACAGAATAATAAAGAATAATAACAGTGTCAGAATTACACTTCTAACACTGCATCCAATAGGCTTTCTGCCAGAAGGCAGTCTGACTGGCTCAAATGTGCCATTCTCAATCAGACTGATGAATTCCTCCATGGCTGCCTTCTCCCAGAGGTCTGCATCAGGGCGTCCTTTGATGTCCTTCCACTGATAGGGTTCAGGACTGATGTGTTGCACACCTTGTGCAGAGAACACATGCTCAGCGCAATGAGATGTCTGAAATGCATATTCTAGAGCATCCTCATAAGACAGATAGATGTTCTCCAGTCCTGCATTAGCACCAAAATCCATCAGGCCAGTAAACATCAGTGCTTCAGCTTGCAACTCCTCTTCTGACATAATGTCCAGTTCATCAGGTGAATCACTGTCCATCTCAGTATCCTGCTCTGGCTGCTCTACAACATCTGGCTGAGCTGTAGAGTCAGAATTAGAAGGAGTGTCAGGTGCAGTGTCAGATGCAGTTTACTATGCTGAGTTGAAGTTAAAGCGCTGTGGTGGAATAGGAGAGCCTGGCACACGTCTGGGAAGGCGCTTTCCAACATAGTCCACATCCCACCAGCCAGTGGTATGACGTCTAATAGGCCTCCACATTGAATCTGGCCACCAAGGTGAAATAGGCCTGTGCTTCTTTGAGACCTGCTCTGATGGCAGATGTGAGGTAGTATATTCATGCTTTGGAGGATAAGTAGCTAGTGGTGAAGGAGGACTGGGTGATAGATTAGGTGGAGAACTGGGTGTAGGTGTAGGTGTAGACATAGGAGGATCTGCTGGATATCCAGGAGCAGGTGGAGGAGGAGGAGCTGGCAGAATATCAATAGCATCCTCTACTCCCCCCTGTTCTGGCAGGTCTTCTGTCTGTGCAGGCATATGCACCCTCAGGTCAACTAGGTTTCTAAATGTACCAGGGAACACTCTCTCATCAAACTGAGCAGAGTCACTGATAACTTCCTTTCTGGTAAGAGGATTCCAGAACAGCCAGCCTTTATAAACTGCTTGTGTTGATCTTTCTTTACAAGCACATAGGAGGTGCACCCAAATACACGCAAGTGAGAGACATCTGGCTTTGACTAATACCAGAGCTCATAGGGTGTACTGGCAGACACAGCTGAGGTGGGAGAGCGGTTGTGCACATGCACAAATGCTGCCACTGCATCCCACCAGAAGGTAGAGGGCAGATGCGCTTCATTAAGCATAGTAGTGATGCCCTCTGCAAGTGTCCTATTGGCACACTCTGCAACACCATTCTGATGAGGTTCATCTCTAATAGTGTGCTGCCTGTGGATGCCTGCAGTGATGCAGAACTGGTCCCATTTCTTAGACACATACTCTCCACCTTTATCATCACAAGTGGCCTTGATCTTCACTCCCAATTGATTCTCTGCATAGGCCTTAAATTGCTTGAAGGCAGCAAATGCATCACTCTTCTTCTTCAAAGGGAGAACAGCCCAGTAGTGGCTGTAGTCATCAATGAAGGTGATCCAGTCAGTTCCTGCATCTGGGATAAGAGGTGAATGGGGATTAGTGAAGTCAAGAGCACTTGCATTGCCAGCAAATTCAGCAAATTCAGCAGATTCATCTTGAGCAATATAGGCCTTCTGACCCTTCCTGCCTTTCCTCCTCTTCTCTTCCCTGTTTCTCTTAGCCCTGACATGTGCATCCTTAGAAGCTGCCTGTTTCATAAAGCAGTTCTCCTCAGTGTGTTTAGGAATGCCACAGAATGTGCAAGTGACATTTTGAGAGGAGATAGGCTTTGCAGCACTACTGGTGGATATAAACATGGCCTGAGGCTGAAGCTGGATGCGCTCTTGACGGTTCTGCTGCTCTTGAGCAAATGCTTCCTTGAGGTTATTCCATTTGAATTCCTTCATAAGGAGCACTGCAGAGTGAAAGGAGGCAGTCCTCAGGAAGAGCACAAATCAGGCATGCACATGCAAACTCATTCTCAAACTCCTTAAGTTTGAGGGTGATAGAACGAGTGCTTCTGATCTTGTGCAATGCTAGCTCAACCCTGCTCACCAGGCTGGTGAGGGACTCATCTTCCTTCTTGGTGATATTGAAGAACTCATCATAAGTATTAAAGCATGCAGCTGGATTGTCCTGCTCATTAATCTTCTAAAGCTCAGTCCACATCTTGACTGGATCATCTATGTAGATGGGAACACCGGGAACACACCAAAAGGCCAGTCCAGAACACCAAAAGCTTCTTTAACAACAACAGCAGCTCCAAACCCAAAAATTCAAAAATATGGCAGTGCAGATAGCTAGAGCACAAGGCTCATAACCTGTTAGATCACACAAGTCCAGCAATGGACCACTGAGTCCAGTGGTAAGTACACTTGATGTATATTAACAGTCTAACTACATACCTGAGTCCAGTGGTAAGTACACTTGATGTAGAGTACTCACTAATGAACTGTGCCGCTTTTACAGAAGATTACATAAGTATCATATGATCAAGAGAGTAGATATAAAGAAGAATATAATATAAACAGAATAATAAAGAATAATAACAGTGTCAGGATCATACTTCTAACACCCAGTTGGAGGTCGAGTGCCTTCGCTGGGTCGTGGCGAAGGTCGCCGCTCGTCGGGATGAGGAGGCCTGCAAGGAGGCGAAGCGGAGTGTCACAAGGCTCAAGGAGGAGGTAAAAGCCTCCTTCCTCAAGAGGCTTGCAACCTTCCACAGCAAGGCACCGGAGGTCGTGGCGGCCTTCTGTAGGCCAAAGGGGCGTGATGCGGTGGGGAACCAGATAAGTAAGGTCTTGAATTTTGTTCTTCACTGTTTCCTGATTTTTTTCTTAGGTCGAGGTGGCACACATGAGCACCAAAACGAAGGTGCAGCTATGTCCTGTGGCCAGAGAGATGACGGGAAAAATGATCACCCTTACCAGATCGTCGGTTCCCAGAGTCAGGGCAGCGGGCTCGGGCAGCGAGACGCCCAGAGGGGAGCTCGTCCCTAGGGGCAGTCAGATCATGCAGCGGGGGCGTGCAAAGACACTTACAGGAAAAACTGTCATCCTGAGCAAGAATGAGTCTGATGAGGGTGAGGTAATGGTCAAGGGGCCCACCAGGATGGAGGTATTTGTCGATGTGTGTTTCTTGTCCTGGATTTTATTCTTCACTGATGTTTTCTTCTATAGGTCCCTTCCCTGCCAAAGCAGGTGCACGAGCTGGTGGTCAAAGCACCGGTGAAATGCACAAGGGTGCCGGGGGCAGTGCCCTCGATTGTGATAAAGGTGAAGGAGGAGGGACGGCGCGGCAGAGACGAGTCGGTGAGTATCACTTTAAATTTTATTCTTCACTGTTTCTGACTATAATATTCGAAGGAGGGTGGGTGGGAGCTCGAGAAGGTGGCCTGGCTGCCCAGGAGGCAGAGCTGGCACCTCCTCAAAGCATGTGCTCGGCAAACCAAGGAAGGATCAGTGGGAAGATCGGCGGAAAGGATTAACATGTGATAAGCGATGGGATCGGAAGAAGCACGGAAGAAGCTTTGGAGCAACGGAGGTTAGAAGGAAGCCTACCTAATAGGGAAGGAAGTATTCGGAGTGGACACAGGTGATGTCACTTTATTTTATGTCGACACAAGGGTGGTAGCAACTCGGTGCTAGGACTTAGTGTCGACACAGGTGGGTAGCAACTCACGCTGAAACATACTGTCCTGTCCAATGGTGAGGCGGTTCCAGTAGCAGTAGGTAGCAAGTAGTGAATAGTAGAAAGTCTATATAAGTGCCAGCTGAGCGGGGCATTGTCCCTCAGCAAAATTATTTTGTACTCTCAATCATAACTGTACCCCTTTGATTGAAACTCTGCTCTACTAGTAATTCAAGCTCGAGCCCTTAGCTCGCTTATTATTAGTACATCTAAACCTTTACTACTCTACTCTCCAAGCTACAATAGTACGAAAGGAGGAAGCAGGGACTTGTTCCGGTACGCTCGGACTAGCCACTTCGTCCGAGAATACCGATCCTAACAATAATGCCCCGCTCAGCTGGCACTTATATAGACTTTCTACTATTCACTACTTGCTACCTACTGCTACTGGAACTGCCTCACCATTGGACAGGACAGTATGTTTCAGCATGAGTTGCTACCCACCTGTGTTGACACCAAGTCCTAGCACCGAGTTGCTACCGCCCTTGTGTCGACATCGAATAAAGTGACATCACCTATGTCCACTCCGAATACTTCCTTCCAGATTAGGTAGGCTTCCTTCTAACCTCCGTTGCTCCGAAGCTTCTTCCGTGCTTCTTCTGATCCTATTGCTTATCACATGTTAATCCTTTCCGCCAATCTTCTCACTGATCCTTCCTTGGTTTGCCAAGCACATGCTTCCAGGCTGTTCCATTATCTCGGCTGAGCTTCTGCCACTAATCTGTGATCATGGGGCTGGCTGTGATCTTGGGATTTGCGACTGGTAATGCTTGCCGATCTTCTGAGGTTAATCTCGGCAGCTATGTAAAATAGGCTTCCAGCCTAATGTGCCTAGCCGCTATTGCAATGTCCGATAGCTGTAGTCCGGTGCCCATCGTTAACCTGAATCGCTGACCAATGTGTCGAGGTCCGCGCCATTCGTCAACTGTAATAACCCCTGTATCCGATGTTCACCAAGCCTTTAGGAATCCTTCGATTGCTTCTTCCAAGAGTTCGATTATGTCCAAGGGTGGCACTAAGTATACTGGCCAATCAACTTCCACTGCGATGTAAGGGCATAAGGTCTGGTGACAATGCTGATTGATCCAAGCTCTCTGTTAGGCGGCGAGACTAACCGGCGTCGATCTCGAGGCGGCCAACACAACAACAAACAGTAAGCTAGACACGAACTGCCGAGCGAACGCACGCTATGTCGAAGTGAAGGTAAGTAGAATTCAATAAACTAATAATACAAGAGTAGATACCTATGTCGAAGTGAAGGTAAGTAGAATAGTAAGACAAGGAATCGAAAGAGTCAAACTATCTACTTATATAGACTTCGAGCGTGTGAAAGGTCTACTCTAATAAGGAGTCACATGAGAAGGGGGTGGAGTGATTAGTGAGCGTCTTAGTCGGAAGGAACGGATTTAGTCATGGCAGATGACTGAAGATGAATAAGCCACGACGGAGTAAACGGAATTAGTAAAGGTGAATGAGTCATACAAGGAAAAGGTAAAATGAGTGAAATAAGGACGTAAGAAAGGAAAAGGAAAAGAAAAAGAAAAAGAAAAAAGAAGAATAAGAATGTTCGAGTCCTAACATCACCCCCCCTTCAAGGTTGGGCGTCCCGACCAACCGCTATATCCTTCCGATGTCGTGAACTTACGTATCGCACGAAGACTCTGCCGGGGTATTGACAATCTTCTTGGAGTGCCTGGATGCTTCCGATAGAACTCATCGACTGCTTCCTTTGCATTATCGCCAACGTCCGATTCGGGTTGCCAAGTTGCTTCGTCGTATCCGACCCACTTGATGAGGAATTGAAGCTTTCCTCTATGTAGACGCGAGTCGAGTATTTCTTCGACCTCGTATTCCTCTTTGTCGTCTACAAGGACCGGTGGAGGCGGTGGAGGCTGAGACTCGAAGGATGGTTCGACAGCTGGTTTAAGCAGGACCTCGTTGAAGACGGGGTGGACTTGCCTCCAAGTGCGTGGTAATTTGAGTCGATATGCGCTTGCCCCGACCTTTTCGACAATCTCGAAAGGGCCGAACCACTTGTCATCCATCTTCTTCGTCAGTCTTGTCGTCTTGATATTACGTCCATCAAGAAAAACCTTACTGCCCACCTCGTATTCCATCGACTTTCCTGTGTGACGATCATAGAAGCGTTTCATGTCTTCATTGGCCTTGACGAGGTTTGCTTGCGCGAGTTCATGAATACCCTTGACGTGTTTCGCGAATTCTTCGGCTGACATGTTTGAAGATGAAGTCCGAATGCCCGTGAAGCCTACTGGGTGTACTCCCGAGTTGACAAAGAATGGGGACAGCTTCGTTGCTGAGTGTTCGCGGTTGTTATATGCAAACTCTGCAAGCGCTAACCAGTCTGCCCAGTCCGATTGACGGTGGTTGACGTATAGCCTTAGATATTGTTCGAGTTCTTGGTTAACTCGCTCAGTTTGGCCATCGGTCTGGGGATGGTATGCCGTCGAGGGGTTACCTTCGATATGGAGGAGCTTGTACAGTTCCTTCATCATTTTTGCGTCAAACTGAACGCCTCGGTCGTGGATGATCTTCTTTGGCAGTCCGTGTAGTCGAAAAACTTGGTCGCGGTAGATGCGTGCCATGCCCTCTGCTGTTAGTTTCGTCGTCGTTGGAATCGCATGAATCTGTTTGCTGAAGCGATCAACCACAACGCATATTGCATTGAAACCGTTAGACTCAGGGAGTTCTCCAATCAGGTCAACCGTGACAATCTGCCATGGCGCCTCCGGTACCTCATTCGGGTGCAAAACCTTTGCCCTCGTCACTCGCAGAGCCTTCGTTCGTTGACAACGATCACAACCTCGCACGTAGTTCCGAACATCGACATACATGTTTGGCCACCAGAAGCTTCGGCTTACCATTGACACCGTCTTATTCGCTCCCGGGTGTCCCGCCAGCGTTGAGTCGTGACATTCCTTCATGATGACCTCTCTTACCGATGTTGGTACGAAGACGTTCTAGAACTTCTTCGAGCTTGTCGTCGACACCTTGACTGTTACTTCCTTCGACCACACGCCATCCTTGAGCACCAGTCCTGATGGTCTTTCCCCATCCTCCATGTCCTCCTGCGCCTTCTTGATCGTCTCGACAAGTGAGTCCCTGGATGTGTTAACCACTGCTCGTACCAACCATTCATTCTTGATGAACGTAACATCTTCGTTATCGTGTTCGCCCTTGTCGTAGTCTGCACGTCGTGACAATAAATCCGCTTTTCCGAGCGTCTTTCCCGGCTTGTGTACGAGCATAAAGTCAAACTCTGCCAAGTCAAGTCGCCAACGAGCTTGTCGTCGGTTCAGCTTCTGAGGAGCCTTGAAGTACGTCAGGTTCGCGTGATCAGTCCAGACCTCGAATGGTTGATTAGCCCCTTGGAGGTATTGACGCCATTCCTTCAACGCCTGAACAATAGCGAGCATCTCTTTGTCATAGATCTCGTAGTTCCGCTCAGCATCTAAGAACGTTGATGATCTATAAGCGACAACCTTCCATCTACCTTCTTGCTTCTGAAGAAGTACGCCTCCGGTTGCAAAATCTGACGCGTCAGCCTCGACACGGAAAGGGTCCTCATTATTTGGGATTACCAGGACAGGGGGGTTCGTCAACCGCTTCTTCAACTCCTCGAACGCCTTCTGCTGCTCCTCCCCCCACCTCCACTCTGCCTTCCCTGTCAATGACGTCAATGGCTTAACGACCAAACTGTATCCTTCGACGAAGCGACGTAGCCAATTGCCTAGACCCAAGAACTGCTGCACTTCATGGACGTTCTTCGGAATTGGCCATTCCTGGACTGCGATCGTCTTCTTTGGATCCATACGTACTTCGCCGTTGCCGATGATGTGGCCGAGATACTTGACAGTATTGACCTCGAATTCACATTTCTGCGGCTTTAGGAAAAGCTTGTTCTTACGCAGAATCTCGAAGACTCGTCTGGTTCGCTCGCGATGCTCTTCCCGGGTATTCGAGAATACGAGTATGTCGTCGAGGTAAATGATGACAACGCCTTCATGGATCAAGTCTCGGAAAATGTCATTCATGAATCCTTGGAAGGTAGCCGGCGCATTGCATAAGCCAAAGAACATTACCATCAGTTCGAACAATCCTAGGTTCGTCCTGAAAGCTGCCTTCCATTCGTCGCCTTCACGGATCCGGATGTTGTAATATCCCCAACGGACGTCGAGCTTGGTGATGTACTTAGCGTCCTTGACCTTATCTATGAGCTCATTGATTAGCGGTAACGGGTACTTATTCTTAACTGTCCCGTCATTGAGCTTTCGATAGTCCTGGATCGCTCGCAAACTCCCGTCTTCCTTCTTGATAAAGAAGAACGGCGATGCCATTGGAGATTTCGACTGCCTGATACGTCCCGATGCAAGGTTTTCCTCAATGAATGCCTTCATCGCCTCTTGTTCCTTGGGCGACAGTGGGTACACCTTACAATCACTTGGCTTAAAATCCGGCTTCAGATCGATGGCGTGGTCCCACGTTCGATGATCAGGTAACCGTTCGAAGGACTCCTCGCTGAAGACGTCGGAGTACTCCTCGAGATACGATGGCCATTTCTTCGCTTCGTCCACCCTCACCCTTCGTACATACTCATCATCGATCTCTTCCTCCGATGACACACATCCGCACTCCTCAGGACACCGCGTAAAATCGATCTTTCCAATCTTCCAATCGATCTTGGGGTTATGTCTTTGCAACCAGTCATGACCGAGGAAGATGTTGGACGATGCCAGTGAGGTTACTGCCAGGCGGAGTTCTTCTTCATGTCTTCCAAAGATCATGCGTACAATGACATACTCCTTGATCAGACCACTCTCGTTGCTCGTTCCGTCAGCATTGAAAACAGGTCGTGGACGAATGTACTTTTGTGTCGGAAAGTTATACCTTTTAACAAAACCTTCGTCAATGCAAGAGCCGGTGCATCCCGAGTCGATGAGGGCATGGGCGTCAATTAGGTACTCATCCTGCTTCGGCGGTTCTAAGGCATCTACCTCCTCATCATTCGCTACCTGTGGGTGTACAATGCTGACGAAGGCATCAAGTTCTTGACCGCCTCTCCTCCTAACGAATTCCCCACACGTTACATCCTCTATCCCTTCGCGCCATACATCAGCCGCGCGCCTGCCAACAACATCCCATATTGCCTCAGTATCGTTCGCCTGGGCGACAACGTTCCCACGGTAAGGTTCGCCCGTCACAACCTCATTTTTTATAGTGGTTTGAATCCGCTCTTCCGCCCTCCATACGTCTGAGTCGCCTCCTTGCATACTCACTCTTCGAGCAAACAACTCATCATAGACGCCGAAATCATCGTCCTCTTCTGATTCGTTGGGTGTCACGTCGGATAGGACATTTCAAAGGTTAAAACCGCCTCGCATATTCGCATCTAGGTAGTGTACATCGGGGCAATTATATTTTAACGAACGCGACGAAAAAGGTCCTTTAGCCGTTTGACCAGTCGTTCCGACGTTTACGCCTGGTCGTCCTGAAAACCCTCACCATCAACTATCTCCTCCAGCTCAGTTGGCACTGCTCGCACGTCGACGCTTTCGAAGTCTGATTCCTTCGCATTGCCGAGTTCTTCGAGGAAAGCCAATCTGTCTTCTGGTTCGAGAGCGGCGATGATGGACCGTATTGCCTCACGACCGCGTGGGCAATCTCTAATGAAGTGGCCGACCTTGCCACACTTGTAACATGCACGTCGGGCGCGTGCTTGGTTCATAGCGACGTCCATAGGCTGTCCTAGTCCTCCATACATCACTCCCGTTGCGTCACGACGATCCTGTTGAGGGAAAGGTGCCGTTGGTCTTGTCACTGCTTGAGGGTAGGGTCGGGCGAAGTTTTGTTGACGAGGAGGTGGTACCATTGGGCATTGTATTCCTCGACGTTGTTCATGAAGGTGCCTTATCTGGCGTTCAACGTTGTCTACCGTGATGGCCCGCCTCTTCCAATCATCATACGTCTGCAGCTCAGGGTCGGTTCGCATCACGCCATCGATCACGGCTGCGTTAAGTGCCTTCTTCAGCTTGTCAATGAGGACTCCATCATGTTCTGGCTTCGTAAGTCCAGCATTTACTCGTTCGATGTCGAAGTCATTCAAGAATTCGCTAGCAGATATACTTTTCTGCCGCATTCCATCTAGCTTCTCGAAGGCCTTCTGGTGGCGGTTGGGGTCGACGAAGGAGGTATCTAATTCCTTGAGGAACATCTTCCAAGTGTCCGTAATTAGGAATTGGCCAGTACTCGATGCTTCGTTAACATAATTCTCCGCCCATGTTGCCGCTGATCCTTCCTTGAGGTAAGAGAGGACAAAGGTGATCTTGTCGTCATCATCCTGGAAACTCGAGTCGTAAGCCTTGAAGTAGAGTAATACTTTGCGCCTGAAGTCAAGGTAATCTTTTCCACCCTCATATTGGCGTGGGGGTGCTACTCCCTTCTTCATCCCTCCGCCATTAACTTGACGTAACGCTAATGCGACTGCCGTTGCGAGGATAGTGGCATCAATCGTAGGCTGTGCAGCAGGCGCTGACGTTGTCGGAACTGGGGGAGCCATTGATAGTTCTGGGGTTGTGGTTCGACTTTCGACTTCGGGGATTGGTTCTCGTGGTTCCGTGAAAGACAAGGATGTTGTGAGTGGTGGGGCTTCAACTGGAGTTGTGATGATTGGTGGTGGAATGTTCGATGAGCCTTCTTGAACGTTGAATAAGGAGATGTTTGCGTCGGGATTGGGTGCCCATGGAAACCAGCTTCCTTTTGCATCTTGCGACTTCCAAACCTTCTGTGCGTCGTCCCAGATGAGGTCGTACGAAGTTCCGTGAAGGCGAGCTCGATAACACTTGTTAGTTTCGCTCCAACGGACTTGGGGAAGAGCGCGACGTTGCTCGTCAGTTAGGTCCACCTTGACGAACTGGGGGTGGGACTGGAATGGGTGTGTTCGAATGGGCCCGACCTCGGATGTTCGGCTCGTCGTGGAAATGAAGGACTACGTGAAAAACTCCCACGTAGATGACGAATGAAAGACTAGAAGAAGATTGTACTCGTCGCGTTACCCACGAACACGTCAGATGACCTCCCCACCAGATACTAATGCGGAGTGCCACGTTGATGTGAGTGGTTGTTAGGAATTTAGACTATCGGGACACGTCGGAGTCGATCGGACAACGACGGGCTAGATAGGGGTTGCTCGGATGAATCCGGGATGGGCGCGGTGGTAAACCGTCGACGTTAACTCCTTGCGTGGAGTAGCGATAGCGAGCGCAAACAAACGTTTACACGGGCTAGAGGTAGGTCTTACTATTATGTTAGGTGGCGAGACTAACCGGCGTCGATCTCGAGGCGGCCAACACAACAACAAACAGTAAGCTAGACACGAACTGCCGAGCGAACACACGCTATGTCGAAGTGAAGGTAAGTAGAATTCAATAAACTAATAATACAAGAGTAGATACCTATGTCGAAGTGAAGGTAAGTAGAATAGTAAGACAAGGAATCGAAAGAGTCAAACTATCTACTTATATAGACTTCGAGCGTGTGAAAGGTCTACTCTAATAAGGAGTCACATGAGAAGGGGGTGGAGTGATTAGTGAGCGTCTTAGTCGGAAGGAATGGATTTAGTCATGGCAGATGACTGAAGATGAATAAGCCACGACGGAGTAAACGGAATTAGTAAAGGTGAATGAGTCATACAAGGAAAAGGTAAAATGAGTGAAATAAGGACGTAAGAAAGGAAAAGGAAAAGAAAAAGAAAAAGAAAAAAGAAGAATAAGAATGTTCGAGTCCTAACACTCTCATGCAGACCTTCATTGCATACATATCCCTATCGCTGAGCCATATGGTTACTTCGTGATCATATGCGCTCATTCCACAGTTTGGTAATGGTTGGTCTTCTGTTGTTTCCGAAGGCCCAGGCTTGTGCCGAATCTTGACATCGGCTGCCTCCTTCACCACTAACCGTTTCACGAAATTCTTGAGGAGCCATTCTGAAAGAACCCAGCTGCGTTGGTATGCTAAGTAGCAATTACTGCACACCAGACTCTCATGAACTAGACGTCTGGTTGCACCTCGTCGATAACATCTTTTCTGCAGGAGTTCGGTATACCTCGCAACATTACTGTTCTCCATCATTCCTAGGCCTCGTATTCGTGGAGGAGAAGTATGTCCAATATGCATCCTAGCCATAGTTGACTGTATGCCTACTGAATCATCACTCTCGCTCGATTCGACTTCGTTGTTTACAGCTACCTCATTAGGTACTGGCTGTAGTAGCGGACCTGTATCATCCCCAGGTCGATAGCTTTGAAGCCCTTGCTCATAAGCTGGATTCGGTTGCATAATTTGGTGTGCAAATTGTCTGATACCACACCGCATTAGCTAACCACGATTTTTGTAACACTAGCCTTCTCAAAAAAAAATAATCTTTTTCTTTCAGTTCTCTTCTCTCATCTGAAAAAAAAAGGGTTTTGCTCAGTAGACAGTACACTATTTTAAATGTATTCCTTTGCTCTTTATGCCTCTCTTTGCTGGCCCTGATCTAATCTCATTCTGAGATGGTCTGGACTAAGAACAAACCTGGAAAAGGCTATGTTTACCTTACTAGATAGATTCTTGAGCTATAGGGGCAGCATCTTACCATTATTCTCTCATGATCCTATTGAGAAGGCACTCCTGGATGCAGTCAGATGATGTTTACAAGTATTACAAGGCTGCAGGCCCTGGAGCTGCCAGTCCTTCTCAAGAACTGACAGGTCAGCTAGATTTTAATGCTGATGACCCATATGCCAGTCTCTCGACAAAAATCTGCATCATTACTCACTGTGTCCCTGTACAGTATTATGGAATTTCCTGTAAAAAAATTGAAAAAATCAAGACTTTTCTGACTGTATCACATAATGTTCAAAAGACTGGTAAATGCCTGTAGCTTCTCGATTTTCTCTGGATTGTCTCGCAACTCAAACAACAATGTAGGGAGAAGCCACGCAACATAATCTATTGTAAGTATAAAAAGCTCGGCACGGAATGCATTCAGAGCCTGAGAGAAAATGATTTATCTGATTTGATCGACATGACGCAGCGCATTGTTATAGTCTTGCGAAGACCTCTGAGCCCCTGGCCTGCCCCTCTGCTTGCCTTCGAACATGTTGACAAAGTCGCGACCCTGTATCTCGCCACCAGCGTTCCGCCTCTGCATCGGCATCATAACTAAACTGCTCTCGGTTTTTGCGCGGATCTGCCCATTGATTGCTGTTTCCTTCTCCATTGAACTCTATCAGCGCTGGAGGACTAAGGCCCCATTTAGCGCGCTCGACACGCATCGCGGATCTCATGTTAGCATCACGTTCCTCCTGTTCTGGACCGTCCGGAAGATGAAAGATACGTTGATTAAGTCGAGAGCTTGCTTGAGTTTCAGCTGTCCGTGAATGCCGAAGTAGCTCGTACGCGTATAACATTGGGACGAGCTCCGCTGCGTGGCTGAGACGCGACAGGATGTTGCCAAGCACGGTGGCATCCTCAATGGCCATTGCTGCACCTTGCGCACGATACGGCTGTGACAGCTTGTATCACGGGCTACTTCAACTGGGAAAACAGTTACTCACCAGCATAGGGTGACAGGCGTCCCCAAGTAGAATGACACGTCCTTCTCGATGAATCCAGGTTGGAAGCGGTTCACGATCCATAAGTTTCCAATTGAGCGTTGAAGGTACCATAGACAATAATTTCTCAATTCTAAGCCAGACTTGTCAATCACGGAATATTGTCATTTGTGGTCGCTAACCTCCGATCCCAGCCAGCAAACTCGGCACGCATTTTGTCGGCGCTTCCTTCCGCAGTCCACGATTCGACAGAACCATCGTCAGGGTGTATCATTACAAGATTGTATTCTCGTTTCGCGCGCTTTCTAAGGCGTTAGCGCGGTATATCGACGCCGCACATGAAGATTACTCACGATACAATATGCCATAATGTGTCTTTAAGCGTCACATGTCCAAGTATCAGCAACGGACCCGCGTTATCGGAAATCTGCGCACCTGCTCGGACCCATCCAGCCCGTCATCTCAGGGTTCTCCACGAAAGGTCGTAGCTCAGGATCTGCAAGCATCCTTTCTGTCGGTATTACCGCCCGATACGCCGCATCACTAGTCGCAGTTGCTTTGGTCGGTGCTCCGAGTACAACTTCTCGGACCAAGCTCTTCACACCGTCGGCTCCAACAATGAGGTCAGCCAAAATCACCTCTCCGGTAGTAGTTGTGACCGAAGGACGCGGGGCAGAAGGATTAATAGAGGCAACGGTACAGTTCAGCCGAAGTGTGCTGACTGAGGCCGCAAGGTCCAAAAGGAGCCTATGGAAGTCTGCGCGGTGAATGTGGTAGTAGGGAGAGCTATAATCGCTCTCCATAACATCTCCCCATTTTGTCCAGCCAACAAGTTCGCCTGTGTTATCTGTGAAAGATGTTTGTTAGATATGGTCCTGTTTCGGGAACTGTACTGCGCTCCTTACATCGTCGCAATGCAATCGCTTCCGGTCTGACGCCGACTTTCTTCAACTGTTCTCCCAAACCCCATCGGATCAGCAACCTGCTCACATTCGGAGTCACCTGAATTCCAGCACCGATTTCACCTATCACCGGTGCCGATTCTAGTATGGTAACGCGATGTCCTGCGTGTCCGAGGGTATGAGCAGCAGCCAAGCCACCCAGTCCGCAACCAATAACGATGATATCGAGAGAAAGAGAAGCCTTGCGCCCGTCAAATAGTCTGAGCGTCTTGCAATCGGCGAAACAGATTCAAAATCCCAATCATCGGAGTATGAGAGGAAAGAGAAGAGTATGAAGTACTCACCTTACTGACGTCAACGGCACGGGCTGCTGAGTCGGCCTCTGATAGTATGGTAGTTGTATGAGAGTAACTCTAAACCAAAATATGTAATTGAGCGGATGAGAGGGATGCGAGAACAAACAGCTTGAGACGCACCATTGGCGGAAGATACCTGGATTATGAGGACGAAGAGACCAATTATATAGAAGAATTTTTGGGGCTGGGAGCCGTGACATGGGATACAGGACCAGCCATCGTCTGGTAAATAGTTTGTGCGAATTATTGGTGCAACGCAGTCACTGGTGACTATTCAATCAAACCAACGGCATGTGGTTGGTCTGTTCCTTTCCGCTGAAGATACTCTCGATCAACGAAAGCTGAATGAATGCTGTAATGCGTCAGATGATTCAACCGTGTACACAACTACCGTGCAAGCCACTGTATGTATGGGAAGAACCTTCTTCCTCCCACATTCTGCACGTGACCGCCAATCTCCTTGCTCACTACGGGCAATTTAGTATTTTACATCGGATGATAAATGGATTGACATGTAATTTGATATTTTCAATATCATTCAATATCATACTGCATATCCTCATTAGGGATATTTAAAATATCATCAAAGTATTTAGAATATCATCAAAGCAGATATTCTGATTGACCAATCGGGATAATTTTTAGGCATATCTGCTTCGATGATATTTTAAATATCCCTAATGAGGATATGCAGTATGATATTGAATGATATTGAAAATATCAAATTACTTATCAATCCATATATCATCCAATGTAAAATACTAAATTGCCCGTAGTGGCTGCTCGCTCTGCTGCTACATTTGCCAGATCTTTCTTCCGCACTGAAGCAGAAACTTATTGCAACCGATGTTTATCTGCGTGGTGAACCAGTCGGATGCAATGTTATGTAGTGAATGAATATGGTTCGTGACCTTGTACCAAGATTACGTTTCGAAGATTGTCAGAAAGTCCACGTGACGTGCCGAGCTGTCCGGAACCAATTATACTATCTGTGTTCATTCTTACAGCTGCTTGGCAAAATACAATAATAAATACCAATGCATTGTCAGTACGCCGAGAAATTGTTACCTGCGGTACGAGTTATAACGCAATGTCCCAAAACCATCATCCTACGAACGTCTGGCACTTATCAAAAGATATCAGCGTTAATGCTATACTTCTGTATTCTGTCTTCCACAGATGACATATCCACGGCGCAGATAGAGATAGCTGATCAATATACTTCCTCTAACATAAAGTAAATCATAAATTGATGCATGATTGTGCGAGTGCAGGTGGTCCGAGATACATCTAGTGTCCTTGATTAAAAATAATAAATTGCTCGCAAGACTGGTAAGATCACCACGACCCATTCGGCTTGGCTCCTTAAATACCGACCATCAAGACTCCTTTCGTTCCAACTCCTCAAGAACTTCGCAAGCTCACTGCTCAAAATCGACTCATTCTTCGCCGAGGCATGTCTACCCGAATTGGGTCCATCCGAGTCGACCATAGCAGTTTCGTCTCTCGCAGGTCAAAATCGCCGCATCATTGCAGAGCCAAGTACTCTGAGCATTCCCGGTATAAATGGCTATTTGTTACGCATTGAATTTTAAGGGTCAGAGAGATGCTTGACTGCCTCGACACCGCGAAACTATGAGTCAGTTAACCTCGGAGAAAATATATGCACAGATAGTCTCAAACACTGCCCCGTAGGTATCGAAGTTCACAAGATCTTCGCGAGAACGATCACCCTTCGCGGATCATGCTGTCTTGATATATCTTCAAAGCTTCCTTGCATTATGCAACGTGATTCGTAGAGCGCTATTCGCTTTCGTGTGTGATTGCGACATGAAATCATGCGGCTCGTGCCAATATGAAGGTCGAAAAATTGGTTAATAAAGTCAAATGTTCCGATTTGAGTAAGGACGCCCTGATCTACTATGAGAATAGCGACGAGGATGCGAGAATACCTGCTAGGGCACTGAAGAGCACCGATAATGTGACGGTACTGCGGTCCGAAGGTATTTTGCTCGCGACTGCGTTTGAGCTCGAGTCAGCCGATTGGGAGCTAGACGGTAACGGGACACCTCCAGACGTAATTCTTGCAGTTGCTGTTCCAGAGGGTTGCGGAGCTGTAATGACCGACGACGACAAAAACGAAACAGAAGGTATCGGAATCGATGCCGTCGGCGCCGGGTGAGAAGAAGAGGTGAGCGAAAGCGAACGAGATGTTGATGTGGAAGGGGAGGCAGTCGTACCATTAGCACCGCCTGCTGCATCGGAGAGCTGAGCGAATCCGACAGACGGTGGGTTGAAGCGGAAAACAGAGTAGACGTTTTTCTGCAATTGCGAAAGCAAGGATCACAATTGGGTGCTGATAGAAAAGGAACAGGCGAAACGTACGAGGAACGTGTCACCAATGACCCACGCAGGAATAGAGTTACTTGAGTCTATGTTTGTCCCTGCATCCAGGTCAAATATGCCACCGAGACATTGTTGACCCTGCGTGTCGATCGCTCCGAGATTGAAATCAGCATCGCTGATCTCCCAAGTCCGGGAGCCGAAGTTTAGAGTGACTGTTACAGTTGTATCACACGCTGTATCGGATAAAGCTCATTATCTGGTTGTAATGATATAGAAACGAGGAAATGGGGACGTACGGAAAGCAAAGAATCCTTGAAGTTGTCCGGTGAGGGCCTCGGAGTCCTGAATTTCATTAAAGATATTCTGCACAGCGGTAGACGGGCCCGCGACGAGCGTCGTGCCCGTGTCGATCGCTGCAAGTCCGGCATTCCCAGTTGGGATCGACACGGAATTGCCTTGCACAGTCACCTCCTGAAGCGGGAGAAGCCAAAAGCTGGGAGTTACGCCCTCCGGAATATCAACAAAATCGATGTCGCCTGTAAATAGACTCGAATTTGTCCCGCCTAGCGTGAACGCTCCTCCCGGTTCGAGCTCCTGAGCCTGCGGGTCGTCAACGAACCGCGTTAACCAAAAGCTCATCTCCGAGGTCGTCAGCTGGTTGTCATTTGCCAGGGTCTCCCAGAATGGGGTCGCTCTCGACTGTGCGATCGTCTGGAATGCTAAACCCATAAGTCCGGAGACAGGCTGTGTCAGGAAGTTTGACGAGATCTGATCAACAATTGCTATGAAACTGATAAGACGTAATTCTGTGGCTGCTGAGATCGTTGCTACTCTACTCACAGAGCGTTTGTCCGGAGACGGTGAAGCCGCCCATGCTCACAGTGTCTGTAGCAACCGTTCCTGCGACCCGACCCGACCCATAACTAATTGTGATGCTTTGCTGAGAGGACGAAAGCGAGGACGATTGGTTAGAATCGAACAAAGGCGAATTCTGTGGACATGCAAGACACTGATTTGAAGCAACCCATAAGTCCGAGGAGCCAGTGTCGAGTATAACGTTAAAATCCTGCGGACTACCATGAAGTCAGAACAAAAAGATGGATCTCATCATTAGAAGGGGAAGGTGAAGAAATACACACGGAGTCCCGACAGAAATAGGAGCAAAATAACTGGAGTCGGCCTGCTGATTTGTGATGTCTACGTTTGCGGTATTTTGCCTCTTCTTGGAGGACGATGAGGCGATGGCAGGTCGACCATACTTTGTGCGAATGCTGTCCGCTACGGTTGCGAAGTCATTTATTGACCTGGGTGATATCTTTCTTCTTGCGAGTGGGACATGTAAGGATGCCGACGCCTGAGATGCGACTGCGGATGAAGAAAGGGCGGTAAGGACAGTCAGGCACACGGCGGCCGCTGCGAATTTGGACGACATTGTCCCTTTACGGGAGACAAGCGAGAGTGGTCGGTAAGCTAGGCTCGGACGCTGCTAAGAGTGGTGGAGTGGTGGTGGATGAGCAGAGAGAAAGAAAGAAAGAGGGCGGAACTGAATGAAATGAAATGAAGAAACAAAACAGGACGGACGGTGCCAATATTAATGCCGCGTCAATTCTGTGATAGGGCCCGGGAACGACCCGCTATTCGTGTTCGCCTCATGGGAACATTCCCAGTCCGCAGCACCTCTTTTATTTTAATTTTATATTCTGTATTTTATTTAACATTCGACCTGAAGTACAGTACACAGTACAGTACATGCCTCGAGCTCGTCTCTTCTGCCCAGCAGGAGAGCGTCAGGTTTCTCGTCACGTGCTCGCGCCGCGCTCTCCTCGAGTCAACTTGAATCTCCGAAGATGATATAGACGTGTATGTCGGTGCTGGCGGTTGGCATTCTATTCAGGCAATGCAACCACTGCATCAATTATTCTGCGTCGGGATTGCTTCGCAAAAGACTGTAGATCAGTCATGAGGTATAGAGTCTGACTGGTATTTATCTTGGCGAGAGTAAAATATTCGGATAGATGTAAATGTGTGTGTCTGTCGGACTTGGGCGGATGATCTATGTGTGGTTTCGTGTGCGGTACTCTATCCTCAATACCCTAGCTGTCACTCTCGCTCGTCGCCTCTTCATCCTCAACTTCTCCCTCAGAACCATCAGCACCTGCCGTCCAATCCGATACTTCCAGTTTCTCGTGCTTATAGACTCCACCAGCTTCAACCTCAAAGCCTGCCTGAGTAACGCATCGCACCAGTTCCGCTTTGGCCCCTACACGTGTATTCTTCCCGAGGATGCACCCGTCGAGTTTCGCCCCTTCCTCAATAACACAGTACTCCATCAAAACGCATCCGATGAGCTTCGCATTTTTTCCGATTATACAGTGACTCCCGATCGCACAGCGCTTGACAGTACTTCGCTCGCCGACGCGCGTCGAAGAGCCGATGAGACTATCTGGTGTCACATTTGCTTTTGGATCGATCAAGGCGCGCAAGGCAGGATCATGAGTCGGCGGTGCCATTGTTCCTAAAGCCGCTCGGTTCAATTCTAGATACGCAAGAAGATTGTTCGCACGTGCAGCAAAGCCCCTTGAAGAAGGATGTATAACGAGTCCAACGCGAAAGCTGGGCGGTGCCGCATCGTCATCTCCCTCGTCCGCTGATGACGAAGTTTCCACACTCTCTCCAGAGGTGGGTGACTTCAGCTTCTGAGGAGGTGGCAGGTACGAAGTCGAATGCTGCAGAGCAAGGGTCTGTGTCTGGGTATTCGTAAGAGGGCCAAGCACGTTCCTATACTTCTGCCGCTTCGTTCGCTGTGTATGGACCTTACAGAGCCATGGCAAGAATTCCTCGCGGAAAGAATCGAAGTGTCCCTTCTTCATCTGCAGAGCGTCGAGTACGGCATGGCGACATATGTACACATGCGCGTCAACGAGGCGCGTTGAAATAGTTGTCCGAGGGTACGCCCAAAGCGTGCACATGCGCAGCGCAAGCTCGTCGCCGTCACGATCTTGATCATCCAGCGTATCAAGATGCAGAAGCGTGCCACTGTTCACGTCGTACACGACAGGCATCGGAGATATAGGCGCAGACCATGCTTCCTCCGTATTCTTACCCTTCTCACTTTCCTGCGGACGTTGCTCAAAGAAAAGCGCTGTGGCGATCGAACCGTCTGTATTCGCTTCAACCCTGAATTTGTCCAACACCGTCTCAAGACGCAGAGAAGGCGGCGGAAGGAAGTCGCATGGTAGGAGGACAAAGTCACTTGTTATACGAGACGCAAAGTGAGCGAGAACGCTTGCTGTACCTGCAGGGATATCTTGTGATTGATCGTACGTCTGTATCTCAATGCTTAAATTTGAAAGAGATGAGGACGAGGGATCGGAGTTGATGTGATGAGAAATCGGATCGCGATGCGACGTTGGGCATATCAGTAACACGTCTTGAGCCATTCGTTACTCAAATGAATCAACAGTGTGAATTGGTTGTACAACACACCCTTCAACCCAGCTTCCTCGATCCAGTTTAAAACATAAGAGATCATTGGCTTGTTCCCAATCGGCAACAAAGCTTTCGGACACGGCTGATCGCCATAATTACTCGTCAACGGCTGCAACCTGGCACCTTCAATGTATATTTACGACTACATTGAACCGTATTTGACTCACTCGTTTCCGAACCCCGCGAGAACGACTGCGAGGAACTCACGAGGATATTGTACAGATGGTGTCTCCGTGAAATCCATCATGGAGACGATGACTTGCTATTATAGATTCCAGGAGCTTGACGCTGCGGCGCAAACAAGTTTTTGGTGATGTTAATAGTATGCCGTAGAATTGAGTTGAGCAGCATACAGGTGAAGTCGAGTCAGAAAGGTACTTTACTTTACGCGTCTGGACTACCATCTGGAATAATACAAATTGAAGTTTCCCACGAATACAGTCTCACCAAACGCTACCCAAATCATATGTACATGTACACCGCATAAATCCTGATTATCAATTCCACTGACCTGGTCCTTCAATTCGAGCTGATTCTCCTGCAAATGGAAGCGACAATGAGCTTCAAAGCCTCCGTAACGTACTCGGTGCTAAGCGGTTCGCCGACCGGTGGGCAATGGACAAAGAGGACCTTGGTCGCTTTGCCCGACTCTTTTTCCTGCGTTCGCCGAGCCTCGGCGAGAGAGCAGTAATAGATGAAGTCGCAGAGATATCGCCCAGCATTTGTGCTTGCTTGCACCGCCTGCGTTTTTTTTTTTCAAAGTCTAAGTGACAGAAACAGCGGAACCTGACGTTACCCACATCTACACCCGAGTCTCGCAATTCTTGAACCAGCGCATCGACGTCGATATCAGTCTCGAGTTCTTCCGCGAACGACTCGTAACCCTGGGTGAATCCGCGCACGCTTTCGTCCTTCGTCCCGAGCGTAACCCGCGCCCGTTCAAATACTTCTGCAGCATCCATACCTCCTGCCTTATTGTCTTTGTCGCCCAGCTTGTCATTCTCATGGACCACAGGCGCATATTTCTTGTCGACGTCCGGCACGTTGTATCCAAGCTTATGTCCGAGCTTCTCTATGCGCAGGTTCCCTGTCATGCCTGCACCGACGTGCAATACGAGGTCGTAACCATCTGCCGGGGGATCAGGACCGATCGGAAACGGCGCCAGCTCCGGGTCGTCATTAGAAGGCGAAGGTAGGAGAGGTGGCCGAGCATGTAACTTTGGCACTATCGAGAGGACGCCGTCGTAGGTGACAGGCACCAAAAGCGAAGTTATATGTATTGGCCGAGCATCGTCAGGGACCGTGAGGACTTGCTGATTTTCAAGCTTGACGGGCTCTGATGGACTTGAAATTTCCAGAAGGACGTTGTGCAAAGGGCGTACTGCGAGCCAAGACGGATTTATTTTGTAGTTGGCAAATGGCTGAATATAGAGTTTAGATCGCTGTGTCAGATAAACATTTGATTGAAATGGCATCTCGATCATCTTGCCTCGAATCCAGTAATGAGCACACGGATTGCATCCTTATGGACACCGTCAGACACAACGAGCGATACATGAGGCATGTCGGTGATGGACTATGGCAACTTGTAGGCCATAACATGGTATTTATAAACTTCAAAGTTAAGCGGATCACACCGCGGTGAGATTCGCATTTACCCTCGTTTACCGCGGGTCGCAGGTAATATCACGCAAAAAAAAATCAAATTTTTTCAAATTTTTCATTTCAACAGCAAATCAAACTACAATTACAAATAATAAAACACGGAGAAGGAAATCCATCAGACAAACGCTGCTCTCGCTGGTTAGCTCACCCAACACCCACGAAGGGATGCAAATAGCAAGACAAACCAAACGTCCTCGAGCCCGACGCTGGAAAGCAGACAGGCATAATTCTCAGTGTGACGAGGCAGCGCGGATGTCATCTACTGGATTTGAAGAGTGTGGCATGTGTAAACATGCGAGACTCGAGTTAGCACCTATACAATAGATCCTAGCTGAGTATAGTCTGAGGATTTCAAATCGCACTCCTGAAGCTTTATATACCCCTCGCGTCGGTGGTCCGTGCGTCGTGGAATATAGATACCATAAACGGTAAGTACTTTTGGAATGTGATCGACGCCATTCATCACAGTAGACACGACGAGGTGGGTCGCTGGGTGGACAGTATTCAATCTGTTTCAACAGCTTCTTTCTACATCCAATAACCCTCTGTAGGGTGCATACATCCTACCCCATAACGTGCTTAACAAATGAATCAATCATCAAACCTTTCACCGCGAAATGCTACGAGCAGAGCACGGGAAAGCACGAACTGCCGCTGCAGATTCTGCCTAGTCGCATCAAATAATACATGTACAACTCCAGCCAAACGGCAGACCGAATCCAGACGAGACGTAATGTATCTTCTCAAGTTCAAGATTCCGCCCAATACATTTGCCGGGATCGCTCCAGATGGCACGATAGCTCTAGTCCGCGACAGACGACCGAGCACGAGCGGTACCGGTAGATATCCAGATGGTGACATGGACTCAAGGACTAGCAGAGAACTACGTTCGCCGACCCCTTACGAGCAGAAATACAGCGGGCTTGATGCATACGGAAACATGATATAGACCGGCCATGAATGCTAGAATTAATTGGATGCGGTATATGTACAGTAATGTGAGTCGGGCCTTGATCCCTTAGTGTTTGTTGTTTGTTTGCTGACCATCTAAGCCGCATCGCATCAGAGACAGGGTAGATAGAGAAATTGAAATCATGCATGCATATGATATAAATATATTGTACATGTGATCCGAGCCTCTAATGTCACGAGGCCGTGGTTACCACCTACCCAAATGAGAGACGCGTGTTTCGATGCGCGTCTGTCAGTGTCTGTCGCGTCTCTGGTTGCCTCTCCTCACTGCATAGAGCTGTTCTATATTGTATAGACACGTCCGACGGCGTCGACTGCCCACAAAACAGCGCTTAGCGGACCCGCGCATAGGATGGCGAAGGCTCGGCGGTCGATGATAGAAAATAACTACAAAGTGACCGACTTCTTCGCTCAACAGCCGAACTCTTCTTGCCGCGCTCCGCCATCGTCAGCTCCGGTTTTGAGCAACGCCGCAAGGCAGCTAGGCAAACAACAGCAGAGGAAAACTACCTTTTCACAGACTCAACCATCAGCCAAATCATTCACCAGACCTCAATCATCGCCTCTCCGATCCGTCAGAAAAGAGAACGCACCGCCTTCGACACTTCCTCCTCCTTCAAGCATGCGCCCTCCGCCTCCGCCTGACCGCGAGATCGTCTACGTTTCTTCTTCCTCTGAAGCCCCATCGCACATATCAATCTCCAGTATATCCACGGTATCGGCTGACAACAGCATTGTCGAAGTGGTACCTTCTGTCAAGCAGAATCGTCGACATCTTCAAACATACGGCGTCGCCTCCTCCTCCTCTTCTCCTCTTCCCACACAAAGGAGATGCAGTCCTAGGTTTCAGGCCCCAATCGGCCGCCCAAACTGTGCAAGCAAACAAATTACTGTGTCTCTGGCGCGAAAACCTACAAGGAAGAGGAAGAAGCCAGAAGGTGTGCAGTCGGATGACGGGGATGTGATCGATCTTGAGGCTATGGAGGAGGTTATAGTCGTGTCTACAAAGCCGGCGCGTATCGATGTAAGTCGTTGCATTTGTCCTTTCTGGTAATCAAATTCATGCTCTTTCAGCTCGTGACACCTGAGCCTTCTGTCCTCTCGCGACCATCTGCTGCACGAAAGCGTGCGTGCCTAAATTCTGGCGGCTCACCGGACATGTCTTCGAATGCTATGGAGGTCATACCATCGTCTCAATCAGATGAGCGAGAGCTGAATATACCCAAGGAATCTCGCAAGAATCTTCGAGACATAAAAGAGAGTGTTCGGGAATGGCAGCTGACTTCGTCACAATCCAATGTTCTTCCGGAATCTAGCGATCCTTCTGATGAAAATGACGAGAAGTTCAGCATGGATACGGACGATCTCGACTTGGTGTATCCTCTGAGCTCGCTCGGACAACGGGAAAGGTCAGCGACTCCGGTATCTTCAAGCAAGATCTCGTTGCAGAAGACACCGCAAAAGAATTCGCCTCTACAAGTGCCCAAAAAGACATCATCGATTCGGAGGTCTAATGTCTCAGTCGGCGCGGAGCAGTTCGAGATACTATCCGGTTCCAAGTCGCCTTCACCGATGCTGGGGTCAACAGCTTCTTCCCTTACGAAGGTGGCGACACCCGTGAAGGAGTCTTCTCACAAGAAGCGTGAGACGCCGAGAAGTTCGCCACACAAGACTCCTCATATAGACGGAGTTGTTTCTCCTGATGCGTCTTTTCCATGCAAAGCAGGGGCGGCAGTGAATATGGATGTCCTACTTCTCAGTCAGAAAGAGAAGGCTGAGGCCATTATTGAGCGCATCAAAGCAGATGCTCGGGCTAAAGCAATGGCCATGCCAGATGAAGATTCGATCGTCCTTGGTTCTTTGGATGATAGCGACAGCGAGCTTGGTAGTCCTACGAATATTTTCTCGGAGCTCACTAAGGATAGGAGGTACGCATTTCATATCTCTTCTCTACGTGATTTTATTCTGACAACATGATTATCAGCCCTTGCAAGAGAACAGGAAAATTCGCAAATTCAAAAACATCTGATGGAGTTCTTGATGATGGCCATAGCTCTCCACTCACGGACATTGACGAGCTAGGAGATCAGATGAATCTTAAGAGGTGTTCACGAAGGACGAGTCGACGATCAGTGTCACCATCATGTTCTTCATCAATAGCTACGAGGACTCGCAGAGCGCCAACTAATTTGCCAACTACGTTTACGAGTTCTGCCAATGCGCTCTCAAGGAAGCGGGTCAACCCGTTTGCGAAGTTGCTTAAAGAAAAGGCCCGCCGGGATAAGTATACGAAGATCATCTTGAGCCCGGAGTCAGAAGACGACGTTAATCTTTTTGATGCCGCGGAAGGATCTACTTCTGGACCAGGTTCGCAGCTACGCCGAGAGAATAGCGATGAAGGTGACTTCGAGATGGTAGTTCGCAAAGCTGACAAATGCAAGCTGTTCGGTGAAGAGGACAATGGCGTAGTCGGGAAGATTCTTGAGGACGATTGTAAGGATAGAGGGAAGGGCAACGCGGTAGCAGCGAAACCCGGAGTTCCTTTCTGGGTAGCTCTTTCGGAAGAAGCAAAGCGATTTAATCTTTCCGTGGTCGGCCTCCCACGGCTCGAAATCAACCTTGAAGACCCTTCCTTGAAATTGCTTCAAGAGCTTGTTGATTTGGCAGGTCAGTACCTGCGTTCAAGTCGATACTCTCAAAATTCACTACTTTACAGATATCGATGGGGCCGCCGTTATTTTGCAATCAGGCTTGATCAGCTTTGAGGATGCTGGCTTTATGGAATGGCTATTTGAGGTTGCCATATGCACGGGCGGAAGCCTAGCGATTTCAGCTCACGCTGTCCTGAAGCACATCTGCGAGTCTCGATCTCAGGAGAGTCGGGCGGTTGTCATCTCCATCACCCCTGTTCTGAAGGCTTTATCAAAGCTCGGTGCGAGACGGGGTTTTCTGGATGCTCTTCACCTAGAGGCAGAGCCTTGTGATCGATTAGCTCTTCCTGATGTTCTGCGTTCTGAGGCGCTTTGGAGGCTTTCCGAAATTGTCCTGAGCCTCGCCTCAGAAGACCTATTACATGTCGAAGACGTCCCAGTTTACTTTGCGCTACTTGTCGCAATCGGAATGGATATCAAGACAGACATCAATATGAGGCTCAGTATCAAACGTTCTCTCAACTGTCTCATCAATGCATATTGTGGGGATTTCTTTGCTGAAAGGGGCGAAATGGTAAGTTTGGAATCTTTGTTCTCAATCAGTCGCTCACAAGCGAATTCACTACACCAGGAGGTGGAGATCTGCTCAAAAGTTATTGCGCTCACTTGTGATCTGAGCGCGGCGAATAAAGAGTACCTTCTGTCGTTTGTCGACGGCGATAATCCTGTTGCAAGACGTATCGGACAATGGGTAGCTTTTGCCATGCTGACCGGCGATTATGGTGCACGATTGGTAGGCAAATCATTACGACCCGTCAAACTTATTCTTATGTCTTTCGTCTTAGGCAAGAGAATTTGTCGCTGGCCCTCCTTCGCTTGCAGATGTGATTACTCTCCTCGATACCCGTTTGGACTCTGGCTTGCGTTCCGACCATTTCAATATTAGCCGCAACTCGGGACATTTCGATTCCTTAGACTATGCTGCGCTGGGACATCATATTGAGGTTTTGGGTCGCGTGCTGATGAATGTTACTCAGTACGTACTGTCCGAGAAGGCAGAAGCTCGTGCAGCACGAGGTAGTGAAGATTCTCTACGGCGCCGTGGTAGAGTGTTCTCTAAGTTGGAGATTATCAAAGGGTTACTTGAGCGTCTAGGTAACAATATCGGTATGAGTCTTTGCTAGCCATCCATAACGAAATACTCACTGTTCTTTGTGTAGCTGATACACGTGCTGCTCATCTGGACCGGTCGCAGACCAAAGCAGTGATCCAACAGTTAGCGATGCGGATCGACTACCAACGCAAGGCTGCGTACGAAAAACCCAAAATCAATAACTTCTTTAGACGAACGTCTACTATGTGAAGACTCTTCTTGCACTGCAACCTCGTTTCGGTTCAATTGCCAATGCAAATGATAATTGTATGCGCTTCGAATTCTTTTCTTGGTGCATCCTTCACTTTTCTTTCTTTCTTTCTTCGTTAACCAGTAATATTTCGGTCTGTGTATTATAAAATTGAACGCCTTCATGTAGATATTTGCAATTTCTGTAGAATTAGGAAATTTCGGCACTTTGTTGTTCGCGTCGATAACGCGTAATGTCACAGAATGTCACTACATGGCTTGCTCTTTCGCGCGACAACAGTTGGTCCTGACGGCGTCGCGGCGACAATGGAAAAAATATCGCCCTGCGCTGTCAGCGACGGCTTACCGACCTGGCTTGTTCGACGTCGGGCCCGCCGCCACCGACCTTTGCCGATCTTGATTCTCTCACTTGCTGCACTTTTTGTCCTCGGTACTCACATTCACCTCGCCTCGTATCGACAACATCGTGGCGTGCACATCCCCATCGATGCAGAACAAATCCGAGCGCGCTGCAAAAACCTCAGATATAAGCCAGGACCCCCGCCAGATTTCAGAAAGAGAACCGCCTCAGACCGATTTGTGCCAGGAACGAAGTCTGCTCTGATTAGGAACGCCACTATTTGGACTGGTCAAGCGGATGGCCAGGAAATAATCAAAGGCGATATTTTGCTCGACAAAGGACTTATACAAGCTGTTGGTCGTATCAACTACTAAGACATCAACATCTTACATGATGATTTGACGATTATTGACGCCAATGGAGCATGGGTATCGCCTGGGTGCGCACTCAATCTTATATTTCATTTACACAGCAATTCCTGAATGGCGCGATTTTCACACAAAGTATAATCGACCTCCATTCGCATATCGGCGATGACCCAGCACCAGAGCTTTCCGGTGCTGAAGACGATAATTCTTTAAAGGGTGTTGTGCAGCCTTGGCTGCGAGCTCTCGATGGTTTGAATACGCACGACGATGCTTACCACTTGTCCATCTCCGGTGGAACAACAACTTCGTTGGTACTCCCTGGATCCGCTAATGGAATTGGTCTGTCTTACCCTCTCAGGTTCCATCTGCGTTTCTCATTCTTGTTGCTAGGTGGTCAGGGCTTTGTTATCAAGTTGCGTGACACCTTAGAACGTACGCCAACGTCCAGGCTTCTTGAAGCTCCGTTCACGTTGAATAGCTCGGACTCCATTGACTGGTCGCTTCCTCCACGATGGAGACAGATGAAGTACTTTCCATCCTCTCTCACTATCTCAAGATCGGGACTAATGGCCTATAAGACATGCCTGTGGGGAGAATCCACGTCGCGTATACGGAAATACACGCATGGACAATATGTGGGCCTTTCGTGAAATTTACGATAAGGCACGACAAATAAAGGAGAAACAGGATGAGTACTGTGCAAAGGTCTTAAGTGACAATTGGGAGGGGCTTGGTGCTTTCCCTGACGAGCTCCAATATGAGGCTCTAGTTGATGTTCTTCGCGGACGAGTGAAGGTCCATGTGCATTGCTATGAAGCAGTCGATTTGGATGATATAGTCCGGGTAAGCTATCTATCATTCGCGGGGTGTCTCTGTTCTGACGACCTTATCAGCTGACAAACGAATTCAGATTCCCTATTGCTGCTTTCCATCACGCTCACGAAACGTACCTCGTCCCTGACCTTATCAAAAAGGCCTACGGTATACATCCTGGTTCGGGTTCAAACCGTTGTAGCGCTCACAATACCCACAGGTCATATACCCGGCTCTGCTTTGTTTGCCACTCAAGCCCGATACAAGCGTGAAGCTTACCGAGGATCCGAGTTCGCGCCACGTATTCTGGCCGAACATGGTATCTCAGTGGCTATGAAGGTATCTCTACGTTAGTAGTGGCAATGGTATTGTGCTAAATCAATTCACCATTAGAGTGATCGTATGTACCTTACGGGGACAATGAAGCAGTGGTTAATACTGTTCTGTCCATAGATCCCATTCTTAACTCTCGTTATCTTCTGTATGAAGCTCAGCAGGCGCATTATTATGGCCTCTCAGCCAGTCTCGCACTCGCAGCAGTCACTACGACACCTGCCAAGTTGATGGGCCTCGATCACCGAATTGGTTCCATCAAGGAAGGTTTTGACGCGGATATCGTGATTTGGGATTCCCATCCACTGGCGATTGGAGCAACTCCTAGGCAGGTTTTCATTGATGGAGTCGCTCAGCTTGAGCATCCAATCATCATTGAAAAGCCTGATAGCTTCCAAGAAGTGCCTAAGACGCCTAATTTCGATAAGGAAGCCGCCGATGTAGTCAAGTTCGAAGGCTTGCCTCCGCTGACTCCGAAGAAGTCGGCTTCCGACAAAGTGGTCTTCATAAACGTTAGGAAAGTGGTTCTTCGCACAGACCAAGGAAGTCCGTTTGCGGAAGTCAGATCATTCCAAGCTCAAGATGGTGCTCTTGGAATCTTCGTAGTGCAGGAAGGCAAGCCTGTATGCTCAGGCTTGCGGAACGCATGCGCAGCCTTTCTCGGGGTCCCGGAAACGAACATTATAGACCTCAAAGGGGGCGCAATTTCGCCTGGACTGCTTTCTTACGGAGCCCCTTTAGGAATCGAAGAAATTGAAGGGGAGAGTTCAACATCGGATGGATATGTATACGATCCATTATCGAAGGATGTTCCTCACATCGTTGGCGGCGATGGAACCGTGATCCATGCAGCAGACGGTCTACGTTTTGCGACACGAGATGCTTAGTATGTTAATCGATTTTGCTATGGAGTCACGTTCTTATATTATGATATAGTTTAGCCTATCGCGCAGGTGTAACAGTCGGCATCAGTGCGCCCAAGACTCGTAGCTTCTTGTCAGGATTTGGTACAGCATTTAGTCTGGGTGCAGCTCATAAGCTGGAGATGGGCGCTCTTGTGCAAGAGACTACCGCACTTCACGTAACCATCGGGCATCTAGGAACTGCGCCTAGTATAAGTACCCAGATTGCAACGTTGCGTCGATTACTGCTACAGGGTGGCGAGGGCGAGCTCGGTGCATCATTCATGGACGTCGCAGACGTGCGTAATTTTGTTCCCTTCAATCAATCATTTTGATAGAAGCGTCATTTCTCCAGGGAAAGCGTACACTCGTGATTGAAGCACAGAGCGCAGACCTAATCTCAACTTTATTGATGCTAAAGGAAGAAGTAGAGCGACAGACAAGCACAGCGATAAAAGTAACTATCGTCGGAGGCGCCGAGGCCCATCTTCTTGCCGAGGAATTAGCCCAGGCTAAAGTCGGTGTTGTGCTCATACCATCGCGGCCCTTCCCTTACACCTGGTCACAACGGAGAATGTAGGTCGTTCTGGTGTATCTGCCTTCAGTCTTCGGACCGATTCAATATGTCACTGCAGATTGCCAGGACCACCGTTATCTGAACACAGTGCGATATCATTGTTACTCAGTCATAATGTAACGGTTGGCATTGGGATCGAGGAATCATGGAGTGCGCGAAATACGCGTTTCGATGCAGCATGGGCACGTCTAATTTGATAACTTCTGATAGCGTGAAAGCGTGTTTACCTTTTCATAGGCTGCCTTGGAGGCTGTTGGAGATATCTCGGGAGCTGAAGCCCTTGCACTCGCTTCCAGCAATCTTGAGAAGTTACTCGGTCTTGAGGTCGACGCAGATTTGGCAGACCTGGTCGCCACGGAAGCAGGTGACATTTTTGACTTTGAGAGCAAGGTCGTGGGTATCATATCTCCCAGGAAAGGAGCCGTTGACCTTTTCTGACGAGTGGTTGGTTCATACTTTGATATTGCTGTCCATCTCCTTATTAAATTATGTATATAAAATTTGAATACGGCCAATTAAAACCGAAAATATTATAATTTCAAGGCATGCACAGTAACAAGGGGGCCGCAAATCAGATTAACGACACTAGTATTTCTGTAGTAGAATGCAGAGCAATGTTGTACAATGGATGAAGGAAGCACGTCTAGAACAGTGAAACGAAATAATGAGTGTGTTGTTTCTTGGGAAACAATTGCATGGAAATGTGGCTATGATACTAGTAATGTACGCCAAAAGCGCGAGATTTAGTCAGAAAATAGCTTGTGTCATATTTGCACATGTAGGTGAGCGCGGAGGTCCGCAAGTTGATTACCAATAGAAGAATGGAAAATAGAAGTTGTATACTATGAATGATGTGACTGCGTTTCGTAATAATGCTATAACTGCTGTGATGACGGATGAGTAGTTGACAGAATGCTGAGAGTCATGTACAATACGAATGTCGGGCAAAGGGTGGTGCGTGCACGGATTGTTCATCAAACAGGTCTGTAAGCGTATGATAGCAGAGGTCGAGAGGAGACTAGGAAGCACGAATGGAAAAGCGAAACAGGTGTTCATGTTCTAAGAGGCGATCCTCTTCTATCGACGTGAAGGCTTTCTTCTGCACTCTCCGACATACGGGGAAGGGCTACGCTTGGAACCCAAGTCTCCATCTTGCTCCCCTTTCTCGAATGTGATTGTGACTGCGACTTGGGCGTGGAGGGTGCAGACGAAGCGGACGGCAATTCTGAAGTCCCAAGCTCGTCGACTAATCGCTCAAATCCAAGTCCTTCATATTTCGGACTACGAGGTAGCTCTCGCCCGAACGTGGTCTCCGTACTTGATGAAGCAGCGCCAAACGAGTCAAACGTCGTGCCCGTACTCGGCATCTGGCTGCTTGCATACGACACTCGGAAGTCCGAGTTTCGCTGGAACATCTTATTCGACGAAGCGGTTGTAGGAGTTATAGACGGATACGGAGAGTTCATTGTAGTGTCGAGCGGTTGATGTTGATCAGGTGTCGGGTTACTGGGGCGCTCATCATAAAAAAAGGTGGCTCCGGCACCGCCGCGTAACCGCGAAGCGCCGAGTTCAACGGCAGCACTATCTGCCTCTTTGTCCTTCTCATCTATAATCGAGTTATTCGCCGACCCCTTTGCACTTCCCGGCGCAGATGCACGTCCCCAATGCCCAAGCCTCAACGTCGAACCTAAGCGCGTACCTAAGCGCGCAGATAAATGCTCACGCCAAAGCGCCCATAGACTAAAGTTAACAATAATGTTAAAGAACATCAGGATAACACATAGACTCGCAACGGCGGCTGCTGCGATGCCAACTCCCACTCTCGGTATCGCTGTTACCTCGAACCTCTCCACGAACGCAAACGTCAGTGCAGTAATTAGGATCCTTCCAATGGAAAGCGTTGACGCAAGGATATCCGCGCCGCGGGTAGGGTGCGGTTTGAAGACAATGATGGAGATGAATAGGAAGATCTCAATAATGAGAATGAGAATGAGCTGTACGAGACCCGAGGCATAGCCGAACGCCACCACGATAGCCTTGATGAACAACACAGTGACCGGAATAGTGAAGAACCACCACCGTGGCGGCCGATAGGCTGCGTAGAAAACACCGAAGGATACGCGGTAATGCAGATCTTCATACAAGGCATCTGGACGTGATCGCCTCGCAAGCCGGATTGTGAGGAAGGATGGATAAAGCACGTAAAATAGGATAACGAGGAATGTGAGAACGGAGAAGAGCGTTGCGAGCCATGAGTCTTTGAGAGTCCATTGGTGCATGGAGAAGATCATGATAGGAAGAAATACGATGAGGATCTATCGTCACGTCAACAACAGAACTCCGGTCGGTGAAGCACTAAGTTTACTCACGAGTCTAAGCGCCCATGATTTGCAAAATCCAGCATAACCCTGCTTCCACTCCTCTAATTTTCCTGCATCTCGTCCTCGCATCTCCTTCCTCTTTGTGACAAAGAATAAAAACAGCCATCCCGTTCCAAAGACAAACAGTACAATTGCGACCAACATGAGCAGAGTGAAGAATATGCTCATGAATGCATTCGCAGTGCTGATACCTAGCGAGTTGACATACACTGGGATACCCGCGTTAAGGACGTTTGATTCTGTCACCGTCACCGTCGTATCCCTCCTCAAAAGCTCGTCCATTTTCGCAGTACCATTAGCAATAAGTTGCTGGTGGGCAGCGATCTTTTGCTGGAGGTTCCTGATTGCTTTAAGTGTCTCGGCAGTCATGACGGTCGCGACGTTGTACGGACTAAGCTTCCTATTCACAAGCTCGACACCATCACCACCGGCAGCGTCGCTCATGTCACCACCAGTATGGTGTCGCATGTTATCAATTGCATTCTGAATAGAGCTCTCCTCGGTTGAGCCGAAAAGGCCAAGAGCCCAGCTGAAGTTCGTCGTAAACGCGCGGTATAACACGGGATAATTAAGGTCGAGAAGCGCGCTTGCCACGATTGTCTGGAATAGCAGCATTAGGTCGATGAGGCGTTGCGGTGCCAGTGACGGTGAAGATAGTAATGTTGAAAGAAGGGCCGAAACGAAAGCGAATATTGCAAGACATCCGGTTACCCATTCGACCGCCAATTGTCGCGTCGACCATCCGTTCGATAGCGTTGATTGCACACACGCCTTGACTTCACCGGTGTCCACTCGAGTAAGTGTCAATTGTGCAAACGCCTCCAGATCCGGAATCTTATATGCTATTCCTGGTATCCTGTTCGAAAGATCAAGGCCCAGAGACCTGAGCGAGATAGTTTCGCTGCCAATAAAATTATAGGTTGGCAGTGGGCAAAGTGCTCCGTTGAGCAGGTTGCACAAATCCAATGTGATATTAATGCTACGGGCGCCATATATGTTTACTATCAGGTTCGCCGTTACGTTCACGTTCTCCTCGACGGAAGCAGCAGAGATGTTGAAGAATACGGATTCGTTCTTGGCAAAATACATGACGTCGAATTGCTGAACGAGAATGAGTTGTGGTGGCTCGCAGTACGACACCGAAGAGGTAACTGTATATGGATAGAATAAAATGAATAAGAGTGAGTAATCAGTCAGTCAGATATATATATATACGGAGAAGGAGAATTTGAGAAGCTGAGAGCGCCGATCGAAACTGAATTTGAGTCTATGACAAAAATAGGATCATGCCGATCGGCGCGCGCGCAGGGTTAAACGCGACGGTTAATGTACAACCGACCAGTACTCCGTAACAGAGAACAAAAAGTGCAAGTGACAATACCCACAGACACCCACTGCCAGCTCAGCTAGAGCGCGCAGTCGCAGTATCGGGATGCACGGTGCTATTCGCTGCTGTGCATGAAGATCTCCGCAGCGTCGCGCTATTTCTCCCCATCCGTCCGTTCTCCTCGGCCATCTACTACAAATCGAAAGAAAGTTACTCACACAAGACCTTCTCTTTTGCATCGACGAGCGAAGAGCACGCAAGGCAGGCGAACGCAATAGCGGCATATCGTCGCAACCTGGCGACGGGGAACAGCATTTCAGTGGGAGACCAGGCCAGCAGTCCGTCAGTCAGAAACGAAGATCTAGAGAATTAGAATCCGGATAGAAAACAAAGAAGCAAGGAGAAAGGAGAGAGATGGTAGTGGTAGATGAGAGAGAAGAAATGAGAGGCCCGTCCTTTTGTGCTTTGGTGTTGAGCACTGTCGTTGACGGGACAATTGAGAGGAGATAGGAAATGGTGGTCGAAATAATGAATGACCGGCGATCTTCGTCCAGGAAAGGCAGGTGATGTTTTTATTTCCGCGCTGGCTTGTACTTTGTCAATTTATATAGTCCCGTGCGCTCAATCTCAGCCGTGCCGTCGTGGCTGTTGTGCTGTTCTGCCTGGAGGATGCAGGCGGCAATGGCGAGGACAAGGTGCGAAAGATAGAGAGGGACGATGATGACACACAGCGATAGCAATGAGACTGGATTATTGTATCTATTTTACTCAAGCAAGTCCCCTTGACGCAGCATGTCTGTTCCCACGCCACCCTTCCAGTTCTTTACTTTGACCTTGACCCCACTCTTGCGCACTCGTAATAATAAAACACGTAACACTCGCTCGTCGCTTCTTCATGTTTGCACCCGCAATATCAATCAATTAGTCCTCTTTATTTTCCTGTCATTTTCCTTTTATTTGTACGTCTGCGTCGGAGACTGTCGGGCGCTGACTAACCTCAGATACCTCATGCCGTTTGGACACACGCGTCGGCCCTTTTTTGAGTGTTCACCCAATGTTCATGGCGTCCGCCTCTCACATTAAGCTGCGCTTTTCTGATTTGAGGACACGCCTTATCCACGCTCTTTCCTTGCTTTCCTCATCTATTGTCATCTACAAGGAGGTGTCAAGACTTCTGCACTTCTTCAACATTGCCAATCTCGGCTCGGAACTTTTCCTTCTCAAGGACGATATCTGTTCTGAAAGATTTTTCATCATCTCGAATGCGATAAACGAGTGCACGCTCCTTATCCCGAGACAGAACCTACTTAGCAGATATCAGGAGGAAGCAAAACTTACTGGAACCCCCTCAATCTCGGTGCTAATCCTCTATTCTAGGCTCATCTCCGTCAGCACCGCCTCTTCAACGTCTCCCGCGGCTCTTACCCGTCCTGCACAACGAGGACTCCACATGGTATCTGCATCTCGCCGATATAGTAGTATGAACATCATCCCGTCGTATGAGAATTCGATCAGGATCTTGTCTGTTGGGTTATTCTACGACCTGGTATACTCACGGGATATACTGCTTTCTTCACAGCTATTGCAGGAAGATCAATCCATTCGATGGATCTTTATTCTCAGTCTTTATAGTAGCTACATTTTGCGAGTCAGATACCGATCTTGGAATTTGACTATTTCTGATTGCAGATGCTCCTACTTATTATAATCAATCGGGCCAGAAAAACTTGTTCCATGAAATCTCCTGCACATCTCATAATCTCACTCTCGTACTCCCTTCTGCTTCTTGACTTACCTCGATCCATTAGAGAATTTCCTGAGGGCCTACGAATATATACCGTACACACTGAAGTTTTTGATCGGAGATGCTCAATGTCAGTTTCCCTTATTTCTGACTGCTTATTCGTGAGCCGAAACAGGATATCGCGGTTGACAATATGTGTGCGGTAGAGTCTCTTGACCAGGATTAAAGCATACGGCCCTACTTCTCTCCTTGAGAATTCTTCGGTTCAAAGGAACGACTCGTTTCAATTCTTCCTACCCACAATACTCCCGCTGTTCAATGTCGACTCCTTCTCCTTCTCCTGCATCCGCCTCAGCTCCAAAAGCTTCTTGTTCCGTTGGATGCACACGTCACTTATCCTGAACCTGACGGTCCTTATTAGTTGCCTTTTCTCCGCATGCATCGACATCAAATGCACTAGGACAGAGTAAAGGATAGAATAAAGCAGACTGAGCTCTGCTTCTTTCTGATCGGCAGCAACTCCTGCTGGCAGTGGATCGGAGCTTATCGAGGCACAGGTGCGGTTAAACGGACAGTGTGTCCAGCCAACTACAATCCAGAGATACAATTGCGTTTTCGTTGATGTCTAGAAAATGAAATTCATAGATAACTTACTAGCATTTGGCCAAATTGCGTCTTCGTCCTTCGCAAGCTCAGTGGTCCCAAAGAATAGCTGCAGGTCTATCATGTCCATCCAAGGGAATCAGAAACTAGGCGAATTCTCGCGCGCAAGCAGGCAAGAACAGCATACATTCCTCCAAGCCTTTATGCAAACGCTTATCGAGATTGTCGCTAGAGGCTGGTTTCGCTCCATCCTTTACATCTAGTTGTCCAGACGTATTACTGACGTTGGAGTGATCAGGATCAAGCCGAGGTGTCGAATCCGTATTGGTTCCGTTCTGACTCCTAGTCATCACACTTTTGGAACCGGCAAGTACGTCTGGGGCGCCATCAGCTACTTCACGTTGACCAATCGCGTTGATTTGTGCATCCTCAAGACCGGAACGCACAGAATCCACTTCCACTACTACTCCATCCCGCATACCACTAGCGTCGGAAGACGTCTATTCAAGCACTTAGCTGGTGAGTTATATGCAAACCACATACCAGCTTTGTGTCTGACATCGGCAGACGCAAACTTGATTCGACACGATGAAATTCTCGATTGGATACAAGCAAAGTGGTGAGTCAGCAACCTACAGGTGTGTCAAGAAAGTGTTCGGCACCTCTTTTTGGTAGCTGATCTACATTGCTAAGTCAGGTAAGTGATACCTGTGGCAAGCCATGCATCCGCACCACCACTCCAGCACAATTCACCTAAAACAATGGGGCTACTGGTGCAATACGTATCATCATAGGGATAAGCAAGACCGCCTACTTTGAAAATGTATCTTGGGCATGCAGAAATTTATTATCATCTGCGCCGATCACTTTCCAAAATAAGGGGGTGCCGAACACTTTCTTGACACACCTGTAATAATTAAATCTTGGAGTGAAACTTCTCTTTGCCGATTGCTCAGAAGAGGAGATACGCCGACTGTAGTAGAGACGTTTTTGAAGACCCAGAATCAAATGAAGCTTGACGCGATGCCAGGTGGCTCTTTGATTCGCATATCTGCAAGCTTTCTGACCCAACATAACGAAGTTTTAGTAGGACTTGCTATAGGTTCGCAAGGCGAATGCCGGTCAGTTGCGCTAGGCCGGGAGTTTCCTGAGAGCAAGGCAGAGACGCGGTCAGACAGGACTGACACACTCACTTTCGGATACCCAACCACGGCTATAGTTCTGATTTCCATCACATTCGAAAGGCCAGCGCACAATCATTCCAACTTTCGTTGGCAAACCTAAACATAGACGTAACATCCTTGAAAAGTTTGAAGTTACCCGCTCGCGGATTCCCGAGATGTTGGCAATGAAACGCGGCTCCCAAAAAGCACGGTCCAAGCGGCATTGGTGGATAAACTGCTTTTCTCGATCGCCGTGAGCACGGAAGTACCGACATGATCGCCACGACGAATCGACAAAGAAGCAAGGAGCGGAGAGCAAGCAAACTAAAAAAATTGGTTGGGAAAAACGGGCCAGTCGAAGATTCTTCTTGGAGTCTACGTAATGAGACAAACTGCAGGCTGGCGAGCGGTCTTCAATATCGGTCCAAGTCCTCTCCCGACAGGTGGACCTTATCCAAACAGATCTGCAACGTTTCAGACAAGAATTTCGTGAGTAATCCTAAAAGGTGTCGAATCACTAGGGCCGATTGACCGCATCAAAAGAGAAAGAAGCCTCTCGTGTAAGTTTGGTGGAAGATGTTCATTTCGACCAGCACAGCCCCTCGCCATGGTGTGCCCCGAGATCTTCTAGCGACTCATTCTTATCTCGCTTGATCGTACTATCGTCTTCCGCTGCGTTTGATCGGCACTTGTGAAATGCCTTCATTGAATAAGGAAAAGTTTCGGCATTGTTACATAAATATTTCGCGTGATGACTCAGATGAGTTATAAGAGGGACCGACCCACAACCAAAACGAAATCGACTGCCTTTTCCATTTT